>CM038217.1:51498678-52928678 GCA_021442155.1 Cymbidium sinense
GATCTTTTCCGAGAAGGTTTCAGTCTGAGGCAAAGAACCGAGAGTTACGCTTTCGTGAGAAAGAGGCCGCTTTATCTCTGCAAGCGGAGCCGGATCACGTCGGAGGACTTCTCGACATTTCAAGAGTATCATACGCGATCACGCTCGTGAGGCCGAGACCACGTACGATGTAGAGGTGAAGGCTTTGGAGGCGGTGTTGATGAAGGCTTCATCCGAGGTTTCAAGGGGGACACGCCGCGATCGCAAGCTGGTGAGTCGGTGTCAGGTCCTTTCTCCCTTTCCCGACCCTTCTAATGACGAGGATGACTCGTGATAGTTCTTCATCATCTACATGAGACCATCAAGACCGTGTAGTTGTAGTCCTTTATGTTGCTATTGTTGATACTATTTCGATTGATCAGATGCTCATGAGAAATATTAACAATCCACAAAATTGTTTGTGAATATTTCCTGAGTCACAAAGACATGATAAAGATTCAAGAGATCATCTGAATCCCTTGGATAATTCGATCTATTCTAAGATACCGAGCTGCTACTTGACAAACTTGCACGAATATATTTATGAGGTTCTCCCTCGATCTATCCGGTGTATCTGCATGAATGATGTTAACCTCTATGGAGAAAGTTGGCATTATGAGGATTGCCAACTTATCCAAGGTTGTTTATCGAGCTGCTACTCGACGATGTTAACTCAGATAGAAGATCGATCAATTCCCTGGGATCGACTACCGAATGAGATACAACAATAATAGCGATCTCATGAGTCGTGTTTTAAAATGCAAGCATAAGCAAAGAAAAGTCATAAGTATGAGAACTTTAACATGATAAACATAAATCCAAACACCTCATGCGGACAATAAGTACGACAAACAGTATCGATAAATGTTTAATTCGACAACACGCAATACAAACATACACGATGATAATATTTTCCGCATTCACTAATAAAAGTCGATACATCACCGGTAGATTTCCGAGGTTTGTAGCATTCCGTGCACGGAGAGTCTTCCCATACTATCCTGCTCAACGCGTGCGCTTGATTTTGACACCACCACATACCTGCCTTCCCAAACCGGTGAGAGTTTGTTCGTTGGCCTTTTCCGAAGTCGAGACTTCGGCGACGAGTCCCCAACAGATATTGGTCGGCTTTACCCTTTTGAAACCTCGAGCAATCCTTTGCCGATAGAAGCCATTCTGAGTACATGTCGCGGTCTCAGAGATCCGATGGAATCGCTTATCGCCGGGCCGTCGCGATCAAAGTTATGGTTCTAGGCTCGGACCCCATGTCGACCGAATAACATTTCGCCCAAACACAAATTGACGGTTTCTCCAAGAGGGTCCTTAAAGGTAAGCCCAAAGAACATTGGATAGTTCTTCGCATTGCCTGCTCGGGCCGTGTTCTTTACTTTAAGATTGTCCCATCGACTTGGTCCATTTGCGCATGGATGGGATAAATATGGATTAACCTGATATGCGCCCCAGAAAGATGTGAATGTCTTTCCCGAACCGGCCCCATTATCGATGATGATTTTGCTAATGTCAAACGACAAATAATATTTTTCCGCATAAATTGCTGCATTTGTGATTTTGCCACGGCTCATTTTCCACCCACTTCAAGTAATCAACGGCCAAGATTATGAATTTTCGTTGTGGCAATGAAAGGGTCCCATTATATCGATCCCCATTTAAGCAAAGGCCACTGCCTCGGGTGAGTTCTACGAGTGATGAGATGAATGTAATCGACACTTGTTACACTTCTTTACAAACTCCAATGCGCCCTTCATCAGAAGCCAAGAAAACCTTGTCTCATGATTTTGAGGGGACTTTTCCTCCCAAATGTTCACCACAAATTCTCGAATGAACCTCTCGCATTGCATAGCCTCCGGAAGGTGGTAGACACTTTAAGGGGCCCTAAGAAGGACCGCTAGAGTTCCACCGACATGGTGAAGTTCAATGCTCTACGTCGAGACGAAAGATCGGTGGGTCTGTGGCAAGGCCCTTTGAAGAAAGGACATGATCGTCAATCCATGAAGATTCTTTTGGGTCCTCCAGATCAGTATCACCCAAGCGCCTCAATACCGGGAAAGTGGATGTCCTCTATGTATTTTCTCGAAAAGATCTCCGCCGTTGTTGTGCTAACTGGAGAGGGCATCCGCTCGGTTCGCCTCCCTTAGAATATGAGTTATCCGATGGATCTCGACTCGCAAGAAGTGACTTTGCCAAAAGACGATCGAGCAAGTCATGGATGACGTATCAAGTCTCCTTCAACTCACACAAGTGAGTCCGTGGTAGATGGCTAAGTTCTGGACCTCACAAATAATGGTTAGTCCCCCGCTACAGGGCCTCGATCACGACATTATTGGTCGGAACTTTAGTCGTGACTCTAAAGTTATTTTACTGGGAGATAAGCAAAATTCCTCGCCCCCCGACCGGAAGTACAAGCTCCATCAACATATAATGCCCATTGATTTGTCAGTGATGAATGATGCTCAGGGATGGATGGTACATTCTACAACGGTCACCGAGCACTTGTGACTTTATATCGTGACGTGGAAGAAAATGGATGTCAAACTCTCCAACTCGACCGACCACTTCATCAACCTTCCGATACATCGCTTTGCGTAATAGTTCTTAATGGAAGATGAGTGACGTGATGGTGTGAAGTACGGTCGCAATTTTCGTAATGCACGTCATAACGCCGCCTTATCTGCTAGTGGATAGCGCCCTTCAGTATCAGAAAGGATTTTGTTGACATAATAAATGGGTCGTTGTAATGAATTCTCCTCGCCAGACGCGACGAGCTTACGCACGAGAAGAAACAACAAGATAGATGGCCTTCTCTCCTTGGATAGCTTTGATAATAGGGGGGGAAGCTAAATAGACTAAGTTGCTCAAAAGCGCCTAACATTCATCCGTCCATCGGAATCCATTTCCTCGTGCACCCTTAAGATTTTGAAGAATGGTAGATACTTATCTCCGAAGGCCAATAATCGTGATAAAGTGCAATCCTTCCAGCCAAACGCGACTTCCTTGATCGTTCTTGAGGTGACATGTCTCGAGTGCTTTTATCTTCTCTGGTTCCTCTATCCTCGCCGAGTGACCATGAAGCCTAGGAATTTCCCGAGGAAACTCCAAAACGCACTTGCCAGCCGCATCTTATAGTGTCAAGAATGTCAAAGCACTTGGTGATCAAAATATGCCGATATTTCCAAGCTCTTCACCAAAGATATCATCAACATACACCTCCATATTGTGCCCTATAAGATCCTCAAGATCTTATTCATAAGGCTGATATGTTGCTCCAAAGATTTTTTAGTCCGAATGGCATGACCGATACCAAGATAGTCCCTTATCTGTTTGGAAGGATGTTGCTTCCTCATCTGCTTTGTTCATCCCGATTTGAATGAATAGCATCCATGAAGCTCAAAGATTCGATGTCTCGATGTCGCATCAACTAGTTGGTCGACACGAGGAAGGGGAAGCTATCTTTGGCATGCACGATTCGGTCGATGTATGCACATTCTCCAGAGCCATTGGCCTTCGACTAACACTACGTTAGCCAACCGTGGGTAAGAGACTCGAATGAACTGACTTCCGTAAGTTTGGTGATTTCGCTCTATGACTTGCAATCGCTCGTGGGCGTTTTCTTTCTCAGACACCGGCCAGGGTTGAGTCAACTTTGAGGGAGTGCGAATGACTTCGTCAATGCCCAAAATATCGAGCGCCCGTGCAAAGATATCTTGATTTTACGCGTAAAATCTACGATTCTGATTTCGATCGTAGACAAAGAACGATCCCACCTTCACCTTCGCGATGGATCAACTTCGAGATAGAAGACAAATTACATCTTCAACCGGAGAAGCCCTTTCAGAGGCATCCTCATCTCGTAGGTCGAAGTTTTCGATGTTGAGGGTTACTGACGTAAATGGCTTGTTGATAAAGACGCCAGGTTATCTGTTGATTCCCACTTACCACGCCGATGCCACCGGTGTCGGAATTTCATTTGAGGTACGATGTGATGCTACCAATATGAGGAGAGGTCTCAAATATCAGATCAGACGCGACTGACTTGACTACACAATAAATTGGGGTTGCGGTCGGGAAATTCTCCAAGAGTTACGGAAGACCGATTGTCCCTTCCACTAATACCTGGCCGATTATCAAATCCATACAAGGACCGCTGGGTTGAAGCTTCTCTTCTATACCCATAAGGAAAGTGGAAAAAAAGAACATCAACCGAACTCATTGTCGATTAATATCCTTTAATATTGAAGCATGGATCACCGACTCGACGATGAGGGATCTTGATGTGGATGCTAAGCCCCTCTAGATCTAAATCATTAAAGGTGATAGAATGGTCAACCCGAGACTTCTTCGCTCGCTCAAGGGCAATGAATATTTGGCTGGGATAACACCGCCTCCTCGCAATTTTATTCTCTCACCGCTGTTCCTTTCGAGGTTGCCCCAAAGATTTGTTTGGACGAGCTGGTTGGTTTTGTATAAAACGCCTAGATACCCTCGACGATTAGTTTTCAATCTCCTCCTTCGCGGCACTCTTCCAGGGTGTGCCTCTACCGCGATGAAAGTGGCGTAATTTCTCTTGATTTCCAATTCCAAGCTTTAAAGGTCGCCACTTGACGCTATCCTCTTCCCCGCATATAGGATGTTTGCATGACGTTGAGAGTCAGATATTTCCTCTCCGATTGAGTCATCCGAGGTCGCCGAGGAGGTTTTGGGGAGGTTGTCGCCTCTCTTCTTTTCGAGATGTTTGAACATCACCTTTGGGAACCTTCTTCCGCCGCTTGGTGGTTCAAATTGTTGCCGATGAGCACCGATACGTCACGGAGATTTGTGCCTCTATTCTGGTGGACCAGTCGATAGAATGGACCCGCATTAATGATGAATAAGTATCCCCGAGTCCTCCGAAGCACGCCTCAAAAGTTCGATCTACTCGGTATTTCGCCGAGGAGAACCTCTGAAGTATTCTTTGAGGACTCTCCATCGCTCGCGGATTCCTGAGAGATGTGATGAATCCTCGATGATTCTCTTATTCGCCAGAACCGCTCTACAAACAATCGGCGAGCTCTCCAAATGATCTGACGGACCCTTAGGCGAAATAGAACCAAGTAACGAGCATGTCCTTTGAGAGTCGGAATACCGACACAAGAGAGTCATTTGCATCCGAATGTGCATGATCGCTCAAAGTGATCGATATGCTCGTGACGGACGGCCAGCCATCGTAGGGTCCATGCCGGAAGCTTGAATCTCGCCTAACGGGTATTGCGAGATGATCTCGCCGAAGCGGGATGAGCTTTGGAAGAGGCGCGGAGAATGGATCATTCGATTGGCCGGAACTCTTCCCGCACTACCGTCGTAGTTCATCGCAGATAAGATGACGCGGAGTTTCACCAACTGGTCGAGCCATTCGTGGGGTGAGTAGAATTGGCTTCCGTAAGTTCAAAGATCCGGATGTGGTGCCGGGTTCTCTACTTGTTGATCCCGATTCCTGCAATCATTCTCGTGAAGAAAACTGATTATGCCGTCCGAGAACTGTGTGGCTCTTCCAGGCGGAACGCTTTTGCCGCCTCTCGCAGAGAGTCAAGAATTTCGCCTCGGGAATCCTCCATCCTTGAACGCGATCTTCCAAAGAGGGGCCCGACGGACCCTCACCCGGGGACGTAAGTCTGTATGAGAAGTGTTGGACTTGGCCCTTGATCCCCGAGAATGAGGAGCGTGGGAGCGCAAACCCCGCTTACCAACCATTGGAGATATAGCAATGGAACTGTTTTCCCACAGACGGCGCTAAACCTATGCTGAGAATTTTATTCCAGTAGATGCGAGATCTTCGTCGTAGCCCAAAAATTATCCAACACACAAGCAGGGGATATGAACACAGGGGTTATACGTGGAAAACCCGCTAAAACCACGGCCTGCCTACCAGAACTTTCACTGTGTTCAAAAGACGCAGGCCCCGCTTCTCATTAGAGAAGAAGGTGTTTACAAAACAATATTCAGTGTAGAAAATATATCGGTCAACTCCAACCCAAGGAGAAGTTTCCCAAAAGCGGCAGAACCGATCTTCCGGGAGCAACCTCGATCTTCGGAGAAAGGAGCTGAACTGCCTTTTCTAGTCCCCTGACGATCTCCTGGGCGCTCGATCTTCGCGCACACTCAGTGACGCGGTGATAGATCGTTGGCGTCGACTAGTGGTTCTGAAATGGTCTTCAACCGATTCCTCTAAGGAGAAGGCTATTTATAGATTTTGGGAGTGGCGGCCTTGTAAATTGCGGAAAACTCCAACCACTCCCATCTGGACGGCCCAAGGCGATCCCTCGATCGACGGTCATTTTGATGATCCGTGCCTTAATGATGTCTAAATGGGTGATCTTGGATTCGCCGGATTCGCCTCGACGAGCCGACCGACTATAAATATGTCGCTTTGACCATTTGGCGGATCGTGATCCATTTTCATGCTCGATAGCTTGATCCGAAATGATTCGAGCTCGGATCGACTATGTTTGATGTTGCTATGTTCGCCTCATCGGACGGCCATTGACTGTAAGTTTGAAATCGTGATTAGATCAAGATTTCAAAAAATGCCTCAGATTCGTGATTCATTAATTTTTCCGGGATGACGAATTATACTGGATCCGCATACTATGCCCGAAGGCCAGCTAGTATCAAGTACTTTTTCTCAATGTTTTTTTTCTTGGGATATGTATGTAGGGATGCTCATTTATACATGGACATCATTATTCATGTATCTTGTATATATTTGATTACTTGATATGGAGCTTTTAGATTCTGCACTCATATCTCATACCAAAATTCAGGCAAGCCATCTGACCTCAAGATGAATTAAAAAAATAAAAATTGCAGCAACTGTCATTTCTTTTTTTTTTTTTTTTTTATCTCCTTTCTAAAGCAAATTTCATTTCTTCTGCAGATGCTGGAAGTTGCTCTACTTCACCTACTTGATGGCCGACAAATAGTAGAAAGAGATAAGGACTGTGAAATTGACGAGGACTCCCATATAAAATCAAGATTCTGGAATAAGTTGCAATTCGTGCTGAAGAACATGCTGTCCTCTTCTCTCTCTGGAGGCTCCAACAAACCTGGAGGGGCAGGCCTGCCACCGCCTGGCACTGGAGTTTGGGATACTGGAAAGCTGAGGGAGATGTATCGCATCTCCCTGAAATCAAGTAGTCTCAGTCAGTTACATGAAATGCACAAACTGTGGTTGTCCTGAATTGCATGTTCATAGTGGGTGTAAGGACTGCAAAGTCTATTTTGTACAAAGCTACTGAGAATGTATTCCGTTGATACGCCAAGTTGTAAGAAAATTATGTAAGCTATATTTTATTGTAAAATCTATTTAAATTTCACTCAAAGTCATAATACTTAATTTGAGAAAAAAAATGCTTGGAAACAAAAATAATGCAACTTAGACGCCAACGTATCAATATCATGACTTAGTATTTATAAAGAAGAATTCTATGGTAATAACAATCACACTTCTCAAAGTAGAAGGGTAGTGTATTTTTTAATTTTGTGTGAATTTATAGTAAATAATTTATTTATTTTCATGCCTCCACTTTTGTTCCACCATTAGCTTCCACTTCACGATAAAACTAATAATCATGTATACAAAAGTATGGACAACACATAAGCACTTAAATAAATAAATAAATATGGGTTTGCTATCCTAGTTAAAAGTTCACAAAGTAAATAATCATAAAAAGGAGGAAAAATATAAAATCATACAGATCATTACTGATTTTACAAGTCAATGATTTATTTTACACTCTTCTTTATATTAGACTTTTGGTATGGTTTGTGTGCCCAACTTTCTTTCAGTCTATCAGTAGTTTCTAATGGTACATTCAAGAGATCTTCATTTAGGATTTATTTGGGACAGTTATAATTATCTGAAAAAATAATTTCTAATAGTACATTCAAGAGATCTTCATTTAGGATTTGTTTGGGACAGTTATAATTATCTGAAAAAATTATGATGAAGGTGATGCAGAAGAACCTAATGTTTAGGAAGGTGCGATGAAGCCTATAATTTTTTTTTTCAAAAGGTTAAATCGTAATTTGATCTTAACTATATATATATATATATATATATATATATATATATATATATATATATATATATATATATATATATATATATATATATATATATATATATATATATATATATAATGTCTCATTTATTAACAAATAAATTTGATCTTAAATATTCCATTAAATTTATTAAATTTTCTAAACATTAGTAATTTGTATAGTACTAATCTGGTAAGAATTGGATAAGGTGGTTTGGGTAACCTCCTCCGAACCATCTCCTAATAGAGGTGAGATCAAAATAGTATTAGCCAAGCTTCAAGAAAGAACAAATTAGAATATGGTATTCTGGGAGAGCACTAAGAATTCTTCTAATAAACTTGTTAACACGTTAAGGTTATCTAACTTCCTTGCTGTACTCTGTTGAACCTAATTAGGTTTTTTAGATGGCATTTAGTTCAGTTAGTAAGGGATTTGAAAGTTATTATTAAGATCTTGAGTTCAATTTTTGCTAATGAAGCTCCATCTTACAAATTTGGAAGGACAAAAAAAGAAAAAAAAAAAGACATTAGCTTCAGTGTATGTCATGCGTTTTTCAGTAATATGATGATAATAAATTTAATAAAATTTATGGAGTTTCATGCAACTATTTGCTTAAAATTTCTCTATGAGATTATGCTAGCATCTACTATACAGATTTGGAGCTTTAATCACTTTAGAGATAGACTCAAAGGAACTATTTACGAAGACTCAGAAGATTTATTAAAGATCACTTTAGTCAAGAATGAGTATTTATAGCATTCATTATAAATTGATTAAGACTAAAGAAAGATTAAAGAAAGTATATTACAAAGTAAAATTAATTTTTAATCTATAATTAGTCAAAAAATTTTATAAATTGTCACCTAAAAATATTTTGCATGATTATATAATTTTTAATAATTCAATTCTTTTTATATTTTTCGTTAATCAATATTTATATTAATGATAGCAAGCATAATATGTTTATTATCATTTTAATTGCTTACATTTTTATGCAATTTATGTTATCTTAATTCTCCATTGATACTGTTGAAATTGCATTAAAATTGCTTTTTGTGCTTGTTATTATTAAATAATTAATCTTAATTATTAATTTTTGGTGTACTAAGTTGAAATTAATTTTTATTCCATTGAATTCAATGAGTTAATTATATATATAATTTAATATATATTTCAACTATTATGTATTTAAAATTGTTATGTTATCGTAGAAACAATTAATTTATTTACTTATAGAAATACCAAAAAAGACAAGTTTTCTTAACTATTAGAAATCGAGTATTTTTCTTATTTAAATGTAAGAAAATGATGATTTGAGTTAGTTTTTTAGTCTATATTTATCTTTTATCTATCTGTCTATATAATATATATATATATATATATATATATATATATATATATATATATATGATGGAGCGATCATGGAGAGAACACATCATAGCTAATGGAGGAAGAAGAATTGCTTCATGACCTTTCACTCACCAAAGTGGAAGAGATGCAAGGAAGTCCAAGTAGAATGGTAAAGAAGGATCACAGAATCCTCTAGACAGCCGACCACCAAGCACCAATCAAAGAGTTTTTCACTCAAATTTTTACACAAACAAGTCTAAAACTTTTATTAGGTCAGAATAAGTGTTTATATAAGGGGTGTGCCCATTGGGGAGAAACCTACTAAAAACCAGAAAAAAAAAAAAAAAAAGTCAAAACCTATCATTTCCCAGCATCGAGGTGCCACAGGCTAACTTTGAGGTGTCATAGGCTAGGGTTGAGGCCCTAGCTTCTTTGTCCCCAAATACTAAATACCATGAAATGCAGCAACAAGATGGCAAAAGAATAGCGACTAGGCATAAGATTGGCAGCTATATAAATTAATGCATGATCTTATATGATTTCAACCACAACTCTTATACAATACTTAAATATAATCAAACATATTCACTACTACATAATATAATACATGTGACATCAATATTAACATATCACAACACATAAGGTTTAATGAAAGTCCTCATAAGTTTAAGCTTTGATTTGAGACCTTGTGATAAGTCATTTCCTCCTTTGATGTGTTACATCAACTCCCCCAGACCCCAAAGAACTCTTCACTGAAGAGTTAAGAATCTAAAAGTCTTCTAGAAGCTTGAGGGTGAAGCTTTGTAGTTCTTTTCTTCTAAGGTCATCCAAGTATCCTCAATTGGTGGTTTATCTTTCCATCTGATTAAAAATCTTTAAATGGTGTTATATCTATTGGTGCTCCAACTGTGATGATGTTCTCCACATCAAAGAATGTTGGCTAGGTACCTATAAATAATTTTTATATCCTCCTACAAAAGTGTCATTCTACAAGTTTGGAGGTTGGGTTACTCCTTTAAAATATATTAGATCTTTCACATTGAAAATAAGACAAATTAACATGTGAGGGGGCAATTCAAGAACATAAATTTTAGTATCAAATTTTCTAATAAATTTAAATGGCCCACATGCTTTCACTTGTAATTTTTTATATTTGATGGAAGGAAATCTCTCATGATGGATACGAACCAATACATAATCATCTATCTTATATTCCTTAAAAATTTTCTTTATTTTTTTTGTTTAGCGTACTTAGCATTTTGTACTTCTAATTGTTTCTTTATATCTTCATGAAGGCTATAAAAATTACATGTAAATGTATATACTGAATTGGAAAATATATTAGTAGGTTTATTAGCTAAGTCAATAGATATTTTAGGATTATATTCACAAAATATCTCGGAGGTGATTTGTGGGTTGATCTGGAAATGAAACTATTGTACACAAATTCAGATGTGGGTAATGTTAAATCCCAATTTTTTAAGTTTTTTCTAACTAAAAATCTTAGAAAAATTTCTAAAATCTTATTAACTATTTCCTTCTATTCATCAGTTTGGGGATGAAATGTATAGAAGAATTTTAGTTGTGTTTCTATTAGTTTTCATAAAGTTTTTTGAAAGTAAGATATAAATTTAACATCTCTATCAAAAACTATAATGGATAAGACTCCATTTAACCTGATAATTTCTTTAAAGAACAATCTTACAATGTGAGATGCATTAATTAAATTTGAATAAAGTATGAATTGTGTCATCTTAAAAAATATTTATACGTTGACAAATGTACTATCATGTCCAAGAGGTCCTATTAGCACAATCTCCTACAGAAAATAATATTAGGCTAACAACAGCATAACATCCAGTCTACGAATCACATTCTTAACATGCAATCTAAAATATTATATCAAAAAATAAAACACAACATCAATACATACACCATCCTAACCTAAAGCTATAAGCGGTGACTTAGCATTCAACTGTGTGTGCTCAGACATAGAATGACATGTCTTAGCTGGGCATCATAATTATAATTTTGTAAGTTTAGAATTATTTAATTTAATATGATGGGTGGTTTCACTTAAAGTTGTTTGGAAGATTTACAAATTTTAATTTGTATTTTTTTTGTTTCATTTGATATTTACTTAGCATCTAATAATTATAAAGAGATGGAGGAGGCTTCAACCTCTTTCATCCCTACCTTAAGTGATTTTATAAAGCACAATGCCATGACTTAATTTCTTTTGGTGAATGATTTATTAAACATTTTATTTATCCTAGGTTTGGGTTAATCTTAAATAATCTTATCCAACATGAAAGGCATCTTAAGACTAATGTAATTTAATTACCATCATATTGGTAATGTTGAACCATTCCTTTTCATCACCCATAACATCCATATGATTTAAGGCTTAGTATGCCCACACATGCAGTATATTTTTGGCACATTTAAATGATTATGAATGCATACATTTTTGATAGAAGAAGGGGTTTTCATTCTCTAATCAAATACACATACACATGTATAAAAGATGTAAGTAAGTACGTGCCATTGTTTAAACTAGGAAAGTGAGATAATCAATGACCTCTGTGGGGCAACTTAAAGCCTCATATTTTCGGGATGTCCAGGCTATATACTTGCTATCTACAATACATATGGATGTACACATGATCATGAGAATGGAAATCATGCAAAAGATTATATTTTTATTGAATTTTTTATACATATAAGATAAAGTTCTATCCAAATTCTAGTACAAGTACACACAAGAATAAAATTAAATAAGCATGTTCCTTTGTTAACTAGGAAAGTGAGATAATCAATGACCTCCGTGGGGCTACTTAAAGCCTCATATTACGGGGATGTCTAGACTATATACTTATTATCATTCAAGCATATGTAAACCCATATATGAATCATAAAGACAAAACAATACTTTAACATGCTTAGCTATAAACACATGTAAATCATATAGAAGTATTCATAGCTAATATCACTCTCAATTTTCATTATCAACTTATAACTTCAAAAAATAGCTTTTGAAATTTACTAGTGATAATAGCCACGTATATAGTAAGATTAAGCCAATACAAGCAACTTGCACATGAATAAATTTCATTTGATTATTTTATTTGAAAGACATGAATGCATGCTATCAAATGACATACAACATTTATGATGATTGAAAAGGAATAGTTGAACACTTCAACATAATTCATTCAACTACATTAATTCCTAAGGAAAAAAATATTAAATAAAATCATTTAAAGAAAACCAAAGCTTCTTATTAAGTTTGATTTTTAGATTTGGATTAATAAACCTAAAGAGGAGAAATTCATTTGCTATTTTTACCCCATCCCATGTTGATGATTTAATGTGTTTAAAGAGAAGTAATTAAGTGAATTTTATGAGTTACTTAATTTTGAATCATTAAGCAATTCATTTAATTACCCTTTTCTATGCTTCTTTAATTTAATTGATCGTTTAATTATGAGCTTCAAATGATATGCAAATAAAAAATTGAAATGGCAATGCACTTAGAGACCTAATAAAATGAAGCTTATAATTAAGTATTAATTAAATTAAAGAAACTAATTAAGTACTTATATGATTTTTTCACACCCATGGGTTAATCATAATTTTCTTAAGGGTCTTTATATTATTAAACACATAAAGAGGAACCCATGAATTAAATGTTAATTATCTGAAGTAATTAAAATTTTAATTTGAGTAATTTTCATTATTTAATTATTTAATTAATTATTTAATTAATCCATGCATTAATTAACCATTTTATGAAATGAATTTGGGAAAGTAATTTGGAAAGAGGTTCTAATCACTCCCCCTCATCATTTTACTATTAATCAGTGATTAAGAAAATTTAATTAATTAATTTGTACTATTTAAAATTTTAAATAATCATTAAATGACTTAATGAGGGTAATTAAGGTTTGAATTTCAAATTCTCCTAATTACGTAGCAAATAAATTTCAAGAAAATTATGGGGGGCAAAGGTCATCTCATTAAATCAATATTTCAAGTTTGGAATTAATTTCCCAAGTGATTAGGGCTTAATTAAGCTAATTAAAAAAAGATTCAAACCCTAATTAAGCTCTATTCACTATTTAAATAATTGGAAAATTATTTTTATTAAACTCTCCTCTATTTACCCTTTTCAAAATGGGTTTATTTGTATTTTTTAGATTTTTTTATAATTAGTTATGAATTTTTGAAGTTTGAGTGATTAATTGCATTTTAGAGTTAATTAATCCCCAATCCCATCGGCGTCATGTGAGAGCTAACGTGGCGAGGCTTTGCGCATGGTGTCACAGGATTGACCACTTAAATTATCTAACGCGGCATGATGTGTCAACGACGGTGGATGTGCTTTCGTCCCCACTGTCCGATCTCAGATCAGACGGTGGGGATTAATCCCGTAATTTTTAAGGGATAAAAATCAAATAATCTAATCGGATTAATCATGATTTTCCATTCCAATCACGTAGAACGGATGACAAATGATCCTTCATCCCCCGAGCGACAGAAGACGGACACCGTCCGCTCTCCTCCGCTCAATCCGAGCTCATCGGAGCTCGTGAAGCATCGAGATTGACTCCAAAAGCTTCAAGGAAGAGGTATAAGTATATCCTATGATGGAAAACACGTGAAACCATGATTTCCTTCATAAAAACCAAACAACTTAGTGGATTTTTATGGTTTATCAGAATTTACCTCGCTAGAGCTCAGGATCAACGAACCAATGATTGAGGTAACCTCACCTTGAAGCTGTGAAACCCTATTGTGAAGCTCGCTAATTTTCTCCCCGTCGGTGGCTCTGTGGTCCAAATGCTACCGAAAATTTCATTGGAGTTAGTCTAAGGATGGTCTCTGGTGCTCGAAATGATCAAGAATCGATTCGTTTCAGATCATCGGAGCTTGGTGAAGGTGTGGGCAAAGTTAATTTGGATTTGGTTGAGTTTAAGTGAAGTTGTACGAAGTGAATGCTCTATTTCGCTCGGGTTTGGTGTCATAGGCGATGGGGAGCTCAAGGGAGATTGGAAAAGCTCTAGGGAAGTTTGTCTCCTCACTCTAAAGCTCTCTGGATGCCTCTGTTGGAATGAGATGGGGAGGAGTATACTCTCCTTCCCCTTAAATCATATGGTGGGGATTGGCTCTAATTTTGGCAGATGTCTGGCCGGCACAGGTGGCTGGGGACATTAAGGGATGGCTGAGGTGGAGCTCCTTGAGTGGCTGAGGGTTGGGCATAGGCTAGGGTGGAGTGTCCTTGCTCTCAATGGTAAACCAATGAGGAGGCTTGGGTTAGATCACCTCCTTTGACCCATGGTTGACCCAACTAGCTTTGGGGTAGGTTAGCTAGTGGGTCAGAGGTCCAAATTAAGCTTAAGGAGACTGTCAAGTGTAAAGGGGTAGGTAAGACCACCCAAATATGGATTTTATCCCATTTGGAGAGCTTTACCCAATGGGTATTGGCCTAATTTAGTTTTAAAATGGGTTGAGTTTGATTTGAGCTAACCCATGGTGACCCAAGGATGGGTCATGCCAAGTTTGGCTGGGTTTGGAGTTAGTTGGGTTTAGTTTGGCTCAATTTGACCCATGCAGGTCAAATTGGGGCAACTTGGGTTAGATTGACCAATTGGTCAAATTAGGTCAAACCAATGATTGGGTAAAGTTCAAATGATGATCTGAGATATTTTGGTTCAATTGGTTTGGTTTGATTTGAAGTGAATTTGATTTTGGCTCATATGAGTTCATATGGTCAAATGGGCTAAGCTAACCAATTTGGTCAAATTGATCAAATTAGCTTGGGTTAGGTGTTGGTTTAGGTTCAATTGATGATTTTGAAGATGATTGTAAGTGCTAATTTCAATTAATTTGGATTTAAAAATGATTTAGACTAATTTTACCCTTTAGGTCAATTTGGGCTAAATGGATCAATTGGGTTTAATTGATCAACTTGGATTCAATTAAGGATTTGATCATGTTCAATAATCAATTTGTGATAGATTTTAGTCATTGGTTTCAAATAATTTAATTTAGAATTTAATTTGACCCAATTTGGCCCTTTAGGGCAAATTGGGCCAACTTGGGTCAAAAGGGCCAAATGGGTTTAGTTAGGTCCAATTGATGGTTGTTGACCTCACTTTTGGAGTGAGGATTCAATCTTCCCACCATAGGTCTAGGGGTCTTCTAGACACTAAGTGCTCCTTAGTCATAAGTCACTTATATTGACTAAGTGAACACTTAACTTAAGCCTAAAGACTTAGGCAGATTAGGCATAGGGTTTAGATCATGCTTTAGGAATTAGGATGCCCTACCTACCCTTTAGCTCAATCAAATCCATACCTACCTCCTTAGATTAAACCAAACCTCAAACTCGATTCATCCAAATTCAATTCCTCAAATCAAATTCAAATAACCTAAGCCTAAGCCCTATGATTCAGCCTTATGGACTTAGCCAAAATGTTTTCAATCCAAATCAAACTCAATTTATTTTCTCAAAACCAATTCAGCCCTTCAATCAACATACCAAAATCAACAATCAAATTCAAGCCTCCAAATCAATTTCAAATCAAATCAATAACACAAACCTTTCCTAATACCATGACTTGATTCTATGGTCTTAGCCAAATTTCTTTCAATCCAAATCAAACTTAATTGATTTTCTCATAAATCAATCAACCCTCCAATCATCCCTCCAAATCAAATCTATAATCAAATTAAATTCCTTAACTTAAATCTAAATAACCTAAGCCATATGATTCAAACCTATGGACTTAGCCAAATTTCTTTCAATCCAAATCAAACCTAGTTGATTTTCTCATGAGTCAATTCAATTTTTCAATCATCATTCCAAACCAAAATCTACAATCACAATCACATCCAATTAGACCAAAACCAATCCAAACCAAACCAAGTTAACTTACTTGACGCAAAATACCCAAATAAGCCAAAACCCATACAAACCCAAATCAATTGCATCCAAAGCTATAAACTAATTCTAAATCAATATTCAAACTCAACTAAAATCAAATCAAACCTCAATCAAGCCAATTGCCCCATTTAAGCTCACTTGACCCAAAGTGACCTAAAGGACCCAAATTAGATTGAATCAAACCAACCAAATCTCCTACAATGATTGTTGATCATTCTTGATTGATCAATAACATTCATTTGGGTCAAACCAAGTCAATTTGGTCATTTGACCAAGTTGACCCCCCACTTAACCTAAATGAGCCAAATTTGCCAAATTTCATCCTAAGCCAAATTAATTAAAACCAATGACTCACATCAAACTAAGATCAATCCATGAGCATGACTTGATCATCAATTGAGCCAAACCTAACCTAATTGGCACTTTGACCCAAGTTGATCCTATTTGACCTAAAAGACTAAATTAGGTCAAATCAAGATCTAACCCAAATTGATTGCAACCAATGGCTCAAGTCCATTCCAAATTGATCATTGAACATGATCAAAGTCTTAATTGAACCCAATTGACCTATTTAGCCCAAATTGACCTAAAGGGTCAATTTCACCTAAATCAAAACTAAATCCAAATTAATTCAAATCAAAGCCTACAATAATCTTCAATTGATAAATTGAACATGAACCAATGCCTAACCCAAGCTAGTTTGGCCAATTTGATCAAACTAGTCAACTTGACCCATTTGACCCAAATGAACTCAAATGGGTCAAATCCAAATCCAAGCCAAATTGAACCAAACCAATTACACCAAAATATTCCAAATACTCATTTGAACTTGAACCAAGCTTTGGTTTGACCCAATTTGACCAATTAGTCAACTTGACCCAACCTAACCTAATTTGACCTACATGGGTCAAATTGAGCTAAACCCAACCAAATCAGCTCCAAATCCAATAAAATTTGGCAAGATTCATCCTTGGCTCACCTTGGGTCAGTCAAATCAAACCCAACCCAATTTAAACTCAGTTTGACCCATTATCCAATGGGTAAAGCCTCCCACATAGGACAAAATCTAAAATTAGATAGCCGACCACCTTCCTTTGCATTTGGCAGCCACCCAAAGCTAAGAGTGGACTCCTAGCTAAGTAGCTAACCTGACCCAAAGGGGCTAGGTTAGCTCTTTGTTAAGGGTAGGTGAGTTAACCCACCTCCCCTCATTGGCCGATCCAAAGGAGATGGAGACCACTCAAGGTAGCCTCCATAGATCCTCCTCCAACCAAACTGAGCCACCTCATGGGATTCTTACCACCTCCGATGGCTTGCGATGGCTGGATGGTAGAAAATGATCAATTGAATCCCATCCATCCATCTCAAGGGAAGAGGGGGTATACTCTCCCATTCGAATCAATTCAAAGGATTGAGACCTCAGAGTACTCAAGCGCCCTAAGACGAACTCCCTGAGTGATTTCCCAAGCCTCCCGAGCCTTCCCATCGCTAGAGACGATTAAGTCAATCCCATCCGAAATAGGACACGCTTCCACTGCATCCAACTCCACCAAATTTCAATTAATCCAAAATTAACTCTTCCCACTTGCTCACCAAGCTCTAGCGAGGTGAAACGAATCTTCCCCTGAGCGTTCTGAGCACCGAAAGTACCTCCTAGGCCGACTCTGATGCATTTTTCGATGATGTTTGATCCATAGAGCCATCGACAAAGAGTCAAGGCACCATCTTCTCAATTAAGCTTTGCCTCATCAAAGTGAAGCTACCTTAGTCGGTTCGCTTTTGGCCTTGAGCTTCGACGAGGCAATTTTTTGGCAAAACAATATTTCTTAAAAAATTTTGGGCCTTTTCGAATAGAATATGAATGGCATGTGAATATAGCCATTATATCTCTTAGGATCTTCCCATTGAATGTGTGAGATCAATCTTGAGCCAATCCGAGCTCTGACGAGCTCGAATTGGGTGGAGGAAGGCGGACGATGTTTGTCTTCCGTCACGCGGGGGACAATAGATCTTCTGCCATTTATTCTGTGTGATTGGAATGGATGATCATGATCTCTTGTTAGATTTAATCCTATTTTAATCTTTAGAAATCATAGGATTAATCTCTACTGTCCGATCTCAGATTGGATGGCGGGGATGAAAACGCGTCCACCTCCATCCACATTAACACTGACTCGGATAAGTTTAAGTAGCCAATCCTACCGTGCCACATGAAAAGAGCACCACATCAGCGCTCCACATGGCATCGATGGGATTAGGCTTAATTAAGGGCTAATTATCCGATTTAATGGTAGAAACTTTAAAAAATCATAACAAATTGTAGAAAAATAAAAAATATATAAACAAATACTCGTTTTGAATGTAAAATAGGGAAGATTTTATAAAATTATTTCCATTTGGTTTTGAACAATAATTAATTATTTGAATACATACTTAATTAGCTTAATTAAACTCTAATTAGTCGGGTAATTAATTCCAAACTTGGGAAATTGATATATGGGATGACCTCTGCCTCCCATAATTTTCTTGAGATTTATTGCCTAGGAAATTATGGAAATTGATATTTCAAACTTTAACTACCCCTTTTAATTACTTTAATAAATAATTAACACTTTGAACATACAAAATTAATTAATTAAAGCTTATTAACTACTGTCTAATAGTAAATGGATGAGGGAGTGAGATTAGAACCTCTTTCCTAATCTCTTTCCCAAACTCATTTCCTTTTAAGAGAATTAATTAATATAAAAATTAATTATGTGCTTAATTAATCAATTAAATGGCCAAATTAAATCAAATTAAAATGCAAATTGTATCAGATAATTAATAATGAAACTAATGGTTCCTCTTTATGTGTTTAATAACATAATGATCCTTTAAGGAAATTATGATTAACCCATAAGTATGAAAAAATCATAAAAGTACTTAATTAGATTATTTAATTTAATTAATCCTTAATCATGAGCCATGTGCATTAGGTCATTTAGGAGCATTGTAACTTTACTTTTCTCACATGTGCATATCATTTGTGTCTTATAATTAAGTGATTAATCAAATTAAAGAAGCATAGGAAATGGTAATTAAATGATTTGATTAATGATTCAATTTAATCAATTCATAAAATCTTCCTAATCATCTTTCTTTAAATAAATTAAGATCACTAACATGGGAATGGGATTAAAACAACAAATAATCTCTTTTCTTTAAATAAAACTCAAATCCAAAACCAAATTAATAAGAAGCTTTGGTTCTCTTTAAATAATTTTATTTGATGTGATTATCCTTAGGAATTAGTTTAGTTGAATGAATCACATGTTTATGTTTGGTTCTTCCTCCCCAATTACTTTAAATGTTGTATGTCATTTGGTTTCATGTATTCATCTTTTCAAATCTAAATGAAGAAAATGTAATTTATATATGTAAGCTTGCATGTGTTGGCTTAACTTACTATATGTGTGGCTATTATCACTATTAAATTCAAATATATTTTCTAAAGCTTATAAATTGACAACAATAATTGGGATGATAGTAGCTATAAACATAAAGGATTTGCATGTGCTTATAGCTTAGTCATATAAATGTGAGGCTCTCTTTTTTTGATTCATATATATATATATATATATATATATATATATATATATATATATATATATATATATATATATATTGGACATCCCAAGAATATGAGGCTTTAAGTAGCCCCAAGGAGGTCATTTGATTACCTTACTTCCCTGGTTAACAATGAAACGTGCTTATTTGATTTCATTCCTATGTATTTTGGTATTATAATTTGGATAGAGCTTTAATTCATATGCATAAATAATTCAATCAAAAATGCAATCTTCTACATGATTTTTTATTCTTATAGTTATTTATACATTCACATATATTTAAGATAGCAAGTGTTTAGTCTGGACATCCCGGGAATACGAGGATTTAAGTAGCCCCATCTTATATATATATATATATATATATATATATATATATATATAAAGAATGGAAATCCCCCTTTTCTATTAAAAACATATACATTCATCACCATATAAGTGGGCCAAAAACATGTTGTATGCATAGATATACTAAGGATTGCATCATATGCATGTTATAAGTGATGGAAAGGAATGTCCCAACACGTTCTATGTGATAGTAATCCAACTATATTAATCCTAAGATGCCTTTCACATTTAATAGAATTATTTAAGGTTCACCTAAACTCAGGATTAATAAACATATTTAATAAGCAATTCACTAAAGAGAATTAAATCAAATTAATATACTTTAAAAATGGTTTAGCGTAGGGATGAAGAAAGGTAATCCTCTTTCTTCTTTTTATAACAATTAGATGTCAAGTATAAATTAAATGAAATAAAATAAAACATAAATTAAAATCCACAAATCAATTAAACCACTTGAAATGAAACTAACACTTATGTTAAATTAAACTCCTCCATACTTAGAAAATCATAACTTTAATGCTTAGTTAAGACATACCACACAAAGCCTAACACACATATTAGAACTAAACCACCACTTATAGCTGTAAGTTAGGGTGGTGTATGTTATGATGTATGTTTTGTTTTGTGATGTAATATTTTAGACTAGATGTTATGATGTATATTTCGTAGATGTTAGGTTGTTATTAGCCTAATCATATTTTCTGCAGTGGGTTATGCTTAAGAGGTTGCTTAAAAATAAATATAAATATTCTCTTTGAAGGTTGCTTAAATTCTAAGCATAATCCAAGTTAGGACATGATGGCTTGGTTACCCGTGTGTAGAGTGCTAAGTCTGAATTATAAATATAACTGTTTGGGTGGAATGTATGTTTAGCTAACCTCTATTTTGCAAGTGTAGTTAGATTTACTTTCCATATATAAATGTAATTTTGTAATAAGAATTAGGATTAGTGTTATGGGGGATTAGGATGGGCAGTGGCTAGAAGGCTTTGTCCTGGGATGCCCTGTGAGGCATTTGGAGCACAATCAAATCAAAAGTAAAGAAAAGGAGAGTATGAAGAACTGAAAAAGAAGACCCCCCATAGCATGTATTCATTCTAATTGTAAAATTATTCTTTCATATTCTAAGTTATATAAGGGTGGAGTCGGCTACCCATATTTTCTCTTTTCGGGATGAACGACGGTACCCGACCGCACTAGCCTCTTATTCTTTTACAATAGTCTATAAGATTGATTGATGATTTCTTTAGGTTGCACAATAGGATTGCCTCTTCTTTATAGTTTCTTAATGTTTGATGCTTTAATGTGTGGCCTGGATGCGGTAGGCTCTTAGGATAAAATAAATCTTCTACCTAACTAACAACTCATAACTAAAGTTTTAAATAACTCACAACCTCATCATAAAGCCTAGGTTATAATCAAGATAATTAAAATATTTAGCAATCCCATAGCTATATGATTGTGCGTCTCACATCATGCATGCATCTTCTATCACTCTTGCTAAAAATGAGGGCCTCTGTCCTTACACTATAGGGACCACTTGACCCATGAGAGCAACCCCTCCTGACGGAGCTTCACCCTCTCTGTTTTGATTTGGCCAACAATCAACTTTCATCATGCATTTAGGCATAAAGAAATCCTAAGCCTTTGTCCAAAATAATGAGTCAAAATGAAATAAAATTTGAAAAGATTTTGAATTTTTAGATTAAGTCATATTCTCATACCACTCATGCTCTAGTCTCTTATGGAGTGGGTTTAGGACTTTCATCTATATTCAATTAAATAACTACCTTAGCTATCTTTCAAATACATAAGACTGGACTACAGAGATTTAAAATATAAGAGGTGTTAGCTGGCAACCACTCAAGGTGATTGTAAGTCTTGAAGTCAAACATGTTTATCCTCTCTTGTAGAGGTGAGCCCTTATGTTCACCTATCACTTATATTTAGGTCGTGCTTTAGCTTGAGCTAAAGCTTCCTAGATTTAGAATCCTAGGTAGCTAGTTTCCTTTAAGATTCAAGCACAAATTCTCACCTCCAAGGCATTTTCATAATATTGTGTTAATGGATTATAAGCCCTATCAATCTAATAAAAATTCAACACAAATAAATAAGTTTCTTCACTCTCAAATGTATAAAGCCCACCATAGGATAGATTGAATTACTCATTAGATTTTCTAGTAACATGAGCATTTCCTACTTATCTCTTTTTGGCTTCCAAAATAAGTCTTTCCACTTGGTCCATCCCTTTTGATTTTCCAAAATAGCCAATTTATTGATAATCTTAACCTTGAAATCTTTAAAGATAATAATTGCCTACTGTGATTGAGAGTATTCTTAAGGAATCTATATTCTTTAAGATGTAATTAACTATAAAGGCTTGCCTCCATAGGGAACTTAGGATCCTGGCTTAATATAAACCCTACTTTATTTTTCCATGTAAAGTAGGAGAAAATTCTATGGTATATTCAAAGACCCATCATTCCTTTGGATTCCTTGTTAAGTGATTAGGTCCATTGTAGGGTGATGCTTCTATCTTTCAAGATAGTATATCTTATCTCCATGTCGCACCAGATCACTTCAATAAGTACCCCCTATGATCTGCATGGTGTCCACCCCACATCCAAAAATGAACACCATAATGGTTAAATCATGTTCAGTACTCAACTTATGATTGGTTGGAAGTAATGATTTCAATCAATTGAGTTTAGAATGAAGTTTAGTTCAATTTGGTTCATATAGGCTAATTGGGTCAACTTGGGTCAAATAGCCAATTAGACTTGGTTTGACACAATTGATTGTAATTGGATAATCAAGGGTGATCACCAATCATTGTAGAAGGTTTTGGATTAGTTGATTCAATCCAATTTAGGTTGGATTGGAGTTTGGATCAAATGAGTCCTTTAGGTCACTTTGGGTCAAGTGAACCAAATGGGTCAATTTGAGTTGGATTGGATTGAATTGAGTTTAGTTGAGTTTGCTGATTAATTTAGAATTGATTGATGGCTTTGATTGCAATTAATTTGGGTTTAATTAGATTTTGACTCATTTAGACATTTTAGGTCAAATGGGTTAGGTTCGGTTAATTGAAATGATTTGATCAAATTGGTTTGATTGTAGGTTTTGGGAGAGTTTGAAATAGAGGTTTGAATGGTTGGGTCACTTTTGTGAAAATCAATTGGGTTTGGTTTAGTTGAAAGGAGTTTTGGGTCAAACCCATAGGATTGGATCCTATGGTTAAGATAGGTTTGGGTTTAAATTATTTTTGGCTTGGAGCTTGGATATGAAATAAATTCAATTAGGTTTGGTTATAATGATTGGTTTGTTTTTACATTGATTGGCTAAGCATAGGTCATGGATCAGGCCATAGGATAGGTAGGTTCTGCTGGTCCTAAGGTATAACTTAAACCTATGGTACACCTTGCTAAGTCTCTAGGCTTGGGTTTAGTGTTAACCTAATAACTAGAAGTGTCTTATGACTAAGGAGGTTCTAGGGTCTAGAAGATTCTTAAGTCTAGGATAGGGAGGAAGAGTCCTCACTCCAAAAGTGAATTATTTACGAGCACTTTCTCCAAGCCTCCAAACCTTAGGCTCTGATACCTTATAGCGATCATGGAGAGATCATTGCAATAGATGGAAGAAGAAGAAATGCTTCACAACCATTCACTTAATAAAGTGGAAGAGATGTGAGTAAATCATACTCACCCAAGTAGAACAGTAACGAAGGATCATCGAATCCTTCAGAAAGTCGGCTACCAAGCTCCAACTAAAGAGTTTTCACTTAAATTTTCATACACAAATAAGTTTAAAATTTTATTAGGTTAGAATAAGTGTTTATATAAGTATAATATTCTAAGGGATGTGTCCTTTGGGGAGAAAATTACTAAAAATTAATAAAGTTAGAACTTATCATTTTGCAACGTTGAGGTGTTAGCTTCTCTATCCCCAAATACTAAATACAATAGAATGCAATGCCTAGGTGCTAGACTAGTATCTATACAAATTAACACGTGATCTTACAAGATTTTTATCACAACTCTTATACAAAATTTAAGTATGATCAAACGCATCCACTACTACATAATACAACTCATAAAACATTAATATTAAAATACCAAAACACATAAGATCTAATAAATGTTCTTATAAGTTCAAGCTTTAGTTTGGGATTATGTAACAAGTCATTTTCTCCTTTGATGTGCCACATCAATATACATCATTCCACTAAAAATCAACACAAAAATTATAAAGAAAATTTTATGCTTAAAAGTTCATCACATCAAAGAAGATTCAATATATTCATCTACAATAATATGGAAAACTCTCTTTCTACTTATATGTTTATAATTATCTTGTATAAATAATGTATTACTTATAAATTGTTAGTGTATTTCTAGTCATAATTTGAAAGATTCTAGATGAAGGCTTCCTCATGTTGCTAAGCTTTAACTATATGGATTGCACTTATCCATAATCAAGATAATAGTGTTCTTCCCTTTACAAGAAAGAACAAGTGGGAGTTTTCCCACCGTCTTATGCTTAGAAGAGTATTCTTATGCTTACAAGAGTATGGGTATCCTAAGTGATGAATTTAAGCATGAATGTATGTTGGGTTGGACCAAACCACATAAATATCAATGTATTCTATTTCTTTATAGTTTGATTTACTATAAATTATACTTAGTTATTTTGTTTGATAATTGAATGGTCCTATAGCCGTATGTAATTATAATAACATGACTACATTATCATAATATAACTAAGCATTAACTACTACAGTATTAATGTACTTGTGCTTATGCATAGAGTTGTCATTATAAAAGTTATATATATATATATATATATATATATATATACACACACGCACACACAAACACGCACATACATACATATATACATATGTAGAGAAAAGTATAATAATAGGATGACATAATCTTCGAATGAAATATTTCACAATATGAGATGCAAAGAGGATCAAAGTAAGGTTTTCATCTCTCATCTGAACTTGTGATAAATGTCATTCTTAATCATGTTATGAAGTTAATAAGTAGAACTCAAGAGAATGTGAGTTAAAATCAAAATATTGTGAATTATTCAATCTCCTAGAAGAACTTGGCTCCTTTTGATCAACAACACTCAAGGTCACTTCCAAGTGAAACTTTTAATAAGTGAAAACATGTTATCATTTTGATTGTGTTAACATGTTTAATAGGGAGGACTTGTAATTCAATAATTATTATCTTAATAGAGCAATCTATATACTGAGCATTAACTCATAAGGAGGAGGGTGAATTACCATAACTAAATTAAATACAACCAAATATAATAAAAGCCTATGTAATAAAAGTTACTGAATCACTAAAGACTCAACAAGAAGTATGATATTCTCAAAGAGGCAAATGGATAAGGAAAAGAGGTCGAGAAATATGTAAAAATGATCTTAGTCTAAATTTTATGGATTCATCATTATAGGTTGTCAAGTCCAAAATAATTTATGATAGAATGGTAGTCAACCTAATTTAGTGAGACACTATGTTAGCAATTATGAATTGCATCACTTAAAGTTGGCCACATGACCTCAAACTAAAGAAAGAAAAATGAAGATATTCTAGATTGATCATTTATAGGAGAAAAATACTGAAAAAGATGCAGAACTTACAATTTTTATATAGGTTGAGAGATGTCTATGGAAAAAAAAGCACTATTTGACTTTGGATATATAATCTTGTCTAAGTCAAGGTACTACTTCCTAACATACTAAGATTTCTTAAATGTAATTATGGCCATATCTAACTAGAGCTCTATGCTAAGGAATATGACATGTGATGCAAGCTATCTATCTTTAGGTGAAGACCTCTAATGCATGCTTGATTTGGCCATTATATGAATGTGAACTAGCACTTGAAAGTTTGATCGTTAGCTAGCTCTATTTTACACCTCCTCTATGAGATATATGATCATAAAAGTAATTTAAATTATTTAGCTAGAGAGAGCCTTAATTTTAATTTTAAAGTATTTTTAAAATTGATTTTATGGTTACTCATCATCTTATTAAAGTTGATAGAAAAAATTTTACCCTAGAAGCTTAATATAAAATTACTTATATCCCAAATAATCATAATATAAGAAGAAAATGAACAAGCCAAAGAAAAAAATAAATCATTATGTTGTGATGGTTATAAAAGAATAGATAACCGATCAGTGCAATTGGGCAATCTGATTATATATATCCGAGATAAAAATAAAAGGAGTAGCCAAATTCTACCAAACAAGCTTAGGCAATTTAAATGCTAAATTATAAGTTTGGTTTTCTTCTACTCCTTGTCCTTTCTCTTGATTTAAATTATACACTTATTCACTAATTACTAGATTGTCTTATACTTGATCATGAAACTTAATTTATATTCTATTTTTGCATATAAAATTCTCAAAAAAAATGTAATAACAAAAATATCTTAAACTACATGAAGTCATCAGATCACAATATAAATATCACATAATAGAATAAAAATGTAACATCATAGATTAATATTTTGACTTATGACCTATAAAAGTAAAATACAAATAATAATTGTACATCGAGTACTTGTAAAAAAAATCTATATCCTAATATAGCAAAATAATCAAAGCAATACAACATATCAATAATAATAGTAATAATAATAATAATAATAATAATAATAATAATAATAATAATAATAATAATAATAATAATAATAATAATAATAATAATTAATCTTGAATGCTAACCACACATAAACAATCACATTCCAAGCAATCAAAGGGTTTGTGCTTCAATACGACCTACATGCTGTTAAAAGGCTATGACACCCGGGGGGTTTGAATTTGGTGGTTTAAAAATTTTCAAGTTAAAGATTAATTTTAAACTTTGTACAAGACTTAGTTGTAAAAGATATATGATTATTTATAATGAAAGAGCAAAGCAAGTAACCAAAACAAAGTAAGAAAAGTAAAGTGCAAGAAAATTAAGGACAAAAGACAAAGATTTTTACGTGGTTCGGCTACATCCATGCCTAGACCTTATTTATGGAAAGTATTTGGATGACCCTATTTAATTCATTTTTAATTAATATAAGCTGAGTTTAAATTTTAAATCATTTCCTGTTTAATATCTCTTGATTGAATTTAAATTTCTTTTCCATTATTAGGATCTAATCCATATAGTCTTGGCCGCAACTCCCATCTTATGTAGTTAAACTATTATATTTATTTATTCCAATATAATTAAGTAATTAATCCCTCTTATAAATTGAGTTCAATGTTAATTAAAACCTTATATAGTAAGGCTTGGTCATCTCATACTTTCATCTTATTCGATTTATTTTATTTCAAATAAATTCAAACTCTTTTCATTTATTAATTTCCTCCTTCTCTCTTTCTTATTCGGCCAACCCACACACACAATTGGGTTTGAATTTATTAAAATTATTTTACATGTGCTTTATTTTCAAAATTCAAGTCATTGCCTTTCTTTATTTCCCTCTTAATTTTTTTTTCCTTTGAATTGGTCAAAGCATACATTACTTTAATCTCATTTTAAATTTGTGTTGGCTCACATATGGTAAGCCACGTTCCCTCCAATGACCAACCACATATGTATTTGGTTTTCATTTAATTAAATTCAAACCAAATGCTTTGAAGTTGAAAATCAATTTTTTTTTCTTTACTTAATTTTCCTCTCATTCCTTCCCTCTCTTTTTTTTCTCTTGCCTTGGCCAACCACCTATTGGATCTATTATTATAAATAGAGGTTATCTCGTGATTTCATTTCTTCTTGAATTTCTCCACCTTGGGTCGAACCTATGCTAGTTAATTTCTTGGAGTGATTTATGGATTCAAAGTGCTAAAGATTATATTTCTTCCTTGTCTCCTCAACAACCTTTCAAAGGGGAGATCTTCATCATCCTCTTCAAGATTCCTTAAAGCTTTGGAAAAATCATCATCAAGTCTTGTGCGCATATTCTCACACTTCCAAAGTACTTGAGTAGGGGTGTCAATTTAGTTTAATGATTTGTTGCATTGAGTTTGTTGGTTTGATTTGATTGAAAAGAATTGTATGGATTATTGTTAAAGACCTCTTTAAGTTCTTTTCATTCTTGTCCCAAGTGATTTCAAGGTTTTCTTTTATGTGATTGGATTTCAATCATCTTCATAAGGCTTTGTGGTGTTTATTTTCGGATGGTCGTGTGGACGCCACACAGATCGTAGGGGGTACTTATTGAAGTGATCGGGTATGACATTAAGGCATGATGTACTATTTTGAAAGTTAGAAACATCACTATACAATGGGCCTAATTACCTAATAGGGACTCCTAAGGCATGATGGGTCTTCGTTTGTACCAGAGATTCTTCCCCTACTTTACATAGAAAAGTAAAGCAAGGTTTATTTTATGGAAAGTTCTTAAGTTCCTTATGGAGGAAAGCCTCCATAGTTAATTATATCCTAAGAAATAAATTTTCTAACAATAGTCTCCATTAAAGTAGTTAATTATTGTCTCCAAAGATTTCAAGGTTAAGACTATCAAAGAATTGTCTGTTTTGGAAATCAAGTGGGAATGTTCAATTGGGGAAGACTTATTTTGGAATCTAAAGAAGAATAAGTAGAAAATGCTCATGATATCAGGAAGCCTAGTAAGCACTCTAATCTATCTTATAGTGAGGCTTTATATATTTGAAAATGAGGATTTATTTTGTTTGAGTTAAAATTTTATTAGATTGTTAGGGCTTATGATTCATCAACACAAGATTGTGAAAATGCTTAAGAGGGGAGAATTTATGCTCATTGCTCAAAGAAAACATGCAACCTCAGATCTTAAATCTAGGGAGCTTTAGCACAAGCTAAAAGCACAACCTAAATCTAAGCAGAAAGGGGACACAAGGATTTACCTCCACAAGAGAGACTAAATCTGTCCGACTCTACAGGACTTACAACCGCCTAGAGTGGCCGCCAGCTAACTCATCCTACGATTCAAAACCATGTGGACCGGTCTTATGAAATTGCAAGATGGTTTAAGTTGTTATTTAATTTGAAAAACACTAGAGTCCTAAAATCACTCTCTAAGAAACTAGATCATGTTTAGTATGAGCATATGACTTAGTCTAAAATGTAAAATCTTTTTAAATTGTATATTATTTTGATACATTCATTTTGGAAAAAGGCTTAGGATATTTTATGCCTAAATGCATGATGAAATTTGGTTATTGGATAAATCAAAATACAAAAAGGGTGAAGCTCTATCATAAAGGGATGCTCTCATAAGTCAAGCGGTCCCTAAAGTGCAAGAATGGAGGCCCTCATTTTCCAAGAGTGATAGAAGCACCATGCATGATATGAGACATGCAACATTCAGCTAAGGGGTTGCAAAATATTTTAATTTTCTTGATTATAGCCTAAGCTTTAAAGTGAGATTAAAAGTTGTTTAAAATTTAACTATGAGTTATTAATTAGGATAGAAAAATTAATTTTATCATAAGAGCCTACCGCATCTAGGCCACACATTCAATCATCAAGCCTGAAGAAATTATGAAAAAGATGTAATTTTATTGTGCAATCTAAACATAACATCAATCAAACATTAATAGATTCTATAAAAGAATAAAAGGTCGGCACAGCCAGGTAACACCGTACACCCCGAAAAAGAGAAAATTGGGTAGCCGACCACTACCCTTATACAACCCGGATTACAAAAAAATATTACAATTGAAATTAAATTAGATGCTATGTATTCTTTCTCCACGTTTATTTCTTCTTCTTTTGAGTTGATTTGCACCATCAAATCACAGGGCACCCCAAGACTAAGCCTTCTAGCTATTGCTCATCCTAATCCTCATAGCACTAATCCTAATTCCTATTGCAAAATTATATTTTCATGGAAAAGTTAAAATCTAATTACACTTATAAAATAGATATTAGCTAAACATACATACAATCCTAAGCAATCATATTTCAAAATTTTGACTTGGCACCTTACACATGGGTAACCAAGCCCTCTTGTCCTAACTTGGATTATGCTTAGGAGCATAAATAACCTGTTAGTAAAGGTATTTATATTTTTTTAAGCAGCCCCTTAAGTACAATCCCCTGTAGAAAATAATATTAGACTAACAACGGCCTAACATCGAGTTGAAGATCTACATTCCTAACATCCAGTTTAAAATATTACATCACAAAATAAAACACAACAGTATACATACACCATCCTAACTTAGGACTAGAAGTGGTGACTTAGCATTCTAATGTGTGTGTTAGGCTCAGTGTAATGTGTCTTCACTAGTCTTTTGGATTATGATTTTCTAAATTAGAAAGAGTTTAATTTAACATGATTGATGGTTTAAATTGAAGTTGTTTAGAAGTTTACAAATTTTAGTTTGTATCTTATCATGTTTCATTTGATTTATACTTAGCACCTAAGTGTTGTAAAGAGAAGAGGAAGGCTTAACCTTCTTCATCCCTACCTTAAGTTATTTCCTAAAAGTATATTTTTATGGTTTAGTTTTCTTTAGTGAATGGTTTATTAAATATTTTATTAATCCTAAGTTTAGGTTTACCTTAAAGAATCCTATTCAACATGAAAGGCATTTTAAGATTAACGTAATTGAATTTCCATCACATAGAGTATGTTGTACCCTTCCTTTTCATCATCCATAACATGCATATGATTTAAGACTTAATATACCAACACATATAATACATTTTGGCACACTTATACGATCATGGATGCACACATTTGGAAATTGTATTTTACTTGATTAGATCGTTTATACATGTAAATTAAAGCTCTATCTAAATTCTAAAATGAATATACCTAAGAATGAAATTGAATAAGTACATGCCTTTGTTAACCAGGGAAGTAAGATAATCAAATGATCTCCTTATGGCTACTTAAAGATTTGTATTCACGGGATGTCCATACTATATACTTATTGTTATTCAAACATATGTAAATCCATATATGAACATAGGAAACAGAGCACTAACTATACATGCAATACATTTGATGTATTTAAATGATTATAGATGCATATATTTTTAGTAGAAAAGAAGCTCCTCATTATATAATCAAATACACATACACATGTATAAAAGATGTAAGCAAGTACGTGCCATTATTTAAATCATGAAAGTGAGACAATCAAATGACCTCCTTGGGGCTACTTAAAGCCTCATATTTCTGGGATGTCTAGACTATATACTTGCTATCTTAAATATATATGAATGTGTATATAATTATAAGAATAGAAATTATGCAAAAGGTTATGTTTTATTTGGTTAAATTATTTATACATGTAATTTAAAGCTCTATTAAAATTTCAATACAAATATACATATGAATGAAATGAAATAAGTACATGCCTTTGTTAACCAGGGAAGTGAGAGAATTAAATGGCCTCCTTGGGGTTACTTAAAGCCTCGTATTCCCAAGGTGTCTAGACTATATACTTATTATCATTCAAACCTATGTAAATCTATATATGAACATAGGAAAGAAAGCTTCACATTCACATGCTTAAGTTATGAACACATGAAAATCCTATATATATTCATAACTACTATCACTCTAAATATTATTATCAACTTATAGATTTTGAAAAATAAATTTAGATTTATTAGTGATAATAATCACACATATGATAAAATTAAGCCAACACATGCCATCTTACATAAGTAAATTGCATATGATTCATTTGAATTTGAATACATGAAATCACATAACATGTAATATTTTAAAGTGATTGAAAAGGAATAGCCAAACATAACCATATGATTCATTCAACTACATTAATTCCTAAAGATAAGCACATCAAATGAAATTATTTAAAATAAACCAATGCTTCTTATTAATTTAATTTTTGGGTTTTGAATTGAACTTAAAGAGGAAAACTTATTTGTTGTTTTAATCCCATTCCCATGTTGGTGATCTTAATTTATTTAAGGAAAGATGATTAAGTGTTTTTATAATTTAATTAAGTTAAATCATTAAGCAATCCATTTAATTTTCCTTTTCCTATGCTTCTTTACTTTAATTAATCATTTAACCATGAGCCACAGATGACATGAACATGAGAGAAAATAAAATTATAATGCTCCTAAAGAACCTAATGCAATTAGCTCATGATTAGAGATTAATTAAGTTAAATAATCTAATTAAGTACTTTTATGATTTTCCCACACTTATGGGTTAATCATAATTTCCTTAAGGGTCTTTATGCTATTAAGCATAAAAGAGGAACCCTTAATTTCATTATTAATTATCTGAAGTGATTAGCATTTTAGTTTGATTTGATTTGACTATTAATTAATTAATTAAGCTCTTAACTAAACCATGTATTAATTAATTAATTAAGCTCTTAACTAAACCATGTATTAATTAATCCTCTTTAATGAAATGAATTCAAAAAAGTAAATAGGAAAGAGGCCCTAATCACTCACCCTCATCATCCCACTATTAATTAATGTTTGATGAACTTTAATTAATTAACTTTTTTGTTTATAAATTTAATTAATCATTAAATTAATTAAGGGAGTAATTAGGGTTTGAATTTCAAGTTTCCCTAATTACTTGGCTAATAAATCCCAAGAAACTCATGGGAGGCAGAGGTCATCCCATTAAATCAACATGCCAAGTTTGGGATTAATTGTCCAAGTAGTTAAGGCTCAATTAAGCTAATTAAGAAAATATTCAAACCCTAATTAAGCCTTAATCACCATTCAAAACATAATGAAACTATTTTTATTAAATTCTCCTCTATTTTACCTTTCCAAAATATATTTATTTGTATTATTTTGGATTTTCTACAATTAGTTATGAATTTTTGAAGTTTTAGCTAATTAAATCACATTTTAAAGCCTAATTAATCCCTAATCTCATCGGCGCCATGTGGGCTACTGACATGGTAGCACTTTCCACGTGGCGCTGCAGGATTGACCACTTTAATCATTCGATGCAGCGCTGATGTGATGACGGTGGATGGGGGGATTAATCCTGCATTCCTATAGGATTAAATCAAGTGAAATGAGCGAATTAAATCATGGTTGTCCATTCAAAACACGCAGAACGGATGGCGGATGATCCTTTGTCCCTCAAGCAATAGAAGACGAACATTGTCCACCCTCCTCCATTCGATCTGAGCTTAGTAGAGCTTGTGGAGGCTCGGGATGACTCTAAAATTTTTGGGGAAGAGATCTAGAGGGATCAAATGGTGGAAATCACATGACGTCACCATTTCTTTCACAAATGACTAGAAAAATTTGGAAAATTGATGGTTTGCTAGAATTTATCTCATCGGAGCTCAAGATTGATGGTTAATCAATCGAGGTAGCTTCATCTTGAAGAAATGAAGCCCTGCTGAGAAGCACGCACCTTGCCTCCTCATCGGTGGCTCTCTGGACCAAGCGTCACCAAAAAACTCATCGGAGTTAGGTTTGGAGTGGTCTTTGATGCTCGAATCGATTGAGAATCTATTCATTTCTTCTCGCTAGAGCTCGATGAAGGTGTGAGAGAAGTTAATTTGAAAATGGTAGAGTTTGGAGGTGGTTGGACGGAGATTGGCCGTATCTTGTTTGGGAGGAGTATACTCTCCTCCCCATCCAAACCAACAACTTGGATGAATTCTACATATTGCAGGTGTCCGACCAGCACAGGTAGTCGTGAGTGGCAAGGAGGTGCTGAGGTTGCTCGGTTTGAGTGCGTGAGTGAGGGAAGTGGGCTGCCAAGGGCTAAGGTGGCTATCCTTGTGTTTCCTATGTGTGCTAATGGGAGGAGGTGGGTTAGATCACCTCCACTTAGCTCATGGCTAACCCAAACTAGCTTTGGGTCAAGTGAGCTAGTGGTCTTCATGTCCATTTGGAGCTTAGGGTTGTTTCCAAGGGTAGGAGACTGGGTTTGACCATCCAAATGTCAATTTTGTCATATTTTGGAGAGCTTTACCCATTGGGTAATGGATCAGTTTGGGTTAGAATTGGGTTGGGTTGGATTTAGACCGGCCCAATATGACCCAAGGATGGGTCATGCCAAATTTGAATGGGTTTGGACTTGATTTAGTTAGGTTTGGCTCAATATGACCTATGTAGGTCAAATTAGGCTAGGTTGGGTCATGTTGACCAATTGGTCAAATTGGGTCAAACCAAAACTTGGGTTTAAGTTCAAATGAGTATTTAGAATATTTTGGTTCAAATGGTTTGGCTTGGTTTGCATTAGATTAAAATTTGACTCATATGGGTTCATATGGGTCAAATGGGCTAAGTTGACCAATTAGGTAAAATTGGCCAAATTAGCTTGGGTTAAAGTTGGTTAAAGTTCAATTTATCATTTAAAGATGATTGTAGGCTTTTATTTCAATCAATTTGGATTTAGGAATGATTTAGACCCATTTGACCCTTTAAGTCAATTTGGGCTAAGTAGGTCAATTGGGTTGACTTGGTCAATTTGGGTTCAATGGAGGCTTTGGTCATGTTCAATAATCAATTTAGGATGGATTTGAATCATTGGTTGCAATCAATTTGGATTAGAATTTGATTTGGCCTAGTTTGGCCTTTTAGGTCAATTTGGGTCAACTTAGGTCAAGAGGCCAATTGGATTTAGTTTGGTTCAATTGATGGTCAAGTTATGTTCAAGGTTCAATTTGAAGTTGGTATGAATCATTGATTTCAATCAAATTGAATTGGGATGGGATTTTGTTCAATTTGGTTCATGTAAGCTAAAAGGGATAACTTGGATGAAATGATCAAATTGACTTTGTTTCACCCAATTGATTGCAATTGATTAATCAAGGCTTATCAATAATCATTATAGGAGGTTTTCAATTAGTTGGTTTAAATCCAATTTAGGTTGGACTGGAATTTGGCTCAAATGAGTTCTTTAGCTCACTTTGGGCCAAGTGAGCTTAAAGGGTCAATTGGCTTGATTTTGAGTTGAATTGAGTTTGGTTGAGTTTGATAATTGATTTAGGATATATTGATGACTTTGATTGTAATTGATTTGGATTTAATTATATTTTCTCTCATTTGGACATTTTGGGTTCAAATGGGCTAGCTTGGGTTAATTGAATTTATTTTGATCAATGGGCTTGATTGTAGTTCTTGGAAGACTTTGAGATGATGATTTGAATGGTTTGAGAAAATCAATTGAGTTTGGTTTGATTGAAGGAGGTTTGGGGTCAAATCTATAGGATTGAATCATAGGGTTAAGGTGGGTTTGATTTTGACTTGGAGTTTGGATATGCAATCAAACTCAATTGATATTGGTTGGATTGATTTGAGGTTCAGTTTTGCATTGGTTTGAAGTTGGTTTTAGACTTAAGTCTAGACATAAGTCATGGGTTAGGCCATAGGGTAGGTACATTTCCTTAGAATTAAGTCATAGCCTAATCATATGGTGAATCCTCTTAAGTCCCTAGGTTTGGGTTAAGTGTTCACTTAGTCAATAGAAGTGTCATATGAATAAGGAGAATCTAGTGTCTAGAAGACTCCTAAATCTATGATGAGAAGATTTACTCCTCACTCCAAAAGTGAGGTCAACAAAAGGACCCCCAATAGGTGTGGTGTAATCGACAAGGAAAATCACATGTATTAGCATTGACCGAGATGATCAACAGTGTCCAAAAGGATTACAAGCGCTAATGAAGACTACCTATACCTAAACCGAGAGGTAGATAGAATCACGATCTTAGTGTAATGCAACTCATCTCATGCCAAGGGCATGATATAATCTAGAAGGTTTGGTTTGAATTGACTAATTTCATATCAAGGACATGGAGAATGATCCACTGGGAAATCGCACATGAATTGGATTTGATTGATTTAGTTTTAGAGGAATCCTCTAGTGATATATATTTTAATTTATTTAATATGGCTTATTTTTGTTTATGGAAGGGGGATCCACTAGGGATACAAGTTTGAATTTATTTAATATAGTTTGTTGGTTTAATTTGGAGGCATATCCGCTAGGGATAAAAACTTGAATCCACCGGGGATCAAGATTAGGTTTATTTGATTTAGTTGATTTGGCTCCACTGGGGAGCTTAATTTGGTTAATTTGATTTGATTTAATTTAATTTGGGACTTAACTCCATTAGAGAAATAAGTTTGGATCTGAATTTGTTTTGGACCCCATCAATTTGCGATGGACCGCACTAAGAAAGGGAAATATAAGCTTGAGTCTATCTTAGATTTACCAATCTAAAGGGATAGTCTACCGGTCGAAGGGTAGGACTATCCGACCTAGAGATTGCCTTTTGATGTGCAATGACTGTGCTAGGAAGAAAGCGTGGGGATTTACATCTTCCAAAGAGGAATGAGTCGCTGGGGTGACTTGTTGATGGCACAAAAATTGAACTGAAGTAGCTTCAGTGAGTAAGCCGGGGATCTTATCTCAACTCAAGAGGTCAAGGCATTAGGGAGTTTCACACGCTAAAGATAGGATGTCTGGTTAGAAAAAGTTGCCACTGGAGGCGTTCTCCTAATCAACAAGTGATTTTGTTTTATTTTTTATTTGTTTATTTGTTTGTTTGTTAAGCGTAGACCCTATTGGTCTATGAGGGACTACACTAAGAAAGAACCACATGGAGCTTTGTCCTGTCTTAGATTTACTAGCCCAAGAGAGAGTCTGTACATCCGCAGCACAAAAATTCTAACCACAGGGATGGCTACTAGGAAAGGGGAACTATCCTTAGTGGTCATATATATGGGGTCATGAAGACAACCCAAATAGAATATGGGAGGTTCTAGAAGCATTATCTTGATCTCTGAAAAAGAAATCCTATAGGTATACGGTAGCCAGCTCAAGGAGAAAGCACAGTGACTTACATCTACCTGAGCGGTGTCATCCACCGGGCGAGTGGCTATCAGGAAAGCAAACACCAACCAACCAAGGTGCTCATCGGTGTGCAATGATCAATCTAGGAAGAAAGCGTAGGAGACTTAAATCTTCCTAAGAGGAACTGATCATCGGATAGTCTATCATCGGCTAGATAGTTACTATCTGACCTAGGGTGACTACTAAGTGGGAAGTCAAAAAGAAGGTCTGAACCCAAACTTGAAGTAGTCAGGAGGAAAGGAGCCACTAGAGGGACTTACCTTAATCTTCAAAGATAAACTAAGACCCACTCAGTGCATGGCTGGTAGTCCAAGAAGAAAGCACAAGGACTTACATCTTCTTAAACAAAGTTGACATCCAGGTAGCTCATTGGTCATGCAATAAGACACGCCATACTGACAAGTCACTCATCGATGTGTAGTGGTTAAGCTAGGAAGAAAGCACAGGGACTTACATCCTCTTAAGCAAGGGTCCACTAGAGACAAATAAGTAGAATCAAACCCACCTAGTAGCTATTGAGAGCATGTAGCATTATCTCAACTCAAAGTAACCTGAAATAAAAGATTTATGTTTATTTTATTTGTGTTTGTGTGTAGTTTTGTGTTTGTGCTGTGCTAATGAGGGATAAGATGCTGCTTGGGTTCTCTTACACCTACCTTAAACACGCCACAAAGACCCGCAAAGGGAAAATGACTTTAATTTGAAGAGATTTGATTTGAAATGAAGATTTATTGATAGAAATTATTTTTAAACACTATTTTATGGGTAGTATTTCTTAAGGTAGAGCCCATTGATTGGAAGCAGCGGGCGCTCTAATTTATGGTTGATAAGTTGATATGATCTTCCTTGGTAGGCTTTCTCTAAGAGAAAAGGGCCTTCTCAAGGGGTTCAAACTTGCCTCCCATCTTATGATAGGCAACAATTAATCTTCTTTGAACTAAAATAAGCTCTCATACTCTAAAAGCTCTAGGGTATACCAACTTGTTCTGAGCTTAAATTAACTTTGCTTTGTATAACTCAAGGTTCTGGCATGTTCATAAGCGTCTCTCCTCCAAACCTTTAAGTTCTTCTAGCCACAACCTGGTGTTCTGTTCAGTTGTAATCTTGCCACCTATAACTATCCTTAGTGATGATAGTTGGACTTCTAATGGTTGGATGACTTCAGACCCATACACTAAGGAGAAAGTGGTAGACTGAGTTAGAGTTCTGTAGGTGGTGCGGTAGGCCCATAAAGCTTCAACTAACTGTTCATGCCATTATCATTTATTGTCATTGAGTGTCTTCTTAAGTATTTGGATGAGAGTTTTGTTGAAGGCTTCTATTAAACCATTCACCATGGGTAATAGATGGTAGAGTATCTCCATTTTGTATTATGTCTTTAGGTGAAGCTGTTGATCTTGGTGCTCTTGAATGTAGTACCATTATCGAATATAATTTGGTGGGGTACCCTAAATCTATGAACGATATGATTTCTAAAAAATTGGAGCACATGTTGAGCTTTGCTTGGGACTTAGGTGGTGTTTGTAGTAGTAATGAAGAGTTGGCAATCCATCTTCATCTTTTTTTTGGCAAGATAACCTTCAAGAGAGTACTTTTCTTTGAGTTTAGTTTCAATAAGAGACATTACTTGCCTATTTTGGACCTCTATTGATGCAAAATCTTCTTTCAGACATGCCAACTCTTTAGTAAGCTTGGTTAAGGCATATGCTATAGCATTTTCTCCTTGAAGGATCTTGTAGATGGTCACTTCTAGAATTTGGGCCAACAACTTCATGGTATGCTTATGGTAGTGATGAAGTTTGGGCATTAAGACCATATAGCACCCAGTGATTTGGTTGACCACTAGCTGGGAATCCCTAAAGATGTTGATGTTCTGGATGCCTAGCAAAATGGCTAACTCCAAATCGGCAATCAGAGCTTCATATTCAGCTTCATTGTTGGTACAAAGATCAGATAGATGATATGAGAATCTAATCATATTGCAGGCCAGAGTTAGGAGAACTATTCCTACCCCTACCTTTCATGGAAGAGTAGATTATGGTTCTTCTCCTCTTTGAGAGGAAGCCGCACCATCAAAGTACATCTCCTAATGATGAATACTAATATCCCCTAAGTTCATGATTTTTTCATCGGGGAGATCATCACTAAGAGGAGAGTCAGCAAGAAGTGAGTGTGATATTAAGAAATCTATGAGTGCTTGTCCTTTCATAGCACAGAGGGGTAGAAAAGTGATATCAAACTGTGGCAAAATTATGGATCTTCATGCCAACTGTCCAGATAACGTCGGTCATGTGTTGAGATATTGCAGTGGATTAAATCTAGAAATCAAGTTTACTTTATCAGAAAACATATAGTGTTGTAGCTTTTGGGATGTAAAGATTAAAGCTAGGCAATGCTTCTCAATGGGTGGATAGTCTACTTTAGCAAGATTGATGATGGTGATTTTAGATGCATTCTCATTCCCTATCATGAATAATAAAACGGAGTCATCTAATGGAAAGTATAAGCTTCAAGATGTCTAAGACTATGGATCATCAAGTATTTCGAAGATATAGCTGGCAATCATCATCCCACTAACTTGGCATCCTTTTTACCAAAAGTGAAATGCATCTACATGATAGTTGGATATAAGCATCTTAGATATGCCAACCGCCTTGGAATGATCCAGCGGTTAAACTTTGGGATGACATTTCTAAAATCGCTTTAATCTTCTAAGTCAATTAATTCTTATGGAAAATGAACCCAAAACTTTCAAAGTACTAATGCACACTTCAAAGGATTCATTTTGAGGTTATATTGTCTTAATCGCTCAAAAACCACTCTCAAGTTAAAGATATGGTCTTCCTTTTCTTTACTTTTGACCATAAGATCATCGATGTAGCATTCAACTTGGTGATGAATGAGTTCAAAGATCATATGGCATATGTACAGACATTTAAGGAAAAAGGCATGACCTTATAGCAATAAATTCTGATCGAGGTTCTAAAGGCAATGTTCTTTTCATGTTTAGGTGTCATCTTTATTTGGTTATATCTAAATGAATCATTCATGAAAGAGAAGACCGCATGAGATGAGACAATGTCTACCATCAATTCTGGTATTAGTTGTGGAAATTCATCTTTTGGATATGCCTTATTAAGATCCCTAAAATCAACGCATATGCAAATTTTGTCATTCTTCTTCTTAACGGGACACACTACAACTATGATTTTTTCTTGATCCAACATGATTTTTTTAAAATGACATACCCAATGTCTAATCACATGTGAGATTGCTTGATAGTTAACATCGATCAGTATCTTAACTTTCACTCATTAGAGCACCTCTATTTCTTCATAACTTATGTAAATCCCAAACTCATGAGTAGTCTAATGTCATTGGTTTTAATTCTTCAATAAGAATTGATTTTTTTTCTTCTTTGATTTCTTTGATTTCATGAGATTGATTTGATTTTCTTAAAATTTGGATAGGTTTTTGACTTGGAAATCATATGAAGCACACCTCCTCATGAGTTAAATGATTTGAAAAGAACCTATGATCTTGATTGGTGATGACCAAGACAATCATATCTATCCCATACAAAGCTCTTTCTATTGTGAACTCATTTGTTTTCCATATTTTTGAAGTATTCCTATTCTTTCCATGTATTCTTTCTTTTCTATTATAAACAATTGATCAATTAAAAGGTAATTCTATTAATTCTTTATATGAATCATCCTCAAGTTCTACATCAGCTTCTTAACTTGAGCATGATACTCCAAGATAGAAGTTTTGAATTTTTGTAGTTGCAAATGATCTCCTCTGACTCAAACCCCCAACTTTGAATAAAAGTGTTAAAGAAGGTTCCCAATAACAAGCACACATAAGGACTGATACACTTCTTTATTTTGAATTATCTCTTCATCATACAAGCTAAAATGTCATCAAATGGGATTTATTGTCAAGATTTGATCATGTGTTAACCACATAAGACTCATCATCCATAGATTCTAAGTCTATGATAATAAGTGTACTCCATCTGAGAATCTCTTGGTGGGTGGTAAGTATGGAGGTTCACTGAGGACTGACTTGCTCTTCTTCATGGTGGAGGTTGTCATCTATTGTTAGGAGTAACTAATGCTTAAATCTAATCTAAGTATTCTTTATTCCCTTATTTCTTCATTTTATTTTTCTTTTTCTCTTTCATCAATTTTGACTAACTATGAGAATTATTTTTTATTTTAGGATAGAGTGCATCTCATATATCATCATGAACTACAAAGGGTTGAGATCTTCTTTCTTAAATATTTGACTCCTTAGAACTTGATGCAGATGTAAAGAGGATAACCATATTGTTTCATGTATCCATCTAAGCAAAGCATTGAAAGATGTATCAAGTTATTATGTGAAACTTGCTTGCCTTCCAATTATCTATCTTAAAGGGAAACATATATAATTAATCCTGTTCTTTTGAATTCTTTCAACATCATCCTTGAGGAGTAAAAAAATTTCAATTTAAGTGGGTTCTTAACTTATAATGTTGAGATGCACTGTAAATAAAAATATAACTTAAATGCCAACATCCAATAATGTAGAAATGATTGTTAATTCTAAGTAGGTTCATCTATAATGTAACTAATCTCTTTTATGATCCTGAGTAATAAGCATATCTAGATAAACAAGTTTTGATTAGAGATTCCCTCATCTCTTGATAGAGAAAGGAAATATCTTAACTTAGCTAGAAACTTTAAGATGGAGGAATTGTAATCAACTGATAGTCCTCCACAAGCATATCCATAGGAGGCATCTTGTGGAGGGGTATCTCACTCCCAATGACTGTTTCCTATCTTAGCTAAAGAGGTAGAATCCTATGGAGGTTCTTTTCTCTTAATGAGAGGTTTATGGTTTTACCTATTCATGATACCTAGCTCTTTTAAAGGATCCTTAGAGTCAGATGACTCTAAATTGACTTTAAGAGGTGAACCTTGATGATTTGAAAGAATCCATTTTAAGTAGGTGATTGTCAAAAAATTTGAGTTATTATTTTGATGTGGGAGTTTTCATAAAGAATAAAAACAGAACATCTCAAGTGAGATGTGTTTTAAGATTCTTCAATTCTTTAATTTTGGGAGGTTTAAATCAAGTAAAAGTAACTTTGAGGGGTATGCTCATTGATACAATGCTTGAGGTGGAGGAGCTAAAAGAGGTAGTAACAAATGGTGGAAGAGTGTGACTTACTGTTGCATAGATTATCCTCAAGTGATTCTATTTCATTGAAGATTTCAAGTTGTCCCTCACAACAAAAATCTTAGTGTTGTGTCACAAGAATCTTGAGAAATCTTAATTTTAAAGGTTCTTTTTTTGCAAAGATAATCCAACCTTCTTTTTGCAAATGATACTAATACTCAATAAAAGTGGTATTCTACCAAGTATTCCAATAACTATTCCCTAACTATTTCAAGCCAAAAGTAATGCAATCAAGATCTTGGAATATGTGGTGACCATTTGGTATCTACAATTCCTCATTTTACTGGAGCTCCAAAGCTTCTTCAATACTTGAAGATCTTTCTACCTCCCTCATATTTATGAGTTTTTCTTCATAAAAATAGTCCTCATTTATACACTTGGGGCAAATATGAGGTGGTCCATGAACAGGTAATCGAGGCAGGGGATCACCAAACTGGCCACCCTCTCCCCTTCTCCCCATTTCCATCACAATCCATCTCTCAAAGGATCATCTTGCTTGATGATTTTCTGAAGAATGTTATTTTTGAGATGCACCTCTCAAATATCTATGGTACTCTTACATGAAGGTCCTAACATGTCATCTGAGTAGAATCTCAATAATTATTCTTGATCGGGTCACTTTCCATACTCAATTGTGTCATCTAAGAATGTAATCAAAGAGACTCTTGGTCTCTCTCCTTCACCTACCAATCTTTGGAGACTTGAAATCTCTTGGGATCTTTAATGTAGTATTCTCCATCTCAGGTATGGAATACTTCCCACCTGAGGATTTCTCCATATTTGAATGTGGAATGAGTGCTCACTAAATGGAGGAATGATGAGCTGGCTTGACGGATCACCAAGATCCATGATGTGAAATACTATAATGACCAGTGGTGTAAATGGTGCTCTCATGAGATCTCTACACCTGGAAATCTCTAATCAGCCTCTTCAATCCATCCAAGCTAGGCCTCCATCTCCTCCCTCTCTCTCTCTCTCTCTCTCTCTCTCTCTCTCTCTCTCTCTCTCTCTCTCTTACTTAAAATTTTTGAATTTGATCCTCACCTTCCTCAACTCAACCTTTTGTTAGGCATCAGTGGGCTCTCCCAACCTATGAACTCATAGGCTCTAACATCTCCCCATATCCTCCCTGGCCTCCCTCCTAAGTTGTAAGTGCTTCCTCCTCTCACTCGAAAAGAGAGGTCTCACGAGGGGAACCCTACTCAATGACATGGGAGGCTTCATCTACCTCCTTTGCCACACGCTCGTAATATCTTTTTATCTTACGGTTCTTATTACAACACTGGGTTTTGGTTAGTGGAGTAGGACAGGAACTAGAACTGACATCAAAAGGTAGCTATCTCAGAAGCTAAGATAGCCTTCCCCTTTAGAGTAGGGGCAACCACAGAGGCGGTACTAGCTAGTGCTAAAACTACAGTAGGGGAAACTGACTGTACATCTGGTAGGACTGATGGAACTGGTAGGGGAACCTTAACAACCTTCCTCTTCAAAGAGGAGAACTCAGAATCCGACTGCAGGTCAAACTATAGGAGTGGCTTTTTTTCCTACCACCTCCTCTTGTCTAACAGTAGTGAGTGTTGGCCCCTTGCATGTGACTTTGAAATGCTCAAATCCATGTCCAAACTTGATGATGGGGGCATCGATGAGTATAGACTGATCCAGGGCCAAATCCACACTGGAGGAGAATGAGAAAATCAGCTTGTTGGAGGACATGGCAAAAGATTGACTGAAAGGAGGAGAGAAGAAGATGGACGGGTATCTCTGTTGCACTGGAAAATAGAATCGAATTAGACTTTGCTTTGATGTTATTGATTTGAATTTTTGATTTTGGCTTTGAATTGGAACCCACATTCAACAAATTTGATTATGTTAAATGGGGTTCAATTGCAAGTTGGAGAGATTTGGAGATCTTTGAAGGAGAGATTCTTTACTTTGGATTGTATAGTTGGGTTTGATTTGTGTTGGAACCAACATTCAATAAATTTGGGTATACTAAATGGGGTTCATTAATTTTGTTTGAGGAGATTTTGAAATTTTTAGGGAAGAGGCTTTTGTTTTGTAGTTTGTTGTTGTTTGGGTTTGAATTGATTTTGAAAAGGGGGACTCTTATTGAACAAATTTGGGTATGTTAAAATGGAGTTGGTTAATTTTGTTTGAAAAGACTTTTGAAATTTTTGGAAAAGAATTTTTTTTTACTTTGCTTTGGATTTTATTGAAATTTTGTTGAACCTTGGATGAACTTTATTTCACCAAGCTAGTGGTAAGAGGTTCTTAATTTTATTTGATTGATGTTTGGTTATTATTCTTTCATTGATTAATTTATATTTATCCATTGGGGGACCCAATAGAGGTTTTAAGACCTACTTAGAGTGAGGTCTTAAAACCTAATGGATGTTGGCCACCTTTACTTAATGATGAAATAAGCAAAGTGTCAATGAAAAGAAAGATAGTCTTAGGCTTATATAAAATATAAGTCCACTATCGATGCTTGGAGATAATAATTGACTACTAAAGATGGAGAGAGAAATAATCTCCACTGGAGTCGTTAGAGAAATCTATAGTGTTTATTTTCAAATGATCGTGTGGACACCACACAGACCATAGGGGGTACTTATTAAAGTGATCGGGTATGACATTAAGGTATAATGTAATATCTTGAAAGATAGAAACATCACCCTATAATGGACCTAATCACCTAATAGGAACTCCTAAGGTATGATGGTTCTTCGTTTGTACTAGAGATTCTTCCCCTACTTTATATGGAAAAGTAAAGAAGGGTTTATTTTATGTTGGGTTCTTAAGTTCCCTATAAAGGCAAGCCTCCATAGTTAATTACATCCTAGAAAATAAAATTTCCTAAGAATATTCTCGATTAAAGTAGTCAATTATTGCCTCCAAAGATTTCAAGGTTAAGATTATCAAAGGATTGGTTGTTTTAGAAATCAAGTGGGAATTTTTAATTGGGGAAGACTTATTTGGAATCCAGAGGAGAATAAGTAGGAAATGCTCATGATACCAGGAAGCCTAGTAAACACTCCAACCTATCCTATAGTGAGGCTTTATATATTTGAAAGTGAGAGGATTTATTTTATTTGAGTTGAAATTTTATTAGATTGCTAAGGCTTATGATCCATCAACACAAGATTATGAAAATGCCTAAGAGGTGAAGATTTATGCTCATTACTCGAAGGAAACATGCGACCTCATATCCTAAATCTAGGGAGCTTTAGCACAAGCTAAAAGTGTGACTAAATCTAAGCGAAAAGGGGACAGAAGGATTTACCTCCATAAGAGAGACTAAATTTGTCCAACTCTACTGGACTTACAGCCGCCTAGAGTAGCCACCAGCTAACACCTCCTACGATTCAAAATCATATAAACTGGTCTTATGACATTGCAAGATGGTTTAAGCTGTTATTTAATTTGAAAGAGACTAGAGTCTTAAACTCATTCCCTAAGAGACTAGATCATGTTTGGTATGAGCATATGACTTAGTCTAAAATATAAAATCTTTTTAAATTTTATATTATTTTGATACATTCATTTTAGACAAAGGCTTAGGATATTTTATGCCTAAATGCATGATGAAATTTGGTTATTGAAGCTCCATCATAAGAGGTTGCTCTCATAGGTCAAGCGGTCCCTAAAGTGCAAGAATGGAGGCCCTCATTTTGCAAGAGTAATAGAAGATGTCATGTGTGATGTGAGACAACAACATTCAGCTAAGGGGTTGACCAAATCATACTAAAATGGGATGGATTAAACTAGGAAATTAATTAAGGAAAAATTCAATTTTAAATTCAAAGGATTCAAATAATTTTGAAATTCAAAAGAACACAAAATGAGGGGAAAATAATATGCAATTATTTTAACTAAATCTCACAAATTTTATCATGACAAAAACATCATCAATTCAACCAAAAATAAAAATCAAAGAGAAGTATTGATAATAGAAAGAAAATGAATAATTTAGATAATAAAAGAAGAATTTAATTATGTCGCTAAAATAAATGGATAAAAATTAATCTAAGCATGGAAACAAGTTATTGAAGTGAAAAATAAACTAAACTTAAATTAAGATGCAATGGATAAGGCTCATGCAAATAGTCAAATCATCCAAAAAAAAGATTAATTATTTCAAGAATATTAAAAAAATTGATGTAAATAAAATATTGAAAATATATAAAAATAAAATAAATGCTATGAAAATATTTTAGCCATTATTTTTATGTTAATGTGCTCTTATTTGTCTTTATATTACAAATCCTAAGAAGATTCTCAAATTATCCAAATCTAAATTAATTTGACTTTTAAAATTTAACTAAACAAGCTGAGTCTGGTAAGCTTCCTGAAACACTTAAAATAAATCATTAGTTCCATCTAATCATATATTTATTATCATCAAAATCAAATACATAAGCAATGAGATTTATAGAGTCAACACATTTATCCTCTCTATGCTTAACAATTATGAGGTTGTGGACTATTACAATACTTAGATGTGTGCAATAGTCAGTACATCTTAGGGTTAACTCATATGATCAAATGACTTATTAAGCTAAATCATTTATAAGAACTCAACCAACCTAAGACTTTCACTTTTATAGAGAATTAAAGTGATATACTTTAGGTTGATTAAGCTTATTAACTAATCATATGAGTTGTTAAGATATTTTCATTATTAGATGAATTAATACCTATTAATTAAATCCAATTAATCATAATCAAAGCTATGAGACATATTTTAACCTAAAGTGTTGTCATTACCTTATGCACATGCAAATGTGTTAATATGATGAAGTTAGTTGAAACCATCAATGATGAAGTGCAGGATTCAAGTGTCTAATCATGGTATGAACCCTTATAGATAAATAAGTTCTAGATAAATAAAAAAAATGTTCTCGATATTTAGAGTTCAAGATATCAATAGATTGAAAATATATATTCAAAAAAAGGGGAATATAACCAAGTACAGGGTATACTCGGAACTCAATTATGTCCTATCAATCACAATATGTGACTATACTATGAAATGATTTTGTCAAATTAGTATGACTTAGTCAGGTAGTAAGCTAACCAATAGTAAGATTGACTAGACTCAAATTTTACTTGATCTAATGAACAACCACATTCATAAAAAATGCTAATATAGCCACAAAATTGTAATTATACTATAAATGGATTAGATGACAATTTACATGAGCAGTCCATGAGATTATCCCATGTCAACAAAACGTGACCAAGGGCATATAAGTAATATTGGCCAAGAGAAACATATCAATACAAACAATCATACTTAGCTAAAGGAACACACTAAGTAATGGAAGCTTAGTACAGAATACAATACTAAGTTCTAAAGTTAACTCAAGGAGGGAAAATATGCATGTCATTAATGATTTAAACTACAAAAATAGTTCAGGAGATAATTAGGATTTGAGTATATTATGTGGAATGATTCTAAATGTGTGTTTCCCATCAAATCGACCTATCCAACTAGGTAATCAACTAATGTACACAAATACAAGTGTAAATAGAACTAATTGATATAATCAACTCCATCCACAAAGTATGATTGAGATCAAATATAAATTTAGAACTATAATATTAGTGAATTGAATGTATGTCTCTAATCTAATACATGAATATATTTAAGAAAATGTGTATTGTTCTACTATTTTGCTCCAAATGATCTCTAACACATTAATTTGAAATTGAGGGCTATAGAAATGATGACATCAATGGTTTGTTGTTGGAATTCAAAATTTTGTGAACATAATTAAAGGTTAAAATAGCATTTATTTAATTATTCTTTATTGTTTCCTTTTCTTTACTTGATGCATATATTCTAATAATTATGAACAATGCATATTTTTAATATTGAACATGGCTACATATGTCAAATAAATTCTAATTAATCATATTATATTACCAATGTCAAATTGCACCTTTAAGAGGTTGCATTTAAATGCGGGTCTACTTAGCGACAGAATATTAATTTGCACTATTAAAGTTTTCTTTAATAGAATTTCAATAAAATACAATTAAATTAGTGAAAATTATAAAAAATTTTATAAAAGCAAACTAAGTTACTAGGAACTAACCATAAGTATTTTAAAATTTAAAATTACTCAAGTTTTCTTTCTTTAAATTATTTTTGACTAATTTAGAAGCATTGAAAAATCATGAATTTTTTTGTGGTGGCTTACATTTATATTTGAAACACTCATAAATTTTATATATTATTGAATAATTTGATAAACACTACCTTTGTCAGGTCCCAAGTCCTAAATGTGAAAAGTGGAGGGTTATGTTAGGTAGTCGACATCTAGTGTAGAACTAGTCGAAAAACAATCATGACATGAATCCTTCAATACATTGTGTTAATACTTGGTTGTTCCCTAGAAGCGACAGACTGTATGGCCTAAAATAGTGAAAAGCGTACAACGGCTATTACATCGGTGCCCGGATGTAGTATTAAATAAGCAACTGTTCCTACATTATGGACGAATGTGCACAAAGAAGTTAGTCTAATTGAATTAATATTAGGTTAAAAGTTGGAATATAGGTACTCTTATAGGTAAATTACTGAAGTTAATAGATATTATGGTCTATAAGAAGATAAATCTCTTATATATTCAAGAAACTAAATGGGTTGGAGAAAAAGCTAAGGAGATTGATAATTTAGATTTTCAACTATGGAATTTAGGTAGGGGTCAAACTACAAATGATATAGGTGTGATTATTTACAAAAGTTTGAAGGATAATATTGTAGATATTAATAGAATTAAAGATAAATTATAGCTATAAAGATTGTTATTGATATTAATATTATTAATGTTATAAGCATTTATGTTCCTCAAGTATGTTTAGATGTAGGCTTAAACAAAATTTGGAATGACTTAGAGAATTAATACAAAGGATACTTGTGGAGTTTTTATTTGGAATACCATACAGATCTTAGGGGTTCTTATTTAAGTAATTAGATATATCATTAAAGATAAATATACTATCTCAAGAGATAAAAATATTACTATATAATATATTCGATTACTTAATAATGAGTCCAAAGGCTAATGGGGTCTATAATGTACTAGAGATTTTTTTTCCCGAACTACATGGAGAGATTGAATAGGGTTTAATTTATTACAGGTTAACAATTCCTTATAAGAACAAGTCCCTATAATCAATTACATCTTAAGAGAGAGATAATTTCTTCTAAGAAAACTCTCGATTAAAGAAACTGACTTTCATCTCTATTGACTTCAAAGTTTATATTCAAAGGATGGTTCTTTTGAAAAATCAAATGAGATTGATCCAAAAGGAAAGAGTTCTTTTTAGAGCCTGAATAGGAGTAAGCAGGAAAAACTTTAAATACTAGAAACCCCAATAAGCATTTCAATGTATTTACTGTTGGGCTTTATAGCTTTTAAAATAAAGTTATTCAGATTTTGAGTTTGACATTTTATTAGAAAGTTATAACTTAAATTTTGACATCGTAGGACTGCAAAATGCCTAAGAGGTGAGAACTTATCCCCATAGCAAAGAGAAACAAGATGCTTCAAACCACCCTAAGCATAAACATCACTTTTGACATGAGTCAGAAGCTCAACTTAGTCTAATTATATAAATTTGGAAAAATAAACTAGTTATAAGCAATCAAGGCTATTTAACACAAGACTTATAATGCTATATAAATCAAGCTTCCACTTCCTAATGTGCTAACATTTTATAGATGTAATTAAAATCATGCCTAACAAAGGCTCTATTTTAATGAATTTGTTTTATAATGTAAGTTATCTATCATTGAGAGATAAAATCTCTAATTATGTACTATGTTATAAATGTACATCAACGCTTGAAATTTTTTATTGTTGACCTCATACTTTCTCTAAGAGATGTAACATTAATTTTTTTAGCCGAGGAAAACCTTGATTTTAATTTTAAAATATTTTTAGTTAATTTTAGGTTATTTATCATTTTATTAATGTTGGTAAAAAGATATTTTATTTTACGAGCCTAACTTAAAATCATTTATTACTAAGACAATCACAATATAATAAAAAAGCAAAAATTAGTTAGCAAGTAAAACATAAATACAATTCCATTGTGATAAATATAAAAGAATATATAACAAGCCGGTGCAAGTATGCAACTACTTGTACATATCTAAGATAAAAATAAAATCTAGTAAACAAGTTCTACTCAAATAAACTCAAATCCTTTAATAATAAAATATACACCTTAATTTCTTTATTAGAAAATCTCACTTGTACACTTGTACTTTATTCTATATATATATTTTTTGTCCGAAATGCAATACAAATAATAATTTACAACTAATTGGAGCTATTATATCACACTATAATAAAAATATCATAACGACATAGATAAAATCAAAACCTTTTAAAAGTAAGAATAAAAAGTAATGGTCATATTTTAGCACCTGTATAGAAATATCTTTATTCTAAATTTTTGCTATAGTTAAATTATAATCTCAATTAAATGAAATAATTTAAGATTTAAAGTGATGAAAATTAATATTATTAATTTAAACTTTTTTCAATTAACCTTTTTAAAATAATTAGGAATTAAAATTTTCAAGTTCATGAAATATAAAATAATTTAAAGTTAGTTAATTATTTTTACAAAAATTAGTTATCCTTATAAAATAGCATATTTAAATAGTTTTTAATATTTTAAAAGTGTTTAAAATATTTTAATGTTTAGATGATTATAAATTTAGTATGTAATTATTAAAATATGGTAAAATGTATTAAATAAATCTCAATAATATAAGTTAAACTATAAATACTAGAAGACACTTATGAGGAGCGGTATATGACAACAAGCCCACCATGGGTAAAGATAGTAATTTTATAAATGACTATTTTTAAAATGTATAAACATTATATTAAAAAAATAATTAATTTTTGAGAAAAAAAATCAAAGTGTAACTTATAAAACACTAATTTATTATATATTTTTTAATTATTAAATAAATCTAAAATTTTTAAAATAGTGAAAATCAATATATTTAATTCATCAGAGGAATCAAATAATTTCAAATTTTTATTATAAATTAAGAAAAAGGATAAAAACAAGGTATGTTCCATTTAAGTCAAGTTCATCAATGCAGACTAACCAAGGGACCTAACCTAGGGGCTTAATGAAATAGCCGGCCTCCTGTCAATAATTATTGTAATATATATATATATATATATATAATTATGAAGTTGAATTAATGAAGTTCCCATTTTAGCCCACTTGTCCCAAACAAGGTATGTTGCATTTAGGGTGGTCAAATTAATTTGGATTAAACTAAAAATATTTTCATAAGATCCATGACTAAAATTACTTTCAAGGTTTTGACATAATTAGCCATTTGATGATTTTAATTTTTTTATAATTAGAAATGTTCTTATTTGGGCCCAAAAAGAATCATGTTGGCCCATTTGACTATATTTACCAACTTGGAGTTTGCCTAATCAGTGTAGACTGAAATATAAATCTTTAAATGAGATACTCAGCTATAGGGTGGATTTAATTAATGACTGAGATGATAAGAAAAATATAACAAATTGAGCTCAACAAATAAAAAAATTTAAAATAACACTATGATTTTATATTGGTCATGGAAGTTAAAATTCGCTAAGGAGTTTATAACAACTCATCTGTCAAATCAACTAGCTCCGAAAATACATGACACTTAAGTGTATGACCCAAACCTGATCATCGAATCAATGGCTAGGCTCGGATAGGTAGGAGGGCGCAAGGACCACCATAAAACACAGGGCGCAAGCATGTGCGGAGTGGTTGTTGGTGTGGATCTTGGTGGTACTCTCAAAGAATTGATTGCATATCTAATCCAATTATATGTCAAAAGGGAGTGTTGGCCTTAATCCATAAGGTAATCATGTCTAAAGAAAACTTAGAGAAGCTTACATATCAAATCTAAGTAATTTAATGATCATGACCAATTTGATCAAATTAGCTCAACTAAGTCAATCTAGATCAATTAATTTGACTTAAATATAATTTGCCCAAATGATAGATCAAATATTCTAATGAAAATGATTTTAATATATGAACTTATTTTTTTATTAATTTGAAATGGTCGATTCAAAGTCCATGTGATTTGACTTAAATCAAAATCATGAGTTGACCAAAATTAAATTTTGTTTAACTTTTCTAGTCTATAAGTTAACCAAGCATATGTACATAGGACCTAATGATCATTTTATTCATGAACATATTAGGATCATCCCAGTTTTGAATGTTTGGTCTAATTAATCAGCTTGGCTAAGAGGGTTAATCACTTAGATAAGACCTAAATAGGAAAAAGATACCTGGGTACTTTGACTCAGTCAAAAGTTAAAATTTTTATATTAATTTTTAGAATTGTCAAGATATTTCTTAGATTCTCATAATCAATTATATAAATAATTAAATCAATGAAATAATACTTTAATTTAGTACTTACACATACTAAGGAATGACTAAGCTTAAATAGTGAAAGAGTTTTACCTTAGTGCTAGCTAAAGTCAAACCTATAGGATAAGAGAGGTTTGCAAGTAACACTCCTACATTGGTTCCTCCTAGAGAATCACTAACTTCATCCTAATTACCTAAGTTAAGTTGGAACTTTGGAGTTTAAGGATGATATGAAAATCCTATTAATATTTTTGATGTTAACATAACTCAAATCTTAAAAGTATACTACATCAAAAGGATCTAATAATACTACATATGATAATCACTAGCTTACCCCTTAAAGCATTTACTTTGGATATTCCTTTTATAAATTATATTCCACAACTTATCTATCATGCTCTAATATACTTGACAAAACCACTTTAATTCACATTAATAAGACATCGCACAATTTTTTTTTATTTAAGAATTTACCCCATTTTATGTTGTGATTCATGAGACTATCTTCCCTTAAGAAGAAGAAGATGTGCAAACCTTTCTCTTAGGTTTGACTATCCTTTCTAAAAAAAGATAATTATCTATTACTTAGAGGTATGCATATCTATTGTGCACTCAACATCATAACATATTCTTATTGACCCTTTTTATTTATATTCCTAATATCTTCTCCTTAGATCTCACTAGTCACCATTATTTTTATAACACATTGCTTATGGGACTATTAAATTACTTGATCTTCTCAACATATAATGCATTCAATTGCATCATTATTAGCACATCACTCTCGCAATCTTCATTAACTTATAAAATATTTAGTTAACATAGCAATTACTTTTCAAACCTCTCTGTCTTTTTTATATGATGAAAATGACTATGCTTTAATATAATTTAGTATTCTTATTATACCGAAATGGACATCTTATAGAGATAAATTAAACCGCTTTAATATCAACTTTTGTTTTTTATTATATGTGTTAACCTTCTTTCATTGTATACAATTTGATATTAAATAAGAAAATTATGAAAAATGAATATTGGTACACTAACTCAATGATAGGAAGCCATGATCCACTATGCAAGGTTTTCTATTTGAAGATCTAAATTATGAAAAATGAAACATAAAAGATGATGCACTACATTATAAGGCTATTACTAAGTCTATGAAAAGAAAGTGAACTTAATGTTTAGGTATCAGAATGAAGATGCTATATATAAATGAATAGTTTCTAAAACATTTTACAATTTCTTTTATATAGATGGCCTAAGAAAATATAAGCATGATATAAAAGATTTTAACATATCATTTGGATGGACACATAAGGAACCATATTTCCCAACTAGGTTATAGACTCAATGGAAGCAAGTGTAAATCAAGTATGAAGATTAAGTCCACCCACTCCCTTAAATTGCGAAATTATGATCCTATGTAAGGTATTTTAGCCTAAGATACCTGAAACTCCATTTAAAATATCTAAATTTAACCATATCAAGAGAATTTAACCTCTAAAAATCAGCCCTCACAAGCCCCATGAAATAAGAAGGAAAGCTTCAAATTTTAGGCCATTCCCACTCCATAAAGAATCAAACAAACCAGCTCCCCTCTGTAGGGAATTTGTGTTGCTATGGATTAGTGTTGAAAAATAGAAAATCTCAATAATAGATTAGTTTTTGATGAATGAAAAATATTAAGATTATTCTTAATTGAAGTTTGCTTATTGTTAAGGTAGATTTTATAATTTAAATTATAGGTATCTTTTAATCCCACTCAAATTATTATTATTATTATTATTATTATTATTATTATTGATAAGAATCAAGTTTTTTTCCCTTTAATATTTCTCTATAACTTTACTTCCATGGCACTCTCCTTCATTCTCAATTTAAATCTAGCCATTCACCTCATCTATTACACTAAAATAATAAGATTAGCCCACTCAAATTTAGCTCCATGTACAAACCCTAAATTATACTTACTGACTACCATAACCCTTAATACTCATCACCTTTTTCTCTAAACCTCCAAAACTCATATTTACATCTTACCTTTCCTTAGACATTCCATGCCATGGCATAATTCACTCTACCATGTCTAAAAAAATTCCCATTAACTTGAGGAGCACTCAACCTCACCCTCTCTCCACCACAACACCAACCCAAATTACTCCTACACAAAGCTTCCTTAATCAAGGCCAACCATCACCCACCTCACCCTTCCCTCCACCTCTTCCTCTTACACATTCCCACACTACTAAGCCAAGCCCTCCCAAACACCCTACCTAAGTCCTACAATAAAAAATCCACATCAAAAGGCAAGCTTTTAACCACTCACTCTCTTTTTTTTTCGATCACAACCCATTACCACCTTTCCAAAAGACCATTCCTCCCTTTGCCATTTCCATGACCACCTTAAAGAGTCCCCCACTCAATGACTTTCACTTAGCTACCCTCATTAATAAATCTAGATATTAGCTTCTTGTGAGAACTCTCGTACTAGATGTTGCTTGTCATGTATTAGATCTTAATTAGGTATAAAAAATCAAGAATTATATTTGGCTAAATTAAATTTTAGCTGCACTGATAACTAAAATATAATACTTAATATTCTTTGAAAAAAAAAAAGGCATTAACTATTCACATTTTTATCAATGGTAAGCATCATCTTCATCTTTTTTTTTAATGATGAATTTATTTTCTATATGAAAATAAGACAATTGAACATTATAAGACTAAGACAAGGTGTTGGCCTTCAAGGCCCTAGAGAAGACAAATTAATAATTAGAATAGGTGAACACATACTGTATAAATTTTATAATTTTATTATGCCTAAGCCAGAATAACATTTAGAGCATAAAGTCCCTAAATTTGTAATAGAGGGTTGCCTTCTTATAATACTCCATGAGAGAGCAAATTAAAGCAAGGAGAGCTACACGTCATAATGAAGCACATCTTCAATTTCAAATGCTAGTGCATAAAGAGCTACTTTCATTTACATAGCCTATAATCTTTCCATTACTTTTTTTTATACCACTGCTTGTTAGTAGAACAACTTCATAAGCTTCAACATCTTGTTGACGGCCGCTGTTAAGCCTTCCCTTTGTCATCATATATCGCTAAGTAATGCAACTCCTTTTCCTATCAAATGGCATGTGGATCTTGGCACTTTTGAAGTCATTATTAAAGATGATTCAACAAAACACAACATGATTTTAGTACCTCATTACCTTATCTACCATATTTTTTTAAAAAAGCCAGCAAAAGAAACTTGTTCCCTCTCACAAATGATGAACCATTTAGGCCTATAATAACAGGAGCCCAACTATCATCATGAACTGATCCCTAGTGGCACCTGCAAGTATATATGATGCAATCCTTGATCTTGATTGAACAATTATAAACCCACTGCTTTAGCTTCATTTAAAATTTTGATGTTAGATTGATGAGTCCCTCATAAGCTACCATCATCACCATCAAGGCTTCTTATTTGATGAGTCAACAAAGCCAAAATAATCAACAAGAAGCCTTTCCCACTACATAAGGTCGATGAATGAAAATTGATGCTTTTTTTTTTTTTTTTTTTGTCATAAGATTACAAAAGAATCAAGAGTGGTTGTTTAAACTCCCATAAATAGTTGCAAGAATCACTGACAACAAACGTTTACATTTTTTTTTTTTTTTAAAAAAAGACATTTGGCTTTCAGAATCATTCTCCTAATGGAAAAGACTAAGTTATACAAACTGAACAAAACCCAGATCTTAATCTGCACTGTTAACCATACAAAGGCAGAAGAAAACTTACAACTAAGAATTGATAACTAAAAAAATGATCAGTAGTAAACGCAAAGATGCTAACTCATGAAAATCACACAAAACCACATTACCTTGGAACACATTTACAACACACCAATTCATCATCGCTTCTCCGGAGGTCGGCTGTGCCTACCAAATAATGCAAAATTTGTAGAATAAGACGAGCCCATTACAGTCTTTGTGCGTGCACCACTGACAGCAACTAGAAGCTGTTTTAAGTGAAACTCTGGCTCGTATGATAGAGAGATAAGTTCACGGATAAAGTAGGATCCTAAGTGAAGTAATCTTGCCGAACCAGAGTGACGAAATCTGCAGCTAGCAAATCATCATTCTTGTGCTTACCAATCTCCCCATTCCCTTGAACGTGCCAAGATATCATAGGAGGGAGCGGCATATATAAATCTGCAAATTCATCAAAACTATCAAGTCATAGTTGAAGCTATTAAAATTTTAAAGTCTGAAATGAGAACAGAGCTCTACATTCGGTGACATGCAGTTATATAGTTAAGTGATACTGAAAAAGAGAACTTCAGACTTGAATTTTGATTTAGTTAATATAAACTAATGAACATCATGTACAAGGTACTTCTGTGTATATAATAAACTATTAAAAAACCAAAAGATTACTGCTGGGTGAGGTAAGGATCTAGCAAGCTCAAGATGCCAATTAATAGCTAACAATTATTGCGTCATGGACCAAAAAAATGCATGGCTTAATATTTTCAGTATTAACTATAGATGTTTGGACATCACTTTTGTTTTTAATTTCGATTTTTTTTGTTTATTTTTCATGCTTGAATGAAAACATATTTATTATTTTATTTACTAATTTTGAAAATATTTTTTTTACTCCCCCAAACTTCCAAGACCAAGACTTATGCTTCTATCATTTTGTCATCTCCCTGTCTTGTAATCAAAGACTTCCCTGCCTTAGACCCTTCATCCCCTCCTCACTCCTTGATCGAATAAGTTGTAGCCACTGCTATCCACAACCCACGCCTTGTCTGAGGGTTCTGGTGCTGAAAATGTGGCAACGGTCTAACAAAAATAGTCATCAGTGAAGGGATTAGCCATCTCTAAGTCAGTGTCGGGGGCTAGGAATTAAATTGGTAAACAAATAAAGGGCACCTCAGCAAAGCCGCTCATGCAGTCCATCACCTAGTCTCCAACTTCCACCGGGTGAAGGAAGCTCTCAATGACAACTGGTGATGGAGAGCTCTTGCAAGCATGGTGCAAACAATAGCAGGAAGAAGTTGGGATGTGGGTTTGAAAAAGAAAAAAATATATTCTAAAAAAAAATTCCAAACACCTGAAATTCATTTTAAGCTTTTTAAAAAATAACTTAATTTATAAAAATTAAAACTCTAATCAAACTTTTTTTTTTTTAATTCTCTTCCTTTTTTTTAATAAAAAAATGATGCTAAGAAGCACTTAAACTGCAGGTTATCTCAGTGCCAAAAAGGTTCATAAATATTTTGTTATCCAAATTACCCTTTAGATACTTGATTACAAACTGCTAATGAACAATCAATATGAGATCCTCCAGGTTCTTATGTATAAGAAATTCAAAGACAACGGTACTTGCAGTGAATTTCTCAATGTGGGTTTCAGCATCTGGCGTGAAAAGCATTTCACAATTTAAGGGAAGCAGTTAAGCATTGAAATCATCATCATTAACCTTACTCCCAACACATGAAGTTGGATAAGTTCATTAATACTCGAGAAACAATAAGAAAAAATGTGAATTGAATGCACAGGTGGCAACTGCAAAACATATAGATCCTTAAATTATGATAAAATGAAGTAAAAGCAACCTAATTAAGAAATTAAACTTACCAGAATTGGGAAATGGATCTCGCTCTCTAGTTGAATGCAATACCACTGTACCTGAAAGAACAGTGATGAAACCACACATCTCAGATGATATATCACTTGCACTCTGCCCATACCAGTCCTACATAAGAAAAACAAAGTGAACGTTGTAATAAAATACGCAGATATAACACAGTAAATAGGAATCCGCCATACCTTGAACATAATGGCACTCGCCAAAATTGTGAGTATGGTGAACATTGCATAGTACACCGGAGAAACAACTGCAGTATTGAAGGTATCCAATGCCTGAAAAGGATAACGTGTAATTACACAAAAACTAAACGGTTGCGTTAAAAGATGCTCAATTCAATGATCAATAAAATAGGACAAAGAATACCATTGTTCCCAATAACATCAATCTATTTTCAATATGCAATTAGAAAAGACAAGAATAATGGTAACATTTTAGTTAGCCTTGAATGTATAGAAGAAAACAATTGATAACACTAAACAGGAATTCAACAATAAAAAACATGCAGGTTTTGAACATAATAGTATATGGAATGCATAACCACGATAAAAAATTCTGAAGAAAGGAGAAACCAAAGTTCGATAGGTTTACTCTTAACTATAAAAAAAAATTTACCAATAAGAGACAACTCAGTGTAAATGTTTACTTTCAGGGAAAAAAAATTTGGTGTAAACTAATAAAAGTTCTCACAGACAAGCCAACGACAACATTAATAGATCTTCTTTAGTGCTTGTTTCTACTAGTACAATCACCACTAAAAAAAATAGATCATTAGATGTTAGCCTTCAATGCATCAGATTTAATTTACCATGCGACCATGCTACATCTAGCTTAACACCATCCCTTGGTTAATGGTTTGAATTCTCAACGCAAACAAGAAATGACTAGATACCCTGCTTCCAGAATGTTATGTCAAGACCAAAAAAAATGTATGATTAAAACTGATAGATTGAGATTTATTAATCTCTTTATGGTTTTGATTTAAGTATATGGGTTACACTAGCAGAATGAAAATTTAGACTAAAAAAAAGGTGAACTATAGCATAACCAACATATTGCAGAAAGAAATTGAATACCTTGATTTAGTCCACATTGTTTATATTTCCAGTTTGAGTAGAAGAACAATGAATCTGAAGGCAATAAAAAGTCAACTGATAACCATTAGCCAGACTATTTTGACAGAGGGTTAATGGATGACAAGCTCGACTCACTGCGGAGCAATAAATTTAAGAAGATGAAGTGGTGGTAGGTTTAGCCATAGGAGGACCAATAATGAGAGAAGAGTTATCCTTGTAGAGGTGTGCTTTGGTATCACCAGTTGTTTAGGAAAATAAAAACTGTAAATTACACTATGCAATGGCAATAACTACTTAACACTTAAACAATATTAGGAAAAAAAAAAAAGAACAAAAGAAAAGCAGTATCCAACTTTTTGGATGAAGCTAGATGTTTCACGTTCTTGGGCAAGCTTAATTAAAGGGAGCATCAAGAGATCTAAGAGGTATGACTCATAAATGCGTACATCAAAAGCTTGACACAAACATGGACACAAAACACTGTACTTATATAAAATATAAGATACAATCATAATTCAAACATGAAATTGAAATATATATATATATAGTTTAAATGATTAGAACTAGAGGTAATTTACATTGAGTCCCTAAGGGACCACAATTCATGTTGGTCCACTTTTCAAAAATATTTAGCTCAAGTTGCTATATATCTACATGAAGTTCCCTAAACAACATCACTCATTTCGCCATTAGATGTGGTTGTGTGACCTTGCACATTATATTTTTTATCATTCATTAATGAGAAAATAGCCAATATACACTTCATTGAGTCCTTGAAGTTACTATCCATTTGCACAGGCCTCTACCATATTAGTGTTGTAGCAAAGACATCATGAGAAGGATGATCGTGTAGGGAAATAACTAAGAGTGACTTGAATGAAGTATATTTAAAAACACAAACCAACGTGAAGCACGACATGTCCCTAAGGGACTTGAGGGTAATTTACACTCAAAACTCTAAAACCTCTTCCATTATAATTCAAATAGATTTTTAAATCATAGCTCTCATTATGTCATGAGACTTATGAGGTGTTAAATCTATTCTTCACAAATCAATTAGAACTTCTATCCCTATTAACTTAGGTCTACCATTTTTCCTTCTTAATCCTTGATGTTAATTTTATCTACTTCTCAAATAGGCACATTTTCTATCCTTTACATATTCAACCCACCTAATTATATTTTCAAAATCCAACTTTTCCTCTAATATAATTATTTCTTAATTTATCATTCCTAATTTTACTAAACAATTTTAATATTATCATTGTTGCAACATACTAAACATTACCATTGCCGGTCCCAAGTCCGGATGCAAAAAGTGGAGGGTTGCGTTAGGTAGTCGACAGCCAGCGTAAAATTTGTCGAAATAATCATGGCATGAATCCTTTAAATCATTGTGTTAATGCTAGGCCCCCACAGCGTATATCGGAATACGAGAATGTAAGCATCGCTGCGCAAGTGTTAAATAAGGGGTTCCCACATTATGGACTGATGCAAAAGAAGTTACCATGAAACTAAATTAGGATCTTGGAATATAGGTACTCTTACGGGTAAATTAATGGAATTAATTGATATTAGTTCATAGAAAGATAAATATTTTATGTGTTCAAGAAACTAAATGGGTTGGTGAGAAGGCCAAGATTGATAGTTTAGGTTTTAAACTTTGGTATTCGGTAAAAAAGTCGAACTAGAAATGGTGTAGGTATGATTATAGATAAAAGTTGAAGGATAATGTTATAAAGTATTAATAGAGAGATAAAATTATAAAAGAAAGATTATCATGTGGGTTTATCAGGTTTAAGTGATAGCTAGTTTCAAGAAAAAAATATTTATTGGGAGATTTAAATACATGTTGGTAGAGTGGTAGATTTTAAAGTATTCTGGTTATGGTTTTGGAGTGACTAATGAAGAAGGTAGGGACTATATTAGATTTTCTTGATTATGATTTTGTAGTATCTTTATTTAAGAAAAGATGAACATATTATTACTTATAAAATGGATCTAGAAAAACAAAGATTGATTATTTTCGATAAGAAAAATAGATCGTTAGATTGTAAAATTGTAAGGTCATTCCAAGTGAAATTTTAAACCAACATACATTTTAGATTTTAAGATGAAAGGTTATAAGAGAAAAATAAACTAAATTATCATTTGGGAACACTTAAGAATAAATAAAAATATTTTTAAGAGCTACAAGAAATTAGAATTTGGGATGTTCATAAGGAATTAACGCGTTATGTGGGAAAAAATATCAGTGAAATTAAGCAGTTCTTAAAAACGCTTGGAGAATCAAGGAAAAGTTCCTTTAATAATAATAGTTGGTGGTGGAGTCGGTGCGAAAAGATAAGAAGATCGTTTATAAAACTTGGTTTAGATGTAAAATTTGGAGAAGGAAAGATATAAAGCACTAGAGCAAAAAATTTAAACTTTTAGTGATTTATACAATGAGATACAAAGTTAGAAAGATGTATGTATAAGTTAGCAGCAGAGATAAGAAACATAGTGAGGGGATTAAGGATGAAAATAATAAAGGCTTTTCTTAGAAAAGATATTGAAAATAGGTGGATGAGGTATTTTGATAAACTTTTAATGAAGGATGAAAGTACGATTGATTTTAGCAACCTTAATACTAAACAAAAATAGAATTTCATTTCTATCGTCAGATTAGTAAATCAAGTGAAGCTTTAAAGAAAATGAAATGTGGAAAAGCAAGAGACCGGATAATATTCCAATAGATGTGGAAATGTTTAGGAGATCAAGGAATTTCTTGGCTTACAATCTTTTAATGTTATTTTAAAGACTAAAAGATGAGATGAGGAGAGTTTGTTGGTTCCTTTATTTAAGAAAAGGTGATGCACAAGAGTGTGCAAATTATGAGGAATTAAGTTAATGTGCCATACATTAAAATTATGGGAGAGAGTAATGAGCATAGTTATGTGATACGTAAATTTCTCACAATCGGTTTGGTTTCATGCCGGGTAGATCTACTATGGATGCTATACATTTGTTAAGAGGTTTGATGGAGAAGCATAGAAAGTAAGAAGGATCTACATATGATATTTATTGATTTAGCTTATGATAAAGTCTCAAGAGATGTTACGTGAGAGTTCTAAACGTGAAAGGAGTTAATATTGGTTATATTCAAGTCATTAAGGATATGTATTGAGTCAAGCATTTGTGTCCAAACACAAGGAGGATTGACAAAATATTTTCCTATTTCGGATTACACCAAGGATCAACATTAAGCCCTTATCTTTTTACTTTAGTTATGGATGTTCTTAGGCATTTACAAGAAGATGTACCTTGGTTTTTTTTGATGACATTCTTCTTGTTGATAAGACTAGAGAGGAGTCCAACGAAACTTGAATTATGGAGGTCAACTTTAGAGTCTAAAGGTTTTCGTTTAAGTAGATCTAAAGCGAATATATGGAGTGTAATTTTAGTTGTAGAAGTTTTAGTGATAGTGTTGTGACTTTAGGTGATCAAGTCATTAATAAGATTTATCGGATATTTAGGCTCATTGTTCAAAATGATGGTGAAATAGATGGAGATGTTATTAGTAAATTCAAGTTGGATGGTTGAAGTGGAGGAATGCATCCGCCTATTATGTGATAGAAAAGTTCCACTTAAACTTAAGGAAAATTTTATAAGATGGTGATAAGACCGAATGACTTATGCGGAATGTTGCTAAAAGAGAAGCATAAGACTAAGTGTTAGAGATGAGGATGCTCGGTGGATGAGTGGCTTTACTCTTAGAGATAGAATGCAAAATGAGTATGTTGGGGAAAAGTTGGAGTACTCAGGTGGTAGATAAGATTAGGGAGAATGCCTTAAATGGTTTGGCCGACCGTCCAGATGACAGAGAGTAGATGCATTAGATTTGCCTTATGTTAAGAAGGTAGAGGTAGATCTAAAAAGACTTGGTTAAGATGTATAAAAATGATCTTATACTTGAATTAAATGAGAATTTGACACATAATGGACACAATGATAAGGAAGATTTAATCACCCCACCTATTAAGGCTTGTTGTTGTTGTTGTTGTTGTATTGTTGCAACATACTAACTTTGATAACAATGGCTTTTTAAATCCCAAATTAAAATCCATATAATGTAATTGGTATAATTACAATTTTATAAAACTTACCTTTAAATATCCATGATATTCTCTTATCACACAAAACTTATGATTTATTTTAGGGATATAATCTGAACTCTAGAATTTATATCACCATTCTTCTATACATTAAATCTAAGATACTTAAATCTATCATACCTAAATGACACGATGTCTCTTCCTTGATCTCTTTAAGTTCTTTTATCACTCTCAGGTTTAGTGTCTTTCTTTACTTAAGGACATGTTAGTAATTTTTCCTTGGGGAGGGTCTTTTCTCTTGAGGTCTATAAATATATCCATTATGAGAGGAATAGGTGGTATTTTGTTTGAGTTTAGTTTTAGAATATCCTGAGAGTTTCTATGGTGGATTTCCTTAGTGAGAGGGGTGGATTCCCCTTCCTTGGAGAGCTTGGGGGATAGGAAATCATTGTGGTGTACAAGACCTTGCCAAGATTGATTGTCCTTATCCTTCCTGCCCTATGTGAATTGTTTGGAGTCATTTCTATGAAGAATTAGGCAGAAATTGGCTTCAGATTTTGTTTCCAGAGGTGGGAGAACCCAGGTAACCGATTGCAGCCTTCAAGCATTTGCTGTAGAAGATTTCAACAGGAAGGAGCACTGGAATCATCAGCCTTCAGGCATTTGCTGTAGCAGAAATCAGTGGGAAGGAGCACTGGAATCATCAGATAACATTCTGTAGCTGACTAATGTCAGAGTGAACTTCTAAAACAGGTTCCAGACCTATCACCATCAAACCGTGGCATTCTTGGACGCTCTAATGCTGTCAAGGGGGTGTGCTTATCAAAACAGTAAGAGAACTACAATCATTAATCTTCCTTGGATCCAGAAATCTCTAAAATCAAGTTCTGTATCATCTTTACTTGGAAATTATTGAAGTTTCTTTAAATGGCTATAGAAACTACCAATACTATTCCTATAAATTCTCTGCAGATTTCGCTAAATCAAATTGATACAAACAGAGAAAGAAAGAAACCTAGAGAAAAGAATACTGAAATTCAAGACTCCTTAATAGCAATACTCAAATTCCAGACAGAGGAATCATCAGGTTCTCTGTTTTAATGCTTTACTATAATGGAATTTTTCTTGCTTTCTTGAATTCAGTCATCTACTTGAGATCCTATATGTTATCTACAGGGAAAGAAAAAAAGTATTTTCAGAGCTAAGAGTAGATACCGGGTGCAACAAGATTACTAGTAACAGTCTTAGCTGCTGCCCAACAATTTCTCCACCCAGATACATACTTACTCTGCATAAACTGACCCTTGGAAATTTGTTTTTGGTAAAGCGTCCAAGATGTCTAAGAACCTGTATTCCATTCAATTTAAATCTGTCTTGATGTGTAATTGTCTTGATAGAAAGCTTCCTAGCCCTGTTAACATTGACAGGAATTGAAAAACTGCAGTTTATATAAGTGAACCAGATTAGACTTGTTTTTCAAAAAGCTGGACCCAAATTCAGGAATTGAAGCATCCCGTTAACCTTTCCCTTCCAGTTTTGGGCTAATGCTGAAGTCAACTCAATGGTGAATCAACTTGAATCCTAAAGTTATGAGTATATAAAGGCAGGGGTATTGGGGTCGGTCATCTCTGATTAAGAAAAGAAATATAAAACCGATTATTAATCATTGTTGGAGTCTTATATGATAATATTTTGTTCATTGAATGTCCATTTATTATAGAGTTTAGTGTATAATACTGACAAATTTTACAGCCGACCTAAAAACCATTACTATTTTATTTATTTATCTTCCATAGTCAACTAGTGGCATCAAAGACCTTGGTTAACATGACTCCTAAGAGAAATCAACCATGTCAAAACTAAGGCTTAGTTATGGAGGACTTCCGTCGGGAAATTCAACAATTACACGTTAGGCTAGCGGCTTATAAAAGACGCAATAGGGAAACACATTCCAATCATTCAGATGACCGTTATCTTGACCGCGAGATGAAAAATCCTTTCCATCAAAATTACTTCAGAGTTATCTGATGATGAGGATACATTAATTCATCATAGGAGGAAGCCTAATAGAAGGCAACAGGATTATGAAGTCAAGGTCGACATCCCTAACTTCGAGGGTGGCCTAAACCTGGATGATTTCATTGACTGGCTCCATACTGTCGAGCGTGTCTTTGATTATAAAGATATTTTGAATGAACTAGTTAAATTGGTAGCCATTAAACTTAAGAAAATAGTTTCTATTTGATGAAAAATTTTAAAAAGAATTAGAGCACGAGAATGAAAAAATAAAATTATAACTTCGGAAAAAAATGAAGAAAGATTTGCAAAGAAAATATCTACCACCCGAATTTAAACAAGATGACTTCCTCAAATTACATAATTTTCAACAAAGAAATTTGTTAGTAGAAAAATACATAGTAAAGTTTGAACAATTAATGTTGAAATGTGAAATTGTTGAACCCAAGAAGCACACAATTGCTAGATTTATAAAAGGATTACATCCATCAATTGTAAATATCATTCAATTACAACAATATTGGATATTATCTGATGTTACAAAGTTAGCTCTTCGTGTAGAACAACAATAAAATCAAACCAAAATTTTTTGTTAGTACTAAAGGGCAGGATGTGAAAAGTAGAGGGTTGCGATAGGTAGTCGAAAGCCAGCGTAAAACTTGTCGAAATAATCATGACATGAATCCTTTAAATCATTGCTAGGGCTGCCTCCGGGGACGCAGCGTATGGCTTGAATATGTGAAAAATGTGCTAAGACCGCTACATCTAGGCAGTGTTAAATAAGCAAGGGTTCCCACATTATGGATGATGCGGCAAAGAAGTTAGTCCATGAAACTAGAATTAGGTTAAGATCTTGGAATATAGGTACTCTTACAGGTAAATTAATGGAATTAATAAATATTATGGTTCATAGAAAGTTAAATATTTTATGTGTTCAAGAAACTAAATGGGTTGAGGAGAAGGCCAAGGAGACTGATAATTTAAGTTTTAAACTTTGGTATTCAGATAGAAGTCGAACTAGAAATGGTGTAGATGTGATTATAGATAAAAGTTTAAAGGATAATGTTATAAATATTAATAGATGTGGAGATAGAATTATAACTTTAAAGATTATTGTTGATATTAAGATTATCAATGTTATAAGTGTTTATGCTCCTCAAGTAGGATTGGATGTAAACTCAAAAGAAAAATTTTGGAATGAATTAGACAAATTAATACATTACCTCTTGAAGAAAAAATATTTATTGGAGGAGATTTAAATGGACATGTTAGTAGAGTGGTAGAAGATTTTAAAGATTCATAGTATAGATTGAATTAATGAAGAAAAATTATATTAGATTTTGCTTTAGCTTATGATTTTGTAGTTGTTAATACTTTATTTAAGATTGTAAGGTCATTCCAAGCGATTGATTATTTTCTGATAAGAAAAATAGATCGTTTAGATTGTAAAGATTGTAAGGTCATTCCAAGCGAAAATTTAAGTACCCAACATCGATTGTTAGTTTTAGATTTTAAGATGAAAGGTTGTAAGAGAAAAAATAAATTAAATTTTGTCACAGATTTTAACACTTAAAAAACACAAATAAAAATATTTTAATCTACAAGAGATTAGAATTTGGGATGTCATAAGAAAATTAATGTTATGTAAAAAAGAAAAGAATTAGTTCTAAATATGCTTGGAGAATCAAAAAAACCTCTTTTAATAAGAATAGTTGGTAATAGTGAGTCGAATGCAAGAAAAGATAAGAAATGAGAAGCATTGTTATAAAACTTAGTTTAGTTGTAAAAACTCGGAGAATTGAGAAAGATATAAAGTGTCCTGTAAATATTCTAAGAAAATAATATATGATGCAAAAAATTTAGTTTTTAGTGATTTATATAATAGATTACCGAAGATGAAAAGATGTATGTATAAGTTAAACCAGAGAGGAGAAGAAAGACATAAAGGGTGATATGGATGAAAATAAAAGTGCTTTTCTTAGAAAAGGATATTGAAAATAGGTGGATGAGATATTTTGATAAACTTTTCAATCAAGGATCTGAAAATACGATTGATTTTAACAACCTTAATACCCTAAACAAAAATAGAGAATTTCATTTTTATCGTCAGATTAATAAATTGAGAAGCTTTAAAGAAAATGAAAGAAAAACAAGAGACCGATAATATTCTAATAGAAGTGTTGAAATGTTTAGGAGATCAAGGAATTTCTTGGCTTACAAATATTTTTAATGTTATTTTAAAGACTAAAAAGATGTCAGATGAGTGGAGAAAGAGTTTGTTGGTTCCTATATTTAAGAATAAAGGTGATGCACAAGAGTGTGCAAATTATAGAGAATTAAGTTAATGTGTCATACATTAAAATTACGGGAGAGAGTAATTGAGCATATTACAATGTGATACAAAAGTTTCTCACAATCGGTTTCATGCCGGGGTAGATCTCTATGGATGTTATACATTTGTTAAGAGGTTTGATGGAGAAGCATAGAAAGTAAGGAGGATCTACATATGATATTTATTGATTTAGAAAGCTTATGATAACATTTCAAGAGATGTTCTTTGGAGAGTTCTAACGAAAGAAGTTAATATTGATTATATTCAAGTCATTAAGGATATGTATACTGAAGCTATTACTTGTGTCCAAACACAAGGAGGATTGACAAAATATTTTTCTACTTTTGGATTACATCAAGGATCTTTTAAGTCCTTATCTTTTTTACTTTAGTTATGGATGTTCTTACTAGGCATTTATAGGAAGATGTACCTTGGTGTATACTTTTGCTAATGACATTCTTCTTGTTGATAAGACTAGAGAGGGAGTCCAAGAGAAACTTGAATTATGGAGGTCAACTTTAGAGTAAAGGTTTTCATTTAAGTAGATCTAAAACTGAATATATGGAGTGTAATTTTAGTTGTAGAAGTTCTAGTGTAGTGACATTAGGTGAACAAGTCATTAATAAAAGTGAGATTGATATTTAGGCTCTATTGTTCAAAATGATGGTGAAATAGATGGAGATGTTATTAGTAGAATTCAAGTTGGATGGTTGAAGTGGAGGAATGCATCGGCTTGTGATAGAAAAGTTTCACTTAAACTGGGGAAAAATTTTATAAGATGGTGTAAGACAATGACTTATGCAGAATGTTGGCCAATAAAGAGAAGCATAAGACTAAGTTAAGTCTTACAGAGATGAGGATGCTTAGGTGGATGATTGACTTTACTCTTAGAGATAAAATGCAAAATGAGTATGTTCGGAAAAAAGTTGGAGTAGCTCCAGGTAGATTAGAGAGGGGCACATAAAGCTGGTCCTGGAGTAGAGAAGGATTATTGCTTTATGAAGGTAGAGGTGTATTTGGTTAAGATGTATAAAAATGATTAAGATATTGGAATTAAATGTTGTACTAAAGGGCAGGATTAGGGTTCCCATGTCCAGAATAAAACAAATCTACTTTCTAATCCTTCTACCTCTGGAAGCAATAAACCTAGTTCATCTAATTTCAAAAATTCATCAATAAAATGCATCCATTGTTTAGGATTTGGATATATTGCTTCAAATTGTCCAAATAGAAGAGTCGTTTGTCTCTTTAGTCGAGGAAGTATCACCTGAAGAAGAAGATGATGATGATGAAAATGAGAATACCCAAGATCAGGAAGAGGATGAACAAGAAATTTATGTTAATAAGGGGGAATTATTAGTGGTTCATATGATATTAAATACATCTACTGATTTAGAGATTGATTGGCATCGATACTATTTTTCATACTCATTGTACTATTCAAGGAAAAATGTGCGATGATATTGAAGATAGTGGAAGTTGTGATAATGTAGTATCTAATCTAATGGTCAAGATATTAAAACTTCCATTTCAAGATCATCCTTCGCCATATAAATTGTCCTGACTTAGAAAAAGCAATGAAATCAAAGTAAATAAAATATGTTTTATTCCACTTTACCATTGGAAATAAATTTCAAGAAGCCATTTTGTGCGACATCGTCCCTATGGATACATGTCATATGTTATTATGTCAGCCCTGATAACTTGATTGACATGCCATTCATGATGGTTATAAAAATACATATACGATGGATTATAAAGGGAAGAAAGTTATCTTGATGCCTATGAAAAAACCACTAAAAGAACCCTCTGGATTTGATTGTGGCTACTAAATCTATGTTCCTTAAAATAAAGCGAGAAGTTTTCACTGCTTATGCACTTTTAATTGTTGAAAAAAAAATAACGAATTAGACATTCCTAAGTTAAATTATTATTAGAGCAATTTCAAGATGTTTTTTCTCCTGAATTACATCTAGTATTACCTCCTTTGAGAAAGGAACAACATTCGATTGACTTTATTCTTGGAGCGGTGATTCCATTGTCCTGTCTATTGAATGCGTCCGAAGGAGTATGAGGAATTACAACACCAGGTAGAGTAACTACTTATAAAGGGTTTGATTCAAGAAAGTATTAATCCTTGTGCAGTCCCTACCTTATTTGTTCCCAAGAAGGATGGCAACTGTTGGATGTGTATAGATAGTTGAGTGGTCAATGAAATTACAATTAAATATTGATTTCTCATTCCTAGGCTGGATGGTCTATTTGACCAACTTCAAAGCTCTTCCATCTTTTCCATGTGCAGTGGATATCATCAAATTAGAATAAAATCAAGCGACGAGTGGAAGATTGCATTTAAAATCTTGATGGTTTTTATGAGTGGATGGTTATCCCTTCGGGTTATTTAATGCTCCTAACACTTTTATGCGTTTAATGATGCAAATATGTAGACCTTTTATGAAAAAATTCATAGTTGTTTATATTGATGATATCTTAGTCTATAGTGGATCTTTAGAAGAACACTTACATCATTTGTGACAATAATTTGAGGTTTTAAAACAAGAAAAGGTTTTTGCTATTATTGAAAAATGTAAGTTTCTAACAACTACAATAATTTTTTAAAGATATATTATTTCAGGAGCAGGCATAGAAATGGATCCTAAAAAGGTCCAAGTCATCCTAAACTGGCCAACTCCCCAATCTTTTACTGGCATAAGAGTTTTCATGGGTTAGTATTATTTTATCATCAGTTCTTTAAAAATTTTAGTTCTATCGCAACTCCATTAATTCAAATCATAAAAGGTGAAAAACTTTCTTGGACAAATGACGCACAAATTAGTTCTAAAAAATTAAAACAAGCAATTACTCGTGCACTAATTCGTAGTCCTAATTTTAACGCAGTGTTTGAAGTTGATTGTGACACTTCTAATGTGGATATAAGCACAATATTAAGTCAAAATGGGTACTCAGTTGCTTATTTAGTGAGAAATTAAATGAAACACATCGTAAATACTCCACATATAATAAGAAATTTTATGTGATTGTCTGAGCTTTAGAACACTGGAACCACTATTTATTATCAAATGAATTCATGTTATACTTGGACTATGAAGCTTTGAAATATCTACACAGTCAGAATAATCTCAAAGAAGACATGCTAAATGAGTTGAATTCCTTTTTGCTTTTCATGATAAATAAATCATAAATCAAGAACACAAAATAAAGTGGCAAATGCTTTAAATCGACGCTATACTCTTCTTAGTACACTTCAATTTAGGTTGTAGGTTATGGAGCTATTCAAGACTTGGGTCCAAAAGATATAGATTCAAGAAGAATTTGTAAATTATCTCAATAAGGCTCCCACAAATTCTCCTATATACAAAATGGGTACTTATTCTTTCAAAATCAAATATGTATTCCTAAGTGCTCATCAAAAGAATTCATTATATCTAAATGCCATGGTGGAGACTCAAGAGGGCATTTCAGCTGTGATAAAACCACTGCCTTAGTCAAAGAAAAATTTTTATTGGTCATCTTTACAACATGAAATACACTGCAATATGCCATATAGCCAAAATTAGAAAATAGAAAATGGGCCTTGAAGAATCGGGGTAGATGCTAGCATGATGTTTGTGGTTGGGCTAACTAATACCCAATGTTAAAAAGATTCTATTATGATAATTGTCGACCACTTTTCAAGAATGGCTCACTTTATTCCTTGTAAAAAGATGAATGATACCTCGTACATAGTTGAGCTCTACTTTAGAGATTGTTTCTCTGCATGGAATTCCCAAATCAATTACTTTTGGTAAAGATGTATGCTTTCTTAGTCATTTTTTGGAGAATGTTATAGGGTAGATTAGGAACCAAACTGCAATTCAATTCTATGACCCATCCTCAAACTGAAGGACAAAGATTGGCCATCAACTGTAGTTTGGAAAACATGTAAAGGTGTTCATTGAGAAAAAAAAATTAAGCAATGGGATCTTTGGCTCAGGCCAAGTTCTCCTATAATATGTCCACCCATCAAACTATGGGTTGAGGACCCTTCAAAATAGTATATGGCTGAAATCCCATTGCAACTTTAGATTTAGCACTAAAAGCTACCAATTCTGAATAAAATGTTGATGCTACTCAGCAAATCCAAGAAATTAATAAAATGCATCAACAAGTAGGCGATAATTTGATATATTCAACGCAATCATCTAGCTTAATAGCCTTGAGGATGGATATACTTGACTCCATAGCTTATTAGTGTAAAATAATCAAAGCTACAAAAAGAACAACATATAAAAGAACATATTTCATTCCAAATAATGTTTATAAAGGACTGAAAAATAACATTACTTTATTTACTAGATCATTCATGCTAAAGAGTTGCTAAAACATTTAATGCTAAAGAGTTATTTTCAGAAGTCAACTAAGATTGCTCATCTGAAGCTATCTACATGATATTCAAGCATATGCAATACTGGACAATAACTTAATACAAATCCGTCCCTTATTTAAAGGTTTTAATGTAGATTGAATGTAATTAAAAAATATACTCAAAATGTGATTTAAAATTACGTAATATGAGGCACACCTCAATGTTTTTTTTTTTTAAATTTGCAATGAGGATTATATATCATTGAGTGCTATGTGAGATGTCCACTTCACATGATGTAAGATGTGCCTCACCTTCGAGGCATGAATATTTAGATTAGAAATTTTTTTTAGAAAAAAAAAATTTAAGTAAAATTACTAAAAAACTCCATAAGATTTATGTCTCACTCCGCACACATTGATCTTCAAATAGCCATATCACATCACCTCTTATGCAATCCCTTTTTAGCTCCTCATGCACTATGTTGGTCATCTCCTAACAATCGTTGCCACTATCACCTTCTCCATACCAAGTTTTCTTCCTCGACAAAGAAATCATCTTTCTCCACATCTTTTATTCTTCTAGTAATAATCCTAATACCCTAAATTTTTTTCTAATCTTAGCGGCTAGTTACTTACGATATTCTTAGTTTGATGTTAGGCAATACGAGTAGGAAAGAGAAACTTATCGCATTAAATTTATTTTGAATTGTTATATTATTAATTCTTACTTTGTTATTTATGCAACACTATTTACTTCATGATATAATGTTATGATGGTAATATGCTACTCATTGCTTCACACTTTGATGTGTATATTGTAACACCCAAAATGAATAAACAGGTAAAACAAATTTATTATTATTAATACATTTTAAAATATGCTCCATTCTTTACACACCTCGAAAATCATCATGTACATTTTTATAAAATTTTACTCTCAATTTGTTCATTTTGATATATTATAAATTAAATTTACAGATTAATTAAATTCACATGCAGCAATTGGATTAGCTTAGTGGAGTTTTTACAATTGTGATTAATTGAAGCATCAAACCATTAACTTAATTAGGGATAAATCCTATTCATTCCCTTTGTTTCCTCTACCCGATATGCTTAGCCACTCCTATAGGAATGCGAGAGAGGAAGAGAGGAAGAGAGCAAGGAGTTTCTCAGGTCTTTGGTTGAATCAAAAGGAAAGGATATTACAGCAGGTAAGAATTTATTATGCAAATTCTACATTTACACATATAAGCATATGCTATACATATATGTGTTATATATTATATTTTACAGTTCTTTGCTAATTTCAGCCTAAATATAGTTTTAATTAAAAAAAAATATAAGCAAAGAATATTATAATCAAGAGAAGAAGAATTGTGGAGTTGGATAAATCAGATATATGTTTAGGTAACCAAATAATTAAAACAAAATCTTTAGAGAGAAAATTCTGAATTAAAGATAGATATAATTATTATATTAAAAATTGAAATTGTCGACTCATGTAAATTTAAATGTTATTACAATAACAACTACAACTACAACTACAACTACAACAACTTACAACTACAACTTAAAAATAATAAAATATTAATACAACTTTTCTATATTATTAGTTGTTACAATTAGGAGTTCAGAAAGATTATAAATTTAAATCTCGATTTAGGAAATCTAGTTCATAGACTTCTATGTTAAGTATTTTATAATAAATGAATAGCTATGTGTGTGTGTGTGTGTCTAAAACTATTAATATTATTTGATAATTGCAGTTAAGTTTTTTGAAGTTAGTGCTAGCTGAATGCTAGAAGAAATGATGTGAAGTCAAGTCAATTTTTGGTATGGTACAATTGGGATTATAATTGCACTAAAAAAATATTTATTTCAATGACTTTGTTGATTGATAAGAGAATTATAATGTCAGACCGTATATTCAAGAAAGCATCAAGTCACACTTCTAGTCCAATCATTGAGGTGAGGCATTTAATTACTAATTTAAAGTTATATTTCTATAAGAATATTGAATGACACATTTTCTACTATTTTTGGTGGTAGTTTGTACATTGCATTTAGATATTATTGACATATTTTATTCAAATACAAATGATTGTTTACATATTCTAAATTCATATTTTGCTAGTTACTACAAGTATAATCAAATCAAAACCTTGATGTCGCATTACATTATTGTACCTATTGATTAATAATTCACTTTCAATATAGCCAAATGTTACATTGAAATATAATACATATGATAATCAAGAAAATGTCATGAAATTGTGTAGGAAGACTACTTTACGAGAACCTACGTAGGTAAGTAAAAGTTATGACGAGATGAGCCCTTGATAGGATATTTTAGAATTCCTGACTCATGACATTGAGATTGAGCAGACCAATTAATGTCACATGATTATTTAGTAAGTAGTACGGTATCAACCTTGTCATATCTGTAGCTTTGGGCTGACGAGCCGGGTGATGACTCTTATGATATGAAAATCAAAATCTATGCAATTATAAATAACATTTATAAGTAAAAGATTTGATATAGAACTGAACTTGATTTCATTAAATGAATGATTCACATGTATAGATAGTTTTGTTGTAAATTATTTACACATTACTATTTTATAGATTATTGTTCAGTTCTTATACCTGACAGCATATTTTACAACTGTTACCTACATGCAAGTTTCAATTGTACATGCAAATTATTTCTGATGTCTTATTGTGAGATTGCATTAGCAGTACTTATCTAATTGGGCTTTAGCTTATGATATTATATGTTGATATTTTCAAACAAGAACAAGGAGAGTTGAAGCTAGTCAGTCTTTACAAATTTTACAATTTTGGATGTATAATTTTAGAAGACTATAAAATTTTTTTGAGTACGTATAAATTTTAAATTGATGACTTTAGTTGTTCTATATTTGTATACAAATTAAGGATTTACACGCTTTCAATTATATGATCTGACTTAATTATTAAAGGAATTCGAAATGTAAAAATTTATTTATGAAGATTTGGTGAAATACAAATTTCAATTGTTTGTTCCAAACTGATACATGTTGGAATAAGTTGGCGGAATATGCGTCTAATCGAGCTAGTCTTTCTGAATTGTACAGTTTTGAATGTATAATTTTAGAAGATTGTAAAGACTTTTTGGGTACGCATAAATTTTAAATTGATGCATTTAGTTGCTTTGTATTTGTGTACAAACTTGAGGATTTACACGTTTCCAATTATGTGATATGAATTAATTATTAGAGGAATTCGAAATATAAGAATTTATTTGTGAGGATTTTATGAGATACAAATTTCACTTGCTTGTTTCGAACTGATACGTGTTGAAATAAGTTGGTGGAATCTGCATCTAATCGAGTCATCCCATTTTGTTATACCTCAGACTGACCCTGGAATAAGGGGTCGTTTGGAGTGTGACATATATAATACTTCTTACTTTGCTTAATTCATTGATTTTGAAGCTCATATCTCAAAATACTTTAAAGCTTGTACTTCAACTCACGAATAAAAAATACCTCAATACATAATTGCAGAATTTTATACACTGATTCAAAGTATCTTTATTTTATGAAAGGCCTTCATTAAGCTAATATTTCGTAATTTATGTATTTATTTTTTATGTAATTTTCTAATAGCCTTACCTCTACACCCCCCCCCCTCTCTCTCTCTCTCTCTCTCTCTCCCTCTCTCCTCCCTCCCTCCTCACCAAAAGGATAGAGAGCCAACTTTTTCTCTTAGTAGTTGAACCCATTTTCCTGTAACACCTCTTTACATGGGTAACATGTAAGTTACAAAAAGATTAAATATTAACGATGTCTTTGTGTTACATAAGTATTTCAAATCCACGTATGATTCACCGTGAAAGCAACCCCATCATAACCCATGCATCAAACACATGCATGAATAAATCCCATCACAACCCATACATCAAACAAGCACATGCATAAAAAACAAGTCTTTTGTCAAAATTATGAGCCAAAGTCATTTCTTTAACATGGTGCTTCACACTTGACTCCTACAATGACCAAAAAACTATAGAACTAGTTTCATAAAGATTTACAAAAACATGTAAAAGTACCTATATAAGTATATGGCTATCATGGTAAAGACATGCCATTGAATAAAATCTTAAGGACATTGAGAGTTTACGGTCATCAAAGATATCAAAGGTTACTTTTATAACTTGCTTCATCATAAGGACAACCCAAATAATTGCCCTTGCACATCCTTAATAGCAAGACAATTATAATGCATTAGAAAGTTCGAGAGATGAAGCATAAAAAAATTAAAAATATATTATTTTTTTGATGAATTAAAAATTATTACAATTTTTTAGGATTTTTACATTTATTTTATTTAAAATTAACGCAAATTATATGTTTTGGAAAATTTAAGTTTATATTGAAATTATTAAGATTGGACATTGGATAAGAATATATTTCATTTAATTTTTTTATTTCATTTTCTCTTGTAAACTTATTTCTATAAATAAGAGATCAAATCTTACATTTAATTGATTGATGATTTGAAATTAAAGCTTCGGGGAGCGCGCCCCGGGGAGAGGAGAGAGTAATCCTGCCTCTATTTGATGTAGAAGGTACTACGCGCATGGGTCGAACGCCCCATGCCTTTGGCATTCGCCTAAGCGGAGATTTTTGCACCTCAAACATTTGCCTACACCCCGATTGGGGCAATTTAGTAATTTTCAAAATCTCTCCTAAATAACACTAATTCCTACTTAGTCGACCCACTCTCGTACAAGTCCCACACTCTCGCACAAGTAACTTCCCTTCCTCATTCCCTTACTCATCACCACCAGCAGGTGTCGTCGTCGCCGCTAGTAGATGATGTCACCGTTACCTCTAGTAGAAGACGCTAGTAAACACTGCCACCGCCAATGAATGCCATTGCAGCCGCCACCTCCAGTAGAGCCGAAAGTGGCAAAGGAGGTATGCCTCTTAAACCAATTTTTTGTTATTCCTAAACAATTAATACATATATAATTATAAATCCCATTCTCTATTCATTTTATTTGAGCATATTAAGGTGCTAGGGGAGCTCTTTATTGTAATCCTTCTAGCAATCTCTTACCTAACATGAAGGACTACTAACTCCTTTGCAGCATTTCTGCCAACACCAACGACTTCCAACACAACCTTCACTTTTTCATCTCGCTCTTCCTTGCGCATCCCATCCTTTTAATCTACTATTCCCTCATGTCAAGAATAACTCTTTCCCCCATTAACTCTTTTTAAATGAATATATGCTGGGAAAGCGGCAAATCTCTACTTGGGGCACTCCCCCTCATCTTGTTCTTCAGATTGAGACGCAACCATGACTTTGTCTAAATCTACCTTTCTCAATTCTTTCTACTATGGTGGGCATATCCCCCAAAGTGCCCCTTAGTACTCATTCTCTTTGTTTTATTATTGTCTATCATTTTCATTGATGAATTTGTTTTATTTGCTAATTCTAACTTTGCTTTTCCTATAGCTCAATTCCAATAAATTGGATTCCATGTTATGATGATGATTTGGATGTGAATGTATTTAGACTTGTCTAGGTTGGAAAGTGCCCAATTCTATGATGGCGTTTGCAATCTATTAAATTTCAGTAGTTGGAAATATGTACATTTAGCTTATTATGTTATGAGAATGACTTGTGGGAGAATCCACGATGGAAATCTGAACGCGTAAATTTTCTACAAGTTCAAAAAATGAACTTAAAGAGGAACATGGTTAGTTTGCATTCTATATATAAAACTTCTAACCAAATGAGAAATGATTATATTAAAGTGCTTGAATGTTAAAGAAAATAATTTCTCTAATTTCATTGCAACAAAGATTCTTTTTTCTTTCTTTTTTTTTTTTTTTTTTTTTTTGAACTTGATGTGCAGTGTTTGTGTACTACTATAAGTAAACAGGCTACAGTTAAATGATAAATTTAACACTTACAATGGAAGGATTGAATAGTACCACTAATAGTTCTAGTATCAAGAAGGATTTTGATTGGCACGATACAATAAGCGCTCCTGATGAAAAATATTTCAGTAGGTTTTGTAATCAAGTGTGTAGTGAAACAATCAATAGAATGAAGTAACATCTTACCGGCACTCGAAAAGGTATTAAACGTTATCCTAAACTCCCTACTAAAGTTCAAGAAAAATACAAGAAAACATTAAAAGAAGCTGCAAAAGTAAAAGCACAACGTGAAAGTATCTTAAATGACATTAAAAATAGTGCAACAAGTGCAAGAACTAGCAATGGTGGAAAATCGAGTTCTATTCCATTAATGAAATTTCTATAAAAGGCTTCTATTCAACTAGATTGGCCTTTAATGCCAATGATCCATAGTATGTGCCAATGTTTAAAACAATTGCTAATTTTAGACATGATTTTGTGTCACCATAAATACATGAATTGAGAACTTGGATACATGAACATGAGGTGGCTTCCATCAATAAGATGTTAAAGGAGAATAAAAAGGCATGGAGCAAATATAGATGTTTAATAATATTAGATAGTTGAACGGATGAGAGAAATATAACTTTAATTAAATTTCTTATTAATTGCCCAGCTAGTGCATTATTTCTAAAATCTGTAGATACTTCAAATGCTATAAAAATAGTAAGTTGTTATTCACTTATTTGAATGTGGTGATTGAGGAAGTTTGGGAGAAAAATGTTGTGTGAATTATAATAGATAATGGCTCAAATTATGTAAACATCAGTAAAAAAATTGATGAAAAAAATGAAGCATATTGATAGGACACCTTGTGTAGCACATTGTATTGACCTCATGCTAGAAACTATTGAGAAGTTGAAGATCCACCAAAGCACACTTATTAAAGCTAAGCAAATAATGAAGTTTATTTACGACCACATTGGGTTATTGACTTGATGGGATCCTTTACAAAAGATTGAGAGCCCCTTCGTCCAGCTATCACTCAGCTTGCTATTGCTTTTTTGACTCTTCATAATATCTATAAACAAAAGCAACCATTTCACTGTGCATATTGTCATCAGAAGCTTGGTGTTCTAATAAGTGGGCTAAGAAAACAGAAGGAAAAGCAATTATCTTATTTTATCTACATTTTTTGGGTCATCTTGCTTATTGCATTAAAAGTGTTGTTCTTAAATGTTCTAAAAGAAGTTGACTCAGAAGAAAGACCAATTATAAGTTACATTTATGTGTTTAATAAGAAAAAATATGGACCTATTTGGAGAAAAATTGATGAAAAATGAATAATCGAATTTCATCAACCATTGCACATCGTAGATTACTATTTAATCCCTCAATTCCACTTTGAAGATAATTTTTTGAATGATGAGGTGAAATAAGAGTTAATTAATTGTAGGGAAATAATGTTAGATTATGGAGATCATCTTAAAATTGATATTCAATTAGGTATTTATAATAACTTAAGAGGCAATTTTGAAAGGGGGGTAGAGTTATTATGAATTCAAGGAAGTTAAGAACTCCTGCTAATTGGTGGATGAGATTTGATAGTAAAACACCATAGTTGAAGAAATTTGTTATTCAAGTTCTTAGCCTCATTTCATCAGGTTGTGAAAGAAATTAGAGCACTTTTGAATCAGTATGAAAATACAAATTTATAGAGTTTTTGTTTTCTTTCATATTAATGTCTATTTCTTCTTATAAATGACATTTTATTTTTAAATCATACTAAGAAGAAGAACAAGTTAGAGCATAAGAGGTTGAATGTTTGATTTATATTAGATATAATACAAGATTGAGGGAAAGAAGCATAAGAAATAAAATTTTAATCACATTTTAATAAATGGCATAGACTCTGATGATGAATGGATTGTTGAAAAAGAAAATCCACTGCTTCCACAAGATTCTTTTTAAATGGATGAGAAAGAAAATTTATTTGATGTTGATGTAATTAGGAGTGTTCCTATTACTAATTTGAATAAGGTTAACACAAGCAAGAAAGGAAATCTTTATTACATATTCTCAAAGAAAAACGAAATTGATAGAAAAATAAGATAAGTTTCTTATGTTTTATTAATTGGAATGAGAATTAATATATTATCATTAATGTCATATTTTTTTTGTTTTTAGCAACAATAATAAGAAAAAATAAACTGTGAATACACTAGAAACTGAAGATAATGATGACTTCAATGAAATGCAGAATGAATCTAGACCTCATGAAGAATCTATCTGTAATGTGGACACATTTATTGGAGATGAAAAAGAAGATTTTAAGGATGAACTTAAAGAATAAATAATATTTAAGAATTGAGATTAAGAGTGCATGACTTCTTTTTTTTACTTATCAAAAAATCTACTTATTTTTCATATGTTTGTGACTATATTTTTTGTGATTTTGTGTTGATGATTTTAATTTTGTTAGTCTATAATTGATATTATAATGTTATAAGTTGTAGCTTATATTTATTATTAATTATATGCATATATTTATTTTTTAATATCATATTTATTAATTATATAATGGGACTTACACCTTGGGGCTTACACCTCACCCGATAGCAGCTAAAATTCCCCGCCCAATGCCCCAGCGTTTTAAAACATTGCTCTATCCTCACCATTCTATTCCCTCTCTATTGATGGATTTCTTTTCCTTTCATTCTATTGTGCTACTCTGACATCATTTGTAATCAAAACAAATCATCCTAACTGACATCTTCCATACAAGACTAGCCCATGATCTAGAATAATGATTGCACCCATCTAATCTCACATCCTTGCTACATCTCATGACTCAATCGATGGCTTTTGGGCTATTTCTACTCCATTTAACTCGATCACCCTTACAACCATATTACAATTGTCAGTCATAATCGCTATTCATGACTCAACTCAACTACTGCCAAAATTCCTTCACATAAATCAATAAATGCCACAACAATTCCTGCTAGCTTCTTCTCCATTATAACTCTACCACCTTTGATCATTTTTACTTTTTCACCCACAACCACTAACAACTAGTGAGATCTTTTCCACCTATCTATTCTTCAATCTTTGAAAGCAACAAAGGCCACAACTCCATCAATGTTTCCTCATTATCATGACATCAACATACAACAACAAGCCTTTCTTCAAAGACTACACGAATCCTTTCTCTCCATTGTTGTAATATCCAATTAATTATTTCCTAATTAAATTTGTTTTAGCTAATTAACCCGTTTATCACTTGCTCGTTCCGCAGTAGCACAGGTTGGAACGTGTTGGTGGAATCTGTGTCCGTCAGTCGTCATTATGTTACTTTTAGATTGACTAGCGTAAGCGTAAAGGGGTCGTCAGGTGTGACAATTGTATCCTATTAAATGTTATATTCTCATTTAATTATAATAAAATAAGGCAAATTTTTATACTTTCTAACAAATCATTTTAAGTCTACCTTTGTCTTTGTTAACATAGGTTGAATCTAATAAATCTACTCGTCTAATTGGGTCATCGTAGGCAAACGTTTTATGTGACCAAACCATCTAAAATAACTCTCTCTAATCTTATTTGTCATTAGAGCTACTCCAACCATTTCACGCATATATTCGTTTCGCATTTTATCTTTAAGTGTAAAATCACTCATTCATCTAAGCATCTACATATCTGCAACACTTAGTTTTATATTTCTCTTTTAATGGCTAACATTTTGAACCTGAAAGCATTGTAGGTCTCACCACAATCTTATAAAATTTTCTCTTAAGTCTAAGCAGTACTTTTCTATCACACAATAAGTTTGATGCATTCCTCCACTTCAACCATCCAACTTTAATTCTACTAATGACATCCTCATTTATTTCACCATCACTTTAAATAATAAAATTGAGATATCTAAAACATTCACTATTTTTAACGACTTGATCACCCATTATCACAACCTTGCCACTAGTACTAAAATTAGACTCCATATCAATTTTAGATCTATTCAAACGAAAGACTTTAACATCTAAGGCTGACCTCCATAATTTAAGTTTTTCTTAAACTCCCTCATAATCTTATCAACAACATAAATATCATCAACAAAAAACATACACCATAGTACATCCTCCTTTAAATGTCTAGTAAGAACTTCCATAACTAAAGCAAAAAGATATCATCCTAAAGCCGATCATTGATGTAATCCAACTGAAATTGAAAAATACTTTGTCAATCCTCCTTGTGTTTGAACACAAGTATAGCCCCAATATATATATATATATATATATATATATATCTTTAATGGCTTGAATATACACAAATGCCAAAGTTTAACTATTTTCTATTATAGAACTCCCTAAAGCACTTCTCTTGGTACTTTCTCATGTGTTTTCTCTAAATCAATAAATATTATATGTAGATTCTCCTTATTCTCTCTATACTTGTCCATCAAGCCTCTCAATAAATGAATAGCATACAAGGTAGACCTACACCAGCATGTATCCAAATTTGTTTTAAGAAACTTTTATGTCATGTAATAACTTATGCTCAATTACTCTACCATAATTTTAATGTATGACACATTAATTTAATTCCTCTATAATTTACAATCTCTTGTGGATCACCTTTATTCTTAAAAATAGTAACTAACAAACTCTTTCACACATCTAACATTTTTTAGTCTTTAAAATAATATTAAAAAATTTAGTAAGCTATAAAAATCCTTTAATCTCCTCGTATTTTCACACTTTTATTGGAATATCATCAAGGCCTACTAATTTATTACACTTTATTTATTTAAATCCTCTTCAACTTCTGATTTACTAATACAAAAATAGAAACAAAAAAAATCATTTTTATTCATAATATTAAGATTGTTAAAGTCAATCATATTCTCACAACCTTGATTAAAAAATTTATCAAAATATCTCATCCTCCTTATGTTTGAACACAATTAACACCCCAATATATATACATCTTTAATGACTTGAATATACACTAATACCAAAGTTTAACTCTTTTCTATTATAGAACTCCCTAAAGCACTTCTCTTAGCACTTTCTCATGTGTTTTCTCTAAATCAATGAATATTATATGTAGATCCTCCTTATTTTTCTATACTTCTCCATCAAACCTCTCAATAAATGTATAGCATACATGGTAGACCTACCCGACATGAATCCAAATTTGTTTTAAGAAACTTTTATGTCAGGTAATAACCTATCCTCAATTACTCTACCATAATTTTAATGTTTGACACATTAAATTAATTCTTCTATAATTTGTACATTCTTGTGGATCACTTTTATTCTTAAAAATAGTAACTAACAAACTCTTTCACTCATCTAACATATTTTTAGTCTTTAAAATAATATTTAAAAAGTTAGTAAGCTAAGAAATTATTTAATCTCCTCACATTTCCACACTTTCATTGGAATATCATCAAGTCCTACTAATTTATCATACTTTATTTCTTTAAATCCCCTTCAACATCTTATTTACTAATATGATGATAGAAACAAAGAAAAAAATATATTTTTATTTAGGATATTAAAGTTGTTAAAATCAATCATATTCTGACAACCTTAATTAAAAAATTTATTATATAAATCAATAAATATTGTATTGAATCTGATTTTGTCTATGGTTGAGGAAGAACCGACTTGGACACTTAAGGAGCAAGATCTAAGCTCGTGGGATGGTATAGAAAAAATAAAAAGGTGAAAGAGAATCTCAATATGTTAAGAGCAGAATGCAAAGAGCCCTACTTTTGCTCTGGGGGGCACTATAGTATAATAGATGGAAGGAAGAGGTAAGAGGGAACAAGAATCAAATAATCTTTTCTCTCAAAAAAAAGGAAACTTTCCTGAAAAGAAGAAGCCCAATTTACTTTATTATATATATATATGTATATATATTTAATGGCTTGAATATACACAAATGCTAAAGTTTAACTATTTTCTATTATAGGACTCCCTAAAGCACTTCTGTTGGCACTTTCTCATGTGTTTTCTCTAAATCAACAAATATTATATGTAGATTCTCCTTATTCTCTCTATACTTGTCCATCAAGCCTCTCAATAAATGAATAGCATACAAGGTAGACCTACACCAGCATGTATCCAAATTTGTTTTAAGAAACTTTTATGTCATGTAATAACTTATGCTCAATTACTCTACCATAATTTTAATGTAGGACACATTAATTTAATTCCTCTATAATTTACAATCTCTTGGGATCACCTTATTCTTAAAATAGTAACTAACAAACTCTTTCACACATCTAACATTTTTTAGTCTTTAAAATAATATTAAAAAATTTAGTAAGCTATAAAAATCCTTTAATCTCCTCGTATTTCCACACTTTTATTGGAATATCATCAAGTCCTACTAATTTATTACACATTATTTATTTAAATCCTCTTCAACTTCTGATTTACTAATACAAAAATAGAATCTAAAAAAATCATTTTTATTTAGAATATTAAGATTGTTAAAGTCAATCATATTCTCACAACCTTGATTAAAAAATTTATCAAAATATCTCATCCTCCTTGTGTTTGAACACAATTACCCCAATATATATACATCTTAATGACTTGAATATACACTAATACCAAAGTTTAACTTTTTCTATTATAGAACTCCCTAAAGCACTTCTCTTAGCACTTTCACATGTGTTTTCTCTAAATCAATGAATATTATATGTAGATCCTCCTTATTTTTCTATACTTCTCCATCAAACCTCTCAATAAATATATAGCATACATAGTAGACCTACCCGACATGAATCCAAATTTGTTTTAAGAAACTTTTATGTCTAGTAATAACCTATCCTCAATTACTCTACCATAATTTTAATGTTTGACACATTAATTTAATTCCTCTATAATTTGCACATTCTTGTGGATCACTTTTATTCTTAAAAATAGTAACTAACAAACTCTTTCACTCATCTAACATATTTTTAGTCTTTAAAATAATATTTAAAAATTTAGTAAGCTAAGAAATTATTTAATCTCCTCACATTTCCACACTTTCATTGGAATATCATCAAGTCCTACTAATTTATCACACTTTATTTCTTTAAATCCCCTTAAACATCTTATTTACTAATATCATGATAGAAACAAAGAAAAAAATATATTTTTATTTAGGATATTAAGGTTGCTAAAATCAATCGTATTCTCACAACCTTAATTAAAAAATTTATTATATAAATCAATAAATATTGTATTGAATCTGATTTTGTCTATGGTTGAGGAAGAACCGACTTGGACACTTAAGGAGCAAGATCTGAGCTCGTGGGATGGTATAGAAAAAGTAAAAAGGTGATAGAGAATCTCAATATGTTAAGAGCAAAATGCAAAGAGCCCTACCTTCACTCTGGGGGGCACTATAGTATAATAGATGGAAGGAAGAGGTAAGAGCGAACAAGAATCAAATAATCTTTTCTCTCAAAAAAAAGGAAACTTTCCTAAAAAGAAGAAGCCCAAACTCCCTTCCTAGCATATGAGCAAGAGCGATGACAAGGGTAAGGAACTAGAGGAGTATGCGTGAGCAAATCTACTATACATTGCCCATCAGACAAGCTGGGTTGGCGAGTCTACTCTAGTGAGCTAGACTCGATCCTCGAAGACCTTTCTATTAGGCGATTGCCTTATAGCATTATGACTGCCCAAGCCATTGCGTGACAGTCAACCTGGGAGGTCTGTAGCAAGTTCTTGCTGAAGAGAAAGGAGTTGCCAAGATCAAGGAGGAGGTGAAGCGCTAAGAGGAGGAAAAGGAGTGAGTCGTCTTAGAGCTGATTCATCTGGAAGAGGCGAAGCGAGAGCTGGGGGTGGAGTTGTCCCACCGTATTGAGGAGTTATAGCGAAAGGAAGTCGATTTCATTGGCTTCCTATGCTCTAATGAATGCAAGCCTTCTCTGTAAGGGAAGTTCAAGAAAGGTGCCGACTACATGATCACCAAGCTAATGAAGCACGATCAGTTGAACACCAAGTTTTTATATCTCGATCATATACTAGCCTTGTCATAATCGGATTTCGATGAAGGTGGCGGCAAAAGGAGCACCAATTAGCTCTTTTTTGTTTTTGTTTTTTTTTTTTTTTTTTGAAAGGATGTAAACAACAACCATTGTATAATTGTTTGTTTATAAAAATGGAATCCTATTTTTCTATCTTTTTGAAGTTCTCTTTCCGCTTTTCTAAATGAGCACGTTTGCTTGGAGTGGTGGAATGTGTCTCTTTAAGGTATTTGATTCATTGAATACTGGGGGAAATATTACAAAAAGTGCCAACTACAGAGTGTTGGTCTTAGTGAGTTGGCACTCTCACAGGGTGTTGATCTTATATTTAGATTGCCAACCGTACGGAGTGTTGGTCTTATGAAGTCGTTGACCTCTCCCCCACACTGTCTTATACTCGAACTACAAATTGCATGGACTATTAGACTTGGCAAGTCGCCAACCTCATGAAGTGTCAATCTTACATTCTAACTATCAACCACATTGAGTGTTGGTCCTAGCTAGTCATCAGTCTCATAGGTCGGTGTTATACTTAGATTGTCAACCGCACGAAGTGTTGGTCTTATTTAGTCACTGACCTATCCCCACACTAGTCTTATACTTTAACTGTCAACCGTAATGAGTGTTAGTCTTGGCGAGTCGCCGACCTCACGAAGCATCGGTTTTACACTCTAACTGCCAACCATAGTCTTAGCAAGTCGTCAGTCTCGTGGGATGACAATCTTATACTTAGATTGCTAAGTACACGAAATATTAGTCTTATGAAATCACTAACCTTACCCCACATTGATCTTATACACTAATTGCCAACTACACTAAGTGTTGTTCTTGGCGAGTCGTTGATCTCACGTAGTGTCGATCTTACACTCTAACTATCAACCACATGGAGTGTTAGCCTTAGCAAGTTGCCAACCTCACGTGGTGTCGATCTTATACTTAAAATGACAACCGCACAAAATGTTGGTCATATGAAGTTGACGACCTCTCCCCACACTGGCCTTATACTCTTCATCCCCCTAGCAATTAATAAAGATTTTTTTTTGCAAGTATGATCTAATTACTTTCAAGAACACTTTATTGAGTCAGCTCTCGCGTACTCGGACCAAGGGTGGCTTGCCAGGTTTTGTACTTGAATCGAAAGCGTTGTGCTGAGTAAGCTAATACGGTACTTAGCTCCCCGAGTGTTAACTCAGATTTGAGAATACTCGCTCGATTATACAGCAAGTTTGATTCGTCATTTTATATATATATATAAAGGAAATTTTTTTTAGCAATTCCTACAATCATTAAACCAATTTAAGTATACAAGTGGAACTTATCTTAAGGATAAAACCTCTTGAGGTCCTTTGCGTTCCAAGTGCAGGACGCGTCTAACCTGAAGTGAGTCTGCAGTTGATAGACTCTAAAGTTGATTATGCTTTTGATTATGTAGGGTGACTCCCAAGTGTGGGCGAGTTTACCCAATATATTTCGGGCAAGCTGCTGTATCGACCTTTTTTAATACCAAATCGTTAGCTCTGAAGCATTTCTCTTTGACGTGGCGATTGTAGTATTAAGTCATCCATCTTTTTGTCTCTCTCTGCCCTCAGAAGGCTTCAACTCTTAGTTCTTCCAATAGGATGAGAGTGGTTTTCATGAATTCAGCATTAGATTCTTCCCATTTGTTGATTTTTCTGTTTAATCCAATCGTTATCATGACTCTCTAGCTAGGGATTTCGTATTCGACTGGTAATACGGCCTCCATCCCATGGGAAAGTGCAAATGGAGAGTGACCAGTAACTGAAGTAAAAGTCATCCTGAGAGCCCAAAGCACAGTAGGTAGGATATCAACCTACTTGGCTTTGGCTCCCTACACCTTCATCAGCAAATTAAGGATTCTTATTCGCCATTACAACTTAGCCATTACTTTGAGGATGATGCACAAAGGTGTATTTCAACTTAACCCCTTGTGATTCACAAAACTCCCTTAATCGCAAACAATTGTCATTGGAAGTCCTCGGTTCAAATAAAATATAAATTACCAAAGCAGTTATTTTGGTGAGTGATTTTGCCTCGATCAACAACAACAACAAGCCTTAATCCCACTAGGTTGGGTCGGCTACATGAATCCTTCGTCTCCATTGTGTCCTATTATGTGTCAAATTCTCATTTAATTCAAGTATACTAAGATCATTTTTTATACATCTTAACCAAGTCTTTTTAGGTCTACCTCTATCTTTCTTAACATAAGGCAAATCCATCTACTCCTAATCTCATCTGACGGACCGACGCTTTATGTGGCCAAACCATCTAAGGCGACTCTCCCTAATCTTATCTACCACGAGCTACTCCAACTTTTTCGAACATACTCATTTTGCATTCTATTTCTAAGAGTAAAGCCACTCATCGACTGAGCATCCTCATCTCTGTAACACTTAACTTAGTCTTATGCTTCTTTTTTTGGCCAACATTCTCGCACCACAAGTCATTGGTGGTCTTACCACCATCTTATAAAATTTTCCTTAAGTTTTTGAAACTTTTCTATCACATAATAGCCGATGCATTCCTCCACTTCAACCATCCAACTTGAATTCTACTAATAACATCTCCATCTATTTCACCATCATTTTGAACAATAGAGCCTAAATATCTGAATCGCTCACTCTTATTAATGACTTGATCACCTAAAGTCACAACACTATCACTAAAACTTCTACAACTAAAATTACACTCCATATATTCAGTGATTTTGCCTCGATCCACTTGCTAAAATTGTCAATCATGATAAGTATGAATTTCCTTTGTCAACTGATGAGTGGAAGCAAGCAAATAGATTCATTCCCCAAATGACGAAGGACTAAGGGTTCATGATAGGTTATAAGATCTGTGACGACTATTGTTGTAAAGGAGCAAACTTATGGCATTGTTTGCAACTTTTAGCGAATTTCTCTAGATAATTCCTTAATGTGAGCCAGAAGTATACTTGCAGTAAGATATTATGGGCAAGTGTTCATCCTCTTGAATGACTTTCGCACTCACTAGAATGTTCTTATTTGAATATTCTTCTCTAATTGCTTTCTCGCACGCACCTCATGTTAAGCGAGGTTTTGACCTCTAGAATAATTCTCCTCTGATCAAGAGGTATTGTGCGTTTTTAATCCTAAAACTTTGTGGTTCTTTAATACCTTCATCTAGCTCTCTCATTTCCAAAAATTTCTTCAAGGAGTCGACCCAACTATGCGAGTCATTACTTCCTATATGCATAGATTCTTCTTCTTTCGTGCAAAGGTTGGCGAGTCAAATGGCAAATTGTTCACCCAGTCCACTTGCCTTAGATAGTAAGTCAGGGAATTGGTTATGCTCCCTGGGTATTTGCTCGATCTTGAAATATTCTAGTTTCTTAATCTCTGATTTTATTTTGAGCAAGTATTTTTGGAAGGGAATCATATCTGATTTCGTAGTCTCCTCTTACTTGCCTTACTATTAGCTGCAAGTCTAAAGGAGCAACACTGTGGAGAGCGTCAAGTCCTCTAGCGAATCTCAATCTACAGAGCAATGCCTCGTATTCAGACTAGTTATTTGTGACCTGATAGTCAAACTGGACTGCCTGCATTACGATAATTCCTGTCGAGCTTTTTAGTAAAATTCCCACTCCCATGCTTTGCTCACCTGAAGAGCCGTCCACGTACAAGACACATAAGGGATCTAAGTTGTTTGGGACATCATACTAGTTGCTGAAATCTACGAAAAAGTCTAAGTATTTGTGCCTTGATTGCCATCGTTGGCGAGTGTGATATGTCAAACTCGCTGAGTTCAACCGACCACTTTAATAATCTTCCCGAGCAATTTGATTTAACGAGTACGGATTTGAGCAAGTTGTGCGTAACAACCTTAATGGAATGAGATTGGAAGTAAGGTCAGAGTTATCATGCTAGACGATATGTATGAGTGCGAGTTTCTCCATGATAAGGTAACGTAACTCAACACTCCACAACAACTTGCTTACAAAATACATTGGTTACTATCTCCCGTTCTCTACCCAAATTAGGCAAAGCTAGCTGAATCATCTCCAATTACTATAGATAATAGTAGGATTTCTCCTTCTTTTGGCTTTGCACTAGTAGGGGTGATGCGAGTAAATTTTTCAAGTGACCAAAAGCCTTTTCGCATTCAGGAGTCCATTTGAGTCTCTTGGCGTCTTTGAGCAGCATGAAAAATCGTGAACAATGTTCCCTAACATTTGAGATGAATCAATTTAACCCCGTGATACGCCCAACAAGTCATTGAACCTCCTTCATGGTCTTTAATAAGAGCATGTCGAATATGACCTCTACTTTGTCAAGGTTCATAATCTTTATGCCTTCCGGGGTGATCAAGAATCCTAAAAATTTTCTTGACCCCACGCCAAACATACATCTTAAGAAATTAAGATGCATGTTATACATCCTTAAAGAGACGAAAGTTTCCTTCTAAGTCTTCAATATACTGCTCAGGCGACTTGCTTCTGACCAACAATTCGACATCCACATTTTTGCTTTTTAGTTCCTTGAAAACATTGATGTCCTCTTGGTGAGTCTAGATAAGGCTTGCTTGTAGGTGCTGGGGTGTTGAAAGCTATGCTGGCTCTCAGGATTCTCTAAGAACTACTCTAGTTCGAGTGACTTCTAGTTGTAATACCTCTTTTGGCTTGCTTGAGTCACCCACTACAACAGACCTTATATTGGCTTTGGTTTCCTCTGACAGTAATCTCCTCTCCACCTGCAGAAAATTTTACCGCCATATGGTAGATCGACACCAAAGCTCTAAATGTATTAAGTAGCGGTCAACCAAAGATGACGTTATATGTGCCAAGTGCCCCTATGATGACGAAATCGGCCATAACCGTGAACTGCTTCTCGCCTTTGTAATATCCCAATTAATTCAATAGCTTATTTCCTAATTGCCTAATTACTTTTGTCGTTACTGTAGCATTAGGACTGTAGCAGCTAAGCATGCATCGGCCGGATTAAGCCATTCGACGCGTGTATGGTTGGATCTCTCCCGCAGCTTCCTATTTCATTCCTTCCATAGCCGCGGCCTTATTTCATTTCCTTCACGCTGATCGAGTTCGTCTCCTCCTTTCCCTTCCCCATCCGCCCGGCGGACCTCGTGACCACCGAACGTTGCTTCCTTCCCTCGGCGGTCGCTTGACAGGAGCTCTCGTGACCTGACAGCGTGGCACGGAGAGGATTCAGCGTCGCCCGCCTTCCTCCGCGTCAGTGAGGTCTCCTGATCGGCGGGAACCGCCGTCAGTGAGGTAAGAGGTAAGATGGGGGAATTAATTGAATCACTCGGGATTGGAATTAGTCTGGAAGAGAAAGACAGGGAGTTACTGGCTTTCTAATTTCTTTCCCTATCCTTTTCTTTCACCCGGGTGTTGAAATCGTGATCGGGAGTTCAACTGTTTTATTTGGGTGAGTTCTGTATTGAATGGGGTTTAGGATTGACATTGTTTGTTAATTTTAGTTTGTTGATTGAAGAGTAATTAATATTGGCGTTAGTAGATTATTTTGGAATTCTCTTAATGAGGAGATATCAATTTGGTAAGATTATTATTTAATATACTACGTGTTAATTATGAGTTTCATGTATTAGAAGGATTTAGAAAGTTATTTCATGGTTTGTGTACGAGGAGGAATCGAGGAAGCATCCTGTTTGACCGGAGGTGAGGCATAATAATTTTAAATTTATTATTCTACATATGTATCTTTACCACTTAGATAAATTGTATGAATTACATATAGATATTCTTTGTAATATTGAATAAATACAATCTTATTACTTTGCATAGATTGATTCTGATGATTATAAGTAGTTATATGATTTTAGGCATATAGAAATGTTTTAAAATATGTTAAATCGATAATATGATAAGCGAGAAAATTGTGATAGGAAGGCATATGTTATAGAAATCTGAGAAGAAAGTTAAATGAGATGAAGTGATTAGGGATCTTAGTATCCCCATTTATTTTGAGGTTGGGCCGTTAGGCCGTCGAGTGTCGAGGTAAATAGTATAGTTCTACTTTCTTCACTTTAAGTGAGTAGAACGACTTTTATAAACCTATCTGATTATAAATGACATAAAATGATTTGATATAACGAAATGATTTTAATGAAAATCACTCAGCGTTGATCTGATGTGAGCCTAGATATTGTTCGCTTATATTGTTACATTCTGCATCTACATATTGTTGATTCATTCTTACGGCCAATTTACCGTTTGTAAATTTACATACATTATTCTCTTGTCTTTATCTTGAAACTACTTTAGCATTCTTGTCTCACAAAAACTTTAAACATGATCTTATTGATAATTTCGGGAAAAGACGATGGGTAAAGAGTGTTTTGTTGAATTATAGTTTGGGAAGCTTAAAGATTTTTTTTGAGTGCATTTTAATACTAATGTTTTTAGTTCAGCTGTATTTATTTACAAACTTAAAGATTTCATAATTGATGATATGAATTAAGTTAAGTAGTATATGAATTGAAATATTTGTGATGATTTGATTAGATGCAATTTCACTTTTCGTTCGCTGCGCGGTTGGAGCGTGTGGGTGGAATCTGTCAATCATCATCTGTTCTACACTTGATTGACCTGCAGGATAAAGGTGTCAGGTGTGGTTTCCTCCAAGTTAGAGTGATGAGTCTTATTTCCTTCCTTTAGCCGAAAAAGCCTAGTAGTCCTCCGGCGTGGGCAGAACTCGTTATCCCCAATCTGTTAAATATATATTTAAAAATAATATTGATCGAGCTCCTCGTATTGATCATTATGTTGTTGATCTGGTAATTTACGATAAGTGGTGTGACGACAACGACATCATTGTATGGATTGCCAACTCCTAAACGGTCCTTCTCCGAAAAGCTTATGAGAACAATTGAAGTACTCGGTGACCAAGCTACAATTGTTGAGTTCACTTTTTCGAATCGTGATTTATTTAGACTGACTCGTCTCGAGTTGTCATCTCGTCCGAGGATAGTGGATGACTCCTATGATGTGAACTACATGAGCCTGGTCGAGTTCATTAACCGTCACGATGACTTCTTTTACTGGTCTCCTAGTAAACTGTTTAAGCTTTTCGGCTCTGATAAGCTCATCCACCGAATTTCATAGGTGGCAGCACTCTTAAGTATCATGTCCGTGATCGCGATACTAGACGCAATACTTGGATCGATCGCGGACTTCTACGGCTTTAAGGGTGGTGGTCGCTTGAAGTATTCTTTGTTCTGGATGGCCTCCACTAACTAGGCCATTGATACTCTTAAGGGCAACGCAATGGAGGGTGATGCATACTCACCGTGCTAGTGACGAGTGGGTTGATACTTGGTCTCCTACCGATATATTGATCCTTCTTCCCTTTGAGGGGGCATTCTTCTTTGGTCATGTCTCATAACTTGAAGTTTGTTCCTTGAGAGTCACTCCAAGGCGACTTTTTCAGGGGATCACCTCCGCAAGTTATTGTGGGTGGCTAGACAACCTCATTATATTCTTCAGTATTGACATGGTTGTTTAATTCAATCATATTTTTGGGTTACTGTAGTCCGAGCGCACATCCAAAAGAACCCTCTTTGAGGTCTTGAGCTAGTATAGCTTATGTGACTTGAGGCTCTAAATCTTTAATTCCAACATCTCCCTTTAGAAACGAGTGATGGACCTCCTAAGAAATTCGAAGGGCTCCTGCCTCATTTGTAACCGAGCTTGCGAGCTCTTCAACGATTTATGAGCGTTATCAAACTGAGTTGCAAACATTCTTTTGAATTTGGTAAAAGAAGTTATGGTTATGACCGGTAGCAACGAGAACCATCTAAATGCTGACTCCTTAATAGTGGTGAAAAAGAGTTAGCACCTCATGGTACCATCTAGACGTTGACTCGAAGTAGGCTATATGATCAACAAGATCAATGCGACCTCTATAGGACTCCAAGTGTGGAAATTAAACTTGCGCGGAGGGCAAGCTTCTGTAATTTTCTGGAAGAAAGCATTGGTTGGAATTATACATTCCCTTCGACTTTCTTCATCTTCCCTTACCTTATAGGACTCATCATCGAGATTAGGCATTCTGGATAGCTCTCTCTGTCGGTGAGCTCGACGAATTGCCGACCCTGAGGAAGCTTCATTTTCCTTGGTCAATTGTCCGTCAGTTCCTACTTATTCCATATCAGTCTATACTAAGTGTGCGATTTAATCCTTCAATTTCTTTTAAGTCTTATGGTGTAATGATCGATTGAATATTTGGCTCTATTCCTGGTTGATTGTCCTGCACCGAGGGATCTACTTCATTTTGTGCACAACTTATAATTCTCATCCTCAATCCACACTCGTCGCACCTAGAAAGATCTTGAATCGATTTTGTCCATGGTTGAGGAAGAACCTACTTAGACACTTGAGGAGTAGGGTCTGAGCTCGTGGAACATTAAAAAGAAAATAAAGTGTAAGAGAATTTCAATATCTTAAAAGAACTAAATACAAAAGGCCCTCCCTTCACTTTGGGGGGTGTTATAGTATAATAGATGGAAGGAAGATGTAAGAGAAAAAATAACCAATATTCTTTTCTCTCAAAAAAAAAACCTACTCCAAAAGGAAGAAGCCCAATTGCTTTATCCTCCCTCTCCTCCCAAGCCCTCCTCTTTTTATAGAGTTTCAAGGGATGAGTGCTTTACATGCAGTCAGCACAACTGCCGAGTCGAATATTAAAAAGAACTGGCTCACTTCTGATCGACGAGTTTCACTATGGTCAGATGGTGAGTTTCTTATGTTGGAGTATGGACCTTATTGTGGTGGCCTGTTTGTCCCACCATTAGTTGTAAAGTAGTCGGTGTGCAGGCGAACTATCAATCTTGAAATAGGACACCAAACATTTATCTACCAACTATAACATTGGTTATCATGCACACGCTCATTATGGGGTGAATCTTCATGTCTGAAATGCGTCTTAGTGATTGTGGTGTCTCAATCGAGATAATCATCTGGTTGCTCGACTCATGAGGCTTTCATGGATATACATACTGAATTCTTTGCATCACATATGCTCTCTTAGAATTCTTACAGCTCACTCTATATTTTTTTTTCCAAATCTCTAAGCTTTTACAGCTAAATCAATTTTATAACAAAATTTCTTATTTTTATCTTTTCTTGTACATTTTAATATCATCACCAACTGTTTTTACTAATACGAGCTTTTACTTTCTATTCCCCAAACATATTTTTATAATTTTCTTAAAATCATTTACTACTTTCTTCCACATAATATTAGATTTCTCATGAATATCTCAAATCCCAAGATCTTATAACTTACTCTCAAAAATATTTTTATTAGCATTCTTTAAGTATCTCCATCTAATCTTAAAGCAATGTTTCACTTTACCTTTTATCTTCTAAACCTTTTTCTTAAAATCTAAAATCAAGTCAATGTTGGATACTTAAACTCACCAAAATGACCTTATAATCTTTACAACCTAAACAATCTATTTTACTTACAAGAAATTATCAATCTGGATTTTATTAGGCCGATTCTTATAAGTGATAATATTCTCCAATCTTTTCTTAAATAAAGCATTAGCAATTGCAAAATCACAAGTTAAACAAAATTCAATATGATTTTACCCTCTTCATCAATCACTTCAAACTCATAATCACCATAAATGCTTTTAAAATCTTCTTCACTTTATCAACAAACCATTTAAATCTCCTTTAATAAATAATCATCTTTCAAAAGATATTCTTTGTATTAATTCTTCTAGATCATTCCAAAATTTTATTTTAAACATATATCCAAACCTACTTGAGGGGCATAAACACTTAAAATATTAATAAACTTAGTATTAACAACAATCTTTAAAACTATATTTCTATTTCCAATTCTATTAATTTCACAATATTATCTTTCAAATTTTTACTTATAATCACACCTACATCGTTTCTAGTACAACTCTTACCTAAATACCAAACTTAAAAACCTAAACTATTAATCTTTTTGATTTTTTTCCACAACCAATTTTACTTCTTGAATACAAAAGATATATATCGTCCTATGAACCATAATATTTATTAATTCCATTAATTTATATATTTGAATACATATATTCTAAGTTTTTATCCTAATTTTAGTTTCATTAATTAGTTTCTTTGCCCACCTTCGTCCATAATGTGAGAGTCTTAGTTCATTTAACACTGCACTCATGCACCAATGCAGCAGCCCTTATACATTTTTCACTGTATTCAGGCCATACATCACATCGCTTCTAAGTAAGGCCTAGCATTGACACAGTGTATTAAAGGATTCCTGTTATGATTTTTCGACAAATCTTATTTTGGTTGTCAACTATCTTACATAACCCTCCACTTTTCAAATCTGGGGATTGAGATCACCAATGACAGTGTAACCAAGAAAATTGATGTTTATATTTCAAAAAAAATAAAAAAATTGATCTTCAAGATACATTATAGCTTGAATGTGAAAGATAAAAGAAAAACACAAAAACTCCCCTGTGGAGTTAGAGATTTCATAATTTGCGTTGCAAAATTGACATTTTTACTTTATTGACATGACTCAACAATCTCATAAACATCCAAGGGCAACTATTTACACATTATTTGAATTTGCTAAACATGATTAGACAAAACAAAAACATTGTCTGAGAGTTCTAAATGATGTAGTTGAAAAATATTACAATTATTTATATAAATCTTATGTGAAAGAATCATCTTAGACCTCATTAAAATTTAGATTCCATGGCATTCTAATCAAACCTATAGTCGAAATAAAAAATACAAAAGTGCAATGTGAATGATCTATATTGGCTCAAGAAACTAAAAAGGCAAATTTCACATCTCAATTCACTTTATTTAGTTTCTCATACTACAACAGCTCTAAAAATCTCACTACTTTCTCTTCTTTATATGTTTGTGCTCATGCAATAAAGTGATTGATGTTAGCATGATTGTGACAATGATAATTCTAAACTAGAGTGTGAATAAGAGATTTTGCTAGAGGTGACATTGCAGTTGAATTTGTGAAGCCTCTAGTCCTTACCTGACCCTTATGAATTGAGATATATTGTAAAATCTAGTATAAAAATGGAGGAATTGAACTGACATCAATCTATTTGGTTTTTTATGATGAGACAAGGGCTTTCCCATGATTTACTAAGAGCGAGTGAGGGGAAAGAGATGGAGTCAAGATCAAGCAGCAAATCAAGAGGGAGAAAGAACAAGAGTGAGAGCGGGGGAGATACATACATACATATATATATTAACATATCACATAATAAAGATTAAAAACATGTTAAGAAAACATTGTCTTGTCGAGTCCAAGGAATTTATGCAATACAAGAAATTAAGTTCATGTTATTTCATAACATGTTAATTTATTTCAATTTATTAAGACATTTGGATTTATTTTAGTTGAGATTAGGATTAATTATCCTTTTGGGTGACTTTAGATATGAATTTTGGTTATTAGTCAGGACTTGAGTCAATCCGAATAGGATTAGCTTAAATAGGATGCAATTAAAAATACATTCGATTATATTGTAATGTTTTAGGGTTTATTTCAACTCATTGAAATTTTTATATTTATTTTAATTAAAATTAGAATAAGTTACACTTTTGAATAATTTTTATGTTTATATTAAAATTATTAGATAAAATTAGATATTATGGCTTGCACATGATCCACTCCGCTTGTGCCTTTGCTTATTAATCACTAAGTAATGAGCAAATAAGGTTGAACATAAAATACTATTCTCTTCATTACCCACTTGATATGATAAGATAAGAATCAAGTTCAAAACATGGACTTAAAATTCATTGATGCTAATATAAAAGAACACGAATCTTACAACAGTATTTTGGGAATATTTGCTCTAACATGTGTTACAATCCGTAAATGAAAAACAAACTTAAAGCAGCATAACCAAAAGAACGGGAAAAAAGGTCAACTCATAGCTAAACCATTAGATCACCTCCTTAGCCTGGTATTTAATAACAATAGAAACAAAGAAAAGAATGCGATGGCTCTAAAACATCCTTCACTTGCAACAATTAGTGATGTGGTTTCCCTAGATGATAGACAATCAAAATTTAGACACTGCCAATAATTCCATAGTCATTAAAAAGCCAAGTAAAATATCAAGACATCAATGCCTTCATAAGTACAGCAACAGATTCTCAGTTTCCACTGAGAATCCACCTTCCACATTGGCCAGATTAAGCTTAATGCCAATGGTCCAGTGATTCACTTTAATAAGGTACTCATGTGGCATGCCAGGTAAAATGTCTAAAGCTGGACTTACAATTAAAAAAAAAGAATAAAATAACGATGATCTATTTGAGATGATGATAAACTCTCTAAATGCCATGATTTACACCGAAAATAGTAAAAAAATACTAACATATAACAAAATCAGGTACCATTATAAGCCTCCTGACTTATAAATGCCAGGTTAAAATTGCTTTTTTTTTGTTAAATAAAAAAAACTTAAAATTTCTCCCCAAATATTAATTACTCTACTAGTTGAAGATTTGAAAACATTTCACTTCCACAGAATTACCTCAGAAGATCACAAAAGGTGGACTTTTAACATTTCTATTAGTTCAAATTTAAATCCTTTGATAAGAAGAGTTGTAATGTTCTGAAAACCCCATTAAAAGACAAAGATGACCGAGGCATAGATGGCAAGATGAGTTCAGGAAAGTGAATTTGCCAATTACTATTTCAGCTGCAAGAGCAAGAGATGGCATAAGAAATCTAGCATATCATGATGCTTCAGTAAATAGCACCATAAATAGAAAGCATGGTATATGCTGCTTCAAGTGCCTATGGCAAGCAAACTTGCATATGAGCAATATTATTCTAGTTTTGGGTTTAAAACATAATGTAACATGAACAAGAAAATAGCATTTCAACTAGGTTAGGATATTAAATCTTATCAGAGCTTTAGAAATATCAAGATCTAATATCACAAAGAAAAAGGAAATGATTTATAAATGAAATGTAAGAATGCTTAACTCAAAACAAAATAATAAGGGAGACATTATTTAACAAACTATTCATTCTAGCGTAACACGAGAAACTAAATGGAGTTTTAAAATGCAAGTGTCAGCAGTCATAATCTTAAATATGAGCAAGTAGAGGATGTCAAATGGTGCAGGAATGTGCCATACTAAAATCAACAGAGCACTCTGAACTAAAAGGAAAGCAGCCTTGCTCATCAAGCCAACAAATGGCAGTTAACACGAAAAAATTAAAAAGTAAACCATAAAAGAAACTTCATAGTCTGGTAGAGTTGTAGGCCTGCATGGCAGAAAGGGAGAAATATCTAGTAAAATCTTCCTTTTAATAAATTATACAGAACAGCTTAGAAAGTCCCATAGCTAACAAGCCTATCATTATCAAAAGCCTTATCTAAGCTATTTAGAGTTGGCTCTATCCATCATTCATCTATCATTTATTTATGCTAAGTGCAGATTTTGCACACTAATTCCCAAGCAATTTTGGCAACATATTAAGTAACATAATGCAGTCAAATGATAGAATCATACTTGATTTCCTGACTTAGTGCCATCTGTATGGCTGTAAGGCATAATCTTCATTCAAAAATATAAGGTCAACACAAACTAAAAAGCTAATGATGAAAACCATAATTATGTCAAAAAAGCAACAGATCATTTAGAAACAGGGGATTAGCACATAAGTAGCCTCTAAAACATTTACCTTATTCAAATAGTTCAATTGAATCATGATGCATGTAATGGCAACCATAACAAATACCCAAGTCTGAAAGTAGAACGCCTGGTTGATTCCCTCAAAAGTAAGTGTAATCGCAATACCAACGGCCTTTATGCTCATTACCTAACGAAATTAATGAGAAAGCCCAACTAGCATTCAGTACATTAACAAACTTCCCTTTGCTGAAGAGTATTTACTCATAAGAAACATACACATAGTATTACCGTCAAAGATCCAATAGCTGAGCATATACCCAAATAGACCATTATGTTTGTCTGGCCATACCGTGGTGAACAATGCAACATCAATACTAGTGACACAGCCACAGCTGATGCCGCATAAACAAGAAACGCTGCAAAGCATAAGTTTTTGAGTCTATTTAGCAGCTCAAATAAGAAACCAGACAGCATATAAAACACAAAAAAATTCAAACAAGATAAGAAACAAGAAACAACCTGGTTGGGTTGCCAAGTACCATATCTGCTCCACTGAACTTGGATTCCTCTCCTCCGGAGCATGAAGCACAATAACAGTAGAGCCAACGATACACAGCACACAGCCCAAAACCCCCATCCTCTGCAGCCTCTCCTTAAGGATGAAATGCGCAAGGACAGCACTACTCCACCGTGACGCGAAGCATAATACAAAATACAAGAAGAAAACGAGTAATAAAGTTAGTCCCTTAGATGTTTGGGCAACTTTTATTCACCCTCGCTTCATACCTCACGATAATGCTCAAAGCTCCAAGGGGAGTCACGAGAATCGCAGGGGCGAATATATAAGCTACAAAGTTCGCAATTTCACCAAGAAGCACTGCAAAAATTTAAAAACTCTCGAATTTTGGTTTGCTAATTAGATCTAACTAGTGCTAATTTTTACAAAAGAATACTTAACTCGTCGCCATCCCAACCCACCAAAGAGGTTCCAGGAGATATCGGTACCCTCCGGACCCTATGAGAGATCAAAGCGAAAGGATATAACTTTGTCTAGGCACAGTAAAGCAAATTTAGGCTTAGGATTAGACTTTGTCGCAAAGCACTAACCTGCGCTGGAACCGGAGCTGCCTGCGCGTCGGAGGCCTTTTTTCTTGACGATGAAGCTGGCTCCAATGAAGGCGCTGGAGAGAACGGCGAGGAGTAGGCCCTTCATGTTGTCGGCGTAGCGGGCTGCCGCGGCGGCATCGTCGGGCGGTGACGATCCATTAGCTAACGGAGGCGCATCCATCGACCAGCCAACGATCGACAGATCATCTAGATTCTAGAGGAGTATCGTGATCATCCAGTGCCAGAAGTTAACACACAGAACGAGACACCGAAGCAATGGCGCAGGTTTTTATTTAGGAATATTTACAAATTAATTGATATATATTTACAATTTTTTTTTTTTTAACTACTCATTATATATTTGTGTGTACACAATTAATTTATTAGAAATTTTATAAAAAAATATATATATATGAATTTAATTTTTATTATAAATTTTAATATTTTAAAATTAATTTAAAATTTTAAAATTGAAGATGATTAATTTATAAATATAGAAGAATAAGATGATTATGCATATAAAAAACTTATTTTATTTATTTATTTATTATATTTTAATTTTAACTCAATCAATCGAACCGTACAAGAGAGGAAGGTCGAAACAAGGAGGTCTGCAAGGACCAAGTTTTACAAACGTATTATAGAGCATAATTTCTAATAGTTTAATTTTCTTGCATGTAACACGTGAAATTTAAATATTATTTTTCTAACACCCAAAATATGGAACAAATCAAATATATAACACATAGTATCAACGTCCATCATTCTTTAACTCCATTCTTGATTTTGTAACTATTCCAGCATGGGCAATCCTCCTCCCCCGCATGAACAATCATCTTCCTCCAGCTCAATTGTTTTAGCACGAACAGTCTTTCTCTCGTGCGAACAATCCCTAACTCTTTTCCTCTAGATCGTCCTGTTTCTGTGCAAACAATCCTTCTCCCACATGAACAATCACCTTACTCCCAGAACAATGACCCTTCCTCCCACCGTAAATTTGTCGCACAAACAATCCACTTCGTCTAGTTGCAATCGTCCTCCTCTATGAACTCTCAACCCTTCCTCTCGCTTTTCAACATTTATTTTGGTGCTACACTCCATGCTTTCATCTCAGAGTTGATTTGTGGTATTCCCTAATATTTTTTTTTATTTAGCTAACTATCAGAGCTCTCTTAGCCAAAACAGAAAAGCTTGAATAAAGTTGAGTTTCATCAAAAAAAAAAAAAAAAAGTTTTATGGTTAAGCAGCTACAACTTGCACACATAGAGTAAGAAAAGTTTTTTTTTTATGAATAATATTTGCGATGATATATAACACCGGCTTCATACATTTAAAAAAGTCTTAATGTATGCAACAAATTTTTGATGTGAAACTACTCTTGTTCATTTTTTCTATTATTACTCTTCTTATGCAAAAATTCTCTTTATTTGTGTGCCCAATTTTTTCGTGTAGTTGGACTCTTAGTAAGTGAGGGAAATAAACAAACATCTTCAAGTCACTTTTAAATTTGAAGGATTTTAGATTGATATCAAAAACTAAGGCAAAAAAAGATATGATAGTGGTAAATAGAAAACTATTAAACTTAAAAAAGATATCGTAAATTTTTTTTTACTCAGAGCAAATTGAAAGAATTTATCCATGGCTGAGTAGATATAAATATAAATTATGCTATCATATTTTTGGATCTTCTCCTGAGGATTATAAGTTAATTATTACCTATACAAAATGATTGAAAAGTCTAATGATCGTGTTGAGATTGTTGTGGTTATACAAGATGCTAATTTAGATTGCCTGAGTTCACATGAAGGAGAGTTTAGGGGCAAGCATCAAATTGGAGAGTACTCTAATAATTGCATTGAAGGACTATCAATTACTCCATATGAAGATGAGAAAACTCTATCAGTTGGCACACATTTTGATAATTCAATGTGTTTCATACAAGCATTGTGGACTCAAACAATCATGCATAATTTTGAAGTTTGAATCAAAGCTAGTGATAAAAACATGTTATAGTGATTTGCTCGTATCGAGGATATACATGGATGATACGAGCTTCACTTTGTCCAAACAACTAAACTTTTAAAGTAACGAAGGTAGAGGGAAGACACTTATGTCTCAGTGTCAACATAGAGGGAAATTAGCAAACCACATCTTCTTGGGTTGCTACTAAGAGACAAGATTTTGTGAACAAGCATCTAGATATCCTAGCAAAATAAATAAATCAAAATTTGGAGACAAGCCATGGATTATCACTACTTTATATGAGATTGCGGCGTTCGAGAGAGCAAGCCTGAGATCTTATTTTTGGAAATGTTGATGAAAACTATAAATGGGTTCCCACAATTAGAATAGAGTTTCTTACTAAAAATTTGGGTTCCCATATTACTTACACTAATAAAAGTGTTCATGGCTCTTTTTAGAGATTTTATGTTAGCTTTAAAGTTAGCATAGATAGATAATTGAGTGGATATATACATGTGATAGGCCTTGATACTTGTCACTTAGAGTCAAAATATTTGAAAGTGCTATTATGTGCAAATACACTTGATGGAAACAATGGCTTATATACATTAGCCTTTGCTATTGTAGAAACTGAGTTAAGGAGAACATGATAATGGTTCTTTGCGAACTTGGTTAAGTTAATTTGCTTGACATAAATTTTGGTAGCTTTTATTTTTGACATGGATGAAGGACTTGATGAAGCAATTAAGCAAGTATTTCCTGATGCAGAACATAGAGTATCTCTGCAACACTTGTGGAAGAACCTAAAGAAATTCTTTCATTGTCATGATAGTCATAAATCTTGATGCTTGATGTGGTCGGCTACCAATGTGCACACATCACTTGAGTACAATGATAAGATTATTGAAATTTATAACAAAAGTCCATAAGTTTATCCATATTTTTTTTCTTTATCATACAAATGGTCTAAAAGTCAATTCATGATTGAGATAAAGAATGATTGCAACACAAATAATATGATTGAATCATTCAATTCTTGAATTTCTTAGGCTAAAAGTCCTATTGTAGACTTAGTTGACATTATTGAGGAATGATAATGAAAGAGAGAGAAAGTAGAAAGATGAACTCAGTGAATTTGCATGGAGAGTTAGTGCCTTATGCTCAAGATCACTTAAGAGAAATGAGTATATGAAAGGAGCAATTTATTATAAGGTAGTCGCCTATAACTAAGGCTGAGGTGGAGGGTCAACATGAAAGGCAAGAAGTTGACATAGAAACAAGAGAGTGTAGTTGCAAAAAATGGCAGGTGACTGGATTATCATGCATTCATGCGATTGTGTTCATTGGCATGATGGAGCAACCATTGTGGCACACATATGTTGATACTCACTATCATGTAACTAGGTAAATTGACTCAATTTATATGTAGTTTTAGTTGCTATTTCATGCTTCTAATAGTTTTGAAGTTGTCAATATTGGTACAAGTATATAATTACATATGAAGGTGCTATTGCAACACTCCCTAATAATGATCAATGGTAAAATGTTGTCGATGGCAAGAAAATCATAAAATCTAATATATCATGGCAATGAGGAAGGCCTGGAAAAAGAAGACTCAAAAATTTCTTAGAAAAGGTCAAAAGGCTTCATAAATGTGGTTGTTGTGGACAATTGGGTCATCATAAGAGCGCCTACAAAAATCTCTTGAGCCAAGAACACATCACTCCATCATTCGAAGCTCTTAATTGTAACTCTGAGCTCAGGACCGCTGCACTTAGATGTTGACCAAAGTTACCATTAAGAAGAGAAGTTGCTGACGAGAATTAAGAAGACAATGAACTGAACTTCTTTTGACTATTTTTTTTTTATCAAATTTACATGTTTTGACTAATTTTTTTGTTAAATTCTATATGGTGCTAACATTTGGTGTAATTTTTATGATTAAAAAATTTTGTCAAAACATATTTTTTCAAACAAAGTCAATTTGACCATCAAAAGTTATAATTAGGATGATACTTCATTTATTTGGTTTCTACAGCTTGTTATAATTTAACTTGAAGTATATGGATTCTATATGCATGTATGTGCACTATAAATAGGTTTCTGTAGCATATATTGTAGTATTATCCTTTCATTAATATGGTGTAGTATTAGCCTTTCGATTGTCACACAAATTATAGCCCAAAATGTAATTGCAAATCAATTGTATGCTATAGTTAATAGTATTCTATATTCTTAGTTGTAGTATCAACTTGCAGTGTAACCAAATGATAGTATATTTATAGGTGTAGTGTAATTAATTTCTTTGAAGAAAGCAATGCTTGATCAAATACTGCACAAATCTCGTTATCAATGGGCACCTAATCGAATTTCTTTGAAGAAATTAAGGACAATAGTTTGGTAACTAGCTCATGGAATACTTTGCCATCAAATATAGTCCAAAACTATAGTAATAATTGCTAGGTTGCAAGTATAGCATTGAACAAAATTAAATGGTAATATAACAATCGTAAAAGCTACTTATCATCCAAAATTTAAAATCAAGATAGTACGCAAAACTCTATAGTCAAACATATATTACTACTGCCATTTCCTATTACAAAATCTACAAGATAAGAGGATGAGATTACACTAACTCATCCATCAAAACATTTACAATTTTTTTTCCTAATACTTCACAACTAAGACATCATACATTAGAAGAAAAAAAATCTTAACTACAATTGCTACTAAGGTTACTATTACACTTTATGTTGAAAATGCATTGTCTCAAAGAGCTCGATGTTTCTTCTTGCATCACGGTCCATTTTAACCAACTCCTAGATGATTTCTCCACTCATGTAATTCACATCAAATGCATCATTTTCAACTCATTGATCCATCTAAGGAACTTACATTCATACTTTGTTCTACTATGAGGACATCGATAAAATCTTCGTCCATGATTCTCACCTCAACAACATGTGAATATCAAACACAATTTGTTGCATCTACAAAAAAAATATTATGAAATGTAATGGCCCTACTGCCCCTCAATGCTGATGAGTTGCTTAAGCTCATTTTTGAAGAATGCACCTATTAAATTTAAAAATAAATATGAATTAGACATAAAATCAACCAATGAGAGGCTAAGAGTCTCCATCAAACTAGAAAATGTAAAATGATTAACAACCTTCCAACCCATTAACTTTTATCTCCACTCAAAAGAAATCCAAGAAGGTTCAAATAAAAAAAATAAACAATTTAAACTAAATTTAAGAAATCAAATTAAAGCAATACAACCTTTAAAGGAAACTGAAAGAAGGTTCCACTACATTTTGGGGGTGTTTGTAAAGGTAAAAAATTTATGTAGATTTCTAACTATGTTCAATCATTTAAATGATGAATCTATCAAATTACACCAATTTTCAAGACTTTCTAAAACTTCATGCAACCAATGAAATTAGATTCTTCTTCCTTGGGTTGATAATGAGTAGAGTTTGGATTCAAGATGACTCATTTAAATTCTAATGATTTTGAACCAACTTGAATCAATTTGACTTCTAATTAAAGTAAACAAATTTATGTTGGAGGATTGAGCCCCTTAGTACTAGTACCATACCTATGAAGACAACCAATAATTTATTCACATCAAGTATCAAATATAATCTTAATACATAAAATTTTCAATTGATTTAAATTGAATTTTAACAAAATATAAACTTGAAATCTATCTCGGTTGGATTTTAACAAAGGAACTAGCTTGAAACTCTACATAAAATAAATTCAAATCGATCTAAATTCAACTTAAAAGTTGAGCAACATAAGAGTTATTTTTGAAATTTGGTTGCTCTTATGAACCCTAATTCTTCCATCATTTCATTCTAGACTCAGGTGTATCATAACATCCTATCTTTTGTGATTATAAGAGGAACTTTACACAAGGCTCCATTTTCATAACTAGAGAGGTCTCTTGGTCTCTTCAGAGCTTTCCATCAAGAAAGAAGACTCCACTAAATTTGAAAACAAAAATAACTATCAACTTGTTTGCAAGCAAGATATATCGTAGTTTACCTCCACTATAAGATGCATTAAAAATTAAAAGTAAGGAAACAACTCTTATAATTAATCAGGTCATCGACTACTACAAATCGAAGAGATTGGTCGCTCAAGAAAAGTAGATTAAGAAATCAAACTAATAGATACAAATCTTAAAATATGAGATGTTTAATGCCATAAAACCAATAAAGAGCACTACAAGTGGCCGAAGAAGATGGAGTTTGATGTAAAATGAATCATTGAAATAGTTTATGAACTGGGAGTAAGATGAGGTTGCGAGATCAGCCTTCAAGATTGAAGAGATGACATAAGAGACAAGATTAGAAAAATAGAAGGGGAAGATGGGGTCAAGAAGAATGGCAAAAGATTGCATTGTGCATGGTATATGTGGTGTATTCCACTATTTTGGGTGTTAGAGAAGCAATATTTAAGTTTAGGATGTTAGAAATATAAATATTAAGTATTAGGTGTTATATATGTAAATCTCCCTATCATTTATAGATTTTATATATAAATGTAAATTTTAATATTTATATATAATAATAATTTAATTTTTAATATCACATTAAAAATATTAACATCTATTAAATACAATCTGTTTGTGGAATAAGATTTTATTTCTTAACTATTTAGGTAATCAAATTCGTCATTAAGGAATAAACATATTGTCCAGGAATATGAACATGTTATCCTATAATGGATTTTAATCACTTAAATAAAGACTCTTAAGGCTAATGGGTCTTATTAAAATTCTAGAGATTCTTCCCTTGAATTACATGAAAACGTAGAAGAAGATTTATTTTATACTGTGATTGTAGTTCTCTATAAGGGCAATCCCTTAAGTTAATTACATCTTCGAAATAATGATCTATTCCTAAGAATACTCTCGATTGAAGAAATAGGCATTTATTTCTATAGATTTATAAGCTAGTTCCAAATGAAAATAATAGTTTGGAATTTCAAAAAGGGAACACTACAAAGTGGAAGGAGTTCTATTGGAAGCCAATTGGGATAAAATAGGAAATGTCCATAGATATTGGGATACCTAGTGGACATTTCAAATATCCTACTATTGCGCTTTAAATTTTAGAATTTAAATTAAATTTTGAGTTTAAATTTTATTAGAGATCTAGGGTTTATATTCTAGTAGCACACTATAGAAGTACCTAAGGTTAAAGACTTGCTATAGTGTGATGCTTCAGATCCTAAGTCTATATTTGCTTCTGACACAAATCAGAGGCTCGGTCTAGTTTCACTTTTGGAAATTATTATCTCTTTCTCTCATTTGAGAAAACAAACCTATCCCTGGCTCTTTTAGACTAATAACCTATTTGGAAGGGCTATTAGCTAACACCACCTAAACAAATTTTAAATACATGATGTCAAGTCTCGTGAATGTAGGATGGCTAGGTTGTTGCATTTTTAGAAAGGGATCTAAGAACCTAAACTCACTCCCTAATCCCTAATATCATATTTGGTATGATATGTACCTAACTAACACAACAAATTATAGCTTTTATATCTTGACTCACAATTCATTTAAGGCCTTTTGGGGTATGCAATTTATGCCTATAATGAGATGCAATTAAAAAGAGAAGGTAGACTTCCCCAAGAAGGTGGTCTTCCTCATAGGTTAGATGGCCCTTATGTGCAATTGGTGAAGCACCAAATTCAAGAATTTAGAACAATGTGCTAGCATGATTCGCAAAAGGTAGTTATTTCTAGTTAATTTTAAGTTATTCCTAAGGCTTTAATTTATTTGAAAAGTTTTAAATTTCTTTAATTTTTTTAAGTTGTTTAGATTTAGGTTGGGTAGAAAATTAATTTTTTTAGGAGCATAACATCCAAGCATTTATCACATAAAACATAGATTCAAAAAGAAATTTCTAATCCTTGCAAAATAAATGTTAGAAAATATAAACACGGTACCAACTGTTATATTTTTAAAGAGACATGTTTATCATTAGTTGCTTGCCAAACCCACCTATCATATTGGGCTATGCTTAGGGACTTAAGCCTACCTGCAAGAAAATAATATTTATTTATAATTTATTATAGTAGTCCTTTTTAGCACAGCCTCATGTAGAAGACAACATTAATTCTAGAAAGAACATCTTACTATCTAGTCTAACAGTAAACAATCATAATCATCTAGCCTAAAATATTACACAATAAAAAAAAATTAAAATATCACATCACATCATAGAACATCATGGATCAGCCTAACCTAAATCTAGGGTTGGTGATCTAATCTTCTAGTATGTGAAGGAAATTTGCTTGTGTGGAAAACCTGTACCAGGTCTTTTGAAGTTCAAGTTTTTATTTAAATTTTAGAATATTTAATTAAATTTAATTTAGAGAATTTTTTTACTTTTCAAAATTTTGCTTCATAGGTTTGTGTCATTGTTATACCAGAGATTCAAGATATCAAGATCTCATTTGGATCAATAGCCTTGTGACCTCGGGTGTTTAAACTATATACCATATGTTGTTAATTATGAATATTTTTTTTTAATTTTTTTTAAACTTAAAATTGGTTTAACTTACCATGAATGGTTTCAATTTAAATGATTTAATAATTTAGAATTTCATTTCTTTTTTTAGATTCATTTGGTATTAAAATAAAATTTAAGTTTTCAATGATAAAGAATATAATAAGTTCCACTTTGGGTGGAACCCATTCTATTTAATATCTTAAATCCTAGTATAATGAAGTCTTTACCCTAAAGTAAAGATTTATTCTAAGGGTTAAATTAAGATCCTAAGTATCTTGATTAGCCTCTTCTTGAATTCTTTTAGGTTGGATTTGGTTTGGTTAAAAGTGCTAATTTTGATTTGGATTTGCATTAAGACTCATTCTTCTTTTTATTTGATTAATGTTGATTAATGTTTAAATGATTTGATTTATTCATTATTTTAGTGTTCATTTTGTTTTGATTAAATGCTTATTCATTTTTCATGTGGTTTAATTATTTATTTTACTTGAGTTAAATTGATTTTATTCATTCATTTCATTAATGTTATGTTAATGGGTTTGGATATATTAACTTATTCAATTTTGTAATTTCATTCTTTCATTTTATTGATGTTATGTTTGTTAATGTTTATGTTTTATAGTTTAATCTTCATATTTAATCATTCCTTCAAATGATTTGAGTCAAGTGATTAGGTTTATTTGACTTCATTATTTTATTAAGGTTTATGTCTATTAATGTTTATGTTCATTTAATTTTTATGAACTTAATTGATATCTTAAATCCAATCTTAAATTTAATGTTACCATTTTATTATATTTTAATTTTATAATTTATTTGTTTCATTTGTACAATGTTTAATTGATTATTTAGGTTTTATTTTGATTTACTTCGTTTCATTTATTTACTTCATTAACATTTCTATGCTTGCTAATGAGTTTAAATTAATGTAATTTGTTTCAAGTTATGATTTTATTCATTTACTTTATTAACATTCATGGGTTATGAACTTAAATAAAATGATTCAATTATCTTTAATTAGATTAAAGGAAATATTGGTTTAATTATTTAGGAAGATTCTTTTTATCATTTAATTTAATGGAATCTTTATTTCTACTCATGATCTAAGAAGTTTAAAGACTTGGCTATTTGGATATCAAACCTACCCTAGGCCATTTTTAATTTTTTATGTCATTTAGTTGTAATTGTTTAAACTTCTCATTTTAGGTTAATGTTCTTAATGTTTCTTAATTCAATTAATTACTTAGATGCCATTTTAGGTTTATTTATAATTGCATCTAAGTTACTCCTTAACTTACATGGGTTTAATGGGTTCATATGTTAAGAGATTATAAAATTCAGAGTTTAATGAATCTTACATTTCAATTTATTATTGGATTTATCATGATTTAATCGATTTTTAACTTTAAAGTTTAATTGAATTTTGTATTCTTATTTTTTTAAACATTAAATTTATAATTAATTAAGTTTCTGGACTGCAGAATATTAGACAAATTCCCTTATGTGTTTTGATATTGATTACCATATTTCAACTTGATATTATAAATTTTGTAGTTTTTTTATAATTTTTTAATTTATTATTGTATTTAAATTGACCTAGAGATTTGGAAATTCAATAACTTCCAATCTAGAGGTCAATTGACCTTAAAATGTTTTATGGAAAATGGGGTTCTTTGCCAATTTGAGTTTACTAAAGTTTCATTCTAATCAGAGATGTATTTTGAGATTAATTAAGATTTTAATTATTTCACTAAAATCTAAATTAAGCCTAAATTAAGTAAAATTAATTAGAAGTTTAATTTTTCTTACATTTCTCTATGGAAGATGCATCTATTGAAGGTTCACTCAAAATTTTTAGATTTTTGGTTGATTTACTATAATTTTCCTAAGTTTAGATTGATTAATTGAATTAATTAATCAATTAATTACTAAATTAGGTGATTTTATGAATTATTACATTTCAGGTGATTTTAATGGGTTATTAAATTATTATACTTTATTATGATGATTTAAGATGACCTTTTAATTTTCTATGATTTTCTTAATTCTATATTAATTTATTTTATTAAAAATAGGTTTAAGGTTTAAAATTCAATACCTTTTGATTCCCTTTGAAATAAATTATGAAATTTTTTCTTAAAGTGTATATTAACCCTAATTTCATTCCCTAATGTTTCAAATCAATTGGAATAGTGGTTTGAGATTAATTTGAGTTTGGTTATTTTTATTCAAACTCAAATATTAATCCAAAGTCACCCAATGAAAATTTGGGATTTTGTGTTTAATGGATTCTTCTCATTGAGAGAAATTCATAGAGCCATTAATTGCATCTTTTATGTGTATTTTATTTTTTATGATTCTTTGAAGTTTCTATTAATTTTGGATAGTTTTTTAAATTTAGAAAACCATAATTTCTCATTCAGATGCATCGGCACCACATAGCATCGACGTGGCGCTGCTTTACGCATGGGACCGTGTCATTCATCTATGCGGGATCCACGTGGATCTCACGTTAAAATGCTGGTGGGATGTAGTTTGATTCTATTTGATCGGACGGAACCCATAGTTTTCTATGATGGGTTTAATTGATCAATCTAACTAAATCTTGACCATCCATTCAAAATAGAAGGAATGTATGGTGGAGATTACGTATTGTTCAATGGTGGCGAAAGCCGAGAGCCGTCCATCGATCCATGATGATTTTTAATGACCTAACCATTGAAATTGCCCGATTTCAATTTCAAATCCATCAAGGACTCACATAGATCACATCTATACAGCTTAATCTCCCGTGAGATTAAGTTTCTTTCACAAAGGACCAAAACTGGAAGTAAAGGATGTCGAATTTGGTGCGCACCTCACCTGCGACAATTTCAAGTGGTGGGATGACTTGGTTAGCTTTGTGGAGGTGCAACGAGCCTCTGGGAAGGAGGAATTAGATTGCTTTCATATGGATCGACGTGAAAACCAAGCTTCACATGTTTTCTAGCTTGTTGCCGGCCCGAGGGTTGGGGAAATGTTGCGTTAGGAAAGGTGATGGGATGCTCAATTTGGTGTGTGAATGGCTATCTCTTAGTTTTCCATGTGTGACCACAAGCTTTAACCAAGCTTCCTTCTTTCCTTGGTTAACCAAGGTGATTACCACTCTTGGAGGCTAGCACCAAGGGTGGTTGGCTTCTTAACACATGTCCAAGGGTGCTGCGGTGGAGGAGCAAGGAGAAGGAATGGATTGGGAAAGAAAATTTTGTATTCAAGCATTCTCCTTTTTTCCATGCATATTTTTTTCCTTTGGGTTGACTTAGACTTGAGTAACTTGCTTAATCTTGGCTATCAATTATCCTAAACTCATCTCAGGATAGGTTTGGATGTATTCCAAGGTGTTTTGTTTAAGCTTGGGTTCAAATATTTTGAAATTACACCATTTAGGAACTTTTTATATGGCTTGATATAACTTGCTCTATTTGGTGGATTAACACTAGATTAGCACTCTAATTACATCAATTTAATCATTTATGATATTTTTAATTAATGGATTTTATGGAAGTTGAAATTAATCATTTGCTTATTCCATATTTAACCCATTACGGCTTAAGTGAATTGAATTGAGTCAAATGAGTTGCTTGGCTCAATTACAATGTATTTATCTTTCAATTATGTTAATCCAAACATTTAGAATGGATTGGATTAATTAGTTTTACTTATTTAGAGTTTAAAACCCATTTCGGTCCAACTTGGTCTTAATAGGTTAAGATTGGGTTAATTGGGATAAATAATCATATTAACCAATTTAACTCCAATAAATGGTTGATTTATATTTAATAATTATTTTCAAATGATTTTGAACAATCAATTTGAGTTGATTTTAATTTCATTTTGATTTTAAATTTAAGAAGGCTCATTTAAGCTCATTTAGTGCAAATGATCTAATTAGCCTAATTAAGTCCTTAATGGATTTATATTTCTTTAAATTTATATTTAAACATATTTATTTTATCATTTGGACCATTTGAAATGATTTTATTTGGTCAAATTTTGGTGGGCTGACCTTTGACTTGGTGGGGCCCACATAAAGTCAAACCAGTATCAAAAAGGGTTGACCAGATTTAACTTTGATTTAGATTTTCTTTCATGGTTTTATTTGATTTTGATTTAGGTTTATTTTGATTTAGTTTGAATTTCTTTACGTTTAAGTGGCTTTAGAGCTAAATATGATAATTAGGTTAATTATACTACTCACGTTGATTTAAGTTCAAATATATTTAGATTTCAATTATTTTTGGTTTAGATTTGAATTTAGTCTATGTCTATCCAATCCTATTGAGTTAGGTTAAACCTTAGAAAGGTGCACTAGGTCACTAAGTGAAGTGTCCTAAGTGTCTAATTAGAAGATTTTTAATCTAGGATTAGGTATCCTAATTACTAGTCTTGGAAATGATGTTAACCTCATTCAAAAATGAGGTCAACAAATCTCTCCTTCTCCCTCCCTGAATAGTGTAAAAACTAAAGGGAGTACAAAAAATACAATAAATCTCAAAAGAGCCAAAGGTCCTCCTCTTCTAAAAAATTGACATTTTTATAGGATCGATAGTGGTGACTATATAAGGAATATACACATCAGCTAAGTTAGTTACATGAGAAAATGAGACTAGCTAATGAGAGGTGAGTGCTGCATGTTGAGTGATGAGTTATCCTGATGTGATCGCTAATGTTAATGAGGTGAGTTATCTTACATGTATTTGGATGAATAATCGCCCACATGTAGGCAAGTCTTTGCATATGAGGTGGGTCGTTGGATACTGATTGCCTTACTTTAAGTATTTTCTCTTATTTTCCCAATTTAAAGCACGTATTCTTTATATAAGGTAGAACACTAGACTCAAACTACTTGACTGAGATAACTTCTCCTTGCATTCACCTTGCTTAGAGCGAGTCTTCATGGATGAGTGATCCATTTGTACAAATTTTGCTTCGCATAGGTGTTCCTGTGTTAGTCCTTTATCATCTATTAGCACTCATTGAATGTGCTCGCACATTTTGGGTATACATTTAGTTTCTAAATTTTTCTGCTCTTTATAGAGGTGACTCATCAAAAGGATAGAAGAATAAAAAATAAAAAATAATTATGAGTATTTAAGAAATTTTAAAAAGAAAACCTTTATGACATTTACATCATATCACTTTTTGATTTGACCACCTCTTTTGGAACCTTCTCCATGTTCTGGATTATAAAAGGAGCCTGAGCCCTTATATTCAAATTCTCTTACTACTCATTATCATGGAATTAATATCATATTATTTTGTTTAGTTCTTCATGTCAGCCAAGTAAATACTCTCCATAAATCTAAAAGACTTTGTAGTAATGTTGATCCGATTAACCTCTGATCAGATCTTCATAGGAAGAAGGAAAAAAAAATCAAAAAATTAGTGGAATTCACCACCATTCCTTCAGTTAGGGTGAGTACTTTGACGACTCCTGCTTAGAGTAAAGTCACTACTTTGACTAAAGATAGTGGCAGTGATTCGCAGGGGAGCAGGAGAGTGCTAGTAAAGCCATCTTTTGCTCCAGTATGAAGAAGGTGCCTAATATTTAAAGAGAAGAGGAAGAAGTTACCATATTCGGTGAAGAAAAGTCCCAGTGAGCATGTAGGAGAGAACCTCCTCCATAAAAAAGATAGTGGAGAATTGTCTCACTGTGGTAGGACTTGCTATTTTTTGCCACTTCATTATTATTTGTATGGCCTATTATGATCTTTCTTCTTGTTGTGGCTTAGCATGTCGAGTGTTTGAGAATCCGTGGAGGGAGATAATTGGCACTTGCTAGCTTTCAGGGATACTTCTCTGGAATTAGGCACTATATATATGATTATTTATCTCATAGTAAGCGAATTGTTTGGGCGACATCTAAATAAAGATAAAGTTTGTTTAATTCAATGGTGGATTAATTTCTTCTCCCAATGATAATACCTTTAATTCACTAACTTATTGGAATTCCTTTGTCTATACTTAATGACATTAATTCTTATTTTGAAAGGATGATTGTAGTTTTGTAGAATATTGACATGGCAACTTTAAATCTTCCTTTGGTGGTAGATCTTTCTTCTTTGGAGATGGATGTTGCAGCACTGGCTCTCTCAAATGCCAAAGCGATAAGTTTTAGTATGATGAATATACAAGAAATGATGAGAAGCTTCCTTCCATCAACTCACTATGACAACAGTAAGTCTGAGGAGAATGAATCCTTTGACCTAAGTGGAGGAGGTGTTGAAGAAGAACCTTAGCTGTCTTTGTATTCCACCAAGTTTGTCACCTTACATAGAAGATTTGCTCTCTTTGAAAAATTTGTGAACTCAGTAAGACATGAGGTAGCTGAGTTACGAATGATGTTGGAGGCTGAGTCACAATAGCAGTTAGAGGCTAAGGTGAAGTCTTAATGAAGGTTGGAAATCATGATATATGAGTTGACTTCTTTTCATCACTACATTGAGTTGAATGGGTCCTCTCTCTTTATCATGGGAGCTAAATTCTTGTTCAATAACTTATGCGATAAAGGAGCACTCATCAATAAATGGCACTCGGACCTTGTTGTTAAACAGTTTAAAAAAAAGATGAGTGGTGGAGAGTGCATGTAAAACTTTTCTATGATAAAAGAATGCTCACCTTTATTGAAAGAAATGTTTAGGTTTCCTACACTCTTTTCTTCTTTTATGCCAAGTTCTCTCAATGTTTTGTAATTGCAAGTGAGTTCTTTAAATGCTTTTATCATAACTTATCACCTGAAATCTTGATGGGATTTTGTAATGATTTTCTCATTAAATGTTTGGTGTGTCATCTATGTTATCAAGAACTTCTTACTACGCTTATAAATTCTCCTTTTCACATTTAAGTGAGCTTTTTTTCCCTTTCTTCTTCAGCTTTAAAGTGAATGGGCTTCCATTTGTGCAAATTATTTTATGTTTTTTTCATCCTTTCCTTCTTTGCAAGTTCTTTTACAAGTATGGTTATGGCAGCCTTGAGAAAAACATCCATCACTTTTGTAGCGACTATGGCGAATGAGTCATCTATTCTTGAGCCGATGATAGAAACTTATTTTTTCCAGGGATATTACCATGGAAACTCAAATTATTATATGTGAGTGACTCGTGAGGATGAGCAAATAAAAATGAGCTATGCATTCCCATGAATCATTTCCAATTTGATCTTTGATTTCCCCTTTAAAATTTGGAATTTTTATGTGAGTGTCATAACTTTTGGAATTTTTATGAAGTGTTACTTGTCAAGTTGTTGTCAAACTTTATTGTGAGTGTCATAACTTTTCTTCTTTTCTTGAGGCAAGAAGAATTGGCTTGGAGTTTAACTCTATTTTATCGTGTCTTCTCCGTCAAAGGTCATAAAGATGACATTATCCAATTTTTGATGATTCTCTTAAAAATTATTGTTTGTCAAATAAGATGAAGAATCAACATTTTGAATTTTGTTTTGTTAACTACTTGATTGGGTAAGGTAGTATCGACTGAGCCCACTCCTTTCACTACGACCAAACCAGTGGTCCTTAAGGCTAGTATTGAGAAGAAGGATATCCTAGTAAAGCTAATGGATATGAGCCTCAACATCAAACATTATCTTTAATTTGACAAAATTCACAAGTTTCTTTATAGTAAAAACTCCCTGTTAAATAGATTAGTTGTTATTTTTTGACTCGCTCATGCTAAATTTTATAATCACCTTTCTACAGGAGATGATGTCTCCACACCTTTTCTCTCAAATTTTGAGGTCATTAAGTTCCTTGATGATCTCGAGGAAGATGAGGAAGGTGGTGGTAAGTCCATTTCTATTGAGGCCACCCATAAGAAGTGGATTGATGAAGTAGGGTTGAGTTCAATTCTCATGAAGCCCATGAAGAGGCTAGTGAGTGCTATTTTTCATGCTCCTCCAAGAAAGAAGAGCATAATGAGAAAGGAACTAAGAGATGAACTTAGCTTCATTCACCTTGAAGACAATTATATTCCTAACTTGACTGATCTAACAAGTGAAGTCTTTAGTTTGGGGAAAAAGTTTTTTTTTGATGATTTGGAAACACTTCTTAAAAAGCATTTGACTTATACTATGATGACTTTCCAGGCGATGGTGTGGTAGTCACTTGGGAACTCATTATTGTTGACCTCACTTTTGGAGTGAGGATTAACTCATCCTTGCTTAGACTTAGAAGTCTTCTAAGCACTAGGATTTCCCTAGCCATAAGACACTTCCAGTGATTAGGGGAACACTAAACCCAAGCCTAGAGACTTAAGAAAGCATACCCCTAACTTATGTCATATCCTAGGGTAAATAAGTTATACTTACCCTATAGTCTAAACCATGACCCATGCATATCCACTTATCCAAAACCAAATCCCAAGCCAACAATCAACCTTAATTGGAATTCATTTCATATCCAAGCTCCAAACCAAATTAACTTATCCCTTAACCTAAATCAATTCCATCTTCATCCTATGGATCAAACCCAAAGGTCATTCAATTAAACCAAATCCAATTAAAAAGCACTCCAACTATTAAAATCTTTATTTCAAACCCTTCCAATAGCTACAATCAAACCAATTGAATCAAACCAATCTAATTTACCCAACCTAGCCCATTTACGTATTGCTAAAGGGCTAGCTACATGTGCCCAAATTTAACCCAGAATAGTACTTGTACCCTTCAATCAATCACGAGATCGATATGGTTCATGTGACTAATCAACCCAATTCAACTCAATTGAGCCATTTTGTTCACTTGATCCAAAGTAACCTAAAGGCCCATTTGACCCAAACTCCAATCCAACCAAAATTGGATTGAACCATCCCATCCAACCTCTTCAATAATGATTGTTGATCATTCTTGATTGACAAATTACAATTAATTGGGTCAATCCAAGCTAATTTAATTACTTGACCTGTGTTGACCCAATTAGTCCATATGGACCAAATGAACCATATCTCTCTCCAATTCAAATCAATTGAAACCAATGATTCCTACCAACCATAAATTGATCCTTGAATATAAAGCAACCATCAATTGAACCAAACCAAGCTAACATGGGCTCTTGACCCAAGTTGACCCAATTTGACTTAAAGGGCCAAATTGGGCCAAATCAAATCTTAAATCAAATTGAATAAAACCAATGACTCAAATCAATCATAAATTGATTGTCGAACATGATCCAGCCTTTAATTGAACCCAATTTGATCAAACTAACCCAATCGACCCATTTAGCCCAATTTTACCTAAAGGATAAAATTGAGCTAATTTTTTCCCAAATCCAAGTAAATTCAAATCAATACCTATAATCATTCTCAAATCATCAATTGAACCTAAACTAACCCTCCACCCAAGCCAATTTAACCAATTTGATCAAATTGGTCAACTTAACCCATTTGACCCATATGAACCCATATGAGTCCAATCCAAATCCACTTCAAATAAAATCAAACCAATTGAATCAAAACATTTCAAATGATAAAATTAACTTACCCAAACCACCAATTTGACCCAATTTGACCAATTGATCAACCTAACCCAATTGAACCCAATTTGACTCATATGGGTCAAATTAAGCCAAACCCATTTAAACTAAGTCCAAACCCAATCAAACTTGACTTGATCCATCCTTGTGTCACCATGGGTCAGCCCATATAAATCCAACCGATGTTTAACCCAGTTTAGGCCAAAACACATTGGACAAATCCATCCAAATGAAGCAAAATCTCTATTTAGATGGTCATATCTACTCACCAACCCTTGACATCCACCTTTAACCTATTTTGGACACATGGATCACTGACTCACTTGACCCAAAGTTGATTGGGTTTAGCCATGGGTCAAGAGAGGGTGAGTTAACCAATGGCTTCACATTAGCACACTTGGGGGAGGAGATACACAACATCTCAACCCTTGCCATTCCTCCAGCCATTCAAGACCCTCCACCTTAGCCCATCACTGACACCTCTGGCCGCCTGCACTGGCCGGACGACTACCCAAAGTTGAATTGATCCTAATTATTGGATTAATTAGGGAGAGGATATACTCCTCCCCATCTAATTCAAACCACACAAAGACCTTCCTTGAGAGTTTGGGAGCATCCCTGAACCCTCTTGTGCTTCCCATCATTAGTGAGACCTAATCAGAGTGAAATCGAGCCCTCTATCCTTCCAACCCCACTCAAACCTCACCAAACTTCAATTGATTTATTCCATGTTTTCCTCAAGCCTAGACGAGTCGAAACGAATCAATTCTCATTCGATTTGAGCATCAGAGACCACTCCTAGACCAACTTTGGCGACTGTTGCGGAGGCTTTTGGTCCACAAGGTTATCAGTGGGGAGGCAACTCATGAGCTTCTGAACAGGGCTTTGTCTCTTTAAGATGAAGCTACCTTAGTGGTTGGACCGTCGATGCTGAGCTCCGATAAGGTAAATTCCAACAAACCATAGAAAATCCAATAAGAGTTGGTCTTTTATGATTTCACGCGATTTCCACCGTAAGATCTCTTAGATATCCTCCCTGAATGTTTTGGAGTGGATCTCGATGCCTCGCGAGCTCCAGCGAGCTCAGATCAAGTGGTAGAGGGCGGATGGTGTCTGTCTTTCGGCGCTTGGGGAACGAAGGATCATCCACCATCCGTTCTGCATGATTAGAACAAATGACCATGATTTAATACATTAGATTTTTTTATTTAATCCATTAGAGATCACGGGATTAATCTCCACCATTTGATCCAAGATCAGATGGCGGGGATAAAATTGCATCCGTCGTCGCTGACTCAGCCGCCACGGGGGATGATTTAAGTAGCATATCCCATGGCACTGCGTGGAAAGCGATGACATGTTAGCTCCTGCGTGGCACCGACGAGTTAAGAGATTAATTAGGGATTAAAAATATGATTAATCATTCAGAACTTTAAAAATTCATAACTAATTATAGAAAAACTAAAAAAATACAAATAGACCCATTTTGGAAAGGGTAAGTAAAGAAGAATTTAATAAAAATAAAATCCATGATGTTTAAACATTGAATAGTGCTTAATTAAAATTTAAAATTTTTCATAATTACCATAATTAAGCCCTAATTACTTGGCCAATTGATCTCAAATTAGATGTGTTGATTCTTTAGGATGTCCTGTGCCTCCTAAAATTTTCTTGAGATTTATTGGCTAGATAATTAGGAGAATTTAGAATTTTAATCTTAATTACCCTCTTTAATCAATTTAATAATTATTAAAAATTCCAAATAGTAAAATTCCAATCATTAATGATTTTTAACCATTGATTAATAGTGAAATAATGGGAAGAATGATTAGGACCTCTTTCATAATTATTTTTTTCTAAATTTATTTCATTTAAAAGGATTAATTAATGCTTAAAGTTTAATTAAGGATTAATTAAGTGAATTAATGGTGAAATCAAATCAAATTGAAATGATAATTACATCAGATAATTTAATTTGAATTTATGGGTTCTTCTTTATGCCTTTAATAATATAGAGACCCTTAATTAGATTGAAAATCCCAAAAAAAGTAGAAGCCATAACAGGAACCTACATATTTGGGGTTTAGCCGAGGATTAGAAGTTTCCATGACCATAATAAAAAATGAAGCATAACACGAGCAGCCAGAGGGCAAGCGAGCCTTTAAAATCAGGAGAAATCAGCTGAGAACCAGCAAAAAACCCTAGACGGGGACGCACGACCAAGGGGGAAACAAAATCACTAGATCTCAGAACAATGGAGAGTGTTTTGGCTTATGAAGTTATCTTGGCATTTAATGTGGCTTCAATATACTTACAAGAATAGTCAATTAGGAGGAGCATAAAATTTTGTTGTCTGTTGGCGATTGGTAAAGGGCATGTCAAGTCAATTCTCTAAATCATAAAGGAGGGTGGTTATCGCTTTAAAGGAGCAAACTTTAGCTTTACTTGTCCTTATTAGCAAATTCTCAACATCTTTTCTTATCGTTGGCCAGAAATATTATTATCATAGAATTCGATAGGTGAGTGTTCTTCCTCTTAAATGGTTCCCACACTCACTCGAGTGCACCTCATTGAGTACCTTACTTTATTCACTTTCTCTCTCACACCACTTATTTAGTGAGGTCGTTGAGCTTCAAAATAACTCACCACTAATTAGAAGATGTTGGACATCTCTGATCTTGAACTTTTTAGATTATTAATCATTTTTGCTAGCTCCCTAGTTTATAAGTACTTCTTGATGAGATCGATCTATTAGGGTGAATCTTTATAGTCTACTTGCATTGACTTATCTTCCTTTATGCTTGGATAGGTGAGTTGGAGAGTGGTCTACTCCCCAAGGCCACTGACTCTTAATAGCAGGTCAATAAGTTGGTTATGATCTTTTGGGACATTTTAATTTTGAAATATTTCAATCCTCATGTCTCCACTTTTACATTAAAAAAATATCTTTGTAGTGATTCGTTCCCTTGGTGGAGGCAGGTGTTCTTTTTTTTGGGTGAGATTAAGAGAATTAAATAGTCATGGATCTTTAGATTAATATCCAAAGATATATTTTAAAATTTTGGTGGGATAATGAAGGTCATAGGACAATATCATAGTGGGAATACCTAAACTAGTCCAATTTGGGCTAAATTAGGCTGATTTAAAATGTAGCCTTAAGAAATGAAATATAAGTGAGGTAAATGGTTACAAGTACTTATGGAGGTTTAGGTTAGAATATGTATTTATGATTTGGAGTAGTTGATTGGAAATTATAGGGTTTAATTGGTTTTTTTGGTGTAAGGACTAGGATTAGATCATAATAAAAAAAAGTAGAGGTAGTATTGACTGGAAGAAAGGTATATGCTTATGGACGAGGGTAGAAGGTTTGGTGTATATTTGGAGATGATGTTAAGAGATATGAGAAAGATTAAAGATAATTATCTTGGGTATTGGAGGTGAGAAAAGAAAATATGTTGGTAACTAACACTTCCACCACATATTGCTAAGGTTTGGCCACCAAGCTCTCAAACCATAAGACAACTCAAATAATTTATAATTGCAAAAATATCTATTTTTGTTTTAGCAAGGGGGGCTATTTATAGCCATTACAATCATCTTTCAAAAGAAAAAAAATTTTTTAATATGGAGGAAAAGATGAGTGGCCACATTAATGTGAAGGATTAATTACCTTATTATTTTATGTTATCCACCTATTTCACATGTAATTATTTTATGTAGATTCAACCTCATATGTCATGCTTTAAAATTTAAAATTTAAAGTTTTAAATTTAGAGTTTCTGGAAGGAAATTAAAAATTACATAATTAAAAAAGATGAATTAAAAAATGGGCCTTAGGAAACTAATGGGTTAATCCTTCTTCTTTCTTGAATTTTCTTGGGCATTTGCTTAAGATCTTATAAATGAACATTGAGCTCTAATTTCTTGATCCACATGATATTCTACATCAATTCCCTTAGGCTCAATTGAACTCTGCTTTGAAGAGTTAAAATCTAAAAAGTTTTATATTACTTATAGGGCTAGAGTCTCTAAATCAGTACCAATCAACCATTTGTCTTCAGCTGGTGGCTTATTCTTTTAATGATCTAGAAAATGATGTTCAGAAGCTAGATTAATGGGTGCTTTCTTAGTGATAAGACAACCAACTTTAAAGAAAGAGGACTTTTGTAAGTATGGTGCTATATCTCTTGCTAAAGAGTTAGACTGAACAAGTGAAGATTTACTAACTCTTTCATATGATATAATATTTTTAATATTAATAACTTGATGAATGAGTATATCAACAATAAAATCAAGGTAATAAGCATTATTTCTAATTTTCTTAAGAATTTTAAAAGGACCATAAGCTTGTACATATAATTTCTTATATTTGGTGGCTTGATAATGCTCAGGTCGAATGCAAATCAATACATAATCACCTTCTTTGAAGATTATGATTTGCTTAGAAGCAAAATTTTTATTACTTGTAGTAATTTGCTTTCTTATATCTTCATGGAGGCTTTTAAAGTCTTTAAAAAATGAGAATGTTGCATCAGAAAATGTATGAGATGGTAGATTTGCTACATCTTTGGGTTGTCTTGGGTTTTGAGCATATACTATCTCAAATGGTGATTTTTTGTAGTTTTAGAGACAATAGTATTATAAGCAAATTTTAGGGCAGGTAAATGTAAATCTTAATTTTCTAAATTTTTATATATCAAGCATCTAAGCAAGTTTCTCAAGGTACGATTGACCACTTCAGTTTGTCTATTAGTTTATGGGTGAAAGGCAGAAGAAATTTTTAATTTGGTACTAATATTTTTTATAATATTTTTCAAAAATATGAGTCAAACCTAACACCTCTATCAAAAATAATGGTTAAGGGGAGACCATAGAGTTGCACTATTTGTTTAAAAAATAATTTGACTATATAAAATACATTATTTATTTCTGAATAAGGCAAAAAATGAGACATTTTTGAGAATCTATCCACTACAATAAAAATGTTATCATGTCCTCAAGCTATCCCAAGTAATCCTAGAATAAAATTCATTGATAGGTCATCCCAAGGTTTATACGGAATAGATAAGGTAGTGTATTGTCTAGACATTTGTTTGATAGTTTTATCTTGTTTATAAATTATGCATTGGGCCACTAATTTTTTTAACATCTCATTTTTTGAAGGCTAGTAAAATCTATTTTCTAATAAATATATGGTCTTATCCTTTCCAAAATGACCAATTACATCTCCAGCATGTAGCTTGGTGATAATGAATTCTCTAAGGGAAGATCTAGGAATACATAGTTATTTTCCATTATATAAATATCCATTTGTTATGAAAAATATTCCTTATAAAGTTATTGGTTTATTTAGGTGTTCAAGATAAATTAGGTAAAAGTCAGGGCACACTATGTAATCATCTTTAATTTGATGAAATCGTGAGATTCTAAATTCTAAAAAAGAAATCATTAGGTTTACCCTAGATAAAGCATCAGTAGGTTTATTCTCAAATCTAGACTTATGCTTTAGAACAAAAGAGTAGTCTTATCAAAATTCAACCCATTTAGCATGCCTTTAACTTAATTTATTGTTGAGTATTAATGAATTTTAACATGATGATCAAAATTAAATATAAATTCTCTATGTAAGAGATAGTGTCGTCAATGCTTTAAGTATTGAATTACAACATAAAACTCCCTATCATAAGTGGAATATCATTATTTGGCTTCATTTAGCTCTTCACTAAAGAATGCTATATGATGATTCTCTTGGCTCAAAATTTCACTTCTCCCAATTCTTGAAGCATCGCATCTTCAAAAACTTTTAAAAAATCTGGAAGTCTAAGGATTGGTGTAAAAGTGAGAAGAACTTTAATTTTCTCTAAGGACCTTTGTGCATTATGAGTCTAATAAAATTTATCTAATTTTAATATATCACTTATTGAAGCAACAATGATACTAAAACTCTTGATGACTTTTGTATAAAAAGTGGTTAAATTATGGAAGCTTCTAACTTCAGTTAAACTTTTAGGTGATGAACAATCTAAGATTGCATTCACTTTGGAAGGATCATGTTTATGTCTAACAATGGATACAATAAAGCCTAAAAGGATTACCTCAATTTGCAAAATAAAATAAAATAAAATAAAATAAAAATTAATGCATAATTTCTCTCGACAAAGTGTTTTAAAGACTTTTTGTCGGTGTTGCAGATGTTTATTCTCATTTGAACTAAAAATCAAAATATCATCAAAATACACGACACAAAATTTACTTATATATTGTTTAAGAACATTATTCATTAATCTCATAAATGTGTTAGGAGCATTTGATTATTTTAAGAGCATGATAAGACATTTATAAATTCCATCCAGGGTCTTAAAAGCTATATTCTACTCATTTCATGATCTAATCTGAATTTGATGATATTCACTTTTTAGTTCAATCTTTGAAAAAAATTTACTTCTGAGATTAAATCTAACATATCATCAAATCAGATAATAAAAATCCTATGCTTGATAGTAATTTTATTTATTTCTCTACTATCAACATACATTCATCATGTTCTATCTTTCTTTGGAGTTAATAAAACTGGGACTGTACAAGGGCTATGACTTTCCTGAATATAACCATTTTTATTAATTCCTCAACTTACCTTTTAATCTCAACATGCTTGATAGGGTTTATCCTATAATACGGAAGGTTATGAAGTTAAGAATCGGCTAAGAACTCAATAATATGTTTAATGTCTCTTAGAGGAGGTAGTTCATCAAGAATCTCATCGAGTGTAATTTCTTTAAAATCAGAGAGAAGGGAAGAGACCGCAATAAGTATGTGATTCTCATTAGAGTTTGATATGACTTCTTTTACATGTAACAAGTGAAGGAGAAATAACTTAGAAAATTCTTTTCGTAAGGCTCCAAAACCTATTATTTTTATCTTTAGGGTAAAGGAAGGAAGAACAGATGTTTTGAAGTAAGAATCATAAATGACAGTATTAGCCTTAATAATAGAATTTTTTATGACAATTAATTACAGTTTAGCATGTTTCTTCAATTGAGGCTTAAGTTGCAAGTTAAAAGTTATTTTGTGTGGTATTATGGAGGGAGTCTTTTCTAGTGGATTTATTGTCAGGAGTTTAAAAGTCTTATTGTTATGTTTGAAAACATAAGTATTTTCCCTACCAAAGTGAATAATGATCATATCATATAACCAACACTGTCTTAAGAGAATATGAGTAATGTCCATAGAGAATACTTCTCACCAAATTTGATTCTCATACATTCCTATTTTAATTGGAATTAAATATCGATTGGTGAAGGGTAGAGATGTATGATTTACCCAGCTAAAATGAAATGGCTTAGGGTGAGGTTCAAACTTTTAGGTTCTCTCAAGTTAAGGTGCGTGTTGAAATGACATTCATAGCACTTCCTCCATTTATAACTAACCTACATCTCTTTTTATTACACAAAATATACATTCTAAAAATATTCTTTCTCCTCTAATCTTGTGCCTCATTTTAAATTACAGTAGGACATCCCATCACATTAACTTGAGGGTCATCATTTAAATCCAATTCTTCATCAGATAATATGGTATCATCATAAACTTCTTCTAGATTATCATCTATTGGGTCTTCAATTTCTTCTAAAAATAAGATTTGGGTGTTACAATGATTTTGCATATGACCCTTTTTTGACATTTGAAATATATTACTTCTCTAGTGTTCTTAGAACTCCCTTCAATAGAAGTTTTAGGCATATGGGCCAACTCAATTGGATGGGTGGGTCTAGCAATAGACCTATAGGATCAAGTGAAAGGTACTTAATGTTTAATTTTTAAGATAGAAGCATATTTATTTTCGTGTTCAACCAATAAGGCATAGTAAAATGCTTCATCTAAAGATTATGGGTCAAATAATTCAACTTCATTTCTAATGTCAATCCTAAGTTCAATAATAAATTTATTGGCTAATTGCCAATCATTATCAGAATAATTAGTTCTAGAAATTTGATCTTCAAAAGTATTCAGGTATTTAGTTACAAGATGATTACCTTATCTCAACATTAATAGTTGACTATATAGCTTCTTAGCATGATGCCTAAGATAATATTTTGCTGCTAATATTTCTTTCATTTTTATCTAAGTGAGGCTTATCCTTCCTAATCTTTGTTCTTTGGCTAAAGCATTTGTCCAATAAATTTTAGCATATCCTATCAATTTCATTTTAGTGAAAGTAACCCTTTGGTAATCATTCATCTTATACCAATCAAAGAAGTCATCCATTTAAACTAACCAACAAAAAAATTATTTGGGTCGTGTACACCATCGTAAGTTGGGGATTCTACTTTAACTCTTCAAGATGGATCATTAGAGTCTTCTGAAGTCTTGAAATAATTTTCTCCCTTCCACCATTTATAACAATTGATTAAGTGGTTAGTTTTCTCTATGGTTTGGGTATAAATCTTCTTCATTTATCCCTATAGGTATAGTTTGAGTAGGTATTAGAGAAAGGGTTAGTACTCTATTATTTTGTAGATGAGCTATAAGAGTTTGCATTTATTCTTTAAGATCTTGCATTTGATTCTTACTTTCTTCTAATATTTATTGAATTTTTAATTTGTTCATGGATTTTAAGATCTAAGGCATCAACTAATCTAGTCAAGTTTTCAATTTGGTCCTGAGAGATAGATTTTGGTGCCATGTAGATTTTTTTTAAAAGAGATATATGAAAATGGATTAAAGAAAAAAATAAACAAAAATAATAAAAATGGGCGATCAAAGTGAAGTTTTAGGCTAAGAGAACTTCCAGGTGAGGAGGGGGTACAAGACTACTTACATCTCAAGCTCTCCTTTGATAGTTTAGATCTTTTTTAACAATGTTATATTTAGCCTCCAAAATCACCAAGTTTAACACTTATATTATTATGATGCAATTTTTTAATGCAATGAAATAAATGCTCAAAAATTATTCAGCCTCTTTTTTAAGAAAGTAAGTTATTATAAGTTAATCAAAGAAAATTTTAAAATTAACCATAAACATCAACAAAAATAATAAATCAAAAAAATTAGATTTTGATTTCCACTAATGGATAAGTTTTTTTTAAGGTGGAGCAGTACCTCACTAAGATGTTCTATTAAATTTTTTTTGAGCAAGTTCACACAATCAGGAAATGACTAAATTATATAATAGAGCTTACTAATTGAAATTTTATGTTATCACCATAAACTTGCAAGTAATATATATATATATATATATATATATATATACAAGCTACTAATATGAATTCAAACTATCATAAAAAGGAAATTAATTTAACTTCACAAGTTCAAGAAAAAACTCACAAGTTTGAAGGCAAGTCCACCACTTGTGATGCTCCCTTTATTGAAGAAAAATTTTGACTTAATTTGTTCCTTCAAGTCTTTTACTTTGATACTAAATTTGATGGAGGTGGGAATTTTTTGTGATATTAAGAGAATTAAATAGCCAAGGATCTTTAAATTAATATCTAAAGATATATTTTGAAGTTTTGGTGGGATAATGAAGGGCGTAGGACAATATAATAGTGGGAATACCTAAACTAGTCCAATTTTGTCTAAATTAGGCTGATTTAAAATGTAGCTTTAAGGAATGAGATTTAAGTGAAGTAAATGGATATAAATACTTGTGGAGGTTTAGGTTAGGATATATATTTATGATCTAGAGTAGGGTTTAAGTGGTTATTTTGGTGTAAGGACTAGGATTAGGTCATAATCAATGAAATAGATGTATTATTGAGTGGAAGGAATTTGTAAGCTTATAGAAAAGAGTAGAAAGCTTAGTGTATGGTTTGAGATTATGTTAAGAGTCATGAGAAATATTAAAATAAATAATCTTGAGTATTGTCGGTGAGAAAATAAAGATATGTTGGATGACTAACTCTCTCACCATGGATTGCCAAGGTTTGGCCACCAAGCTCTAAACCACAAGACAACACAAATAATTTATAATTTCCAAAAGATCTCCTTTCATTCCAGCAAAAGGAGCTATTTATAGCCATTAAAATTATCATTCAAAAGAAAAATAATTCAAAATATTTAGGGAAAGGTGGGCGACCACATAAATGTGAACCATTAAGTTACCTTATTATTTTATGCTATCCACCAATTTCACATGCTATTATTTTTATGTGGATTCAACCATGTCACATGCCATGCTTTGAATTTTTAAATTCAAAGTTTCAAACATAAAGTTTCTAGAAGGAAATTAAAAACTACATAATTAAAAAAGATGAAATCATAAAATGGGCCTTAGTAGGCTATTGGGCTAAGCTTTCTTATTTCTTGAATTTTTTGAGCTTTAGCTTGAGATCTTGTAAATGGACCTTTACTTTTAATTTCTTGATCCACATGATATTCTACATCACCCCTATTTCATCATCTCCATTTATCCAATTCATTATGAGTTGCGAGTCTAAATGAGCTACGATGTGCCAAGCATCATGTCCATGAGTGAATCTTAATATAGTGAGTAATGCTTCATACTTAGATTGTTTATTTTTTACTTTAAAGTTAAACATCACTAACTTATTTATAGTAATTTCTACTGGACTTTTTAACCTAATACTTGCTCTCATTCTGTGTTCAACTGAAGAACAATATACATAAAAGTACCACATAGGTTCAGGTTTGACTGGGACTTTATTGAAATCATTAAAATCTACAAGAAAATGGATCAGCACATATGCCTTGACCGCCATTCTAAGTGAGTATGATTTATTGAACTTGTTCTACTCCAATGACCATTTAAGTAATCTTATAGATTGATTTGTCTTGATAATAACTTGAGTGGATTATCGGTGATGACTTGAATCGAGTGGGCTTGAAAGTATGGTCAGAGTTGCTGTGCTAATATGATTTATGTGAGTATGAGCTGCTATAACTCAACACCCCTTAATGATTTTCTCATATAATAGACTATACATTATCTTCTACCTTCTTCTTTAAGTAAAACTGAATTGATTGAGTCTTCTCCAACTCTAAGGTATAATAATAATATCTCACCCTCCTTCAAACTTTGCAATAAGGGTGGTGAGGTGAGTGAGCTTTTAAGGTCACAAAAAGCTTTATCACACACTGATGTCCACTCAAACTTTTTTGCTAGTGAGCAGTATTATTCTGCCTTGGAAATGAATCTATTTAAATCTATGACTTTCTTTGTCATCCTTGGCAAAAGAATATCGAATATAGCTTTCACTTTATTAGTATTCACTTTTATGCCTTTTGGGGTCATCAAGAATTCTAAGAACTTGCCTGATTGTGCATCAAATGTGCAATTTAAAGGATTGAGACACATATTGTACTTCTTCAAAGTAGTGAATATCTTCTTTAAATCTTTAATTTTTTATTCAAGTGACTTGCTTTTGACTAACAAGTCATTCACATAAACTTCTACACTTCTTCCTTTTTGCTTCTTGAATACTCAATCCACCATCATTAAATAAGTTTCCCCAATAATTGTTAGCCTAAAGGGCATTACTCTATAGCAACATAACATTTTGTCAGTGATAAATATTATCTTCTTTGAGTCAGTAGGGTTCATCTGAATTTGGCAGTACCTTGAAAAAGATTCCAAGAAAGTTATTATTGAATAAACCTTCACTAAGTTGATCAGTGTGTTTATTCTGGGAAGTAGGTAACCATCTTCTAAGCATGATTAATTTAAGTTAGTGAAGTCTACGTGCATCCACCATTTTCCATTGGACTTCTGCACCATTACGACATTTGATATATACTTCAAATATTAGATGTCTCTAATGAAGTTGGCCTCGAGTAGCTTTGTAACCTCTCCCTTGATTGGCTTAATGAGTAGAGCAATCATTTTTTTTATTTTTTGCTTAATTAATTAGGCACCTTTCACAGTATTAAGTTTTTGACAAGCAACATTGATGTTGATGCCTAGCTATCAATCTGAAGAGCTTAGATAATAGCTTCTTTGCACTCACCACTAAAGTTGAGCTGACCTTGAGGACTAACTTAAGGTTTTTCATAGTCTGCATTTTTTTTATTTTCTTAGTAATCTTGACTCTAGTGCATATGACTTTGAGCTACTCGTAAATAGCACACTTGAGACTGATTTAAGTTTCTCCTGATGATGATTTCTTCTCCTCAATCTAGAAACTTGATAGCAATATTGTAGGTCAACACTACTACCTTAAATGTATTTGGCAGTGGTCAGCCAAAGAAGGCATTCTATGGCGGGTGCTTCCATAATAATTAAGTCAATAATGTTGAATTTCTTTATCTCCCACCCCAAGTCTTGGAGAGTTATAGTTCCTTTAGTCTCCCTATTTATTCTAGATAATTCATAGAGGGGTCCTCTTATTAAGGTGAGTTTTGAACTTTATAGGTTCATCTTATCGAATATGGACCTAAAAAATAATATTGATTGAACTCCCTTTGTTTGATCTGGTAGTTTATGATTAACACTATGATGACTACCACATTATTGTAAGGATTGCTGACTGTTGGTTGAACTTTCTTCAAAAAGCTTACTAGAACAACTTTAGTACTCAACACCCACTCCATAGCTCCTGAGTTGATGTCTCCTGATTGTTGTCGCTTAAGGCTTGCTCACTTAGACAACTCTTCATCTCCACTAATGATAGCAGGCACAACCCCATCAAAATGAATCATATGAGCTAGGGCAGATTCATTACCTAGCTCAACGTCTTCCTTTCCTTGCCTTCTTGTGAACTCCTTTAGCTTTCCAACCTTGAAGAGTTCCTCCATTGACCATGATCACGATTGTAGGCACAATATCTAGAGTGATCATGAACTCCATCCCCTTCATTGGTGGTGGTCACTTGATGTTGATGCCCATCCATCAATATCTTCTTAAAAAGCCTAAATAAGAGCTGCATTATGCTTGCCTCTAAATGTTGAGCTAATCTTGAGGAATAACTCATGGTTCTTCGTAGTTTGCAATTCCTCAATTTTTTTAGTGATCATGATTTTAGTGCATGCAACTTTGAGCTTTAGCATTTCCTCCACTATGTGCGAGTCACAAACTGCTCATAGATAGCACGCTTGAGGCTGACTTAAGTTTTTCTTGATGGTGATTTCTCCTCCTCCTACTAGAAACATGACAACAATGTGGTAACTCAACACCAGTTCCCTTAATGTGTTAATTAGTAGCCAACCAAAGATGGTCTTATATGTGGTGGGTGCTTCCATAATAATTAAGTTATCCACGATGATGATTTGTTTATCTCCTTCTCCCCAAGTTACTGTAAGCTTTTTGGTCTTCCTCCTTTCTCCATAGAATTCATAGAGGGGTCCTCATGTTAGAGCGAGTTTTAAATTTTACGTATGCATCTTATCAAACTTGGACTAAAAATAATATTTATCAAGATCCTTGTATCGATCAAGATACTCCCAATAAGATAGTTTATGATTAATGCCCTGATGACTACCATGTCATTGTAGGGATTGTCGACTTCTTGTTGATCTTTCTTCAAAAGACTTACTAGAACTACTTGAGTACTCAATGCCCATACCATAAATCTTGAGTTAACATCTTCTTATCATAGTTGTTAAAGGCTTGCCCACTTATACATCTCTTCATCTCCTCCAAAGATGACGGGCACGCCCCCAACAATATGAATCAAATGAGCTAGGGTAAGTTTATTTCCTGGCTTAAAAACTTTTTTCCTTGCCTTCTTGTGAACTCCTTTAGCTTTCCAATCTTAATGAGTTCTTCCCCTTGGCAATTTAAATGTTGGCACTCCTTTGTAACGTGACCATAATTATGATGGTATGCAGAATATTTGAAGCGATCATGAATACCATCCACCTTCATTGTGGTGGCTACTTGAAGTACTCCTTATTCAAGATAACCTCCATTAACTCGGCCATTGATACTCTTAAAGGTGTGATTGTACCTGATTGTAGATACTCATTATGTTGATGGTGAGTCAGCAGATTTATAAACTCATACCAATGCATCGACACTTCTTCTTGACGAGCAACTTGTCTTCTTTCTTAATCTTGCTTCCTGACTTGGAATGTATCCTTTAAGAGTCACTCCAATGGCAGCTTCTACCAGGTCTCATATGAGGGTCATTATTGATGATGGGGTGAATTCATGTTACTGCTCCTTGTTGACATGGCTATTCACTAGCTCTAATAATTATGCTAGTATTTTGGACTGTTAAAGCCTCATTACATATCTAAAAGAACCTTCATTAAGGCCCTAAGCTAGTGAAACTTATGCAACTACGGACTATAGATCCTTGACCTCCAACATCTCCATTTGAAAGTGAGTGATAAACTTCCTAAAGAGCTCACCAAGCTCTTATCTTATTTGTAAAAGAATGTGCCAGCTCTTTAACAGCTTTTGTCCACTAGAGAACTATGTAAGGAACATCCTCTTAAACTCTACAAAAGAGGTGATGACTTCCACTAGTAAGTGTGAGAACCATCTAAGGGCTGACTCTTTGAAAGTAATAAAGAGTAGTTGGTATTTCATTGTGTCATCTAAGTCTAACATCGATGTAGTAGATTCAAAGTAAGCTATATGATCATGACCTTATAAGATTCCAAACGTAGAATCTTAAATTGTTGTTGGGGGAAGTGGGGGCAAGCTTGCACAATCTTTTTTCGAAAAGGTATTGGTACAGTTAGCGTTCACCTAGACAACTCCCTTCATTGTCACTGAGCTTGGTGAGTTGCTAATCCAAAGAATTTTTTATGGTCCTTGATTCATAGACTTTAATTCTTCACTATCTCCATAGTTTCCTGTACTAAGCAAGAGATCTTATCCTCCTTATTCTTCAAATCGTGCTGTGTTGATGAATTATTGAGTAGTCGACCCATGCATGTCAAGTTATCCTTTACTGAGTGGCCTACTTTTCTATGTCCTTGACTTCTAATTCTTGGTCTCATCTATGTTGACCACACCTAAAATAATGTTGAATCTAAATATGTCCTTAGAGTGAAGCAAAATTTCTTAGGCACCTAATAAATAAGGTTAAAATGAGTGGGACAAGAAAGGGTAAGAAATAAGATAAATTATGCTATATTAAAAAGATCAAAGTACAAGAATCTCTCTCTCACTCTCTCTCTCTCTCTCTCTCTCTCTCTCTCTCTCTCTCTCTCTCTCTCTCACACGCACACACACACACACACACACACACACACACACATTTTGAAAAGTTGTACAAAACATAGTAGGGGTACAAAAAGTGCAAGAAATCCCCAAAGAGCCAAAAGTCCTCCCCTTCTCAAAAATCCACTTTTTTATGGGATCAGGCAAGGGTGGCTATGTAAGGAATGTACACATTAACTAAGTCAATTACATAAGAAAAAAGAACTCAACAGTAAGAGGTGAGTGTTGCATATCGAGTGGCAAGTTCCCCATATGTGGTTGCTAATGTTGATGAGGTGAGTTATTTGATGTGTATTTTGGATGTACAATTGCATGCATGTAGGTGAGTCTTTGCATATGAGCCTGTTCGTTGGATACTGACTACCTTACTTTTAGTATCTTCTTATGTTTGTCCTATCTAGTGAGTCTTTATTTATATGAGGCAAGTCACTAGACTCCAACTATCTTACTGGGATGACTACTCCTTGCATTCACCTTGCTTAGAGCAAGTCTTCATAGACGAGGATCCACTTGTACAGATTTTGCTCTGCATAGGTATTTGTGTTTTGGTCGTTTATCGTCTATAAACACTCACTGAATGTGCTCACACATTTTGGGTATACACCATCATTAATTTATTTTCAAGAAAAAACACTTCGTCTTGCATAAAAAATGTTAGATGTCTTTATATAAAATTTTAGATGTATAATATATAAATACATAAAAATTATGTGGCATGTATGTAATTTTTTTTATTGTAATTCAACCCTCCACCTTCAATACCAAGTATGTCATTCACCATCTCAATCACTCTTTATTCTTAGGGTAGAACCCCTTGCATTCAATAAAAGTGAAATTGCCCAAATTCTTTGGTGGCAATTCTAAAATTTTGATCTATAAAGTCAAATAGCTTTAAATATTTTACAAATTATTGACACAAACTTTCTTTTTTTTCTTCTCATATGTCATGTCAAGTAGCGGAATACTTTTATTGGTTTGAAATGATCATTACATTTTGATGGTACACACTTATCTATAAAAAAACTCTTGAAAAATTTGTTTCTTGTGTTCCCAATCATGATGAAAAGTTTCAATAATTTGGTAGCCTTCTTCAATAAATCAAGTTAAGCTCACAAACTTAAAAGCAAAACAAAAAATATATAAATTGAGGCCCTCCACATTTAGCACTAGCTATGTCATCTACCATCTTGATCACTCTTCTTAATTCTTAGGGTGAAACCCTTTTTAGTCAATAAAGTGAAAATGCCCAAATTCTTCGGTGGCAACCTTAAGCTATTTGGGATTACTTTTATTTTTTGTTTATATTTTATTTCAAAGAAAAATATGTTTGCTAGTATGGTTATTTTTAAAAATACTCAAAACACCTAAAAATTATTTTAAGTATTTTAAAAAATAATTTTATTTATTTTTGAAAAATAAAAAACTAAAAAATAATTTAAAAATATATTAAACAAATATGTTTTTTAAAAACAACATAAAAATAAAAGTAAAAATACAAAACAAAATTGATTTGGAATAACCCTAAAATTTTGATTCGTAAAGTCAAATAGTTTTAAACATTTCATAAATTGTTCATACAAACATTCCCTTATTTATTCTCATATATCATGTTTTAAAAATTTCACAATTCATTTATACAAACTCTCTCTTATGTTTTTCACGTATGTCATTGCATTTTGACTTGTGTCAAACTTCTTGAAACTTTTCCTTTTCTTATTCTATCCCTTTTCTATATCATGACTTCCGAGATGAGTTAGTCAAGTTATTTCAACATTTTTCTATTTGAGAACTTTAGTAGCAATTTAAAGAATTGTCCAAACTCATTTCCAACATTGATAATGCCTTCCTATAGAGTTGTTTAAAGTCCCAACCTCAAAGTAGTTTCACAAGGATGTTCATACATTTAAACCCTCCCTCTTTAGATGAAGTCATTGATCAAACTTGGTAGAAGATAAAATTCTTGATAGTTCTTTTCATTATCATAATCAAACTTTATAACTTTATTCAATCCTTGATCACACCATGGGTTGTATGCTACACAAGCATCTCAGTTTCAAGTCATAATTTGTAGTGGAGAAACTCTAACTTGTATTAGTAAATGTTCTATGGTTGAGTTTTTTTTTTTGGCTTAAAGTCATTATTTTCTAATTGATCTCTTCATTTTTTATATCATAATGATGAAGTCATGTTCGATATTCAATGTTTAAAATTACAAAGTGATGTCTTAACTAATTATAAATCATCAATTATACAATTTTCTTAGAATGACATGTAAGTTCAATTATTTGGTCAATTAGACTCCTCCATGGAATGCATCCAACAACATCATCTTAAAATGTAATCAGCTCATTATAGTGTTGTTTCTTAGTTTTCCATACTCATATTCAGTTATGGTAACCTTCCAAACACATTCCAAAACATTGGATTTCTTCCCTCATTACAAGAAGTCCTTTTTACATTTGAATATTTATTTGATACCCTTACACAACTTCTGCTACCTAGGATAAAAGATCACCACATTGACACTCTTCTTAATTCTAAACTAATTAAGAATAAACACTACCATTATCCACATTTTTATAAGACTAAAATTGAAATAATGGTTCCAATTATGTTGTCTTCGAGCATTATTTAACTAAGAATTAAAGAATATATATCTTCTAGTATTGACCACAAACTTCCTTTCATCAAACATCACTCCAAGAAACATGGTAAACTAGCTATTTTCCTAAGTGAGGAAGAGGTTGGACAACTTGTTTAGCCTTTCAATTGCATGTGGTTAGCAAATGTGTTGCCAAAAGGATCACTCTCATTGAAGATAAAACTTTCTTCAATGAACTCAAGCTGATCGAGAACTGGTCTATTGGTTTCCTTGATCATAGGAAATTTTCTTTTAGGTTATCTAATGTGGATGATTATGCTAGAGTTTTTGCAAAATGGATTTACTACATAAATGACCTACCAAGGATATTCAACTCCTGATTCAAAGAAACTCCCATATAGAGTCAATGGAAGACCATTGAGGATAGATAGACTAGCAAGAAACCTCTCCAACCCTCTATTGTTCGGGTTCATATTGAGTTTGATGTTACTTCTCATTTTAATGACACTGTCTGGATTAGAACTCAAAGGATGGAATATTAACATAGGTTCATCTTAGAAAACATGCCTAAATACTACACCCATTGTAGGGAATTTAACCAATCAATAGAGGATTATCTCTCTTAGCAACCACATATAGGTATGGAGAACCAAGACTTGTTGCAAAAATAACCTTCTTACATACATGCTCAGAATCATGCTGAACATCCAACTAATAGCCAACAGATGGAGCAAGAACATACTGTGAGCAACTCCCTACCGACAACTCAACCACATAATGATATCACTAGTCAAGCCAAAACTAGAACCACAACCTATGGAGATTCAACTTTTACTGGGGTCCACCAAATTACACAACAATAATAATAGCAATCCTAATAGTAGATTCAGCTTCTGCAGTATAAATAGTAACTGCAAACTTAAACAATGGGTAATTCTATTATAAATGACAACTACCAAATTGCACAATAATTACAAAACCATAATAAACAAACTCAAGCAAGGGAACTCAATAAACAGTGCTTTCTCCTAGAATTACTAAAAAGTAACTAAAAGGGAGAACGTGATGGATCCTACTGAATTTAAACTCCACAGTAACCTAAACATTATTGCAGATATACACTTGTTTAGGCAATTGGAATCTAAAATAAATGAAGGCTGGGTTCATGTTAGGAGAGTTAGAGGAGTAAGGGAACTCAAGTGATTAATTAAGAAAGATCATCTTACCAAATTAGCAAGATCAGGTAATGCTGATAATCTGTCAACTCTTGACAGTAGAGCCTTATTTAAACCATCCCCATGAATTTTCTAATATGGATTATAAGGGGTATTGCTAAACCCCAATCCAAAGCAAGACTAAACCTACTCAATAATACATACAAGCTAGATATCATTGGTTTGCTAGAGCCCATGATTCTCAATCCACAACCATTAGGTTTAAACAAAAGATACAAGATGCATGGCATCTACATGAACTCTAACAACAAAATATGGATTATGTGGAAAGCTCCTTTCCACATAGAAATTATGATTGACCACCCTCAATTCATCCATGCCAAAGTAACTTTTGATGATATGATTGTCTTTGCAATAGTTGTTATACAACATGCTCTTTTACTGGGAGGAAGAAACTTTGGAATCAATTAATTCAAATTGGGAGCTCAATCAACTCACCATGACTTGTTGAAGGAGATTTCAATATGATAGCTTCAGCTGAGGAAAAGAGTAGAGGACGACCACCTAACCCAGAGAAAATGGCTAAATTTGTTGATCAAATCCTTCAAACAAATTTATTTGATGCAGGTTATATAGATAACCAATTCACATGAAGGAGAGGAAGAACACATGAATGTTTGGATAGAGTGCTTCTTAATAATTTATGGAAACTACAAATGCATAATAATTGCATTCATCACTTATTAAGTGCTACTTCTGGCCATTCACCATTACTCAGCCAGGTTATAAGGACCTAATCCAGCAAAACTTTATATTTCAGGTTGTATAATATGTGGTCCCTCCACAAGGACTACTTGGCTTTCCTAAAGGAGTGCTAGAAATCTAAAGAGGTTGGGAGTGGATGGTCAAGACATCATAAACTTTATAAGAAGGCATCAATTGAGCTTAGAAGATGGAATAGAGAATGCTTCTTGAATCTCCATAACCAACTAGGCCAAGTAGAGGAAACTATTAGATTGCTAGAAGAGCAATTGATATCTAACTATAGTGAGGAAGCTAATGAAGCTCTCACAAAAACCTTGGAAGATTTAAACCAAAAGCTCAAGATGAAAGAACTACTTTGGGCCCATAAATCTGTAGGAAAGGTCCCCTTGAGTGAGAAAGGAATACCAAATATTTTCATGCATTGATAAGAAAAAGAAAAGAATAAGTCTCAATTTCTAGACTCAAGTTTGCTAAAAATAAATGGTTGATGGAGCAGTCTGAGATACAAGTAGATGACATTGAATTTTATAAACAATTATTAGCACCTAACATCATATCTTCTCGCCATATTAAAGAGAGTCTTATTTCAAATGATCGACCTAATAGCATTCACAAAATTCTTGATGAAGAGGAAATCAAGCATTGACAAGGCCACCCAAGCCAGATGGATTTAATGCAAGTTTTTTTACCAAGCATCATGGAATATTTTAAAAAATGAGGTAATTCTAAGTTATTCAAGAATTCTTCAATGGTAGTTTTCTACCCAAATACTTTTTCTCTTCCACAATCACTTATATTTCTAAACAAAACTCTCCATACAAATGGAATATGTTTCGACCCATAAGCCTTACTAGCACTATTAGTAACTTATAAGAAAAATTATATCTATGAGGTTGCAACCAATAATACCCAATATTATCTCTCTCAATCAATGTGCTTTCATCAAGTAGAGGAACATCAGCAAAAACACCTTGCTTGCACATGAACTTCTTAGGGATCTTAATGCCAAATGTAAGGGCCATAACCTATCAATCAAGCTGGACATCCATAAAGCATTTGATACATTCCAATGGAACTTCATTCAATAGGTTTTGTATGCCAAAGGTTTCATAGGTGAGTCAATTAATCTTATTTTGAAAACCATCACAAATAACTTCTATTTAGGTCTAATCAATGGTACCGAGGCAGACTTCTTCAAATCCATAAGGGGACTCAAGCAAAGAGACCTTTGTCGCCCACCATATTTTGCATTGGATTACTTCTCTAAAATACTGAACAACATGATAGGTGTTACTCTATCCACTCATGTCACACTAGAGGAGGCATCCCTATCTCTCATATAATGTTTACTGATGACATTCTCTTATTTTGCAATGGGGCAAAGAACTCTATAAGGAAGGTCCAAAATACCATCAAGACTTTTGAGGATCTTTCAGGAATAAAGATTAATAGAGAAAAATTACATTTATATCTTAGCAATAAGATCAATAGAACCAATGCAAACTGGATACAAGAATACACTGGCCTTAAAGCATGAAAATTCCCCATCAAATATCTGGGCAACACCATATACACTAGAAGAATGAAGAAGGTTTACTTTAATTAAATCATCACTAAAATCCAAAATAAAATGCTTTCATGGGATAACCATCTACTTTCTTATGCGGGCAGATTGACTTTAATTCAAAGTATATTGAGTTACCTTACTTTCTACACTCTCCAGATGGTCAATATACCTATGGGCATCCAAAGAAGAATTGAATCTATTTTTAATACATACTTTTGGAAAGGTAATAGAAGAGGCTATCATTGGACCAGTTGTAGGAGGGCATGGAAGCATAAAGACAACTGTGGCCTTGTATTTAAATCCATACTCCTTAAAATTATGGATTAAACTTAGACAAGACACTACTTTATGGGCCAAGTTTATGATCATAAAATATTTCAATAAAATACATCTAATGGAGATCCAACAAAAAACATCTGACTCCCCTCTATGAAAGAAGCTACAAAAAGTTAGAGATATTGATGAGAAATTATAAGATGGAGAAATAGGAAAGGAAGCATCAACCTCTAGTATGACATCTGATTTCAAGAGGAACCATTAGGCATTCACCAGCTCAAGCAATCATCCAAGCATATGGTTAATACTTTTTCATCAAGTCGACCAACAATACCACTTATAAAGGTACCACTTAAGGACATTATTGCTGAAATTATCTACATTTCCCTCAACACTCTCACAAAGGATAAACTACACATCACATTGACAAGAAAAAATTACTTGAAAGCATGATACACAAAGCTACATCACCTTTAACTCCCAATTCATGGGGAAAGATCATTTATAATAGTTGTTGCAAACCTATGAATTCATTCTTATGCTAGAGAATCTTTAACAATGCTTTAATTATAGAGGAAAATTTGAAGTGGTAAAGGGTACACCTAGATATAAAATGTCAATTTTGCAATGATGGGCAATTGATTGAGCACCTATTCATGCATTCCCATAAAGCCAAGGCTATATGGGAGAGGCTGCAATCTTATTTTGGGCACCAAATTTAATCCAACATTTTGAAAGCAACAAGGATCTGTTCCTCTCATGCATAAGCAAAAAGAAGTCATAAAATCATAAAGTCCATTTAAGGACCATTCCAATTTTAAATTTATGGCATATTTGGCTAAATAAAAATGAAGCAAAGCACAATAACCACTCAAGTTATATTGAAGACATGGTCCATTAAATTCTCACTCAATTTTAGAGAGCTTTATTTTACAAAAACATGCATTGGGAAAATAATGAAAACAACCCATGTTTTTGTTTGAATGAAGGCCCTAGTAAACTAGTCTACTAGATTAAACTAAAACCTCATTGGCTCAAGATCAACATTGATGGTTCCTTTAACATTCATGGTAATACTACAGGCTCGAGAAGAATTATTAGGGATCCGGATGGCAATGTGATATGAACCTTCCATAAATCGTGCAAACTAGTAAACTTCTTATATGCCGAAGTTGACGATTGCATTATGCAATGAAGATCTCTCAAATTATCCCCAATCTTGTATGGATAGAAACTAATTCCACTTATCTTCTCAACACTATCAACAGAATTACCTAACCTCCATGGAACTTGGTTTGCATATTTGATTACATTTGGAAGCTATGCTCTCACAAGGATGTTAGGTTTTCTCACATCTTCAGGGAAGGAAACTGAGCAGTTGAACATCTAGCTATGATTGGTGAGGTATTACAAGTTGCATCCATCTCTTTTTGTGCTCTTAATAACTTGGAATCACTTGTGTTTAGTGACAAACTCAACTTACCTTACATTAGAGGATAACATTGTAGTAACACTTTTTGAGTAATGAAATCCATACATTTATAAAAAAAACCAAGAATTAACATTTTTCTTTATCTAGGGTTTTAATAGAAAAGGAAAATAGTAATTGGCAATTTTGTGTTAACTATCATTCACTTTACCAAATAACTATCTATAATAAATTTTTGATCCAACCATTAATGAATTATCAGATGAAATCTATGAGACTATCTTATTTCTTAAATTGGGCATATATTCTAAGTACCATGAAATTCACATATGTGAATAGGATACTTAATAAATGGAGTTTTGCATTCATAAGAGCCATTATTAATTTCTTAATTTGCCATTCAAATCATTAATGCTCTAGCTTCATTTCAAAATTTAATGAATACAATTTTGAAACCATCTTACATAAATTTGTCATTTGTTTTTCAATTATATATTCATTCAAAGTGTGGCATTAATTAATTATATACAATAGCTTACTTTTGTTCTTATAATCTTAACCAATAATTCCCTCTTCCTAAAATAGTAAAAATGTATTTTTAGTTGAACTAGCATTGACTATCTAGGCCTAATTGTGGGTAGTAACTGCTTATCTCTATATCATCACAAGATCAACATAATGATAACTTAGCCACACTAAAATCATTAAATAATTATGTGGATTCCTTGTGTTAGTTGGATATTGTTATAATTTTGTTCAAAATCTTACAACATGAGCCTTTCCACTAATGAAATTATCACATGAAGACCAATTTTGATGGACATCACAAATTGATAAAAATTTCACTGTTGTAAAATTAGTACTCTATAATCCTTCCTTATTATCTCTTCCTAATTTAAAAAAATTTATTTTCTAGTAGAAATTAGTGCTTCGGTCATCAACATTGACACCATCTTAACTTCGAAGAAATAATGAATTGCTTTCTTTAGTAAAAAAACTCAATCCTATATACAATGAGCATCTACATATATATAGAGAGTGTGCAATGACTATTGCACCAAAGAGTAGGTAATATAGGTTATTTTAAAAATTATCACAAATAAAAATTATTAATTTTAAAGTTAGTGGATAATAATTTAAAGTTAATATATTAATTATTAAAGATATTATAATAACCAAAAAACTAAGTGTAATAAAAATAAAAAGGCAACATGCATATAATGTTTAAGTGGTTTGGCCGAACTCTTAAATAGCTTACTCTCATACTTAGCCAACTTTACTAGGATTCCACTAACTCAAAACTCTAGGTTATAACTATGGACATAAAAAATGTCATTAGAATACCTTAAATCCTCATCAAAAATTAAAACCCTAACCCAACCTATCCCATTAAGTTGTCCTTAGTAAACCTTAGGAGGAAACCATGCAGGAGGGACCTTTGCAAACCTTTCTTACGTTATAGGTTTGACTCTAGCTTGCCCTAGGGTATACCTCTTTTACTACTTAAGTCCAGTCATTCCATAGTAGATGTAATTATTGATTTTAAGCAATCAACCTCCTTCACTGATTCAAGTATTTATATAATTGATCATGTATTTTTGAGGACTAACTTAACCATCCTCAAAATCATAACCCATGAGTAAGTCAATGGTACTAACCTACCCTTATGCCATTTAGGTCTTGAACTAAGTGACTACCCCACTAAACTCATTTGGCTAATCAATCGAGAGATTCAACCTTGAAATATTCATAGCATGATTAGGAATCAAATAACCACTAGAACACTTGGACATATGCCTAGTGGACCAAAGACTAAGAAAGCCAAACTTAGCATAATCTAGTTTACCTTAGCTCCAATTCAACTCAAACTCTTTAGACTTCTCATTAACCACTTCAATTTAGTTGATGAATGTGTCCATATAAAAAAATATAATTGAATGTAAATATTGATTCCATCAATCATGTTAATTGAACACACGTTAAATCAATTGGCCCAATTAGGCAAATATCATGAAATTGGCCTTAATCATTAAATTGATTAGACTAATTGAAAATGTGAACTCTTCTAAATATCTTAAATATATTCTAATAATCAATTATTCCAATTACCCTATGGACTAAACCCAATTGCCAAAATAAAATAATTTCATCCACTAAACCCCATACCTATTTTTTGTGGTTGATTAAACTAAGCTAATTATAATATATAATCAAATTCTCAAGCGTGATTATAGCCAAGGATGTCATTAACAAATGCTTATCTCAACTCACATAAATTTGATCTCTTTAATATGGTCAATTTGACAAAATGGGCCAATGGGTCCAGTTTTCGGTCTAAATGAGAACACTTATATTAATGATGAAATTAAGTCTATTAAATGGGTGAATAACTTCAAAACCTTAAAAATGATTTAGAATTGAGTCTTAAAAACATTTCTTTAGTTCAAACCAAATGATTTTGACCAATGGATTAAGTCAGCCCATTAACCCAATTGGTGCTAAATTGGGATATTATAGAAGATTAAATCCATGTCACCTAATCTTTGGGATTTTTCAAAAGTTTTAAAACCCATAATTATCCATTACCATGTGATAAGTGTTAAAGTTGTGAAAATTTGCTATAATTTTAACGTAGTTATCATATTTTTTATATGCTTAAATGTGTTTAATTTAAGTATATATTATGTTGTAACAAGAAAATTTTCAAAAAAATAAAATTAAAGAAGAAGAAATTTAGGCCTAGCACCTAAGCACTACAAAAGAAACATCACGACCTTGGATATAGCCTAAATTGGGGCAATTTTACATCAAGGCTAGTGCTTAGGTGCTATATTAGTAGCACCATATGAGACTTATTTTAAGACAGTTTTACAGCAAGCTAGGTGCTTAGGCACTACATAAGCAACACCACGTCGCTGTACTAGAGAAAAAAATATGAAACATAAGTAGCAAGGACAACGTCATAGCACTGATCAGCAGTTTCGTAATTCTACACCATGATAAAATAGATTTGGGATGGTAGCAATGGTTTCGAGTAGTTTTCAAGGTAGTTATGGCAGGAGGGATAGATAAACGGATAAAGGCTATTTCTAGGCTATATATAGAGGACATTTCCAAGTGAAAAGGATTTTTTTCTAGACTTTATTTTTTTCTTTTTTCTTGGCCAGAGGGTGAGAGTGTGTATGTGTGCATGAGTTCTTTGTGAAGCACTTGGAGAGTGAAACTCCAAGTGCTGTGAGAGTGTCATAAGGGTAGTGTGAAAAGGGTGTTTTCTTAAGCTATAGGTGGAGGAGGGGATCAACAATCAAGAATTTTCAATGGGGAATGCTGAATAGTTCCACAAAAAAAGTAGTAAAGAATCACAAAGAGTGGACTTTGAAGACTTACTCGATTTGCTCTTTCCTTTTTTTCTCTGGTTATCCTACGTCTTATTTTACAATGTTTAATAAGACTTTCTTCTTTCTCTTTATTATGGAGCACTGACTGATCTACAAAGTGCTTTGAATTTATGTGAACTTTTTAGATGATTGTGTTGTATTAAACTTTATTTATGGATTAGTATAAAAAACTTATTTATACTTTTAATGAATATGGTGTTTTACTTTTTTCCGTGCTTCATTTACTTATGATATGGCTAATTACAAGGTTAAAATCAACTGTGATCTAAAGATATCGATGGAGTCTTAGAAGAACTATTAGAAAAAAGATAAATAAATGTACTAAATAATCATTAATGTGCTAGATAGTCGAGAAGTGCTAAATAGCCATTAAACATATGATTATTTTTTGGATTCACAATCATTTAAAGATATATATGAGTAATATAACCAATCAAAATTTACTTAGCACTAGATAGAAAATTGAGTAAAATGATTTGTTTGGTTATACCTCTTTAGACATAAATAGTATAACGTTTTTGCTTCTGTTTGACACTACAAGCTTAAAATGAATCCACTATTTATTTTAATATAATACATAATCTAAAAACTTCATAAATTAAGAGAACTACATTTAAAATTAAGAAAAAACACTTATATTTTCTATAAAAATCTAAAAAAAATTAAAATTAGTATTTTTTTTAATCTCTTACAAAATAGTATATAGTAATTTTAATTAAGCATTTTACATTTCATTAGATAAAAACTAAGTTTTAAAGGATTAATAATTAAGTTTATGTAAATTAATATCAAATTTCGCTCTACTCCTTGTGAGAATGATACTCTATTCATTCTATATTTCTTGATTCGACATGTGCACTTGTGTATAAATTAAAAAAGTAGCAATCAAGTTTTTGGCACTGTTGTTGGGGATAAAATAGTAATTTGTATTAAGTTAATATTAGTCTTAATAAACTACTTTTAATTCAACATTTTTGTTATATGTATTTGTGTTAGGTGTTTAAGTGTGAAAAATCTTTGTACTTATTCAGTGTATTATTGTTTTAGTTTTTGAACCAAAGTTGTGATTTCTAAACTTTGTATGTGTAGAGACAAAATTATAAAACTAGTGTCATTGAACTTAGAAATTGAATTACTTTGTAAGAAAATTAGAAAATAAAAAAGAGAATAAGAAAGAAAACTAGTAATGAATAATCAACCAGTAGGAGAACCATCTAGACTTCTTAGGGATTATGCAACACCAATTGTAAATGGAATACATCAGAGTATTGCTAGACCATCTATTCAAGCAAATAATTTTGAACTAAAACAATCAATAATTCAAATGGTGTAAAACTCTCATTTTTGGGGTTCACCTTTTGAATATCCTAATATGCATATTATCAATTTATTAATAATTTATGCAACCTTTAAATACAATGAAGTAAGTGATAATGCTATTAGGTTAAGATTATTCTATGTGTCACTTAGGAACATGGCTAAAATGTGGTTGAATTCATTACCTCAAGGATCTATAACAATTTGGAATGAATTAGCTCAAAAATTTGTAGCAAAATATTTCCACCATCTAAAACTACTAAGCTAAGAAATGATATTACATCATTAATACAATTAAATAATGAATCTATATATGAGTCTTGGAAAAGATATAAAGAATTATTAAGAAAATATCTTCATCATTCATTACTTGATTAGCTTATAATTTAATCATTTTATAATGGCTTAGTAAGATATGTTTGGACTATCATAGATGTAGTAGTAGGAGGTAGCCTAATGTCAAAACCTTTTGAAGAAGCTCATTCTTTAATAGAGAAAATGACAACTAATAATTTTCAATGGCCCTTAGATAGATTAAATATTAAGAAAGTAGCTAGTGTTAAGAATGATGATATGTTTGTAATGTTGACATCACAAGTAGCTTTCCTATCTAAGAAAATAATATTTTAGGAATTAATCAAAATATTATTAATATGAATAAAGGGAGAGAAAATAGAGAAATATGTGTGTTAAAAGATTAAACTAATCAAGGATTGGAAATGCTTAATTATATCTTAAATAAACCAAATGATCCTTATTCAAATACATTCAATCAAGGTTGGAGAAATCACCCAAAATTTATCTAGAATAATAATGAAAACTTTAATCAAAATGGAAATATGGGAAGTTGGAACAATAGGAATTAAAACTATAAAAATTTTGATTTTAGACCTATCATTCACTATAATATCCTATTTTAGAAGATTTAGTGATACAAATGAGAACTCAATTTGCTTTATAATACCATGAGCTTCAATTAGAAGTTTAGAAATTCAATTAGGGAAATAAGGTATTAGCCTTACAAACATACCTCAAGGGAATTTACTTAGCGACATTGAAGTAAGTCATAAAGATGAAGATAAAGAACAATGTGAAGCAATTAAATTAGCAAGTGGAAAGAAATGAAAATAAATAAAGTTAAAAGATAAAGATGAGGAAAATGAAATATTAAGTAAATAAAAAAGAAAAATAAAAAGGAAGAAAATAAAAATAAAGAAATTAAAGAAAAGAAAAAGAAAGTAGAAAGAGAATCATTTAGGAAAATGAGAGAAATACCACTACATCCATTTCCCCAAAGACTTCAAAAATAAAATATTGATAATCAATTTTATAAATTCTCAGAAGTATTTAAGAAATTATCCATAAATATACCATTCATTGAAGCTTTGAAATAAATTCCTTAATATGATAAATTTATGAAAGTCATTTTATATAAAAGTTGAAAATTTGGAGAAAATAAAATAGTATCCCTGACTGAAGAATGTAGAGCAATAATTCAACAAAATTACTTGAAATATTAAAGATATAGGGAGTTTTATAGGGGATAATTTTTTTTGGAAAATCATTATATGATTTAGGAGCAAATTTAAATTTAATGCCTTTATCAATTTCAAGAAACTAGGACTTGGACAAGTACAACCTACAAGTGTGATTCTATAATAAGCTAATAGATCTTTGACTTATCCTAGGGGTATTATTAAGGATGTTTTAGTTAAGATAGATAAATTTATATTTCTTGTAGATTTATAGTATTAAATATGGAGGAAGATAAAGAAATACCTCTCATTTTAGGTAGACCTTTCTAAGCTACTGGAAGAATGATGATAGATGTTCAAAAAGGGGAATTTATAATGAGAGTACATGATCAAGATGTTAAGTTTAATGTGTTTAATTTTATTAAGTTTCTTGATGATAGAAATGAAGAATGTTATATGATTGTGTTAAGTGAAAGTAAAATGGAAACAAATTTGAATTCTTATATCATAAATGATTTTATAAAACAAAAATAGAAAATGATGATGGAAGAATATGTAGATATTCAAATCCTTAGAATTACACCCAATCAGTTTAAGGAAAAAATTGAACCAATATAAATGTCTAGAAATAAAGGATCTCAAACATTTATAATAGAAGCCTAAAATTAGAATTAAAAACCATTACCAAATCATTTAAAATATGTTTACCTAGGGAAATAATCAACATTACCAATAAACATCTCAATTGATTTAAAAGAAAATTAAGAAGATAAATTAATTGAAGTTCTTAAAAAAATGCAAAAGCATTCAGATGGACAATAACATATATTAAAAGAATTAGTCCTTCAATAGGTATGCATAGAATTTTAATGAAAAAATAGTAAACCATTTATGGAAAATAAAAGGAGATTAAATCTTATCATAAAATAAGTAGTAAAAAAAGGGAAATTTTAAAGTGGTTGGATGTAGGAATTATATATCCTATATCTGATAGTGCATGGGTAAGTTCAATCCATTGTGTGCTTAAGAAAGAAGGAATGAATATTGTTATTAATGTAAATAATGAAATCATTCATAATAGAATAGTCACAAGATGGAGGATTTGTATTGATTATAGGAAGCTAAACAAAGTCACTAAAAATTATTATTTTTTGTCTTTCATTGATCAAATGTTAGATAAGTTAGTATACCATTCATATTATTTCTTTTTAGATGAGTATTATGGACATAATAAAATTTCCATAGCACTTGAGGATCATGAGAAAATAACATTCACTTATCCTTATGACACCTTTGCTTTTAGAAGAATGCCCATTGGCTTATGTAACACACATGACACTTTCAACATTATATGATGGATATATTTTCTACTCTAAATAAAAATCAATTAAACTAACCAACAACTGAAAAAGGGTTATTACTGTTGTCTTTGCCTTCGATAAATTTAGATCCTATCTAGTTAGAACAAAAGTTATAGTATATACTTATCATGCAACAATTAAATATCTATTAGAAAAGAAAGAAGCTAAACCTAGATTAATTAGATGTGTATTATTATTGTAAGAGTTTGATCTAGAAATTAAAGTTTAAAAGGATCTAAATATCAAGTAGATAATCACTTATCTAGATTAACAACTGAGGAAGAATTGACAATTAGCAGAGATATTAAGGAAGAATTCGTAGATGAACAATTATTTGCATTCAAGCATAAAGTTATTCCATGGTATGTAGATATTTTGAATTATCTAGTAAGTGAAATTATACCTTATGGAATCAAGTATAATCAAAAGTAGAAATTTTTACATGATGTAAAATTCTATTTTTGGGATGAACCTTATCTTTATAAGTGTCCTGATCAGATTCTACATAAATGCATAGCTGCTAATAAAATTATAGAAATTATAAGATCATGCCACGATTCTGAGTATGGAGGAAATTTTAGAAGTAATAAAATAGCTATTATAATATTATAAAGTGAATTTTATTAGACAACTTTATTTAGAAATGTACATGAATATATTAAAAATTATGACAAATGCTAAAGAATGGGAAATATCTCTAAGAATCAAGAAATGCCCTTTAATTATATTTTTGAGGTAGAAATCTTTGATGTGTGGGGAATAGATTTTATGAGACAATTTGTTTCTTCATATAAGAATGAATATATCTTAATAGATTTTGATTATGTGTTCAAATAGATAAAAATAATAGCTAGACTGAAAAATGATTCTAAGGTAACTATTAAATTTCTAAAGAAAAATATTTTTATAAGATTCAAAACACCTAGAATCATTATTATTGATGAAGCTACTCATTTCTATAATAAATATGTGAAATAAGTTTTAAGGAAATATGGAGTACAAAATAAAATAGCTACTGCCCATCATACTTAAATTAGTGGGCAAGCTAAAATTTCAAATATTGAAATAAAGAGGACTTTAGAAAAACTCTAGGGCCTACTAGAAAAGATTGGTCACTAAAATTAGATGATGCATTATAGCCTATAGGACTGCATATAAAACCCCTATTAGAATGTCTCAGTACAAATTAGTATTTGGAGGCTTGTCACTTACCATTGGAATTAGAGCACAAAGTATTATGGGCAATTGAAAATTAAATTTTGATATGAAAACAAGTGTAGAAAAGTGACTCAAAGATTTCAATGAGTTAGAAGAAACAAGATTGGGTGCATACAAAAATTCCAGGATATATAAAAAGTAATTAAAAAATGGCACGATAAGAAGATCATTAAGAAACAATTTAAGCCTAAAAAATAAGTATTACTGTTTAATTCAAAAAATTTCAGGAAAAAAGAGATCAATATAGTCAGACCATTTCTTAGTTGTTAAAGTTTATGTACATGGTGTTTTAGATATTCAAGACTTAAAAATGAATGAGATTTTTTAAGTGAATGGTCAATAACTTAAGCCATACCACGAAGGAAATTGAACTCAATTTAAAGTGTCTATTAATTTATTCTAAGACCTTAAAAATTAGAAAACTTATGTTGGGATGAGGACATTAAATTAAATTAAGGACTTTTTGGGAGGCAAACTAATATATGTGTTTAAAGTTTTTTAGTAGTAAGTTTAGTGTTAGGAGTTGAAGATCCATTAGAAGAAGATTGCATTGTTGGGAGGCTTAAGAATTGATTAAGGAGCTCTTTCCCTTCTTTTAAGTTTTTAGAATTATCTCAAATGTTTTTTCTATCCTAAAATATTCGTATATATATATATATATATATATATATATATATGTCCAATGCCTAGACCCTGCATAACTAGCACTGAAGCACAATAGAAAAAAAAATGAAAAAATGAATAAAAAAAGAAAAGCAAGTTGACCAGTGCTTAGGCACTACCAAAGTAGCTTCATGTCACCAGTCAAAAAGGTCATTCAAAAGGCTGTCATGTAGAAGGACACATTTAACATAAGAAGTTGAAAAAGTTGATTAACACCGTGACACTCCATAAATGCCTGACACACTTTTTATATGCTGTCAGTTATGTAATTAATACCATAATTATACTTTTTGATGAGAATAGAAACTGCCTTGACTAGTTGATTAGCACCTAAGTGCTGCATGCAGAGTGTTGTAGTGTTAAACCCCACAAATGAGGGCAAAGAGGCTAGTTCCTAGGCACTACCAAAGAATCAGCATGATGCTAGGTCTTGTTTATAAATAGGACCTCGAGGTAGCTAAATTTTTCATTTCAAAGCCTTATTTTTTAGATATTCTTGCACTCTTTCTCCTTAGCATCTCCCCAATTTGAAAAAGATAAAATGCTAGTCAAATACGTAAACAAGGATAATAAGATAGTGTCTGAAAACACACTCTGATCACTTTATCTATGTTGAGGTGGAAGAGAGGTACCAACAAGCTCTCATTCACAAATATCTCATATTAGAGAAAGGATTCCACAATCCAGGTTGGTGCATAGAAAGAATTATTAATAAGTGAGCCTGAGAACATTTTCCCTATGGCAACAAATCATGCGTCCTCCCTATAGTGCGGGAGTTTTTCGTTAATGCGAAGGTGCATCTGGACAACAAGGTTTTTGTAAGAAGAAAATTGGTAAGTTTTAATAGTATTACCATTAATGCATATTATAAATTATAAAATTATGCATATAATGAATATCTTTCCTATTATAATTGTCATCTAAACTTTGATGAAATTCTTAGATTCCACATTATTAGAAGTGTTAATATTTAATGGAAATGGAGGGAGGAAAAGATTATTAACCAGTGAGGCTAAAGCTTAATATTACTTTATTTTTTCCAAGTTGATGTCCACTGGTAATATCAGTCGGGTAACTAGGGATAAGGCCATTTTGAATTATGCCATTTGAAAGAGTTTTTTTATAGATGTATGAAAGATAATTTATAATTCAATTTATATTATGATTAATGGTAGTACTATAGTAGGTTTTGTTCACCACCCCTCTCTTATTTATTTATGATATCTTTTGGTTGGTGTGATGGGGGAACCAGATGAGAAGATTCTAATAAAAAGGGTTCTCCTCACTAAAAGGACAATTGAAGGATTGGCATAAAAAATGGAGGTAAGAGAAAGTTTACACACTCCTCAATTCAAATCTCAATCCTCCAAATCTTTAAACAAGAAACTCCAAGAAATTGGAAGAGAAATCTCTTATTTAAAAAAAATGGTCAATGAAAGTAGCAGGTGGTATTAGGAAATAAATTTTTTTTGATCAACATACGGGTCAACAGTGGTAGTAGATCTCTTATATGACTGAGTTTAATCTAGCACTCGTTGACATGTTCAAAAATTGTAACTTAATGTTGGCCTAAAACAAATTTATTTTCTCTGTAGCACTACAATAGCAACCCTATGTCAACACTCAGTTAGAGCAAAAAAAGAGAAGAATAAGAAGAAGAAGAAGAAAAAGAAGAAGAAGAAGAGCAGGAGGAGGAGGAGAAGGAGAATTATTAGAAAAGTTTTTATTTTATTATTAATTTTTGTGTATTTTTATTTATTTTTATTGTAATTTAAAGTTTATGTATTTATATTTATATTTGTTCAACTAAAAATTAATGTTAAATGTTCATCTTTCATATGCATTTTATTTAAATGTGATGCTTACATAAATGTTAGTTAGTAACCCCAAACTTTAATTATTATTCTTCTTGAAATTGATATATTTGTATTTTATAATTTGAGGTTAGTTTAAAACATATTATAAATTATTGGAAGCTCAAATTAATAAAACAAAATTTCAACTCAAAAAAGGCAAATTACATTTAAAATTTTATTTAATCATTGAATTGCTTTCAAACTAATAATAACCAAAGTTCTTAGTAAAACTATTAATTATTGTTAAGTTAAAAATTTTCTTAAGCACACACATTACACATAGGAGATTCTTATTGAATTGATATTAAAATAAATATAAATACATATAATAAGAAATAACATAATTTAATCTATTATTAATTGAAACTTATGAAAAATTGTTAAGTAAATAAGATCAGGCTGAATTGAGTTAAGATTGTAGCAAATGTATCATATATTACAAAGCAGATATGATGTACTTTTAAATTATATATATATATATATATATATATATATATATATATATATATATATATATATATATATATATATATATATATATATATATATCATAAAAAAGAGAGAAGAAAAGAGAAAAAAATTAGAAGGTGTCACTAATTACAATCTAAATGAATTCAAGGAAATTATGGAACAACAATAATCATAATTTTAATTGAGAAAGTAAAAAATTATGCTTATTTCTATTATATGGACAACTACTTATTAAAATTCAGGTCATTCATCTTTGGAAGAATTTATTATGATAATATGCACAAAGGGAATCTAACTTAAGAAAAATATTAGTTAATAATAAGAATTTGAGCTATCATAGTTTGAAATGATGAAATGAAAAAAATAAACATTAAAATATTAAAATATTATTTTTATTTTTATTTAGAAATTCTTATTTAATTAATTTAGACTTCTAAAAATTCTATATTATCAACTAACTCAAAGTGGCAATATATGGACAAATATATCAAATTACTTGAGGATAAGTAATAGTTTGAGTTTAGAGGTATTTGATAAGTGTTAAAGTTATAAAATTTTATGTAATTTTAATGTATTTATCATATTTTGTATGTTAAAATGTATTTATTTTAAGTATATTTTGTATTGTAATAGAAAAGTTTAAAAAAATGAAAAAGAAAAATTTAGGCCTAACACTTAGGCACTGCAAAAGTAGCACTATGACGTTGGATATGGTCTAAACTAGAGCAATTTTATAGCAAGGCCAGCATCTAGGTATTATATTTGCAGCACCGTGATTCTACATGAGACTCATTTTAAGATAGTTTTACACTAAGCTCAATGCCTAGGTGTTGCATAAGCAGCACCACGTCGTTGTACCAGAGGAGAAAAATCTAAAGTAGAGACGTCAAGCATAGCGCACTATGCCAGATCAACAACGTTACATCAACAGCGTTACAATGCTTCAACCCGACAAAATAGATTCATGATGGTTCAATGAGGGTTTTGAGCAATTTTTGAGGCAGTTATGGAAGGAGCGTTAGGGAAATCGACCAGGGCTATTTCGAGGCTATATATAGGAGATATTTTCAAGTGAAAAGTATCTTTTTCTAGAACTTTCTTTTCATTTTTCTTAGCAAGAGGGTAAGTGTGTGTAAGTGTGTGTGAGTTCTTTATGAAACACTTGAAGAGTGACACTCCAAGTGCTGTGAGAGTGTTATAAAGATAGTGTAAAAAGAGTATTTTCTTAAGTAAGAGGTGGGGAAGGATATCAATAATTAAAGATTTTCAGCAAAGGATGTTGGATATTTCCACGAGGAATCAGTAGAGGATCGCGAAGAGTCCACTTTGAAGATATACTCGATGTGCTCTTTCCTTTCTTCTTTGGTTATCCTACATCTTATTTTACAATGTTTAAGATTTTCTTTTTTCTCTTTATCATGGAGCAGTAATCTATACTGAATTTATGTTAACTTTTTTGGATGTTTATGTTGTATTAAACTTTATTTATGAATTAATATAAGAAAATTATCTATGCTTTTAATGAATATGATGTTTTACTTTTCTCCATGTATCATTTACTTATGAACTGGCCAATTGTAAAGTTAAAATCAAGTGTGATTTAGAGATATCGACGGAGTCCTAGATGAACAATTAGGAAAAAAAGGACAAATGAATGTATTAAATAATCATTAAAGTGCTAGAATTGTCTAGAAGTGCTAAATATACATTAAATATGATTAATTTTATGATTCATAATCATTTAAGAAAAAAATAGGGTAATATAACTAATCAAAATTTATTAGCATGAGGGAGAAAATTGAGCAAAGAGATTTATTTAGTTATACATGTCTAAACATAGAGGGTATATCATTTTTGCTTCTGGGTCACTACAAGCTAAAATCAATCAACTTCTTAGTTTAATATAGTACAGAATTTTAAAACTCCATAAATTTAGAGTAATATTTTTAAAATTAAGGAAAGCACCTATATTTTCTATAAATATCTAAAATTATAAAAAGTAGTAATATTAATTGCTTACAAAATAATAGATAGTAATTTAAATTAAATGTTTTACATTTTATTAGATAAAAACCAAGTTTTAAAAGATTAGTACTTAACTTAATGTATATTAATATCAATTTTTTCTCTAATTTTCATGAGAATGATACTCTACTCATTCTATATTGCTTGATTCGACATGTACACTTATGTATAAGGTAAAAAGTACTAATCCCATGACCAACTTTATACCTTAATTTCATATGTTAACTAAGAGGTTAACATATAAATTAGCATTAAATGAGCTTAACGACCAAGAAATTTGGACCAATGCCCTTTAACCACTTCAAGCCTTTTCTAGACCTCAAGCTTTGCTCCTCAACTATATATAGATCTCCCCATGGCAACTTATTGTGCTGAGTTGTAGGATATCTTAAGCTTAACCATGATTATTCATGGATAAGCTCTTCACATGAGAGGAAGAGGATAAGTTCATGTTCCCATTCTAGTAGTTTATATTATAAACATCATGCATATTGACTCTTTTCTTGAATAAATCTCATAACTTGATATTACACTTTTATCAAATGTTTAACACTTTGTCAATTTCTTTGACTGACTATCCATAATTATTCAAATATATTTCTCTAATTTAGCACTTTTTATCCCCTTATTCATGCTCGCTTTACTGATAAAATCTTATGGGCTCATCATATATATAATTACTTAGTCTATTCATAGTATAATTGCACTTCTAACACTATGCTAATTCTTTTTTATGAACATGATCATCTATTGGAACAAGTTTAATATGAGTTTGGCTAATACCACTTTTAATTAAGTTCTTATTTAACTAAATCATATTAATTTGACAAAGTCATTTTGTTGTTTAGTCACCCAATTGTGTTTTGTTTGTGAACATAATGGGATTTCAAGTCATTAATCATTAGATTCTCATTTTAACTCACTTAAACTCACCTTCCTTCATTTTAAACCAAACTCAAAAACCAACTTTCATCCAAGGCTCCCATTGTTAAACCCAAACCACATGGCAGCCACTTTGCTTGGCCCAAGTGGACTAGGTCATCGATGGACCAAAGGGAGGTGAGTTAACTCACCTCTCCTCACCTAGCTGAACCCATTAGATCCAAATAGGAGGACATGTGACCCCCCACCTAAGCCCTTGGCCAAATGAGCCACCTCGACTTTCCACCGATCTCTTTGGCGGTGGTGGTCGGTCAAAATCGAGGAGATAATGAGGTTGATCTGGGAAATACCCTCATTTCAAGCTAATTTGAACACCCCTTCCTTGAGAGCTTCTAGAGACTAGAATGAAATCCTCCGAGCCCTTTCCAAGCCTCTCGAGCCTCCACATTGCCATAAATTACTAAGTCAAAATAGGGCAATCCTCCACTCAACCCAACTCCACCAATACTCAATCAAACTCAAATTAATTTCACACACACACTCCTCACACTTTGTCGATCAAGAACAAATCATCTCCTAAGCCCTCCAACCACCAGAAGCACCACTTTAACCAATGTCAACGTGCAAAGTGATGGTTTGTGGTCCATAAATCCAACTACAAGGAATTAGTGAGCAAGCTGCTCAGCACGGCCTTGCCTAGTCCAGACAAAGCTTCCTCAAGCATTGCACCATCGGTCTTAATCTCCGGCGAGATAATTTCCATTAAAATCAAGAAATCTCAAAAAAATTTGGGCCTTTTTGAAGGAAATTTGTATGTCATGCGATTTTGACTGATGGATTCATTCAGATCTTCTTTGTGAAGGTGTAGGATCATTTTTGTGGTTATCCATGCTCAGGTGAGCTCGGATCGAGCAAGGAAAGGTGGACGGTGTCCATCGCTTGTCGCTCGGGGGATGATAGATCATGCGTCATCCATTCTGAATGATCAGAATGGATGACCATGATTAATCTGTTAGATTTAATCCATTTTATTATATATAAATCACAGGTTTAATCTTAGTTGTCTGATCTTAGATCAAATGACGGAGATGAAACCGCGTCTGCCGCCAGCCACATGGGTGCTGGTCGAATGAGTTTAAGTAGTCAATCCCGCAGCGTCATGTGGAAAGCATGCCACATCAGCGGTCTGTGTGGCGCCAAAGGAATTAGGCTTAATTAATTAGTTTTAATGACTTAATCTTTGAAAATTCATAACAAATTGTAGAAAATTCTAAAATACAAATAAATACTAATTTTAAAAGTAAAACAAAGGAGAATTATTTAAAATTTATTCTAATTAATTTTGAACAGTAATTAAAGCTTAATTAAAGTTTAATTATAAACTTAATTAACTTAATTAATCCTTAATTACTTGAGTAATTAATCCCAAACTCTGTGTGTTAGTCTAATGGGATGACCTCCACCTCCCATAATTTTCTTGGAATTTATTGCTTGGTTAATTAAGGGAATTGATCATTTAATCCCTAATTACTCTCTTAATCCACTTAATGGTTAATTAACACCCTAAATAGTAATAAATAAATTAATTAAGTTCACTAATCATTGTCTAACAATAAATGGGATTAGGACCTCCTGCCTAACCTCTTTTCCTATGTCCACTTCTCTTTAAAGAAAATTAATTAAAATGAGATTAATTAATGGTTTAATTAGTTAATTAAATGGCTTAATTAGTCAAATTGAAATCATGATCACATCAGATAATGTGTTTAATAACATAAAGACCTTTTAAGGAGATTATGATTAGCCCATAAGTGTGGGAAAATCATAAAAGTACTTAATTAGGTTCTTTAATTTAATTAACCTTTAATTATGAGCTATTTGCTTTAAGTCTTTGTAGGAGCATTGCAATTTTATTTTGTCACATGTTCATGTCATTTGTGGCTCATAATTAAGTGGTTAATCAAATTAAAGATACATAGGTAAGGGTGATTAATTGATTTAATTAAGGACCCAACTTAATTAATTCATAAAATCCACTTTATTAGCTCTTCTTAAACCAATTAAGTTCACCAATATGAGAATGGGATTAAAACAACAAATAATTCTTCTCCTCTTTAAATTTAGTGAAAATCTCAAGTCATAAATTAATAAAGAAACTTTGGTTTTCTTTAGATGGGCTTATTTAATGTGATTATCCTTAGGAATTAGTTTAATCGCATGAATTATGTGTTTATATTTAATTATTCTTTTCCAATCACTTAAGATGTTGTATTTTAATTGATTTCATGCATTCATGTCTTCAAATATAAATGAATCAAATGGATTTTCTTTATGTAAGCTTGCATGTGTTGGCTTAATTTAATATATGTGTGACTATTATCCTTGATAAATCCAAATCTATTTTTGAAAAGTTTATAAATTGATAATAATATGTGGAGTGATATTAGTTATGAATATATATAAGATTTGCATGTGTTTATAGCTTAAGCATATTAAATAAAGCTCTCTTTCTTATGATTCATATATAGATTGACATAAGTTTGAATAATAATGGGTATATAGTCTGGACATCCTGAGAATATGAGGCTTTAAGTAGCCCCAAGGAGGTCATTTGATTACCTCACTTCCCTGGTTTAACAATGATACATACTTATTTTGTTTCATTCTTATGTATTTCGATATTAGAATTTGGATAGAGTTTTAATTCATATGCCTAAATAACTCAATTAAAAAAAAAAATACAATCTTTGCATGGTTTACATCTTTATAGTTATGCATGCATTCATATGTATTTAAGATAGCAAGTGTTTAGTCTAGACATCTTAGGAATATGAGGCTTTAGCTAGCCCTAAGGAGGTCATTTGATTACCTCACTTCCCTGGTTAAAAATGGCATGTACTTTCTTACATCTTTTATACATGTGTATGTGTGCTTAATTAAAAGATGGAGATCCCCTTTTGTTACTAAAAATGCATGCATCCATATTCACCTAAGTTATTAGAATATTATATATATATATATATATATTAGTGCTCTCTTTTCCTCATTCATGTATAGATTTACATGGGTTTGGAATGGTAATAAGTATATAGTCTAGACATCTTGGGAATACGAGGCTTTAGTTAACCCTAAGGAGGCCATTTGATTACCTCACTTCCCTAGTAATAATGACACATACTTATGTGATTCCATGCTTATGTATTTTGGAATTAGAATTTGGATAGAGCTTTAATTTATATTTTTATATAATTTAATCAAAACAAAAAAAAATTCCAAACATACATGTTCATCATCATTTAAGTGTGCTAAAATATATTATATGTATAGATACACTTAGGATTGGATCATATGCATATTACAAGTGATGGAAAGGAATGATTTAATGTAAGTCATGTGTTAGTAATTCAATTAGATTAATCTTAAGAAGCCTTTCACATTGGATAAGATCATTTAAAGTTAACCTAAACTTAGGATTAATTAAAAATCAGTTAATAAGCCATTCACTAAAGAGAATAAAATCATATCAATATGCTTTAGAAAGTGACTTAAGGTAGGGATGAAAGAGGGTAATCCTCTTCTTTCTCTTTATAACACATAGTTGCCAAGTGTAAATCACATGAAATGAAACAAAATACAAATTAAAAATCACAAATCAATTAAACAACTTCAAATGAAACCCACCATCATGCTAATTTGAATAATTTCCAAACTTAGAAAAATACAACTCTAATGCTTAGTTGAGACATATCACACAAAGCCTTAACACACACATTAGAATTAAGTCACCACTTCTAGCTCTATGATAGGATGATGTATGATGCGATGTATGTTTTGTTTTGTGATATAATATTTTAGACTGGATGTTAGGGTGTATGCTTTATAGACTGGATGATAGGTCGCTCTTAGCCTAATTATGTCTTCTGTAGGAAATTATGCTTAAGGGGATGCTTAAAAATAAATATAAATGCTCTCTCTACAAGTTGCTTAAACCCCTAAGCATAATCTAAAGTAGGACAGGTGGGCTTGGTTACCCATGTGCAAGATGCTAAGTGCAAATTATACATATAACTACTTTGGATTGTATGTGTGCTTAGCTAACGCTTATTTTATAGGTGTAGTTAGATTTACTTTTCCCTATATAAATGTAATTTTGTAATAAAAATTAGGATTAGAGCTATGGGAGGGGGATTAGGATGAGCAATGGCTAGAAGGCTTAGTCATGGGAGGCCTTGTGATGCCTTTGAAGCACAAACTAAATTAATGGAGGAAGATAAGGTGGATAATAAGATATGAAGAATGAAGACCCTCATAACATGTATTCATTTCTAATTATAATTATTCTTTCATATACCAGATTATATAAGGGTAGAGCTCGGCTACCCATATTTTCTCTCTTTGGGTTGTATGGTAGCACCCGACCGCACCGACCTCTTATTCTTTTATGATATTTTATAAAATTAATTGATGATTTGTTTAAATTGTGCATTAGGATTTTATCTTTTTATAATTTATTTATGTTTGATTCTTTAATGTGTGGCTTGGATGCGGTAGCCTCTTAGGATAAAAAATTTTTTTACCTGACTAATAACTCATAATTAAAGTTTTAAGCAACTCATAACCTCAGCATAAAGTTTAGGCTGTAATCAAGATAATTAAAATATTTAGAAACCCCTTAGCTGTATATTATATGTCTCACATCATGCATGAATCTTCTATCATTCTAGTAAAATGAGGGCCTCAGTCCTTACATAATAGGGACCGCTTGACCTATGAGAGCAACCCTGATGATGGAGCTTCACCATCTTTTCCTTTTTGAATTGGCCAATAATCAACTTTTATCATGCATTTAGGCATAAAGAAATCTTAAAGCCATCATCTAAAATATTGTGTTAAAATGAAGTACAAATTTTTAAGATTTTACATCTATAGATTAAGTCATATGCTCATACCACTCATACTCTAGTCTCTTAGAAAGTGGGTTTAGAACTTTAGTCTCTTTCAAATTAAATAACTACCCTAGCTATCTTGCAAATTCATAAAACCAGACTACATGGTTTTAAAATTATAGGTGGTGTTAGCTGGCGGCCACTCTAGACGGTTATAAGTATAGAAGACAGACATATTTACTCTCTCTTATGAAGGTGAACCCTTATGTCCACCTGTCGCTTAGATTTAGGTCATGCTTTAGCCTGTATTAAAGCTCCATAGATTTAGAATCTGAGATAGCTATTTCCTTTGAGCTACAAGCATAAATCCTCACCTCTTAGGCATTTTCACAACCTTGTGTTGGTGGATTATGAGCCCTAGCAATCTAATAAAAACTCAACTCAAATAAATAAAATCTCTTCACTTCAAATATATAAAGCACAATCATAGGATAGACTGGAATGCTCACTAGGTCTCCTAGTATCATGAGCATTCCCTACATATTCTCTTTGGATTCTAAAAATAAGTCTTCTCCTTGAACTTTCCCAGTTGACTTTTCAAACATAACTAATCCTTTGATAGTCTAACATTGAAATCTTTGGAGATAAAAATTGTTTACTTTAATCGAGAGTATTCTTAGGGAATTACATTTTCTATGATGTAATTAACTATGGAGGCTTATCTCAATAAGGAACTTAAGAGCTTAGTTTAATATAAACCCTACTTTATTCATCCATGTAAAGCAGGATAAAAATCTCTAGTATATTCGAAGACCCATCATGCCTTAGGAGCCCTTATTAGGTGATTAGGTCCATTGAAGGGTGATGCCTCTATCTTTCAAGATAGCACATCATACCTCAATGTCATACCCGATCACTTCAATAAGTACCCCATATGATCTGCGTGGTGTCTCCCCACATCCAAAAATAAATACTAGTGGTTCTGCAAAAGAGTCCGGCTTTAGAAATGAGCAAACTAGTTTAGAACAAGTTTGATATTTTCTTATTTACTTATAGTTAATTTTATCATTATGAATAAAATTGGTTTTTATAAATGGTGCATAGGGCCATGTAATTTAGATGGTGAAGAATTAGATTGAGAGTCGTCCATCATTTTGAGATAATTTTTGACAATCCAGCTGTTGAAATTGCTTGATTTCAATTCCAAAACCATTAGTGAATGAAATGGAATGAATTTATATAGTTTTATCTCCATTAAGATCAAATTTAAACATGAATAAAACTAAAAGTTAAAGGGGTGGCATTCATGGCATACCTCAACTCCGGTGGCCTCTGGCGATCGGATCAACTTGAACACCTTTGGAATGTCATGATGAAGTTGTGGGAGGAAGGAATTGGATTGCCTCCTCATGGATTGGCTTCTGGACCAACTCACCGACAATTTTTGGCGATGCTGGCCATTTTCTAGCTTCCCGATAATAAGGGGATTGTGGCAAGGTCACGATCATCTTTATTTTAAGTAGGGGAAGGTAATGAAACTATCAATTTTGAGTGGGATATTCTCTCTTTTATTTTTTCATTAGAGGTCGAGCCTCTTATCTCTTCTATCTACTCCCTTGGTCAGTCACAACTAACTGATGTCCTCGGAGGTTAGCTCCAAGGCTCTTCAAATGTTCCATAACTATCCAAGGATGAAGAGGGGGAATGGGGGAAGAGGTGGAATGATTAGAGAAGCTCATTTGTTATTTTGCACTTATCTTTGGCCATGGAATATTCCGTCCTTGTGGCTTGACTTTTATTTAATTAATTTGCTTAAGATTGGCTTGCAATCTTTCTTAACCCATTCTAGGATGAGTTTAGATAGGTTTAGTTCCAATTTAAATTCATTTGGTGATTAATCTTAGCATTAGATTCAATCTAAGTTTTAAATTCTTTAATCACTTTCTTTTTTATTAATTAGTTTTATATTTTGGTTTAAATCATCCTTGATTGTCCATTGGATGATTAGGAATTGAATAAACCCATGTCACATCAGAGTTTAGCCCAATTCCAAGTCAATTTGTCCCATTTTGCCTTAAATGGGTTAAGTTGTATTTGATTGAGTCAAATGACCAATTTTAACTCCATTAAATTATGTTCACACTCCATTAATGTCTAATCATATGTGTGAGATGATTTATAGTGATTAATTTCATTTAATTTGAAATGGATTTCAATTTTGACCCATTTGACCCAAATTGGGCTTAATGGGTTAAGTTTGGGTTCATTTGGGCCAAATGACCAAATTGGCCAAATTGGACCCAATGATGGGTTGGTTTATGTTCAATAATCATTTTCAAATAATTTTGGATAATTTTTTTGGTTAATTTGAATTTGATTTTGGTTTGAATCTAATAAGACCCATTTAGGTCTATTTAGGTCAAATGACCTATTTAGCCTAATTAAGGCCATATTATACTTGTATTCTTTTATGTTTAAATATGCATATCATCATCATCCAAATCATTTTGAATGATTTTATTTGGTCAAATCTTGGGGGGTTGACCTTTGACTTGGTGGGACCCAAATAAGTCAAATCTATGTTTGAAAGATTGACCATTTTGACCTTGATTTGGGTTTAATTTAATTTAATTTAATTTTAGTTGATTTGATTTTTTTTTAGTTTATTTGGATTTATTTTGATTTAATTTAAATTCTTTGGGATTTTCTAACTTAATTAGGGTAATTAGGTTTAATTTCCTAAATTAACTTAACCTAACCTTAATTTGGATTTAGGTATAAATTGGTATGTGTTTGATTTGAAAGTTCACTTTTGTTTGAGGTTTGAATTGAGTTCACCTAAACTCATTAGGGTGTACTAAACCCAAAAAGGAATGCACTAGGCTACCAATTATAGTGCCCTATGTGCCTAACTAGGAGATTCCTAATCTTGGATTACTTATCCTAATTAATAAGTTTGAAAATAATGTTAACCTCATCCAAAAATGAGGTCAACAAGTAGTTTCTCAAATGAAGCTTGTTGCTTTGTTCAAATGTAGCTCACCAAGTGACTTGAGTTGACATATAGATCCCCGAGTCTTAGCTTGAATTTCTGTAGCTCCCTGAATTTTAACTCAAATTATTGTAGATCACATAGATGCCTAAGACTTAGCTAACTATGGCTTGCTAAGTGACTTGAGTCAACAACCAGCTTCTAGAGTCTTCTTAAACTCGGATTGACATTAACTTGTAGAATAACTTGGGGCAATGTAGCTCAGTAAATGATTTTGGCCAAATGTAGCTTACTTACTAAATAACTTAGGCTAATATGTAACTTGCTAAGTCACTCATTCCAATGTAGCTCACTAATCCATTTAAGCCAATAAGTTACTTGGTGAGTGTAATTTACTTCATATTTCAAGGATGTCATGCCTTATTTAGTGACTTGGGCCAAAGTAGCTCGCAGAGTAAGTTGTGCAAAAATAACTCATCAAGTTACTCACATCAATGTAGCTTACCAAGTTATTTAAATGGGCATGATATGCCAAATAAATGTATTAGGGCCAATAAATAGCTAGCCAAGCATTTCCTTATACCATATTTAAACTCTTAGTCCCCATAGTTTGAATTTTGAGCAATATATTTTTGCGAGTATCAAAAACCATTTAGCTAATGAGAATGAAAATATTTATTTAACCTATTTAAACCATCAAAATGTTTTTCCTGCATAAACATTTTTTTTTGCAAATAATAACTTATTATATTGAAAGTAAATACAAGGATAGAGCTTCTTGTAAGGTAGTATTCTTATGATATGGGTCACACAAGCTGGTGTCGATTCGAAACTTTATTCAAAATATCCATTTTTGAGTCTTCTTATGAACTCATCGAGCTTTCTCACTTCGATGAGTTCCTCGATCAATCTCCTAAGGTGTTAATATTCTTCAATGTAATGCTTGTGGTCGTGATGATGCAATACCTAGATTGATTATGAACTCCATTAGCCATCATAGGTTATGGTTGCTTAAAGTATTCTTTATTTTGATTAGCTTCCATTAGCTCAGCCATTGACACCCAAAAAGGTGTGATTGTAGTCAGTTGTGACTCACCATATTCATTGTCAGTTGATGGATTTCAAAATTTACATCTATGCATTGGCATCTCTTCCCATTGAACATTCAGCTTTCTCCTTTTGTCTTATCTTTAGACTTGGAATCTATGTTTTGAGGAATTCTCTATAGGTGGTGATTGGCTGACTTTGTTTATTCTTCTACATGTACATGCTTGTTTGTCAGCTCTAATAGCTCTACCAGAATTCTAGACAACTAAAGTTTAAGAGTGTATCTAAATTGACCTTCTCTAAGGCCTTGGGTGAGTGCAACGTATGCGACTATAGGATTCGAATTCTTTACTTCTAACATTTTCCATGGAAGTGATTAGTTAACTTTTTAAGAGACTCTCCTAGCTCTTGTCTCATTTATAAAGAGCATGTGAACTCTTTAATGATTCCTGGGCACTAGTGAATTGTGTGAGGAACATTTTCTTAAATTTTGAGAATGAAGTGATTACCACCATAAGTAGATGCAAGAATCATCTAAAGGCTGACCCCTTGAAAGTGAAAAAGAATAATCAACACTTCATTGCATCATCTAAGTCCAGTATATTCAAAATATATTATATGGTCAGTAGGGTCAGCGTGACCTTTATAAGATTATAAGTGTGAAATCTTGAACTTTTGTAGGGCCGAGCCTTTGTGATCTTCTTAGAGAATGCATTAGTAGGAGTAGTATTTGTCTGTTCTCCTCTGGTGACTTCCTCCTCGTTCGCTGATTGAACTCATCGTCAATGCTCAGTATCCTAGATAATTCCCTTTTGTGATGTTGAGTTTGATGAGTCATTGAACTAGAGGACCCTTTGTTTTCCCTAACTCTTAGATTTTATTCTTCACTATCTCTGCAACTACCTAGACTATGTGAGTAATTCTATTATTTATATCCTTTTGATCTTCTTATGTAACAAACTATTGTGTATTTGCCTCCATGCCTATTAAGTTGTCCCATGCTAATAGGCCTACTTCATTGGGTACCTAACTTTTTGTCCTCGGCATCATCCATGCTCACCGCACCTAAAAGTATGTTGAATCAAAAGAAATCCATAGAGAGATATAAAACCTCTCTTTAGGCACACAGAGAGTAAAGTTGAACCAAGTCAGACAAATTAAATAAATGGTGGAATGGAAAATGCTAGAAATATAAGAAATTCCACTATATTAGAGAATAAAAGTATAATTAAGGGGCCTCTATTTTCCTCTCGCTTTAAGAAAAAATTCTTAAGGTAAAAAAAAGGAAGTCCTCGCCTCTTTGAGTCTCCCGCTTTGTATAAGATTGGAAGGCAGCTACATAAGTAAAGTATACATCAGCTATGTTTCTTAGATAAGAAGGGACTCACCCATGATCTGGATAATGGGTGAGTGATATATGCAAAATGACAAGTTTTCAAGTGTGGCTGCGAACTAGTTGTCTAATATGAGTGTTTGCTAAATAATTACTCAAATATGGGTGAGACTTCATATATAAGGTGAGTTTTTTTATGTCAGTCGCTTGAGTAAGATGGTCTTCCTTCATGCTTGCTCAATTAGAGAGACTCCTCATGGGTGAGTGGGTCACTTATTTGAAATCTATTTCTTATTGTTAGACACTCTTATTATGATCCATTATTATTTTTTGAGTACTTGTTGAGTCCATGGTTATAGATTTAGCTTTCTAATTCTTCTACTCCTTATAAAGGTGACTCACAAAAAGGATAAGAGAATAAAAGTGATAATTAATTATTAGCATTTAATTAAAAAAATTTGGCCAAAAAAATCTTTTTGATATTTACTTCACATCACCTTTGAATTGATACTGTCTTTTAGAGTTTTCTCTACAGTTTGGGAAATAAAAACGATTCGAGCCCTAAGGCTAGTTTTCTTTGTTGAATACATTTCATCTTTCATTTTCAAGTTCTCTTACTGAAAATGAAAACACTCACCATGGACTCCAAAAGATCTCATGGTGATATAGCTCATACCGAGCTTTGGTCAAGTTTGTAAACAAAAAAAAAAAAAACTAAGAAGGCAGCTGAAGTGGTCATTGCAATGTCTTCTATCTAGGTGAGGTCTTTGGTGTTGATGGTGTTAGCTATGAGCAAGACCATTGCTCTGGACAAGGGCAGGGATAAGGACTCATGAGTTGAAGTGAGTATTCCCAATATAGTTGGGGGGGGGGGGGTGGAGTGTGCGAATTGGTGAATTCTTGCCATATTCAGAATATCTTAGAAACAGTGTTGAGTGTTGTTTAGAAGGAAAGTGAAGAGTTTTTACCTATTCAGTGGAGAAAATTCTTGATGAGTAACTTGGTGAGAACCCCTTCTCAATAAAAGGTAGTGGAGGAATGTCTCACCATGGTATGAAATTTACCTTTGTGACTTTGTTGTTTTTGTATAACTTTACATAGTCTTTTTATTATTACAACTTAGCATGTTGAGTATCCGTGAGTTGATATAAGGGAATGATGACCAAACATTGGCTCATATGGACATTCTTTTGGAACCTCTAGGTAGTTTTGATATGATTATTTATCTTATAAGGGATGAGTTATTTGGACATCATTTAAATGATAAAGAATTTCTTTTATTTCGATATTGGATTCCTTTCTTAAAGATGTCACCTTTGACTAAATGCCATATAGGAATTCCTTTATCTATAGTTGTGATATTGCTTCTTATTGTGTAAGGCTGACTTTAGTGGAAAAGATCCTCACCATCACTGATCTTTTTGCCACTCTATCGAGTAGTGACTCAACATTTTCTAGTTTTTTCTTTGGGAGTGGATCTTCCTCCACCAGAGAGTTCGACATCCTTAGCTCTTTCAACTACCAGAGCAATTACTTCGATAGATATGAAAGAGACGAGGTGGGAATCCCTTCATCAACACATCACAAAAGTGATGAATTAGAGAGGAGCGAGTCCTTCCTACTATGGGAAAGTAATGTTATGGAGGAACCTTATCCATTTACCCCTTTTATTAAGTTTTTTTTCTTTGCAGGAGAGAGTAACTCTTCTTGAGGAAGGTTCAAATTTGATAGGATAGGTGGTGGCCAAGTTGCAAGGGAAGCTAGTGTCTCGTGAAGCCAAGTTGACCTGACTTTATTGCTATGACAAATTGAACAGATCTTTTCTTTTTGTCGTGGACACTAACTTTATGTTTGACTACTTATCTAATAAAGGGGCACTCGCCACTGTGGGAAGTAAGATCCAATAATGTAAAATTCTTAAGGAATATAAATTTATTAAGGAATATAAATTTATTAATTTTAAATAATACATTCTCTATAATGCTCTTAAAATAAGTCAAAGATCTATTAACTAATTGAAGGGTACTAGTGGATGGGACTTCTCTTAATCCCAACTTATTAAACATAGATAATTGCATTAAGCTAATACTAGTTCCAAGATCACATAATGCTTTCCCAAAAAGTTTATCTCTGTAGTGTAAGGTATAATAAAACTTTCAATTTATGTGGTAACTTTTATTGAATTATAACATTACATTTCTCCATCAATGCCATAATCTCATTCATTCCTAATTTTCTCATTTATAGAAAACATCATTCATGTATTTTGCATAAGTTGGCATCTGTTCAAGGGCTTCAAAAAAATGCAATGTTTATTGATAATTTCTTAAACACATCCAAAAATTCTAAAAAGTTACTAATAAAGATTTTGATTTTGGAGTCTTTTAAGGAAATGGTAGTGGTAGTTTCTCTCTTATTTTTTGAAATTTCTCTCTCTTAAGCTTTCTCTTTCTCTCCCTCCCTCCCTCTCTCTCTCTCTCTCTCTCACTCACTCACTCACTAATTTAAACGTTCTCATATGTCTTTTCTACAACTATATCCTCTAAATTATCAATTTTATCCAAAATTTTCTTAATCAAACTTTACATCTCCTAACACTTTTTCAGTTCAATTTTATAGCTTTATATTGTTTTTTTACCTATTTTCTTAAGATTCACTTTAGTGTTACTAAGCAAACTATCCTAAGATCTACTATTAAATTATTAGCTTATCTTAATTAAGTTTTCAAATTTCTAATAGAGATAACTTGACTTTGTAATTAGGTCCCCATTTGTAATGCTAAATCTTCAATGGAAGGCTTCTTATCCTTAAGCTAGTTTTGAGAAGGATACATTGGAGAAATAATAGGTCTATAATTTTGATTATTAAAATTTCTATTATTCCAAATTTCCATATTCCCATTTTCTTCTAGATTAAAATTATTAATTCATAATAAATTAGGCAATTCCTCTAACTTATGTTATAAGTGTTTGAGAAAGGGTCATTGAGTTTATTTGCTACATAATTAAGCATTTCAATATCTTAATTGGAAGACTCTTCTAACATAAATGATTTACTATTCTCACCAGTAAGGTGTTAGTACTAAAACAATGATTAATCCTTATGTTATCAAGCTTCTTAGACAACAATGCTACTTTTGAAGTCAACATAAAAATTACATCAAAGTTATGAACATTTGCAACCTTCTTAGGGTTTAGTTTATTAGATGGCAACTAAATATTATTTATTGTCATTTCTTCAATCCAAGCATACACCTTCTCAAAAGGTTCATACATAAGAGTACCCCTTCACCCCCCCCCGTACTATTGCATCTATGATAGTTCTAAGCGAACATACTAGGCCATTATAGAATGATTAAATAATGAACAAATAAGGCAAGAAATTATGTGGATTTTATCAATAAATCCTTATAACTCTCCCAAGCTTTATAAATTGATTCATTACCTTTGGATGATGTGATATCATTCTTAAGCTTAGTAGTCATAGAGTGTGGGATACCTTAGCTAAACATTTCTAAGCTAAATTTTTTTAAGTAGTGATATATTCTTACAATAATGAATTCAACTACATCTTATATTTATATCATAGGGAAAATGAAAACAACTAAAGTCTAATGGCATCATCCAGTCCTATTATACTTAAAAGTTGCACAAGTTCTTAAAAATTTTGCTATGAGCATGTAGAATATTCTATTGGTGAATCCTAAAACTGATAATTTTGAACCATTTGAATAATTAAAGGTTTTAGTTCAAATTTATTAATTTAAATTGCTGATCTACTAATGCTTTGATGCACTCTATTTACTAAAGGTGTAACATAGTCTCTAAGTGGCTTAAGATGTTCTACTTCTTCAGGTTGGTTAGCCATTTTATGATTTTAAGTTGATTTTTTTTCTTTCTAGGTCTTTTATAAGTTATTTCTATCTCAGGATTAAATAACATAAGATTTACATCATTATTAATATGCATACAAAATACAATAACATGTCAATAAAATAAGTTTTATGAAATCAACTAGCTACTATTCTACCACTAGGCTAACATAATTAACAAATATAATTCTAAAAGCTTACTATACTTGAATAAAATTAATACAATAATAAGTTTAATTAAAAATAGGCTAACGATATTAATATTAACTTAATTAAAATTTTACGAGATCTTTGGAGATCCAAAAACTTGATTTAGCTAAATGGAATACACAAGCGTGTGTGCCATAAGTAATAGAAAAGTATGTATTATTTCCACAAAGATCTATTAGAAAAATTTACTAAGTTAATTACTAATTTGCTGTTGACCTTAGCTTTTATCCAACTAATTGAAATTAAACTAAATTAAATTAAATTAATTTAAAATCATAAAACTATTTTTAAAATAATATTTTAAATTAATTATTAAAAATATATTTTGAATTTATGGTCCCTTGATTGTTTATATAGAATTTGTAATTGAAAGGTTCTTTTATGTTATTGATAATCAAGAATAATTTATCTTCTTATCTCTGTTGAAGTCAAGATGACTTATTTATTTCAATTAATTAGTTATATTCTCGTAAACTAATTAAAATAACTGATTGCTTTTATATCAACTCCTTATATCGATGCAAGTCCTCAAATATCGTATGCTTATGTATATTCCAAAGACTTGTTATTTCTCCTGAATAATATTTCTATGACCCTTTCGATATATCTAGATTACACTTGAGTTTAAGTTTGTAATTGCCCATATTACAACTAAATTAAGCACAAGTAGTAAATAAAACAAGATAGGATCACAACACATAACTTTATTTCAAACATCACAATACATTATCCATAAAAAATAATACAAGATTCCATAAATCTAAAGTATAAAACACTTAGCTATTCATTGAGAAAGAGAGAATATTTACAACATTTATAAATATTGAAATTACTACTACAAGAAAAATCAAGAGTAAGAAAAGAAAGAGCCAAGGATTTGCTCCAATAATTCTAACTTGCTTTTACCCCTTGCCTCTATAGGTATCGTCTTCTATTGGTTCTACTATTTCTCCCAAGTACATATATTTACACACTAAACCCACACACTAAAAATCCCCCTTAAATGCAAGTAAATGTATTTATGTAATGGCCACATCCCCATCTCTATTAATAAACACGTTCCCTCAAAGAAGTTCCAAAAGTTACCCTTTAAACTCCTCAAAATAGCAAGTAAAATTGTTTAAAACTACATATGTTTGGATGTAGTGTTGCGACACCCGATTATAGTAGCACAACACTAGACTCTCTATCTTTTTGCTTTGAGATGAAGGGATCTAGCACTGCGGTGCTAGTCCTTTAGTGCCATAACATTCTGCTTACTATCTTCATACATTTTTGGACTTCTCTTAGTTTTTTAGCATCGTGATGTTGCGCCTATTAGCACTATAGTGCGATGCTCACTATCTTGATGTCCAAATCTTTAGTAATTACAACACCTTGGTGCTGATGATCCAACACTATGACACTAGGTTATTTATGTTGGTAGCCAATTATTTCAGTTTAATGTTGCATTCTTCATTGCACAATGCTTAGGAACTATCTTTGAAATAGTTGATTTTCTTTAATTTATTTTAAATCATAATTTTTTTAAAATGCTAAAAATAAATCATAACTAAACATTAATTAAATATTAAAACACATAAAAATACTAATTGATTAGATAGCCTCACCTAGATCCTCTTCTCATCTCTTTTTAAGAAATATTTCATTCAAAGACTATAACATCCTATTAATATATTTTTCCTTACACTAATAGATCAACACACCCAATAAGACCTAATTTCTCCGTCCAAATGCAAAAAAAATATGTTTGAGTTTTAATTTGTATTTATAATTATTCTTTTAACCTTAGGAGTTTTAACTTTGGTAGTCATTGCTCTAGTCACCTATTTATGAGTAATGGTAGATTACTCCAATGAAATATCCTTTCAAGATACTCAGTCCTAATAACTACTTATGATTGAATTGATGCATTAGTTGTTGTTTAACATAGTAAAAAAGAAATCTATTATAGGGCCCACTAACTAAAGATGATATCCATTTTGAGTTTGCTCTCGTACAACCTAAAGCCCCTAAGATGAGTTAAAGGGCTCAAGATACTAGAAACAAAAATAGAAATATCCATATATTGCCCCATCTAATGTTCTTAGCATCCTTGTCTCACTAAATCAATTTAAAGTTCTCATTGAAGAGAACAATGCTGATAAAATAGTTTCTTATCTTATATGTTCTATTATTTATGTCACTCAAGATACTTATGAAGTTTTGATCAAGAAGATTCAAGAGGCAGTTGATTTCATGATCGATAGAGAACTAATTGGTAGACAACATATAATACTTACACAAATCATTTCTACTTGTTGTTAAGTCCTTCAAGATTTCTCTTACCATCCATTAACTAAAAAGCTTTGTAGCGAGAGGCTTAGGAATGTTTGAGGGCTTTCAAAAAAAAATTATCTGTAGTTTTTCCTATTGAATATATACTTGTGTTCACTAATAATATACTTTCTATTCCACTTAAGACTATAGTTTTTTATTCATATGTCCTTGCCAAAAGAAGGAAAAAACTTCAGCCAACTTTTCTTCAACATTATATAAACAACTAGTAAAATGTTTTCATAATAAAAGGAAAGATCTTGTGATCTCTCAGACCCTTGCTCAGATGATACTTAGAGGGAACACATCTAAAAGTTTTCAAGAGATGGAGAAAAAAAGTTCTTTGTGAAATTTCTAAAAATGTTGTTAATTCATCCCCTATCTCATCCCCAAAGAAAGGATCATCTACTTTAGTTTCTCATGATTTGAGTGATCATATATTGATAGAAGATCCCAATGAATATAATGATTTGTGTGATGATTTTCCTTTGGAGAATGATGATAGGTTCCTTATCACTTATATTATGGTCATTGGAAAATGAGGCAAACAACATAGTTAGAGAGGTGAGCCTTGTTAAGAGGCCCTTTTGGAGAATATACAAGAAGAGGTGAAGGAGCCATCTCTCTTTGAGAAGAAACAAGATGTGTTAACTCTTGAACGTGAGGATAAAGAAAAAATATGTTTTCATTCAAAGGTAAGAATGAATTGTACAAATGATCACTACTATAATCACACTTAATGCACAAATTATGACTCAACCCTCCCCTACTACCTATTCTTGAGATATTATAGAATAACATATGTTTTGCACCTCAATTGGTCACAATATGGCATACTAAATCCATGAATATTTATGTTGAACCTTTTATTTTTCATGTTATGGTTCCTATTATAGCATCATGTATAGCACCTCCTATTGCATCTTCGGAGTAACACAAGTACAATTCCCTATTATAAGAGCTAAGACACAAGAGATGAAGGCTAATCATGGAGGTCCCATCATAAGGAGCAAGAGTGTCAAGTGAAGAACTTAAGCTTGAAGAAATGAATACTAAGTGCTAATTCTCATGTTTATATTATAAGGTAAATATAGTTAATGTATTTCATGTAATTACTGCACTAGTTTATGTAAATCTCATTAAATGTCATGTTTTGTGTCATATGATGTATGTAGGGCATCTATACAATTATGGTTAATTAATTCATAATTAATTAAATACAATTAATTATTTTAATGGGTGTGGTCGATGACCTTGGTGCAAAGAGAGGGTGTAGTTACTTCTAAGTAGTTGGAAAGCCCCCCTCTTACCTTTTCCCTCCAATGTAAAGTTTAGTGCACTTTAACTCCACCAAATTGTATAAAACTTTCTAGAATTATTGTCAACACACTTGTTTTTAATTTTAATATGTCATTTGTGATTCAATTTCAGTGATTTTTAAAGTTCTATCTACCTTAATTATAAAATGAGAGAGTTGACCTAGCTATTTTTATTGAGACCAATCTTAAGAGAATATCTTGAAAAAATATCTAAACCTCTCCAAAATTTATGAAAATCTCAATATTATAATTAGGCTACCAACTCTACAATTTAGTTTTATTTCATATAATTTATACTTCTATAGAGAGTTTTAATTGTTAGAAGTATGAGTCTATATTTCAATTTGCTATTTATTTTTGTGTTGGTTGTATCTAAACCCTAGCAAAACTTTACCACCATTTCAAGTTGAAACCCATAAAAACCATCCATACTCTCCTATCCATATTATGAGAGTCCAATCCACCAATTGGGTTCATCGCAAGTGTCCCGTCCATATCCTACATTAAGTTTGGTATCATAGCATAGGCTTGGTGAACTAGTTTTGAAAGATGATCACCTAGGTGAGTGAATTATTTGGCAAGGTGTTTGCAAAGGTTGAGTTGATTTATATTAAGGTTATTATTTTCCTTTGGATTTAATAATTGCATTTTCATGTTATTATATCTTTCATTGCAAATTGATGCGGTAGTATTCATGCTTTAGGCAATTATATGAACCTAGTTCATAGTGCCAATAATCGGCTCTACTATTATAATCAAACCATTTATTATAACTTGCACTAATCCTATTTGAATTTTGACACATATATTTGTGAGGGAGTACTCCATTAAATCATTTAAAACTCTCACCTAGATTTAATAACATAGGATATTCATATTGGACAACTTAAGGTTTTATACTAGCTCTATCTAACTTATTTTGTGCTAATTTATTTATTTTAATGTTGTTTACACTTTTTGAAAACTTTATTATAATTTTATTTGTCATTTTTAACTATTTTGTCATAACTATTAGTAGCATCATTGCAACTTTAAAAATTAAAATTCTAAAAATAAAATTTATAATGTTTCTTTAATTGTGTGAATATGCCTCCCAAATCTTCTAGTTATGATCAAATAGACGACTTGAGTAAAGAGTAGAAGAACTTGCCTTACAAACTAAGAAGAAATTAAATAAAATCTAAGGCATAGTGATTAACCTAGTCACCAAAGTTCAAAACATTAATATTAAGGCATAAATCTTACCTATGATCTAGAACCCTAAAAAGGCTAATCTTTTAGGAGAATAACTAACTGGAAATTGTAAGAGACATATATATATATATATATATATATATATATATATATCCTAAGGGACATCCCTTAAGAAATCCCTTTAGAATTGACCATCATAGAATCCCTGAGAATTTGAATGTGCCCATTAAGAAATGCCTTTATAAATGATGGAATCCATGATTTTAATATGTTCTTAGACTAGCTTGTCTAGATAGATGAGTTCTTTGATGAATGACTATCAAAGAATCACTTTTGCCAAAATGAAATTAGTAAGACATTAAAATCTAATAGACACATCTTGATTAAAGAAGAGATTGGGACACATACTCACTTGGGTAGAGAAGAAGGAAATGCAAAGGTTTAAATACTATCCTTAACATTATGAGAAGAAATTACATGGGCAATTGATGACCCATAGACAAGAAAATATGCCAATTATAGAATACATTTAGGATTTGATAACTAGGACCACTTGCACTAATCCAAACTTTTATTGACGAAGTTGAGTACAAAGCTGCAGCAAGTTGTGTTCCTCAAGTTCTTTAGTTAAAGTAATTGGTCGAAGACATTGGCATTAGTCTAGAATACATTCATATTAAATATGACAATACTAGTGCTATATATTGGATCAAAAATTCTATTCAACACTCCCAACAAAGTGTATTGAGATTAGCCACAATTTTATTAGGGGTCATGTGTGTAATGGTAATGTTAAAATTAAATTTGTTAGAACTAAATTTCAAATTTTAGATATTGTTATTAAACCTTTACCTAAAGATAATTTTTTTAAAAATTTAAGGCATATGTTTAGCATGTTAGATCCATCTATTTAAATTCATGAAATTTACTTTTCATATCCTCACACACGCTCATATCTTTTTGATGTTGCCAAAAAAAGGGGGAAGTAAGTTTGCTGATTTTTAATTTCTTTTGTATGCAAAAATTTAGAGGGAACTGCATGACTTCTCTATTATATGATTCACTTTGTTACATAGTTTATTTAACTACATGATTTATTTTGCAAAAAATATTTAAATAAGATTGATTAAAGATCATTTTGCACCTTCATTCATATACACTATCAACATAAGCTTAGCATCATTAAAAAGAGAAGATTATTGACTTCATGAGCCATGACTCATTTATTTGATTTTTATAACAACACACACATGATTGAAATATACTAATATTTTATTTCAAGTATTTCAAAAAAATTATAGATCAATCAACTCAGGAAAGTCATTTCAGATTGGGCTTGGATCCATTAAATATTTTCTTAGAAATTATATAAAATGACAAAGAAAGTTTATAAAAATAATAATTTATAAAATAATTATATTTCATTTACTTTAGTTTTCAGAATGTTAATGCCAAATTTATTTTTGCGTTATTTTTCAAAATTCATAAAATTATCTTTTTTTTTATAATTTGATCATTTACATTATTTAAAGTCTTACCCATTACATCTCGAACTTAATTTATTTTATTTAATGTTACATTAATTAATCTACATATTTTATTTTTTAAATTTTACATTTAATTTAAGCATGAGATATGAAATATTTTATTAATTATTGTAATTATTATTTTCTCTTTCTAAATTATTCTTTTTCTCTATCATATTAATTTTTACATTTAAGTTTCTTCATAAATTTATTTCAAAATATTTTTGATTTAATTTATTTAAATTAATAGATTAATTATTTCCACATTTACATATTTTCAAATTCAAGTTATATTGGATATTCAAATTTGAATTATGCATTAAATTATTTTTTAAAATATTTTTCCCATTCTTTAATGATATGGGCGGCCCTATTGATTTCATTTCATCAGATTTAAATTGATTTAAAGTTAAACTTAAATTAGATTATATTGAATTATTTTCCTTCTTTTAGTTAATCCTATTTTTGAAAATTATTGGTCGTCCTTCTATTATTATTTTAATTCAAATTAAAATTTTATTTAAAATTCAAGTTACTTCTAATTTAATTCCGTAATTATTTTTCTTTAATTGGTTTGCATTAATTCTTGTAAAAAGTTGAGGGTTATGATAGGCAGTCGATAGCCAGCATAAAACTTGTCGAAATAATTATGACATGAATACTTTAAAACATTGTGTTAATTCTAGGGCGTTCCCAGGAAGCGACACGTTGTATGGCCTGAATATAGTGATAAGTGTGCAAGGGCCGCTGCATCGATGCCCTAGTGCAGTGTTAAATAAGCAAGGGTTCCCACATTATAGATGGATGCGAGCAAAGAAGTTAGTCTCTGAAACTAGAATTAGGTTAGAAACTTGGAATATATGTACTCTTACAGGTAAACTAATGGAATTAATAGATATTATGGATCATAGGAAGATAAATATTTTATGTGTTCAAGATTATTGTTTGATTATAGATAAAAGTCTGAAGGATAATGTTGTAAATATTAATATATGCGAAAATAGAATTATAGCTTTAAAGATTATTAGTGATACTAAGATTATCAATATTATAAGTGTTTATGCTCCTCAAGTAGGTTTGGATGTAGGCTCAAAAAAAAATTTAGAATGAATTAGAAGGATTAATATAAAAGATACTTTTTGAAGAAAAAGTATTTATTGGAGGAGATTTAAATGAACATGTTTGTAGAGTGGCAGAAGATTTTAAAAGTATCCATGATGATTATGGATTTTGAGTAACTAATGAAGAAGGTAGGACTATATTAGATTTTGCTTTAGCCTATGATATTATAGTTGCTAAAACTTTATTTAAGAAAAGAGATGAGCATATTATTACTTATAAAAATGGATCTAGTAAAACACAGATTGATATTTTTCTGATAAAAAAAATAGATCGTTTAGATTGTAAAGATGGTAAGATCATTCAAAGTGAAAGTCTAAATACCCAACATCGATTATTAGTCTTAGATTTTAAGATGAAAGATTGGAAGATGAAAAATAAATCAAATTATTATCCTAGGATTAGATGGGGGCACTTGAAGAATACTAATAAAAATATTTTTAATAGCAAGCTACAAGAGCTTAGATTTTGGGATGTTCATAAGGAAGCTAAATGTTATGTAGAAAAAAATAGCAAGTGAAATTAAGAAAGTTGCTAAAAATGTGCTTGGAGTCAAAAAGAAAAGCTTCTTTTAATAAAAATAGTTGATGGTGGAGTCAGAATGTGCAAGAAAATATAAGAAATAAAAATCATTGTTATAAAACTTGGTTTAGATATAAAAACTCGGAGAATTGGGAAAGATATAAAGTGGCCTATAGGGATTCTAAGAAAGCAATATACGATGCAAAAAATTAGCTTTTAATGATTTATACAATAGATTAGATACTAAAGAAGGTGAAAGATGTATGTATAAGTTAGCCAATCAAAGAGATAGGAGAAGTAAAGATCTAGTTAAAGTGTGGTGTATTAAGGATGAAAATCATAAAGTATTTTTCTTAGAAAAAAGATATTGAAAATAAGTGGATGAGGTATTTTGATAAACTTTTCAATGAAGGATTTGAAAATATGATTGATTTTAGCAACCTTAATACCTTAAACAAAAATAGAGAATTTTATTTTTATTGTCATATTAGTAAATCTAAAGTTAGAGAAGTTTTAAAGAAAATGAAATGTGGAAAAATAGTATGACCTGATGATATTCCAATAGAAGTGTGAAAATATTTAGGAGATCAAGGCATGTCTTGGCAGACAAATCTTTTGCCATGTTATTTTAAAGACTAAAAAGATGCCAGATAAGTGGAGAAAGAGTTTGTTGGTTCCTATATTTAAGAATAAAGGTGATGCACAAGAGTGTGCAAATTATAAAGGAATTAAGTTAATGTGTCATACATTAAAATTATGGGAGAGAGTAATTGAGCATAGGTTATGATGTGATATAAAAGTTTTTCACAATCAGTTTGGTTTCATGCCAAGTAGATCTACTATGGATGCTATACATTTGTTAAGAGGTTTGATGGAGAAGTATAAAGAAAGCAAAGAGGATCTACATATGATATTTATTGATTTATAGAATGCTTAAGATAATGTTTCAAGAGATGTTCTTTGGAGAGTTCTAGAAAAGAAAGGAGTTAATAATGGTTATATTCAAGTCATTAAGGATATGTATACTAGAGCTGTTACTTATGTCCAAACATAAGGAGGATTGACAAAAAATTTTCCTATTTCAGTTGGATTACATCAAGGATCAACTTTAAGCCCTTATCTTTCTTTTGCTTTAGTTATGGATGTTCTTACTAGGCATTTACAAAAAGATGTACCTTGGTGTATGCTTTTTGCTAATGACATTCTTCTTATTGATAAGACTAAAGAGGGGGTCCAAGAGAAACTTGATTTATGGAGGTCAAACCTAGAGTCTAAAGGTTTCCATTTAAGTAGATCTAAAATTGAATATATGGAGTATACTTTTAGATGTAGAAGTTATAGCAGCAGTGTTGTGCCATTAGGTGAACAAGTCATTAAAAAGAGTGAGCGATTCAGATATTTAGGGACTATTGTTCAAAATGATGGTGAAATAAATGGAGATGTTATTAGTAGAATTCAAGTTGGATGGTTGAAGTGGAGGAATGCTTCTGGCCTGTTGTGTGATAGGAAAGTATCGCTTAAACTTAAAAGAAAATTTTATAAGATTGTGGTAAGACCTGCAATGATTTATAGTGCAGAATGTTGGCAAATAAAATAGAAACATGAGACTAAGTTAAGTGTTGCAAAGATGAGGATGTTCAAGTGGATGAGTGTCTTTACTCTTAGAGATAAAATGCGAAATGAGTATGTTCAAGAAAAAGTTGGAGTAGCTCCAGTGGCAGATAAGATTAGAGAGAGTCGCCTTAGATGGTTTGGTCACATAAAGTGTCAGCCATCCAATGACCCGGTTAGGAGAGTAGATGCATTAGATTTATCTTATGTTAAGAAAGATAGAGGTAGACCTAAAAAAACATGATTAAGATGTACAAAAAATAACCTTAGTATACTTGAATTAAATGAGAATTTGATACATAATATGACACAATGGAGACGAAGGATTCATGTAGCCAACCCCAATTAGTGGGATAAAGGCTTGTTGTTGTTGTTGTTGTTCTTGATTTATTTAAGGAAATTCCTTGGCCAACCCATGCATTGAGTTTAATTGATATATTTAATTTGATTTAGTTAACACTAGTTAATTATTCTCTTAACTAATTAATAATTATCTAGCTAATTAATTTGCATATTAGGGTTTTCCCTTCTCAATTTTGTTGACCATCTTATTTCAAATTTAAACTGATTTGATTTTTCTAATTCTCATTTAAATTCTTTCCAAATTAAATTCTCTCTTGAAATTTTCTCTTTTAAACTTCCTTCATGTTGACCAAGCCACTCCTAGTTATTTTCTATTTAATGATTTGTTTTTGCATCATGATGCTCTCTTGTTGAATCCTAGCTTAGCCAATTTCTTGCAAAAATATTTTTCAAGGAGCTTCTTCATTCAAGAATTCAAGTTTCCTCTTCTCATTCATTTTCACTTCAAACTTTCTCAACAAAAGATCAATACATCTTCAAGCCTTCATCAAGTTTTAGAAGAGAGCGATTCAAGTTTAATTTCGTATCTCCAATCATTCTATATAAAGGCTTAAGTAATAATGTTCTTTATTTCATTTAAATATGTTTGATTATTTGATTTCACATTATGAATTATAAGATTTTAATTTGATTTTGATAAATATTTTTTTATCATTAATCATTCTTTATTCAAGTGTCCTAATCTTACAAATCATCATGACTTTATGCATGACTTAATTAATTTTGATTTTTAAGAATACATTTTAAAGCATTTTTTATCATCAAATTTTACTTTTTCATTTCAAGATTTATATCATTACATTTTTTAAATTCAAAAACAATAAAAATATTTTATAAACCTTCTTTTATTTATCATTTATTGCTTAGACTGAGAGCAAAAGAATACATGATTTATTTGAGGTTGTATTTATCTAATATAGAAAAAAAAAAAATGCATTTTTAGGACTATACTTAATGTAAGAAAATACCTATTATAAGATTATACTTGATGTAAGAAAGCATGAGTGATCTTGTATTGAGGTGCCTGATACTACACCTAAACATCGGTGCAACATGTACCCTTATTTTATTTAACCAAGATATACAACAACAAATCTTTATCCACACTACATTGATTTTTAATAATCTTATTATCACTAATTATTTATTACTATTATTTAAAGATAGAAGTGACACCTAAATACATTATCATAATAAAAAAAAATGGAATATCGATGAAAATAAAAAAAAACAGAATAAACCTGAATATTATATGATTAAAGAATATTAAGAAAATCTAAAAAAGTAAATTTTACAAACTACAACTCTTATAAATATCCCATTCAGACTAATATGAAAGATGTTGAGGTTAAAATGACTTGAGAAAATAATAATTTAAAAAATATATAAGAGACTTTAAACCTGAGCCTTTTATTTATATATACTTTTTTTTGTTTTAAATTAAAATGAGTTAAATATAATCGAACAAAAAATTATTCATATTCAATTTATTTATAAATCAAATTTAATATATTTATTTATGTTCGTCTCATTTGTTTAATTATCAAGCTGAAAATGAGCTACCAATTAGTTTTGACGGCCCTACTCTCAACTGTAGTTGACACTTGAGCTTTGTCCAGATTCAGCAGTGGATCATTCAAAGTTTTTATAATCTGATGCCAATTAACTCTTTTGTTCTTATTAACCCACTCATTATCCCTACACGCACCCAAAAGCTGTGCAACCAAAAAATTTTATCACAATTTCTACGTTTAAAAGAATGCACAAAAAAAAAAAAAAAAAAAAAAAAAAACCCTACAGTTACACAACAAACTAAATCACAATCTCTGCATTCTACAGAATGAAAATTTTCCAGATAGATCAATGTAATAAATATCAACACTTACACATCGATTCAGAGAAAATCGCCTGGGACTTCAAGAAACGAGTAATACAAATTGCTTTCCAAACCTCAACAAACTAATGACAGAATCAGTGGGAATACAGACAAAAACACCTCATCGAGACATACAAGAGCATGTAACAATAGGGGTATAATCATATAGGTAAAAAATTCGATCAGCCAAGCCCTGCTGATCATAAACAAATAATGCAAAACAACATCGGCCTGCTTTCTTCCTTTTTTTGGGTATATAGCAGTATACTAGTTTTCACGATAGCATGGCATGAAAAACGAAGCAACAATACCATGCATGAATCATGACTGAAGAAGCAACAATACTGACGACAATACCAGGCATGAATTATGATTCCTGCATTTGTGAAGCCATTACATGAGATTACTTCCAATCAAACACTGGTTTCCACTTTAACCTGATGATGAGAAGCATCAGTGACCACCTCTAAACTTGGTATCTTGATAACCTTTGTGCCACAGGAGGCTCTAATTGGGTGAAGAACTGTTCCCATGCTCCACTTCCAAGCATCTATAACACAATAAATTTGCATTAAAAAAAGGTTTATAATAAAATTTTATTCCTTCATTTTACAGTCTTCAGGACCTTGCTATAAATGATCAAGGGTACCTGTTTATATCCATTTAAAACTTGGGATATTTCATTGATTAAATCCTTGCTTCTTATTTCCTGAAAGGATATGTATTAAATTAAATTGAAGTTACTTGTATTAAAATAAAACGTTGGGTTAAATTTCAACGATCACATCTTACATGCCAACTAGCAATAGCCCTGCACATGTAAGCTAGGGAGTTCACAGCCCCAGAGGGATTTGTTCTCACCTATGGAATTGGCAAGAAAAATGTCAAAAAGTGAAGGAACAAGTTAAGTGTTGCCAGAAACAAAAAAAGGATTACCATGGCACAAAGACCTCGGAATGCATCTTCCTTTTCAAAATCATCCCGTATCCTGTGAATTACAGGAGCCAAGTTCCTTGTCAGGAAACTTAAATATTAAACCACCGGAAACTCAAGGACTAATTATTTAGCATTAATCATGTAATACATTTTTTAATAGCAAAAGCATGAATGGTGATTGACACAATACAAAGCATGAGCAGGTAAAAAGTTCTATTTTTTTCAGCAATCCTGTCAAGCCAGCTAAAAATATCCACATAGAATGGAATAAAAAAGAACTAGAATGATAAAAAAAAACTATTAAAAAGCATAAATAGTTCTAGCTAGCCCTATATTTTGAGACAACATCAATTAACTGAGTGTCATCAATGGATCACAATGCCATCACAATTTCAGCATAGCGCAACACAAATTGCATAAGCCGAGCACCTCTGCTTATAAAATAGACGCCTAATATTGAACATTTTGTTATTCAACTTAACTGAAATGGCACATAACACTGATTTAGAACACTTGCTATCTAGGTGACTACCATCCATGCCATCAAATCCAATGCTTTTTAATGGCTCCAATGGATCCAGCCATACAATTTGCAAAGCTGCAGCTTTCAATAGCTTGGTATTGATTGGGAATAAGGCCTTACAAAACCTGACCTTTATGTCCTGCTTGTGGGAGGATTTATGCAGAATTTGGAAAGGATTTAATATGCAGGATTTAAGCTAATTCCTGCCAAATGGTACAAAGGACCATTTTAAATCCTGCATAATCTTAAATCCCATAGGCCCCAATTGTCTTAAATCCAGGATTTAGTAAATCCTAGCATTGGATGGATTTAACTTAAATCTATAAGTCTCATGAACTTTGCTTCACATGCCACTAATCTTGTTGATGCTTTCTCTATCAAGCTCTCATCATGGCTTGCATCTTTACCATTAAGAATTTCATTACCTTAACTTATTTGATATTATTTTTATTATTTTTATCTAATTTGTCTAAAAAAAAGTATTTGCTTAATTAACTTAATAATTATTTGATATTTAATTAGATTAATATCGATTTAATTGGTCTAACTGAGGTTGAAGTAAATAATTGTAAAATGTCCCCTAAGTAGCTAAACAAATTGCCTACATTTATCACCTATCACCACCAAACATTTTTTAGGATATAACCCATAGGATTTACTAAATCATACTTGCAGCCAAACAACCCTTAATTTTTGTGGCTCAAACCAAATTGATCTGCATGTTCTCAGGCTGCTTAATCTTTAGGGCTTTTGATGAAGTTGGGTTAGGTTACGAATGAAAACATATGTTATGCTTTTAAGGAAAACTTCATATTCCTGTCACAAACTAAGAAAATGCATACTCCTAACGTGTTAGAAAAACTCATCTAACAAGCATACATTACGAAAAAGAACGACTGGCTTGAACCTAACTAGTGTTTTCAACCAATGCACGCTTTCTTGAGATTGGATTATGAATTTGAACCACTCAACTGTATAACCATGATCACTATTACATAGTAACGAATTTGCTAGGTTTAGTTTCATCCCAATCTACATTGTAGAAGGGGTACGTTTAGTAGTTGATCGAAAAACTAAGCAGGAGAAGGCCGTGTGACCCAGAATCATGATGCAAAAGGTTTATTGAATCAGTAAGACGTGATAAAAATAAGGGAACAAAATTTCCATGCAAAAAATAGAAGATAATAAGATTATCCCTAGCCTACTCAAAAGAAGAAAGAGGATGAGCTCTTTTCTTCCTTGGAATCCATGCCATATAGTTTTCTAGCATAGGATGGCATACAAAGGAGAGCAAGGAAGAAAGAGGCTCAAGTTGGTTGAATATTTTGCAAGGGGTGGGATAGACAGAGAGAAGATATTGAGGTGAAAAATAATTCAATTGCTTCAACTTGAATTTTTACATCTAAACCTCCTACTTATAAAAGAAAAAAAAAACAAATCAATCCATATCTATCCACAATACACTAACATAAGAAATTTTATCCTAAATTTTCTACATCCATTAAAATCATAGATAATCGTTAAGATAAATTAAACTAGTGAATAAGGCATCCTTATTTCAATGCTTCAAATAAATAAATGACGATGATCGCATACAACAACAACAACAACAACAAGCTTTAATCCCACTAGGTGGGGTCAGCTACATGAATCCTTCATCTCCATTGTGTCCTATTATGATCGCATCTTAAATTAAAATAACTTCTCTTAAATCTCCTAAAAAGTGGTCGATCATGTAGAATTAATTAGGTGAAGATATTTGAGAGAATTTTGGGTAAAATCTTTGACTCCCTCCACTAAGATTTCACTCCTTTTTATAATTTGAATTTTAATTGTAATTTTACACTTTTTTTATCCCATTATAATTTATATTTGAAAAATTATCCTTCCAAGGTTATGCTTACAAATCTTCTTAAGAATCTCTTAGATTATGGCTCTACATTTTAGATCATTTGCTCATGCAGATGCATCTAAACAATAAATAATAAGAACTTAAAAATAAAATCAATACTTGCGTAATAGTATTGATCATAGATACATCAAAAATATAATTATTTTTAATCCCAAGTAAATAGCTTGTACATTTCATGTGAACAATCCATTTGTTCTTGATTTTCTTCATCATCCCACTTTTTTAATATTCTTTCTTTGCAGGTTGCCCTACAATGACCCAATTAATAGAGTAGATGTATTAGATTCGGCCAATGCTAGGGTAGAGGTAGACCTAATAAAAATTAGTTAAGTATAAAAAATGACATTAATTTATTATAATTAAATGAGGAATTTGACACTTAATAAAACACAATGGAGAAGAAGGATTCATATAGCTAACCCCACAGTGGGATAAAACCACATTGTTGTTGTTGTTGCAAGTTGTTCCTCATTTTCATGTTGTGTTGGCAATGCTAACTTGGCAACAAGTTCTTTAAAAGTAGCCATCAAGATGAATATATGATTTGTTTTTTAGGATATCAACCCTTCATGCATGGCTTAAAGACTCCATAGAACTAAGTTTTCCCTTAATCTTAATGAAATGAAATTCCTATGGATTAAAACAAGAGAATGATATCAAAAGATGATCCAATATTAGGGCATATAAGGCTTATGTCACTAATAGAAAACTATAAAGTCATAGGATGTTCTTTTTTATAAAAAAAATGAAAGATAATAAAATGTTCCCTAGCATATCGAAGAGTAGAGAGAGGGTGATCCTAAGCCAACACTTTCACTCCTTAGGAGCGATGCCCAAGAGTTACAACATTAGATGACATGCCAAGGAAGGGAGGATTGGGAAGGATGTAGGCTCCAAAAGTTTGCACCCTATCTCATAAGACCATCACTGATATTCTGAGTAAAACATTTTAAAAGATAGATTAGATTGTATATACGATGCTATTAAAAGATTTCACCTTCATTTTGTGAGAACTTGAGATCTAGTTCAAAGTTCCTTATGGATGCAAGTCTTTATAGTTAATTATCCCTCATGATGATGGAAGAAAACTTTTGATTAAGGTAAGATGTTAGATGCTAAATTTTTACTATATAGTGCCAATATTTTAATTTTAAAATTGAAGAAATTTACCACCATTAGCTTAAAGGAGATGATAAAAGAGATAGCGATGAACCTTGTCAAAACCCCATAATTCCATCATCTTGGATTGTCACAGTCATTGTTTTACTTGATCAAAAGAGGTAGTTGACCTAATTTGATCAAAAGATCCTTATCAACAATCATTAGTTGTCATATTTGATGACCTTTTACACCGAACATGGATGCTTGTCTAAGGGGATACTTTTAAATCGACCTTTTATTAACAAAGGGCATTGTGCCCTATCAGATACACCTGATCACCCTATGATTAACACTTCAAACGACTTAAAGCCATTAGAGAACTTATGAGTTCTTGATTGTGATTGTAACTTAATGATGTTATTTCATGATCAACCACTTAATCAAAGAGCCTCAATCATAACTGTTTTTTGTTATTGTGTCATTTAACAACAACATGACATAATCAAAGAACACATGCTACATTCTAACTAGCATGAGACTTATGAGAGTAACCCTAGACACACTCGAAATGATGTTAACTCTTTGTGAGCTTAAATTAACTTTAGATTTGTCACCCTCAATAAATAATTTTGAAAGGAGGATAAATTTTACTTCAAGCAATTATACAATTTATTATTTTTAAAATTTTGACTTCTATAATTTTCTTGTAATTTTTGATATTTTTATCTTGATTTAAGCATGAAATAATTTAGATATTAAGATTCCTTACTATTGAAATTTATTTTCAACAAGGTCATCAAGACATTTATATGATTAAACTAAGCTATTTTGAACCTTGTCAACTATGTCTAGTTGCACACAGAGGATCAGGTTGAAAATAATCGATCGATTCCTTCTAAATTTTTTTGAATGGCTACATGTTTCTCAAGGCCATATAAATTTGAATTTATCTCCTTTCTCAGCCCATGCAATATCCTGAGAACTTATGTTCGAGTATTTTAGTATATTTAGTCTAAGCACAGGAACATTATGGATAAAAAAATTGTAATAAAATTTTGAAAACTTGCACGTTTTTTTGAAGCAATATAATTTGAGTTCATTTCAAATTAACATGTGTAGCATTTTCAAATCTTGTTTGAACATTTTGGTGCATAAGTTAGAGCAAATGTGGACATATCTTAAATCATAATGTGTTTATATGGGTTTTGGTGCATCTGAATAATGCATTTTAGTGTAACAACAAGGTCCACTTATCTGAAATTAGATGCACCTATGTAACACACTTGTATGAATTTCAATACATGGTGTACATGCACTTGCACAAATTTCAGTGCACTCGCATGCTTTTCAAAGCAGTAACATGACTTTCAAGATGACATGATTGATCTTGAAAGTTGTTTTGCAAATCATGCAACACTTGCAATTATTCAATTTTAATTAATTGCATGAAAGTTACGATGCAGAGTGCACAAAGTTTCATTTTCATGAATTTTAAGGATGCCTTTTATCAACTAGTAAATATGCATTGTGAATCTACTGGCATCTGACTGCAAGCCAGAACTTGAAACAATGCTACTTGTTTGCACTAAGTGGATAGTAATATAGTTTGCCTAAAACAGCACTAGTAGTGTGACAAAGCCATATTCATGCTTGTTAGCAAGCTTTCAAGAACCTTGTAATTACTTATTCTACTTGATTCTAATTAGTTTCAGCAGTTCATTTGACACAACATATACCATATCCAAATATTCATTGAAAGGTTTTGTTCCCACTCGTTAACAAACAGTTGAGTTACTTATGAGTTCTATTTATGCTTAACTCCAATATTAGCATTTCATTTGATGCAACATTTTGAATGTTAGTTTCATCATTATTCTATTTTTATATTTTAATTTTTATTTTAAAATTTAATTCCACAATTTTTTTTTTTAATTGTCTTTTTAAGTGGCATTTAGTCTCAGTTTCGGTAGCATTTACGAGTGTATTAGGTATTGCCATTGTGCTTAAAAAAGTGCACATGATTAGTTTTGTGAAACATCATAGCCGTGGGTCTTTGAACCCACCATGCTTAAAAAAGAACACATATCATCATATGTAAAAGAAAATGCAAATCAAAGAATTTCCTTGCCATGTTGAAATAATACATACACATATTTATTTTATTTTTTACTAATTTAGTTTATTTATCTTGGTTGGATCCCATCAATCTAAATTTCAATAGCATCCTAATGTCTTCCTCACATAAGGGGTGTCTAAGGAGGTGGACATTCCCACTATGCTCAAAAAAGTATATATGATCAATGTTGCAAGACACTACAGCCTAAGGTATTCAAACCAAATGCACTTTAAAAAGTATGCATAAGTCTTTAATAGTACCTACACATAGACACAACATAAGATCTCCTCAACATGTTAGAATAGCACACAAGTATTTATTTTTGTACATTCCCATCATATGGGAACATATAGGGTTACTTCAAATTTTGTGCATTTTTTGTATTTTTACCTTCACATGCAACTAAAACATATGTGTAGAAGAACACACAATCTTGTCTTTTTCTTTTTTCTGCTTTCTTTTCTTCTTCTTTTTTTCTTCTCTGCCTCTCTTTTTTTACACCTATTTTGAAAGAGAAAGGAGAGTAAAGATTGGATGAGATTTTTATTTTAGAGAAAAAGAGGCAGAGATAAAAAAAGAGAAGAATAAAGAATTCTCTCTCTATTTAGAGAGAAATAAAAGAGAGAAGGTGATAAAGAGAAAGACAGAATGGTAGAGAGATAACTATAGATATAGAGAGAGAAAGAGAAGTTTTCCTCTTTTTATTTAGATTGAGAAAAGAGAGGAATAATAGATTTAGGAGAGGGAGAGATTTTTTTTTAAACTCTCTATATCTAGAGAGAAAAATAGAGAGAGCAAGAGGTGGAGGAGATTGATGCTATTCAGGTGGGTTTGATTTACAAGTTAGGGTGGAGAGGGCAAAAGGTGTTCAAGAATGATGTCAATGGCTCAAGTAAGCTACCAGTAAAGAGCAAACACGAGCAAGAGGGAGAATGGCATGCCAATGTGCGAGATAAGAGGCACTGGCTTCTGCAAGACGAAGATAAGAGGCACTGGCTTCTTTCAAAATATTTTTCTACTCAATATTTAAAATAACAAAATGAGAATAAATATGACTTAAATTAAAGAAGTATTCACTTAGATCTCCTAAAAGGATAGCTCGCGTGTAAATTAAGTGGAGAAATTTAACAGGAGACTTTTTGGTAGTTCCCTCAACTTCACGTAGACTTCTCTCTGCTCTTTCCTTAACCATTCCAACATTTTTCAAATTTTAAATGCAATTTAATACCTTCTCAATCTATATTTACAAATTTAATCTTCCAAGATTAAATTTTGCAAATTTCCATGAGAGCTCCAAAACCAAAGTTTACATACACAAAAATGTTTCTAGGCTTGAAATTGTACAACAAAAGAGAAAAAATATTGGTCTTTCCAGCTCTAGCAATGTGCACGATCATGAATGGAAGAATAAATCATTCTAGATAGCTCCACTAAAAAATATGGCGAGTACCATCAAAATTTAGAATTCGTTCCAACTCATGTTTAACAATTCTTAGCAGCTCCATGAAAAATAGGTTGCAAACAAAACACACTGCCCTCCAAAGGAAAAAATGGCCTTAAAGTTGCACTTTAGCTGAACCCCCTAGCTTGCTCTAATAGCAAGCTACAGCTCAAAGTTTGTGTGCAAGACCAATACACCATAACCTACATGCCACAGCTCAAGCAGATTACACATGCTTACATTCCACAGAAAACAGAGGTTATACACACCTTGGAAATCATAGCTAAATATTCATGTACACAATGCATACTCAAGTTGAATCTAGGTTCCATATACATCATAAACGGATAAAACTTTATCCGCAACAGGATATGTTCGTAACAACAAATTTTGATGTTCACATTAAATTTGAAATCTAAAATGATCATATCTGGTCTGGCTTGAAGATATAAATAAGATAAGAATTGCTTGACCAAAAGCTGTTTGATATTGACTTAAAGTTGCAAGAGCTGGTTCAAACATCAAACTCAGGCACAAGTCAAACAAAATCATGAATTTAGTTGGGCCACAACTCGACCAAAGAGGTAAAGACAAGTAATGCTATCATCATCACTAACATCATCAATGGGCTTATCCAAACTATTTGGGTTTTGCTTCATAGATCCTCATTCTTCATTTAGTTCGTTGAGGGTAGCTTGGGATGTTAAATCTATTTTGAACAAATTTCTTTGCATAATTTCTATTTATTTTACATTTGGCCTACCTCCTTTTCCCTTGTAATTCTTCTAAATCAATTTTAGGATGAGCATGATTTACACCCATCAACTCAAATAAATTTTTAATATCATCTTTATGACATGTCATTAAAAATATATGATGGTGGTCCACTCTCTCTCTTACACCTCACCGTCATATATATAAATATAATTAAACAAGTGCTGAATTAGTGAGTGTGAAAAGTATTATCTAACTATTTCTATCTTATTAGTGCAACTACCTCTATTGAAAATGCCCAAATTATCTTTAGCCTATTTTTTACACACCTTAACTATTATTTCTACATTTCATCTTTACATAATTATATCCTCACACATTGTTTTTAGTTATGAAATGCAACTATCTAACATTTCAATTTCTATCACATTCAACAAGTCAATAACTTCTTTATCACTTAATAATAAAATACATTTAACATAGCTGGCCTATTTAGAGTTTAAAAAATTTATATTTAAATCTCCATGATGCTATCTTATCATATGCCGCTCCTGAGACAATTATTTTAACCACATAACTTTAATTCTAGAGATTATATTATTATCTATACCCTCATTCTTTTATCTAATAGCTCCAAGAGATATAAATTATCACATTTACGCATCGTGATATTCTAGTGATTTTAAGATATTATCAATTTTAGAAGCATTATAATTGTATATCATACAGTCAATCTTCACTATAATAATCCTAAGAATATCATCTTCTAAACATTTCCTTCCATTGTTTTATCTTCTACTTTTTTTGTAGAAACTTAATATAGAAAAATAGAGGAGAAAAGATATATTAAATTACTTAGAATCTTTATTTATATTACTTCTTATTCATACAAAGTGTGAGAATTTATATAAATATATCTACTGGTCTTTCAAAAAATAAAACATAAAACAATTTACTCAATACATAAAATAGAAAGGGATTAATCTCCACATGGAGTCAACGGCCTTAGGGATCCATGGGCAAGAAATCTAAGGGATTCCAAAGACTTCAATCCAAAAGTTAAGAATCCTAATCCATGTGCACTAGGAGCCATTGACTGAATGAAAATGCAAATGAGTGGGGTCCACACCAAGGGCCTAACCATATGCAAGGGTAGATAATAGCTACGACTCCCACAGCTCTCAACACTTCCTCTCAAGTGAGAAATTGCATAACTATCATTCCAAATTCACTTATAATGTTTATCAACAGGGGTTTATTATAGACCTTTAATGAATATGTCAGTTAATTGGTTTTCCTGTTGGCAAGTGTGGAGTGCAAATCAATCTACATTCAAGTTCCTCCTTTATGAAGTGCCTATTAACTTTCACATGCTTGATACAATCATATTGTGTTGGATTGTATGTGTTGTCCTATATATGCGTTACATAAGCCAAATTGCATGAAATAAAATCAACGGTTAACAAATGCGTCATCACATGAATCGGAGTTAAAATGTTCCAATCGCAATCGATCAGAACCTCATCGATTCGTAAATTTAATTGTGTTGATGCATCTAAAACATAAGAAATTAATTAATTAAATCTTGTCACACTATTTAATAATCGATTGATCGATTACATGCATATCGAGATCGGAAAGCTCCAAAGACGTCAAAACGACCTCCGTTCGCAAAATTGATCGTGCCGATATCACAGAAACGTCGAAATCTATCAAACAACATTTTCGCGATCAATTCGGAAAAGTCTACGTGACCGTCGAATGGTTATTCATGATCATTAAATAGTGAATTGAAAAAAAAATATATGTTGTAAATGGTGGAGAATAAAGTTAAAAGAAGGAGAGGTATCAGGTAATGACCTACAAGATAAGAAAAAAAAAAAGAAAAGCCATTAAGCTCATAATGTGAGTCATGAAATGAGCATGATGTTGAGCCCAAAAAAATGAAGAGCACACCGCATTTGAAATTAAGTTGGAAATAAGTTGAATGGTGGGGAAGGCTCATTAAATAGCATGACATAGAAAATATATTAAGTGGTGTCATGTTAAAATAAGGAAAATATATTAACGTATTATAAAGGTAAGGAAACTTATTAAATGACATGTAATGAAACAAAGAAAAAATCTAGTAAATAGCCTATAAAATGAGGGCAAGTTAGTCATGAGAGCATTGAAATTCATGATAATTAAGCATGAAAATGATGAAATTCATCATACCTAAGCATGAAAACAATGAAATTTATTGGATGTGTGTAGAAATATGAACAATGCAGACCTTCATGTGCATTATAAAGCATCTTTTCTTACTATTTGATTCAAATATTTGGTGCATATATGAACTCTTGAATGAGATGATTTTATCACACATATCTCAAAGTAATCTAACATCTCATTTGATTAGCTTGAAACTTATGAAAGCTTCCAAATAAATAATGACAAGTGGAAAGGCTTATATGCATTATGAGAGGGTTACATGTTTGATCTCGTTACATTAGAGAGCATGAAAATATTCAAATAAAGAAAACTTTATGTATGTCTTGTGAAATAATATTTCACTTAATTATTTCATAAAAATACTCAAGGAAGCTTGACCCATATAACCCATAGTTTCGAGCTTCAAACTAAGTGTCTAAATGAAATGACTCATTGCGCATATTCAAAGTGTTATTGTATTTCATTCAAACTAAATATGCATACAAACATTCAAATAAGATGAATTACATGCTTACATTACGAGGTAATGTTTTACGTAATCCAAGCATCTCTTCAATCTATGCAAATATTCGAAAGAGCCAAACTCATGTTTTTCAAGAAAGTCCTATACTAAATTTATAGTAAGTATTAGAAAGGGCCAAACTCATGTTTTACAAAATAGTTCTACGCTTGATTTATAGCTTTTGAAATATGCATATGTTTTGACGCGATTCTTTATCTTATTCACCTATAACAAACTTGTACAAGCTTTCAAATGCATTAGCATGATGTTTTCATATATTATAAGATAAACTCATATTCAATCTTCTCGCACCGAGGTGCGTATTAAAGGCTTATATATACAACTTGATATGCTTTTCGCATCAAAGATAATTGCTTCAACTTAGTAATTTCAAAGTCTATATCACACTTTAAAGGGATAGATAATCATATGTATGTTGAAATACTCATCAACTCGAATGCTTAAAAGAATATGTGCAAGCAATCAAATGAAATAAATGTGCAAATGTGAAATGAGTGAACATATACGTACAATTATTCAAAATCAATCAATCACCGACACGTGCCTCGACACGTGTGTTGAAAAATCTAAATTTAGTGTCTGAGGATGCTATGCGGATTGATTTCCAGGTTAAGTCTTAGGACTATCAGTGTTAACAAAACCTAATGATATTGTTATAACTTCTCAACTCGATAAAATCTCTGAGAAGTTAATTCTATCATATGATAATGAGGTGACTATCTCCTAATTTCTCAGTGAATGCTGTATTGATTGTAAAGCTCAATCGGTGATGATCATTATTATTCAAATTTTTAAGTCATTGTGTCTCAAATTCAAATTTATAAATGCAAGTCGTTGACTCGATCCTCTATTACCAAACAAGCAGAGTTGATAACGTCTATCCTAATGATTGCCGTGTTGATTGAATATTTCAACCAGAAGGATTATACTTATCAAAATTCTTTAAAATTTCAATGTCAAATAATTATGTGTTCAAATTTAAACCAATTATAAAATAATCGCATGTTTAAATTGAAAAATATTAATTGAATGTAATTAATCATTTAAAATTTGAAATAAAATTCATCACTCATCTGGAATTGTTTGTCGGGGGTGACAAATTAAGCAAATTTTTGCTCACAAAAAAGCTAATGTCAAATCAAGTATCACCATGTTCACACTAAATAATCTCACACTAGTAAGGACATGACCCATCCTCTGTCAATGTGATTTTGCCGCTAAATGACACCACATAAATTACAATTACCTAGAACTCTCTACTTTTTGAAACGTGACCATTAAATTATACAATGATTATAAATTCATATGTTCCCAATAGCTTTGCGCTTTGAGCTATGAAAGGTTGTATTTGATTAGACAAAAAAACCTCTGTTAACTAAGGTTGATTTAGATTTATCACCTTAGACAAATACAATCCCAAGACTACAAGGATACTTTAGATGCAACTAATGATTGTTAACAAGGATTCATCAATCAAGTTGGGTCGATTATCTCCTCTGACTAAATAGACTAGAGAGCACGACAGCCTGAGATGATGAACCATGAGATCTAAATTGGGCGCGTCACCATTCCCCCCAACATAGGTTTTAAGTTATAAATAATAAATTTCATAAATTCTAAACTACACTCACTACTACTAACACTAAACAATTTGCAATCTATTGGCTAGCCTTAATCAAAAATTTTCTCTCAGTATTGGGAGGATCAATTAACTATAGGTGTTTGCACCTATAGGAAACCTATAATCAGATCTAAAGTCCTTGCAAAATAAGGGCGAAATTTCTAAACAGTGTCATATCTATAAAATGCATATGCCTTCTGAAAATTTGGCCAACACTAATCTACGCTCTTTTCACAGAAAGGTTGGTGGCAAATTTTCGGAGGCCACAGTGTGCAATACTGATGGCAAACTTATTGTTAGAATATATCTTCATTAAACCATCCAGTATGATCTTAATCTAAAAAGGTCGTAGATTTCTCAAGAAATTACCTTTAATTTAAATTCGACACTAAATATTGATACAACAAGTTGTTTCTTGCATCTCCAAGTCAAGAAAATTTCTCCCAATAATGTACAATATATTGAAGTGGATAGTTTATCCACATGTGATCCAAAATGGTATACATCAACATATCCTTCAATTTATAAAGCATCCTGCATTTTATGTAGAATTTCATTCTCTAAACATGAATTAAGATATCTAAGAATTATATAGATAAATTTAAAATAAGACACTTTAGGTTTGTTCATAACAAACTGACAATACCTACCATGAATGTGATGTTAAGTTGGTTGTAAGACATAGATTAATTTTTCAACAAATTTTTAATATTATATTGTGTCTACTTCAATCCCTTCTTCATCCACTTCAACTTCTAACCTAGTTCAATTGAGATTTCACACAACTTGCACTCTATCATTTATGTTTCCTTGGGTAAATTCATAACATATTTTGCATAGAGAGAAATTTTCTTGTTTAAATTGAGCAACTTTTATGTCCAACAAGTAATTTTGATTTCAAATTTCTCAAGATGTCTCTTTCAAAGGGCCTCCTTGTATTGATTTCATTACCAATAACAATTTTGTCAACATATTCAATGAGGATTGAGATTTTTTCATTAGAGTGCTTTATAAAGAGTGTATGGTCTTCTTGAATTTGTTTGTATCAATTGATCATAGCTTTTATAAATATATCAAACCACTCTTAAAAATTGTTTGTCTATGCAGAGCCTTTTTAACTTGCACACCTGTTCATGGTGGAACCATATAAACTTTTTTTTTTTTTGACATGTCCATACTAAAAAAATTAGAATACAAATTGTATTCATTTTTGTATGGGAGCAAAAGTTTCTTCAAGGTCAATTCCATAGGATTACCATTATAGACCACCCATCTACTTTATATTTATAAAAAAAAAAAAGTCATTTGCATCCCATAATTTTTTCTCAATTTGGTAGGTTCACAGTCGCCCAAGTGTGATTTTCTATCGAGGGCATTCATCTGTTTTCTAGTAGTCTCCTTCCAATTCTCATTTTCCAAAAACTCAAATAAGATTTGTGGTATTATAATGAAGTTGGAATTGATATTTTTAAGGAAGGCCTTATGTGCAATGCAAAAATTTTTGGAATGATGTATATTGGGAGACGAGGAATGGAGTGGTGATGAAATGATCAATGCTACAAAACAATAATTCTGATTTTTTAGCTTTCTGGAGATTTCAGCTGGCCTTATTCCTTCTTATATAAACCTAAAGGAATATCGTGCTAGAATTTTTTTGAGTTTTGGATTGTAGGGATGCCAAGATGAAAGATAAGGGTGTCATCAAACTTATCTTCCAGTTGAACATCCTCCCCTTGAAGATGAATTTAAATGAAGAGACTTTATTTTTACTAAAAATGATATCCATTCAAGTAAGGAATCTATTTATGATTGGATGATAGCACTTGTACTCTTTCGAGTAGGGGAATACCCAATGCACACACACTTGAGAGCTTTTAAATCTAATTTCCTCTTATATTGTTTGAGGATATGAACATAAGCAATGCACTAGAAAAGTTTTGGAGGGATTTTGAGAAGAAGTGATTTGTAGGTTAAAAATTCTACTGAATAATTTAAGCGAGCTTTAGAGTCAATCACTTTTAAAAGTATTCTATTGATTAGGTAGATAGTAGTTAAAATAACTTCTTGTCAGTATCATTTTGATGCATCATTCTAGAGAAGAAGAGTCTTAATGAATTCCTAAGTAGTGAAAATTTTTCGTTTATATCACTTCATTTTTTTAAGGAATATCCGAACATAAGGATTAATGAATAATACTCTTTATGAAACAAGAATTGTAATATGTGATTAAAATAATCATAGTCATTATCACTACAAAATATTTTGATATTTGTAATGAATTGATTTTTTTATCATGTCAATGATGGTGGGAAGTATAATGCTAACATCAAATCATTATTTAATATGATATACAAAAGCTATTCGAATGTAGTCATCAATGAAGATGACAAAATCTTGTAGCATCAAAAAAATTAGAGATGAAAAAAATCCCCAAATATTAGAATAAATTAAAATAAAAAGAGTAGAGGATCTAAAATAACTTTCAAGGAAAACAACGTGATAATGTTTTGCTAGTACAAAAGTCTCACAATGAAAATCCTTAACTATTTACATTCATAAATAAATACATATATATATACATTGAAGAGTTTTAAAAGAAGGATGTCCTAGCTTATAATGATGTTTCCTAATGATGTCGATATTTTAAGTAGAAATGAAGGAGAAAGATAGCTAATTTTGGTCCTCAAGAAAGTATAGTTAATCATTCTCTCTAGCTTACCCAATCATCTTCCCTGCAATGAGATCAAGAAATACATACTTATTTGTATAAAAATGATTTTGCAATTATGATCTTTAATAATTTTATTAACAAAAAGTTAAATGTAATATAAGGAATAAGTAATGTCACTAAGCATAAAAGTGGAGAAACTAAAGATATTTCCCTATCATGTAATAGTTGTTACCATTTACTATTTTTTTCTTTTTTTTATTATTGAGGTAGGATTTGAAGGTTTGAAGGTTTGAAAGTTGTTGTAAGATTTTAATGTGGTCAATGGCATTTAAATCTAGAATCCAGGTTTGAGGAGTATTTCAAACACTAAAAAGACTAGCGTCAAGTGAGTATGGTTCAAAAGGTTTTACCAAATAATTGTGAAATTTTTTAGTTTATCATTTTTTTTGAAATGAGTATCTATTTCCACAAAGTGAAATTATCCTTTTTTTGTTTCCTTCTTTATTTTCATTCACGATTGCATTTGGCTTTCTACAAAGTTTCTAGCATTTCTCTTTGATGTCCCCTTTCTTCTTACAATAGTTACACTACATTGCTTCGAGAGGAGGCTTTTTTCCTCCTTAGGGAGAGGAATCAATGACAACAAATCCCTTTGGGGTTCAATGGTAATCAAAAGAGATGTTTCGAAAACCAGATTATTGAGCATCACCATCCTTCTTCCTTCTTCATCTAATGTAAGAAAAAAACTCATTTAAATAAATAAGATTTTCTCTACTTAGTATGTGGACTCGAACTCGATCAAAATCATTCTTGATTCCTGCAAAAAAACTCAAATACATTTTCTCTTTAAATAATTTGCTTGAGATTTATAGCATCCTCACAACACATTATCTTAAGATCTTAGTAATAATCCAATTCAATCTAATAAACCTTTATGATATTAAAATATTCAACAACAGAAAAGATATCTTGCTTGATAATGGAGAATTTTATTTTTGATCTCATATAAGAGTGCAACATCCTAAACTTCTTCTGTGGAAGATAGGAATGCATATAGCTAGGGGTGTCAAGTTTAGTTGACGGGTCAAGTTCAGGGGATTTGTTTGGATGGATCAATTGATGAATCATTAAACAAAATGGTTTTAGAATCAAAATACAAAAAAATTGAACCGAACTAAATTTATCTATAATAGAGCCAAACTAAACCAAAACATAGTTCGATTTTGGTTTAATCGAACTTCGAAAAGAAAAATAAAAATTTGATTTTTGATAATACAAAGATAAAAAATCAACTTATAATATGAGGAGAAAAAGAAAATGAGAAACCATATATATATATATATATATATATATATATATATATATATATATATATATATATATATATATATATATATATATATATATATATATGTATCTATATATGTATGTATGCATAAGATAATGATATTTTGGTTATTTAAAATTATGTATTTATTATTGACATTCCACTTTTCAACTTAACTAAAATTTTTACGAAAAATAGAACTAAAAATTGCAGTTCAAATAATCCCTATTTCAAAACCAAAAACAGAACCACCCTTCAATATGCCAAGTCAAATCAACTCAGTTTGATTTTTTGGTTTAAACCAATTAATGCATACCCCTAGCTCTTTTTGGATCTGACCTAAATTGACCCAATTATATTATACTGAACTTCAATCAAGCCTATTTATTACACGAGTCAAACGCTTTGACCCAAACGTGCTTAACATGAACTCATCACTTCAAACCTATTTATTATGTATATCAAGCTTTTTTTTTTTAATTAGCATATTTTCATTAACCCGAACATAATATTTAACTCATTTAACATATCACAACCTACCTAATCTAGACCTGAACAATAATCAAATCATATTCAAGTTGACTTCAAGTTATTCGGGTCAACTTGAACCAACTCGAATAACAACGAGTCAAGTCTTACAACTCAAACCCGACTCGAATATTGATCAGGTCGATCCAAATCCAAACTTTCAAATTAGCTTGGGTGGAATCATCTCTAACACCCTATATATGGCTCACCAATTTCTAGCATTTTATTATTACATAATTATGTCATGATTATGAAATTTGTTTATTCCTAAAGTATGAACTTTAAGTCCATTAACTCTAAAGGTAGATCCACAAGATATTAGATATTTCCTTTTTTCTTTCAATAAGGTCTAAAAGTTTTCGCTTAAGTAGATCTAAAACTGAATATATAGAATGTAATTTTAGTTGTAGAAGTTCTAGTGATAGTGTTTTAACATTGGGTGAACAAGTCATTAAAAAGTCAGCAATTCAAATATCTAAGCTCTATTGTTCAAAATGTTGGTGAAATAGATGTAGATGTTATTAGTAGAATTCAAGTTGGATGATTGAAGTGGAGGAATGCATCTGGCATATTGTGTGATGGAAAAGTACTGCTTAAACTTAAAAGAAAAATTTTATAAGATGATAGTAAGACTTGCAATGATTTATGGTGTAGAATGCTGGCCAATAAAAGAGAAGCATAAGACAAGTTAAGTGTTGCAGAGATGAGGATGCTCAGGTGGATGAGTGGCTTTACTCTTAGAGATAAAATGCGAAATGAGTATGTTCGAGAAAAAGTTGGAGTAACTCTAGTAGCAGATAAAATTAGAGAATGCCTAGATTTTTGTCCACATAAAGCCGTCGTCAATGACGGTTAGAGAGTAGATTGCCTTATATTAAGAAAGGTAAATGTAGACCTAAAAAAATTTGGTTAAGATGTATAAAAAATAGCCTTAATATGCTTGAATTAAATGAGAATTTGACACATAATAGGACACAATGGAGAAGAAGGATTCATGTAGTCGACACCACAATGAGATTAAGGCTTGCTTTTGTTGTTGTTGTTGTTGTTGTTGTTGTTATAAGGTCTTCACAAAATCACTGCATACATATAATTTCTCCCATTCAAGCGATATGAGGCTTGACGCTCCTAGAGTGCTCCTTTAATTTGGTTTTCACCATACATTATGGTCAACTCCTTGGAAAGGAGGTCAAAAATATCCAACATAATGAAGATAAGGATGAGGTTCAATGAGAAAGAGATGAGGAAAAGAACAAGGAGAACCAATGTTAGGGATGGTAAACCCTAACTTAGCTTTAATACCTCATATAAAAGTAGAAAAAACTAGTTTGGTTTTTTATTTTTAGTAAAATACCTAATATAAAATTAAATTGATTCTCCAATGTTAACATGATTTTTCTAGGCATATGCATTATTACCCTCACCCATAACTTAATTTTATTACTCAAATTTGATTCTCTTATAATTATCACAGTCATGAACATTTTTTGAATACTATATCAAAATGATTCATCTCTCATCCTAATCTTTTTTATTATATTGAAATAATTTGTTGACCAAATTTAACCAATATCCCCTATAATTTTCAAAATCATAAGATGTGGCTCATCTAAACCGAAAGCATTATCTTTAAGCATATTCAACATATATTAACTTCACATTTTTTTATTAACATAAAAGATGCTATGTGATTATGTTGTGCTTTTCATAAAAAAATAAAAAATCAGAACTCTCATTTAATAACTTTTCAATATAATATTTTCATCTTTATCTATGATCTCATCATCATCTCTTTTATAATGTATACTTTAAAAATTATTTAAATTTCTTTCTTGTTATCTACTATTTTATATATCTTTTATTCCTTAGCATCAAGCTTAGCTATAATTTTTTGTTTTGTGTCTACCCTCTTAATATGATGTATAGCATCCTTGCAATCATCATAAATCTCAAGTAATAATTTATACATTGCCACTTTTAAAAGTAAATTTTTATCACTTTTAAACTCTTGAGCGTACTCATTCTATAACTAGTGCTCTTTATATCATTTACATTTCTAAAACTTATTTGAAACTTTATTTAATACAACCAACCATCTTATCCTACATAAAATAATATAGCTACAAAATTTTAATTTCCTCATCTAAACAATTTATTCAAAAACAATAACTTCTAACCTTTCAAAGTTCCACTACCTTATTCTAAGGTAACTTTTGCTTTCAATTGCTTTTATTATACATTTCTAAAATATGCATCTATCAATTCTATTTAATGTTGATCAAACTTAATCTAGGAATCACCTCATAATCTTTGCAAATAGATTTTTTTTCTTCCAAATAAAAAAAATACTATTTCTTTCTGCTTTTTAGTACACCATATTACTAATAGAAAGTAATTACTATGTACTTAATTGACAACATAAGATCATATGCTACTACAAAAATAAGTATAAGTTCTACTACTTCTATCTCCTACTCAAAACATATCATGTATTTTCTTATAGCCCAACTTGCTAAAACCTAGCATTTAAGTCACTATCATTAATCATACTTTCTTCTCAAGAACATATTTTAGCATTTCATCAATCTCTTCCAAAATGTTTTTAAAATTATATATCCACCTTCCATAGCATAAACATTGATTACATTTAAAATATTCTCAATGATAATTAATTTAATAGTCATAACCTTGCCATCAATATATAGAATTAAACTCAATAATTTTATGATTCAACTCTCTAATCACTGCTATTCATGCTCCATCGTCTTGTTAATCATCCTGAAAAGCTCGTAACCTTCCCTATTGTCTTCTCATATTCCATTTCCCTTTGATTTCTTACAAACATACAATATTTAATTGTCTTCTAACTATTGTCAATTAATTCTTTAATATTTTATGCAAAATCTTTAAAATTTTATGTACCAAATCTAAAATTAATTTTATACGCCCAACGCATCAGCATTTTACACCACAATTAGATTAAGTTGTGTAGCATCATTTATAAGTGAAATAAAAGAAACATCAACATCCGGCAAAATGCAATAAAAAAAAGAAAGGGGGAGGCTGTCTTCTAATTATTGTCAATTAATTCTTTAATATTTTATGCAAAATCCTTAAAATTTTATGTACCAAATCTAAAATTAATTTTATACACTCAACATTTCAGTATTTTACACCACAATTAGATTAAGTTGTGTAGCATCATTTATAAGTGAAATAAAAGAAACATCAACAGCCGGCAAAATGCAATAAAAAAAGAACAACGAGGGAGGCAATAATGTTGATTTGGGAGATAGTTGAGTGTGGCTTAGGTGTTGGGAGAAACCATATTGCTGTAGAACCACAACTTTAACGTGGTCTTGGAGTAAAAGGCACGATGGTAACTGTGTAGAAGAAGATGATGCAGTAACGTTGCGAAGCTTGAGTTTTGTTTTTCTATGTTTCAAATCAAGCCTCTAACTCCATTAGTTAAAGAGATGCCAAGGTTTAACATGGTAATGAAACTAGAAAGTAAGCTGCGCCAAGCTGCATTGAGCTCAAGCTCTCCATCTCAAGTAAACATTCAACACAGACAAAACTATTAATTTGCTGAATTGCATGTGAGTCAACCTTGCTGACGCACATCCCTACCGATCTAAGCATAACCTAGACCAAAAACTTTTGATGGTTACTAATAGAGAGGCTAGCTATGAGAGCACCAATCCAATTAGAATTGATACCATCAAAAAAATAAAAGATCCGGCATGGTGGTGGTACTGTTTCTTTTGGTATTTTCTTTTTAATGTGAACATACATCGCATGGAAAAAGGAATTTATGTACTCCAGCGTTTATTATATGTGCATGCTCCCATTAGTTTTAAATAAGAAAAACTAGGAGAACAATGATAGTGAGTTTTGAGAGGCTTTCTAATAAACTGTAATGTATCTGAGATAATCATAGAAAAAAATCCTATCAACACATTAAAATTTGGTTCACAACACTGCTATGTTTACTAAAAAGAAATTATCATCCAACAAAAGAATTACTGAGATGAAAACTACTTACATGCACAAAGCCGAGCACCAAGACTGCATGAAATGTTCCATATGAGGTGCCACTAGATCCGGACATACCCATCCAAACCTACCAAGTGTAATGGCACTATTCTCTAAAAGTGATTTGTTGAGACCCTGTCGAAAAAGCAAATATAAGAATATTGCAATGGTGAAAAAAACTCATTACAGATACAAGTAGGCTCACCTCTGGATTTTGAAGAATAGGGACAATATGTGATATGACTTTTATCACCACAGGAGATATTTCATGATGAACCTGGATTCAATTATACAAACAGAATTGAGATCGTGCTGCTTTAGAAAAGATGGCTGAACATTAAGGCAAAAGAAACAAGAAAACAATTAACTAAAATAACAAACAGGCATACCACAAAGCTTGAAATTAGCCTGCAAAACAGTTTGCCTCATTAGAAATAATATGCCAGCATAAGCAATTTGCCTAGTCTTTCATAATCGTTTTGTGAGTACTGAATACATATAATGATATCAATATCAATCCAATACATTCAAAAGAAAAGGAAATCAAATAGGTAATTATTTTTAGGTCATCCGTGTTAGTTTTGGACTAGGCATTTGAACCAGTGGTAGTTTTTAATATAATAGGAAATAAGCTTCTCCCCTCACACAGGAGATGTATTTAAGTGGAATGTCCTGACTTACAAATAGTTATTTACTGATTAATTTGATAAATTAACAGTTTTCATAATCAATAGAATTAAATTTCAATGATTTTAATTAAAATCATAACTAATTTTTAATAATAGTAAATAATTCAATAATTTAATTACTTAGTTGTATCATGCTTAATACTCATAACTTCATACTAATAAAATCTTAATGATCATAATTAAATCATAATTAAACCCTAATCAAAATATTTAACCACCATCAAAATACTTTATTATCCAATGCTTAAATATTGCCTTTAAAGTTTAATAAAATCTAACATAGCTATTTTAAAATACTAATTAACCTCTATTTAATCTCAATAATATAGGCTAACAATAAATTATTTTAATTAACTAGTTGAGAAAGCAGTTAAATATTCTAGAACTAATCACCATAATGAAACGCAAATAAAACCTTACTGATCTTAACTACTACTACAACAACAAAGCTTTTATTCCACTGCATGAGATCGATTACATGAATCATTTTTCTCCATTGTGTCCTATTAAGTATCATATTCTCATTTAATTCTAACAAAATAAGAATAGTTTTTATACTTCATAACTAAGTCTTTTGAGTTCTACCTTTACCTTTCTTAACATAAGCAGAATTTAACGCCTCTACTCTCCTAACAAGGTCATCGAACGACCGACATTTTATTTGACCAAATCATCTAAGGCTACTCTCTAATCTTATCTATTACCAACCATATCACGTATATATTCGATTCTCAGTTTTTCTCTAAGTGTAAAGACACTCATCCACCAAACCATCTCCATCTCTGCAAAACTTAATTTTATACTTCTCTATTACTGGCCAACCTTAGTGAGCTTAACTACCAAAAATTAATCTTTAATCATCCTACTTATTCAAGTTAGTCTAATTAAGCATTTTAGTAAGGGTTACATGCTTTCTCTAGTTAAGTACACATTTTTTTAACATAAAAAAAAGTGAATCCAAATAGTAGCCTTAGCTTTTACAAATATGATAAGCTAATTTTGTGATGAAATAGTAATGTTGCCAGCAATGACAATAAGTGCGGGCATTATTCACAACATTTTCAATCATGCAAATGCATAAGATAAAAAGTTGACGGTTACATTCCATCTAAGAAAGTTGCTTCACATAATTTGGAAAATTGCAGAGTCATGAGGACTAGCTAAGATCACATCTCTTTTTCATCAATCACGAAGTTTGTCAAAATGAATCAAAAGTTATCTCAATTACAAAACGAAACCACACCAAGTGCTATTACTATTTTCAAATATCAACCCCGAAGTCATTTTTTGCACCAGTTTAGCCATTTTTGTCTTTTAAACATGATTATGATCTTTAGTGACAACTTGTGTCACTAGTCATCATTATTGTTTTATCTTTATGTATAATTTTGTCAATTGTCAGATGTAAACACACCCAAGCCATTTTGAACAAGGTTGACAATTTGTGAATGCTATTCAGGTTAATTTGTCAATGAAATAATGGCTATTACTGCACATGCTAGGCCTTCAGTTATGTCCCGATTATTAAGTAAAAAATTGTCTTTTGCTAAGCCATTCTCTCTCCTCCTGGTCAGCCTCCTCTCAAGGTTGCTCTTTCTCTCGCCTAGCCTTAGGTTGTTCATTTTACGGCGAGACCTAGTAGATTTTATTGCTTTATTCCTCCTCTCTACCCCTTGAAACATCATTCTTCAAATTCTAACTTCCCCTCTCGTTATTTATGCAGTTACTCTGTATAATGGGATTCTTCTGATCTGTGCAAAACCAAAAGTATACAAAATCCACTAGAATCTCAACTTCCTTTGCTGATTGCATCATTAGAAACGAATGATGTTGATGGAAAATAATCAATGCTTGTATATCTAACGTCAGGCATAATGTCACAAATTCTTTGCTACTATTGAATAGAAAAAAAAATGCTTAAATAGTGAATTCCCTCTTAATTATTAGTGTCTGAGAAACTAATAAAAAAGTCACTATTTTTTACAATCAACTAAACAAATTAATATGCAAAATTATCATGTTTATGATAATTCCGTGGGATTGTTTATGGTGAATTTCAATGAAGTTGAACTAAAACATGCAGCCAATGCACATGTGGACAAGGTCTTGACCAGTCTCTCAGATTTAACAGTTTATAGTGAAGCAGAAAATTAGAGCACATAAGTAATTATGATGACATAGCTCACACAAATATGATAGATTTTAAATCAACTATCACAACTACAAAACATTAAAAGCATGAGTCAATGAGCAAGCTTAGGAATTACTGTTTCAACCACCTTCTGTGGATAAAAAAGAAATCCAGAAATACACTTGAAGTGGCGAGTCACTTGATTTTGTAGATGCACGATGCTTTGTGCAGCTAATTCTAGTAGATGGTGATAAATTTCTATTACTAAAATAGCTTTTTGCTAAAATATACAACAATAAAGAAAGTTATGGACAGACAGAAACATCCAATTAATACTTAAAAAACTACGGAGTTGTAGGGAAAAAAGATAAATATATCTCTAGTGAGTAATGCACTGACCTTAACTGCTAATTCCCCAAGTGCCCAACAGGCATTATTTGCTACAGACACAGCCTCCTTCACCTGAGAAACATTCTGCTAGGAAAAGAAAACATGTTAATTGTGTACCGTAGTATGGTTTAGAAGCATAGAAGACATCAATACCAGTTGCTCAGTTGCAATGTTGAGAAAGTCCAAGAGGCGTGCATGAAGATGTATGGGGCAGACCTGGGACCATCCCAAAACTTCATGTTGAACCACCATTAAATGCATAAGGTTGATAAGCTTACGATGTGAGAAAACTTTAGAACTTGTTTTCTACTCACCCTTGCAAGGTCCCCAAGAAGTGCAAGAGCACTTTGCCGAATATCAGTGGCATCATCCATGCAACATTGTACAAGCAAATCTCTTAAATTACTTTTGCCAACCTACAATTTGTTTATTAAAAACAGGGGTTGAAGTTCCACCATAACCAATGGCAAAAACAGTGAGGAAAAGTAGACTGCATGACACAATCAACTATATTTTTTTGCTTGAACAACCTACCATATCGAGTCTTAGAAAATTATCATACTTGAGTTGTTAGCACTCTAAGTTTAGATTGAAAATTCAACAAAATGCTTGGTGTTGATACTCAACGAAGAGGTAAATATAAGACTATCAGTTGATAGATGCATTAAATTTTGAATATTAGAAATATATATAAGCTACTATGCAAGTGACTGAGCTTCAAATACAACATAAGCTCATCAGATCAAGGCACCTAAAAATGTAATAACACCATAAAACTGACAGATAAAGCAACCAATTGAATGGATAGCATATCTGTTTTCTCCAGGATTTATTTTGAAGCTCATTTAAATCAAATGATGACTACTAGACAAATAAAGACCACTCATCCTAATCTACTGTCATGAAAATCATAAAGAGCAAAGTTTAAAAGCTTTTAAAATAACACGATCATGCATCAATAGGGTTGATGGTTATCAACTCAAAATCAAAATCAATATTCTCAAAATTGAAGTTGGTTCGCTCAACATTAGTATCAATCACCTTGAAATTGACTCGATAAATGTTTTAAGTGCAAGAATACCTGTGATTTAGCATATAATACACAAATATAAAATACAAATATATCTCTATACGGATAATAACCTTTATTAGTAATTAAAAATGTTTTTAAAAAAAAGATATTTCATACATTGAAAAAAAATCTTATGCTTAATGATGAGTAGCTGCATGGGACATAGCATATTAAAACCATTTACTGACTGAAAATTGCAAATAGTGATTGAAAATAGAAAAATTGAAGGAGTTTTAAAAATAGAAAATTTTCATTTCACATAAATGAACCATGGTATGAGGAGCTCTATAAATAAATACATCCATACAATCCCATGAGATAAAACAACCAATCAAGTTCAGCAAATCTACAAGCACTTCCTACTCAAGTTAAGAGACCCAACTAACAATCAGATAAAAACAGTCCTAATTTGGTGAGTTTGATTATGCAATCAAATATTTGGTATAAAATTACGCCCATCATCCAAAGAACAACAGCACGTATCATTAGTTTGAAGTAAGTAGAAAGGTGAATATACAGAAAAGAAAGAGAAATGTATTCAGCCAACTTCACCAGGTGATTGAAACTTTTTCAAGAAACCCATCCATACTACAATCAAGAGTTGACCGAATATAATCAAAATTCTTGAGGATTTCAAGATATTTGAAAAGGCTTAGATGAGGAACTATCCAACTGGAAAGACCAAAGAATTAGCTGGTAAAAAATCATACATTCAAACAGCTAACAAATAATGACAGTTCAAATATTACCTTTTGATATCATGATCATTCATTTAGTTCTTAGAATAAGTTGGTTTATTTCAGAAAATAGAAACAAAGATTTATCATGCTATGCTCAAAAAGCAAGCCCACTATGTCAAAAAATAAAATAAAATAAAATAAAAAATACAGTTAGCTTTAACAATTTTAAACCCTGACATGATCACAAAATATTGATTAACCACATTCATATGAACAAAACACGACGATTCAGACCATTAAAACTAGCCATCCTTGTGCCAACAAAATAATCAACGCAAACATCAATACCTTCTTCTAAGTTATTTGGAATCCGTTATCTTCTTTCACTCCAGTGGTGCAATACTAGATATAAATCTGATTTTTCAAAATATCCACCATTGTTCAAACAAAAATAATTCATTCAAGCCATCATCAACATCTTATTCTAAGTACAGTAAGAACCCTTTGCTAACATTCAGTCCTGTGCTGCTACAACAACCATCTTATTTTATAAAATCTTTTCTAACAAACGAAAGCACTGGAAAATTCCTATTCCAGTATCGATTCAAACTCCCCACCTATGATTGTTAATTTCATTTTACACACCCAAGCCATCTCAACCAAAATTCTACCACCTCATCATCAATAACATTACTTCTACACTTCAGTATGGTATCTGTTAAAATTATTGATCTACTACAGCTAACTAATTTGGCCTTCAGAATTTATTTTATTTCTTCTGCAAACTCTAAAATCTATCAAAATTAACTGCTATAATTGTAAGGAATATTTACAAATCAATCACCTAATACATATGTATTTACAATTTAACCACCAATCCTATTTTTTGAACTACCAGACCAATGTATTTACATGTGCCACGATCAAATCGTTAGGAATTTTACAAAAATGAAAAATATGGGTTGGGCTTTTGCTATGATTTTTAATATTTTAAAGTCAATTTGAAAAATTAAGATTGATGCTGGTTAATTTATAAATATAGAAGAATAGAGTGACTGTGTATGTAAAAGTCCCTAATTGTAATCATATAATGTAATATCCATTTCATTAATGCCTAATTAAATTTATTTTAGTTAATTAACCCGTTCAGTGGCGATTCAGAAGCATCCACTTTAGGGATTAAGCCTCGACGCGTGTTCGGTAGGGATCGAAGGTAATTCTTCCTTCCTTAAGCGCATTTTTTTTTACGCGCGAGATCGAGACCGCTCCCGTTCTTGACGGATTTCCTCCTCCTTTCCTTCCCGGCTCGAGGCGCTGTGACCCGCGAGCCTCTCTCTTCATCGCCCGCTTGGCTCGCTTGGACCCGTCGATCACGACGGCGTCGGCGTCGGCTTCAAGAACGCCGCTTCTTACTCCTTTGGGAACGCCATACCGCACAAGTCCCAAGCTTCTGTCGGGTTGGAAAGTTCAGAATTGCTCGGGTTGGAAAGTCCCAGAACCGCTTCGGTTTGGGAAATTCTGACGTCGACTCATGAATTCTATTCTGGCCGATCGGGAAACTTAGGAAAGTTTGTAAGTTCTAATTTCTTTCCTATCCCTTTTCTTCTTTAGCCTTCCTTGGCGTTGAAATGCGTGATTGAGGAGTCCCGAACCGTTTTGGCTGCTAGGTGAGTGGTAGAATTATTGAGGGGGATTTGGATTGACAGTGTTTGTTAATTTTAGTTTATTGATTGAAGCAGGTATTTAATAGTGACGTTAGGAGATTTCTTTGGAGATACTGGTGACCGGTGTTTCCAAAGCTTATGAGAGAAGATTTCGGTAAGATGGTGTTAATTATGTTTCATTTATGAGTTGTATATGTAGAAGTCTTTAGAAGAGTGATTTTATTATAGGTTGTGTACTGAGGAGGAATCGAGTGCATCACTCACGAGGTGAGGCATCTGTAATGTAAATTCCGGTTCTTATGTATGCATTGTTTCTACGACTTATAAAGTGTATGAATGCGTATATAAAATGTAGATATTTACGTAATGTTGAATCGTATATAAATGTTGATTACTGGCCGCACGATTTATGATTTCTGATGATTACAAGGCAGTTAGTTTGTAGCGTATGATTTCATTGAAGCGTATAGAAATGTTTTACACGTTAAATCGATAATGTGATACGCGGAAATGTCGCGAAAATTGTGATAGGAAGGCTATAAACGATCTGCAGATAGAAAAGTTCGACGAGATGGAGTGATTAGGGGATCTTAGTATCCTACAGCATTGAGGTTGGTGTCGTTAAATGTCCGGGGTGTCATTTAGGTATGTAGAGTATGGTTCGAGCTACCTTTTACTTGTTTTAGGTCGGTAGGGTGACGGCCCTTATGAATGAAAGTCAAACCCAAGAATTATAAATGACATTTAGAAAATGAAAATGATTTGATATAAGCTGGCGAAATGAAAATCGTTTGTTCTTTGGCGTTGATTGATCTGATATGAGCTTTCTACGTATTGTTATATTTTACTGATTCTTCTTTCTGCCTACAAAGATATTATTGATTATAATGTTACATTCGCGATGCAGTTTACTAGCTTTACCGAACTTTATAGATTTACATATACATCGATTGTTCTACTTGTCTTTATGCGAGTTTGTTTTAGATTCTTGTCTCTGCTTTTAATTTATGATCTTCGTTGAAAATTTCGGAAAAGCTGGGTAGAAGCTGTCATTTTGTTAGTGTATAGTTTTGGGAAGCTTAAAGACGACGATAAATTAAATGTCTTTACCGTATTTATTTAAAGATTTCACTTAGGTATTTGTGTTATGAATTAAGTTAAGTGGTATATGAATTGCAATAGTTTAGTGATGATTTGATTAGATACACACCTTTCGTTCAAGCGGTAGCAATTGGAACGAAATCATGTCCAATCGAGTCATCTGTTCCTTCTGACTTCTTGGCCATATCATAATGACGAAAGTGTCGAGCAATAAGGTTGAGAACAGAGCAAAAAGATTGATAGGAATGGAAGCATGATTTGGATTTAGGGATGAATAAGTGTGAATTGATTAATACAGAGCTATAGGACGTTAATTTTGGGTTAGGCATGTATGATATTTAATTTCATGCATGTATGATATTGAATAAATCGGTATCATATAAATACTTTTTTGTTAATTTCAAATTAATTTGCCCAAGAAATGCAGAAAGGTTAGAGCTTCTCAGACTAAATGACCAGGTATCGAAGATAATTAACGGGGTGAAATCTGGCAAAGCAGTGGTGAAGGTAGATCGATGAATTGCGAGGGTAGTTGATTGATTTCAGTTGTTGATAAGCTAGCATATGGAAAAATCTGCGGCACAGATCTAAGTATGGTTGAAGTGGACCAACATTTGAGATCTTTCAAACGCTCAAACCAGATTCGGGAGCCAGTGATCCCATAGTGGCGGAAAATTGGTCACTTAAGATTGGAAAAATTTTGGATGGGATGATTTGCAAAACGAGAGTAGTATTACGTATTAGAAGGGAGGCGAAGGTGGTGGCAGGCTCAGCATAGGGAAAGATTTGAAATGACACCCATTACTCAGATTAAATGGGATGAGTTTGTCAAAGTCAAAGATTGGTTATTCCATCATCCCAGGCTTTTCAAGATAAATTTTTCAATCTAACTAAAAAACTATAATGCAATATGCAGTTCACTCTTTCTAGATATACTCATTATATCGATGCGAAGAAATGTAGATTCTAGTAGATCAATTAAGATTAAGATTAGCTCTCTTTGATATCGTGAGTTCTCGCATTGAAAGAGTTTGGAAGAAATGGAAAATGAGTTAAATTTTTCCAAGAGTGGGATTTGGTGAGCAAGCAAAAGCTTTGAAAGAAGAGATTTGTCAAGAAATTTAAGTTTGATAATGACAACAAATTGATTAGAAACCTATTTGTGATAAGTGTGGAAAGACATTTTTAATTGATGTGCTAGATCGGAGATCTTGAATGTGGTCGATTGGACATCGCTGCCTGCCGATGGAGAAGGATGTAAAGCCATACAATTATCGTGGGGGCAGGGGCAACAAAGAAAATTTTTTGGAAGCCGAGGAGTAACACACAATTTTGGGAAGACCTTCGATTGAAAAGGAGAACTTGAGCGTAACCAACCCTCCTGTAAAGCGAGTTTTTCTTTCACTCCACGAAGCAAAGGAATCAAATGAAGTGGTTTGTATCTTAAAATTTGAGATCATTTGGGTTCGATTCGTTTGATTCCGCATTCGTTCATTTCGATTCCTTTTTTATTGGTTTTATTGATCTATTTATTTACTGTATTGAATGGTAATCTTACGGTGATAGTTTGAATCAAATAGGAAATGTGTTGTTGGCATTAACATTCAAGATAAACACTTTCCTGAACCAATTATTGTACCGTCAGACATTTTGGCGTTATCTTGGTATGGATTGGTTGATCAAATATTTTGCAACAATTGAATCTTTGGAAGAGGAGAAAATTTGGCATGCCGGTGAAAAATCATTTTATTTTTCTTGTGATAAGAACGTCGTTTCTTCGATTAGTGCGGTGAAGTTGAGTAAATATTTAAGCGGTGAAATGGTATTTCTAGCCAAATTAGATGTGTTGAATAAGGAGGTGTTTGAGCGAAAAATATTCCAGGTTGTTGCGAATTTCACGATGTGTTTCACGAGGAATTACGGGGTTGCCACTTCGAGAAGTAGAGTTTGGGATTGATGTCTGTGCATACACTATACATAAATCTCCTTACAGGATGGCTCAAGAATTGCGAGGTGAAGTGCGATTACAATTGTGACAAAGGATTTATTCTACTCAAGTGGAGTGCACCGGTATTATTTGTTAAGAAAAGGATGGGACACGATTGTGTGTTGATTACAATTAAATAAAGTGACAATCGAAACAAGTATCCACTTCCGATTGATGATTTATTTGATCAGTTGGAAGGAAGCCGTATTTTCCGTGATTTGAGATCCGGATATCATCAGTTAGAGTTAAAGATCGATATTTTAAAACACTTTGGAACCAGGTATGGACTTATGAATTCCTTGTTCGCCATTTGGTTTAACTAATCTCGCATCTTTATGGGCTTAATGAATCGTGTTTTCAAGCTGGTGGGCCATTTGTTATCATCTTTATTGATGATATTGATTTATTCTAAAGCGATGAAGAGCGTCAAATCATCGAGGATTGTTTTAAATTGTTAAGACAAAATCGATTATATGCCAAATTTGCAAAAATGTGAATTTTGGATGCGTAGTCTTCAGTCATTATCGGTGGCGAAGAGTTTTTAATCCTCAAAAAGTAAAAGCAATTTTAGAATGGTGCACAAAGAATGTTACGAAGTTCGCTTTTAGGCTTAGCGGTTATTACGGAAGTTTGTCGAGATTTTCTCATAAGATCTATCCAATTTATTGAGAAAGGATGTCAAATTCCAATTGAATGTGGCGAGTTTTCAAGAATTGAAAAAGCATTTGACCACTGAGTTTTATTCCATCGTGGAGGATTCCAAATATATAGTGATCTCTTTAAAGGTTTGGGTTGTGTCTTGTCAGAAACGAAGAGTAATTCTTATCTTGACAATTAAAGCCTCACGAAAGAAATTATCCGTCGTGATCTAGTTAGCATGTGGTTTTGCTCTTAAAATTTGGAGGCATTACTTTGTATGGAATGTGAAATTTTACGGATCATCGAGTCTTAAGTATATCTTTACACAAAAAGCGAATCTAAGAAGTGAAGCTTGAGTTTATTAAAGATTATGATTTAGATATTGATTCAAGAGCAGTAATGTGGTACGTTCATTAAGCCGAAGTCATGGAAATCTGGGTTGGATTATTACTCAAAGTCGAGTTGATTAGAATTAGAAACTACAATTTGGAAGTTAGAAGATCACGGTGATCGCATTTATCTCGGTGGCAGTCTGTCAACTTTATTTGATAGAATCGCACCTGGCGGATTGTGGAATTCATTGAACAAATCGCAAGTCGAAGCGAATTTTCTTGTAGATGCGAGAGGTATTATTGGGCATTCACAATTATGGTACAGTGATGTGGTGTTGAGACAAGAAATTTTACAGGAGGCATCAGGCGGGATATACTATTCATCCCAGTAGTTCAAAATGTATAAAGATTTAAAAGTAACATTTTGGTGGTGGTATGAAGAAGACATAGAATATGTCTAAATGTCGCTCGATTGTTAAAGGCAGACCCGTTGGATTATTCGGTCATTACCTATCTGGAGTGGAAGTGGGAAGAAATTGCTATGGATTTTGTTATGGCTTTCCTAGATCTCAGCGTGATAGTATCAGGTTGTTGTGGATAGATTGACCAAGTCATCATTTCTTACCCATGAAACGAGATTGATTGATAAATTGTCAGATTATATGTTAAAGAAATTGTAGACTTCATGGTGTATAAAAGTGATCGTCTCGGAGATGGTAGATTTACTTCCATTATGGCAGGAATTGAGAGGCAGGGCTGATTACGCACTGACTTTTCATCCAGATGAATGATCGAAGAAAACAATTCAAGTCAAGATTTGTTGAGGTTATGTGTTTTAGATTTGAGGTATGGGAAGATCATATTCTATGATCGAAGTTTCCATAATAATCTATCTAGTATTCAAATGGCCGTATGAAACATTGTATGGTGAAAGTGTAGAACTCCATTAAGTTGGGTGAAGTGGGAGAAAGAGCAGGTAGAGTTGGTTGATCAACTGAAAATCGATTCGAGATAGATTGAAAATCGCCGGATCGTCGTGAAGTATTATGACTTAAAGCCGTAGAATTTCAAGTTGGAGAATTTGTATTTTTAAAAGTCAAACCTTGAAGAATTAGTAGATTTGGTCACGGAGGTAAATTGAGCAGTACATGGATTTTGAAATCATTGAAAGGATCGTGATATACAGACTTGCCTTATGAATTGTGACATTCACAACGTGTTTCACATTTCAATGTTGAGAAAATGGATCACAATCTGAGCGAAGATTCCATATACAAAGTTTGAAATCTGACGATTTGACTTATGCATTGGAGCAGGAAAAGATTTTAGAATTTGATGTCAGATTGCAAAATACAAATTTCCTGTTAAAATTAAATGGAAGCAAGACCAATCAAAGAAGCTACTTGGGAGGTTGACAGAGATGAGCGAAGTTTCCTTCCTGTTTGAATGATTCGTAAGAAATTTGAGGGCAATTTTTGTTAAGAGGGAAATATCCATTTCATTAATGCCTAATTAAATTTATTTTAGTTAATTAACCTTGAGCGATTCGTAGCATCCACTTTGCATACAGCGGGATTAAGCCTCGAGCGTGTTCGGATCGATCGAAGGTAATTTATTTCCTTCCTTAAGCAATTTCATTTCGCCGGCAGCGCGATCGAGGCGCTCGTTCCCGGCATCGACGGTTCCTCCTCCTTCCTTCCGACGGTCGAAGGCGCTCCTGACCGAGCGCGAACTCTCTCTTCATCGCTTTTCGCTTGGACGTCGATCCGCGACCGGCTTCAGCGATGCGCTTACTCCTTGGAAACGCCGCGCCTGAGTCCAAAAGCTGCTGGTCGGGTTGGAAAGTTCAGTAAATTGCTTCGGGTTGGAAAGTCCAAACCGGTTTGGAAATTAGTGAACCGTCTTCTAGAATTCTATTCCGACGGAAACTTAGGGAAAGTTTGTAAGTTCTTAATTTCTTTCATCCCTTTTCTTTGCTGACCTTCCTTGGCGTTGAAATCGTGATTGAGGAGTCCCGAACTTTTGCTTGGGTGAGTGGTAGAATTATGAGGATTTGGATTGATGTTTGTTAATTTTAGTTTATTGATTGAAGCGGTATTTAATAGTGGCGTTAGGAGATTTCTTTGGAGATTACTTTGGAGTAAATGCTTGTTTCCAAACATGAGGAAGATCAATTTGGTAAGATTGGTGTTAATTATGTTTTTTATGAGTTGTATGTCATAGAAGTCTTAGAAGAGTGATTTTATTATAGGTTGTGTACTGGGGATCGAGTGCACATCACGACACGACTGACAGCGGGGTGACATACCTAATGTAAATTCGCTTTTCTTATGTATGCATTTGTTTCTACGACTTCTTATAAAGTGTATGAATGCGTATATAAAATGTAGATATTTACATGTTAAATCGTATATAAATGTTGATTACTTGGGCTTGTAGATTTATGATTCTGATGATTACAAGAGATTAGTTTGTAATGATTTCATTGGCGTATAGAAATGTTTTACACATGTTAAATGCGATAATGTGATGCAGAAATGTCGGAAAATTGTGATAGGAAGAGGCATGACGATCTGCTGAGATAAAAAAGTTCGACGAGATGGCCGTGATTAGGGGATCTTAGTATCCCACTCTAGATTTTGAGGTGTGGTTGTCTGCTGTCGGTATTTATGTAGAGTATGGTTCGAGCCTACCTTACACACTGTTTTAAGCCCGTGGTAGGGTGGCGACTTATGAATGAAAGTCAAAACCTAGATTATAAATGGCATTTCGGAAAATGAAAATGATTTGATATATGGCGAAATGAAAATCATTTTTCGACGTTGATTGATCTGATTATGAACTTCTGACATATTGTTATATTTCTGGATTCTTACATTTCTCTGACCTACAAAGATATTATTGATTATAATGTTACATTCTGCGGCTTTCTGCAGTTTCAAATTTTATAGATTTACGTATACGTGCGATTGTTTCTCTCTTTATCTTGAGTTTGTTTTAAGATTCTTTTCCATTTAAAATTTTAGCTTAATCTTCGTTGAAAATTTAGGAAAAACAGTGGTAGAAATTTGTTTTTGTTAATTATAGTTTTGGAAAACAAAGCGATGCGTATAAATTAAATGTCTTTACCGTATTTATTTAAAGATTTCATCTTGTATTTGTGTTATGAATTAAGTTAAGTGGTATATGAATTTGAAATAGTTTAGTGATGATTTGATTAGATACCTTTCACTGCTCGTTAGCGGTACGCACGATGTGAAATCGTGTCTCATCGTCCGATACACATTGACCCCAGATGTCATCAGTGTGACATATAATTCTTCATTTCAGCCTCAATCAGGTTTTATTATCCGAAAGCACATAAGAAATTCATCTCCATCTTAGCAATTTTTCATCCTAATGTTTGCATCTAACATGAATCATGATTATTTTGTGAAATAGATTCCAAATTTTCTTGAGTAGTAGTCAACATAATCTTAAAGGAAAATATACATCAACTAAGCAAAAGCTAATACTAAGATTATTCTGAGATTTTAATGACCCTCTTGCAACACCTTTTTGTAGATAAGAGCCTATCAACAACAAGAAGTTACCAGGCTCTCGATCCCACTTCCAAGGCCTTCAGAAATTCCTGATAACAAGTCCAAGGAGCAGACAATGAACTCTTTATCATATTGAACGCCTGCTGCAACAGGATCAACCTGCAATAAAATCAGCAATTAGATGCTCACCAACAAAATGCAAAAAAGTTCCCTAATTAGCCCCATATTCATAAAGCATCTCATTAAAAAGAAGCATTAAAAGAAAACCTGCCAGAACAATAGGACTAACAAACCCTATCAGGAAAATTCCACTTCATAAAACTTATACCAATTTAACAGGTAAATCATCTAGATACAATAGGCATAGATGATGCTAGTAAAAAGGTAATAAAATATCCCATTGACCAAGTAGATTATCCAATGTAACATGTACCTTTTCAACAATTAAAAAGAAATTGTATTTCAATTAGAAGGAAAAAAACAACAGCTATATCACCCCTAGAAAATTCTTCAACAAACGTACTCCTTGCATTTTAAATTATGATAATCTTACTGTTGAAGGACCCAGCCAACAATAAATATCAAAACTTTCCTTCAAGTAAAGAAGAAACAAACAATAATAAAACAATAATGCTATCACCATGTAAAATTATTCAACCAACATACTGCTTTTCCATCTTAAACAATGATAATCTTACCACTGAAAGGACCCTGCCAACTACAAATATTACTAAACTTCAAGATATTTGACATGACAATCTGCCCAAAAATGTGATAGAGGTCAATCATAGATCATGATAGAAAGGTGAACGAAACTTTTATTCTCGTTCATATACAGGCCAATTTATAGACATGAAAAAAAAGAATAAAAAAGAGGGAATATCACAGTTCTTGATAGAAAGGTGAATGAATCTTTTATTCTCATTCATATATAGACCATTTAATAGGCATGAAAAAAAGAACAAAAAAATAAGGAACACCCACACCCACCCCCACCCCCATCCCACAAACCCTCAAACACTGACCACCCGCACGCCAAAGGTCAACCTTAGTTTGCGATTGAATTCATAAGATTATTCAAGAGAATAAAATTTAGTAAAGACATAAATTGGTTAATCATGAGTACCAATAAAATGAAGGCACACATTGGAGTTTGTAAGATTTCCAAGAAGGAAATGACAATCACTTCCAATGTGCTTTGATCATTCATGATAGAAAACATTTTGAGCAATGACAATTACATTGTGGTTATCAAAAGAAATACTAAAGAGTTGATCATAAATAATGCCCATCAATAAGCAACCGCAAAAACCAAAGTAACTACTCCAATAATGCATACAAGAGCATAATATTGAATTTAGCTTTAAAATGAGTAGTCTTTGTCTATTTCTTACTCTAAAAAATCAAAGTTTTATAGAAAGAAGTAAAAACTATGGCAAATGTATGCTCTATAGGATCTCCAACCCAATCGGCTTGAGAATATGCATTAAAGATATCTGGGGATAAGACATAGTAATGAAGCATAAAATAAAGGATACCTCAAAATAGCAAAGAATAGTAGCATAATGGAAAATGCAAGGCACTACATAAAACTCACTAATACAATGTACAATATCAAAAATATTAGAATTAGTGACAATGAGACAAACTAATCCCTAACCAAAGGTCAATAAAGAATGAGATCTACTACAGCTTTCTAGCAGCATAATTGAGATGGTTGTAAGGTTCCCGGGGTGGAAGCAGTTTTAAAGTCAATGAGGCCAACTAGATTGATAAGATCAAAGGCCACTCTTGATTGTAAGAAATGGTATCTAGTAAAATTTTAAAGAGATTTCAAGACCGATCAAGTCCTGTAGGTGCCCTAGATATTTCTTCTCAAAGTGATATTGAATATCTTTTTTAAAACTTGAAATGCCATCCTTATCATTGCCAATGTAATCATGTCATCCATATAAGAAAGCTTTGGCATCCATGCCATGAACAAAAGGATTCAAATCATAAGGACTAGAATAACCAGGATTATCTATAATATTATTGAGCAAAGCCAACTAAGCTTAGTGGTATAATTGAGACCATGGAGAGCTCATCAAAATCGACAAATTTGTCAAATGGAACATCAAGCCATGTAATGGTAACATATTGACTTCATTTTCTAGATCACCATTAAGTAGGTTATTTTGGAATATATTTGAAAAAGGCCAATGACAAAGAAAAACAATAAAGAGAGAGCATGAGCAAAAGTTTCATCAAAGTCAACACCATACTCTTATGCAATGCCTTTGGAAACAAGATGAGCTTTATGCCCTCAAGAAATACATAAAAGTGGGTCTTGATCTTATAGATCCATTGCAGTCAACAAGCAAATTCACTATATTTCAAGTGTGACTATAATGTAAGGTATGAAATTCTTTTTGCATAGCTTATTGCCAATGAGGATCAAAACAAGCGTCACAGTAGGTGGGACTCATTGGATAACAATGATAATTTTCATGAAGACAAGAAGGATTACCTTTTAGTAGAACAAGTATACTGACAAATAGAGTGTCATCATGAACTGAATGAGGTGTTTGCCCAAAAGGCATTCTTGTGGATAGATCATTAGAAAGAGGCAATTCTCCATGCTCATATTATACTAGTTCTAGCTACTCTCCATATCAGTGCATTTTTAACCCTCAAACATAAGCATTTCTCATCTACCCTTAATAGTTCTAACACACATTTATCATCAAAACATTCTCATTTCTACTACATATTTGTCCATCAATGACTTCATTTTTTTTAACAAACTGATTCATGGCATATATCAATTCATTTCCATATTTATAATACTTAATTTTTACTATCTGCTCTTCACAAAATACTTTTGAAGCATTTTTTTCCATTTTAACAATTCAATTATTACATTAGAAATTATGCCCTCATAGATATTCTTGTATTTTTTATAATATATACAAGATACTTAAAATATATCACATCTAAGTGTTGCTTAATCTTTATGCAGTATAAACTAATAATTATTAAGATCATATTTGCTAAAACTTATTCAAATAGTAGCTCTATTTTCTACTAAGTACAAGCCCATCCACAAAATTTCTTAAATGTTACACATCAAAATAAATCTCACCAATCCTGCATTTCTAAATTAATTTGATAAAATAAAGACAACCCTTAATAGAATTCAACTATGATTGGGCACTTCTTGGACATTCCAAAATTACTTTGAATGTAGTAATTGACACATATTATACATATGTTTAATAAATTTCAACATAACTTAATGCAACAACAACAAGCCTTTATCCCACCATGTGGGGTCGGCTACATGAAATCTTCTTCTCCATGGTATCCTATTTTGTGTCAAATTCTCATTTAATTCTAATAAACTAAGGTCATTTTTATACATCTTAACGAAGTCGTTTTAGGTCTATATTTACCTTTCTTAACATAAGGCAAATCTAATACATCTACTATTTTAACCGGGTCATCAGACGACCAACGCTTTATGTGGCCAAACCATCTAAAGCGACTCTCTCTAATCTTATATGCCACTGGAGCTACTCCAACCTTTTCCCGAACATATTCATTTTGCATTTTATCTCTAAGAGTAAAGCCACTCATCCACCTGAACATCTTCATCTCTACAACACTTAGTCCTATGTTTCTCTTTTACTAGCCTACAATCTACACAATAAATCATTGCAAATCTTATCACCATCTTATCAAATTTTTCCTAAAGTCTAAGCAGTACTTTTCTATCACACAATAGGCCAAATGCATCCCTCCACTTCAGCCATCCACCTTGAATTCTACTAATAACATCCCCATCTATTTCACCATCATTTTGAACAATATACCCAAGATATCTGAAACGCTCACTCTTTTTAATGACTTAATCACCTAATATCACAACACCACCAATAGAACTTCTACAACTAAAATTACACTCCATATATTCAATTTTAGATCTACTCAAATGAAAACTTTTAGACTCTAAGGTTGACCTCCATAATTCAAGTTTCTCTTGGACTCCCTCTCTAGTCTTATCACAAGAAGAATGTCATCAACAAAAAGTGTACACCAAGGTACATCCTCCTATAAATGTCTAGTAAGAACATCCATAACTAAAGCAAAAAGATATGGGCTTAAAGCCGATCCTTGATGTAATCCAACTAAAATAAGAAAATATTTTGTTAATCCTATTTATGTTTGGACACAAGTAACAGATCTAGTATACATATCCTTAATGACTTGAATATATTCAATATTAACTCTTTTCTTTTCTAGAATGCTCCAAAGGACTTCTTTTGGAACTTTATCATAAACTTTCTCTAAATCAACAAAGATTATATGTAGATCCTCCTTACTTTCTCTGTACTTCTCCATCAAACCTCTCAACAAATGTATAGCATCCATAGTAGATTTACCCGACATAAAACCAAACTGATTTTGAGAAATTTTTGTATAACATCGTAACCTATCAATTACTTTCCCATAATTTTAATGTATGATATATTAACTTAATTCCTCTATAGTTAGCACACTCTTGTGCATCACCTTTATTTTTAAATATAGAAACCAACAAACTCTTCCTACACTCATGACATGAATCCTTCTACTTAATGCAAACCAAAAGAAATCAATAACCCAACTCTTTTCCAGGCCTCACCCCTAGTGCAATTCATTCAATAAAGATTACGAGTTTAAAGAAATGCAAAATGTTTTTTCTAATATCAATAACCATTAGATCAATAAAGCATCACATGAAGACATTCCGTTGTGTTCCTATTTGTTTAATAATCATCTTAAGCCAAAGATCATCCCCATAATATTGGCCAAGACATGAAATCAAGATTTAAAAAGAGAAAAAAAAAACATGTTTGTCTTTATTAAAGGAAGTGTAAGCATCGAACTAACAATTAAAAAAAAAAACTCAAGCAATAAAAAATAATTCATAAATAATGTCATAGATTATCAATAAATTAACTTAGTTATAATTCACAAAATCACACAATAAGAAAAAAATAAAGCAAACCTTAATCTCAAATTTTAATCTGTTTTAATTTTTCTATTAAACAAGATCCAAACTAAACACTCATTTAAAACTTAAATATATTAGTTGTACCAGGATTTGCATAATCCCCTTTTTCACTTTCAATATCTTTAGAAAAATCATAATATGTAACAATTATATTATCCTTCAATTCAATCTCATCATCATCTTCAAAATATTCTTAACAAAAACTAACTTGTTCATCCTTCCTATAACCTCACAAAACATGCACAAACTATATTTGCATATGGATGCAAAATAAGAAAGACACAAATTTATTTTTTGTATTATTAAAATTATAAGTGCATTCAAATTTACCATGAGATCATGTTTTGTAGCATGATTGTGCTCTTTTAAAATAAAACATACTATTCTTTAAAAAAATCCTCAAGTTAATCATCAACATAAAGATATCCTAAACCAATATTGATCTCTTTATCTACAAGGAAATCAAATCTTTATCATAATGAAATTGAGGATTCAAGTAATCTGCAATACATGTAAATTCGGATGAAAATAACGATCCCATTTTGCATTTATACTTATCATCTCTTTATAGACAACTTCTTATTCCCTAATTTCCTTATTATTTTCTATTTTATCATATCTATAGCTTCTAAATGAATCCCATTATTGGAGACCACCATCAACCACTCTCAATACCTTGAAGATATGTGGCCTTAATAGCATAGTTAGCACCATGTCAAAAAGAACCATCTTATGAAATAATTTTCTTCACTTATTTTCCTTGATGTTTTTTGCTCAAGAAATTTGGTCCGATCTCAAAAGCAAACATGGCCTTTAAAGGTTGTCATAATTCTTTGAATCATTGTAAAGCTAAATAAACAATGATAAACATTGTAATGGCAAGTCAAATAATTTCTTTGTCTGTGAACTTCCTCAACGAGCACAAAACTTATCAATAGTTGTAAATAAACTTGCTCACTATTTTTTTATTAGAGCAAAGCATATTTAAGTTATGACAATCATCCTGATTACATATTCATGAAATCAGGACAATGGGTAACACATAATGCATCCATTTCTCCACTACATCCTCCTGATAACCTTATATGCACTTGCAATATATGTTCCCACTTCAACGACAATGCCCTCTCCAATTACTTCTTTAGCAACTTCATCAAGAATTATGAATAATAGAGATGCATTTTTAATGAGGGATATGCATCAAAATACAGTGTTGATAAGTTGATAATGCTGAGTTGTATCATCTCTTACCAATCATATGGCATTATTGTTACTCTTATATCAATCCATTTCTCTTCACTTCATTAGCCATCTTTATGGTAGCCCTTATCTAAATTCATGTTCAAACTTCATATATAATAGAAAGATCTAATCCTATATCATCATTTATAACAGACAAAGCATATTAAACCATGAGGATTTCTTGATATGTTGAATAGAATTTCATTTTCATAAAAGTATCTTACAATGTCTATACACACTCTATTATGATGTTCTTTTGTCAAGCTCGAGGAAGATTAGCTTAAGAATTACTACCCTCACTTTCAACCAAATTTACAAAAAAAAACAACCTAATGATTTACAAGTTCCTCTATTAGAAGAATTAAAATAACTTCCACTGCTATAATCATCAAACTGAAAACTGAAGTAAGAATTATTCACAATCATTTTTTCCACATTTCTTTGAGTTCTCTTTTAATGTTGTATGTTTCAAACATTCAAAACATTCTTTTTAACACCATCTAGCACTTTTTTTACAAGTTCAATATTAAGGTGTATACAAACTGAGTGATTTCTAATCTTTCAACATCACCAATAATGCTCTTGACAAAAATTTTACATGTTAAAAATACACAGCCAATTTTCACATTCTCACGACACTTTGACTTTAAAAATCATATTTTTCAAGCTAGATTTTTTCTTCTAGCGCAACCTACAATATTATAAACAAAAAATAGTTAAATACAACAACAACAACAAGCCATTATCCCACTGTGGGGCCGGCTACATGAATCTTTCTTCTCCAGTGTGTCCTATTATGTGTCAAATTCTCATTTAATTCAAGTATACTAAGGTCATTTTTTATACATTTTAACCAAATATTTTTAGGTTTACCTCTACCTTTCTTAACATAATGCAAATATAATACATCTATCTCCTAACTAGGTCATCGAACGACCGACGGTTTATGTGGTCAAACCATTTAAGGCAACTCGCTCTAATCTTATCTACCCCTGGAGCTACTCCAACTACTTCTCGAACATATTCATTTCGCATTTTATCTCTAAGAGTAAAGCCACTCATCCACCTGAGCATCCTCATCTCTACAACACTTAATTTAGTCTTATGCTTCTCTTTTATTGGCCAACATTCTACGCCATAAATCATTGCAGGTCTTACCACCATCTTATAAAATTTTCCCTTAAGTTTAAGCGGTACTTTTCTATCACACAATAGGGTAGATGCATTCCACCACTTCAACCATTCAACTTGAATTCTACTAATAACATCTCCATCTATTTCACCATCATTTTGAACAATAGAGCCTAAATATCTGAATAGCTCACTCTTTTTAATGACTTATTAACGCACTAACTTCATACTTCTACAACTAAAATTACACCATATATTCAGCTTTAGATCTACTTAAACGAAAACCTTTAGACTCTAAGGTTGACCTCCATAATTCAAGTTTCTCTTCGACTCCCTCTCTAGTCTTATCAACAACAAGAATGTCATCAGCAAAAAATATACACCAAGATACATCTTCCTGTAACTGCCTAGTAAGAACATCCATAACTAAAGCCAAAAGATAAGGGCTTAAAGCTGATCCTTGATGTGATCCAACTAAAATAGGAAAATATTTTGTCAAATCCTCCTTGTGTTTGGACACAAGTAACAGCTCTAGTATACATATCCTTAATGACTTGAATATAACCAATATTAACTCATTTCTTTTCTAGAACTCTCCAAAGAACATCTCTTCAAACTTTATCATAAGCTTTCTCTAAATCAATAAATATCATATGTAGATCCTCCTTGCTTTCTCTATACTTCTCCATCAAACCTCTTAACAAATGTATAGCATCCATAGTAGATCTACATGGCATGAAACCAAACTGATTTTGAGAAACTAAAATTATATGCCATTAGCATTAAATTCTAAATGCTTAGTAGATCTACCTGACCACTTCAAAGAGGAATCTGCTTAGGGTTTTGTGGGGTAGAATTATGAAACATTATTAAGGATATAGAGGGAGATGAGATCTAAAATTATATAACAAAAAAATGTAAAGATTGCAAGCATCATGAAAAAAATCACTCACTTAAGAGATAAAAACACCAACAAGTCTCCTCTTACATGAGTTGGTCACCAAGCCTCTACATCTTTGAAAAAACTCTAAATTATGATTTTCAATAACAATATCCTTAATCAATAAAATGAAAAATAAAAAAGATATAATACAAATCACAATACTAAACAGAAAAGACACTAAACGGTAGGGGAAAAGGGGGGCAAACCCCCTTGTTTTAAATAAGGAAAGAATTTCCTCCTAATCAATCCTAATAGCTTCGAGAAGATTAATTAAATTACTTCTCATTAATAATTAATAGTTATAATAATTATATTAATTGCAATGAATCAATTATCTCATGATTTGTTTTGTTAACTTTCCCTAATTTAAATTTTTATTTTTTTCGACCACATACACAAAGTCATACAATAAAAATTACACAAATAAAAAGCTCAAAAATCTAAGAAAAAATATAAAGCAATGATCTTCATCATGACTACGTCACACTTTTTACTTGACTAGCTCCCTATGCTGAGAAGAGTTAAAGACCAAATTATCATTCATAAGTAGAAGTATCATCTTCTTCAAATTAGCCCTTCAAAGCCAAGTAAAATCACTAGATAGCTTATTCTTCCACCTCACCAAGAACGTGTACTCTCCATTATTATCAGCAAGTACCTCATCTATTAATATGTATTCTACTTCAAAATTATTAAGTTAAATATCCACATGCATTTAGATGCTCTCTTCATCTAGAAAAAGGTTAGTCTCTAAATTTATATGTAACATATTTCTTTAAAATGTTAATATATATTGAACATTAAATATATGACTTGAATGAATATCTTGTGACAATTCAGGAAAATATGCAATAGGTCTAATTTTTCTAAATTTTTTAAATGGGTCACATGCCCTTATCTAAAGCTTTTTGAATTTACAAGTATTTCTTTCAAGTTGGTTACAAAATATCACATAATCACCTTCTCTATAGTTTCTTTACTGATCCAATTTCAGTCACAAATTCAACATACTTAATATTATTTTGTTCAATTTATTACTTAGCAATTTCATGTAAGCCAGTAAAATATTTTCTGAATGATAATGCAAAAGTTGAAAATAAAGACATGAATATCAACGATATCAAGAGAACTTTTAAATTTTGAAACTATAAGCAAAGTTTGAAGTGGATAAATAATGCTCGATTGGTAGTGGAGTGTTTGTAAGTGTCAGCAAGTAATGCAAGCTTGAACTTTGGGCAAAATCTATAGCATGCTGGTCGAAACTTATCTGATAAATCATGAGAACTTACATCTGAGTATTAATCTAAGAGAGAAATAATTACTGCAGAGATTTGAGTCTCAGTAAAATCATGTGTGATCTTCTTTAGATAAGGTAAATGAAAGAACTGTCAGAAAACTCTCTCTAAAACCTATTAAATCTAACTATCAAAAAACAGTATTTGACTCTAATATAGGTATAGTGGCATAATGATCATCAACATGTTGAGACTTTATAATTGTAGCCCAATCCTAATCAAATGAATAATATGACAATTTTTTGATGTCTAGACTACAAGTATAATGTAGAATTATGAGGATTTAGCTTGAACATATCAATTGATTTTATATGATAAAATTTAACATTCTTGCTATCAAATTTAAACACATAAGTGTTCTTTCTTCCATAATGAATGGCATTTATATCAAACAATTAAGGCCTTACCAAAAGTATGAGTTATATCCACAACAAATACATGGCAGTACACATGATCCGCATAGATTCCTATTTTAATAAGAACGATACAACTAGTAGTGACTAGAAGGGATGTGTGGTTCACCCATGTCACATGAAAGTTCTCTGGATGTAACTCAGTCTTTAGGTTTGGCCCTTGTTAATGTACTGATGGAGATTACATTCATGGCACTATCTCCATCAATTATTAGCATACATCTTTTATCGTACATATAACATACATGTTGAAGATGTTTTTTCTTTTTTGATCCTCAAAATTTATAATTTCCTACAAATAGACATCTTATGACACTCACAAAGTGCTCAATCAAATTTCTCATATCATCATTAGATAATTGTGTCTCATCAATGATCTCTTCTATACCCTCATCCTATAACTCATGCCCTCCTCTAAAAATAAGATTTGGGCTTTGTATTGCTGTTGCATATGCCCCTTCTAATGGCATCTGAAGTAAATAATTTACTCATTTTTCTTAAGGGTGAATTTAGTATAGGCTCTAGCATTAGGGACACTAGTTAATGAAGGATTAAGTTTGCGAGTTAACTTTTGGTTAAAGTGAAAACTGAATTATGCTATAATCCTAAAGAAATATAAAAACTTCTAAATCTCAATGAGGAGAGAATAGTGTATGTATCTCTAATGATCTGAGGGACTTGTAACCTAATATCATTCCTAAGACCTCAAATGTGTTCAAATACTCAATGGCTATCATATTCCCTTGCCAAACGGACAACAACAACACATGAAGCTTCTTATCATGGTGTCTAGGATAATATTTAAATCATAGTATCTCTTTCATTTCTACACAAATGAAAACTACTCAATCTAGCATTTCCTCTTTTGCTAAAAGATTGGACCAATAGATATTAGCATGGCCCATAAGCTTCATTTTGATAAAGAACACTCTGCTAAATCATTTACCTGGTACCAATCAAAGAAGTCATCTATTTAGTTAACCTAGTCAAGAAATTTTCTAGAATAATGAACCCCTTAAAATGTAAGAGCTTCTACTTTGACCTTAATAGTTGGGTACTCAAAATCATCCCCATTCCTCATATAATTTGTCTCTTCTTTTATTGTGCTTAAGCTCTTAATTGTGCCTATCATGATGATTCTCCTCTTCTTGGATATTCTTATATAAGATGGGTTTTGGTGGAACAGGCAAAACATGTAGTATAAGGTTCAATTAGGTGATTTGACTCATCATAGCCTCTAGTAGAGTTTGCATTCTGTTTTTACTTTCCACCAAGAAAATTTGAGCTTGTTCTAGTAGTCTATCCTAATGGTTATTTGCACTAACATTTAATCATCAACCACCTTGGCTAAACCCTCAAGTTGCTCCATATTAATTGATTTAATAGCCTGTTGTATTAGTGAGTTGATTGCGTTCAAATAATATAAGCATTTAAGCAAAGACAAATAATATAAAAAAATATAAGCATATAATTAAATTAAAAAATAATTATGTTGGTATGTGCATACTAATTTAAGATGATTCAAATGATGCAAATGATATGAAAAATCAAAATGTTAGGTTTACATGAAAAGATAATAGAAAAACCAAAGTAGTTAGCATAAAAATGTGGAAATTGTGAAGTTCAACTAATTTAAGCCAAAGAAGTAAATTAGGATTATATTTTTTTTGATTAATTTTATAAATCAAAGGCCTGAAAATTTTTAATGTTATTCACAAACATTAGGAATCACTCATGTATAATTTAATGGTAGGTTATAAAAAATTACTACGTTAATTTGACAAATCCAACTAATTAGAGAAATGATATAAATTTTATATAACTACCAATAGGCAAACAAACTTATGATGTAAAATAAAAATACACTACATTAAAAAGAAAATTACAAATAAAAAAAATTTACTCAAATATCGAAAAGAGGAAATTTCCTCTTGCAAGAGATCTTTTAATGTTGTCTATTTAATCAACATTGTGCTCTCAAACTAACAATAATGATAGATAAGAGCCTGAGATTAGGCCTTGGGATTTTTGTGGTAGGCTCCTATAGGTGTTAAATAAAATATGGGAGGTTTGGATTAGGGTTTAGTGAAGTAGATTTAAAAGAATACAAAAAATATGGGCCAGCCAAGCAAGATGACGTTCAAATATAAAACCCTAGATCTGACTTTAAGGCTTTAGTTTAGATGTAGGTGACTTTAGGACTTGAAAATGGCTTGAAACTTTAGGAGCATGTGTATAGTTATGCTTTAAAAAGTTTTAAAATTGTATTGAGATCTTTTGATATGCTTTCAAGAACCTAATTTGGTCAGTAGCCTAAGTAGTAATATTTAGTTTGGGTGGAACTTGGAAAAACAGCTAAGAAACCTCCTATACGTAATAACTGAATGTTTCTAGATTAGATCAAAAGCTTGAGCTTCTCATAATTTTCAAGAGATTTAAGGGGTGGAAAAGGCCAAAGAAATAGGACAAGGTCTTATTCAAAGCTTCTTTGGTGAACCACTTCAAACAAAAATTTGGCAAGACTTTTGTTAAAAAAAATGAAAAATTAATTAAGAGATAGAGGGAGATGAGATCTAAAAACCTACAACAAAAGTTTGCAAGATTACAAGAAAAAAAATTACTATTCACAAAAATGTAGATTGAGCAAAAACACTAAATCTTCTTTTGCATGGCTTGACCACCGAGCCTTTACACCTTTAGAAGAACTCCAAATTTCAAATTTTAACAGCAATAATCCTCATTCAACAAAATAACTTTATCCAATGCAAACACTAATATCAAATAAGAGAAAAAAAAACTAAAATTGGAGAGACACACACACACACACACACAGAGAGAGAGAGAGAGAGAGAGAGAGAAGCCTCCATTGTTTTGAATCAAGAAAGAAAATTCCCCTCCCTTAGCCAACCCCAATTGCTTTTAGAAGATAAATTATTTTATTTTCATTAATAATTAATAGTGATATCAATCATATTAATTACAATTAATCAATTTTCCAATATTTTGATAATTTTTCTCTTAATTTGAAATTTTAAACTCTAATAAATTTAAATTTTCATTTTTTTTTTCCTCCACATACTCATGAAATACCATAATGTTATAAAATGTATAAGAAATTGCACTCCAATTGATTGACTAAACAAAGCATGGTCCAGACACTCCACATTATGGTAACGTTTTGTTTATCACCAAGCAATGATCAAAGAGACTTGTAACATGAATTGGTCCAATCAAATTACAAGAACAAAGCTAAGCCCATGTTAGAACATATGTCAGATCTATGCGAATCCCAAAAAATCTGAATAAATTCATAGACCAGAAGTAGCTAAAGCTTTAGAAAAGAAACAATCACAGGAAAGCCTTAAAGGGCTTCTGCATCTACAAAATGATTGATAAGGCTTCTAAAACTTAATATCAGCACCCACATAGCTCAAGCAGAAAATTTTCGTTGTAGGGGAAAATTATTTGAATTAAATTTATTTTCTTACACAGCTAATATCATAAACATTGAAAACATTCAATTTTCTTAGAGGTTATGTGGTTGGATGTTTTAAATGCATGTATTTCAGACATGCAGAATAATTTGAATGCATGCAATTTAGACACAAATAAATTGATTGATTAGTTACAAATTAAATGCATTGAACCCTTTTTTTTTTGTTTGTGACTACACATTTTAAATACATTGAGAAAAGTACAGCGATGGCGGGAGGTAGCATGTGATAGACAGTCAACGATAATATACGATGATGATTGATGGCAATCGGTGAACATAGATACTAGTTGGTAGTGGACAAGCTAGCAGGCAATGAAGGTGGCAACATATGCTGGCTACAACAGCAGGCAGTGAACAGGCAATGGCTATAGCAAGCCATAATGGGTCCTGTTGTATAATATTCAAAATTTTGAAAAGAAAAAAAGTCTAAAATTATTATGCCCCATTTTTCACATCCCTAGGAAATGATTATAAGTATTTTTATAAATTCATATACTTTGATAGAATTATTTTCATACACACACATCAACTTATATAAATTAATTTAATATTTAAATTAAATAGTTTAAAGTCTATTTAATTTTATTGTACATATAATTACTTCACCGTACACTCAATTATTGTACTACAGCTTTTAAAATGGTTTCTACTTCTCAATTTTCCTTTCAATGCACCGAGTGATGAGATGATGAACAGTTATGATGGTTTAATATAATATTGTATAGTTCTATAAGTACTTATATGAAAACAATAAGCAAACAAGTTTTTTTTTTTTTTTTTCATTTACATTATCCCATGCTTAGCAGCCTGGGCAAACAGAGAATGGGGGTAGAGCACAACAACATCATCAAGCCTTTATCCCACTATGTGAGGCAGCTACATGAATCCATCTTCTCCATTGTGTCCTATTAAGTGTCAAATTCTCATTTAATTCTAATAAACTAAAATCATTTTTTATACATCTTAACCAAGCCTTTTAAGTCAACCTCTACCTTTCTTAATATAAGACGAATCTACTACATCTACTCACCTAACCGAGTCATTGAACGGCCGACACTTTATGTTCCCAAACCATCTAAGGCGACTCTCTCTAATCTTATCTACCACTAAAGCTACTCCAACCTTTTTTCGAACATATTCATTTCGCATTTTATCTCTAAGATTAAAGCCACTCATCCACCGGATCATCCTCATCTCTGCAACACTTAACTTAGCTTCATGCTTCCCTTTTATTAGCAAACATTCTGCAGCATAAATCATTGCAAGTCTTATCACCATCTTATAAAACTTTCTCTTAAGTCTAAGCTGTACTTTTCAATCACACAACAGACCAAATGCAATCCTCTATTCAACCATCCAACTTGAATTCAACTAATAACATCCCCATCTATTTCAACATCATTTTGAACAATAGACCCTAGATATCTAAAACGCTCACTCTTTTTAATGACTTGATCACCCAATGTCACAACACCACTACTAAAACTTCTACAACTAAAATTACACTATATATTCAGTTTAAAATCTACTCAAATGAAAACCTTTAAAGTCTAAGGTGTCCATAATTCAAGTTTCTCTTGGACTCTCTCTCTAGTCTTATCAACAAGAAGATTGTCATCAGTAAAAAATATACACGAAGGTAGATCCTCCTGTAAATGCCTAGTAAGAACATCCATAACTAAAGCAAAAAGTTATGGGCTTAAAGCTGATCCTTGATGTAGCCAAGCTAAAAAAGGATAATATTTTGTTAATCTGTTTTATGTTTGGACACAAGTAACAGCTCTAGTATACATATCCTTAATGACTTGAATATAACCAATATTAACTCATTTCTTTTCTAGAACGCTCCAAAGGACTTCACTTGAAACTTTATCATATGCTTTCTCTAAATCAACAAATATCATATATAGATCCTCCTTACTTTCTCTATACTTCTCCATCAAACTCTCAACAAACATATAGCAACTATAGTAGATCTACCTGGCATAAAAGCAACCTGATTTTGAGAAACTTTTGTCTAACATCACCACCTTTACTCTATCCCATAGTATTAATGTATGACACATTAACTGAATTCCTCTATAATTTGCACACTCTTGTGCAATATCTTCATTTTTAAAAATAGGAACCAACAAACTCTTTCTCCACTCATCAAGCATCTTTTTAGTCTCTAAAATAACATTAAAAAGATTAGTAAGTCATGAAATTCTTTGATCTCCTAAACATTTTCGCACCTCAATTGAAATATCATCAAATCCAACTATTTTTCCACACTTCATTTTCTTTAAAGCTTCTCCAACTTCAATTTTACTAATATGACGATAAACACAAAAATTCTTATTTTTATTAGGGTACTAGGATTGGTAAAATCAATCATATTCTCACATCATTCATTGAAAAATTTATCAAAATATCTCATTCACTTATATTCAATATCCTCTTTTAATAAAAGTATTTTATAATTTTTATCCTTAATGCACCTCACTTGAACCAGATCTTTACTTCACCTATTTCTTTACATGGCTAACTTATACATACATCTTTCACGGTATCCAATCTATTATATAAATGACTAAAAATTAAATTTATTGTATTACATATTGCTTCCTTAAAATCTCTATGAGTAGAATGAAAGAAATAAAAAATTTTGAAGAAGAATCTGGTTTTGGAGGCAAAAATCTGTCCTTTTTTTTTTTGTATATAATGACTTTATTGCAAGGTGGTTAGACATGGAATGGAGCCTTGCATGAAGTTATTTTGAGGGAATCGTATATATTGAGGATAATGTGTTTTAGAAATAAGTTATATATGTTAGGAAGTGTTATAAATTAAGACATTTTCATTTCATAGATTACTCATTAAAGGGCATGGTTTCGGTATGACTGTAACAAAAAAATTTATCCTATTGCTGATCATCAATTGGGTAGAACTAAAAGGTAGAATACTCAATTTTAATTTAAGAAGCAAATTCAGCTTAGTTCTAAGCATTCAATTTTATATGCATTTAAATGTGTATTTAAGGCATTAGAAATGTTTCAATTTGCAAAGTGCGCATTTTGTCCTACCATGCATGATAAAATAATTATTTAACAATTTTTAAAATCTAACAAGCATTCATTTAAAGTATTATTAGTATATTAGCATTTTTATTAAAATGTTGTATTTTCAAAGTAGAGCAATTGTATTTGAAGTTATAAATTGATGCAAATAATTAAATTAAATATGAAAAATGAAGGCTATATGTATTCAAGTGTTTGAAAATGAAAATTAAATGAGCTAAAAAATCATATATGCGGATAGATTAGAAATGACATTAAAATAATACCAATACATAGAGGGTGATAAGAGCATATGAAGGCAAAAAGATCTTCAAGATGATACATTTATGATACTTGCACAGTTAAGGCGACAAGGTGAGCCTACAACGAGATAAAAGAGACCTCAAATTGATTTAATTCTGATACCTATATAAGTAGGGCGGCAGATAAACCCATATAAAAGTAAAAAAAATCCCCAACCTAGTTTATACTTTATTTTAACTCCACATGATAAGTATATCATAATATTTTAATCTCCTAATAGGTGAATTCAATTATAAAATTATTTATCTTGTTGAGCTTTTAAACTAATCAAATATTACTTTGTTATGTTAGATAAAAGGAAAGATAAGATTAGACTTGATTGAAAATCAATTTTGAAAGAATAGTCTATGTTTTGACGTATAGTATTGGCATAACATATAAAGCCCATTACGACCATGTATATAATAAAAATTTAATATTATGCAAATGAACTTTGATATTTATTAAAAGTTCCAAGGTTCAATAAATAGAATATTTTAGAATGCTTACCCTGAATTAATTTTTGTTAGTCATTAGATTCCTGTGAGCTAGAAATTATATTGTATATTACATTTAAGATGTAACTATCTTTGCTATTCCGTATATTCAAATGGGAGGGGCCATCGTAGAGTGTGACATGATGATGAATGGCATCAAAGATCAATAATGATTGGGAAAGATGAGGACATGGTCTATGGATTTCTCTGCACTTATAATTCGCCCAATTTTAGCAAATTCAAAGTTAATCAAAAATAGACATTTTGGTGTAATTAAAATCTCATAAATAAATATAATGTCTTTGATTTACTTAGAAGCAAACACCATAAAAATAAAAATCTATGCATTTCATTTATTTTATGCATATAACACTTGCAATCTAAGAATCATTCCAAGAAAAGTAAGCAAATATTGTGGCAAGCATATACTTCAAATGATTTGAATAGATATTGACAAAGTATGCCTGAAGATGAATAGTTCTCACAAGTCCAACGAAAATAACTTTGATGAAATCATGCTTTTCAAGATATTGATTTTTTTTCAAAGAAATAAAAAAAGCTCAAGCGTCTGAAAACTAAGCAAACAAAATATGGAAACTCACAGAAACACATTCCGGTTAGGATGTTACATAAAAATAAATACAGAATCTACAAAGTTAAATCTATTTAAATTACTTTCATAATGTAACTGATCAATCACCTTTGCTAATAGCTGAGTCTGGATTAGACTAATGCACCGATGATATACAGGTTCAGCAAACTGGGTAAAACCTGGTCCTAGAGCCTTAAAAATACAAGAATTAGAATTAAAAATCCAAGTTAGCCATGAGAAGTTAAAGAGGGACAATAAACATAGGAGTTCATCAAAGAGAGTATTAAAGAAAAAACTGTGTTCACTGAAGTGAAATTTCATAAAAGAACTACGAACCCATATCCTGATAATGTAAAGCACCCCAAGTTAAAGAATAAATCAATGCCACACTCAAACCTTCACCACTAGCAGCACCCCTCCCTCCCTTCACCACTAATATTACAAACCCTCCCCCCAACCCGCAAACGTCATCACCCTTACACATTCATTAGCACAAACTTCTACTTTTTTTTAAACCATGGTAAATGACAGATGTAATGCATGAATAAACAGTGTTTTAGGAAGGAAGAAAAGATACCTGTGCTATGGAAGTAAAGCATTCCAGTAATGGAAAGAGATCTTTGTCTGAATTTGGTAGTTGTTGCCACTTTGCAATTAATGGTGGCATCAGGATATCAAGATATTTTGGCTGTAAATAAATAAACATAAATTAATCTCCATTTTATGACTGCAATACCCTGTGCAAGGTTAGTTTTTTTAATTAAAAGAAAAAGGATAGGAAACCAGTAAAAATTCAATATACCTGGTTTAGCTCTCCTCCAACAGCATCAGCTAGAGTACCAATGGCATCATACACAATTCGCAGATTGCGCCTCTGCTTGTGGAGAAAAGATGGATATTAACAGGTATGTAAGAGGAAAAAATCAGCATTAGAAAATACAGTTTCATAATCAACATGATGGACAATCTTTGTATGAAAATAACTAATAGTTTTATATAGGAAGCATGGGCACATTAGATGCCTATAGATATAATATAATATGGGGATTTGATACGTTCAAATAAAAGAGCAGTATCAATGCATTACAAAATGCCGATAGACACATACACACAAACATATATATTTATATATAGACATACACACAAAACCAACCCGCACACGTAACATACATAAATTATGTAAATTACATATAGAAAGATGCATTTATGGTTGAATACATGCAAACAAAAACATATCATACATTCAGACCCAAAAAATTATTTTACATAGTAACATCCATTAAGCCTAATTAAAATAAACGAATAGTATTAAGATAAAATTTTGTTATTGTTTTGAAATTTTAAATAAAACATCAGTATCCAATCCAAGTGTCAACTACCCTTATTATTTAACTGAAAACTATCCCGAACATATGAATATTCTCAAGTACTGTGCCAAACTAGATAATACCTTTACAAGTATCTATCCATGAGAATTTTTAAATGGTTACATACAAACCTGATACTTCCCATAGGCGCATAAGAGGTGCTGTAAAATGACCTCCAAGCGTGGTGCCAATTCTTCGGCAGCCTCCTATCAATATAAAAAGCATGTTCAGATGCCAACATTAAAAAAAATGACAAACAGAAATAAAGTGACCTCTTCAAGAGTTGCAAATGCTGAACATGCAGCCTCCTGCACTCGCTTATTAGAATCCAATATTCTACGAAGGAGACCCATGAGAACTTTATCAAATTGTTCATGACCTTTCTGTTGTTGAACGATGCCCTGCATAAACAAAAAAATGTTAATCCTAAAATCTTTCTAATAATTCTTTGAGTTCTTAAACTTTAAACCTTTTAACACAGCTGTCCAAGAATTTGTCTCCAGAATCAAATTTATAGAAGATTCAATAAATTTAACTCCAATTGATCACATTTATACAAGAAGGCGTGTATAGCATAGATGGCATAAGGCATAAATGTCAGTTTTCAAAAATATAAAAGCAGAAACTCCAACGGCTAGTAATGGTATAGATGTCGAATGATAAAACAACCAGAAAACAGTAATCAAAGGTGTGATGTTTTAAGTGCCAGGTTGCTCCACTATCATGGTGATAATAACTGAGATTGGCATTTTGGAGCTGTACAAAGAGAAAAAAAGTGACTGAACTTTTTCCCTCAAGATTCCAGGCAGTGGCACCGTGTCAAATGCTCTGGCAGAGCAGAACATGAAACAGACTATATCAAAATTAAAACTATACGGAAACCCCAAATGATGCAGAGGATAAGGAAATATAGACACTCTTGAAAGAAGAAACACACAGAATACAAATGGAATGTAGCAAATAACATGCAAGGAAAAATATGATTATAAAGCTTAGACTGTTGGGAAGTGAGATGTTAATGTTGTTCAACTGATGCAATTTACAGTAGATTATATCACAACATCGATGAATCTATGGTTAGGAATCAAAGGAGAGATACGAGGGAAGGGAGAGGACAAATGTGGTGAACAAACCAGTGAAATATAATGAATAAACAGGATTTATAGATGATTAAATAAGATTTAGTGCTCACAAAATAGACAAACATACCATCACCAGCCCCGAACAAAAGCTTAGAACTGATGACAAAACAATCGAACGAGACCAATATAAATACCATACTTGTGCTTTTGCTGGGTGGATAAGCAGAGATGCTTGCAGGAATATAAACCTGCCACTTTCAAATCCAGACCACACCTCAACATGGCCCAAACCTTTTTCTTAAACTTGACTAACAGGATAACCCGTTTTGCATATTAAACACCTTATCCAACTTGCTGAAGAATAATCATATTAGAAACATGTTCAAATGCACATGCACCAGGCCATCATGCACCAAGCCATCCACAACGAAAATGAAAAATACCAATAGAATTTCTAGAAAATTATTGCATGAGAACTAATGTTAAGAAACTTGTCAAAAGTCCAATTATATGAATCCATCCACAGACAAAAAAAAAATGTATTAACATGAAATTTCTTTTTAGTGAAATTGGATAGGTAGAAATATCATTTCTATCCCAAGTACTAAGATAAGCTCAGTAGTAAATAGGTTATAAAACATCCAAGTGCAAATAATATTACCTGAACAATAAATTTGCTAAAACGAGAAATTGTCCAGCAGGTGATACTTCTTAGTAGCGGAAACTTGTCCTCCAGTAGTGGTAAAAGGAATGTAACAATCTGTCAATCCTAATGTACATTAAATAATTGTAAAATAAAACTACATGCTCAAAAAAATTGCAATATAAACAAAATGGCTTTTCGACTCTATTTCAGACATAATTTAAGAAGACAATAACCATAATAAAGGATTAATTATTAAGCAGCATTAGGAGAGGGAACAGTGGAATCACTTCAGCTCACAAATTTATAAATGAGATTGCAATTTACATCAGATATTTCAACCACAAATTAAACTGGTTTGCTTAATCAGATACAGAGTGAAACAAAAGCATGGTCAGCGCAAAACCAAGGTATCAAGGACTCAATTTCTATCATCTCTTAGAACTGGACTGGATGCTGCCAGCTATGTCTATAGGAGGCATGACTATTTTATGCTCATAGCATGGCATGGTTTCATTTTCCTCACTCTCTTTGGAACTAAAAAGTAATAAAATAACTTCATTTTGTCAACGGCTAAACATGACCCCAACTTCACAGTCTGCAACCACCACTATTATGTTTCAGTTAAATCAATACTTAAGTTCTTAGCATCTAACTAAGTAATGGAAAATTCTACATCCAAACTACACTAGCGGTGAGAGCAAAACAGAGAAAGAAGAAGGCTAGATGACACCTTGCGGCCTCATTTAGCCCTTGTCAACCACTTTTTATTCATTTGCATTGAGACTGAGCCATTATGAACAATATATGGCTAAATTCTAGAATAAATTCCAATATACTGCCTACTTTTTTAAGAGGTGAGGTTATGCACAGCAGCCCAGTAAATTATCAGCTCAGGGCTAACATAACTAATTCCAAGGAGAACATTTATGAAAGTTCCAAAAAACTTAATAAAACGTGTAAGAAACAGAGGCTGCAAATAAATTTATGAAACAATTATGCTTCCATTCGCAAGAATGAATGGTGAAGAAATGATAACCTGGTCACAAATAGTTAGAAGAAGGTATGGAAAATGTTGTTCAGGGAGGAAGCGTGAGGCACGTAGCATTTGGCAGAACAAACGAGCGAGATGCACACTTCAGTTAAAAACTGTTTTCCATGAGAGTTGCTACTTCAGTTTTATAATTTTCTTGAATTTCTTTTTTCTTATATTTCACAGTTGTCGTCATATTATCTTACCATAACTCCATTAATCATTTTAATTAACTTTAAACTATTTTCTTCTTTTTGGAAATTAACCAAAATAAACATTAACTAAGGAAAAAAATGTTTTATTTCTTGTCAATATGAATTTGAAGCTTATCCATGCACTTTCTTTCCTAGCTTTTTCTAAAAAATGAAGTTACAGAATAGTTATCAGCGACTTTTAAATTAGTATAGGTTGAAGATAATTACATGATCACATCTAAATATGTTGTCTTCTTGACTTAATGACAGCTTAAATGACAGAAGATAATAAAAAGAATTAACTTTTAGCCGGAAGGGCACCTAATTTTCATAAAATTTATCTTTTATCTTTTTGACACAGCTGTGACCAGCATTTCAACCAAAGGTTTCAGCCTATAAAGCATTTTTCATCTATGAATTCACAAAAGGATGTGCTTCAGTTAATTAAAGTCACACTTCAGTTTGTTTCGCTTTGTGCTTTGCACTTGGTAGTTGTTAGGACAAAAACTTGATTACACTTTAATAATAGCAATTATTGTTGAAAATACTATCAATGATGAGGACAAAATGTTTGGTTAATGCCAGGGATATCTTTGATTGATACTTTAATACCTAATGACTTGCATCAATCAAAAATGTATGGAAGAGTACCTCAGGTAGAAGGGGGTAGAGACCATTAAAACACCCCTCTGCAATTGCACCAATAGCCAAAACTGCAGCCTCCCTCTCCTTCCACTCCAAATGGTTAGAGGTTGAAAGCCTTTGCTGAAAAGGTTGTAAGCGGAAAAAAATAACATAAGAAACATACAACTAGAGCTTACATCCTCGAAGTCATGAAAATTATGAAGCAAATACAACATCAAAACAGCATAATATTTGCCATGCATGGAGAATGAAAAGAAACTAAAAGAAAAAATAAATCTATTTTATCTTGCAAAAACATCAATGGACTATTTTATAAGCATTTAATCTTTAATCTTATTTGCTGATGGATGTTATCAGTAAGATAATAACCAAATTAATATATCAAAGTTTCTCTGAGAAGACCCCAAGCTTCATAATATTCCTTGACCTCTTATAATGTATAATTGCAAATAAGAATAATGTAGTTTAACTCAAAGAACTGCATAGTAAAACATTATTCAATCAAGGTAAAGAACACAAGCAGATGAAAAATATAACATCAGTATTTCATACTCTAGTTATATATAAAAAAAAAAACTCTATTTAATGGAAATAACTTGAATATTGTTCTGAAGGTTTGAAATGGTTATACCTCCCCAGTCATAAAATACTAAAATATTCTCCATAGAGATAAAATAATTGTTTTCTAAAACACTGAAATTTGTCCAAAACTGAAATCCAAACAAATGCAGAATAAACCCAAAACAAGTGATGATATCACAAAGCTCGAGGAGTAAAGGAGATCAACAATTCAGTATGGTATCATAAATGGAAGAGCTTGGCTGGGCAGCGAATAGATCAAATCATACATGGCGGGAATCAGAAAAGAATGAAAGTCTAAATGGAAATGATTGCCCAAGAAAGATTTCACTATGACAATGGTGATGATGATGATGAATATAAACTAATGATACAGCGGAATCAAAATAGACGAATCCAAGCTGAAACAGCACTTGAAACCTTGCATACAAGTTTGGTAGCATTACAGCAACAGGATTTCATAGAAATCTGTGTACTACTGCAAATATTAAGAACACCACCACAACAACAACAAGCCTTAATCCCACTAGGTGGGGTCGGCTACATGAATCCTTCGTCTCCATTGTATCCTATTATGTGTCAAATTCTCATTTAAATCAAGTATACTGAGATCATTTTTTATACATCTTAACCAAGTCTTTTTAGGTCTACCTCTACATTTCTTAACATAAGGCAAATCTAATAATCGAGTCATGATGGCCGCTTTATGTGGCCAAACCATCTAGGCGACTCTCCTAATCTTATCTACCACGGAGCTACTCCAACTTTTCTCGAATATACTCATTTTGCATTTTATCTCTAAGACTAAAGCCACTCATCCACCTAAGCATCCTCATCTCGTAACACTTAACTTAGTCTTATGCTTCTCTTCGCCAACATTCTTCGCACCATAAGTCATTGCAGTCTTACCACCATCTTATAAAATTTTCCTTAAGTTTAAGTGGAACTTTTTTATCACATAATAGGCCAAATGCATTCCTCCACTTCAATCATCCAACTTGAATTCTACTAATAACATCTCCATCTATTTCACCATCATTTTGAACAATAGAGCCTAAACATAAACGCTCTTATTAATGACTTGTTCACCTAATGTGCACTACTATAAAACTTAAAATTACACTCCATATAGTCGGTTTAGATCTACTTAAAACCTTTGGACTCTAGAGTTGACCTCCATAATTCAAGTTTTTGTTGGACTCCTCTCTAGTCTTATCAACAAGAAGAATGTCATCAAAAAAAGCATACACCAAGGTGCATCTTCTTGTAAATGCCTAGTAAGAACATCCATAACTAAAGTAAAAGATAAGGGCTTAAAGCTGATCCTTGATGTAATCCAACTGAAATAGGAAAATATTTTGTCAATCCTCCTTGTGTTTGGACACAAGTAACAGCTCTAGTATGCATATCCTTAATGACTTGAATATAACCAATATTAACTCTTTTATGTTCTAGAACTCTCCAAAGAACATCTCTTGAAACTTTATCATAAGCTTTCTCTAATCAATAAATATCATATATAGATCCTCCTTACTTTCTCTATGCTTCTCCATCGAACCCCTTAACAAATGTATAACATCCATAGTAGATCTATCTGGCATGAAACCAAACTGATTGTGAGAAACTTTTGTATCACATCGTAGCCTATGCTCAATTACTCTCTCTCATAGTTTTAATGTATGGCACATTAACTTAATTCCTCTATAATTTGCACACTCTTGTGAATCACATTTATTCTTAAATATAGAAACCAACAAACTCTTTCTCCACTCATCTGACATCTTTTTAGTTTTTAAAATGATATTAAAAAGATTTATAAGCCAAGAAATTCCTTGATCTCCTAAACATTTCCACACTTCTATAGGGATATTATATGGTCCTACTGTTTTTCCGCATTTCATTTTCTTTAAAGCTTCACTAACTTCAGATTTACTAATACAACGATAAAAATGAAATTCTCTATTTTTGTTTAGAGTATTAAGGTTGCTAAAATCAATCGTACTTTCAGATCTTTCATTGAAAAGTTTATCAAAATACCTCATCCACCTATTTTCAATATCCTTCTCTAAAAAAAATATTTTATTATTTTCATCCTTAATACACCTTTTATAAAAATATTAGGAACACCCTGGTCAAAAAAAAAAAAAAGGTATAAAGGATGACAAATGAAAAAACACATGTAGAGTTATGGACAGGCTTTTAAAGGGCTTGACTTAATGCATATATCTTTCCATCCCAACACATGAAAATTAGTTTACATGTCCTACAACAACATTTTAGCCTATCAAACCAAAGTGGCAAACTTTCATTTAAATCATGACTTTGAGGAATGTAACCTCTAGCTGTATTCAAACAAATTAAAAGGGTTGAAAAATGGGGCAAGGAGAGTAGTAATTTTAATTTAAAATTTCAATATTCATATAAGAGTTGTACTAAAAATAGTGTCATTATGATTATAAATAAGAGCTTGAAAAATAATATTGGGGAAAATGATAAATTTAGAGATACAATTATAGCTTTAAAGATTGTTCTTGATGCTAATTAAGTGTTGCAGAGATGAGGATGCTTAGGTGGATGAGTGGCTTTACACTTAGAGATAAAATGTGAAAAGAATATATACATGAAAAAATTGGAGTAGCCCCAGTGCCATATATGATTCGAGAGAGTCGCTATAGATGGTTTGGTCATATAAAATGTTGGTCATCCGATGACCTAGCTAGGAGAAAAGATGTATTAAATTTGATAGAAAAATAGTGGTAGGCCTAAAAAGACTTATGTAGTATAAAAAATGATCCTAACTTTTTAGAACTAAATGAAAATTTGACACTTAATAGGACATAATGGGGAAGAAAGATTCATGTAGATAAAAGCTTAATGTTGTTATTGTTATTATTTATGTTTCTCAAATAACTTTGGATGTATGCTCAAAAAATAATTTTGGAATAACCTTGAAAAATTAATGCAAAGGATGTCTCTTCAAAAAAATTATTTATTGGAGGAGATTTAAATGAACATGTTCATAAAGCGATAAAAGATTTTAAAAATATTCATAGTGACTATAATTATAGAGTGGCTAATGAAGGAAGCAGGATCATTTTAAATTTTGATTCAACTTATGATTTTATAATTGTTAATACTTTACTTAAGAAAAGAGAAAAGTATATTATCACTTATAAGAATAGGCTTAGTAAAATGCAGATTGATTATTTTCTTATAAGAAAAATAAATCATTTAGATTATAAAGATTGTATAATCATTTCGGGTGAAAATTTAAGTACCCAATATCGACTACCAATTTTTAATTATATAATGAAGGGTTAGAAGATGAAAAATAAACTAAAAGATTGTCCTAGGATTAAATAGAGGTACTTAAAGAACACAAAAAAATATTTTTAAGAATAAGAAACAAGATATTAAAATTTGAAATATTCATGAGAAAGCTAATGTTATGTGAGAGAATAGCAAATGATATTAAGCAAGTTGCAAAAAATGTATTTGGAGAATCAAAAGAAAAAGCTCTCATTAGTAAAAACTTTTGGTGGTGGCGTAAAATACACAATAAAAGATAAAATTAACAAGTTTTATTATAAAAATTAGTTTAGATGTAAAAGTTTAGAGAATTGATAAAAAAAATAGAATTGGCGTAGGGACTAAAAAATAATATATGATATAGAGAATTCAACATTTAATGATTTCTATAATATATTAAATATTAAAAAGAGGAAAAATATATGTATAACTTAGCCAAGCAAAAAGATAGAAGAAATAAAGATTTAGATCCAATGAAAGTGCATTAAGGATGAAGATCATAAAATATTTTTCTTAGAATAGGGTATTCAACATAACTGGATATGATATTTTGATAAATATTTTAATAAAAGTTGTGAGAATAGGATTGACTTTACCTTAATACCCTAAATGAAAACAGAGATTTTAATTTTTATCATAATATTAATAAAATCAAAGTTAGAGAGAGTTTAAATAAAATGAAGCATAAAAAAATAGTAAGATCTGCTGATGTTCCAATATTAGTATGAAAATGTTAAGAGATCAAAAACTTTTTTGAGTTATTAATCATTTTAATATTATTTTAAAGACTAAAAAAATGCTAAATGATTGGATAAAGAGTTTTTTAGTACCTATTTTGGAAAATAAAGATAATGCACAAGAGTGTGCTAATTATAGAGTTATAAAATTTTGGTAGACAGTAATTGAGCATAGGTTATGATATGATACAAAAGTTTCTCAATATTAGTTTGGATTTATGTCAGGTAAGTTAATAATGAATATTCTACATTTTTTGATATGTTAGATGGAGAGAACTATAGAGAGATTTAAGAAAAATCTACATATGATATTTGTTGATTTAGAGAAAGCATATGATAAAGTTTCAAAAAATGTGCTTTGGAAAGTGGTAACAAAGAAAGGTGTTAATATTGCAAATATTCAAGTCATTAAGGATATATATACTAGAGCTATCACTTATGTTCAAATACAAGGACTATTGACCAAGTATTTTTTTTTTTATTTCAATTGGATTACATCAGCGATTCACTTTAAGCTCATATGATTTTTGCTTTAGTTATACATGTTCTTACTAGACATTTACAAAAGAATGTACCTTGGTGTATGCTTTTTTGTTGATAAGATTAAAGAGGGAGTTCAAGAAAAACTTGAATTATGAAGGTCAATCTTAAATTCCAAAGACTTTCGTTTGAGTAGATCTAAAACTGAATACATTGAGTAATTTTAGTTGTAGGAAATCTAGTGGCAAGATTGTGATAATAGGTGATCAAGTCATAAAAAATGAACGTTTTAGATATCTCGAGTATAATATTCAAAGTGATGGTGAAATAGATGGGGAAGTTATTAGTAGAATTCAATTTGGATAGTTGAAGTGGAGGAATGCTTCAATCCTATTGTGTTATAGAAAAAGTACCGCTTATGTGCAAGACGAGAGTGACATTTATGATAGAATTTGATTACACCGATAATTCTTAAATCCTTAGAAAAGACTAATGATAGATGCACACTACTATTAAACACATTCACAATATTACAAATTTAATGAAGTTGAAAAAATTTTAACTAATGTTATATTAAACCATACTAGAAATCTGAATCTTATAAGTGCAAAAAAATAATTGAAAAACTATGAACGATCTAACCTATGACAAATTTAAAATAACCAACAACAAAGCAGGGATAAATTGAAGTCGACTTCTACAAACAGTCTGTTGTTTTGGAGATCTTGTTCCTTCCTTAGAAGTCTTTCTCTATGAATTGTGAACACACACTCAAGTAGTCCGTCACTCGGGAGAAAAGTATTACAAGGGTCTCCTTATTTATAGAATTGAGAGGGAGAGCTCAAAATACTCAAACCTAACTCCAAACTCAAACCTACCACTACAATGACCACACCTATCAAACCTATCATCATTATCAAATCTACCACACTTAACCATACATACCATAGATATCATACCTACTACCATGAAATCATTTCATATGCCATGATATAAGAATAGCCCAATACATGTTAGCCCAAAACATGATATAAAATAAAAAGCTCAATACTATTTAACTTAAATTATAATATAAAGGCTCAATACATAAATTTAAGTTATATGATGATAATGTCGACGACGATGATGATGATGATGTCCTGCATCAGCACTCCACGACTTTGAAGGATTCTCCGCAAAAGAATGAAAATTCAAGTATTCTTGGAATAACTATGGATCCAGCTAATATAACTCGTCAAAAGTAAGTCATAAATCTTCAAGTGGAGAAAAGCCTTTTCAACGAACTAGAAACCTCTGAGTGCCTCCATCAGATGTGGTGATAATATGATCTTTTAAATTTTGATCTAAGCAATGTGATTTTAAGCGATGAGATGGCAGAGGAATTGGTGATGAAGTATTAACTTGTATGTTAGTACTATTTGTAGAGAAAATAGTATTATCCGTATCTTGTCCATAATATAATGTTAAATCTGACACATTGAATACTGAATAAATTCAAATATCTATTAGAAGATCTATTTCATAAGCATTATCATTTATCTTTCTTATAATTTTATAAGGACTAAATCTCTTGAGAGTTAATTTCTTAAGAATTCCAGTTGAAAATCTCTCGGATCTAACTATAACAAAAATCAAATCCCATTTAATAAATTTTACGTATCGTCTATATGCATCAACATTAGCTTTATATTTATCATAACTCAAAGTAAATTGTTGTTGAATTTCTCGATGTAAATCATGCATGTTTTGTGCAAATGCATTAGACCTATATGATACAGACAAATCAACAAGATCAATTGATTTTCTTAGTTTATAACCAGTTACAGCATGAAAAAGGCTCATATCAGTTGGTCTATGAATTGAATTACTATACACATTATGCAGCAAGAAGAACTAAGTCTCAACTAGCAATGTGGTCGATTAGTAGACACCTAAATAAATTTCTTAGGCTTCTAATAACAAATCTAATTTGTTCATCCATTTGGGGGTGATAAGCTGTAAAAAATAAGAATTTTGTGCCAAACTTTTTCTAATAAAGTTTTAAAAAATAGCTCATAAATCTCACATCACGATCAAACATAATTATCTTAGGATGTTTGTATAAACGAACTATCTCACGAAAGAAAATGATCGTTATATGATGCATTCTGGTGTCTTATAATATGGAATAAAATATGTCATTTTACAAAAAAAACGATCAACAACTACTATGATAGAGTCAAAACGTTGCACAATATAGGGTAATCCTAATATAAAGTCCATACTACGATCTTCCCATAATTTGTGGGAATTATGACTGGTGTGTATAAGGCAAAATTTTGTTTTTATTCTTTGCTACTTGACAAATATGATATTAAACAATAAAACAAGCAACATCTTTCTTAAGACTAGACCAAAAAAAATTATCCACCATCATGGCTATTGTCTTATCAGATTTGCCTTATGTTAAGAAAGGTAGAGATAGACCTAAAAAGACTTAGTTAAGATGTATAAAAATGACCTTAGTATACTTGAATTAAATGAGAATTTGACACATAATAGGACACAATGGAGACAAAGGATTCATGTAGCCGACCCCACTTAGTGGGATTAAGGCTTGTTGTTGTTGTTGTCGTTGTATGACTATTGTCTTATCACGACCAAAATAACTAGACACACCTCCTAAATGAATTTTTTCAATAAAAAAATTTCAAAGTAAAGAATTTGGGATACATAGTTGTATACCATGAGAGAGATATTCATCACGTAATTAATAATCATAATTGATAATTAGAGTGTCAGATTTCATATATTCAAAAGTTTATTAAAAATCTTTATAATTTTAGTAATCATCTTAACTTTTTTAAATCCAGTAACCTTCACACTCATGGTATTTAACAAGATACATATTGTACTTAAGGCATCTGTTACTTTGTTCTCGAGATCAGGTTTATGTTTAAATACAAACATATACCCTTGAAGAAATTAAACCCATTTTGTATAACGAGAACTAAACTTCATTTAGGCGTTCAAATATTTAAAGGCTTCACAATCAGAATAAAGTACAAATTCTCATAAAAGAAGATAATATCACCAATAATGTAAAGTTTAAATAACAGCATAAAACTCACAATCATATTTGGAGTACTGTTGATGTGTTTTATTTAATTTTTCACTAAAGAAAACAATGTGATGATCTTTTTACTTAAAAACGCCTCCGATGCCAACTCTAGAAGCATCACATGATACCTCAATTATCTTGTCAAAATTTGGTCATTTCAATATTGGTGAACTTATTAAAAGTTCTTTAATTTCAAAAATGACATCAATGGCTACATTTGTCCAAACAAATTCTCCATTTTTAAGACATTGAGTTATCAGGGTCATAACAATGCAAAATTCACTGATAAACTTTCGTTAAAATGTGGCCAAACAATGAAAATTACGTGCATTATGAATTGTGGTTAGGATAAACCACTCTTGAATAGTCCTAATTTTTTCGAGATAGACAGATATCTCATCAGAAGAAATAATAAATACTAAGAAGATTACTGAAGATGTCATAAATGAGTATTTTTTTTAAAATAAACATATAGCCTTTCTTGATGAAGCACTTCAAAAACTTATTATAACTTATTCTCATGATCGCTTTTAGTCCGACTAAAAATTAAAATATCATCGAAATACACAACTAAGAATTTCCCAATAAAGCGGCGCAAGATATGAGTCATTACTCGCATAAATGTCCTTGGAATATTGGTTAAGCTAAAAAGCATTACTAGCCAAGCATACAAACCATCTTTAATCTTGAAAGATGTTTTTTATTCATCATCATCTCTCATACGAATTTGATGATATCCACATCTAAAATTAATTTTTAAAAAAATTATTGATTCAGCCATCATATCTAGTATGTCATCAATTCTAGATATAGGGAACATATACTTAATAGTGATTTTATTAATAGCATAACTATCTACACACATATGCCAAGTTTCAACTTTCTTTAGAATAAGAAGGATAGGCACTATGCATGGAGGTAAACTTTCTTTGATAAATTTTGTTACTAATAAATCATCACCTTGTCATTTAAGCTCTGCATGTTCATCTGGATTCATATGATAATGTGATAAATTTAGGAGTGATGATCTAGGAACTAGCTCTATGGAATATTGTATACTTCTTAGTGGGGGAAGATCACTAGAAAGTTCTTCAGGAGAAATATCTTAATATTTCGACAAAAATTTATGCACTTCAGATGAAAACGATTCAACACAAGGTTGGTTTACGAAAGTTATGACAACTAGTACAAAAATAGTATTCTCATTAATCCCCTATTAAAATTGATGTTTACTGATAATATGTAAGATTTTTTTCTATAATAGTAGAAGAATTTTGAGATTAATGTGGAGTTACCTCTTCAGGCTTAACTGGATTTAACATAATTTTCTTATCTTGAAAATTAAAAACATATGTATTAAATTTTTCATAATTTGTGACATTCATGTCAAAACATCAAGGTCCTTCTAGGAGTATGTGAGCAACATTCATTGGAAGAACATAACAATAAATTTTATCACTACATTCTCCTAATTGAATTGATATAAGACAACATTGGGATACAAAGATAGAGCTCTTATCTACCCAAGCAACCTTATAAATCTATGGATGAGGTTCTGAGGTGAGCTTCATCTTAAGCCAAAATGGAGGTAACAATAGTATTCATGCAGCTATCACTATCAATGATTAATTTATGTCTTTTCACCACTCTTAAAATAAGTGCAGAAGATTGGCGTGCACTTCCAATCAATATTAGCTTGTTAGTAGCTAACACAACATATAACATCTATATGTAACTCATCTAATGCTTCTTCTACATTACTAATCTCTTCATAAGAATCTACTACAATTTGGTTATCATTATTTTCATTATAGTGAACTTCATTCCCATGATTTTAGTGCAAGTTTTGACAAAGACAAGTAAATGAATAATGGACAGTGTTGCCACATGTAAAAAAAGTAATGCTTGATATCTTAGAACTAAATGTTCCAACTAAAGCTTTTTCTTTGATTTCATTAGGTCCTTTAGGAATTACTGAGGTAGGAGTAACACATGATTAGGAGTTATTTCTAGATAAAGTTGTGAATCGCATATAAGATTGGGATCTCAAATATTGTTCAATTTGAGTTGTCACTCGAAATACGTGCTCAAGAGAATAAACCCCTTGAGTTAACATTTCATTACAAATATCAGTTCGTAACCCAGATCTAAATCTAAAAATTCTTGTGCGATGATGCTCTCTAACATCACAACGAGATATCAATTCATCAAAACGTGTCATATACACAACAACAGCTAAAGATCCATATTTAAGCATATCTATAAGCTGATCATGAAAATTTAATGATTCATATTTTTACTTTAAAAATTCTTTCATCTCATCCTAAGATCTAATAAATGGTTGTCCTAATCATTGAAATTTTTATATAAATTAATCAAATAAGTCTTAGCATGATTATTCAGTTTCATGCATGCAAAATGAACTTGTCTTTCTTCTAACATGGGCATCCAACCAAAATATTAGTTCATATTATAATATCCTAAATTTTAAAAAGAGGTAATTTAAATTTCACATTTTACGAATTTCAAAATACACCCCATTTTTCACAACAACAACAACAATAAAAACAACAAGCCTTAATCCCACTAGGTGGGGTCGGCTACATGAATCCTTCGTCTCCATTGTGTCCTATTATGTGTCAAATTCTCATTTAATTCAAGTATACTAAGATCATTTTTATACATCTTAACCAAGTCTTTTTAGGTCTACCTCTACCTTTCTTAACATAAAGCAAATCTAATGCATCTACTCTCCTAATCGGGTCATCGGACGATCGACGCTTTATGTGGCCAAACCATATGGCGACTCCCCTAATCTTATCTACTTGGCTCCAACTTTTTCCCGAACATACTCATTTTGCATTCTATCTCTAAGAGTAAAGCCACTCATCCACCTAAGCATCTCTCTCTGTAACACTTAGTCTTTATGTTTCTCTTTTTGTGACATTCTGCACCATAAGTCATTCGGGTCTTACCATCATCTTATAAAATTTTCCTTAAGTTTAAGTGGAACTTTTCTATCACATAATAGGCGGATGCATTCCTCCACTTCAACCATCCAACTTGAATTCTACTAATAACATCTCCATCTATTTCACCATCATTTTGAACAATAGAGCCTAAATATCAGATCATCACTCTTATTAATGACTTGATCACCTAAAGTCACAACACTACTAAAACTTCTACAACTAAAATTACACTCCAAATATTCGCTTTAGATCTACTTAAACCAAAACCATTAGACTCTAAAGTTGACCACCATAATTGAGTTTACGTTGGACTCCTCTCTAGTCTTATCAACAAGAAGAAGAATGTCATCGAAAAGCATACACTAAGGTACATCTTCTTGTAAATGCCTCATAAGAACATCCCTAACTAAAGTAAAAAAGAAAAGGGCTTAATGTTGATCCTTGATGTAATCCAAATAGGAAAATATTTTGTCAATCCTCCTTGTGTTTGGACACAAGTACTCAGTATACATATCCTTAATGATTTGAATATAACCAATATTAACTTCTTCTAGAACTCTCAAAGAACATCTCTTGAGACTTTATCATATGCTTTCTCTAAATCAATAAATATCATATGTAGATCCTTCTTATTTTTCTATCGCTCCATCAAACCTCTTAACAAATGTATAGCATCCATAGTAGATCTACGGCATGAAACCAAAGTGATTGTGAGAAACTTACGTATCACGTAACTTATGCTCAATTACTCTCTCCCATAATTTTAATGTATGACACATTAGCTTAATTCCTCTATAATTTGCATACTCTTGTGCATTTTATTCTTAAATATAGGAACCAAAAACTCTTTCTCTCATCGACATCTTTTTAGTCATTAAAATAACATTAAAAGATTTGTAAGCCAAGAAATTCCATGATCTCTAAACATTTCCACACTTTGGAATATTATCCGGTCCTCGCTTTTCCACATTTCATTTTCTTTAAAGCTTCACTAACTTGATTTACTAATCTGACGATAAAATGAAATGAAATTCTATTTTTTGTTTAAGGTATTAAGGTTAAAAATCGATCGTCGATCCTTCATTAAAAGTTTATTAAAATACCCCATCCACCTATTTTGATATCTTTCTAAAGACTTTATTATTTTCATCCTTAATACCCCTCACTTGAACTATGTCTTTACTTCTCCTATCTCTTTGGTTGGCTAAACCCATTTTTCACATACTCCGAAAATTATTATACATATTTTCATAAAATTCTACTTTTCAATTCGATCAGTTTGGCCTATAAAAACCTATACAAAATGTAATTATAATGGTATAATTTCTAAATGAAGTTTCATGTTTTAACCATGGAGCATGGCGCGACACGCGACATTTTAAACATGGCGCAAATCATTGAAAAATTATGAATAAAAATATTGATAAACTTAAAAGAACTATTAAATTAAAGATAACAACCATGATAACAAAAATACAAAACACAAACAAAAATATATGTAAGTTCAAGTGGTCAATCACATCAAATTTAAAATATTATAATATTTTGTTCTAAATCATATATTTTGTTAAAAGATAAATTAATTTTCTTGAGAATCAACATCATTATCATGAAGCAAAAAAGCCTCGCCTCCATCAACTTAATCATCTCCTAAATTGTAATTTTCTTCATCAACATCAACTACAATAATATTAACTCTAGATGATGAAGTATCCTTCTCTTTGTACTTTACCCGCTCTCAAATATTTTAGCTTTTTTCATAAGAACTAGTAGCTCGTGTAACAGTACTCCATGTTAAATCTTCCTCACTAATAGCTAGTTCATTATCTTCATCTGACTCATCATTCATTTTTCCTGTTAACCACTCATTTGCATCATCTATTTCATTCAAAGAAATGGGGTCAATAACATCATGATGGTTGTATCTACAAATTAAAACCATATCATATTTCACATAAACCAAATTCTTGAGACGAGCATGATCCATCCTACTTCTTCTTTTGCTATGAAGCAACAATAAAAAATATTAAAATAATTAAAATTTAAAATCTCCTAATAAAACCAATACTATAAATCATTATATACTTATATGTTCAAGTATACTCAAATTACACTCACAACCAGATGAAGAAGTTATGCTAAAAACGTTAATTGTAAAATTTTGTAAATGTGGTGCTCCTTGGACATATGCTAACCACCAATCAGTTGAAAATAATAAAATATTAGTAGAACTTGTAGTTATTCTAAAATTCAAAATATTACTCAATACTACTTATAGATATTAAAGTAATGATACATGGTGCTCTAGTGATTCTTTGTCTTATTGCAAGAGGGATATCAAAAAGACCCATGCATATAATCCATCAGCTACTTCTTTATTTTTTGCAATTTCTAGATTACTGAAAAAGTACTCTACAGTTAAGAAATGCACAACTACATGCAAAGGACGATGTAATTGCACATGTCATGTTCTATCAATAATCACAAAAATCTGATCATATTTTGCAATGTTACTAAAACTTGCAACAATGACTTCTTTAGCTCTATCCATCGCTTCATTTGGGGACCTTGCTTTAAGATAGATTGTTGTGTCTGTTTCGCATTCGCTTCTTTGCATACGATCCTAATACAAATTTCTCGCATGTGAACATTTTTTTCAAATGTATTTGTTGTTTATTAAAACATTTAAAGTCAAAAAAAAAAAAAAATAGTTGCAAATCTAGTCTTAGCAAGCTTAACTAGTGATCTTTGATTTATACATATTCACTTTAAGCCAAGTAATCTAGGTCTTGAATAAATAAAGCTATGCACTGCCACTGCCTTCTCAAAGTAATTTCTTAATCTTTGAATCTTAAAAATATCTTATATAATTAAATCTAAACAATGCACATAGAGTCTAATATAAATATGAATATTTCCTATAAGTAACTTTCTTGCAATAACATGAACATATATTATAAATTATTTAATAAAAATTTATAAAAAAAGATATAATGCATTGCCAACCTGCATTCTCTAAAGTATTATCAATGACCACTTGGACAACACATTGCGGTCAAATTTCCTCAATGTACTTACTCAAAAGTTCAAATATTGTAATTGTATTTTTTAGAGTAAGAGTTTGTATCAATTGACTCTATGAATGCAGTCCTCTTCAACAATTAACCAAAAAATACACCAAACTTTTACCATTCCAGGATATCCAACTATAAGCCATAATAGAGCAATCTTACTTAAGACAATCTTCTCTATGTCAATGCAATAGTAGTTGCGTGTGCGCCACCTCTTTTTTCAAAAATGGCACTCAAATAAATATGAATATTTCCCATTAGTAACTTTCTTTAGGGGTGTGCGTTTGGTTGATTTGGATGGATTGGATGATAAATTTTTAAAACCGATTAGTTTTGGATTCCTAAAAATATTGAACCAAATCGATCAAATAAAATGCAAAACCAAACAAATCGAATAATAATTTGGTTCGGTTATTTTGGTTTGGTTTTGGATAAACCGAAGTTGGCTACATTTAAAAATTATTTGCATAATTTTTTATTGTATAATAAATAAGCTATAAGCAAAATAATATAAATATAATCAAAATTCATGCGCTAAAAAATATTTAAAACTAATTTTTACTTACCTGAACGAAGTTTTGAACTTAGAAGTTGATGAAACTATATTACCATATTATGAGACCAAACTATTTTGAAAAATTGGATAATGATCCTCCAAAAAAGCATCTATTAAGTATTCAAAAATAAATAAAAATAAGTGTATAATAGATAAGCCTATTATACATAAATTAATAATATCGTATTACATATAATTACTTTGGTTTCATCCAAAATTTTATTTAACAAACCGATCCAAAAACCAAAAACCGAAAACCAAAGTTTTCATTAATTAAAACCAAAATCCAAATCACTAAGTTCAAAACCGAACTAAATTACTCAAAAACTTTGGTTCGGTTTGGTTTTTTGGTTAAAACCAAATAATGCACACCCCTAACTTTCTTGCAATAACATGAACATATATTATAAATTATTTAATAAAAATTTATAAAAAAAAGATATAATGCATTACCAACCTGCAAGAACATTCTCTAAAGTATTATCAATGACCACTTGGACAACACATTGCAGTCCAATTTCCTCAATGTACTTACTCAAAAGTTCAAATATTTTAACTGTATTTTTTGGAGTAAGAGCTTGTATCAATTGACTCTATGAATGTAGTTGCTCTTCGACAATTAACCAAAAAATACACCAAACTTTTACCATTCCAGGATATCCAACTATAAGCCATAATAGAGCAATCTTATTTAAGACAATCTTCTATATGCCAATGCAAGAGTAGTTGCATGTGCTCCACCTCTTTTTTCAAAAATAGCACTCAAATCTCATGATAACTAAGTGATTTCATTCCAAGCCCAAATTGTCCAAAAGCCTCAACCACTGCTAGAAAACTACCATAGTTGACAGCATTAAACGGAATCCAAGCATCATACATCCATCTACAAAAGACTTGCGCCACTCTTTCTCTCGACTCTTTCCAAGAAGCATCAATTTCTTTTTGCATTATACCTTTCTTTTGTTTCTTTACTTTGATAGGTTCGGGTGCAAAAAATATGTCTAAAGGGCATTTAGCCTTCGACTCTTTAAATCTAGAAGGGCATAGAAGATGATGAGTTTTGACTAGATGTCCCTGTACTTATTGCATGAAAATATTTTGTTGTCCAAATTCATATCCAGCACTCAGAATATCATCATCTAATATAAAATTAGAATTATCGTCGTCACACATATCAACATTTCATTTTGTAATATCCAATTAATCCAATTAGCTTATTTCCTAATTGCCTAATTAATTTTGTCGTTATTGTAACAATTATTGTAGCACCTAGGTGCTAAGTATGCAGCGGCTGGATTAAAGCCTTCGACGCGCGTATGGCTGGGATCGACCCGTTCATTTATTTCATTCCTTCCATAGCCGCGGCCTCAGTTCATTCCCGCTGATCGAGTTCGTCTCCTCCTTTCCCTTCCCCGGCCCGGCGATTTCCACTCCGTGACACGTCGGCCGTGGAATTTGTCGGCTTCACGGGAACCGCCGCTCGCTTCGTCGTCTGAACCGCCGTCCCGCCTTCGTCGTCGCTGGACCCGCTGCGCCTTAAACGTCGGAAGACGAAGTCTGCGGGTTGGGAAATCCCGTGTTGCCCTCGGAAATCCGGAAATTCTTTGGACTTCTGTCTGGCGATCGGGTAAGAACGGAGCATTCTTTTCTTTTTTTCTTTTAGCCTCCCGGTGTTGAAATGCGTGATTGGGGAGTTCGAAATCGGTTTTAGTGGGAGTTCGAATTATTGTGTAGTAAAATGGGGACATCAATTTTGTTAATTTTAGTTTATTAATTTAATCGGGTAATTAATTGGCAGTTTACTTTGGAGTCGTCTCCAGGTATTTAAGATTATATGAGACATCAATTTCGGTAAGATTTCGCTTTAAGGCGGTGATCTCTAGTGTTAAGTATGAGTTTCATTTATGAGTTTCATGTATTAGAAGTATTTAAAGAGTTATTTCATTATAGGTTGTGTCTTCGAGGAGGAATCGAGGAAGCATGTATGGTATGAAACGAGGTGAGACATAATTCTTAATTTAAATTCAATTTTATAGTCTATAAATGCCATTATTTACCGCTTTTTATAAATTGTATGAATCGTATTCAGATCTGTCGTATTGTATGTCATTCTGCTTCAATGATTATAAGCAGGTTAGTGCATTTTTTATTAGCGTATAATTTAGTTGGTATATAGAAATGTTTTAAACACGTTGTAAATGCAATAATGTGATAGGAAATGTCGGGAAAATTGTGATAGGAAGAAATGTTATAGAAATTTCGTGAATAGAAAGTTCGAGATGAAGGTGAACAGGGGGATCTTAGTATCCCCGACTCTGACATTTTGAGGTTGGAGCCGTTAGGTTGTCCAAGTGTCGTAAGGTAAATATAGTTTACCCCTTTACACAGACTTTAGTAGAGGAGTGTGGCTTTTGTTATGAAGTCAACGTATCTGATTATAAATGACATTTCTAGAAAAATGATTTGATATAGGGAAATGATTTTCATTAAATAACCTCCTTTGACATGACATTGATCTGATCTGAATCTACTGATGTATATTCTTCTTACTGCGGCGCATTGTTTACCAATTTTACTCTTCTTGAATTTACATATGCGACGATTGTTCTCTTGTCTTTGTTACGAGCTTACTTTAAATTCTTGTCTATGAAAAAGCTTATGATCTTCTGGATTGATAATTTCAAGAAAAGGAGGTGGGTAGAAGGCTAGGCCGTTTGTTGATTTATACGATTTTGGGGTGTATAATTTTGGGAAGATTAAAACTTTTTTGAGTGCGCATAAAATTTTATCGATGTCTTTAGTTCTGTATTTATTTACTTAAAGATTTGCTTGGTAATTGTCTTTAAGTTAATTGGTATATGAATTCCAAATATTTAGTGATGATTTGATTAGATACAAATTTCACTGCACGTTCCATGATAGCGGGTTGGAGCGTGTTGGTGGAATCGATGTCCGTCAATTAAATCATATTCTGATACAGTTGATGCGTAAGGGGTCATCAGGGGTGACATTTGTTCTTATTTATGGATGCTTAAATTTCTTGTTTTACATGCTGAGGGCATTTGCCACAAGCTATAGCATTCCTAAAACCCCGAACTAAAATGTTGTTTATGATGAGTGACTCCGCCTTTTGTCACTTTACCACAAAATACACAAGTTACAGAGTTTATATCACTGGTATTAGCCAGGTATCCATATTTCCATGCTAAATCCTTCTTTGCATCTTGAGGCAAATCCAAGTAAATTTAGACCAAACAAATGACAATAAATATAATAACTTAATTCATAATTAGCCCAAAACATATATAGAATGTTTTGATTCAAGATGATAACATAATACAAGAAGTTAAAATAACATCTATCACTTTTAAACTTAAAAACATATCAATTATCAAATAATAAAATGGCAAATCTTCTTGAAAGAAAAACTATTTTTTTCTACATTTTTACTTTCATAGTGTGGAACAAAATTGTGTTTGTCCAACAATTTGATGTTAAAGTTATTCAAACTTATAATTTATAATTAGCTTTGGGGGTTCGAGGGTAGCTAGCGAGAATTGGCGATATAGCGAGGATCTGAGGCAACACCGGCGAGATCTAGGATGGCGATCTTGTGACGGGGTCCTGAGACTATGAAAGGAGATAGTCACCATTATTTTTCTCATACAATGCTCATAAGTCGGATGATATAGATTTTATTTTCATCCAATAAGTAAAAAAATGCTTACCAAAAGTCACAATCACAAGCAGCGTCGTCCGTGGTTTGAGTGACGACGAGCAATGGAATCATGAGCGATGTGACTGCATGAGAGTGAGGACGAGATTGTGGTGCGGCTGTATGAGTGAGCAGCTAGAGTCGAAACTATTGTGACTCGTGAGTGAGCGTCAGGACTAGAGCCTGAGCAAGCTACGATGAGTACACAGGCTTACGAGGTTACCCGAGGACGACTGAGCAGCTGGAGTGATGTTTCTCCCTCATGATCCCTACATGAGCGAGTGAGCATAGGGTTTAATCCTAAAACCGATCTAATAAAATAAATCCTAATCATATAATTATATATAAATTCAAAAACTAATTTTACGTGCGCCATAAGGGCAATGTGTCTTGTGCAATAGCCCATTCATGGCACAAATAACGTGCCAATTTTTTATATCGCGCCTCACTATGATTGTTGCGCTGAAGGTGTGTCGTGCTACGCTATGCGCCATGGTGCGTGCCATTTTGCACGATTAATAACAATGGTTTTAACTTGCTGCAGCTGGACTAATTTCCACTAGGCCTTACATACATTGGCTGATATAGGTGGTGGACAATTGAAAGGCTGTGATTAGGAGAGAGGAAATTAATTAATATAATTAATAAGTTAATTAGCAAAACGACACATATTTCCTCACTAATTCCTCTCTTGCACAACACCGAATCCCTTCTTTTTCTTCCAATCCGTGAGCATTCCTCCTATCGGCTGTTCCGAGCACCCCATTTCCGTGCTTTCAGTTTGACTATCACGGTGCTTTATTGTGCTGTGCTTCAAGCAGCTATCTGCTGCTAGGGGATTTTGGAAACAGCTTAACTTAAGCAAGAGGAATTTGTGAGGGAAGGCAGCAGGTAAGAAAAAAAATGATAAGCTATATAAATATATATGATTACATTATAGCAGTTAATAGTTAGGTATATAAACGTATATATATTATATAACTTAATGATTCTATTAAATTAAAACTAAATCACTTCTTTGTTAATGTTTAATTAGTTGCAGGTTAATTCTGGGAGGGGCTTAATAATGTAAAAAGAGAAAGAATGAAGAATAGAAGAGAAAGGAATATTACACAAGAAAGGATAAGCTATATCTATTTCTATTTTTTATTGTTGATTAAATCATTTCTTAATTATTTCATACATTTCTTTATTTAATCTGATTTTGTAGCCAACAGTAAACCTTTGGTAGTTGGATAATTGGAGGAAACCTGGGAAGATAAAGACTAAGCATAATTCAATTAGAAGTATTTAGCATAGCTGACTTGGGATTGAGGAATTGATGAAGAGAAATCTTGTTAAGGTAATAAAATGATATTTATGTTCACATAGATGTATAATGTTTCGTAGAGTTGTTTAATCAAATGAACTGTATTTTCGGCCATTTATGTAAGAAAATGTCGACAACATCACTACATTGATCCAAATACTAAGGTAAAATATGTAATTGCTAATTAAATTCAATTTCTATAGAAATGTTATATGTCCCTATTCCTACTATTTTATCACTTTTATGAATGTTATATACATGACATATAGATACTTCTATTACATTTTATATAAGTACAAATGCTTACTGCACAACATATAATTATGTTTTACTGTGATCATAAGCCAGTCAAATATCTTAATGTCATATTATGCAGCTAGGCATATTGAAAATATTTTCGTGTAGGTACTGCTACTTGCTAAATAAAATGAAAAGCATATGATAAAATAGAAATGTCATTAAAATATTATAAGTAGACTAATTTACAATAACCTGTGTAGGTAGAAAAAAGTTCCGATGAGATGAGCCTTTAATAGAGGATTTTAGAATTCCCAACTCTTGACATTGAGGTTGGGTAGACCAATTGATGTCAAAGGAGGTTGTTTGGTAAGTAGTATGATATCGGCCCTATCATATCTACAGCTTTGGGACGACGGGTTGGATGACAACCCTTATATTATGAAAGTCAAAACTTATATAATTATAAATTGTATTTCTAAGAAAATGATTTAACATACAAAAATCTTGAACTCATTAATGAATGATATACACGTATAGTTACTTCTACTATGCACTATTTACATGCTCCAACTTTACATATTAATGTTCAACTCACATGCTTGATAGTCTGGTTACTTACAATATGTTTACTTATACTTGTACTTCAATAAGTTTTAATTGTACATGCACATTATTTCTGAAGTTTTGTCTTGAGATTATTTTAACTTTACTTGTCTTATTGGGCTATAGCTTATGATATTACATGTTGATAATAGCTAGACAAGCCTTTTGAATTATACAATTTTGGGTGTATAATTTTAGAAGACTATAGAGGCTTTTTAGGTACGTATAAAAATTTTATTTTGAGGCTTTTAGTAGCTCTGTATTTATGTTGGAAAGTAAATTTACACATTTATCAAATATGTAATTTAAATATGAATCAGATGTTTGAAATGTTTGTAATGTGAGAGTTTGTTTGTGATAATTTGATTAGAAATAGATTTCACTTATTTGTCTCAAATTGACATGTGTTGGGATACGTCGGTGGAATCTACATCTAATTGAGTCATCACATTCTGTTATACCTCAGACTGAGCTAGGTTAGAGGGGGTCCTTTGAGGTGTAACACACTAACCAATCTAAGAAAACTGTGGGATCAAGTCAAACATCAAAGGTAAGTGGATCAATTATAACCCTATGTACAATATCATCAAGTTCTCGAAGTGTACGTGGAAGGGCAATAAAACTAGATAACGGCTCCTCGTAATGTCAAGGATCATGTTCATAAGGAGTTTGATAAGCATAGCCTTCATCTCATCTTAGTTGTCTTCTTATTCGATGAGGTGGGCGAGAAAGTATCTCGTCCAACAACTCGGCATATTCATTAAAGTTATACTTAGGGAAATAGCGGGGTCTAATAAAAAATGTGGATGAAGAGAGGGAGAAAAAGGAATGAAGTCGGTTGGATGGCATTCCCTCTCTTCAGGTTAGTGTTCTAGGATTGTATTAGTTTCTAGTGAAGGTAAAGCTAGCCTACCAACCTTTTGTTCTAATACCTCAAACCTCTTTTAAAATTTGTTATAGGTTTATTAATGCATTACGGTGTGCTTTTCTATTTTCTCTAATAAAAATTTAATAAGGATCATGTTTTTCATCTAAAACTTGATCTTGATACATAAGCCCACTAGGAGTTGACATAATGATATACTATTAAAAAAAATTTGAGAAAAGGAAAAAAAATCATTTTATTTTTTTAATATGCAATGCAATGAAATTTAAGAAAAAGATAAATAAGTAAATGACTTAATAAAATAAAATTTTTCTATTTTTTTTAATAATAAAATACGAGACTATGCTAATGCAGAAAATAAAACTCAATACAAGACAAGATGTTCCCAAGGAAACATACTCTGATACTAAATATGATGCAAGACGAGAATAACTTTTATAATATAAAATTGATTATACCGATAATACTTAAATCTTCATAAAAGAGTAATGATGCATTGCTTTTAAGCACATTCACAATATTACGAAATTAATGAAATTGAAAAAATTTCTATTAATATTATATTAACCATACTAGCAATTTAAATCCTATAAGTGCAAAGAAATATTTAAAAAGCTATGAACAATCTAACTTGTAACATTTAAAATAATCAACAATAAAGCGGGAATAAGTTGAAGTCGACCTTTACAAACAGTCCGTCATTATGAAAATTTCATTCCTTCCTTAAAAGTACTCTAAGAGTTGTAAGCTGACACACTCAAATATTCCGTCACTCAGGAGAAAAGCACACAAAGACTAAAAAAACTTAAGATAAATTTCATTCAAAAAGCCAAGTACAAAGCATTACAAGGGCCTCTCTATTTATAAGAATGAGAGGGAATGTTCTAAATACTCAAACTTAACTCCAAACTCAAATCCACCACCATTATCATACCTACAAACTTACCACTATTATCAAACATACCACCCTTATTATACCAACCTCAAATATCATACTTACCATCATGAAATCACTATATGGGATATGACATTAAAATAGCCCAATACTATATAACCTAAATTATAACATAAAGGCCTAATACATAAATTAATTTTTATGATGATAATGTTGACAATGGTGACGATGATGCACTGCATCAGCTTAAGCTTAAGCAAAAATTTTATAAGATGATGGTGAGACCTACAATGCTTTATGGCGGTGAATGTTGACCGACAAAAGAGAAACATAAAATTAAGTTAAGAGTTGCAGAGATGAGAGATGAGGATAGTCAGGTGAATGAGTGAATTTACTCTTAGAGACAAAATACGAAATGAATATATACATGAAAAAGTTGGGGTACCCCTAGTAGTAGATAAGATTAGAGAGAGTTGCCTTAGATGGTTCGATCACATAAAATGTTAGTAATTCGATGACCCCATTAGAAAAGTAGATGTACTGTTAAGAAAGGTAAAGATAGACCTAAAAAGATTGAGTTAGAAAGTATAAAAAATGACCTTATTTTATTAGACTAAAATGAGAATATGAAACTTAATAGGACACAATGGAGAAAAAGGATTCATGTAGCCAGCCCCACGTAGAGGGATAAAGGCTTCTTGTTATTTTTTTTGTTGTTATTGTTGTCACTCTTCAAAAAGTTAAACTATAAGAATAGCATAATTTGAGAATTACAATTTCCACATTAATTTCCGATCAACAACCTTCACTCACATCAAAATCTTCCTAGGTACTATAAGCAACTATAGTACAAGATCAATAAAAGTTCCTAAAAGGTGAAAATGGTGTCAGAGGCATGCAATTTTTAAGACTGTGGCATAATGTGGCCACACTAAATTGGGGAAAAAGCATGACCTATTTGGTGTCTGTTCAAAGTGTTTGCCTCATGTTAGCATGATATGAATACATGTGATGCCTTGCGAAACATTAGAACATAAAATGATAGCTGAAAGCATTGTCCCCACTCTCCATAGAACAATAAATTAGCACATGCCATGCATTTATGCCTGCAGAAAGAACTAGTAAAATGTGGAGGCCACATTTAAACACTTTAAAATAAATGAATCAAGCACCAACACTCACAGTAGCTCCCATCATCTCCTTCCCCCCTTCTTTGATTCCTTCACATTATAAGTCTACGAAAAATTATAATCAAATTTGTTCACAGATTTAATCAAGCACAGCAGAAAATCAGTAAAAAGATGGTGGCTAACTAGAACTAGTATAGCTCATCTTCAAATATTAACAACTTGCGTTACAGATGAATTACGTAAGAAACATACGCAATATCATAACATTAAATATGTAAATGTAGCATCTATTTGGGATTAGAAAAATCAAAACAAATAATTTAAATAATTCAAAAAACAATTACCTGATAATATCATTTATGTTGACAAGTTTAAAAGGCAATACCTGAATCAAAGGCATTAGAGTTGGAAGCAACTCATCACCAAATACATTTGAAAGAACGTCTAAACCAGCTGCGCTACACTTCCGTAGATTCCATACATTGATTATGTCATCATCCTGTCATAAAGCAGTAACCATCAAAACAGGAACAGCTCACCTCCAAGAAAATTTAAAACAGAAGAGAATAAATTTATGGTTGAAGTTTTCAGAGAGGTCAAGGGATATATTGATAAACAGGAACACAAATAAATGACGCGTTACAAGCCAAAGAATAAGAAATGATTAGAGATTTGAACATACAGGATCTTCTCCATTATCAGATCCATGAAGTCTTGATGAATGAAAACGAGGCTTCAGATCCTGTATGACGAGTTCCAAAAATTAAGAATAAAACTAGCAAAAACATAAAATAAAAAATAAAAAAAGCAATCCATCAGAAAGCAACGTGAAAAATACAAGACTTTCGGAAAAATGAAGCTTCAAATATAAAGATACCTGATCTCTGTCAGGGATGGACTCATCATCCTGTAAACAAATGCAGCAAAATCACAATTAAAAGCATTTTGCAAAAAATCAAATACATAAAAAATATAAAAGGCTTCATAAAATAAGCTTAAATATACCTCAGCATCAGCAAGTGACTCATCATCATCAGCATACACCATATTTGACAATAAAACCTAGAAAATAAAAGAATAAAAGCATGGCCACCACCATATAGGCAGTTAAAACAAAAAACTTAAAGGAGAATATAAGCATACTGGAATCAAGCGTGGCAAGAATTCTCTTAATCCTTCTCGAGGCAAATTAGCATCGCAGTATGCTGACCTGAGTTACACAATGAATATTAGGCAGTTACCATAAAATACAAAGTTGAAAAGTGTTTTAGAGTGAACAAAACCAATGACTGTTTGTAACATCAAAAAACTTATAGGTAAAAAACACTAGAGCACAGTGCAGCAAGCAACAAAAAGCATTTCATAATACCTATGTTTCAATCTAAAGCTGAGAAGTTGTCACCCACAAATAATTAAGCCAAAACCCCAAAAAATTAACAGCATTTATTTAAAATTTTAGCCAACTAATAAGCAGCTAGAGAGTTCAAGCAAGACAAGCCAGGAGAAAGACTAATTCCAAAGTCAAACTATGTAGAAGAAATTGAAAATTAACAAAATTATCAAAATAAAAACAAACTCACAATCACATGCCTCAGACCACTATTGTATACTCATCTAGTTGCTCCCTAAAACTAAATCAAGATTAAAATTATATCAACCAAATAAAGTAACTTAAAGCCAAGAAATAAAATACAATATTTCTCAGACTTCATCAGTACCATGTCAACAAAACAAAATTAACAATTAAAATGACCAAATTAAATATAAACTACAAAGAATATTAATGTTTGAAGTGATACATCCGATGCAAATAAATGCAAAAATTTCCATCAAATATCCTAACTTGAAGATATTTGGCTAAGTTGATATTTATTATAAAAATATAAACATAAGCATTGGGCTTCATGAAAAGTAATCTATGAATCATCACAATTCTATTGATCTCACCAAAAAATAAGGAATCACTAAAATCTATCATCAACAATAAGCACAAAAGCATCATCTAGAATAGCTTCAGGTAGTAATTGAAGGATAGGTTCTGAAATATGGTCAAATCAAGTAAATTAAAAATCATATATATATATATATATATATATATATATATGTGTGTGTGTGTGTGTGTGTGTGTGTGTGTGTGTGTGTGTGTGTATGTATGTATATATAAACCAAAATTTATTGTAATTTCAAATTTATCAGCATTAGTTCCAAAATGTTGCATAATTTTAAATGGTTTCACATTCATTTCATTCAATTTCTTAAAGGTCTCGAATAAATTTTTTTCTGGATTTAAACACACTATGACCTTATCAAAAAGCTTAAATACCACATACCTCGCATTAAAAAATATATAATTACCATAACTAGTAGCCAATTTCTTTGAAAATTGTTATACAAATCATGCAAATATTGTGCAAATAATTTTATGAATGTGTTAGGCCTCGATGTTTAGGTCATTCAATAAGAGTTATAGGCTTACTAGGATTGATACACTATAACAATCTTAAATGGACTAATGCGAATAGACCAGCTAGCAGATGAATAACATGTAAACTCAATCATATCTAATATCAAATCCCACCCAAATGATTTATTTTTAACAAACAATGTAATAGATATCCTAAACTATTAACCACTTCAACATAACCATAAATTTGTAGATGATAAATGTTGAGAATACACCTTGTGTATCTCGTTATTTTATTTGTTGATAACAAACCTTATGTGATGTAGACTAATAGTTTGTTAAGTATTCATTACAAATTCATTTATTTACAACTATTATAATGATAATCAATACAAATATTAAATATAGAAGTACAATCAAGTAGGCATATCTCATAGATAAACACCCATAGATTGTAAGTCAAGTGGCTTTTAGATTCAATGTATTGATTGAGTATGATCATTACAAAGCCTCAAAAAATATAAATATTTTTTACTAGATTTGCCAAACTCCAAAATGGCCTATGTCCACACCTAACCATCCCAATAAGATTTCACTATCCTAAATAACAATCACAACATTATACTCTCCTACAATGAAGTGAGCACAACCCCAATAGTTACAACAATGTACTCTCCTACACCCCAACAATAATAATATTCTCTCTACAATGAGACAAGTATAACTCCAACAATAATAACATACTCTCCTATAATAGGACGAGCATAACTCCAATGACAATAATGTACTCTCATATGTAGGGCTGCAAACGAACCGAACCGAGCAGAGCCCTGTTCGAGTTCAAGCTCGTTTGCCAGTATTGAGCTCGAGCTCGATTAGAGCTTTTAGGATGGTGTTCGAGCTCGAGCTCGTTTAAAAAAATTGTGTTCGAGCTCGGCTCGAGTTTGTTCAGCAGTTCGGTTAGGCTTATCGAGCCTATTAACAAACTCGTTTAATGAAATAAAGCGGTAATCGCCTTAATCGGCGACGAAGCCTTCTGTATGTTTAGCCTTAATGTAATCGGCTTAATCGAGCCTCTGGTATTGTTTATGAACAGCCTTAATCTGCTCGGCCTTAATCGAGCCTTATCGAGCTCCTTAACGAGCTTGTTCAGCGAGCTTTAAATGATCTTGTTACGACATCGAACGAACAATAACTTTCATTTAACAATCGAGTATTTACTAAAGTATTCAAATTCGTTCGATTAATTAATTGAACGAACATAAGCAATAATCGAGCCGAGTCACGGTAAATTGTTGACGCCGGTTCGTTTTCACTCTACTCATATAGGAGGGAGAGTACAACCCCAACAAAAATTTCAAGCAAAAAAGAAAAACAATACTAACATATAACTTTGATAAGAATGAACTAAAAATATTGCAATCATCACACTCAAATAATGATCTTGCAACTTTTAAATGATCTCCTTACGATCAAAATAAACGGGCAATAATTATTACAAATAAGAAGCTCACCAAATTTTATATGTAATATAAGAATTAATTTTTCAAAATGATGCTTATATTGAATATATCTTTATATGAATAAGCAATCAATGCAAAAATGATTTTCAAATGAATATCTTGATTTATGAAAGGCCAAATAATAAATTTCAACAAACACTAAAAATTATTTTGAAATAAGTGTAATGAATATCAATTATGTAATAGGTTTATAATGATTTTTCCACCAAAAACTATATATTTTCACCTACAAATAAATAAATTCAATGACATAAAATTAATTTGCACAAATATATGATTTAATTACAGCAAAAATGAAGAGTCAAATGCAATGATTAATGAAGATAAAATCAAGTACAACTAGCTTAAATAAAATTTTATCAAACAAGTAATTTTTATGATTAAAACAAATATTTAACAAATAATAAATAATCAATCCAAAAAGTAGATTTCACCAAATGATAATTTATTTTAATATATAAAAAATTTACAATCACAAGCAAGTATATATAACAATCAAATATGACTTAAAAGAGAATATGGGAATGCAAGAAATTAAAAAATTAAACATCCAATAAATATGAATATGAGAATATATTCTTTAAAAATTGATTATAAATAATTGTTGAATCTAAATTAAATGATCACAAGCTTCCACCAAAAAAATTATAATAAAAGAAATTTTAGATCCAACAAAGTGTGCAAAAAATAAATCAATTTAACAAGAAACGTAAATTCAAAATAATGAAATAAAGAATTTTATTTTGGCACAAACTTATTTTAATCACACCAAAGTTTAGAACCTGAGATGCACAAGAATTCAATCAAACATAAAGAGAGATAATTGATTTTAAAAGAAATCAAGTGATTAGAAAACATTTTATTAGAATATAGTCACTTGAAAAATCAATAGCAAGAAAAAAAATCAATTATTCTAAATTTATCACAAGAACAAAATAAAACTTTGAAAAGAATAAGTCTTGCAAAAAGGATGCAAAAGAGAATTGACGAAAGAGCACCCCAATCCTTTGAAACAACAATTCCACTTGCATAAACGAATTTTCTTGAGAGGGGGACTTGAAGAGTCAAGAAAAATATTGCATGAAAGAGCTCAAAAACTGTAAACCTTAAATTTTCTCTCCAAAATCATAATGGCACAATTTTTGGACTAGTTTTTCTTTTGTAGCCACCAAACAAATTAGGGTTTTGATTTAGAAAAAGATTTTAAATAGTCTCACAACGAAGCTCATGACAATGATAGAAAATTTGGAAGGTTTCTATTAAAAAAATATAATTAAAGGCTCAATTTGGTAACTTATTTAAGTCTAAAGAACAAAGAATTTAAGGAGAATAATGTTTAATTCAAATAGAAGAGATTATAGGGTTGTTTAGTTGCCTGAAAAAGAAATGCAGTGTGAAAAGAATACCGTGTAAAATGAATGCAGTGTATTTAGATTACTTTAGGTTGTTTGGTTGAAAATTCTACAAATATATGAGTTTATTTTTTTCGGTTTGGTAAAATAAATGCAATGTAAAGTATTTTAAAGATTTTGGGTGAGCCCGTGAAATGAAAGACGGCAAATGACGCGTGAAGGCTGTGACAAGAAGCTGATGGCCGGTTCTGAAAGGCGAACGACGGCGACACATGGCCGAGCCCGGCAGCAAAGCGTGACGCCTTTCACACATACACACACACACACACACATACATACATACACACACACACATAAATACACACACAAACATACATACCTATGTACATACACATACATACATACACACACACATAAATACACACATACACACGCACGCATATATATATATATATATATATATGTGTGTATATAAGTCTATGTGTGGAAATTCAATTTCAAATAATCTCAAATAAAATAAAATAAAATAACCATTTATTTGCATAGAAAGGATTAGTAATGTTAATATTGTTAAAAAGAATATTTTGGATTTAATTTAGCTTGAATATTATGTATATATCAATATTTTAAGTGATGGGTGCAAGCAATAAATTTAATTAATTACATGCAATTTTGTATTAATAATGAAATAAATCACTAATGATTTAAATAAGAAAATTTTACACAACATGAATTTTAACACAAAATAATGAAACATTAAACAATTTTTCATTAATTTTTTTTAATATTGAAAATACAATTCATGAAATTTTGAAAATAATGAATGATTTTTTTGTCCAAAAATCATTTATCAAATTATGAAAAAGATGGTCTAATGACTTCTAAAACCCATCAAACCTACAGAATTTTAATCTTGACTGATTTGGCTTGTTGAGTGTGATAATGTTTATGGATACTCAAAAATATATATTAGTAATTCAAACATCTATTTGTTAACATTAAATTCACAATTTATGATGACTATTACAGCTAAATGAAACTACAATAAATACTTAACAAATCATTAGTCCACACCACATAAGTTTTATATTATCAATTAAATAGTGAGATACACAAGATGTGCCATCAAAAATAAATTATTCATAATTTTCAAATATATATTTGTTATCATCAAAATTCAAAATTTATAATGATTATTGTTATGATTGTTACAAATAAATGAACCTGCAATGAAAATTGTTTTAATCAAATCAACAAATTTTGTGTAATGTAAGTTAATGGTGGGTGGGTGGGTGTCTATACATATATAGATATACATGCATTATATATTGCATTATTAGTTTCCTAAAATATTCAAATCTCAACTCTTTTTTTATTAGTTGAATTTCCCTTGATATAATTTCAGGTTTTTTTATTATTCCCTCTCCTAATCACCCCTATTTGAATTCAAAATTATTATTTTTTAAATCATTGGTTGTTTAAACTTAATTAAGTTACCAAATTGATCTTTTAATTGGTAGACTAGCCACATATTAAAGGGAATAAATTTAATTTAATTTACTTTTTCTTTAAAAATATCCCAATTTTCTATCCTAGCCTTCAGCCTCATTGTGAGATTGTTTGCAAAATTTTATAAACTAAAATCCTATTAGTTCAAAAATCAAGCCATTGTAATTTTGGGGAGAAGTTTTCATGTTTTAATATTTGTTAGCTCTTTCATGCAAAATTTCTAGTAAATATCCAAGCTCTCCACTCAAAAAAATTGGTTCATACAATTGAAAAAGTTGCTTCAAAGAACTAATGTGCTCTTTCTTCAAATCTCCTTTGAGTTCTTTAAGTAAGACCCATTATGTTCAAAAATTTATTTTGTTCTTGTGACTAAATTTAGAATAGTTAATTTTTTCCTTGCTTTTATTTTTCAAGTGAAAATACAACAACAAGAAGCCTTTATCCCACTAAGTAGGATCATCTACATGAATTCTATTTCTCCATTGTGTCTTATTAAGTGTCATATTCTCATTTAAGTCTAATAAAATAAAGTCACTTCAAGTGTTAATAGTCTAATTAAAACATTTCTAATCACTTGATTTCACTTAAAATGAATTATCTCTTTCTATGATTGTTTGAATCGAAATGCATCTCATGTTTTAAACTTTAGTGAAATTAAAATAAGTTTGTACAATAAGAGAGCTTTATCCCACTGTCTGGAATTATTTTATGAATATTCTTACCATTTTGTCATTATATATAATAAACATATTCATTTTTTATACATCTTAAGTCTTTTTAGGTCTATCTACCTTTTTTAACATAAGACAAATCTAATACATTTACCCTTCAGTCATCGAAAGAAATGCTTTATGTATTTAAAAATCTAAGGTGATTCTTGCCCTTTGGAGCTACTCAACTTTTTCCGAACATATTCATTTTTTATTTTATCTCCAGAGTAAAGCCACTCATCTACACAGCATCCTCATCTCGCAACACTTAGCTTATCGTCTCTTTTACTGGCCAATATTCTGCACTATAATTACAGGTCTTACCACCATCTTATAAACTTTTCCCTTAAGTCTAAGCAGTACTTTTCTATCACACAACAAGATAGATGCATTCCTCCACTTCAACCATCCAGCTTGAATTCTATTAAAAACATCCCCATCTATTTCACCATCATTATGAACGATAAAGCCCAGATATCTAAAATGTTCACCCTTTTTAATGATTTGATCACCCAATGTCACAACACCACCACTAGAACTTCTACAACTAAAATTACACTCCATATATTCAATTTTAAATACTCAAATAAAAAACTTTAGACTCTAAGGTTGACCTCCATAATTCAAGTTTCTCTTATACCCCCTCTCTAGTCTTATCAACAAGAAGAATGTCATCAGCAAAAAGCAAACACCAAGGTACATCCTCGTGTAAATGCCTAGTAATAACATCCATAACTAAAGCAAAAAGATATGGGCTTAAAGTCAATCCTTGATGTAATCCAACTGAAATAAGAAAATATTTTATTAATCCTTCTTGTGTTTGGACACAAGTAACAGGTCTAATATACATATCCTTAATGACTTAAATATAATTAATATTAACTCCTTTCATTTCTAGAACTCTCCAATGGACTTCTCTTGGAACTTTATCACATGTTTTCTCTAAATCAACAAATATCATATGTAGATCATCCTTATTATTTCTATACTTCACCATCAAACCTATCAACAAATATATAACATCCATAGTAGATCTACTCGGCATAAAATTAAACTGATTTTGAGAAACTTTTGTATCACATCATAACCTATGCTCAATTACTCTCTCCAATAATTTTAATATATGATACATTAACTTAATTCCTCTATAATTTGCACTCTTGTGCATCACCTTTATTTTTAGATATAGGAACTAACAAACTCTTCCTCCACTCATCTGACATCTTTTTAGTCTTTAACATAACATTAAAAAGATTCGTAAGCTAAGACATTCCTTGATCTCCTAAGAATTTTCACACTTCTACTGGAATATCACCAGGTCCTATTTTTTCACACTTCATTTTCTCTAAAGTTTCTCCAACTTCAAATTTACTAATACGACAATAAAAATAAAATTCTTTATTTTTGTTTACGATACTAAGATTACTAAAATCAATAATATTTTCAAATTCTTCAATGAAAAGTTTATCAAAATAACTCATCCACCTATTTTCAATATCATTCTCTAAGAAAAGCACTTTATGATTTTCATCCTTAATGCACCTCACTTGAACAAGATATTTATTTCTCCTATCTGTTTGTTTGGCTAATTTATACACACATCTTTCGACCTTTTTAATATCTAAGCTATTATATAAATCACTAAAAGCTAATTTTTTTTATCACATACTATTTTCTTAAAATCTCTACAAGCCACTTTATATCACAATTTTCCGAGTTTTTATATCTAAACCAAGTTTTATAACAAAGATTTTCATTCCTTATCTTTTCTTGCACATTTTGACTCTACCATAACTATTTTTACTGAAAAAAGTTATTCCTTTTAATTCTTTAAGCACATTTTTACAACTTGCTTAATTTTACTTGCTACTTTTCACATATAACATTAACTTTCTTATGAACATCCCAAATTCTAAGCTTTTGTAGCTTACTCTTTAAAATATTTTTATTAGTATTTTTTAAATGACACCATCTAATCTAAGAACAATAATTCAATTTATTTTTCATCTTAAAATCTAAAACTAACAGTCGATATTAGATACTTAAACTTTCACTCAGAATGACCTTATAATCTCTACAATCTAAACAATCTATTTTTCTTATCAAAAAATAATCAATCGTATTTTCTTAGATCATATAAGTAATAATATGTTCATCTCTTTTTTAAATAAAATATTAGCTATAAAATTATAAATTTAAAAGAAAATCTAATATAATCATACATTCTTCATTAACTAAATCCATAATCATCATAAATCTTTTCAAATCCTTTCTGCTCTACCACATAATAAATCTCCTCTAATAAATATATTTTCTTCAAGAGGTATCTTTTGTATTAATCTTTTTCAATCTTTTTTCTTCTGAGCCTACATCCAACCCTACTTTAGGAGCATAAACACTTATAACATTGATAATCTTAATATCAACAACAATCTTTAAAACAATAATTATATCTCTAATCCTATTAATATTTATCACATTATCTTTCAAATTTTTATTTATAATCTCACCTACACTATTTCTAATTCGACTCAGATTTGAATACCAAAAGTTTAAAACCTAAACTATCAATCTCTTTGGCCTTCTCCCCCAACCGATTTAGTTTCATGAATACATAAAATATTTATCTTCCTATAATCCATAATGTCTATTAATTCTATTAATTTACCTATAAAAGTACCTATATTCCAAGTTCCTAACCTAATTCTAATTTCATGAGCTAACTTATTTGTTTGCATCCATCCGTAATGTGGGAACTTCTGTTTATTTAACCTCGTGATCGCGGCGCACTCACACTTTTATTTATATTCGGCCTACGATTGCATCCAGGGGACACCCTAGCATTAACATAATATTTTAAAGAATTCATGTCATGATTATTTTGACAAGTTTTACGCTAGTTGTCAACTGCTTAGCCCAACCCTTCACTTTTCACATCCGGGACTTGGGACCCAGCAAAGGCAGAAATTAAAATAAGTTTGTGCCAAAATAAAAAATTTCATGTTTCATTATTTTGAATTTACATTCCTTGTTAAATCTAGTAATGTTTGCATACATTATTGAATCTAAAATTTTATTTGTTTTAACATTTATTTGTGCAAATTTTTTATCATTTAATTTAGATTCAACAATTATTTAGAATTATTCTCAAAGAAAATATTCACATATACATATTTATTGGTTGTTGAATTTTCAATCGCTTATACTTTCATAATCTATAAGTCATATTCTATAATTAATTTGTGATTTTAAAACTTTTACTTATTAAAATAAAGCATCATTTGGTGAAATTACATTTTCCTAATTGATTAAATCAACTCACTATTTGCTGAAATTTCATTTTAATCATAAAAAACAATTGTTTGCTAAAATTAAATTTAAGTGACTTGAGTTTGATTTTACCTCCATTAATCATTACATTTGATACTTCATTTTTGTTGCAATTAAATCACATATCTGCTAGAATTAATTTTCTGTTGCTGAATTTAATTATTTGTAAGTAATATAATTTTTAGTGGAGAAATCATTATGAGCCTATTAAATTATTGATATTCATTAGACTTATTTCAAAATCAATTTTAGCATTTACTAAAATTGATCTTTTGGCATTGCATAAACCAAGATACTCATTTAAATTTTTTTTAATATTAATTGCTTATTCACATAAAGATACATTCAATATAAGCATTATTTTGATATTTTAATTCTTACGTTACATTTAAAATTTGGTGAGTCTTGTAGTCGCCATAATTAATACAAATTTATTTTGATTGTAAAGTGATCATTTAAGAGTTGTAAGATAATCATTTGAGTGTAATAGTTATAACATTTTTAATTCATTATTGTCCAAATTAAAAGTTATCATTATTTTTCTTTTTGCTTATAATTTTTGTTGGGTTTCTACTTGTCCCATCGTGGGTTTTTTACCTTATTTTATGTACTTTCCTGTTATATATCAATTCAAAATAATTGCACTTATTATATTCATATCATTTTCTAATTATGATATTATATTTTTAAAAAGATTATAACTTTCTTCACATAAAAACTCAGTCTCTCTTAATTCACCAAATGATCATCTTGTATTTTGCTATGAATTAAAATATGATGAATGTAAACAACAAATTTTCAAATGAAAGGTCAAAAGATATAGTTAATTATTCTCATGAAAGTAATAACTACACTGGTTAATTAAAAAAAAAACAACACCAATCATTCATATAATTCATCTTTAATTTCAAAACTAGTTTTATATGTAACACCATCCCATACTCTAACTTGATGATATCCACTATTCAAACAAATTTTAGAAAATTTAAAAGTGCCATTTAGCATATCCAACATATAATCCAAATAAATTATAAGAATATATATTTGGCAGTGATCAAATAACTATTATCCATACATATCATTCAACTATCATTTTTCTTGGGTGTAAATAAAGTATACACAATATAAGGATTGATGATCTCCAATAAATCCCTTCCTATGAAATTTATCAACTTATTTCTTAATTAGAGAGGTCTGACTGAAGAAAAAAATTATAAAATTTTTTTAAATTGCAAATTTTATTCAATACAAAACTAAGGGTTTTGGGGAGGAGCAATGTGTTTACACACCACATCGCTATCTCGTTTGGCAGCCGCATTCTGACTGTGTTTTGAGAAATTTATAGTGAAAAAGCTGTGTTTTTTAACCTAGCCTAGTTATCTACGATGACAGCCAGAAAGTTGCAATTTGATTTTTGTAAAATAAAAAAATTTGTGTAGCCACCACAGCTTCATCATATAGCTGCTTTTTCTGACAGCTACTGCTGCCCCAAATGCACCTTAATTCTCTACAAAATAAACTCCTCATAGAAGTAGAATATATAACTAGTTTCAAATCAAACATTATCTAAATGGATAAAAATGCATGAAAATAAGTCGTATCCATAAAATTATGCAACTCATCCTAAATTTAATCCATGCATTGCAGAACTAAGTTCCATAACTGGAGAAAATAAAATAAAGTAACTAAATTTTCCCAAGGACTAACTACAATTTTTAGGAATAGATTATATCACTCAAATGTAGGCGAAAGATTCAAATAATACTTTCTGTATATTTATTTTTGACGGGCCCAAACTTGGGGGCTGTTTTGACAAGTCTTCCATGATAAATTCCTCCTATCAGTTGCTGATGCATCAGGTCATATGCTCAATCAAACATTGTCGGTTAAGTTATAGCTCCCCAGATTGACTGGTTCATCTTGGATTGAAAGATAACTTGGTGATATTTTATAGTGCAGTACAGGTCCTCCTCCAGGATCAAACATGAAAAGGAAAACCACCCCTTCTAACTTTCTATAATCTCAAATATTTATACAAGACATTAAATTATCATTTTTTAAATTGAAAAAAAAAATCACGTTTCAACAAAGTCAACATTTTCATTGCACATTTATACTAGAAAAAAATAAGTGAACAAAAAGCTAGACACAGCATACATACCAAAATTCGCATGCCTCAAGGGAAACTTCATCATCAGAGTCATTATTAGCTTGTAACATGTATTCAATCACATTCATCAAATGTGGCTGCAGAAAATAATTAAAATCATACTTATGGAAACACAATGTTACAAGCAAAGAGATAACTTTCAAAAGCTAATCGTGAGATGTAATGACAGCTAAAATATCCATAATGAAGCATAACAAAAGTCTCTTGGGAAACAGGAACAGAACTTCCAGGATGACACTCTAAAGCTGTATCTAGCTCAACAACTGCTCAAAATTCAAGAAAAATGTAGCGGACTATGAAGGCTTAAATATTTTACCTACCTCCAAAAAAGCAGGTCGAACTTCGATTAACTGAACAAAAGCAGAACAAACCTACACATGATATTACAAAAATGAAATGAACATCCAAGCAAATAAAATATGGCCAATCTAATAATAAATAGCTTCTATTAACAAAAAGTAATGAACAAAAGAGAATAGCGCAATGCATCAAACTGTAGACTGTTGATGTTTCTTTCCTGTTTTTTAGATAGATTCACTTTCATAAAATTTTGCTACAAATAAAAAGTCATAGGTTGGTCAAAGTCATAAGCATGCACGACTAATGAGCCTTAACTGATAAAAACTCTTACAAATACTGAGGAAAGATTTAAATATATAAACCACATATATCATTCGAGTGAAGTCTTCACAAGAAAGTTTTCTAACCTAGAAACTGTTCGCATACAGACAAAAATATGGTGCATACATAAATAAAAAAAAAAAGAATAATGAGAGAATCAGAATACATACAGATTACCTACTTTAATTTGCATATAACCTCTAGTAGGTTCCTCATTTTTCTTTTTCTTTTTCTTTTTTTTCTCTTTTTCTTTTTTTTGTTTGAGGAAAATAAAGAAAGAGAAAGTAGAGTTCAATGCAAATAGACCACTATTGAAAACAATGCATCCATCCACATGGATTGTAAGAACCTATTGGCTTATCAGTTCTAATTTTTATCAGTTCTAAGATAGTTCTAAGGAATTTTAAACTTCAGTAACTGTTCAACTAAAAATTCCAAATATGACAAAAAAAGCTTGTACTTTTTAAAATAAATGAAAGGATTTATATACATACCACATAAAAATCTGATTTTTACATATCTCATGCTTAAAATTTAAAATTTATTTATACAACACCTGAAAAATTATTAGCATCCTAAAAATACGTATTACCTCTATCTATCTTCCTATTTTCTTTCCCAAGGCTTCTCCGAGCAAACGAATGAATAGAAATCTTAGATGTACTTTTAGTAAATAATTTGAAAGCTTTGGTCACCAACCTGTTTGATTCTCTTCTATTCATTACCGATGTTACTCGAGCTCCATCAAAGCCTTATCACCTGTCCTTTCATACACATTCCATTAGCATCCGAGCTAGCTCCACTTCACCATATGCCACACTCGATCTCAATAACTTCTCTGCTTTCCCTCAATGGCGATGATGATTTACCATTGCTATGTCCTCTGCTCTCTACTCTCTGTCTCCTATGACCCCTCTAGCATCATTTCCCCTATGCTAAAACATCATATTAAACTTGGTTGAGAACACATCTCATATTTCTATTACAAACACAAAGCTCCTCTTTAGTATGCAATTCCACCTCTCATGTTTTTGCTACCAAGGTATATAAGATAAAAAAGATGAGCTTCTTGCTATCTTTCTCCTACCAGCGGTTTGAGCTTAGTTTCTTGTTAGAGTGATCACGGAGATAACATCACAGCGGATGGAAAAAGAAGTGCTGCTTCAAGATCTTCTCCTCACCAAAGTAAATGAGATGCGATAAGTTATACTCACCCAAATAGAACGCCAATAAATGATCACCAAATCCCCAAAACGATTGGCCACCAAACTCCAACCAAAGAATCTTCTCTCAAGTTTTCACACACAAAATAATATAATCTCCTTCATTGTCATAATAAGAGTTTATATAAGTTATAAAAAATAAGAGATGTGTCCCTTAGAAAAAAACTACTAAAAAACTGAAAAAGTTGAAACTTGTCATTTCGCATCGCCGAGGCGCCACAGGCCAACGCCTCTTCTCTATCCAAACACCCTATAAAGAATCAGCAATAGCGCCAAGGCGTTAGAAAGCTAGCGCCTAGGCGCTATATTGTTGATACACTTATGACACTAAAACACTAAATGATTTCAATCATAGCTCTGATACAACACTTAAACATGATCAAATATATCAATTACTATATAGTACAACACATCAGACATCAACATAAAATACCACAACACATAAAGTATAATAAATGTCTTCATAAATTTAAGCTTTCGATTTGGGACCTTATGACATGTCCTTTCCTCCTTTGATGTACTACATTTCCACTAAGCTAACTTTCTCAAATGATGAGTGTGGGATCCGAAAATTCACCACCGACATCTTTCGGAAAAAAGGAAAGAGTTGTTTAAGTGTCGGTGATAATTTATGAGATGAATAGTAGAGACACTACCTGGAGATTTCGTTCATTTGGTGAACTTTTTATATCTGTTTGTATAGCAAGTTATAGATTACTCCCAATACTAAGAGAAGACTTTCGATTAAGGCTTAAATGAATCGTTAAATAACGAGTATATAATTGCGTGAGTGGAGTTTAGAACTTAAAATTTATTATTTTAATTTTAAACTTTTGTGGGGAACGCGACGCGCCGATCAAGATCTGGTCATTATCCGGTCCGTGGATCCGTACAGTGAGGAAACCCAACTGACCGGAAGGATCCTTGTCGAACATACAGGGTCGTCAAGGCCCTTAGACGCAGGGTGGAGTTTGTAAGGACAAATATAAGTCGACCTTACCGACATAGAACTTTTAACCAAATACATTCTACATTTCATTTTCAAAAGAAGAAAGCCGTGAACATCTGGGCTGGCCATGACCGTAATTTAAGTGGTGTCATATCGAACGAACCACCCGGTGGGAGGCTGTAAGAATGCCATTTATGTAAATATCATGCGAAACCACGGATGAGAGACAGCCACTACTTTTAAGATGTGAGTGTATTTGATTTAGTGACATCGAATTTTCTAAAAGTTTCTTAATTTTTCACCAAGACAAACAATTGGAGGGTGGATTAATTTTTTATTTTTTATTTATTTTTAATTTAAATAATTCATTTTTTTTATTTATATTTTGTTATTTTCAATTTTGATCATTTTATGATTGATTTTTAGATTTGAATATATGATCATTTATCATTGAAATTTTAATTATAATTACCCTTCTCGATATGGTAATATCGATTGATACTTACTGCTGCTTTTCTGAGGATGCATTCATTTCTAAGATAATCCTTCAAAACCTCATTTTGAAAATAGAGGATCTGGACTTTTCTTCCACGAGATTAAGTACGAAATTCATCTGTATATACTAATTAACTTACCGATATTATTAATTTGAAATTTTTATAATATCAAATTTTGTTAACTTGTCCGATCAAAACCGACATGAAGATCTTTTGATTTTTGTATTTACTCCAAATACATGGATATGTTCATTCTTTGAAAATTGCTTGGGCATTTAAAGTTTTGACCAAATTTTGATTTTGAGTTTTGTTAAGACCGGTCCAAGACCAAACCGGAAGATGTAACATCTGTCTTTTGTATTTATCTTACACATGTCTTAATCAACATTTCAACATATCACAGATATCGTTTCTTTTTTTAAAATGTTGTATATTAAATGTAAGTTGAAATATAGGTTCAATTTTTGATTTTTTGAGTTAACTCGGCCCCAAGACCAAACCGATTATGTAGCTTTCTCTTGAATTTAAGCATTTTTAAGCTTATTCAAGCAAAGTGTTGATGATCAAGATAGATATAGATAGATTGGTTGAGAATATCTTTAAATAGTTCATTTAAAAAAAACCTCTTTTAAATCACAAAGCAAGGATATAGAGTAAATAAATCATTTGGAAGCCCATATAATCATAAGAATAAATAGCAAAAGAATTTTTTTCAAGATCACCTCCTTAACAAAATCAAGAAACATAGAAAATAAATTGCTTAAGCTATATAATAATGTAAAATGTTTGCAGAATTGTTTTGAGCAAGATCACCTCCTTATGTAACAAAATCAGTATAAAAGAAAATTGCTTGGAAGCCATATAATCATATGTAGGTAATAAAAATAAGCTGAATTTGATTTAGCTTAATACTCTCCATGTACAAAAGATAAAGGTAAAATAATCTTTTGGAAGCATATGACCTATATGTATTTATATTCTCTTGAAAGGAAGGGGAATATAAAAATATGTAGATGTCGTATTTCGTTTAAGAGGCAGTGGATTAATTAAAATCCACCTCCCTCACATGTAAACTAAGTGGGGACACAAACTCATTAAATTTATTAAAGAGGTATAAAAAGACTTTACTTTCCTTTCAAAGAAAAGGGATAAGGATGACAAGATATATCATACGTGCATAATACGACAAGTCATCATGGGATGCTCTCAGATGATTTATGATGACCTTATGTCAAGAGATAATGGAGAAAAGAGGTAGAAAATCTATAAATAAGAGGAATTCCTTCTCATAAAATCCTTACACACTCTACTCTCATTTCTTTCCCTCTCCAATTTCACGAGTTTGAGTTCTTTCAAGCTTATAAGAGAAATAACATTAAAAGATTTGTAGCTTTTACCCTTCTCCTTTAACAATTTTTTTTTTGCCATGTTTCTATAATCATGCATGTGTAGATCAATGTAAAATGGACATATGGAGTAAAAATAACATGTTAAACATGTATTTAAGCGTGTGTTCTAAGCGTCTAAAGATATGAAGTAGATTAGACCAACATCAACAAATACATGCCACAAGTATAAAGATCCATTCAGATATTTGTTGTCACTTCATACATACAGTTAAACATGTAAAGAGGACTAGAAGATTCAACATTCACCAAACTAAGCAATAATGTTGGTGTCATATGACGTGAAAAGAGTTAAACACATAAGATATGCATAAAATACTTGAGCATTTTTACCTTTCCTTTTTTTTTTAAATTTTCTGACTCGGCCATCCCCACGCAAGGACAGAGACGCCTTCCATGCACAAGAAGGCGTGGTAGGAGAGACCTCTAGAAAGTTTATACACCACGCCAAGAAAGTGCATGGATAATATAGCTTTACACGAATCCTTATCTCCGCTTTTGATTTGTTACAGCCTCCTCCTCCAAGGGTTCTGTGAAGCACCACCACCAAGAAAGGCGTGGTATGGTGGTGCTTTGAACAAACTTTGATAACTGATTTCCATATTAATATGATCACATATGCAAGAATGAAGTTTCATAGATAATAGAAATGGTATAACCAAATCCTTCGTTTAATTTCGATTTCAACTTGTATATGAAAGAGGCATGATATACATATAATTCCCTTTATATGAAATAAATTGAATCAAAGTAAGCGTGAAATTCATGGAGAATAGCATCATATCTCATCAAGCAGCTAATTGATTTTTCCAGATAAGAAAGTTTAGCAAGCCTTATATTCATCAAATAATATATTATTTCCCCAGATAGAATAGACAACATTCCCCTTGATAAAGGTAGTTTCACCCACACTCACCTACTAGTAAAACAATGCAATTCCTTCTAGATAAAAGAAATTTCATGAAGCCTCATACCTCAGATAACAAAGTTTAATACCCTCCATAAAATACTTTCGATGTATCATCATACACAAGAAAATCGATTCAATTATTTTCTAAGCAAGATAAATGCATAACAAATTAATTTCCCCATCTTGTAGACATGAATTCCACAATTTCCCCTTTGAAACCACATTTCGAAAAAGCACTTCAACAACAAATTAATTATTTCCCTCATAGAAATGATTTCAAACATCACATTCTGGAAAGCAAATCGCTTTGGTTTCCCTTAGATATAATCAATTTCAGCAAAAATAGCATCATAACTATCCCTAGAAGATAGCATGCAACACAACATTGGGCCATACATCACCCCAAAGCAATTTTAGTAGGCTAAGCATCACACAATCAGTGAATAAAGACAATAAGAAATGAGATTACATCATCCCAAATCGGAAACTCTTAGATAATCCCAAAGCATAAGACATAGCATGTTTAGCAAAAGCTAATTTCCAAAGAAGCTCAAAATGCATAAAACAAGCTTAGGGTTAGAGAGAGAAACAACCCGGAGGTGTCGATTTAAAAGAGAGGAGAAGGAGTTTGAAAGGGGAGAGTCGTCGAGAGAAGGAGAGCTCCACGGGAGAAGCGAAAGATGCCTTAGAGATGAGGGGAGCTCGTGAGAGAAAGCCAAGGAGAAGAGGGAGCTCGGCCACTGGGAGAAGCAAGAGGAGAATGAAGGAGGGAGCTCGCCACGGGAGAAGCCAAGAGGAGAATCCGAGAGTCAAGGCGCTCACCGAGAGATAACGGAGAGTCGAATCGCGAAGAGGAGCTCGCGAGGGAGAGAGATGCCGTGAAGGAGCTCGTGCGTGAGGGAGCCAGAGATCCGAGAGGGAAGAGGGAGCTCCACTATGGGCAAGAGGATGAGCAGGAAACCGAGAGGATCGTGAAAAAATGAGGGTCAACGCAGGATAACCCTCGCTCTTTTGATATCATGAACACATTTTCCCCTTTTTTTTTTCTTTAGGGCTTAGTTGGCACATCTCGATTGAGTGGGCTGGCAGGGAATTAATGCGTGATTAAGAGATAATTAGCGGATTTCACGTTAATCATTTTAATTGCGATTTTATTACTTTGACAAACCCTAGCAATATTTAAGTTTTGATTATGTCGAACGATACGATCAATTTCTGATCGAGCGTTTAAATAATGGCCGGTAAATTCAAGTCTAAATTGGCCGTCGGCGTTTAAATTAATCAACCTCAGCGATACTTCTTGCCGAATGAAAGATGTCGTTTGATAGGTTCGACGCGATTTATTTTGCGAGGAGGTTGTTTAGCGTAGACTTCTCGACTTCGATATCGCGCAATTTCATGATAATTTGATTTTAATTATCCGTCGATCCTTAATTGATTCAAAATTTTTACGATTAATTCATTTTAATTTTTCGACGGCGGCCGAATCGTCAATTAAAACGAATTTGATGGTTCGGATCGCGATTTAAGGGATTTTAAAATCCACCTTATTTATTTAATTTAATGTGGCACATAGTTGTAGGTCAACAATGAGAAGAAGGTCCTCATGTGCATGGGTAATATGTCTCCATAATCAACACATTCATAGACATGTTCGTATTTCTATTGTCTCAAACTTTTCTCAATCCACGTTGAAGGAATAAGCGAGAGAAAAAAAAAATAGAAATTTCACCAAAAGGTAATTGAGTGGTATTTTTGGGATGTTGAAATATTTTAAGTGTTATATAAGTAAATATTAAATTTTAGGTATAAGATAAATACAAGAGATTTATGTGGCATCCCCCAAAATAAAATTATTAGAAATTCAAATACTATTTCCTTCCGTTCTACTAGTCAATAATAGGTTCCTCAATTGAAATCATTAATACATATTTGATGCAATAGTGCCTAACAGCAAATTAATACGAAAAATAATTTTCCAAATTCTTGACTTTGTGGCTATAAATCTAGGATATCAGTCAAAGGGATCTTGAATTTGTTGATGTAAGCTTATAGAAAATTTACCAATTTTATTTTTCATTAAACCATAAACACTATTAAGTTAAACTAATTTAGGGTATGAACTTACAACAAGAGTAAAGCTCTTCTACCTTTTAACATTCTTGAGCAAAAAACCCAAGAGCAAAATAAGTCGAACTACTGCCAGGTATTACACAAAGGACCAAACTATATTAAGCTTGTGTTGGAAGTAAAAATTCATAAAGTTCCCAAGACTACTTTCCATAAAATTATGACATTGCTAAGCATAAGCAACTAGCAAACATAAGGGCAAAGAGAAACTATTAAATTATAACACTAATTCCCTCTGAAAACCATGTAGTCTGTCCTAAACAAGTGCAAACTTGTGTAACTTCTTGCGCTTTCAGAATGTTGTTATTACCTATCTAATCTTATTTTTTCTCATCCATAACACCCAATATTCAATGAATTATCATGGTCAACAACATAAACTTCACCTTCTATGCCCTCTTAAACATGTTGCAAATTCCAACATTTTTCAAAGCTAAGGTATACTTCCAAATAACATAAAAAGATCATGCTTCATTTTATTCTTTAAGATCCAAGTTAACACAAAATCAAATACTTGAGAGAAATTTTTTTTTTCATTTCACCTTTGAAAAAAAAAATTTGCTCCTAGAGGAAAGTGATGAAATAAGAATGCTTCCATTAACATTTTATATAAGTGAATATGGTTGTTTGAACATATTAATCAAATAATATCACTCCACTTCTATGCCCTCTTAAAGATGTTGCAAATTCCAACGTTTTTCGAAGCTGAGGTATACTTCTGAATAACATAAAAAGATCATGCTTCATTTTAATCTTTAAGATCCAAGTTAACACAGAATCAAATACTTGAGAGAAAATTATTTTTTTCATTTCATCTTTTAAAAAAAAATTGCTCCTAGAGGAAGGTGATGCAATAAGAATGCTTCCAATAACATTTTATATAAGTGAATATGGTTGTTTGAACATATTAATCAAATAATATCACTCCACATCCCTGTAACTTTATGGAAACTTCCAATCTTCCTCCTATGAGTATGATAGCATATGAGGAACATAATAATGAGTTGTTTTAATCATGATGACATAAAAAATGTTTCAATCATTTGTGCTCTTGTCACCTTCAAAAAAGAGCATAAGAACAATCAATAAAGGTGACAGTTTCATTATTTTGATGGAATATTTCTAAGAATTCTAATTTGAAACTCCTACACTACTAGGAATAGAAAATAAAATAATAGAAAAAACTCTCAAAAAAATTTTATTGCTCTCACTTCATACAAGAGGAAAGTTATAAATACATCTCCAAGAGGCATTACAAAATAGGAATGAAGCAAAAAATGGAGGAAAATATAAGACAAAGCTGATGGCCGTATGGGGAGACACGAATTGCAATCCAAGGGCTATAGGGTAAGTTGTCAACATTACAAAGTTTTGATCCATGTGCCTTAAGCTAATTACTATGATTAGAGAGTGGGCCCAATCACAGGAGAGTGGGCTAGTACTATAGCGCATAGCAGTCTACAGTATCACATTATAATAGCTGGAAATTCAGCATATCCCCTCAAACTAGATGGTAAGATTTACCATTCCAATTTTTTTAGTGGGGCTGCATTGTCTTTTGGTAAGATATGTCAACTAGTTGATTCACTATAGACACATATGGAGTGCAAATCAACCAAATTTCTAATTTTTCTTTTATGAAGTGTCTATCAACCTCAACATGCTTGGTACGATCATGTTGTACTAAATTGTGTGCAATGTTGATTGTCGACTTGTTTTCATAGTAAACTTTCATAAACTCTTTTCAATTACTTCTTAAATCTTCTAGTATGATTTTGATCCTTAAAAGCTCACAAATCACTTGGGCAATGGCTCTAAACCCAACTTTAACATTCAATCTTGAAACCACATGTTGTCTCTTGTTTCCTTAAAGTTATGAGAATTCTTCCCAAGAATGTGCAATACCCTAAAGTAGACCTCAATCCACCAATGATCCAACATAGTTTGCATCCGTGTTTACATGAAATTCCTTTTCCTGAGTTTGATTTAAGATATTAGAAAATTTTATGAGTAGCTTGAAGAATTGACTCTTTGAGTTTGTACATAAATTAATTTACTAGACTTACGGTGAATGTAATATCAAGATGGATGTGAGATAAGTAATTTAGTTTTCCTACTAACCTCTAATATTATCTAGTATCTATATCAATTCCTTCTTCAACAAGGTCCAATTTTTGTTCTAGTTCAATTGGAGTTTCACATGGATGGCTATCCAACATTTTGATTTCTTTTAGCAGGGTCCATAACATATTTTTGTTAAAATAGAAATATCTCTTATTTAGATTAAGCCATTGGTGATATGCCCAAGAAGTATTTAAGTTTTTCTAATTCTTTAGTTTTGAATTCTTCAGTGAGCCTTTTTTAGCTTTATTTTCTAATTGTAATCTCATGTAATAATCGTATCATCAATATATATATATATATATATAATAAGGGTTGAGGCTTTAATATTAGGAGAACTTTAACTTTATTTGTATCCAACTCCCACCATAGCTTTTATAAATCAATCAAACAAGCTCTTAATGATTGGTTCACTTTGTATATAGCCTTCTTCAATCTACATATTTGATTCCTTTTGAAGGAGCTATCAAATCCTAGCATTAAATCCATTTAAACATCTTCTTTAGCAACCTAATATAAGAAAATATTTTTTATATCATATTATTATATAGGCCACCTATGATTTGCTACTAGAGATATTATTATCATACAAATAATGTTCATTTTTGCAACAAGAGCAAAGATTTCTTAATAATCAATCCCATAATGATTGAGTATATCCTTTTGCTAACAATTTTTGTTTGTACCTTTCTAGGGTTCATCTACTTTATATTTGATTGTGAAGATCCATTTGCATCATATCGCACTCTACTTTTTAGAAATTCAATTATCTCCCATATATGATTTTTTCTAAGGCATTCATCTAGTCCCACTACTTTCTTCCAATTCTTCCTTTCAAGTGTCTTAAAATTTGTAAAATAGAAATGAGACTAGTGTCAACTTGATTAGAAAGGCCTTATAAGAGAGATTATAAATAGTATTTAAAAACTAAGCAGTGTTAGTAAAGATTTCGAGTCTTAGACTTACTAGAGATCCTAAATAGACTTGTTCCTTATTGTATAAACATGAAAATGTACAGATGATATGAGATCTGTATTATAGAAATTTGAGCTATGAAAATATGAAAATAAAAAAAAAAATCATGAAACTCATCACAAAAATACTAATGTCCTCAGAGATATTGGATTTTAGAAAGTCCTCAAATACTAGAATGAACCAACACAAAAAGACCAAAGGATCTAGAGGTGCTTTCATTGAAAAAAAATAATGTTTAGCAATTTCACAAATTTCATAAGAGAAATATTTAATATTTGCATTTATGTAAACACACACTAAAAATTTTTAAAAGAATGATGCCCTAATCTATAATAGTGTGTCCAAATGACATAGTGATGCAAAAGGTGAAGGAGCATACAACTAATTTTGATCCTCAAGAAAGTATAATCCATCATTCTCTCTAACTTCTTACCAATAATGAAGTCCAAAAAAAATATAATGATCAATAAAAAAGATTTAATATATATATATATATATATAAATTAATTGCAATATGTGAAAAATGTAATACATTACTGAGGGTTAAGCTATGAGAGATTGAAATATCTCCCTTTCCTACAACAAATGTCAACAATCTATCTACAACTTTTATTCTTCTATTGTTGGGGCAATTGTAATTTTAAAATATATTGGCAAGATTTGTCATGCGGTTAGTAGCCCTTGAATTTAAAATCTAAAAAAAAGAAAGAAAGAATTATTTAAAGCACTAAAAACATAAAAATTATAAATCGTATCATTATGAGCAAAGGACCAAGATACGAATGGCTATTGAAAAAACTTGAGAAAACTCTTTGATTTGTTAATTTCTTTCGAGTTGGGTCATTATAACTCCACTAGGCAAGCACGTCATTCTTTTATTTTTGTATTTATTTCCTCAATAACCTTAGAGCTTTTTATGGAGAGTCCAACATTCATCTTTCGTATATTTTTCTCTTCTGTTGTTGCAGTAGATATTGTCTTTAAAAGATGTATTCCTCTTTTGGACAAGGTTATATGGCAAAAAGTCCATTAACTTGAGATTCAAAAGTTGTAATGATAAATATTTTGAAAGCTAGACTATTGATCACACCATCAATTTTCCTTCTTCAACCTACACAAAAGAAAATACTTCATTCAAAAAATGAGAGATTTCTCTGCTTAAAATTTGAACTTGAATTTAGACAAAATCATTATTGAGTCCTGTTAAGAATTCAAATATTCCCTCTCACTCCACGAATTGTTTAAGAGTCACTACATCCTTATAACATGATATCTTGAGATCTTAGTAGTAGTCCAACTCCAATAAATAAACCATAATAATAATAATAAAGTATTCAACGATAGATAATTATCTTATTTGATAGTGTTGAGCTTTATCATGATTTTATAGATGAGTGTAACATCTTTCACCTTTGAGTAAGTTTGTTTAGCTGCATCTCAAATCTATTTTATGATAGAGAGAAACATAAAGGGCACACTAATCTTCGATAATATGGTGTTTCATAATCAAGTCATAATAATATCATCTTCAACCTAAACTACAAATTTTGAGTCTTTAAACTTCAAAGACAGATCCATAAGGTGCTAAATCTTGTCCTTTCCTTTCAAAAAGGTTTTACAATTTGAGACCATTTAAGATATGTTTCCCCATTCAAGTGAAAAGATGCTTGGAATCCCTGAAATTCTCTTTTGATTAAGTTTTCATTATTAATCATGATCAACTCTTTTGATGGATGTCAAAGAGCCCAGATATAATGAATAAAAGAAAAATCTAACAAGAGAAATAGCATTGGAAGTGGAAACCTAATCGCACTTTAATACCATGTAAAAATTAAAATAATGAAAGAAACTCTAAAATTTTTATTGCTCTTACTTTATACAAGATGGGAGAGATATATACATCTCCAAGAGGTATTATAAAATAAAAATAAATCAAAAAAAGGAAAGTAAAAAATAAGGGCATAGATTGCAATCCAAGAGCTATAAAGCAATTGATCCAACAGTACAAGTCCTTGATCCACGTATCTTAAGCTCTTTACTATGATTGAAAAGTAAGTAGTCCCAACTGAAAGAGAGAGAATGCAGTGGTACTGTAGCCGCCCATGCTATAGTAGTTAAAAATTCAAAATAGCAACAACAACAACAACAACAACAAGCCTTAATCTCACTAGGTGGGATTGGCTACATGAATCCTTCGTCTCCATTGTATCCTATTATGTGTCAAATTCTCATTTAAATCAAGTATACTAAGATCATTTTTTATACATCTTAACCAAGTCTTTTAGGTCTACCTCTACCTTTCTTAACATAAGGCAAATCTAATGCATCTACTCTCCTAATCGTCATCACGACGCCTTTATGTGGCCAAACCATGGGCGACTCTCCTAATCTTATCTACCACTGGAGCTACTCCAACTTTTCCGAATATACTCATTTTGCATTCTATCTCTAAGAGTAAAGCCACTCATCCACCTAAGCATCCTCATCTATGTAACACTTAACTTAGTCTTATGCTTCTTTGTTGGCCAACATTCTCATAAGTCATTGCAGAGTCTTACCACCATCTTATAAAATTTTCCTTAAGTTTAAGTGGAACTTTTCTATCATATAATAGGCCAGATGCATTCCTCCTCTTCAACCATCCAACTTGAATTCTACTAATAACATCTCCATCTATTTCACCATCATTTTAAACAATAGAGCCTAAATATCTGAAACGCTCACTCTTATTAATGACTTATTCACCTAATGTCACAACACTACCACTATAACTTCTACAACTAAAATTACACTATTTTAGATCTACTTAAATGAAACCCTTTAGACTCTAGAGTTGACCTCCATAATTCAAGTTTCTGTTGGACTCCTCTCTAGTCTTATCAACAAGAAGAATGTCATCAGCAAAAAGCATACACTAAGGTACATCTTCTTGTAAATGCCTAGTAAGAACATCCATAACTAAAGTAAAAAGATAAGGGCTTAAAGCTGATCCTTGATGTAATCCAACTGAAATAGGAAAATATTTTGTCAATCCTCCTTGTGTTTGGACACAAATAATAGCTCTAGTATACATATCCTTAATGACTTGAATATAACCAATATTAACTCATTTCTGTTCTAGAACTCTCCAAAGAACATCTCTTGAAATTTTATCACAAGCTTTCTCTAAATCAATAAATATCATATGTAGATCCTCCTTACTTTCTCTATGCTTCTCTATCAAACCCCTTAACAAATGTATAGCATCCATAGTAGATCTACCTGGCATGAAACCAAACTGATTGTGAGAAACTTCTGTATCACATCGTAGTCGATGCTCAATTACTTTCTCCCATAATTTTAATGTATGGCACATTAACTTAATTCCTCTATAATTTGCACAATCTTGTGCATCACTTTTATTCTTAAATATAGGAACCAACAAACTCTTTCTCCACTCATCGACATCTTTTAGTCTTTAAAATGACATTAAAAGATTTGTAAGAAATTCCTGATCTCCTAAACATTTTCACACTTATTGAAATATTATCCGGTCCTCTTTCATTTTCTTTAAAGTTTTCACTAACTTCGGATTTACTAATCGATAATAAAATAAAATTCACTATTTTTGTTTAGGTATTAAGGTTCTAAAATCAATCATACTTTTAGATCCTTCATTGAAAAGTTTATCAAAATACCTCATCCACCTATTTTCAATATCCTTTTCTAAAAAAATATTTTATTATTTTCATCTATACTAACTATATCTTTACTTATCCTATCTCTTTGATTAACTTATACATACATCTTTCACCTTCTTTGGTATCTAATCTATCAGTATAAATCACTAAATTTTTTTCAGATTATACCGCTTTCTTAAATCTCTACGGACTTTATATCTTTCACAATTCTCCGAAGTTTTACATCTAAACCAAGATTTATAACAATACTTTTATTTTTTATCTTTTCTTTTCGACTCAATTAACCATTCTTATTAAAGAAGCTTTTTTTTGATTCTCCAAGATATCTTTAAGAATGCTTAATTTCACTTATTATTTTTTCCACATAATGTTAAATTTTCACGAACATCCCAAATTCTAATCTCAGGCCGCTTCTTCAAAATATTTTTATTTCATGTTTTTAAGATTTCCATCTAATTCAGGATAATAATTTGATTTATTTTTCTCTTACAACCTTTCATCTTAAAATCTAAAACTAACAATCGATGGGACTTAAATTTTCACTTGGAATTAATCTTACAATCTTTATAATCTAAGCGATTTATTTTTTTATCGAAAATAATCAATCGTTTTTCTAGATCCATTTTATAAGTAATAATATGTTAATCTCTTTTCTTAAATAAAGTGTAACAACTACAAAATCATAAACTAAAGAAAATCTAATATACCCCTACCTTCTTCATTACTCCAAAATCCATAACCACCATGAACTTTAAAATCTTCTACCACTCTACCAACACGTCATTTAAATCTCTCCAATAAATATTTTTCCTCGAGATATCTTTTGTATTAATCTCTAATTCATTCTAAAATTTTTCTTTATGCTTACCTCCAAAACCTACTTGAGGGAGACACTTATAACATTGATAATCTTAGTATCAATAATATTTAAAGTATAATTTTATCTCCACATCTATTAATATTTATAACATTATCCTTCAAACCTTTATCTATAATCACACTACACCATTTCTACCGACTTTTACCGAATATCAAAGTTTAAAACCTAAACTATCAATCTCTGGCTTCTCTCCAACCCATTTAGTTTCAACACATAAAATATTTATCTTTCTATGAACCATAATATAGGTATTTTAATAAACTTTTCAAGGAAGGATCAGATTGATTTTAAACCTTAATACTAAAAAAAAAAATAGAATTTCATTTTATCGTCAGATTAGTAAAGAAGTTAGTGAAGCTTTAAAGAAAATGAAATGTGGAAAAGCGAGGACCGATAATATTCCATAGAAGTGTGGAAATGTTTAGGAGATCGAGGAATTTCTGCTTACAAATCTTTTAATGTTATTTTAAAGACTAAAAGAGGATGAGTGGAGAAAGAGTTTGTTGGTTCTATATTTAAGAATAAAGGTGATGCACAAGATTGTGCAAATTATAGGAATTAAGTTAATGTGTCATACATTAAAATTATGGGAGAGAGTAATTGAGCATAGATTACGATGACGTAAGTTTCACAATTGGTTTCATGCCGTAGATCTACTATGGATGCTATATACATTTGTTAAGAGGTTTGATGGAGAAGCATAGAAAATAAAAGGATCTATATGATATTTATTGATTTAGAAAGCTTTATGATAAAGTCGAGATGTTCTTTGGAGAGTTAACAAAAGAAGTTAATATTGGTTATATTCAAGTCATTAAGGATATGTATACTAGAGTCACTTGTGTCCAAACACGGAGGATTGACAAACTATTTTCCTATTTCTTGGATTACATCAAGGATCAACATTAAGCCCTTATCTTTTACTTTAGTTATGGATGTTCTTACGAGGCATTTACAAGAAGATGTACCTGTATGCTTTTCTGACATTCTTCTTGTTGATAAGACTAGAGGAGTCCAATGAAACTTGAATTATGGAGGTCAACTTTAGTCTAAAGGTTTTCGTAAGATCTAAAACCTAATATATGGAGTGTAATTTTAGTTGTAGAAATTTTAGTGGTTGTGACTTTGGTGATCAAGTCATTAATAAGAGTCGATTGATATTTAGGCTCTATTGTTCAAAATGATGGTGAAATAGATGGAGATATTATTAGTAGAAGTTGGATGGTTGAAGTGGAGGAATGCATCGGCCTATTATGTGATAGAAAAGTTCCACTTAAACTTAAGGAAAATTTTATAAGATGGTGGTAAGACAAATGACTTATGTGCGAATGTTGGCATAAAAGAGAAACATAAGAGTAAGTGTTCTGAGATGAGGATGCTCGTGGATGAGTGGCTTTACCCTAGAGATAGAATGCAAAATGAGTATGTTCGGAAAAAGTTGGAGTACTCCGATGATAGATAAGATTAGGGAGAGTCGCTTAGATGGTTTGGCCACATAAAGCGTCGCCGTCGATGACAGAGTAGATGATTAGATTTTCCTTATGTTAAGAAAGGTAGAGTAGACTAAAAGACTTGTTAAGATGTATAAAAATGATCTTAGTATACTCAATTAAATGAGAATTTGACACATAATGGACACAACAGAAGGATTCATGTAGCACCACCCTAGTGGGATTAATATTGTTGTTGTTGTTGTTGTTGTTGTATGAACCATAATATATATTAATTTCATTAATTTATCTGTAAGAGTACCTATATTCAAGATCCTAACCTAATTCTAGTTTCATGGACTAACTTATTTGCCCACATCCGTCCATAATGTGGGAACCCTTGCTTATTTAACGCGGCCACGCTACTCAGCACATTTTTTCATCAGATTGCCATACAACGCGGCCGCTTCCAAGAGACAAGATAACACACAATGATTTAAAGGATTCATGTCATGATTATTTCGACAAGTTTTATGCTGGCTATCGACTACCTAACGCAACCCTCCACTTTTCACATTCGGACTTGGGACCGGCAATTATAGGAATGATATAATTTAAAATTGGTGTAAGCATGATTTTAATGTTACCAAAATCCAAAAAACTTGGAGTATTTGAAAAATAAAGAACATAGTAATGCAAAATTCTACAAAGATATGTGAAGAAGTGGGGAAGGTCACGACACAAAGGCAATGTGAAAAATTATTTGATTTCATAAATTTAGCTGAATAAATCTCAGAATTCTATTTCTGATTTCAACAAAAATGTAGAAACAACTTAACACACAAACCACAAATTTGGGACACTTTTATTAAAAGCTAGAGCAAATGACTGAGATTTGTTGAAGTGGAAGGCATGGGTTGAATGGGTTGTGTTGGAGTTGAGATGCAAGAAAACAAAGAGGTTAGGAAGGAGAGAAGAGGAAATGGAGAATCAACATGAAAAGATCCACAAGAGAAGTAGGAGAGAGGATTGAACAAGAAAGAGAATTAGAGACGAGAACTAAATAATAAGAGGAGAGCCACTAGAAAGATCAGGTAAGATATAGTACTTTAAGAGAGATTAAAGGGGAGGGAATGGTTCGTATATGAGACAGCAATACTGAGCAACAGAAGTTGATTATTGTAACAAAATAATCAAATAATTTGAGAGCCATTTGAAATCACTTTTGTTTTTGTTTTTTTTTTATTTATGTTTGATTTAAAATAAAATATGTTTGGTATCTCAAAATATATCTATATTTTTATGTGAAAGAAGTGATAGCAATTGTTGACTAATCAGTAGCAGTGATGGTGGCACCAACTATAGTAATTGTGGCAATGTTTGGCAGGGACAAATTATGATAATTATTTTTAAAAATACTCAAAACACAAATTATTGTGAGTATTATTAAAAACAACTTGATTTAATTTAAAAATAAAAAATAAAAATACAAAAAATCCTTCAAGCAAATATATTTTTAAAACTAAAATAAAAAATATAACATGTCTTTATCACACTACGTGGGATCTGCTGCATGAATCCTTCTCCTCCATTGTATCATATTAACAGTTAAATTCTCATTTAATTCTAATGAAATAAAAAATACAAAATACAAAATAAAATTGATCTCATAGATCCTTAATCATTTCACAAGCCATAGGATCTCTTATAAAAAAAGAATAGCTTTAAGGACAATTGCATAAATAAAGAGCATAATTAAATACCTCTAAATAGATAAATTAATAAAACCAAAAATAGTTATTAATATCACTATGAACACCATGTCTTGATCAAGAAAACACCCCTAAATACATAAATTAATAAAGCCAAAAAATAATCATCATTATCACAATCAACACTGCACATGTCTTGATCAAGTAAATACCATCAAATATGTCAAAATATGAAGAACACTCCCCATGAAAGCTACGTTGAAATTACTCATTAAGTATGCTAGTAAAAAGACATTGAAGCTCATTATGCATTACCCATAAAACATCTAACAAATCAATTTTTTTCCAACAAACAAAGTGACGATGCTAGCCTATAGGACTCAATGTAATCTAATTACATATAATCTGCTCAATATGCAATATCTCTGAACTGAAACTGACGTTAATGGCAGGGATACAAAAACTACAATTGTTGAGATATGTGTAGCAAACTTACGAGGTTGTAAAGTAACTTCATATATAACAAACCTATAAAAGTGAAAGTTGCACTAATGTTCATATTAGAAAAGAAAATGACCTGCAAAGAGTCCAAGCTTTCTTAGTATTTGATATAATTTATAGACATGGGTAACTTTTTGTATGCATTGAAAAGAAAATATTCAGAAAAAATGCACAGCACATAATTACCTATACTATATTCTCAATAACATATAGTAGTATCAATAGCTTATTCACAACTTTCATCATGCATAAAAATCTGCTTCCTTATATCAACAATTATTTATGTAAATGTTCATTTAATGATGCAAAATATAAATTCAAGCATACATGAATAGAAATGCTAAGGTCTTCAAGTGTCACTTCAAACAGAGGAAGGGATGAAGAACAATTATGATTTTTGCCAAATAGATTCTAAAGGATTTTTTAAATAATAACTAATAAATCTCATGGTTAATTCATAATAAGAGCGATAGGTAAATCATAGTGCCAAAATATCTCTTTGATAAACAATAAGTCAAATAGAACAGTTAATATGACAATGATTTAGCTCTCTACATAGTTAATACTTCAAGCTTTTAATTAAGAAGCCTTCCTAAGAAACCCTCCAACTCTTTAAAAAATCCACAAGAATCTTTTCATTATAAAAAAATTTAAATAATATCAAGTCAATAATGAGATCAATATGCTCAATATATTGTGGAGCAGAAAAGTCGATGGATAATTATTAAAAGTGAAATTAGGATAAGATACAAAGTCAGCTTTAAACTCAAGTTCAAAGTCTATCATAGAGTTAAAGTCTAATATAGATTAAATTCAAATTCAAATCTAATTTCATATGCATATTTTTGCTCTAATTTAAGTTTAGAGTAAGCTTTATTTCCCATTGAGACAAATTCTAGTTCAAAATTGAATTCAAGTGTAAGGTCATCTCAAATAGAATTCTTGGTCAAGTATGGACAGAATTTTAAATGTTACCCTAGTACTAGCTTAAATGTAATATCAAAAAACGATTACATCGCATATGTTAATCTCATTCAAAATCTAGGTTCTCATCATCAATAATAAACTTGTTGCCTTGAAAAGCTGCATTCGGATTAGTTCTAGAGCAAGAGAGTGTAAAAGGTTATGCACAAATGGCATGGTTTATGACTAGTTATAATAGAAGAAATGATTTTAGATTGAACTAATTGACCCTAGTTTAGTGTAGCTAGAAATTCACTACTTGGCAATGGATCTTCAAAATACAAGCTAATAAATGCAATATTCCTAGTTGGAGGGTTTTATAAAAAGTTCAATCCTTATAGAAATTTTGTTAGCTTTTTACAGTGTTTTAAGGTAATAAAATTTTAACTCATGCTTAATATCATATTTAAGCCTACCAACGAATATCAACATGATAAACAACAGCCAACTTGGCAATCCATGGGATTGCAAAGCTAACCACCTATTTTATCATCCATCGTTAACAATTTGTAGGCCTCTATAAAAGAAAAACCTCTCAGATTTCTAGAAAAATAAATATGTGCAAGCTGCAAGATATATTCTTTCATTTCTAATATAATTAGTAGTTGCTATGTAGAAATTGCCAATCATAATCTAGAATTCTAATGTATAAATAAAAGAGTAAAACCTTCAATGAAATATGCACATTTAAATTATTTCTCCACTTTTCAAGGTATCAAAGCTCTAGAAATGAATACTATTAAGATTTTTTTCCTATGTGATTTTTCCTTCATCCAAAATTTCTTCTACCACCTGTCATTCACCACGACTCCTTCGCCGCCTAGCTTCTGTCCCCCACAAGCCTCCAACTACTACAGCAAGACAACTACTCCAAAAAAAAGAAATCATTTTTCTTAAAAAGGAAAATGTCTTCTATATCATAAGTATCGGACAATCAAATGGTCCTAATCAAGCCATTGGAGGTTAGTGCTAAAACTTTTAATTTTCATTCAAATTGAATAGAAGCAATTACCTTCTCTGATCTCAGGTTGTGAAAACAAAAAGGAAAGAGAATGCAGACAACTTTATTGGTCCCATACCAAATAAAGATAATCTCAATTTTGCCACAAGGGATGTCAAAGCCCTCAATCATGCCTTGGCTATGGAATTCACTGATACTAAAAATCAGTTAAACTTATATATTCCTAACCACAACCAAAGATATTTAGGATGCAATAAATCAAACATATTCCCAAGTGTGTGATGCCACCTAAGTCTATGATAATAAGACAAAAAATTAACAACATCAATCAAGGTACACGATAAGTCACAAATCTCGAGCTCGACTACTAACACATATCAAAATAAGACGCAATGAAAATGTTGTAATGCAACAAACTTTTATATAAGGATAAAAAATTTATGAATCTTAGTTAAATTAAAAGCCAAATATGGCCAAGTTTTTATTCAAATACTTGAAAAAGTGTCCCTTTTCCAACCAAAATGAAGTCTTGTAAACCATTAGAAGAGAAAAAGGGAAATGTAGTGTCATGTTAAAAATATTACCCATTAATAAAAAAGTTGATTTATGTGGAGTCCTCACACTAAATGCAAGTAAAAAATGAGTCATACAAACCTAAACAAGGCTCACCAAGGCCCAATACTCAAGAACTCATGTTTTGTAACTACTATAAGGTAGAATATAAAAGACATCTACTGAAATTTTCAAAGGAAGACTCCATACAATAAAAGCAAGCCTTAATATCAAAAATAGTTCAGATTTCATCAAGAAAGTACTCTCGCCAGTTGCCGCCCACCCGCCACTGGCCCGTCAGCGTTGCCGCCGATAGCCCGCAGGTCGGCATCAAAACCATGAGTATTTTACTTTGCATTACATAACTTTACCAAATGAAAAAATAAACTCCTACATTTATTGAATTTTCAACTAAACAACTTTAAAGTAATCCAAATACATTAATATCACTTTACACTATATTTCTAATTCAGCTAGTCAAACAACCCCTAAATGAAGTGAAAGGTCCATTAAAGAGGGGTATTAATGTTGATGATGACCACAAAATTGAGTGTGTTAAGTCTAATTAAGTATGCATCATTAATATACACATAAGTTCAAATTTTGTTTATTTATTATTTTGATAAGGACAATAATGTTGCTCTTTTTTTAAAAATTTTATATTTATAAACAATGTTGATTTGGCAAAAATATGTGGCAACTAATAATACTTAATGAATGCTAATGTTAGTGTGTACCATAAAAGGCAATTGTCATATATGATAAAACATTTATTTTGTCATTAATAGTGTTTGTTTCTCATTTGTTATTATTAAACATTTTATATGAAGTATATAATATTATACATCATGTACGATGTCTTGAGAAGAAAATACTAGTATCAATGTTTAACTACAAATTTTATATCAATGATTTATAAAATAGAATATTGAGTCCAAGATGTATTGTGCCTACATTTTAAAGTTATGTCTTGCATGTTTGCTTCTTGAAGTTATGGTGTGTCAACATGTTTGTGTTCTATTTGTGTGTCATCATGTTTGTGTTCTATTTGTGTGGCTTCATAAAAATATCAGATCCAATATAAATGAATGTTGTGTGGTGGGTAACAGTGAATTAAATCCAATTTTAACTTGGAAAATCATGGAACATTGAAACTTAGTGGAACTAATGATAAACTTAAAAATGGAAAATAAATAAGTTTGAGGAACTACTAACCAGCTTCCGTACATCTGCAGCAGAATCTCGAGCAAGAACAAATAAACCTTGTAGGTACTGATCCATGGAGAGCAGCAAGGCCTATATAATATTTTCCACAGCATACATTAAACGTTGTATACCATAAGAGATATTAGGCACAGCATTGACCACATTTTAACAAAAAAGAATGTAAAGTATTTAATTACTTACCATAGGCATTATTACAATAAACTGATTAATGGAGCCCAACGAGAGCTTTCTAAGTGTAGGATGAGGAGATTGGAAAAACTGCAACATATATAGGAAAAAAAAAGGTTTCTGTCAAACTCCAACACAAAATAAAAAAAATATTATCCATGAAAAGACATGAATCATACATCATGTCCAGTATAATGCAACAATACATGAAACTCCAGACCACTTTCACATTATAAACAATCCGTTGAAGAAAGCCAAATGTGATTTGTAACATTGGTAATACACAAACCTCAAGACAAACAAAACTCAGATGTGATTTGTCATAAGAAACAGTTTTGTGCACATGCTGCAATAAATTTCAAGATTTATAGCTAGCACCATTTTCAAATCAAACACAGAAATAAAGATGTTTTTTAAGCAATTGAGCCCATTACGACAGTTAGAGTAGGACAAACCTGCAATAACCTTGGCATAAAAATGTTGATAGATCTTTCTGTCAATCCAGGAACATCAACATCAAGTTCTTCTGGTATATCCTCACAGATCTGTTATAACATGAAAGGATGGATGCTGTAATTATACTTGCAGTAGAACAATCATGAATCAAAAAAGGCTTGAAGGTGCAATTTTCCCTAGCAAGAATATAGATGCAGAACAAGAGAAAAAGGTCAGTTCAACAGTTAGGTTGTCCCAGTAGCATCAACATGAACATGCAATTTTTTACCAGCAAAAACATAATTATGCAAATTCATATTGCAGAATAGATGTTATGGTGCAATAGCATTTCAGAGGGATTATAGATGAAAAAGAGTGCATAAGAAAAAAACCAATCAAACAGTCGCATCAGTTAAAATCGCTACACATACTATCTCATGATTTTGGTTGCCATGCTTAGCATACACAAAGCTTGCCAAATTGTCCAGACAGAATTTTCAGCAACTGTCACGGATCATGGCTGTATTTTATTGTGTGTCATTCACAACATTTCTATATATGGACAACTATTCCAAATTAGTGTACCATTCCCCTAAAGAATCATTACAATAATCCAAGGTGAAGGAGGTAGTGGTGGTGAATGTTAAACCAGTATGATATATGAGTTTATTAATCTTGGCCTTGAATACAATATATTTTGTGTCGTGAAATAAAATATGATAGATGAAGACAGTGAGCTAATAGAGAAGGTGAGATGCATTAAGCTGGACACAAATGGTTGAATGGTGGTGAATATAAATGAATATTGAATCCACTTCTAATGCAGTTGGACCAGAATTTCATGGTGTTGAATGCATGTAAAAATGAAGACAAATTAGAATAAAATGTGGTGGCAAGTTAGTCCAATTTTTTTTTACTTAATTGCTAGTACAATATGCATTTTCAACAGCAAAAAACATAGAAGCCCTTCGATCAACAGAAAAAGCACCAACCTTGTAAATAGCATCCATGGCACCTTCCATATGATTTAAGTCATTACTATCCAAGCAATGAACAAGAGCTTGCAACAACTCTGGCCAACCCAATACCCGCCCAACCTGCACAATAACGCTGATAACAGTTCCAGCTGTAGATCTGATTGTCTTATCTGCAGCCCCTAAACACGGGAGCAATTGTGACTTGATGTATTGCTGATATGAAGGAGACATGGATCTGAAACTTATTCTTAAATTATTCTTCAAAAGCAAGCCAGCAGCCTGTCGTATTTCTACCGATTTACCCTGTTATATTAGTTGATCATCAGTTGAAGAATGATAATAGTGCATAAACTCAGACACTGTGAAGCCATTGCTTAAGACACTAACCGCAAGTGGCAAAGGAATAGATTAATATAAAAAGATATTTGCTACACTGGCAGTTAAAACAAAAAAGAAAAAATGATCAGTTAAAGCTGGCAACCAGTCCACTTAAAAAGGTTGAAATAGTTGCTTGTGAGCCATGAATCTCTCCATGGTCCAACGACAACTCAAGTGCAAGCCCATTTTGCCCAATAAAAAAACAACTCAAATCTGCAAACTTGTTCCAGCTTGAGAATTGTCACACTGAAACCATAGGTCTTAAAAAGTTTCAGAACATCTAAAGAAAGAATTTCAATATCATAAACAAGAAATATAAGAACTATATGTAGTAGATCAAATCTTCTTTCGCATTTCATTCTTAGTTGTGTGTCTGAAGCAAGTCTCAAAGTTATGAGCCAAAAACAACTACATCATGTAATTTTGTGTGCAACAACCTTCGCATGTGCCAGTGCATATATGTTGTTGAGATGAATAGAGTAAGAAATAAGTTAGATAACTTAGAACTCTTGGGTGGTGATGATGGTTGATGAAATCCACAACTCAACTTATTCAAACAATCTTTAGTTCATGAATACACACACACACCCCATAAGAAATACCTCTGAGAAGCCATCATATTAAAGTTCACAGAAATACATAGTAGAATTTTCTTAAACTAGCATCATTTTATATTTTTTTTAAAAGTGCAACATAAGGACTTCCAAAGAGGAAATCACCCCTTTCTTACACTATAAGTCAAAGATCATGTCATTGGGCAAAGAACGAGGTAATAATTTAGTGATAATCTCAACAACAATATCACCGGTTTATTCAACTACCATATGCAGCCATCTAGCCACTAAATTACCTTGGGCATCAAGTAAAATAGAGGCTCCTTCAGGCTTCAGCACTACCGCACACATTTGAGAGGTCAAATTACACAATAACGTCCTATTGGCTGCTAAAATTCATCCCAAGTTAAAATAAATGCCAACCATTCACGTATAATAACCAGGAATTGATAAGAAAAGGATAACGGCTTCATGCATTTTGTCGCAAACATCCTAACTCAAAAATAAACAGCCAAATAGCATCAATTGTTCCAACATTGACCCAGCATCCTAAGCAAATTCTATCGAGTTATGCCTTTAAACTGCTAACGTGTTAGTGCCAACCCCACGTATACTCAAACCGCAATAATACAAAACTCTGTGTGAAACAACAAGAAACCTAAAACATCACTCGAATCAACTGCGCCGCTAAAACCCTAGCTAAAAAAATTGCAAAATATAACCTATCATATGGATCGATATTAAATTCAAAAAATAGTAAGAAGGAAATCAACAGGAAAATTTAAATGAGAAGACCGCCGCTAACCTCTGCCCTTGCGAGGATGAAAGCGAGGTAATTGTTGAAATCCGCAACCTGGCTATAGTGCTGAAGCTGCTGCCATATGAGTTGCTGATCGGAATTCGGAGAGATCTGCCGCTCCAGCAAGCCACAGATCTCGCGAAGACCCTCCTCCTGTGGTTGCCACATCGACGCAGCAGCCGCCGCCATCCACCCGCCGCTAATCACAAAAAATCAATTTAAGAAACCCGAAAGAGATAAAGGAGATCCTCTGGCTTTGGCGCAGTTAGGGAGAAATTATTTTAGATCGTAGGAAAGAGGGATGGGGAAAAAAAGAGCTGCACGCCCTCTCCACCCAATAAAAATGAAAACCTGCCGTCCGACTGAGACAGCGGAGGGGAGGAAAAGCGAGAGACAAGAGAAGCAGCGGATGGGGCAAAAATGGAATCCCGATGGCGGAGATCGTTGTCTGATTTCAAATGGGTTTCCCAAATGGTAGGATTGGCACTAGAGTCGGTCTTCCGGATTGTTGTATAGGTCAACAAGGGTTAATTTTAAAAGTCTTTTATCACGTATTTCTACTTAAACATTATGTAATTTAAATATTATGTAGTTTATGTCAAATATTTTATTATCCATATTATTAATGTTAAAAATGTTTAACATTCTACTAAAATAATTTATCGCATTTATTTTTATTTATACTATCATAAAAATTGAATTTGAAGTTTCAGTAAAGTATGAAAGATGTTATGACATTTATATATACAACTATAGAAAATATGTAAAGAGTTTTGATATGACTCTGAAAATTCCTTGAAGCGAATCTTGATCTTGAAAGCATTGTCAGTTGAACCGATCGAGATCAATTTCTTAAAATATCATTTGGAACTTTGGGATATCGCTTAAATCTAAATAATCTCAAATAAGTGTTTATAATCAAATCGCGTCGACGGTGGTTAACAAGACAAAGATCTTACAATTCGACTTTAAGCATTCAAATGCACAAAATACATCATATGATCAAGAGAATCATCACGAACCGATGGAGAGGAGTTGGGATTTTGCATGTATTCTGAGACTCCACTCTTCCACTATAAATAGCTCATTCCTCATGAAGAGAGTGAAGAGAAGGGGTAAGTAAGAGAGGAGAGACAAAGATCCTCCAAGCACAATCGTCGCCATCACGGTCGTCACCGGCCACGCCACGCCGTGATCCCGTCGTCGACCATTGTTGTCATCACCGACCATATCGTCGGTCATCGGCGTCAACATCGTCGTCGACTTAACTTCGCATCGTCAACATTGTCAACATCGTCGTCACGTTAACATTCTGCATTTGTTGTCCCTTTCTCTATCTGATTCATCCGTTGTCGGAAGATCTTGTACTCAAACATACATAGTGGAAGCTTTTACTTAAAGCTAGTGGTTTTCCCTCTTTTGAGGTTTTCCGTAAAATTATCTTTTCTCTTTATATTGTTGTTTGACTTTCCAAAGAAGAAGTAAACTTTTACTCTACCGCAACTGGTTTTCTAGCACGCAACAAGTTTAATCATTATAAATTATAATTATTTTCTTATTTTTTAAAATATATACTTATATTGAAATATTATTTGATATTCAACTAAAATAAAATATTTATAAAAAAAATCAAGGCTTTCAAATATAAATCATTTGTATTTTAATTTTATTAACTATTAAAATGTAAATTATATATGTATATTCAAACCTACTAAAACTAAGTTCAAATTGATAAAGAATATATATTAGATTGAGATCACATAGATATATGAATCCAATAATCTCAAACCTAAAAAAGATACCTTACTTACAAAGATGCCTAATACTTATAATATGAAGATACCTTACTTACACTTTTCTCAATTATAGTAAAGATACCTAATACTTACAGATATATGAATCCAATAATCTCAAACCAATATATGAATCCAATAATCACATAGTATACTAATCAAGAGCCCTTACTTACACTTTTCTCATTTACAAGGCTTTCCTAATTAAAATATACTTAAATAAAATAATAATATAGTGAAGCATTAGCTACTATATATAGACATTCTCTGATCATTTAAATAATTCAATAATGTATAAAAAAAATAAAAAGTGGCATATCACTTTATTATACCAAGTAAATAGCAAAATATTTTTTGACATAAATCCGCTATAAAAATATAAAATAGACTAACTAAGGTATATGTGTTTAGCACTTACAAAAATAATAATAGATATCATAGATCTAACCTTAAAGAAATAACCATATAATAAAGGGAGATGCACAAAAAAGCACAGTTAGACATAAAAGTTATAATTAAATAATCATAAAGTCATAATTGTAAGTAGCAATTCTAAGTAGACCTTAACCATAAACTAAGTCCTCATTCAGAGCAGTGGTAGTGATGCGGTGTGATGCAGTATGAATCACACTGCTACTATTATTTGACAACAATCTTGCTGCATTTTGAATAATCTGTGATAGGAAAGTTATATTTTATAGCCTGACCTAGTAAAGTACAGTGGATGCTAGGAAGTTAGGTTTGACATTTTTAAAGTAAAAATTTTTGCAATACCCATAACAACTTTTTAAATATTAGCTTCTTCTGTTGTAGCTCAAACATTATATTTTCATACTACTGTAACTACCTTAAACAAACCCTAAATAAACATATACAAGTGTTACCATCATAATACCAAGTGTGTATAATATCAAAAGTGTGGTCAAAAGTCAACTCATATAATTAAGATAAAACTAGCAAGCATGCTTTAAATATGATTCAATTGGTAATCTTAATTTTAAAAATCAATTATGTGTAACGTACTCTACTCTATTTATATCTTTAAATATTCATATGAGTTCCATATGTGATAAGATAATTTTTAGTATTAGATGGGCCATCATTAAATAATGTGTTCAGCTTATCAAACCCATAAGTTAGATCTAAGTCTAAGAGCTAGACTAACTCAACCCATCAAGTGTTGACTTAAATTGCATGCAAATTCTAAAGTAAATATACAAATTAAAGGATCCAAAGATTCATTCATTATCCTCAAATCTTGAATGTTTAATTAAGATTGAAAGATTTAAAAAAGATAAAGGTGTTTCAAGTATTTGGAAAGGAACCAAATACATAGATTATATAGCCAAAATCTCTTAGTAGAAATGATATATTAAGAGATGAACTAGGCATTAGAAATAAAAAGATGATTGGGCCAATCATGCCCAAAAAAGAGAGATATGATCAATTGTATGGTGTAAACTTTAATATTTCAAAACTATTAAGTCTATGTGGTGATTAAAATGTCAAAGGACACCATGAAAATCTTGAGGATACTTATTTAGGTGATCGAAGACAACATCAAAGAATAATATACTACCTTGAAAGATAGAAATATCATCCTCTGATGGATTTAATCACGTAATAAGAACTCTTAAGGCCATTGGCTCTACATATACTAGAGATATTCCCCTTTCTTTACGTGGATAAATCAAGATAGGGTTTATTTTAAACTAAGTTACAAGTTTCCTATAAGACAAGCCTCGTAATTAATTATATCTTAATTAAAGTAGTCGGTCAATGTATTTATGGATTTTTATAGTTTGAATCAAAGTATAAGTTTAGTTTGGAAATCAATTGGGATAGAGCAGATAGGTACACTTCTTAATAGAATCCAAAGGGAGATGAGTATGAAGTGTTTCTGTAGTGGGAAGCTTAGTAAACTCTCCAGCCAACTATATTGTCGAGCTTTATAAATTTAAAATTGAGATTTATTTTTATTTGAGTTGACATTTTGTTAGAATGTTAAGACTCATGTTTCAACATCACAAGATTATGAGAATGTCTAAGATGTTAAGACTTATACTCATTATAAATGATAAATCAGTAGCCTCATATCATAAAACTAAAAGTGCCTCAACACGTGCTAGAAGTTCAACCTATTGTAATCAGTGAAGTTGGATGTATTGGCACACTCTCATTAAGGAATGAGAATCTATCCCGACTCTTCTGGACTTATAACCCACCTTGATGGGTTGCTAGCTAACACCATTCACACTTCAAAATCATGTGATCAGGCCTTATATAATGCAAGATAATTAAGTTATTGTTAATTAAAAAAAGTCTAAGTGCCTAAACTCTAATATTATGACTAACATGACAAATATGTCTAACTAATGAAATAAAAATTTCAAGTTTTAAATATTTTAGACATCAAATTCATTTGAAGGCTTGGATATGCAATCATGCCTACAATAAGATACATTTAGAAATGATTCATGGGCTAAATCGAAAAAGAAGGCAGACAACTCTAGAAGATGGTTATCCTTAATGATCAAACTTTGCCCTTTTTCATGTCACAGAAGAAGGGCCTAATTCAAGAGAGATGAAAAGTATGCAAGCATGGTTCATAAGTTTTAGCGGTTCTGATTATTTTTAGTATTTATTCGTAGTGCTTTGGTTAATGGAGTTATGAGTTATGTATATTTAGTTAGAGTTGGTTAATTAAGGTGGATAAAAAATTTAATTCTTCGGAGCTTATTGAAATTTTGGCTAACATTCAACAATACATCATAAACAAAAAAATATATATAAAAAAATAATGTCAATTTTATTGCATAATCAATGTAAACACTCTACAATATGCCAAAATGTTATAATAAAAAGAGACTTGTGTGGTCAGGTTCTACTATACACCCTAAAAAAGAAAGAAAATGGGCACCAAAGCTCTACTCTTATATAACATCGCCTAGAATTAAGCATTACAGTAACAAGCCAATTGGGGTCTTCATCTTCACCTCAAAACTATGGGCACGCTAGGCTTCATAGGGCCTCTCAAGTCTATGCATTCTAGTCATTGGCCTTCTAGTCACTGGTCATCATAAATCCATTGGCTCTTATCTAATTATAGTACAAATTATATTTAAAATTCTAAACATAAAAATATTAACTAAACTTATAAAATAAAGGTTAGTTGAAATGCACATACACAATAAACAATTATGTTTTCATACAGTGGAGCTTGGCACCAATGGGTGTCCAAGACAACCTGTCCTATTAAGTTATGCTCTAGGGAAATAGCACATGCAGACAAATTTATTAGCTTTAAATTTAGTATGGTGTCTTCTTTTATTAAGCACAACCATTATAAAAAATATTATTAGTTTAATGAATGTTACCCAAATATTTAGTCTATGAGTATACACTCTAACATCTAATCTAAAATATTATATCACTAAAAAAAAATACATCACAATAAAGCACCGCCCTAGCTTAATTTTAATATTTGTGTTTTATTATTCTAAAGTGTGTGCAAGGGTTGTGTGGTGAGACAAAGCTAGTCTTTAATATTTAAATCATAATTTGAAAGCGAAATTCAATTTATTACCATTAGGTGATTCTAATTTAAATGATTAATAATTTAGAGATATATTTAAATATAAATATAAATTTAATTTAATTTTGAGTTGAATTTAATATTTTAAAGAGTACAAAGAATAGTAAGCCCCACTTAGGGTAGAACCCACTCCACTTTACACCCTACTCCTAATGAAGCCTAAAGGATTACTCTTTATGGTTTTTAGCTAATCTAGTGATGCATTAGATTTTGATTAAATCTTAAGTCTGAATCAAACTTAAATGGTGTTATGACCTTGCAACACATTTTAGAATGAAAGGAATAAGTTAGAAAAATTCCTTACTGATAATTATCTAATTCATCTTTATCTCCTTAATGTCATTTCCATTTCAAAAATGTTGTATTATTATATACGTTAAGGGAAATATTTTATAGATATCATTTATGTAAATAATTTATAACTTAAAAAAGCTATTTTTCAAGCATACATGCATGCGTATGTAAATTTTATATTGAAAGGCTTAAGGATTTAGATATAATGTGTGTATGTGTGTATGTGTATGTTTGTGTGCATGCAAACATGTGTGCATGTTATGTTATATGTGTATATATATACACATACATTTTATATTCACAAGTGTGTGGTATTGTTAAACTAGAATGTGAGATAAAAATCTCCTTCATACCAGTAGCCCTATGATCTTAGATTTCCAGACCAAATATATCTTAGGATTGCATTGAACATACACATGATTATCAACTTTTTATTTATTTATTTTTATCAATTTAATTTTATATAATGAAGAAATTAATTTTAAGATTTAATCATGATAATAGCTAAAAATTTTAAGATTTAATAATGATAATATCTAAAAAGGATGTCTGCAACATGAACATAAGACATTTGATTTTAAATTAGATGCAAATGAAAAAAAAAACCTTACATAAGCATACACATGTAGGTTAATAAAGAAAATAGCTAAGTGTCATGATTAAATTGATCTTCCCTAAATTGAGCACACGACCATGATACCTTTGAAGCATGATTATTTCACTTAAAGCGTTTTAATCCAACATAATTATATTGATTAATACAATTAAATGGGAATAGACCTAGCTAATCAATTTTCCATGATAGTCTCTGTTCATTAAGAAACTTAAAATTCAAAAAGCAACCATTTTATGATTTTTATGATTAATTAATTAATTTAATTTTTTTATAATTAATCCTAAAAATGTAATAAACCATAAAGCATAAGCCCAAAATTTATAAGAAAATTCTCAAAATGCATAATGATAGATATAAAAAACTCTTTGAAATCATTTGGGCTTATATTTTATTACACTAAATAATATTTCAATAATTAGGCAATCACTCTCAAAATACCCCAAATTAATTTAGGGCTTTTGATTTCATTGATTAGCTCTCCATTAGCATAGCACAAAGAGAAGTCATTTGAATTTTTTAGAGTTATGTGAAATTAGTTATGAATTTTGTAAGTTTTATGTGAATAAATGATTTATTAATTACTTAAATACTCTATAAATGGTTATTTTAAGATTTACTTAAAACCAAAAGGTCTAACGACTTTTTAAAGTGTTAACATTGTATCTGAGTGTACTTGAGCATAAAAAAATAGTTTTGATGTTTTTTATGATTTTTTAAATTAATAAATGGTCACAAAAGGGTAATGATGGTTTGAAATTACACATCTCCTAATCTACCCATTTGATTAACATGAAATATTTATGGCAAATAGAGGACACTATAAGGAACATATCCAGAAAGTTTCACACCAATTAGATAAATTTTTTAGGATTAATTTTAACATAAAAAAATCAAGCAAACCTAAATTGTCCTGTGCCTACTCATTATGAATTCAGACATTTATTTTTATTTATCTCTCCTCTATTTGTTATTTCAATAAAGAATTTATTTCTATTTTTTATTTTTGATAATTAGTTATAAATTTTTAAAATTTTTGTTAATTAATCCCATTTTATACCTTATTTAAGTGGATTACATAGTCAACGCTAAGTGAGTCATTCTTTACATGCAATGCGACAAGATTCTTACTTAAACCATCCCATATGGTGCTGACTGACCTGACGATGGATGTGGCTTTACTCCAAGTTGTTCAGTCAAAGATTAAACGACTAATATTAAACTCATGGTAAAAAGGGAATTAATGTGAACCACCATTTCAGGCTAGTTCAAGCATAAAGAGCTAGTTGTGTAGTGTCTTATGCTCACATTGGCATGGAACTAATGAAGTGGAGTCCCCTTAGAAGCTAGCCAAGTTGGGGTAGTGGGGTAAGAGAATCAAGCCATGGTGAGTGAACCAAGATTTGTCACCTTGTGATCATAGCTTCTCTTAATTAATGGTAGGGAAAACTAGCTTTGGCTTAGGTTAAGTCAGCTAGGTGAGCTCAAGAGATGCTAAGAGAGGGAGTGGTTGAACCATGTTATTTTGAGAATTTATTTTATTTGAAATTCTTAGTTCACTTGATTTGGGATTGAATCGGGTTCACAATTGGTTGGGCATGTGTGAAGTGGTCTAAGGGTGAGCCATATCAAGTTTGGTTTGATTTAGAGTTGGTTTGATTGGGTTTGGCTCAATGTGATCCATATGGATTAATTTCGTTCACATTGAGTAAAGTGGGCCAATTGAAAAAATTGGCCCCAAAGGGTTGTTAGATCACATTCAATAATGAGTTTAAGATGTATTGGAGTGATTGGTTTGATCCAATTTAACTTGGATTAGGATTTGGCTCAATAGGGTTCATGTAGATCAAGTTGAGCTAGTTTTACCAATTAGCCTAATTAGCTTTAATTGATCATTGTGTTATGTCCAATAATTAACCAAGAGGGATTAGAAGTGTTGAATTTGTTTAATTGGATTTTTGTTCAATATGATTCACTTAGTTCTATTTTTGGTCAAGTGAACTAATTGGCCAAATTAGGTTGTAATTTGGCATGGGATATGTCCAATCTTCTATTTGGGATAATTGTAATGCTTTAGGTTGGATTAATTTTGCAATTTGGCATGAAATGTGTCCAATTTAATTTGGTCTAATTTTATTTTAGCCCTTTAATGTTCAATCAAACTTGGATTAAGTGAGCTGGTTGGCCAAATTGACCCCTAATTGAGCTTCAATTAAGTTCAAATATTATTTCATCAATTTTAAACGATTTTGGTTAATTTTGGTTGGTCCCTTTAAGTCTAAATAAATCAAGTTAGATTAATTGAGCCAATTGGTTAAATTGGACCTCAATTGGTTATACATAATATGTGCTTTTTTATGTCATATGATTGATTGGTTGAAATTAGTTTGGTTTTGGTTTAGATTTGGGTCATGGTGACCTAAATAGATCAAATGGAACATTTGCGTAAGTAGACCAATTAACCCATTTGGAGCTATTATGCTTAGTTTGTGTTTGGTTTGATTGTATTTTTGGTTAAGATTAGTTTTAAATCAATTTGGTTTGATGTATGCGCATTTGGGTTGGTTAAGCTAGGTGGGGTCCACTAGTCTAATGAATACTTTCCCTGTGGTTGAATTCTATAAGTCTTAAGTTTGAGTTTCGGTATCCTCTTAATCACAAGGATTGTCTTAGGATTTAGGTGAGGAATTCTTAGTGCTAAGATAGAAATCCTAGGACTAAGGAGAGTGAGTGTCAACCTCACTAAAAGTATGGTCAATAGTCTAATAAAAAACCATAATTAAAAATAAGAATGATCAAGTCAAAAGAGCATGACTATACTATAGAAAAGTCTAGCCCAACGGGCATTGTTAAAATATAAAATTAACTTAACAAAAAATAGCATAATTGAGTTAAAATAAATTTAGAGAAAAGAGCTTGATTAGACACAGATTAATTATGAATAAAAAATTTAATCATGATAGTCAAATTAATAAATGAATGCATATAACAACATTTGATAATGTCAAGCTTATCAAAATTATTATTACATATGCTATACTATGAAATGGCATTCAATGACATAATAGGGAATCCTAGCATGCAATAAACACATGATGAATGATACTAACTATATACAATGGAATGTGAATGAATCCAATGAACTTTCATAGCAAAGTATCGACACAGAAGCATTCAGTAAGGAGAAGTAAAATTCTGACAAGTGATTAGCCTGTTCATAAGGACTCATCTTGAGCAAGCGAGTGTGAGAAGAAAGCCATCCAACTAAGTGACTAACACAAGAAACTCACCTCACATATAAAGACTCATACATGCATAAGTGACTATACAGCTAGGCATCCTCATCAGATTGGCTTGCCCAGCCTAGGTTGGGTGACTGCACTCAAGAGCCATTACTCGATATACATCATACCCTTACATGTGAGTCTCATCTCATGTAACTGGCATATTTGATGTGTATATTCCTTGTATGCACCTTCTATATATAATCACCCCGTCTTATAATGGGGGAAATTTTTGAGAGTGTTAGGATCATACCTTCTCTAGTAGTTCTAGGATCCTAAGTGACTATACAGCTAGGCATCCTCATCAGATTAGCTTGCCCAGCCTAGATCCTACCTTCTCTGGTAGTTCTAGAATTATAAAGAGTCCGACCCCCCTTCGTATTTGTATTCTTATATATAGTGGTTTTTTAATACTTTTATGTACTTTGTGTTATATTTTTCTATTTATTTTATCATACTTGATGCTCTATTTTTCTATTTATTTTATCGCATCTAACTTAGCCTTGCTTTTTTTATGTGCCTAAGTGTGGTCCTTCATCATTTTATGACAAAGTTAGATTCAACATCCTCTTAAGTGTAATGTGCATGGAAGATGATGAGGACTTAGAGTTAGGTACCAAATCAGGTATGCTTATCAGCACAAGATAACTTGACATCCTTAGGGGTGAATCACAATAGTTCATCACATGATAAGTCTTAAGGATATGGTAGATATGATCACTTATATAATATGGAGGCTCTGAAATGAGTGAAAAAAACCAAGAGTTTAGAAGATTAAAGGTCTCAACACAAGAGAGAACTATCAAGGAGGCCCAACCTCGATAATGAGTCTTACCAAGCAAGCAAAGAAGAAGTCACCAGAAAATAGATGAACATAGATCCCACAAATGCCTTTTCTAGGAGGATCACACAAGCTCTCCCTCCACAAAAATTCAATATTCCACACTTAGAATCTTACAAAGTTCACACCAATTATACTGACCATGTTGCATACTTTTAGTATGATATGCCACTGCTAGACTTGGATGACATAATGAAATGCTGGCTATTCTTTACTACCTTCTAGGAGTTATCTCTTAGATTGTTCTTATATCTACTAGTGGGCATCATTACCTTTTTTGTTGAACTTAAGAAGATGTTCCTAACATAGTTTGTTAGTGCCTAGAATCTCTTAAAAGTTTACTAGCTCTTCTACAAGAAAGACATGAGTTAGGGGAGTCCCTAAGGAAGTTTATCACTCACTTCCAAAGAAAAATATTGAAAGTGAAATATTTGGAAATAACAATTGCACATGCTACACTCACTTAAAGCATCAAGGAAGGGCCATTCAAATATGTTTTTGGGCATTAAAAGTTTAAAACATTCATTGAGCTAATAGAGTTGGCTAACAATCATATGAATGTAGAGAAATATAATGAGATTGCTAAGTCAATAATGGTGACTCATGGAAAAGATTTAGTGGAGAGGTCACTTCTAGAAATATTCTCAAAGGATAGGTTCTAAGTTTATAGACAAGACGGAGGGAGAAGACAACCTACTCAACGAGAAGAACCGCCTATGTATAGACACAAATTTAGAAATCCACCAACTCAGTATAGTCGTAGCTAGTACTTATAACCAACTACACAATATTGAGGGTGTCAATTGCTGAATTAGTAGAGGCCACCCAAAATAAAAATACTTCAAGTCACCACCACTTTTGAAGGTTGATAAAGTTTATGATCGATCAGGGTAATATGTCTACCATCAAGATCATGACACTGAAGAGTGTTGACATTTGAAGAGTTTAGGGGAGGAACTCATAAAAGATAAGAAGTTAAAGGAGTTCAGGAAGAGATCAATAAAGGAGGTCACTGAGCTAAACAATGAACCCACTTTTGCTCATGGGAAGTACTTGCCATTTTTGATAGAAATGAAGAGTCATCCAAGTGAGGGAGTATTAAGCTACTTTGCTCAGGATATGTTAACTCAACGACCTTGCTGTGAGTACTTAGTACATAAATTATCCTAATTATTTTTCTATAAAAGACTGACCAACAGTCGACAATTCCTATAATGATACAATAGTTGTCATAATGTTTGTTACTCATTACCAGATAAAGAGCATTTTGATTGACATGAGGTGCTCGGTGAACATTATCTTTATGTTTGTATTTGATAAAATAAACTTGATGAGTTAGAAACTCGCCCTAATAAAAGGTATCCTTTATAAGGTTTCTAGAGAAAGGAGCGAGATAGAGGGAGTAACTAATCTTTTAATAAGTTGGGGAGAAGAAGAAAAACAGTTCACAACTATGGTCGACTTCATTATCATGGATGTACCCACCACGTATAATGCCATTTTAAGCAACTATTGCTCAACACATTTAGAGATGTAGTGTTAACATGTCATGTAATGATCAAGTTCCCACTCAGAGGAGAAGAAATCATTATTAGTGGGACATGAATCAATTTAGAAGTGCTGCTTGTGAGCAATGGTGAATCACATAGAGTAGATGAAGTGTTTTAATTAGGGAGTCATACACACTATATTAAAGATTACATAAGAGATTGAAGAGGTGTTGACTATGTAGAACCCAATATGAGTACTATGGATTAACTCGATCTTTAGTGGTGAGCATAAGGAGGCACTTGTTCAAGCCCTCTAGAAAGACACACACACACAGATATATATATATATATATATAGCTAAATAGCAGCCAAGATGTCGTGTATTGATGTTAACATTACTTGCCATAAGTTTAATATCAAGAATGATGCTTAGTCGATTAAATAGAAAATGAGGAAAATGGTGGCTCTACTTATTGAAAAAATCAAAGACAAAGTCACCGAACTTCAAAAAGCTAACTTCATTAAAGAAGTCTAGTATCTAGAGTAAATACCAAATGTTGTGATGGTGCAAAAACACAAAATAAGTAGATGATGAATGTAGAATTTATAAATTTGAGCTTGTTTTATCCTAAAGATGGTTACCCTATGTCCATATAAACTTACTCCTTGATTCATTGATGGGTTACATAGTGGTAAGGTTTTTGGAGGTTTTTTTCAAGATACTACTAAAATTTAATGCATCCTACCGACTCATAGAAGACAACATTTATCACTAGGAAATGGCTATAGTGCTATAGAGTAATTCACTTTAGGCTAAAAATGTAGAAGTGATTTATTAGAAGATGGTGGATCCAGTTTTCAAAGAGCAGAAAGAAAGGAATGTAGAAGTTTATATAGATGGCTTACTAGTCAAAAGAAAATTACTTGAGCAACACATTGAGGACCCGAAGGAGAAATTGGCCAGCTTGAAGAAGTACAACATGTGCATTGAAGTCTATATTCACTGAAGTATGAGGCAAGTTCTTAGTATTCTTGATAACCCCTAAAAGCATAAAAGTAAATCCTAACAAAGTAAAAGCTATGTTCAACATCTTTTTGCTGTGAATGATAAAGTAGGTGTAGTGACTCATTAGGCAGGTCACATTGTTAAACAGTTTATTTTTAAGGTTGGAATGTTGGTTGCCAAAAACTAAAATAAAAAAATAAAATAAACAACAAAAAGGAAAAAAAGAGAAGAAAGCCATAATCGCTCCCACCAATAGCCATCCTCGTTAATGATAATTGCTCAAGGAGATGTATAGTAGCAGTCTGGGGAGTAGTTGCTTATAAATAAGGGGGAGGGCTGACTCCACACTCTCTCTAGCCACTCTTCACACTCTCTCCAGCCACTCTTCATCGTCATTCCCTTAGTTGCGCCCTCCTCTCGCATGAAGAATATTTTTCTTGTGCGAGACGCTAAAGCCAAAGGAAAAGGGTTTTTTAAACACTAATATAAGGTAATATGAAACAAATCTTTTTTATTAAATTGGTTCCTTACTCTATGTGAAATTTTTGAAGACCTTCATCTTTAATCTTAGATCCAATGTAAGATAATAATCCTCCCTCTGTCGATCTTGGATCCAGAGCAAGAAAGAAGAGCATGATCTCATTAATTATAAAATATTAGGCATTTTCAAGACAGCTTTTTCAAAATTAACATTAACTTGAAGTTTAAATCACTAAATCATAAGTTTTAAAATATGAAGGCCTCCACCATTAAATTTAGTTTTAGTGCGAGATAAAAATCCTCCCTCATTTGATTTTGGATCCAGATTATGGGAGCATAGTGCGTGTTGCACTAAAAAAAATTTGAAACTTAGCATTGTTAAGTCATTATGCTACCAAAATTTTATGAGAACCATCAAACTATATAAGAAAATTGCACTAAAACAAAGTTTCCTATCTCATAGTGCTATGGAGCTACTACATTTTGACGGGGTGTTGATCTCTAGTGTAGAGGCACTAAGCTCTCAAGAATTTGGACCTCTAGGATTTTGCTTTGCAATGTTGTCATATGGTGCTGAGGCACTGTGAACACTATCGTAGTGCTACCTCTTGGCACCCCAGCACTGCCTTTTCAGGTTGTAAGGTCAAAATGCACATTTGTAGCATTGTAGTGCTGTCCAGAAGCACAAAGGCGCCATGCTAGCGCTGAGGCATACTTTTCTAGCACCTAAGGTGCTAACTTTCCAATGTCGAGGTGCTGACTTTCCACTGCCAAGGCCCTGACTTCTCAATTTTGCTAATCTTAAGTTAAATTTTTTATTTAATTAAATTATTAACTTATAATTATATTTAAATTATAATTAAATTTTGAATGCAACCAACCAATATTTGGAATGACAAATAATTAATGTGAAAAAAAATTATTATAAAAATGTGCCAAATAAAATTACAAAAAGGATAAAAAAAAGAAAATATATGAGATATCAAAGGAAAAAAAAGAGGAAAAACTATCCTAATAGTCATAGTCATCCTCCTCATCTTCTTCTTCTAGCTTTGGCAGGGTACTAGAGGGAAAACATAAGGCTTGGTCTTATAACCAATTCTCATCCTAATACCTCATAATAATCATCCTAATCCTTATGCAAAATTTCATTGAAAGAAGGAAAGTAAATCAATCCACACTTGCAAAATAAGGGTTAGCTGAACACCATACAACCCAAATAGTTATATGAATAATTTGGACTTAGCACCCCACACATGAGTAACCAAGCCCACCTGTCCTAACTTGGGTTATGCTTAGGGGCTAACCTACACACCAAAAAGTAATTATATTTTTATTTAGTAGCTTTTAAAGCACAACCCCCTACCGAAAGTATAATTAGGCTAATATCAGTCTAACTTCCAGACTACGCACATACACCCTAACATCTAGTCTGCAATAATACATCATAAAATAAGCATATATCAAACCATGCACTGCCCTAATATAAAGCTAGAAGTGGTGACTTAGTCTAATGTATGTGCATTAAATCTTGTGTGGTATGCCCTAACTAGGCTTTAGAGTTGTAATTTTCTATGTGTGATGGATTTAATTTATAAGGGGTTGATTTCTCTTTATGTGATTTAAGTGATTTGAAGATTTTACTTACTGTTTTCTTTTATTTCATATGGCCTACACTTAACAACTAAGTGTTATAAAAAAATAAAGAGAGGGAATCTCTCTTTCATCCCTACCTCAAGTCACTTCTAAAATAAGTTAATTAATCAATTTTTTTTATTGAATGACTTATTATATGTTTTAATTAATCCTAAGTTTATGTTCACTCTAAATGACCCTATTCCATGAGAAAGACATCTTAAGATTAATTAGAATGAATTGCTATCACATAACACATGTTCATTCATTTCTTTCCATCATGTATATCATGCATATGATTAAATCCTAAGCATACCTATGCATACAATGTATATCTTAGCACACTTAAATGATGAATGCAAAGAAGTATGTTTGAAATTTAATTATTTCATTTGATTGAATTATGAATGCATGTCCTTTTAATAGAAAAGAATGATTTTTATCCATTAGTTAGATACATATTCACATGTATAAAATTTTTAAGTGAGTACATTACCATTATTCTGCACTAGGGGCATAAGGTACAAGACCTACTTAGGGCCACTTAAAGCCTCACAGGCTCAGGGTGTCCAGACTAATATACCACTTTTCTTAGATACATATAGATTTATAAACAACTATAAGGATTGAAAAACTCATGCAAAAGTTGTATTTGATTGATTTGATTATGATTCTTATTCATTGGCCACATCATACATACACATATATAATAGTTTTAAGTGAGTACGGTGCCATTTTTCTACACTAGGGGCATAAGGTACAAGACCTACTTAGGGCTACTTGAAACCTCGCAGCCCCGGGATGTCCAGACTAATATACCACTTTTCTCAGATACATGTGAATGTACAAAAAGAACCACAAGAACGAGAAGTCATGCAAGAAGTCATATTTGATTTAATTATATGGTTTACATATGTGATATGAAATTCTTCCTAAGTCTTAGTATGGAAATGCATAGGAACAAATTTAGACAAATGTTATGTTCTTTTCAAATGAACTATACATTTATAAATCTCGTGCAAATCCATATAATATAAGGAAAGAGAGCTTCATATTGCATATCTTATATTATCACCACATGCAAACTTATAGATATTTGTAATTAACATCACTCCATATGTTATAATTGATTTGTAGGCTTTTAAAAATAAATTTTTATTTAATAGTAATAATAGCCACACCTATTTTTAATTTAAATTAACATGCAATTTGACATAAAAGAAACCATTTCATTTAGTTAATTTTAAAAGAAATGAATGCATGATTACACATGACAAGCAATATTTAACATGATTGGAAAGGAATAAAGGAATATGAGCACATGATTTTATTCATTCCAATTAATTCCTAAGGACAATCATACTAAATAAAGCTACTTAAAATAAACCAAAGTTCTTTGATGACATTTTAAAATTTTGAGTTTGATTTGATTTAAGAAATATAAAAGAGGTTTGCTGGTCCTAATCCCATTCCCACATATGTGAGTTAATTTGAATAAATGAAAAGTAATTAGATTAATTTTATGGATTGATTAAGTTAAGCATGGAGCAAATCAATTAATTAACCCTTACCTATGTCACCTTAAGGTAATAAATTAGACAATTATGAGCTAATATGATATGCAATACTATAAGAAGGTAAATATCAATGCTCCTATGAAATGAAAGGGGCCTAATACAATTAACTCATAATTATTAATTAATTAAGCTTAAGGAGCTCACTTAATTATTCTTATAATTTTTTCACACATGTGAGCTAATCATAATTTAATTAGATCTCTCTTACCCCATGTTCATTCACTATCTCACAATGATTACCAAGCTTAAATAATGATTTTTTACTGTTTAGCATGTTAATTAATCACATAATTATTAAGAGAGTAATTAAGGTTACGACAAGCAATTTCCTTAATTAACCAAGCAATAAATCTCAAGAAAATTATGGGAGATAGAAGTCATCCCATTAATCAAACTCAAAATATTTGAGATTAATTACTTGGGTAATTAGGGAGTAATTAAGCTAATTAAGTTTTCAATTAAACTTAAATTAAGCCTTAATTATTATTCAAAATTAATTAGAATTAATTTTAAATTAATCTCCTATGAAATATCTTTAAAATAAGTATTTATTTATATATTTTAGGATTTTTCTACAATTATTTATTGTTTTTCAAAGTTCAATTGATTAAGATGATTTTTATGAAGTTTGTTAGTTTATTTTATTATAATAAATAATTTGAGCTTCAAAATTTTATATCTTTCAATCGAGAAGTGATTTTGATTTGAAATTTTTATGGTAGGTAGATTTTAACTTAAAATTAATTTGATGTATATTTTTGGTTTAATTAATGAAACTTAATTTTTTACTAAAACTCAAATTAAGCTTTAAATATTCAATAAACTTTAGGGATTTTGGGTTTATTGAATTCCTCTTAGAAAGATGAATCCAACAAACCCTTATTTGCAAGTTTTCATTAAGTATTTTATTTTCTATGAATTTTTGAAGTTTCGGGTTATTTAAATAATTTTTAAAAATCAGAAAATCTCTAATTTTCCACTTAACATAGTCAGCATCGCACGCGGTGCTGACGTGGCAACATGGCGCCACGTGGCACCATGTGATTGGATGCATGATTCCACGTTGCATGCGGCGTCACGCAGCATTGTGCGATTGGCTAGCGCGTGCCACCCCAGCACACGAGCGAGAAAATGCGAGTGAGAGAGGATCACGACGTGCGATTCGATTCTGATCATCCGATCATGGATCGAATGGTCCGGATCAGATCCTCGCGATCTGACGAGAAAAAATGTTGGATGTGGGCACAAAACACAAGATACAGGTGCGAAACAGTGGATCTGAGGGGTCGAAAGACACGAGTTTGATGCGATCCGAGTCGTCCGATCCCCTAAATGTGGGATCGAATGACTGATGTTCTCCGAACGGTAAAATTGATAGGAAGAACATAAAAAAAAATGAAATGAGGTCCGATTGGGCTCATTTTTACATCGATATTCACCAAAAAAATTCTATTTCGTATTGGGATCAAATAAACTAAAAAATGTGAGGTTTATCTTAGGGAAATTTCTAAAATCACAAGAAAATCATCACAAAAGCAAAAAAAATCCTAAGGCTGGCTATGGGTTTTTGAAGATTACCTCACTATGGATGACTTTCGGTGACGGTGATGATCTGAGCATGCTTTTGAGTGGGGAAAGAAGCTTTGAATGAGTCTAGATCTCTTGCCTTCCTTTAGAATGATGCCTTCTCTAATCACTACTACTTTCTTATCAAAATCAACTTATTTTTGGTGTTTTTACCCCAAAATCAAGTGAGAATGATTGATGGTTGGTTTGGGAGCTCTAAGGGATGGAAAAGAAGTGGGAGGGGAAGTTTTGTTGCCTCTGATGGCCTAGTTTCAAAAGTGGCCAAAAATCTCTCATTTGGTTTGATTTTTGGCTCCAAAATATTATCATTTAGCTTGGGTGGTTGGGAATTGAAGGGAATCATTCTAGGTGGCTCATTTTGGTTGGCTAAGGCATGGAACGTGGCTACAATGAAGGATAAATGTGTGTCCTTGCAAGGGTAGATGGGAGTCCTTCATGCCAAGTGTTTCAATGGGAGAGGTGAGATGAACTCACCTCCCCATGGGTCATTGCTGCCCTAACCATCTCTTGGGTCAAATGATCAGAATCCTTGGTGCCTATGTGGATCAATGGATGATGCCAAGTGACCAAGGACAAGAAATGACCACTTAGGCAAGTTTCTTTTCTCATGGGATGCCCTTGATCCAAGGGCAAAGTGATCATTTGACATTGAATTTGATTTGAGCAGATTTGAAATGAGTCAAAAGTGAATTGTATCAAATTTTATATCGTTTGGAGTTCATTTGGTTTAATTTGGGCCAAATTGGTCAAAATAGGTTAAGTTGATGAATTGGTCAAATTGTGTCAAACCAAGGGTTGACACAAGTTTAAATGATCATTTGGAGTGTATTGGTTCAATTGATTTCAATCAATTTAGTTCAATTTGGATTTTAGCTAATTTGATCCTTTAGATCAATTTGGTCTAAGTTGACCAATTTGACCCAATAGACCAAATTAGCTGGAATCAAAGCTTAGTTTGGGATTGAGATCATTTGGAATATATTGTAGGCTTTGGTTAAGTTTAATTTTGATTTAATTGGGTTTTAGGTTGATTGATCCTTAAGGTCAATTTGGGCTAAATTGAGTTAAGTTGACCAATTGGTCAAATTAGGCTCAATTGAGGCTTTGGTCAAATTCAATAATCAATTTGAAATGAACTTGAGCCATTGGTTGTAATTGATTTGATTTAGGTTGCAATTTGGGTAGTTTGGGTTCATATGAGTTAAAGGGTTGATTAGTTTGACCTAATTTATAACAATTGATTAACCTAGGATGATCAACAATCATGATTGAAGTTTGGATTGACTTAATTTACTTTGATTTGGATTGAATTTGATTTTGATTCATGTAGGTCAAATTGGCCACTTTGGGTCAAGTGAGTCAATTGAGTTTAGTTAGCTTAATTTTTAATTGGGTTTGATTTGGTTGATTTTATTTATGAATTTGAGATTGACATATAAATTAGATTGTAATTGGTTCGGAGTCAAATGTATTTTGGTTCATATGATAATTTCAAGCCAAAAGGGTCAACATAGACGTGACTTGGGTTGAGTTGGATTTGGTTTGATAATGATGGTTTATGTTTATATTTAGGTCAATGATTATAGGAATGATTGAATCATGAAGGAATCCATGAGTTTTGAATTTGTTTGGTTAACTTGGCCAAATTCAAGAATTTGGATAAAAGGGTTAAAATTGGGAATTTGATTTGGGTTTCAATCATTTGGAGTTTGGAAATGATTTATGGTTTGAAATTTTGATTCAAATTTGATAATTAAGAAGATCAATTGGATTGGGGTTGATTTGAATTTGGTTAAGGCTAAGTCCATAAGATAAAATCAAAGGGCTTAAGAAGGGATTTGGAGTTTGAATTTAATCATGGGTCTCAATCATTTGATAGTTGGATTTGATTTTGGAATTTGGATTTGAATTTGTGGTTTGGTTTGGAAGAAAGAAGCAAGGATTTGTTTAGCAATAGGGTAGACAAGTCCTCCTAAATCCCTAAGGCACAAACTCTTTATATGGCTAACTCTTCTAAGTCTCTAGGATTAGGTTAAGTGTTCACCTAATCACTAGAAGTGTCTTAAAACTAAGAAACCTTTAGAGTCTATAATAGTCCTAAATCTATGGTGAGGAAGTTGAGAGCTCAGTTCAAAAGTGAGGTTAACATACCACTGCAATCTCTGGCCTCTTCTTAAATACCTTTTGAGGATTGGGCTTAGATGACTGATCTGAGAAGGGTAACTATTTGGCTTCTTCTTGTAGGTTAGTCGCTTTGCTAATTAATTTCTCAAATGTATTTATAGTAAAACCTTTGAGCATGAAGGTGATCGGGCCATAAATATTCTTAAGAAGAATCTTAATGGTATGCTACTCTTATAGTTTTGGTTCACATTTTATGCTTAGGTTGCACCATCTAAGAATGTAATCAATAAGAAACACATTAGGCTTTTGCTTCTTTACAACAAGGTCCCCTACATATACCCTTTGCTGAGCTCCTACAAATCTCTTGATGAAGAGCTACTCTAACTCTAAAAAAAAACTTCATAGAACTATTGGGCACTTCTGCATAGCAATCAAATGCAACACCCAAAAGGCTACTAACAAACCGTTGGAAAAGTAATGTGTCACTATCACTGACATTGCAACAACTGGCTCTGAAGTGTGTTATATGTTGCCTTGGGTTTTCAGTGCCATCAAATACCTTGAAAGATGGTGGCACAAAACCATTGGGGTATTGAACTACTTCAAATTCCTCCGGGTAGGGTCTGCCCTTTAGAATCGATGAGATCCCTTGGGCTTCCTTCAAAGCTTCCTTCACTTGCTACTCTTCCATTTGCTTAATGTCTTTTTCATGCATGAAGGTGCTATCGGTCACCTTCCTATGCAAACTACTGACATCCTCATCCATAGGAGTATCACTCTTGAGATGATCTAAGGTATGTACTAGCTTAGGTCTATCGACCTCCTTGGGAATGGGTTGTGAGACGGGTACTTGGTTCTGCAATGCTAAGACTACTGCCATCAACTCTTCTACCCTTCTCTCCATCCTATCAATTTGTTCACGTTTGAGTTTGATTTGTTGGAGGAGGCATTGAGTTAAATCTGGTGCCTCACATTCCTCAACTATAACACCTTAGGCTTCTTGACTAGGCTACTCCCTATGTAAGGATCCTCCGGTATCTACCATGTGGACTTCAGCTATGACATCCAACAGGTCATCTTCGTCAGCATTAAAGTCTACCATACCCTCCTCTTAGTCGAACTGATCATCCTCGATTATTTACCTCACCGCAGCATGATTGTCTTCCATAATCTTATCCAAAGACCAGTCATCCACTCGACCCGATGCTACTGGGACATAGGCAGAATGATGACTCACAACCAGACTGAGCTTTGAAGAAGTAATTCACTAAATATTCTGGACAGGTGGAGTTCTCTCCTTAATTTACTCAATAATCATAGGGGTCACCTTGGTATCCCCTCTTTCCTTCTCTATCAATCCTTCTTTACCACTATTGGGATGGAAGGTCAAGTGGGGGAGCTCAGTCTCACCTCAACGGGTGGAGTAGATGAAGTGTGGTCCTTAGGACATAACCCTATCAACAAGAGGGATGCTCTCTCTCCAGATGCTGACTTATAGAACTTGGTGGGCACTTCAGATGGTAGAACATGAACATGTTAAGGTGGTTGATGAGTGTTGCAGTGTAATGGGGGTGACACCGACTACCTCTCCGTTGGAGATCTCCTCCTTTGGTTGGAACTGGTGAGTACTATTCTATCAAAATGATCAGCTCTATCAGCCCATCGATCAGAATGGTCTATTAAGGTTGAGGCCACTGACTGCCTAGGGAACCTCCTTCTGTCCCTCTTGCCCACTTGGGTTGCAAATTTGGCCTTCGAGGCCCTTTCCTTATGGATATGATCCCAAACACTCCTATAGATCACTCTCCTCATACAGTGCAATGTGGTAGACTCTGAGCATTCATGGGCTCTCCCAACTCTCCTGAGCATAAACCTCAAACCATCATAGGGCTTCCTCCCTCCCTATCCGGTGTCTCATACTCTATAGATCGCAAGGGTGATGCAGAAATATTCCTATTGTCCTCCTCCCTCTACTGCTGAAAGGGGGTGAAACCTACTGCTATAAAGAAGGGGAGAGGTCTCACGAGGGGATCCCTCCTCATCCACATAGAAGGCTTCCTCAACCTCCTTATCCATGTGCTCACAATGTCTTTTAATAATTTTGTTTTTGTTATAGTGTCTAGTTTTATTCAATGGAGTAGGACGGGAGCTAGAATCGACCTCAAAAGTGGGAAGGACTATCTCAGAAGCTAAGACAGACTTCCCCTTAAAGACTGGGGCAAACGCAGAGGCGTTACTTGTCCTCACTGAAACTGCAGTAGGACCAATTGGCACTTGTGGTAGGAGAACCTCAAAAGCTTTCCTCTTCAAAGAGGGAAACTCAAAATCTAACTATAGGTCAAACTATAAAAGTGGCTTCTTATTAACCACCTCTTCTCTACTAACAGTGGTGAGGGCGTGTCCCTCGCAGGTGACCTTGAAATGCTCAAATCCAAGGCCGAACTTAATGACAGGGGTGGAGGTGAGTATGGCTTGATCCAGGGCCAAATCTACACCAGAAGTAAAGGAGAAAATATGCTTGCCGAAAGACATGATGCTAAGTTGCTTGAAGGAAAAGAGGGCTGGAATTTCTACTTCAGTATTGAAAGAGACATAGAATCAGACTTTTGCTTTGTTGTTGTTGACTTGAATTTTTATTTTTTTGATTTTGAATTGGAACCCTCATTTAACAAATTTGATTATGTTAAATGGGTTCATGCAAATGTTGAAGAGATTGGAAACTTTGGAGAAGACTCTTTTGCTTTTCTTTCTTTTGAACTTCATTGGAACCTTACTTTACCAAGCTTATGGTAAGAGGTTCTTGATTTTGTTTGATTTTTTTTGGGTGATTTCTTTGATTTTTTTTCTTTTACCTATTGGAGGTCTAATAAGGGTTTTGAGACCTTCTTAAAGTGAGGTCCTAAAACCTAAAGGATGTTGGGCACCCATGCTTAAGGATGAAATAAGCAAGATACCCAACATAAAGAATGATAGTCTTAAACTTAATTAAAATATAAGTCCACTATTAATGCTTGGAGATAACGATTGACTACTAAAGATGGAGAGAGGAACCTTTCCTAGTGGAGTCGCTAGAAAAATTTGTGGTGTTTTAATTTAGAGTCATTGTGGACACTATGCAGATCTTACGGGATACTTATTGAAGTGATTAGGTACAACATTAAAGTATGATGTACCATCTCGAGAGATGGAAACATCACCCTACAATGGACCTAATCGCCTAATAAGGACACCTAAGGTAGATAAGTCTTCGTTTATACTAGAGATCTTCCCCCTAATTTACATGAAAAAGTAAAACAAGATTTATTTTATATAAGGTTCTTTAGTTCTTTATGGAAGAAAGCTCCCATAGTTAATTACATCTTAAAAAATGAAAATTTTCTAAGAAAACTCTCAATTGAAGTAGTCAATAATTATTTCCAAAGATTTTAGAGTTAGACTATCAAAGAATTAGGTATTTTGGAAAATTAAATGGGAAAGTTCAATTTGGAAGGCTTATTTTCATATTCTAAAGGAGGATAAGTAGGGAGCACTCATCATACAAAGAAGCCTAGTGAGCACTATAATCTACCCTATAGTGAGGTTTTATGTACTTGAAAGAGGAAGTTTATTTTTATTTGAGTTAAAGTTTTATTAGAATGTTAGGGCTTATAGTCCATCAACATAAGATTATGAAAATGATTAAGAGGTGATGACTTATACTCGTAACCCAAAGGAAACATAAAGACTCAAATCCTAAATTTAGGATGCTTTATCACAAGCTAAGATCATGACCTAAATCTAATCAAAAAATGGGATATAGTGGTTTACCTCCACAAGAGAGGTTATACTTATCCCGACTATTCTAGACTTACAACTGCTTGGAGTGGCCGCCAGCTAACACCTTCTAAGATTTAAAACCATGTAGGCTGGTCTTATGTATGTGCAACATAGTTAAGCTATTATTTAATTAGGAAGGAGACTAGAGTCCTAAACTCACTCCCTAAGAGACTAGATCATGGCTGGCATGAAGGTATGACTTAGACTAAATGCAGAATTTTATAAATTTTTATATTATTTTTGACAAATTCATTTGGACAAAGGCTTTGGACAATTATGCCTAAATGCATGATGGAATTAGATTGTTGGCTAAATCAGTGGGAGGAGATATTCTCTACTACAAGGGATGTCCTCATAGGTCAAGCATTCCCCTATCATGCAAGAGTGGAGAACCCTCCCTATCCCAGGGTGAAGTAAGATGTTATGCATGATATTAGAACATACATCATTCAACTAAGGGGTTGCTAAATCTTTTAATTATCTTGATTATAACCTAAGCTTTAAAGTGGGGTTATGAGTTATTTTAAAGTTTAGTTATGAGTTATTAGTGGGGGTAGAAAAATTAATTTTGTTCTAAAGAGCCTACTGCATCGAGACCACACATTCAAACATCAAGCTTAAGAAACCGATGAAGAACATACAATCTCTATTATGCAATTTAAACACAACAATCAAGCATTTATTATTGGAAAAGAATAAAAGGCTGGTGTGGTCAAGTATCTTCATACAACCTAGAAAATAAAAGAAGTTGGGTAGCCGAGCTTTACCCTTATACATCACAGATTACAATAAAATTTTACAATTATAATTGAAAGTTAGATGCTATGGGGGTCTTCATTCTTCATCTTTTCTTTCCTTCTTTTGATTTGATTTTTCTCCAAGGCTTCATAGGGCCTCATAAGACTTTTCCTTCTAGCCATTGGTTATCCTAAACCCAATAGCACTAAGCCTAATTTCTATTACAAAAATTACATTTGTATGGAAAATAAAATCTAACTACACCTTCAAAATAGATGTTAGCTAAATCAATCATACAAGAAATTATATTTCATAATTTAGACTTAGCACCCTGTACATGAGTAACTAAGCCCACATGTCTTAATGTGGATTATGCAAAGGGGGTATAAGCAACCTGCAAGCAAAGGCATTTCTATTTATTTTGATATCAGCAACCCCTTTAGCATAATCCCCTGCAGAAAATATCATTAGGCTAATAACAGCTTAATATCCAGTCTACGCATAAATAATCCCAACATTCAGTCTAAAATATTATACCACAAAATAAAACACAACATCACAATATACACTATCCTAACTTAGAGCTAGAAGTGGTGACTTAGTATTCTAATGCGTGTGCTTAAGCTTAGTGTGGTATGTCTTATTAGGCTTTAGGATTATGATCATAGAGTTTGGAATATTTTAAGTTAAACATGAGAGGTGATTTCATTTCATGTTATTAAGAGGATAAGTGAATTTTAATTTATATTTTCTTTTGTTTCATTCAATACTTACTTAACATCAAATTATTATAAATAGAGGAAAGGGGGATTTAACCCCATTCATCCTTATCCTAAGTTATTTTCTAAAGGCATGTCATTATGATTTGTATTTCTTTTAGTGAATGAATTATTAAATATTTTATTAATTCTAAATTTTAGTTAATTTTAAAGAATCCAATTCAAACATGAGAGGCACCTTAAGATTAATGAATTGAATTACTATCATATGAATAATGGTGTAGTATTCCTTTTCATCATCAATAACATACATATGATTTTGAACTTAACATACCAATACATGGAATATATTTTGGCACACTTAAAAATGATTTTGAATGCATATATTTTTTATAGAAAAGAGGGATCCATTCTTTAACTAAGTACACATACACATGTATTAAAAATTTAAGCAAGTACATGCCATTGTTTAAACCAGAGAAGTGAGATAATCTAAGACCTCCTTGTGGTTATTTAAAGCCTCGTATTCCTAGGATGTCTAGGCTATATACTTGATATTTTAAATATATGTGAATGTTGTTGACCTCACTTTTAGAGTGACGATTAAATTTTCTCATCATAAATCTAGGAGTCTTTTAGACACTAAGAGTTTCTTAGTCATAAGACACTCCTAAGTGAACACTTAACCTAAACTTAGACACTTAAGAAAATTCTCCTTAGGATTATATCATGCCTTAGGGTCTAAGGAACCTACCTATCCTATATCCTAAACCAAACTCTTGTCTGCCTCCTTATCCAAACCAAACTCCATATCAATATAACCAAAATCCAATTGAATCCCAATTCATATTCAAATCCCCAAGCCAAAATCAATTCTACAATGATCTAAACCCACCTGATCCCATGATTCAACCCTATGAACTTAGCCAAAATTCCTCCAATCTAATCCTAACTCAATTGATTTTCTCATAATCAATTTAACCCTTCAATCGTCATTCCAAGCTCTGCCAAAATCTACAATCAAACCAATCAAACCTAAAAATCAATTCAATCAACCTAACATAACCCATTTGACCTAATGGGTCTAATTGATCCAAAATCCAATTATACCCAAATCAATTGCAATCAATGCTATTAATTAATCCCAAATCAAATATTAAAGTCAACTCAACTCAATTCAACCTAAAATTGATTCAATTGACCCATTAGGCTCACTTGACTCAAAGTGACCTAAAGGACTCTTTTGAACCAAACTCTAATCTAGCCCAAATTGGATTTAACCAAACCATCCAAAACCTCCAATTGTGATTGTTGATCACCCTTGATTGATGAATTGTTATCAGTTGGGTCAAACTAAGCCAATTTGGTCATTTGACTGAATTAACCCAATTAGCCTATATGAACCAAATGAATCAAATATCATCCTAAATCAAATTAATTGAAGCCAATGATTCATACTAACCTGAAATCAATCCTTTAGCAAGACTTGACAATCAATTGAGTCAAACCAAACTCAATTGGCCCTTTGACCCAAGTCGACCTAATTTGACCCAAAAGGCCAAATTGGGCCAAATCATGTTCTAAGCCAAATTGATTACAACTAATTACTTAAATCCATTTCAAATTGATTATTGAACATGATCAAAGTGTTGATTGAATCCAATTTGACCAATTGAACCCAATTGACCCATCTAGCCCAAATTGACCTAAAGGGTCAATTTGGTCTAAATCATTTCTAAATCCAAATTGATTGAAATCAAAGCCTACAATCATCTTCAAATGATCAATTAAACATAAACCAATTCCTAACCCAAATTAATTTGACTAATTTGGGTCAGCCCAAATCCAACCCAACCCAAATAAAACCCGAATTGACCCATTACCCATTGGATAAAGCCTTCTACATAGAACAAAATCCATTTTTGGGTGGTCACCCTCAACCTTTGCACTTGACAACCACCCAAAGCTTAGTTTGGACCCATGGATCTATGGCTAGCCTGACCCAAGGCTGGTTGAGTCAGCCCTAGGTCAAGGGAGGTGAGTTTATGCATCTCCCCTCATTAACACAGCAAGGGGAGATATGGACTTGACATGGCAGCCACCTCAAACACTTGGCCAACCAAACCGAGCCACCTCACCTTCCTCCTGCCACCTCTGGCTGCCTGCGATGGCTGGATGACTTTAGCGGCCGGACGATTGCACCGGTCGGATGACTGCCCAAAGTAGATTCAACCCAAGCCATCCGATATGAAGGAGGAGGGGCTATACTCCCCCTCATTCCATTCAAATCAACACATTGAGTATTCTCAGAGCTCAAGCACCCTGAGATGACTCTCCCCATTGATTTTCTAAGCTCCCTTCCCTAAGCCTCCCTCTCACTGAAAACACAAAACTTGAAATAAGGTAAGGCCTAACTCCATCTAACTCCACTAAAACTCAACCAATTTGAAATTAACTTCACCCACACGTTCACCAAGCCCCGACGAGGTGAAATGAATCGTCTCCCTAGAAATTCGAGCACTGGAGACTACTCCAAGCTTAACTCCAACTAGTTTTCTGTTGACGGTTGGTCCACAGAGCTATCGACGAGGAGTCAAGATGACAGCTTCTCAACAGGATTTCGTCTCTTCAAGATGAAGCTACCTTAGTCAGTTAGCCACTGATCTTGAACTCCAATGAGGTAAATTCTAGCAAACTGATGTTTTCACATTTTTTAATACTTTGTGAAAGAAAATTATGATTGCGGTGAATCCCAACGTAGGATCCCTCTAAATCCCCTATGTGAACGTTTTAAAATCGATTCTAATAGCTTATGAGCTTCGACGAGCTCAGATTGAGTGGAGGAAAGTGGATGGTGTTCGCCTTCCATTGCTCGAAAGATGATGGATCATCCACCAATTATTCTGCATGATTAGAATGGATGATCGTGATTAATCTGCTAGAGTATTTAAATTTTATTCTATAGGAACCACATGATTAATCCCTGCCATCCAATGTTAGATCAGATGGCGGGGATGAAAGTGCATCCACCGCTGCCACATCAATGCTACATTGGACGGGTTTAAATAACAAATTTAGCGGTGCCACATGGAAAGCATTGCCATGTCAATGGTCTGTGTGATGCCGATGGGATTAAGGGTTAATTAGGCTTAATAATTCATTTTAATGGCCAAAATTTTATAAAATCATAACTAATTATAGAAAAATCTAAAAAAATGCAAATAAATACTCATTGGAAAGGTAAGATAGAGGAGATTTTATTAAAAAAAATTTCATTTGATTTTGAATAGTGATTGAGGCTTAATTAGGATTTGAGTATTTTTCTAATTAGTTTAATTAAGTCCTAATTACTTGGGCAATTAATCCCAAGTTTAGTAGGATGATTTGTTGGGATGACCCCTGCCTCCCATGATTTTCTTGAGATTTAGTGGCTATGTAATTAGGAAAATTGGAAATTCAAACCTTAATTACTCTTTTAGTTAAATTAATCATTACTTAAAATTCCAAATAGTAAATAATTAATTTAAGCTCATCAATCACTAATCAATAGTGAGATGAAGAGGGAGAGTGATTAGGACTTCTTTCTTAATTACTTTGCCAAATTCATTCCATTAAAAGAGAGTTAATTAAATCATGAATAAATTAGAAAATTAATTAATTAGTTAATGATCAAATCAAATTAGAGTGCTAATCACATCAGATAATCAACAATGAAATTAAGGGTTCCTCTTTATGTGTTCAACAACATAAATACCCTTAAAGAAATTATGATTGACCCATAAGTGTGGGATAAATCATAAAAGTACTGAATTAGATTCCTTAACTTAATTAATCCTTAATTATGAGCCAGTTCCATTAGGTCCTTTAGGAGCATTGCACCTTTATTTTCCTCATGTTCACATCATTTATGGCTCATGATTAATCAAATTAAAGAAGCATACAAAAGGGTAACTAAATGATTTGCTTAATGATCCAACTTAATTAATTCATAAAATTTATCTAATTATTTTTCCTTAAACCAAATTAAGATAACCAACATGGGGATGAGACTACAACAACAAATGATCCCTCTTTATTAAGCTTAATCAAAATTCAAAAATCAAATTAATAGTAACTTTGGTTTTCTTTAAATAATTTTATTTAATGTGATTGTCCTTAAGAATTAGTGTAATTGAATGAATCATATGATTATGTTTGGCTATTTCTTTCCAATCATTTTTAAATCTTGTATGTCATGTGATCCCATGCATTCATGTTTTCAAATTCAAATGAATCAAATGAAATTTATTTATGTAAGCTTGCAGGTGTTGACTTAATTATATGCTTGACTATTGTCACAAATAAATTCAAATTTATTTGCCAAAATTTATAAATGGATAACAATATTTGGAGTGATAGTAGTTATAAATACATAGGACTTTCATGTGTTTATAGTTTAAGCATGTGGATGAAAAGCACTCTCTCTTGCACTCACATTTAGATTTACATATGTTTGAATGCTAACATGTAATAGTGTGGACATCCCATGAATACGAGGCTTTAAGTAGACCCAAGGAGGTTATTTGATTATCTCACTTACCTGGTTAACAATGGCACGTACTTATTTAATTTCATTCTTATATATATTTGTATTAAAAGTTGGATAGAGCTTTAATTTACATGTATAAATAGTTCAATCAAACAAAATATAATCTTTTGCATGGTTTCCATTCTTAACAACAATATGTACTTGCTTACATCTTTTATACATGTGTATGTGCTTTTAATTAAAGAATTCTAATCCTCCTTTCTATTAAAAATACATGCATCCATAACCACTTAAGTCACAAAAATGTATAGCATGCGAATGTGAAGCTCTATTTCTTAAGTTCTTATACAGATTTACATGTGTTTGAATGATAATAAGTATATGGTCTGGATATCCCGAGAATTCGAGGCTTTAAATAGCCACAAGGAGGTCATTATCTCACTTCCCTGGTTAATAACAGCACATACTTATTTAATTTCATTCTTATGTATATTTATATTAGAATTTGGTTAGAGCTTTAATTCACATGTATAAATAATTCAATTAAACAAAATATAATCTTTTCCATGATTTTTATTCTTCCAATTATGATTATATCTATATGTATTTAAGATAGCAAGTATATAGTTTAGACATCCCGGGAATACGAGGCATTAAGTAGTTTCAATGAGGTCATTTGATTATCTCACTTTCCTGGTTAACAACGACACGTACTTCCTTACATCTTTTATACATGTGTATGTGCATTTAATTAAAGAATGGTAATCCTCTTTTTTGTTAAAAACACATGCATCCATAGCCACTTAAGTCACAAAAATGTATAACATGCAAATGTGAAGCTCTCTTACTTAAGTTCTTATACAGATTTATATGTGTTAGAATTATAATAAGTATATAGTTTAGACATCCCGGGAATACGAGACTTTAAGTAGCCCTAAAGAGGTCATTTGATTATCTCACTTCCCTAGTTAATAAAGGTACATACTTATTTAATTTAATTCCTGTGTATATTTGTATTATAATTTGGATAGAGCTTTAATTTACATGTATGAACAATTTAATCAAGTAAAATATAATTTTCACATGTATGCATCCATAATCATTTAAGTGTGCCAAAATATGTTGTATGTATAGGTACACTAAGTGTTACATCATTTGCATGTTATGGGTGATGAAATGGAATGGTTCAACATATTATATATGATGGTAATTCAACCATGTTAATTTTAAGATGCCTTTCATGTTGAATAAGATTCTTTAAGGTTAATCTGAACTTAAGATTAATAAGACATTTAATAAATCAATCACTAAAAGGAACAAAATCATAAAAATGTGCTCATAGGAAACAACTTAAGGTAGGGATGATGGAGGTTAAGCCTCTTTCTTCTCTTCTTAACACTTACATGCTAAGTATAAATCAAATAAAAGAAAAGATTTAAACTAAAATGTTCAAGTCATCTAAGTAACTTAAAGTGAAATCATATATCATGTTAAATTAAATAATTCTAAACTTTAGACAATCATAACTCTAATGCTTAATTAAGACATACGACACAAAGACAAAGCACACACATTAGAACTAAGCTACCACTTCTAGTTCTAAGTTAGGATGATGTATGTGTGGTGTTATATTTTATTTTGTGATGTAATATTTTAGACTAGATGTTAGGGTGTATGACTCGTAGACTGGATGTTTGATCGTTAATAATATAATCTTATTTTCTACAGGGGATTGTGCTAAGTGGGTTGCTTAGAAGTAAATACAAATGCTCTCTTTGTAGGTTGCTTCCCCTAAGCACAATCCACATTAGGACAGACAGACTTGGTTATTCATGTGTAGGGTGCTAAGTACAAATTATAAAATATAACTATTTAGGATTATATGTATGTTTAGCTAACCTCTATTTTGTAGACATAATTGATTTACTTTTCCAAAAATATAATTTTGTAATTAGAATTATGATTAGTATTATGAGGATTTGGATGAGCAGTGGCTAAAAGGCTTATTCCTGAGGGGCCCTTTGATGCCTTGGAGCAAATCAAATCAAAGGAAGAAGAAGAAATAAAGAGTGAAGACCCCCATAACATTTATTCAATTCTAAGCTATAATATTATTTTGTAATTTTAGGTTGTATAAGGGTAGAGGTCAGCTACCTATCTTTCTATTCTTGGGGTGTACGTCGGTACCCGGCCATATTAGCCTCTTATTCTTTTGTGGTAGTTTATAAAAGTGATTGTGGTTAAGTTTAGTTTGCATTCTAAGATTGCATCTTTTTCATAGTTTATTATGATTGATGTTTGAATGTGTGGCCTGGATGGATAGCTCTTAGGATAAAACTAATTTTTCTATGCCAACTAATAACTCATAACTAAAGTTTTAAACAACTTTCAACTTTATCATAAAGTTTAGGCTAAAATTAAGATAATTAAAAGATATAGCAACCCCTTAGTTGTATGTTGTTGTCTCACATCATGCATGCATCTTCTATCACTCTTGCAAAATGAGGGTCTCCATTCTTGCACTTTAGGGATCACTTGACCTTTGAGAGCAACCTCTTATAAAGGAGCTTCTCCCTCTTTCTCTTTTGATTTGTCCAACAATCTAATTTCATCTTACATTTAGGCATAAAATATCCCAAGCCTTTGTCCAAATGAATGTGTCAAAATATCATAAAATTTGAAAAGATTTTGCATTTTTAGATTAAGTCATATGCTCATACCAAACATGATTTAGGGAGTGAGTTTAGGACTCTAGTCTCTTTCAAAATTAAATAATAGCTTAAAAACCCTCTTGCGATTTCATAAGACCAGACTACAAGATTTTGAATCATAGGAGGTGCTAGCTGGCAGCCACTCCAGGTGGTTGTAAATCCAAAAGAGTCAAATGAGTCTATCTTCCCTTATTGAATAACCCCTTATGTCCCTTTTTCTGTTTAGATATAGGTCGTGCTTTAACTTGTGTTAAAGCTACCTAGATTTAGGATCTGAGGTTATTTATTTCCCTCGGGCTACAAGCATAAATCCTCACATCTTAAGTAATTTCATAATCTTGTGTTGATGGATTATAAACCCTAACAATCTAATAAAATTTTAACTCAAATAAATAAATCCTCTCACTTTCAAAAATATAAAGCCTCATGATAGGATAGGTTGGAGTGCTCACTAGGCTTCCTATTATCATGAGCACTCCCTACTTTATCATCTTTTGGATTCTAAAATTAGTCTTCCAATTGGATAATCCTACTTGATTTTCTAAAATATCCAATTTATTGATAGTCTTAATCTTGAAATCTTTGGAGACAATAATTGATTACTTTAATTGAGAGTTTTCTTAGAAAATCTCATTTCTTAGGGTGTAATTAACTATGGAGGCTTCCCTCTATAGGAAACTTAAGAACCCGGCTTAAAAAAATCTTACTTTACTTTTCCTTGTAATGTAGGAGAAGAATCTCTAGTATATACGAAGACCCATCATGCCTTTGGAGTTCTTATTAGGTGATTACGTTCATTGTAGGGTGATATTTTCATCTTTTGAGATAGTACATCATATCTTAATATTATACCCAATCACTTCAATAAGTACCCCATACGATCTTCGTGGTGTCCACAAGAATCCATCCATAAATAAACACCATAAATGTATACACAACCATTAGAATGAAAATCATGGAAAGGATTGTATGTTAATAAAATTTTTTAGTCATGTAAAGTAAAGCTTTATCCAAATTCTAATGTATATCAACATGTGAATGAGATTAAGTAAGTACGTGCCAATATTTAAACCAAGAAAGTGAGGTAATCTAAGACCTCCTTGGGGCTACTTAAAGCCTCGTATTTCTCGGATGTCCAAAATATATACTTACTAACATTCAAACATATGTAAACATACACACGAATCATGAGAATAAAATAATACTTTAACATGTTTAAGCTATAAACAAATGTAAATTAAATTTAATATTCATAGTCAATATCAATTTAAATCTCCATCATCAATTTATAGTTTTAAAAATAATTTGGAATTTATAAGTGATAATAGCCACATATATAATATAATTAATCCAACACATGAAACTTACACATAATTAAATTCAATTGATTCTTTTATAATGATTGAAAGGGGATAATTGAACATTGCCACATAACACATTCAATCTTATTAATTCCTAAGGGCAATCAAGTTGAATAAAATTATTTAAATTAACCAAAGTCATTATGAGATTGAATTTTGGATTTGAATTATTAAATGTAAAGAGGAAAAATGATATTTGCTATTTTAACCCCATCCAACATTAGTGACTTAATGTGTTTAAGGAAAAGTAATTAAGTGAATTTTATGGATTACTTAAGTTCAAACCTTTAAGCAATTCATTTAATTTCCCTATCCTTTGCTTCCTTGATTTAATTTACTACTGAATCATGAGCATCCAATGACATGCAAATGAGAAATTAAAATTTGCAATGCTCCTAAAGGGACCTAATGCAATTAAGTTCATCTTTAAGAGTTAATTAGATTAAGGAAAGAATTAATTAGGTACTTATATGGTTTCCCCACACCCATGGGTTAACCATATGTTCCTTAAGGGTCTTTATGTTATTAAACACATGAAGAGGAACCCATGCATTCAATTTGAATTATTTGATCAAATTATCATTTTAATTTGATTTAATCTCATCAATCATTGACTTAATTAAATCATGCATTAATTAATCATCCAAATGAAATGCATTTAGGAAAATAACTAGGGAAGAGGCCCTAACCATTTTCTCTAACATTCCATTATTAATAGTGATTAATCATTATTAATAACTTAAATTTTATTATTTAGCAATTTTAATAATTATTAAATTACTTAAAGGGGTAATTAAGATTTGAATTTAAAATTCTCCAAATTACATGACCAATAAATCCCAAGAAAATTGTGGGAGACAGAGGACAACCCATAGAAGTAACCCACCAAATTTAGGGTTAATTGGCCAAGCAATTAAGCCTTAATTAGAATAATTAGACTAAACTTTAAGCCCCTATTAAGCACTATTCATTAATCAAACCTTATGGATGTTATTTTTATTGAATTCTCCTCTATTTATCCTTTCCAAAATGGGTTTACTTATATTTTTAGAATTTTTCTATAATTAGTTGTGAAGTTTTGAAGTTATAGCTAATTAATCACATTTTAAAGACCTAATTAACCCTTAACCTATTGGCACCATGCAGAAGCTGATGCGATAGTGCTTTCCACGTGGTGCCATGGGATAGGTTATTTAGAACATCCCTCATGGTAGCTGAGTCAACTGTGGCAGTCGTGGTTTTGTCCCAGCCCTCTGATCTCGGATCGGACGGTGGAGATTAATCTCGTGGTTCCAATTGGATTAAATCAAAAAATCTAACAGATTAAATCATGGTTGTTCATTCTAATCATGCAGAATGGATGATGGATGATCCTTCATCCCCTGAGCACTGGAGGACAGACACTGTCCACCTTCTGCCGCTTGATCTGACCTCACTGGAGCTCGTAAGATGTCAAGATTAACACCAAAATGTGTGGGGAAGAGATCTAAGGAGATTTTATGGTGGAAATCACATGCAATCACACTTTTCTTCACAAAAGACCAACACCAAATGGATTTTCTATGATTTTCCAAAGCTTTACCTCGTTAGAGCTCAAGATCGGTGGTCCGTCGATAGTGGTAACTTCATCTCTAAGAGACAAAGCCCTGTTGAGAAGCTCTTAAGTTGCCTCCCTGCTGATAGCTCTGTTGACCAAATGCCACAGTGAAGCTCACCGGAGTTGGTCTAGGAGTGCTTTTTGATGGTTGAATTGATTTGGGATCGATTCATTTTGAGTCATTGGAGCATTGGGATGGTGTGGCAAGAGTTAACTTGAGTTTGGTAGAGTTTAAGTGAGGTTAGATGGACAGAGGGATCAGTTTCATTCATCTTAGGTCTTGCCGGTGATAGGGAGCATGAGGAGATTAGGAGATGCTCTTGGGATGCTCATAATCATTTAAGGAAACTCTCTGTGCTATTTGAATTGGATGGGGAGGAGTATACCCTCCTACTCAAGTGATCCGACAGCTAGGATGATTTCAACTTTTGGCAGTCATCTTGCTGGGGTAGGTGGCCGAAGATGTCAGTGAGGGGCTAAGGTGGAGGCTCTTGAGGTATTGAAGAAGTGGCATGGGATAGCAAGGTGTGCACCTCCTCCTCCAAGTGTTCCAGTGGGAATCCTTGAGTGAACTCACCATCTCTTGACCCAAGGCTGAACCCAACAACCTTATCTTAGGTGGGTTAATGGTCACAGTGTCCAAAATGAGCTAAGGGTGGTGGCCATCACTTCGTGAGTATGTGAGACTATCCAAATGGGAATTTTGTCGCATTTGGATGGGTTGGTCCAATGGGTTTTGACCCAAATTGGGTCCACCATGGGTTGGGTTCATTTGGACTAACCCATGGTGACCCAAAGATGTGTCATGCCAAATTCGGTTGGGTTTGGACTTGGTTTGGATGGGTTTGGTTCAATTTGACACATATATGTCAAATTGGGTTCATTTGGGTTAGGTTGATCAATTGGTCAAATTGGGTCAAATTGATGGCTTGGGTAGGTTCATTTAGTCATTTGGTCATTTGGAGTGTATTGATGTCATTGGTTTAGTTTAATTTGAAGTGGATTTGATTTTAGTTCACTTGGGTTCATTTGGGTCAAATAGGCTAAGTTGACCAATTTGGTCAACTTGGCCAAATTGGCTTTGGTGGAGAGTTGATTTAGGTTTAATTTATCATTTGAGAATAGTTGCAGGTGCTGGTTTAAATCAATTTAGATTTGAGAATGATTTGATTCAAGTTGACCCTTTAGGTCAATTTGGGCTAAATGAGTCAATTGGGTTGGTGTGATCAAATTGGGTTCAATTAAAGGCTGGATCATGTTTAATAATCAATTTATGATTGATTAGAGGCATTGGTTTTAATCACTTAATTTGGAATGAGATTTGGCCCAATTTGCCCCTTTAGGTAAAATTGGGTCAACTTGGATCAAGAGCCCAAGTTGGATTGGTTTGATTCAATTTGTAGTTAAGTCATGTTCAATGATCAATTTATGGTTGATATGAATCATTAGTTTCAATCAATTGAGGTTAGAATGAGGTTTGGTTCAATTTGGTCCATATGGGTTAATTGGGTCAACTTGGGTTAAGTGATGAAATTGGCTTGGCTCAAGGATGATAAAAAATCATTGTAAAAGAGATTGGATGGGTTGATTTAATCCAATTTAGGTCAGATTGAAGTTTGGATCAAACTGATCCTTAAGATCACTTTGGGTTTAGTGGACCAAACGGGTTAATTGAGTTGGATTAGGTTGAATTGAGTTGAATTGAGTTTGATGATTTATTTAGAATTGATTGATGGCTTTAATTGCAATTAAATTGGATTTAATTTGATTTTGGCTCATTTGGACCCTTTAGGTCAATTGGGCTATCTTGGGTTTATTGTATAGGTTTGGTTCAATTTGTTTGGTTGAGTCTTGGAAGGGTTTGAAATAGAGTATTGAATTGTTGGAGTATTTTTTTGTGAAAATTGATTGGATTTTGTTCAATTGAATGGGCTTTGGGTTGGATCCATAGGATGATGGTAGACTTGATTTAGGTTAAGGTTTAAGTTAATTTGGATTTTATCTTGGATGTAAAATAAAATCCAATTATGGTTGGTTGTATTGGTTTCGGGTTGGTTTTGGATAAGTGGATAGACATGGGTCATGGTTTAAGCCATAGGATAGGTATGACCTATTTACCCTAAGGTGTGATCTAAGCTTAGGATATACCTTCTTAAGTCTCTAGGCTTGGATTTAGTGTTCCTGTAATCACTAGAAGTATCTTATGACTAGGGGAATCCTAGTGCTTGGAAGATTCCTAAGGTTAAGAGAGGATGAGTCCTCACTCAAAAAGTGAGGTTGATATTGGTATATGGAGATACCAAATGGTTCAGTGTGAACTTTTTCTGAACTCGAAAATATGTTTATCAAACGATTCATCGGCATGCAACACCACATCACTGTGGGTGATTTAGTTGTTGAAAAGAAAAAGGCAAGAGAATCTTTAGTTGATTATATCTTGAGATGGAGGATTCTTTGTCTTAAGTGCGAGCCTCAAATGTAAGAGCAACATAGTATTAAAATACTCCTTTGAAACATTCATGACCCTGTGGCTTTCCTATTAAAGGGCTTTACCATGAAAACTTTTGAAAAACTATTTAATAAAGCTTCTAGATTGTAAGAAAAAGCCCCTAGGAGTTCGTTCTTAGGAGATCAATCTTCTATAGAACCTTCAATGTCTCTTCAGTAGACAAGGGAAAAGCCTCAATTCAAGTTCAAGCAGAGCAGCCTACACCTTACAAGCCATCATAATAGTATATCACCACCTCCTAAGAAGATTCCCATTAGCCCTTTCAAGAGAGAGGTAGTGAGAAAAATTTTCAAAAACTTAAAAAAAGATTGATGCTAGATCTCAAGTTACTTGATCTGAAAATACTAGAAGAAGTCGGCAAAGTAAATGACCCAAACTACTGACCATATCGTTAGATGTTGGGTCATACTATTGAAGACTTTTTCACTTTCAAGGACTGGCATGAAAGAAACTTTAAAATAGGCCTAGTGATAATTTCCAAAGAATACTCGGTGGACCCTCGACAAGGGTCCATTAAGGTATGTACAGGTTAATCTTCCACTTATTCTTCTTCTCCTTCAATTGAAAAGGATATTGCTTTATCTCATTCTTAAAAAAATATTTAATGAAAAATTTAAAAATTCCATGCAGGATTAGCTGAATACAAGGAAGAAGATCATCAAGATTGATCCACTGGTATCAGAAGGCATAGTTCCTCCTCGACCCTGTTTAGCATCATCAGATATCCAAGTGGTTGGAATGACTGGTGAGAGAGGAAAACTTATTGTATCTAAGAGACTTTTGTATGATAAGGATGAAAAGGATAGGACTTACATTCCTTTATCTTTATGTGCTTGTTTCAATAATATGAATAAAAAGCTCTCATCATAAGGCATTTCTTACATTTTTATCATTTTTTGTGGACATGTTGAAATTAAAGAAAAATAAGAAGATGAAAAAGAAAGTTTTCATGATGATTGTAATGTGTTTTGTTAATTAGGGTCAAATAGTGAAAGTCCAATGGATGATTCGCAAGGAAACCCTATTAAGATAGAGTACAACTATCAGATTCTAAGGAATCTTTGGAAAAGGATATTAGCGATGAGGGATAGGTTGTCATGACCTTGAAGATATGACTAAGATTAATCTTTGTAGTGGGAAGGTTTTTCCACCTCGTCTGCCTCCTCCTTCCAAAGGCAAAGGTAAACAAATTGTTGGTCAAAATTCGAAATCTTTGCAAAAACATCCAGTAGTCGAGCCAATTATTCCTAAGTTTGACTACAACATTTTAGCCCATCTTAGAAAACTTCCTGTTAGATTAAGTATTTGTGATGCCCTTATTCTATCTAATGAAATGTGGAAATCGTTAGTTTAGGAATTGCTCAACTTAGGGATATGTTTGACCTAGCTAGCAGCAACATCCTCAGATGAGGCTTACTGCTTCAAAAGGATTTTTGGGGTTACCTTCTCCAATGAAGATTTACTTCTAGAAACCATATCTCACATTTGATCCCTTTACAATTTTGTTAAAGTGGAGAATATCAAATTATAAAGAGTCCTTATTGATCATTGTACCTCAATAAATATTATGAACTTTAAAACACTATCATTTATAAGGATTGATACAAGGAGGCTTAGTTCTGATAAGATGGTACTATGAGGGTTTAATGAAATGGGTGACAAAGCTCTAGGTTCAATCACTCTATTGTTGAAATTAGAAGGATTAAAAATGGAGGCAAAATTTCATATCATTGACTTAGAGACATTTTTTAATGCTCTCATAGTTAGGCCATTGATTCTTGAATATAGAATGGTTCCTTCATCACTCCACTAGTGTATTAAGTACACTAGGGATGTAGTAGAATACACTATAAAATGTGACATACAACAGTTCTGTATTCATGACATTGAGCTTTATGAAGATGCTACCTTTTATATGCCCAAAAGGTAAGTGTCTCATTCTATAAAATCAGGATCATTAGGGCATCCAATGAAATAAAAGAAGAAATTCAAACAAATAAAAAAGAATAAAGAAAAGAGGAGGGACAAGAAAAAAGAAAGAAAAAGAACCTCTAATAATACATATTGATTTGTATTCTAGTTTTGACGATGATTCCAATAAAAAGGATATCTTAATAAAATTTAAAATTTCATTAAAGTTAGATGGCATTGAAGAACATATACAAGCATTAAAGAATGAATTTGAGCTATCCACCTATGAAAAATTGAAAATGTATGTTGATACTTTGACTCCTTTTTCTAAAAATAAAATCTCACAATTGGAATTCAAAGTAGCCTCCAAACTTTTAGGAGAAGTTTGAAAGCACTCAAATTTTTATTCTGTACTCAGGTCCTCAAGCTCAGAAGGAGAAGTAAAGCTTGAAGATCCATTTTCTAATGAATTAATATAACTTCCTTTTGACTAGTACCCTGATTATGTTAAAAATGTTAGAAAATAGGGTTTAATTCCTCATGCTTGACCCAAAGATATGGCCCAACACATAGAAGGCTTGTGGAATACTATAATTAAGATCTTTAAATCCAAAGCTGGTGTTGGGTTCGGTATCATCAGACCATTAGATGATAATGAACACTACTTAATGATAAGAAATCATATGGAATCTGATTAACTCTTTGGAATTCTATCTAATTCTTTAAAAAGATCCTATCTTGAAGCATTAGATGATCCAGATGATTGTTTAATTTAAAACACACTCCCAAAATTTTAAGAAGAAATAAATCTACTATTGATGAATTAAGAGAAATCAACTTAGGAATTAAAGAAGACCTAAGGCCAACTTTCATTAGTTCATTATTGGGTCCAAAATATTCTAAAAAGTTGATTAACTTACTTTCTTAATATAAAGATTATTTTGTGTGGAATTATAATGAGATCCAAGGTTTATCTCCAGATGTCACAGTTTATAAACTAGAGATTAAACCTGATGTAATTCTAGTAAATCAAGCTCTTAGATGCATACACCTAAAAATTTCATAGCATGTCTTTACTAAAGTCAAAACATTATTTAAGGCCAGATTTATACGAGAAGAATAATACCCGTATTGGCTTGCAAACATCATCCTAGTAAAGAAAAAAATGACCAAATATGCATTTGTGTGGATTTTAGAGACTTAAATAAGACATGTCCTTAAGATGAGTTCTCATTGTTGATACTAGTACTTATGGTGGATATTGCCTCTTCGTATGAAGTCTTTTCATTCAGGAATGGATCATCTTGGTAAATAAAGATGGCTCTAAAGAATGAAAAGCATATTTCATTCAAAACTCCTATCAAGATATTCTATTACACGATCATGCCATTGTATCTCAAAAATACTAGAGCCACATATCAAAGAGCAATGACTAAAATATTTGATAATTTAATTTATAATCAGCTCAAATGCTTCATTGATGATCTAGTCATTAAGAGTAAGGAAAAACAAGTTATTTGTATGATTTATGGATTATCTTTGAACGGTTGCACCACTACAACCTAAAAATGAGCCCCTTGAAGTTTGCTTTCAGAGTAACTTATGGAAAGTTTTTAGGGTTTGTAGTGAGGCATCGTTGGATCAAAATAAATCCTAAAAAAAGTAAAGCTACTATTAAAATGCACCCACATAGGAGTCTTACATAGTTACGATCATTCCAGGGAAGGCTAGCACATTTAAGATTCATACCAAACTCATTTGGAAGATTCGAGCCTTTTGTAGCATTAACTAAAATAGATTCTAAATTTATTTGGGATGAGAAATGCTAGAGTGCATTTGAAAGTTTTAAAAAATATTTGATTAATCTACTTATTTTGGCTACTTCGATTCCCGGGAAGCCATTAGTCTTATACACTGAAGCTTTAAGTGAATCACTTGGAGCTTTATTGGCTCAAGTTAATGAAAAAAGGGAAACAATACACTTTATTATCTAAGCCACAGACTTATCGCAACAGAGATGAATTATCCACTTATTGAAAAGCATTGTTTAGCTTTAGTTTTTGTTGCTTAGAAACTAAGGCATTACATGCTTTCTCATAAAATAAATTTTATTTCAAAATTGAATCATTCCCAATATCTAATGACCCGCCTGACATTGTCTGAACATCTAACACGTTGGTCTATGATCTTATTGCAATTTCAGATCATGTTTATCCCTCTTCTTGTTATGAAGGGTCAAGCTCTAGCTAACTTCTTAGCAGCACATCAAAGAAAGAATTTAGAGAAAGAACTTAATTCCACTTGGGAATTATATTTTGATGGTGCAACATCATCAAAGAAAATTAAAGATTAAATTCTTTCATCCCAGGGAAGGCAAGGATTGGATTGATTTTCATAACTCCTGACAAAGGAATGATGTGATACTTTTATCATTTGTCTGAGCTTTATATGGATAATGAGCTGAATATGAGGCTCGTATAACTTGGCTAGAGTTAGCAATCCTTATGAATATTAAAAATATAAAGATCTTTGGGGATTCCCAGCTAATTATTAATTAAGTGAGTGGAATCTATAAGGTTTTACACCTTAAGCTTTTCAGTTATTATCAGTACATAATGAAATTGCTTGAAAAGATTCTTTTTGTAACTCTGTATAAAATATCATGCAAAGATAATTCTATATCAGATGCTTTAACTAAGCTTGCCAAAGAAGTCATATGCTTAGAAAAAGAATCTATATATATAGAAGTTCATAATCAACAAGTTTTATCCCCTATATATTTATATTACATGAATAAAAAAATATAAATGCAAAGGGTAGCCACTCTTGCTGAAGGTCAAGAAGAATGTGATTACAACCATTTATTGACTGTTTAAGTGAGGGGTGGCTCCCTGAAGATAAGTCATTAAAAAATCAAATCAAGAAATGTGTCTTGTCTTATACATTAATCAATAATATATTGTATTACATGTTATTTGATCAAATGTGGCTACGATATTTGTATAAACAAGAAGCCCATAAGATTACGAGTGAGATAGATCCTAGACTATGTGGCGCTCACCAATTTGGACCTAAATTAAAATTAAAAATTAAAATACTTGGATATTATTGACCTTCAATGTTAAATGACTGCATGAAAATTGCACGTCATTATCATCAATGCCAAATACTTGGTGTGGTCTTACATTAGCCTCCTATTGTACTACACCCAACTATTACCTTTTGTCCCCTTTGAGAGTTGGGGTACAGACATTATAGGGCCTATTGATCCTCTTTCTTCAAAGAGGCATGATTTTATATTAGCTACAACTGATAATTTTTCTAAGTGGGCTGAAGTGATTCCACTGAAAGAAGTGAAGGAATACCATGTACTTAAGTTCTTTCAGGAAAATATCATATATCGATTTGGCATTCCTCATAAAATAATATCCAATAATGGTCTGTCATTTAAGTCCACTAAATTGAATCATTTTGTGGCTAGGCATAAAATTAATTGGAGATAGTCAACCATCTATTACCCTAGGCCAAATGGATTGCTCGAAGCATTTAATAAAACTCTTGTGAGGATTTTGAAAAAGTCACTTGTTGAAAATAAGCATCAATGGCATGAAAAGTTGGTTAAAGCCTTGTGGGTCTATCGGATTACATGTAGGACACCATTTCAATCTACACCATATGCTTAAATTTATGGAACTGAAGCTATTATTCTATTGGAAGTGTAACTACCTTCATTAATAATATTAATTAATAACAACATTACAACAAATCATAATCATACATTTCAACTGGAAGAACTTGAAAGCTTTGAAGGGATACATTTGAAAGCTCAACAAGACCTTGAACTTTACAAATCCCGTATGGTTCAAGCACATGATAATTTGGTCCGTCCTAGAACTTTTCTAGTAGGAGACTTGGTATTAGTTCTTAAATGATCAATTTTAGCTCATCACAGGATATGTAGCAAATTCAAGCCAACCTAGGAAGGATCGTTCATGTTGACATAAGTCAATGAAGGAGGCTATTTTAATTAATTACTTCTAATGATGAATGTCCAATGCCACATAAAAATGGATGCTACTTAAAGAAATATTATGTATAAATTTTTTTTCAATTTTGAAAGTGATCATCATTAAAATTATGTTCATCTTTGTATCTTTTGCAAATTATCCAGATCCAAACATTTTCTCTTTTAAATTATGTGTAATGACTTTTAAATTTTTGCAAATTCTATTAAACTCTTTGATGCACAGTTTCTACATTCTAATAAGATAGGAGAAAGCCTATTTGTGGCACTCTTCCTATAAATTTTTTGGGTTTAGAGTAAGCCTTTGTGGCACTCTTTGATGCACAATTTTTATAAGTTTGGAGTAATCCTTTTATGGCATTACTATTTCTTTCTCTAAGTTGGGAGTAAGCCCATTTGTGGCACCTTTCTTATGAATTTTCTTGGATTTAGAGAAAACCTTTTATGGTACCATTCTTACTATACATAAGATTGGATTGAGTCATCAAGACCCCTTTCCTATGGTCTAAATTAAGGATAGGACTAAGTCATCAAGACCCCTTTCCTCCTTTTTTACTATTTAGTTGGATTGAGCCATTAAATGCCCCATCTTAATAATTAACCAAAAAGGAGCAAGTCCTTTAGTAGGAATTCTTAAAATAACAAGGATTGGATTATGTCATCAATACCCCTTTCCTCAATCTAAGCTGTCTAGATTTGATTAAGCTATTAAGGGCCCATTTCTAATAACTAATTAGACAGAAGTAAGTTCCTCGGTAGGCTAAGTCACTAAGACCCCTTCCTGTCAAGTTGATTTTATATGGTTTAAGATTATGTCATCAAGACCCCTTTCCTACTCGTAAAAAATTTGAGGTTTAGGATCAAGTCATTAAGGCCCCTTTTCCTCATCATAGTTGTTCAAGAAGGAATTAATTCATTGACCACCTTTTGCCTAATAGATGATCCTATGGGAATTAGTTCCTTAGTAGGCATCCTTGTAAGAAAATTTGGTTAGGATTAAGTCATTATGAGCCCTTTTATTTTTCAAGCTATCCAGGTTGGAATTAAGCCATTGAAGGCCCCTTCCTTTTAGCTGAATTTCACTAGATTAGGATTTAAGTCCTTGTGACCAATTTTTTAGCTCAAAATAAAAGAAATTAAGGACTGAAAATAAGTCATTGAAGACCCCATTCCTATGAACTATTCATGTTAGGAATTAAGTCCATGTGACCCCTACCTATTAGTGAAAATCATGAGGATTAGGAGTTAAGCTGTTGAAAGCTCCTCTTCCTCAACTCAGCTATTTAGGTTGGAATTAAGTCCTTAAAGACTCCTTCTTAATATCTAATTAGATAAAAATAAATCCTTTTGTAGTATCTTTCTCTTATTAAAAATTCATATAGTTTGATTAGGAGTAAGTATCCATGTTGGCATCCTCACCAACTATCACCTCTAGATAGAAGTATTCATAATAATATCCTTTCTAGGAAAAAGAAAACTTTATGGTCTTCTTATAGATCTTTTTTTTAGAATTGGTCCATCACTTAGATGGCCACCTGGCTAATCTCATTTAGAAAAATATGAGGCTTAGTGCTTTCTTTCTAAATTAGCCATTGAAAATCTATTGTGGTTAGTTTGAGAGTAAGTCCCTTGAAGGAATTTCTTCTGACTATGTTTGGATTAGATTCTTCATTGAATCTTTTTTTAATAACACCACTACCTTTCTTAGAACTTAGTGGATTTAAGCTTCTTGGAATATATCATTCTTAATAAAAAAATTTAGATATATTTGTTCCTATCTTTCACAATCAAATTCAATAAAATTTGAAATCAAAACTAAAACCAAATCTAAACTATTCCAAGCTTATGCTTGTGATTTTGTTGACTAGTTCGGTCAACACCAATATGTGCAGTGTACTCTAGTTAGTCCACCACACATATTGGGGGTCTATTTGTTGACCTCATTTTTGGATGAGGTTAACATCATCTTTAATTATGACACCAAATCTTAGATTAAAACCCTTTATTAGGCACTTAGGACATCATACTAGGTGACATTAAAAATTCTTTTAGAGTTTGACCTAACATAACAGAATTAGGCAGACCCAAGCCCAAACCCAAATTCAAATCTAAGCAAAGAATTGAATTAAGCCCACACCAATTGAAAATGAAATCTAATTGAGCTTAGGCTAAACCCTACTTAAGCTCAAAATCACTTGAACCCAAATAAATTCAAATACAATAAAAATAAATTAGAAAAATATGAGGCTTAGTGCTTTCTTTCTAAATTAGCCATTGAAAATCTATTGTGGTTAGTTTGAGAGTAAGTCCCTCCCTGAAGGCATTTCTTCTGACTATGTTAGGATTAGATTCTTAACTAAATCTTTTTTAATAACACCACTACCTTTCTTAGAACTTAGTGGATTTAAGCTTCTAAGAATATATCATTCTTAATAAAAAAATTCAGATATATTTTTTTCTATCTTTCACAATCAAATTCAATAAAATTTGAAATCAAAACTAAAACCAAATCTAAACTATTCCAAGCTTATTCTTGTGATTTTATTGACTAGTTCGGTCAACACCAATATGTGCAGTGTACTCTAGTTAGTCCACCACATATATTGGGGGTCTATTTATTGATCTCATTTTTAGATGAGGTTAACATCATCTTTAAACTAGTAATTATGACACCAAATATTAGATTAAAAACCCTTTATTAGGCACTTAGGACATTATACTAGGTGACATTAAAAATCCTTTTAGAGTTTGACCTAACATAACAGAATTAGGCAGACCCAAGCCCAAACCCAAACTCAAATCTAAGCAAAGAATTGAATTAAGCCCACACCAATTGAAAATGAAATCTAATTGAGCTTAGGCTAAACCATACTTAAGCTCAAAATCACTTGAACCCAAATAAGTTCAAATAAAATAAAAATAAATTTAAATCATATCAAATGAAAAGCATAAAATCATCACATGAAAAGGAATGGAGTCAAATCTAAATGAAAGTCAAATGAAAGTCAACCACTGAACATAGGGTTGACTTATGTAGGTCACATAAAGTCAAAGGTCAACCCGCCATAATTTGACCAAATTGAGTCATTCCAAAAACTTAAAATCATTAAATAAACATGTTTAAACAAGAATCAAGTGAATCTAAAACTAATAAGGCCTTAAATGGGCTAATTAGATCATTTGATCTAAATGAGCCTAAATGGACCTTATTGGACTCAAACTCAAATTGAATAAAAAGGAACTGAAATTATTTATCCAAATTCATTTGAAAATTATCATTAAACTTAATTTGACCAATTCAAGGGTTTAACTTGATCAATTTGATCTTTTAACACAATCAAACCCATGTTAACCCATTAAATTTAACATGGATCAAAATGGGTTTAAATTCAAAATTCACTACAAATGAAATAAAAATTATTAATCCAAATCATCTTACAACAACAATAACAACAACAATAAGCCTTTATAGCACTATGTGGGCTTGGTTACATGAATCCTTCTTCTTCATTTTGTCCAATTATGTTTCAAATTCTCATTTAATTCAAGCATACTAAGGTCATTTTTTATACATCTTAACCAAGTCTTTTTAGGTCTACTTCTGCCTTTCTTAATATAAGGAAAATCTAATGCATCTACTTTGCTAACCAGGTCATCGGACGGTCGACGCTTTAAGTGGCCTAACCATCTAAGGCTTCTCTCTCTAGCCTTATCTGCCACTAGAGCTACTCCAACTTTTTCTCGAATATACTCATTTCACATTTTATCTCTAAGAGTAAAGCCACTCATCCACTTGAGCATCCTCATCTCTGCAACACTTAACTTAGTCTTATGCTTCTATTTTATTGGCCAATATTGTGCACCGTAAATCATTACAGGTCTTACTACCATCTTATAAAATTTTTCTTAAAGTTTTAAGCATTACTTTTCTATCACACAATAGGCTAGATGCATTCCTCCACTTCAACCAACGAACTTGAATTCTACTAATAACATCTCCATATATTTCACCATCATTTTGAATAATAGAGCCTAGACATCTGAATCCCTCACTCTTTTTAATGACTTGTTCACCTAATGTCAGAACACTGCCGCTAGAACTTCTACAACTAAAATTACACTCCATATATTTAGTTTTAGATCTACTTAAATGAAAACCTTTAGACTCTAAGGTTGACCTCCATAATTTAAATTTCTATTGGACTCACTCTCTAGTCTTATCAACAAGAAGAATGTCATCAACAAAAAGCATACATTAAGGCACATCTTCTTGTAAAAGCCTAGCAAGAACATCCATAACTAAAGCAAAAATATAAGGGATTAAAGCTGATCCTTGATGTAATCGAGATGAAATAAGAAAATAGTTTGTCAATCCTCCTTGTGTTTGGAGACAAGTAACAGCTCTAGTATACATATCCTTAATGACTTGAATATAACCAATATTAACTCTTTTTTTTATAGAACTCTCCAAAGAACATCTCTTGAAAGTTTATCATAAGCTTTCTCTAAATCAACAAATATCATATTTAGATCCTCCTTAATTTCTCTATACTTCTCCATTAAACCTCTTAACAAATGTTTAACATCCATAGTAGATGTACCTGGCATGAAACCAAACTAATTGTGAGAAACTTTTATATCACATCATAGCCTATGCTCAATTACTCTCTCCCATAATTTTAATGCATGACACATTAACTTAATTCCTCTATAATTTGCACACTCTTGTGCTTCATCTTTATTCTTAAATATTGAAACCAACAAACTCTATCTCCACTCATTTGACATCTTTTTAGTCTTTAAAATAATATTAAAAAAATTTGTAAGCCAAGCAATTCCTTGATCTCCTAAATATTTCCACACTTTTATTGGAATATCATTAGGTCATACTATTTTTTTCAAATTTCATTTTCTTTAAAGCTTCTCTAACTTCAAATTTACTAAAATGTCGATATACAAAATTTCTCTATTTTTATTTATGGTATTAAGGTTACTAAAATCAATTGTATTTTCAAATCCTTCATTGAAAATTTTATCAAAATACCTCATGCACCAATTTTTAATATCCTTTTTTAAGAAAAATACTTTATGATTTTCATCCTTAATACACATCACATGAACTAGATCTTTACTTCTCTGATCTCTTTGGTTAGCTAACTTATACATACATATTAAATACTCGAGTAAACATAATCAAAGCCCTAATTTATATCCAAAATATCAAATGAATAAACAAAGTTAAATTCAAGGAGAATAGATGCTTAAGTGAACCAAACTACGATGTTTGTACCTAAACTTAATTGAAATGAGTTGATTTGACTCATAAATAATCTTAAATATGATTTGACCAATTAATTACCAATTTAAATCAATGGATATTAAGCTTTGATTAAACTTAGCTTAATATAAATCAAACTAAGTGGGTATTTGAACTCAAACTCAAACTAATCATATTGAAAACATCCAAACTCATCCTAAGATGATCTTAGCATAGTTAGCAACCAAAATTAAGGGAATTTAGAGGGTCGAAGTCCATCCAAAAAAGTAGAATATGCCTTGGAAAGGTAGAACCTAAGAAGTAAACAAACTCTCTCCAATCCAATTCCCCCACTCCATTCCTCATCCTAACTACTTTAGACTGACCTCAATCAATTGACCACCCCTTGGAGCTAGCCTCCAAGGGTGAAAATCACCATAGCCAACAAAGGTTGACCGCCCTCCTTCTTTAGGCTCTCGACCATCCATGGAAAAATAAGAAAGAGTTGATCTCATGCTAATTTGAGCTTTCCATCACCTTCCTTAATTGAAACGAAGTAGAGCACACCCTTCCCTCAATCCCAACGCCATCGAGAAGTTGGAATTCGACCAAAGCCACTGAAAAAATAGCGAAGCTTGGCCTATAGACCAATCCATGGAGAGGCAATCCAATTCATCTTTCTCATAGCTTCGTTAGGTCCCCACAACTCTTTTTGAATCATCCCCACTGCCATTGATCTCTGCCAATGAGGCATAGATTCAAACCGACCCTTTAAGCATTCGATTTTGGTTCTTCTCAAAACAAACTTGATCTCAAGTGAGATCAAGCCACATAGATGTGTTTTAAATGCATTCTCGATAGATTTGCAAATGAAATAAATTGATTATACCATCTAGATCATTGGAAATCACTTGAAATTAAATGATGATTATTAATTCTTGTCGTCAATAAGGAAGACATAGTCTCTGCCATTCGTTCCTACCTTCTGTTAGGAACGAACAACCGAGATCTTGTCGAACATCCGATTTAATTTTATATAGGATTTATGGGTGTAATCATGGCCTTCTGATCAAAGATCAATCAGTCGTAAATCATTCCACATGGTTGCCACTTTTTGAGCATGGATCTAGCTAGTCCAATGATGTTGCGCCACATGGCAAACAACATCGTGTTAGCTCCCCGTGATACATATTGTTTAAAATAGAAAATATGGATTTTCCTAATTAAAAAATGGTAAAAAATGTATAAAACTTTAAAAAATTATAGATAAATAAATTCCTCAATTAAATTAAATGCAAATAAGGGCTCTATGATTCCATCTCAGTGAGAAGAATCATTTAAACACAAAATCCCCCATTTTTATTAGTATTTTTGGGTAATTTGAGTTTAAATGAAAATAATCAAACTCAAATTAAACTCAAATCATTAATCCAATTAATTTAAAACTTTGGGGAATTGAAAATAAGGTTAAAACCTACCTTAGATACTTTTTTTATGATTTATTGGAAAGTAAATCAATGCATATGTAAATTTGAACCCTAAACTATTAATTTATTGAAATAAATTAATAATAAATTAAGAAAATCATTAAAATTGATAAAATCATTTTAAATCATCATAATGAACCATGATGAACCTAAATACATCATTTTAAGTCTTTCGAATCTAATTAACAATAAAATGACCTAAATTAAGAATTAATTGAATTAATTACTTCAATTAATGAATTTGAACTTAAAAAATCATAATAAATCAACCAAGTTTCAAAAACTTCTAAGTAAACCCTTTATGGATGCATCTTCTAGAGAAGAAGTTAAGAAAATTAAAATTCCTAACTACTTCCTTCTAATTTAAGATTAATTTAAGTTTTATTAAAAAATTTAAATCATAATTAGTCTTAAATTATTCATGCGATTAAGATGAAACTTTAAGAAACTTAAATTGACAGGGCACCCCACTTACCATACAACTTTTAAAGTCAAATAATCTATGGATTTAAAGTTGTTGAATTTCAAATTCTTGGACAATACAATTGAAATAATAAATGAGAAAATTATAAAAATTATGAAAATTTATAAAATAAATTTAAAACATTATTATTAATACTAGAACACTTGAGGAAAATTTTTAAATCCTCTAAAGTCTTGGAATTTGATTATCATACACTTAGGGTTTAATGATAGGATTAAGAATATAAAAATAACCTTAGGTTAATAATTTATTAAATTTACAATGAATCAATTAATTAATTGAAATGTAAAATTAATTAATCTATAAATTTCATACCTAAATATGGGATTCATTAAATCCTTTGAATTCATTTGAGTTAATAAACAACATAATTCTAAATGTAAATGAAAATGAAATAATTAATTTAATTAGTTAAATCATTTAAAGAACTAAAAATGGCTTAGATTTAAGTTTGAAACCCAAAAGTAGTTGATTCCATTTAATTAATCTATGAATTTCATACCTAAATATGGGATTCATTAAATCCTTTGAATTCATTTGAGTTAATAAACAACATAATTCTAAATGTAAATGAAAATGAAATAATTAATTTAATTAGTTAAATCATTTAAAGAACTAAAAATGGCTTAGATTTAAGTTCGAAACCCAAAAATAGTTGATTCCATAGGCTTCATAGCTTATGATTAGTAAACAAAATTCTATGTTAATAAATTAAACCAATTTATGAAACTTTAACACATAATGTCACATTAAGCTTAATTTGAATAAGAAATTATAAAGCATAAGACAATTAATTTCTTAATTGATAAAATCAAAGCTTTCCAAAAATTGGTTGAAACTAATTGAGCTAACTTATCTATATTCATATACATAAATATTAATAAAATGAATGAATAAAATACTCACTTGAAATTAATTAAGTTAACTTATTGAAATTCACCAACATAATATTAATGAAATGTATAAATAAAATAAATTAAAAATTAAATAATTCTAAATGATAACTTAAGAATACATAAGAATAAATCATGAAATTGAAATATAATAGATCATTTAAATGATGAAATGAAATCTAAATTTAGATTAAGATATCAACTTAAGTAAGTTCATTCAAATTAATAAACAAACGTAAACATAAACATAAACATTAATGAAATAAATAATAAGACTAATCCAAAATCTAATAAACAAATAATTAAAACACATAGAATTAAACAAACATTTACTTAAATCAAAAGAGATATATGTTTAAAAATGAAGCTAAGTTAAAAAAAAAATAAAAATTAAATGACATCATATCAAATCAAATTTAAAGTGAAAACAAAAATCAAACTAAATCATGGTAACATGTACACTAACTTAAGATTTGAAGGAGCTTTTTGAAATTTAAGTAAAGATCATAAATCAAACCTCATAAAACTTTACTTGTAATGGAAATATGTGAAACATAAATCAAACTCAACTTAATATGAATTACTCAGATGAATCCAAAAGAGGTTAATTAAGATACTTAAGATCATAATTTGACCCTTAGGATGAAGATCTCATTTTATTAGGATTTAGGATGTTGAACAGAATAGGTTCCACCCAAAGTGGAATTTATTTTATTCTTCATTCTTGAAAACTTAAAATTCCACTTTAACATAAAATAGAATTAAAAATGGAAATGAAATCATAAATTAATTAAATTACTTAAATTGAAATCACCCAATAAAATATTGAACAAATTTTAAGATTAAAAGAAATCAAAAGTATGAAAACAAAATTTTTCATAATTAGCTAATATATTGTATATAGTCTGGACACTCAAGTCTCAGGGTTACTGGGCCAAAGGAGATCTTAATACCTCAAACTTTTGGTTTAACAATGACACATACCTATGAAGTGAAATTATGAAAAGTGAAATTCTCAAATAAAATTAAACCAAACTTTAAAATTTGAATTAAAACTTGAACCTAAAATGCTTAATAAAGTCATGCCATACAAACCCATTTTTCTTCACACACTAGATTATTAGGACACTGACCCTAGACTTAGGTTAGGTCAATATTTTTTCATATTCTATGATGTGATGTTAAATATTATTCTTGTTTTGTGGTGTACTATTTTAGACTAGATGGCTAGGATAATTTTCCCGCTAGTTTGGATGGTAGAACATTCTTTTTAGCCTAATACTATTTTCTACAAGGGCTGTGCTAAAAGGGATTGTTGTAATAAAAAAATTTATGAATGTTATTTGTTTGCAGGTATGCTAAAGTCCGTGAGCATAGCCCAATAAGATAGGTGGGCTTGGCAAGCAACTAATGCTAAGCCCGTATATTTGTAAAATTAATTATTGAAGTATTATTTGTATTTCCTAATGTCTATTTTGTAAGGTTTAAGAAATAATTTTGGAATTTTAAATATAATTTGGGCCTAGAATTAGGTTAGGATCTATGGGGTCTAGGAATAATAGAAGCTAACCCTACTAGTGCATGGTCTTAGTGATCCCTTATGATGCTCGTGGAGGTCCTTAAAGAAGGTGATGATCTTGGAAGAAGACCCTTATAGATCAAACTTTTAGTTCTAAGCCATGTTGTATAAGAGCAGAGCTTAGCTACTTATTTTTCTTTTTCTTTTAGATTGTACAGCAATACCCAACTGCATTAGTTTCTTTTAATTAAATTAGTTTGATTTATTTTGGGTGTGCATTCGGAATAACCTATTTTTATAAGTTTCTTTATGTGGTGTGATTCTTTGATGAAATGCCTGGAATGTCAGGCTCCTATAAAAATTAAATTTTCTACCCAATTTAAATCTAAACAACTTGAACAAAAAAATAAATTAACTAAAAACACATGTTAATTAAAGATCTAGGCATAACTTAAAAATAATTAGCTTTTGCAAACTTGAGAGCATATTATTCGTACTCCTTGAATTAGACACTTCACCCATTGTAGATAAGGGGCATCTAACTTTTGAGGATACCCACCTTTATTGGGGAAGTGTGCCTTCTCTTTCTAATTTGGCCCACAACCACTTCTAATTGAATATCATTGTAAGCATAAATTGCATACCCATAGCTTTAAATGGATTGTGAGTCAAAATATAAAAAAAATGAAACTTCTTATATTAGTTAGGTGTATAAGGTTAGGGAGTGAGTTTAGGTTCATAGATTCATTCCTAAATACAACAGCCTAACCATCTTGCATAACATAAATACTAAACTCATGGATTTAAAAGCGCTTATATCATGTTATCTAACAACCCTTCCATGCAGGTGATAAGTCTAGAAGAGTTAAGGATAGGTTTATTTTCTCAAGTGAGAGAAAGAGTCGATAATTTTTAAAAGTTGAACTAGGTTGATCCTCTGACTTATGTTAGAAGCACTTGTAGACTTAGGTTTTAAATCATCCCCCTAGGAATAAGTCTTCAGCTTTAGGCATTTTTACTATCTTGTGCTGCTAAAATCTAAGTCTTAGATTTCTAATAAAATATTAATTCAAAATTTACTAAATTTAATCTTAAAATTGTAAAGCCTAATGGTAGGTTAGTTGAAATGCCTATTGGGCATCCTAATATCTATAGGCATTTCATACTTAATCTCAATTAATCTCCAAAAAAAATCTTTCCCCTTTGAAAGCATTCCTTATTGAATTTCTAAATTATCATCCTTTTAAGATAAGCTTTGAAATCCATTAAAGTAAAAAATCTATTTCTTTAATCAAGAGTATTCTTAGGACAAGATCCTTCATTTCTAAGATATTGATAACTATAACGGCTTGCCCTTATAGGGAATTGCAAACCCTGCAACAAAATAAACCATGTTCTACTTCTCCATGTAGTTTAGGGAAAAAATATCTAGTATATTAAAGACCCATCAGCCTTAGAAGTCCTTATTAAGAAATCAAATCTATTATAGGGAAATATGTTTATCTTTTGAGATAATATAATTATCCCTTAATGCCATATTTATTTACCTAAATAAGTACCCCTGAGATCTACGTGGTGTTTCAACATAATAAATAATTAAAAATTCTAACATTAGTCTCAACAATTTGGCCAACGACAAGAAAATTTATATTCTTTTTCTCCCATTGTTTTCATTGAACATTTGAATTTTTAATAACGAGGAAATTAAGAATTTCATCAAAATTGGGATGATTATTGTAATAAAAAAATATTGATAATATATATAATTCTATAAATTATAATATGCATTGATCATAGTCCTATCAAAACATATCCATTTCTCTCTTACAAAAACTTTATTATCTTGGCTCTCCTTCATGTCAGAGATGAAATCCTACACCACAGGAATGATGCAAGCTTTATTGTCATAGAAAAAATGCTATCAACCTCGCTTATTGATGATCCTCTCTATGGTCCCACCAAAATTATGGAATCCCTTCTCTGGGATGAGATGCTTTTTGATAAGAGCATACTAGTACCTCTCATTTGCATCTACACTAACAAATTGGTTAGCATCGTTCAAGATTTTCCTTTTCTGGCCCTTGTGAAGTTCTTGAGCGACATATTTGCTATCCAAAATTTAAGCAAAGGTTAAGAGAGAGAGGGGCTGTAAGAATTCTTGAAAAAAATAAAGAATTTAAAATGAAAATTTGGTAGCCTTGGGGTCATATTTATAGAATGGATCTAGCACCGTGGCGTCACTTTTACAACATTGAGGCATTGGCCTCTCAATTTCTAAAATGTGAAACTAGCATTGCGGTGCCCCACATGTAGTGCCTAGTCACTGGTCGTCTATCAATGCGATTATCATTCCCATAAAAAAAAAATTTTGAATTAATTATGTAACTGACAGGATATGTAAAATGTGCCAGACATTTATACAGTGCCTCAACACTCTGACATAGCACTGTGGCGTAGGCTAAAAATTAATTCCTTTTTTGTTAAATGTGTCTGTCTGTTTGCTAGGCTTTTAATTGCTTTTTGATTGGCACTGTGGCGCTCTTTGGCAACGCCTAAGTGTTGGTCAACTAGTCAACCTACTTTCTTTTATTTTATATGGTGTCTAAGCATTACGATGATGGATTTATGATGTCGAGGTGCCACCCTCTTTGGTTTTGAGGCCTAAATTTCTGCCTTATAGTTATGCGGTGCTCCCCCTTTAGCATTTAGGAACTTATTTTATAATGCCAAGGCACCGACTCTTTAGCACTTAGGCACTACTTTTGTAGTGCCAAGGCACTGTCCACTAAAGGAAAAAAATCTAAGTTTGCAAAATGCAAACATTAAATCTTATGTTCGCCATGTGAACTTCTAAATCCATTCATGCATTCCAAAAGGGATAATAAGTCCAATCCAAACTAGCATTCCAATGAGATGTAAGTCCAATATTTTTGTTCACTATTGGAACTTTTAAGTCAATATGATATTCCAAAGGGATGTAAGTCCAATCTTTTCACTTGCTATGTGAATATCTATGTCAATATGACATTTTAAAGAGATGTAAGTCCATTCTTTTTTTTTTTGCTATGTGAACTCTAAAACTTTATATGACATTATAATGGATGTAAGCCCAATCAATTTATTCATTCGTTATGTGAACATCCTAATGTCATTCCAAAGGGATTTAAGTCCAACCAATTTGTTTGCTATGCGAACTCTTATAATCTTAGCTTTCCAAAGGGATGTAAGTCTAATTTAATAGCTTTCTAATCAATATAAGTTTGATTTGTGCTTGCAATGCATGCAAAACAAAAATTCTACCTAGCATTCCAATGTATGTAAGCCCTACATATGTCTATAATGCAAACCCTACTAAATTATTAGGATAACTTGTAGATTAAGTTTACCCTTAATTAAATAAACAACTACACAATAACACTTACACAATCAATCTAGTCAACTCAGGATATCTAAGATGAGGCAACCCATGGTTGCTAATCAAACTCCTTGGATATTAGGACTAAAGTCCTCTGATGTTGGTAGATTAGAATAATGTAGTCCTAGTATGTTGGAACTATGGGATCTTGATCTGGACTACCACTTTTTTTCCTTAGACAGTCGTCTACGTTGCACTACTAAACACCAATTCATACAGAGATATATTTATTTCCAACCTTAATCGAGGGTGCTCTCTTACTACAGAAAGAGGGGTAGTTAACTTTTGATGCTTATGTTCATAGAAAGTAGAACCCATATCTAAATAAACCCTAACATATGTTTGGAAAAGTTTAATTGAATATACATCAATCTGCCTCATGAAGAACGAACTCCCCAACATCCTATAATGATGGCGGATATTTTCAAAGATGTTTTTCTTGAGCAATCAGATTTTTGGCGACTTTGTTGAGGAGTACTTATTTCTCCATGTTTGATTGGAAAAATTAAAATATGTGATTTCATTGTAAATTTGCAAATTTATCAGGCTATTTTCTTTTCAAAAGTTTAGGTTCTTGAAATCTAGTAGAACTTAACTTCAAATTTATGATTAGGTGTAAAAACATCAAATGGTAAACATGATAAATCTGATAACTATTAAGTTAAGTGAGGGATCTACTATTAGATTCCCTCAGACTGTAATTAACGCTGGTCTTGCTGGAGCCACTCTCCATTTTTAGAATAATTTATGAAGTCATGCAGTTTGTGTTGACTCAAACTCGAGTAATAACCTGTAAGTTGGAAATCCCATCACAAAGAGTGTCAAAATACCAAAAGCAATTAAGAAGCTATCGTGAAAAATGAAGAGACCAAATGTAATCATCCCTAATGAGCTTAGACAGCTGAATGCTAAGGCCTTACTTAATCATGGAAAGAACTCAATTTCTAAAAGGGGTTCTATTTTTGATAGACAATCAAAGGTATCTTTGACAATGCTTGTAAAAGAGAGGATGGTCATGGAGCCTAAACTAAAATCTAATCATCATCAATCCACTTAACTATCCATCAAAGGAGTTTACCATTCCACAAGGTATTGCATATGCTCCAGGAAATAATGATCATGAAGCATCTTCCTCAGGCTCCAAAAATGTCTAGGAGAGCTAGAAGAAAATACCATGTCTATCGCAGACATATTGAATAATAATATGAACCACTGGTTGAAGACAGCATACACATCAATAGTAATTTCTACCTGCTCAAATGGGTCAAGAGAAATAACTCTAAAGAAGCTATAAAGAAGTTTTTTTTAGGATAAACACAAGCAACCCATTTCATTAGACCAACCAAGGAAGGATGAAACTATCTCCTCTAAAATCTATAAACTCTTGAAGGCTATTAAAAATAGAAACTTCCAAAAAAGAAGATTTAAGAAGTTGGTAAGCCTGGTCGCCAATCCAATAAATTCTTACTCTAAAGGAGGTCAAAATATTGAAAAATATCGTGCATGCATTGATCAAAGTTTAAGATCTATGAGTTTAATATTCGGTTAGCATTGAAAATGAGCCCTTCAGTACAAGGGTACTAACTGACCAGTTGTTGGAAGGTTCCCACACCCTTTATAAAAAAGGCAATATCAATCATACCATTTTAATCCATTTAGTAAACACCAAGGCATGTTATTTAGGATCCATTCTGAGAGATCCACCATTAGGAAGTATGATCAATCTAGGTACTTAAGAAACCTCAAATCATCAAAGATGAAATGAACTGATATGAGTCAGCTCAACTAGATGACAAAAAGGCTAAATCGCCCTCATAAATTAAAAAAAAATGTTCATCTAAAAATAGTCAGCTAATGGCTGATCATTGAAAACTCAACCTTGTTGGGAAGCTGATGACTTTTTTTTTTTGAAGAAGAATAACAAGCTTCTGATTTCCAAAATAATGAAAATATCAATTGCATGAAAATCAAGGTTGTTCACATGGTGGATGTACATTTATGAAATAGGAACATATTACCTAAACAATAAACTGAAGAACAACATCAAGAGGGCCAAAGTCACTAAATGCTCGAAGGTGAAACTTGAGTAAAAATTGAAGAAAATGAAGAAATGACTGATGTTGTAACATTATTACAATGATAGATGAGTTCTCATCGTCAAAGAAGAGACCAAAAAAGCAGCCAACTCAATAATTATCTCATTAAGTTGAATGAGCTAATGAAAGAGCTATTTGGTTAGCTTAACCTAATAGCAACCATAATACAACACATATCTCCAAGAAATTCTCTAGAGGCGATCAATCCAATAGCTGAAATTGGGTGCATGTAGAATGCTCCACCTAACCTGCCAACAACAACAACGCAAAGACAAGAACCTCCAAGAGAGGTTACACTAAGAGATTTTTTACTAAATCCCAAGTAGAAGATCTTATTAATCAAAAGTTAAAGTGGTTATCGCTTCAGAATTTGCTGAATAATTAGTTGGAAAAGGTCGACCATACACAACTAAATATGAACAAGTGCAATATCCTAAACAGTATATTGTGTCAAAATTCAACACCTTTTCAGGCATAGAAAATCCATGGTAGCACCTAGCCTAGTTCGAAGCTACTTGTGGGAAAACCAGGTGAAATGATGCCTTACTGCTTCAATAATTTATTAGAAGTCTTACCAACACAGCCTTTGAATGATATGCTGAGTTACCCAATGACTTAGTAAAAACTTTTACTGAATTAGAAAAACTCTTCATCAAGAGGTTTGTAGGAGCAACCAAGAAAAAGGAAATTTCAGATCTCGCCTTAGAGAAGAGAAGAAAGGATGAGAGTGTCACAAAATATATCATGAGATGGAGAAATATGAGCATGATATGTGACCAATAACTCACATAAAAGCATGTTGTATAACTCCTAATGGGAAACATTGATTTTTAGATTACCCCCTATTTAATCATGGCCATGATTAATACATTCCAAGAATTGTTGGATTGTATAGTGAAGTTTTAGAGACTGCCCAAGAAAAAGGGCCTTAATATTGGCTATAATAATAATTCCTCTAAGAAAGGAAAGTGATTGAAGTCATATGATTTAAAGAGAAATGATGTAAATATGATGTTCATATTTATAATTGATAAAAAAGAAAATGGAGGTGCAAGTGGCAAAGCCAATGGAAGATAAGAAAAATGTCCCACCCTCCAAGAGAAAATGAACAAACAATATTAATTCAAAAGATGTACTACTAACATTTTTAATCATGCCATAAAGTTGGGATTATAATTACCAGATCATGTTGACTTGACCAAGCAAACAAAGTTGATGACCTTAACTACTGCCCATACCACAGATTTATAAGTCACCCAATTGAGGACTATTTCATCTTCAAAGACTAGGTAGAGATGAGCTATCAAAATGGGAAGCTCACTCTAAGAAGGAAAAACTAATTATTATCGTAGCACCCCCAAGTCAAGATGAAAAAGATAAATATGTCGAGTTAGTCAAAATATAGAATGTAAACAATAATAGAAATGAAGCTCCATAGGTAGAATAAGAAGGTAGTTGGGAGACTTTCATTTCAAAGAAGATGTAAAAGAATAATTAACATTGCTCTAGCTATAAAGGCATTTGGTGGAAGAACTCTTTAGAACCTGAAATCGATCTAAGAATGTTCCTGCTCAATAGGGGCAATTTTTATAAAATATAAAATAATAGATGAAAATCAATCAATCATCTTAGTCAAAACCTCATAAATCAAAGAAGAAGAGGAAAACTCAAAACCAAAATTTGAAAAACAAAAGATGATCATCACTTTGGAAGAGTATGAGAAACCTCCATGAAGACTATTTAAGTTGGAAGAATACATGCTCTACTTACAACTTAACACGACCTTAGAGAAGAGGTTTCAAAAGAAATGTGTCCTGTCATAAGCCTACATGAAAATTTAAACTTTCAAACCCAAAGAAAGGCATGTTATGTGATTGCAACATCAACTGACTCTAAGAAAGAGCTATGCTTTCCCAAAGAAAAGCCTATCAAAAGGAAGGTTAAATCAGGCTCAAAGAAGCTATGTCCTAAACTATGTAGCAGTTTTGAAAGTTCCAAAAGCTCTAAAAATTTTTAAAATGCATGAAGTTCAAAAACTTCTCTCTAAATAAAGAATATTTCAAAGAAGAAATAACTCAAATCTAGTTAAGGAGTGAAAAGTTAATTTCTCCATCACCATAGAAGAAAGCCAGCGATAGAGGAAAAAAATTCTAATTAATAAAGATGTCTTACCCCCACCACTAGCTAAACCTCAAAAGGCCATCGAAATGGGAGTGGACTATAATATTTTGGCCCATTTATGCAAGTTACCAACTTTATTTCATATCTACGATGCTCTATTATTATTTAATGACATATGTAAGATATTATTAAAGCCTTATTAAATCCAGAGCAATATAAAGCCTTCTTTTCTAAAGAGAGGATGAAAGAAAATTTGATCTCTCAAAAGTTAGCAACCATCACATTCAGTGATAATTATCTATTATTAGGGATGACCAAACATAATCATCCCCTTTATGTTACATCCAAAAGTAATTCCACCTATATAAAAAGAATATTGATCAATCGCGGTGCTTCAATCAATCTCTTAATAGTTAAAACACTAAGAATGTTAATTTTAGATACTTGTTATCTAGATAAATGTATAATATTCCTACAAGGATTCAATGAACAAGGATAATAAACTTTGGGATCTCTTATTTTTCCCATACGCTTTGGAAAACTATATGAAGAAGCTAAATTCCACATGATTGAAGCTAGTGTTTCATACAAAGCACTCCTTGGTAGGTCATGGATTTATGAATATGGAATACTGCCTTCAATTCTCCATCAATGTATGAAATATGTTCAAAATGGTGCAGAGTGTTGAATTGATGGTGATATGAATCCCTTCTTGATACATGAAATAAAAATCTATGATGATGCCAAGTACTTTATTCCTAAGAAAGTAGGAGGAATAAGTGTCCAAAAGTAAGTAACTCTACTTATTAAATAAAGTTTAAAGGTGAGGATTCAAATGACAAAGGCACTAACATATTAGAACAACCTAAAATAATTCCCCATCTTGGCAGTGATACTAAGGATGATGAAGAATAGTTGTTACTTTGTCAACTTAAGTATGCCTCAGCTAACCAAAGGAAAGAAGGAGCTAGAAATGGTGATATAATAAAATAATTAGAGAAAACCCATGTTTCTCAAATAAGGGTACTCAAATATCAAATCTCCAATAGCACTATAAAAATAACTACAGTGCCAATGACATATATGAAAGCCTTAATAGCATCAAGAAAAGAGAAAATAAAATAGTTGAAAATGTTTTTATGTCTCTCATACAAGAGGTTATGATGAACATGGGATCCTTTTTCTATAAAATAGAAGAGAGCTATAAATTCCACACAAATATTATTTGAAGAAGATAAATTTGAGAAAGAAGATATTTCAAATTATTCCTCAATACTTCTCATCAGCTTTAAAAAATATGGTTACAAATAATGTTTAACCAATACAATCAAATATAAAAGCCTAAGTGTTTAATAATCTTTGGTGAAAGGATAATACCCAAATTTCTATAGAATTTGAAAAGTTCACCATATGGAGATTGGGATATATTACTTTGGCATTTCCCCTAATGAGCTCATGTTATGCCATATATAAAAAAGAAGAAGTTTCTATTGAAGATACAAATGAACAAACTAATGTTTCAAATGAAAATGAATAAATGCTCAAAGATGAATTAATAATTGATCTCAAAGAAGCCCCAAAAGAATTTCAAAAAGGTAATCAACCTATTATTGATGAACTTAAAAAAATCAACCTAGGTACTAAAAAAGAGCCTAGGCCAACCTTTGTTAGTGCAAACCTCATATTAGAAAAATTGGATGAATTAAAAGCACTACTCTATGAATACATAGGCTATTTTGCATGGAATTATAGTGAAATGTTGGGCTTATGGTTTGATGTAGCTATACATTTGTCATTAAACTTAATGTATTACTTGTAAAGTAAGCACCAAGATGAATGCTAATAAAAATTAAAGAACAAGTAATCACTAAAACTAAAAAGCTTACTAAAAAAGGATTCATTAAGGAAGAGAAATATGCTAACTGGATTTCCAACATCGTCCCAAAAAAAAAGAATGGACAAATCCATGTCCACATTGACTTCCATGATTTAAACAAAGCTTTCCCGAAAGATGATTTTTTATTACACAATATAGAACTTATGGTAGATAACACATCAAACTATGATATGTTCTCCATTATGGATCGTTCATCTAGCTAAAACTAAATTGAGATGCCTTGAGAAAATGAAAAACATACATCCTTCCATACACCATTGTCTTTTTGGAGCCTCCTCTCACATAAACCCAAATTCAATCATTCCAAGGACTCAAATTCATTAAATGAATATGCTTAAACATTAATCTAAAGAAATCTAAATCTAATAAAGTCTTAAATGGGTTGATTAGATTATTTACTCTGAATAAAATTAAATGAACCTTATTGAATTTAAATCCAAAGTAAATTAAAATTAATTCAAATTAGATATCCAATTTTTTTTAAAATAATTATTAAGTATGATTCAACAAATTATTAGGATTAATTTGACTAATTTGATCATTTAACTCAAATAAACTCATGTTGACCCATTAAGCCTAATTTAGGCCATAGTGGGTCTAAATTAAAAATCATCTTTAAATGAAATGAAATTAATTGATATAAATCAACTCAAACACTTAATTAAACACAATTGAAATCCAAATACTTTGCAATTATGTTAAATAAGCCATTTGATCTAATTAAACTCAACTTAATCCATTTGGACTAAATGAATTAAACTAGCCTAAAATCCACATCAAACCTAAGCTTAAAATGGATCAATAATTCCATAAATCATTCAATTATTAATTAATAATAATTATGGCCTTAAATAAAATGCAATAAAAAAAAAGAAATGAAATAATTCAATATGAACCAAGGTAAGTCCAAATGACATGAAACATAAACCACTCAATCTCAAACCAACCTAAATGAGTTTAAACCTAACCCTTAGGTCACTTGGAGCTTGATTTGGGTAGCTGATAGCCATTCTAAAAGAGGTTGATAGAGTCATAAGATGAGCATGTGTCATGGAAGGAAAAGTTCATAAAAGCTAATGCAGAAGGTCAAAGATTCCCAATTTCTCCTTCCATGTCCTTCCCATTCCTCATCTAATTGACTTGAACCCACTCTTACCTAATCAAGTAACCATTATTTTAAGGAAGAACCCAATGGTGGAAATCAACATGAAAAAATTCCATTTAAATTCTCCAAGATCATAGTTCTCAGCCAAGCACAAAGGGGAGAAAAGGAGAGTCCATCTCCTCACTCCAACTATCCCCATACCCGACTCCTTAGGGCTTTCATCACCGGTGTCAAATTTTGGTAATCCCAAATTCCTCCATAGAAAACTCTCAGGTAGGCACCAAAAAGAAGAGAGGAGAGCTCCTATCTTTATCCCAAACATTCATACACACTCCAGAAGGGAAGAGAAGCTCAATAAAGCTCATCTTAGGCTTCTCTAATATCGGTAAGTCATAATTCAGCCATGGTCGATAATTAAAGGTTGGACAAATATGAAAATAGGGGAGAAGTGATCCTCCCCCTCAATTGACCCACCCTTCCTACACACTCAAAGGAGGAAAATTAAATAGAACAAATCATTTCCCTAACTCCAATGCCATCGACAAGCTGGAAAATGATCGAAGCTGATGGAGGATGGGAAGAGCTTGGTCTTCACAACAATTGGTAGAGAGGAAAGCTAGAATTTCTTGAACAAGGCTTTTTATTGATGAGGCAAAGGTGCTCAGAGCACAGCAGCCTCTGAGGAATGAAGCATGGTGGCTGCCAAGAAATGACCTTAGCGAGATATGGGTTCAAACCGATCACCCTTGTTCATACATTGAAACTTTGTGAAGTCAAATAGATCATAATTGTGATCAAGCTATTTAGATAGGTTGCAAATTGATCAATGATCATTTTGCAATTGAAATCATGCATCCTCAATGCTTTGCTCGCTGAAAAACAACTTTTGGAGAGCCAATGACTCTCTATTCTTTGGTGGAAGGTAGGGAAAGAAATCACCACTACTCATTCCTTTTATTAGGAATAGACGACCAAGCTCATGTTTGCTAGTTTGATTAAAATCTCTAAATGAATCATGAGTTAAATCCTGACCATTCAATCTTCGATTGGAAAGCCATAGCTAATTCTGCATTCCCCGATCCTTTTGAGTTGGTTCCTCATAGATCCAGCAAGCCTAATGGCACTGTGTTGCATTTAAAGTGGCATCCAATCAGCCCCATGTAGGAGTTGACTAGATTAAGAAAATAAGAATTTCCTATTATAAAAAATGTAAAAAAATACTATAAACCTCAAAATTTTATGGAAAATAAAATACTTAACAAAAAATATAAATAAGGATAGATTCATCTTATTGAGAAGAATCTATTAAATCTAAAATCTTTAAATTTAATTAGGCTTTTTTGGGTTAATTTAAGTTTAATTGAAAACAATCAAACCTAAATTAAACCCAAAATATTAATCTAATTAATTTGAAACTTTGGGAAATTGAAATTATGGTTAAAGCACATCTCAAATTAAAGTTTGGGGATTTATTGATGACTGAATCAAAAGATACAAAATTGTCAATCTCTAACACTTAATTTAAGAAAGTTAGGAAAACCATGGAATTACTTTAAAACATCTTAATACACATTAATGAACCCAAGAAAAATATTAAACCTCACTAAAGTATATTAATCTTAAAATAACCTCATTAGGTAATTAAATGAATCAATTAATTCAATTAATTGATATCATCTACAAAAAATCATAGTAAATTAACAAAAAATTTAAAATTCTAAATAAACCCTTTATGAATTCATCTTTTAGAGAGGAATTAAAGAAAATTAATTCCCCTAAAGAATTTTTAATAATTTAGGCTTAATTATGTTTTATTGAATAATCTTAAAATATAAATCTGATTAAGATAAAATTTTAGAGAAATAAAATAGGAAAGGAACACCACTAGTCATAAAATGTTCAAAGCCAAATGACTACTCGATCAAAAGTTATAAAATATCTAAATTCTTGATCAATTTAAACCAAATAATAAATTACAAAAATTATAAAAATTAAGAAAACTATTAAAATTAAGTTAAAACATTTTAAACAACATTAGAAGACTTTAGGAAAATTTTTAGTCCTCTAAAGTTGAAAAATCTAATTGATCCTTTACATAGGGTTTATGGAATTAATTAAAGATAAGAAATTAATCATAAATTACTAAATTAGTAAATTCAAGATAAAATGAACGTTTGGTTGAAGATTGAAACTTATCAATCTCTGAATTTTGAAGAATTCATTAATATTGAAACTACCTTAAGCTTACTTAATATCAAATAAAAGGACATTAATGATTAATAAATATGAATGATCAAAATTAAATCATTTAACTTAAGTGTCCCAAGAATAAGAATGCCTTAGATTTGGTTTTGCACCTAAATAGTTCATTCTTAAGTTTTTTAGGTTATAATTAATAATCAGATATTAATAGGGAAAACTTTATCTTAAGAGGCTTAATTAACATATGCTACCCCATTAAAATCAACTTGAATAATGGATTAAATGTATAAATTAATGAATATCCTAAGTCAATAAAATTTAAATTCAGTGGACTACTTGAATAATAAAACCAATGCTTTTAGAGTAGGCCTAAATAAAAAAATTTTATTTAACTTAAATCAACAACCTTGGATCATTCAAGTTAATAAGCATTAACATTAATGAAACAAGTGAATAAGATATATTTAATCAAAAGTAAATGAATTAAATTAAAACATGTGAAACTAAATAATTATTCCTTAATCAAATCAAAGAAATGTATGATTAAACATAAACCTAAGTTATGAAATTATATCCATCCTAAACAATAGAAAAATTAGCCAATATAAAATATAAGTAAAGAAAATTATTTGAAGCCAACTTTAAAAAAAATAAACTAAGATAAATATTAAACTAAAACTTAATCATGCTAAATGATTAGTCTTTTAGTTAAAATTTAATAAACCATTTTAAATTTTAATTAAAGGTTACAAATTAAACTTAGAAATATTAATCAAGTCAAATGAAATAAAAAAATAAAATTTTTAAATCTTAATAACATTTAAAATTAATTTGATAATTTAAACTTTAACCTTAAAAGAAAAAAAAACCATTTAAATGAATTAAAAAAGTTTAATTAAGACATTTAGGATCTTAGTTTGAGTCTTATATTGGAATTTTATCTTATGATTAAAATCTCATTATACTAGAATTAGGACATTGAATGGAATGGATTTTTCCTAAAGAAAAATTTATTTTATTCTTCATTCTTTAAAACTAAATTTCACCTTAACATAAAAATAAACCTAAAAGTGAAATAAAATCATAAATTAATTAAATCATTTAATTTGAAACCACCCAATAGTAAATTAAACAAACTTCAAACTTAAACTAAATTCAAATTTAAATAAGGCCTAGTGCAGTCATACCACACAAGCCTTTCTTTCGCATACTAGATTATTAAGCCATTGCCCTAGATTTTGATTAGGATGATGATCTGTGATGTTCTGTGTTTGAACGTTCAATTTAATGTGGGAGAGTCTTTCTTGCATTTCACCATTAAGGGGTCTCAGAATCTGCCAGATTTGATTCATTTTTTGGCATGCCGGCAATGAGGAGTCAATGAGGAGTCGGGGGAAGGTTGCTTTATTCATCTCTTATATTGGTGAACAATTTGAGATGAAAAGAGGGAGGAAATTGGCCCTCCCTCCTGTCTTTCCAAGATGGCCGAGAGCCTCTTCCTTGGCTTTCTAGGTGGCCGAATTTCAGCCACCGATGGTGGCAAAGGTTAGCCAAGGGGCAGATTCAATCCCCTTTGGTATTGTAAACATTTCAGATCAAGGATAAGAGGAGAGGTGGGCATTTTCCATCTCTTCCTTGCTTGGTCGAGCCCCCTTCTTCCCTTGGCTTTCTTTCTTCTTTTTTCTTTGGCTTATCTTTTGGAGGAAGCCTAATTCTTTTTGGCTTGGAGGATGATCTCCCTTATCCTCTCTTAAGAGGTGGACAAGGGTTAAGGCCTTATTTAGAAAAAAAATCTAAGGATTTGATAATGGAAAGAGGAGGAATTTACCAAATATCTCCATTTGGTCAATGGTCTCCATTCATTTCCTTTGGCTTTGGCTTTACGGATCACTATCAAAGTTCTTAGACCAATGTGTGCTGCCCAAAACTTACTCAATATGAGTTTGAGTTTAAATTTAAATCAATTTGAATTGGATTAAAAATTTGAATCCAAGCCAAGCATTTAGATTCAAAGCATTCAGTTTTTTTGATTCAATTCTTGTAATTTTGAGTTTAATCATCTTTAATTGATGATTGATTGAGTTTTGATTTAATTAATTCATTTAAATTTGAATTAATTTTAAATTTCATTTCATTTCAACCCATTTAAACCTAAATGCATTAAGTTTGATTCCAATTAGGTTCAAATGATCAATTTAACTCAATTGGATTGGTTTTGGACTCGAATCATGCTTGGTCATATGTGTGAGATGATTTGGAGTGATTGATTTCATTTAATTTCAATTAGATTTTAATTTGAACCTACCCATTTGATGGCTACCATACACACTAAGCCTATGAAGAGAGAGCTCACTCACCTTTTCTTGCACTTGTGTTGGATGTCATCTTGGCATATTGGTCAGTGTCAAATGAATTCGGGGGTCTCCGATGATGGCTTGTATTCAGAGTTTCCCTAAGAAACTACTCAAAGTTAATTTTATTAGAGAAGTTTAATACCCCTAGTGGGTGTCCAATATAGCAATGATGCAAAAGTTGTGCGATAAATGGAGGATGTGTGTCAACTTCATAAACTTAAACTCAACATGTTTGAAAGATGAGTAATCTCTCTCGTGAATAGATGAGCTCGTGGACTCAGTGGTTGGATTCTTAGTGATGAGTTTCTTAGATACATTTTTGGGATATCATCAGAGTCAAATACACCCTTCGAACTCTAAGAAAAAGACATTCATTACTACTGAAAAACTATATTGTTATAGAGTCATCCCCTTCATGCTCAAGAATGTAGGGGCAACCTACAAAAGGTTTGTGAACCGAGTGCTTAGAGACCAGAAGGGAAGAAATACAAAATTCTATGTTAACGAATTTCTCATCAAAGTAAGTCATCAATGCAACATCAAGACCTCGAAGAGACATTTTCCACACTTAAAAGGTATTATATGTGCTTTAACTCTCTAAAATATGTCTTCAATACAGGTGGGTGCTAGAAAGTTTTTGGGGTTCTCATTTCCCCTAAAAAAATCTTAGCAAATCTAAATAAAATAAAGGTGATACTCGACATGCCTTATCCCAAAAACATGAAAGAAGTGTAGTGACTTATTAGCCAAGTAGCAAAACTAAACTGATTCATCTCAAAAGCTGGGGAATGATGCTCGCCATTTTTCAAATTTCTTAGGGGAGGAAAGAAGTTCGAGTGGACCATAGAATATGAGAAAGCCTTTAATGGTTTGAAGACTCTTCTCGCATCTCCTCCTTTGCCGCATAACCTAAAGGAAGGATAAGTCATATAGCTATACTTAAGAGTGAGAGAAGACTTGATCAACTCAGTCCTAATTAAAGAAGAAGGTGGGAAATAATGACCCACATATTATGTCAGTAAATCTTTGTGAAGTGTCAAGTTGAATTACCCACTCATGGAGAAACCCACACTCACATTAATTACCTCGGCCAGGCGACTGCGACCTTATTTCCAGGAAACTCCATACAAGTTATCATTGATAACCTGCGTATGTCTTTGCTCACCAAGCCCAATCATTTGAGATGATTGATCAAGTGGTTCATAGAACTAAGCTAGTTAGACATATTTACACACCTCAAAAAGTGATTGAAGCTGAAGCACTTATGAATTTTCTTATTAAATTTAGCAACTCCTAAGATATTCTTGTCAACTTGGACCCTTATGGCGACTATACATTGATGGGTCTTCTGGTGAACTAACTATTGGAGTAGGTATTGTATTGAAGAGTCTAGTAGAGATCACCATCATACAATTAGTTAAATTCAACTTCAAGGTGACAAACAATCAAGACAGATGTGAAGCTTTACTCACTGGGTTGAGATTTGCTAGAGGACTTAGAACTGCACATGTGATAGCCTACTCAAACTCGTAGCTCATGGTGAAATAAGTGAATAGAGAATATGCCGTTCAAGATAAGTCTCTAAAAAAATATTTGCTTAAAATAAAAGAAAAAATTATGCAACTAGATTATTTCAAGATTGAGCAAATTCTCATAGAAGAAAACCAACTCACTAATCTGATACATAGGGATAACAGACTTAGGGAGCATGCAGTCATTTAACTCACTCATTTGAGTACAAAAAAAGAACTAATGCAGATAGATCATGAATACTCACTAAGCTAGGTTGACCACATTAAAAAATACTTACAAATTGGGAAAATTGAAGATATAATGAAAGACTTAAAGATATTTAAAAATTAGAGCAGCCCAATATCTATTGATAAGATGCAAGCTATTCCAAAGGTTGGGGACCTCACTCAACCTTAGATATGTAAAAGAAGTAGAACAAAAAAAAGCCTTGGAGGAAATTAATTATAGCAAGAGTGGTAGTCACTCAAAAGAAAAATTACTCGGTAATAGAATTTTGAGGTAAGGATATTTCTAGCCCACATTGAGAAAGTATGCTAAAGATTTTGTTAAAAGATGTATACAATGCTAAAATTTTGTAGCATTCTAGTAACAGTTGTCAAAACCTTTGCAACCCATCACTAGTCCTTGATCATTTGCTATATGAGGAATGGATCTAATAGGTCCATTATCAGTTACCATTGGACAAAAAAAATCTATTCTAGTCATGATCAAGCCTAAGACACTCATAAAAATCACCTCTTAGGTAATAAAAATTTTTATTTGGACTGACATTATCTGCTGGTATGGGTTGCCACAGGTGATCATCAATGAAAATGGGTGTCAATTCACCGAGAGAGGCCTAAAAAAATTCTTCGAGTCTCAAGGAATTAGGTTAAAATTCACATCAGTACATCACCCATAAAGCAATGGATAAGTGAAAGCTACTAATAAAAAAGATAGTCAACTTGCTCAAGAAAAAGTCAAAGGCACAAAGACTAAGTGGATATACACTGGGCAATCAAGACAACTCCCAGTAATGTCACTAGACACTCGCCCTTTACATATCGCATGGCACCAAAGCCATCCTACCAATCAAGTATCAAGTCCAAAGTCAAATAGTCCTAGCAATGGAAAAAAATAGGAGATAGAGAAGGTGAGTGGATTCAAGTGAACTCGATGGCCATGAAAGACACACTTGATATGCTTGAAAATCTCATAGTTGAGGCATCACTAAGGCAAGAGAAAGTGAAAAGGAGGCTGGCCAAATATTACAACTACTATGTGAAGGACATTTCAAAAGTGGCAACCACATGGTGACAAAAGTAGATGTCATTGCTTGATAAAATGTTGTAGGCAAACTCGCTCATAATTGGGATGGTCCTTTCATAATCAAAGAAAAAAAGCAAGTCAATCCTGGCACATAACGACATGCCAATGACATTGAACACCAAAGATTTGAAAAAGTTTTAACCTTAAATGAAAATTCCTATCATTTGTCCTCATTTTATTAATTTCAAGCATAATTTATCTTCTCAATTTTAAAAATAAAATTTATTCTATCTTTTTATTAAATAATTTAATTGGCAAGATATTGATAGTTTCCAAAGGAGCCTACCCAAAATGTTGAAAGGTGAAACCTATACTTGAGGAGCTACATGATGACTCAGTATACTTGGCCTGCCATTTTTTCCCCTAAGACCAGTCCCACTCAATGAGTGTTGAAAGCTTGAGTAAGAGATGTGAGTACTTGGCACACCACTATTGGCTTGAGAAAAATTAATATCAAGTAAAGCAAACTCTTAACACTTAAGGAGCTGTGATGACCTAAGATACTCAATGCTCTATTTTTGGCCCAAAGAAAAGTCCCACTTACCCAGCAGTGAAGGCTCAAGTAAGAGACTCAAATATTAGTGTGCCATTCTTAGCCTGAAAAGACTAGTCTAACAATCTATCTGTGAGGCTTAATGCTAGACCAACACCCTATGATATTGACAACTAAACTCAAAAAAGACCAACACTTCATATAGTTGGAGATTATAGTGTAAGATTGACAACCTATGAAGTCGACAACCAAACTAAAAAATGACCAACACTCTATACAATTGGAATTATAATATAAGTATGACACCTCGTGAGGTCGACAACTAAACTAAAAAAAAGTCCAACACTCTTTGCGGTTGGCGATTATGGTGTAAAATTGACATCCTGTGTGTTTGGAAACTAAACTTAAAAAAGACCAACACTCCATGTGGTTGGAAACTATAGTGTGAGACTAACATCCTATGAGGTCGACAACTAAACTCAAGAGACCAACTTTCCTAGTTGGAAAGTAAAAGGATCAACACACCATGTTGTTGATGATAATAGTGTAAGACCAACACCTTGTGAGTTCACAACTAAACTCAAAAGATCAACTCTTCTACTTGGCAATTAAAAAAGACTAACACTCTATGTGATTTATGACTATCTGTTGACCTCACTTTTGGAGTGAGCTTTCAACTTCTCCATCTTAGACATAGGACTCCTCTAGACACTAAGAGTTCCTTAGTCTTAAGATACTTTTAGTGATTAGGTGAACAAATAACCTAACCCTAGAGACTTAGTGGAGTTAGCCATAGGAATAGGTTATTCCTTAGGGGTATTAGGAGGACTTGCCTACTTTATAGCTTGAACCCAATCCTTGCTTCCCTCCTTCAAACTAATCCAAATCAAATCTTAAATCAATTCCAAAACCCAAATCTTAAATCAATTCCAACTCAATTGATTTTCTCAAATCATAAATCAATTCCAAAATCCAAATAAAAAATCAATTCCAAATCAAATGATTAAAACCCATGATTGAATTCAAATCCCAAAATCTTTTCTAAGCCCTTTAATTTCATCTTATGGACTTAGCTTAAATCAAATCCAAATCACTCCAAACTCAAAAGATTTTCTCATAACCTATTTATATTCTCATTTATGTTCACAAATATAAATGAAATATAAATTCAAGTAACCAAAAATAAATTCAAAACTCAAATCCAAATCCAACTTATATCCTTTAAGCCAATTTCTTGGATTTAGCCAAATAATTCTCAAATCAATCCAAACCCTTGGATTTTCTCTTCAAACAAGCACTTCTTCAATCACATGCCCAAATATAAATATAAATTACCATCATCAACCAAAATCCAACTAACCCAAGTCAAATCCATGTTCATCCTTTTGACTTGAAATTGTCAAATGAACCAAAACCCATTTGGCTCCAAACCACTTATAATTGGATTTATATTTCCATCATAAGTCCATATGTGAGTTTAAACAAACTTGAATCAAGCCTTGACTAAGCCAATTGACCCACTTAGGCTCACTTAACCCAAAGTGACATAAAGGATCTTTTTGAGCCAAATTCTAATCCAACCCAAATTGGATTGAACTAAGCCCATCCAAGCCTCACGTTGTGATCAACAATCATCATAGAATGATCAATCACTCAAATTGGGTCAAACAAAGTCAAACTTAGCCTTTAACCAAGTCAACATTTAACCCAAATGAAACCCAAACTAGCCAAAATCTACCATATGCCAAATTGATTGAAACCATTGATCTAACCAATTCATATTCGATGATTGAACATGACCAAGTCATCAATTGAGCCAAACCAAGCCTAATTGGCCATCTAACCTAAGTTGACCCACATTGACCTAAAATGTCAAAATAGGTCAAATCATGATCTAAGCCAAATTGATTGCAACCATTGAGTCAAACATAAAAGGTCAAATCAGCTTGAAATTAAACCAAACAAAAATTAATTGAAACCTAAGCTTGTAATACATTTCAAATGATCAACCAAGCCTAAACCAGCCCATGACCTAACCCAATTGGGTCAAATGGGTCAAATTGGTCAACTTGCCCCATTTGACCTAAATGAACCTAAATAAACCAAAACTAAATCTAAATCAAATTGAACTAGACAAGTAATACCCATAGGCTCCAAATGATCATTTGAACTTGACCTAACCCATGGTTTTATCCAATTTGACCAATTGGTCAACTTAACCCAAATCGACCCAACTTGACCTAAATGGGTCAAATTGAACTAATTCAAATCAAATGAACTCCAAATCACTTAAAATTTGGCCCAACCTATTTTTCAATCATTTCAAATCTGGCCAAATCAAAATCATGGCCAAATGCCATTTTGCTCTCATGTCAAAGGGTATCCTATGCCCAAATTCACTTAAAATTTGGTTATTTCTTTCTCAAGGCCACTTGGTATCCTTCTAGTGGTCCACATGGAGACCAAGGAGGGTGGTGAACATGACCCAATGAGCTTGTGTCAGCCATGACCTAAGACAAGGCCAAACTGACCTCTCTAATGGCATTTGAACACTTGGAACTCCAAATGCAATCACCTAGCACATGGGCATCCACTCTCCTTCACTCCACTACCCAAAATGACCCATGTGGGGTGTTTTGCACCTCAAATTGTGCCTTCAATCCAAGCCATTGATAAAAAATGGTAATTCAGCCTCTCATCGTCCGATCCAAGGAGGGGGAGTTATACTCCCCCTCATTCTCACTCAAATGAGAATCAATCATTTCCTCATAGCTAAGGAGATTGAATCAAAGCCTCCCCGAGTTGTTCTAAGCCATTCTTGAGCTCCCACATTTCTCCTTCTCGGTTATACTCAAAGCCGAAACAGGGGAGGTGAGCTCAAACTCCAACTCATTCAATTCTCAACCAAACTCAAATTAACCTTGCACACACCATCAGTGGACTTCATCAAGCTCAATCAAGTCATTTCCCAAGTCTCCAAGCCACGGGAAGCACCACTTTGATCAAGACAGATCACCATTAAAGGGGAGCTTGGTTAACTGAGCAAATTACTTTAAACTAAGCTGAATTCATTCAACAAGGCTTCGTCTCTACTAGACGGAGCTACCTCCTCCATTGAAAGCACTGGAGATAGCCTCCAGCGAGGTAATTGCTTGAAACCTTAGCCATAGGAAAAATTGGTTGGTCATTTTTAAAGAAAATTCTCACCCCATGAAATCTTGACCATTGGATGTGCATCCCCCCTCCTTCCGAAGGCGTGGGATCATTTTGATCCTAATCCGAGCTCGGATGAGCTTGAATTGAGCAATGAGAGATGAACAGTGTTCATCTCTTATCGCTCACGAAGGAGAAGGATCATACCCCATTCGTTCTGCATGATTATAATAGATGGCTGTGATCAGATCACGCTAGATCTCCTCTGATTTATTCCTAAATTGGGGGATTGATCTCAAACGTCTGATCTTAGATCGGATGGCCCACATAGAAGACGTGTCTGCTACCGGCTGACTCAACCAATGGATGTGATAACTTAAATAACCTATTCTATCATGTCAGATAGAAAGCGTGCCGCATCAGCCGCCACGAGGCCCGACAGGATTAGGGGTTTATTTAAGCTTAAATAATCCAATTTTAATGATGAAATCTCCAAAATTCATAACTAATTATAGAAAAATCTAAAAAAGTGTAAACTCAGGCTCATTTTAAAGATAACTAAAAGGAGAATAATAAAAAATTAAAATCGATTAATTTTGAATAGTAATTTTTATTCAATTTGGGTTTTATTAGAAATTTAATTAAGCTAATTACTCCTTAATTACTTCAGCAAGTAATTCCAAACTTCTTGAGGTTGATTACTGGGATGACCTCTACCTCCCATGATTTTCTTGGAATTTATTGCTAGATTAACTAGGGAATTGCTTATTTCATCCTTAATCCCTCTCTTAATTAATTAAATGATTAATTAACATGTTAAATGCTGATACATTCATTAATTTAACTTGCTAATCATTTTGAAACACTGAAAGGACATAGGGAATGAGATGAAGATCTCTTTTCCAATCTTTCTCCTAAGTTTATTTTATTTGGATAAATACTTAATTAGTTTGCAATTAATTAAGGGCTTAATCACCTCATTAAATAATATTAATCAAAGTCAAAACCAAATCATTTCAGAACTTAATCATTCAATTCTTGGGTAGATTCTTAGGAGTTCAATAACCTAAGAGAATTCCAAAGGAAATTATAATCAAACTACATGTGTAGGAAGGTTATAAAAGTACTTAATCAAATCCTTTAGCTTAATTAATCAATAATTGTGAGATAATTACATTAGGCTCTTTCATTTCTTAGGTGTGTTATTGATTTTATTTCCATATGGTTGCATATCATGTGTTGGCTCATAATTACTTGGATAATTATGTTAAAGTGGTATTGGTAAGGGGTAATTAATGGAGTTAATTCATACCTTAACCTAATAAAAATATAAAATCGACATAATTGTTCTAAATTAAACCAAATTATTTCACACATGGGGGTAATGGGTTAGGACTAGCAAACCCTTTTCATATTTCTAAAGTCAAATCAAATTCAAAAATAAAAATCTCCTTAATGAATTTTGATTCATTTTAAATAATCCTATCTTATATGATTGTCCTTAGGAATTAATTAGGGTGAATGAAGCTATGTACTTAAATCCTTTTATTTTTTCCAATCATGCTAAATATTATTTGCCATATAAAATCATGCATTCATTTCTTTCAAAAATCAATTAAATAAAATACTTCCTTTTATGTCACATTGCTTGGCTAAAGTTAAGAATATGAGTGGCTATTATCACTATTAAACCAAAAATTATTTTCAAAACTTATAAATCAAAGATTATGAATGAAGTGATGCTACTTATAAATATTTATAAGCTTGCATGTTATTATAGCGTAAGATGTGTATTATGAAGTTCTTTCTTCTTCTCTTAACATGGATTTACATAGGACTTGCAAAGTGTATAGTTCATTTGAAAAGAGCACAACACTTGTTTAAATCTATTCCTATGCATTTCTATGTTATGACTTAAGAAGGACCTTCATATTATACATGTAAATTATGCAACCAAATCAAATATGATCTTTTGCATGATTCTTTATCCATTTAGTTTTTTTGTATATCTACATGTATTTAAAAAAAAGTAGTATATTAGTCTAGGCATTCCAGGGCTGCGAGGCTTTAAGTATCCCTAAGTAAGTCTTGTACCTTACACCCCTAGTGTAGAAAATAATAGCACCGTACTCACTTATAACTTTTATACATGTGGATGTGCATTTAGTTAATAGATGAGAAATCCCTCTTTTCTACATGATAAAGACATGCATCAATGGAATATCCAAAATTTTAAATCATATCTCTTAGCATTCATCATCAAAGTGTGCTAAATATTTGCATTGCATGTATAGGTATGCTTAGGATTATTCATATGCATGATATAGTGGAAAGAAATAAATGGGTGTGTGTTATGTGGTAATAATCCACCCTAACCAATCTTAAGATGTCTTTCTTATTAAATAAGACTATTTAGAGAAAATCTAAACTTAGGGTTAATTAAAATGCATAATAAAATATTCACTAAAGGAAATTCATCAATCAATCTACCTTAGAAATGTTTTAAGGTAGGGATGAAAGAGAAGTTCTCCTCTTTTCTTCTCTTCACAATATTTAGTAACTAAGTGTAGGTTCATTCAAACCAAATCAAATCACTAACTAAAATTGATAAATCAACCAAATCACTTAAAATGAAACCACCATCTAAATTAAATCCTTCAAACTTATAAAATTCCAACCTTAAAACCTACCTAAGGCATGTCACACAAGCCTTTAATGGCACACACATTAGACAAAGTCACCATTTCTAGCTTTAGGTTAGGACGGTGCATGGTTTGATGAATGTTTGTTTTGTGATGTATTGGTTTTAGACTGAATATTAGGGTGCATGTGCGTAGTATGGATGTTAGGCTAATTTTAGCCTAATCATGCTTTATGCAGGGGTTGTGCTTAAGGGGAGCTGTAATAAAAATATAAATGATTTTGTTGTGCAGGTTTCTTATACCCCTATGCATAACCTAAATTAGGATAGGTGGACTTGGTTACCCATGCGTGGGGTGCTAAGTCCAAATTATTCATATAACTGCTTGAGTTGTGTGGTATGTTTAGCTAACCTTTATTTTACAGGTTTAGTTAGATTTACCTTTCCCATTTTGATGTAAATTTTGTAATTGAGATTTGGAATGAATGTTATGGAGGAATTAAGGTGAACATTGGCTATAAGACCATGTCTTATATACCATGTGAAGCCTTGGAGCAAACTACATCTCAAGTCAAACCAAAAGAAAAAAAGAAATGAAGAAAGGAATAAATGAATAAATGAAGAAATGAAGAATGAAGACCCCCATAACATGAATTCCTTTTAATTATAATTATTCATTTGTAATCCGGGTTGTATAAGGGTAGAGCTTTTTATTTCTTCTGTCTGCGGTGGAATGACCACGCTTCGCTTCTTTTGCACAAATTTTATAAATTGATTGATGTTATGTTTATGATTACGCAATTAGGACGTCATGATTTTTCTAGTTTCTTAATTATTTGATGGTTGTTGAATGACCTGGATACGATTAGGCTCTTAGGGAAAAATAAATTTTCTACCTAATTAATCAACTCAAAATTAAACTAAATAATTCATAACCTCACTTAAAGCTTAGAATATAAATCAAGATAATAAAAGATTTAGCAACCCCTTAGCTGGATGTTGTATATTTCACATCATGCATAAATCACATTATCTCACTCTTGCCAATGGAAGGCTTACACCTTTACAGAGAAAATGGCTTGACCTTTGAGTGCCATCTTAGAAAAATTCTCATCCAGTTCAAGTCCAATAACTTTAGCATTATGAATTAACTGAAGAACATAGAATTGAAGAATTTTCCTGCACACTTGAATTTAAAGTAATTAGTAATATTTGAACATATGTTTGTTATCATCAAAATCAATCTCATATAAGGCGGGGTTCATGAAGTCAACATGTACGAAGCATATAAATTTTTTCTAAAATTATGAACTAGAATAAAATTAGATAAGGATAAATTATATATATATATATATATATATATATATATATATATATATATATATATATATATATATATATATATATATATATATATATATATATATATAATTTAAGCTTATTACCAATAATTAATAATATATAAAATAAATTAAAATAAAATATGCTAAATTATAAGCAAATAAATTTATGTCTAAAAACTCTTATGGACCTTGAAGACTCTAAATGTATATAACTTCAAATAGTGTATCTTGATCTCCAAATTATCCATCTTGAACTCTCTTACATTCTTCCATACTTGTAATTGCATTAACTATAGAATAACAACCTAATTAAGAAGCTCCTATTCAAAAATTAGGGGTCTTAATTACTACGATTAGGGATGATGTCAATTTCATCCAAAAATGAGGTCAACAATCCTCTTATTGAAATTCCTCTCACAATTTTTGATGAATTCCTTTCTCGTTGACTAGTGGCAACAACAACTTTGCCATCAACTTCATCAGTGTTTGTGGGTGGATTTGGAAAAGATTTATTTTCATCATAAAATGATTATAGATACTCCTCTCACCGTGAACAGCTTCACTTCTGCCTATATGAGGGAAATGATGGTTGGTTTTCACTCTCTTACTCGTAAAGATAGTGATGAGTCTACCTGTCGATCGGGGAATGATATGGAGGAAGAACAATGAGTATTTGGAGATAAAAACTTTGCAATGGGAGGTCTCTCTCTTGAGGGAGGCCTTAGACTCATCCCAGTGGGACATGGCAAGCTACGAGCACAATTGGAGCTAGAGTCATAGTGACGATAATCCTTGGAAGTGGAGTACTAGTGCAACTTTGCAACCATGAGAACTAAGATAGCATTACTTCAAGACTTAGTCAAGTCACGAAGTACTTTCCTTCTCCTTTCTGGCATGAATTTTCTGTTTGTGCGAGAAGGTGGAGTCATTGAGGACTAGCACTCATACCATGTAATAAATTATTGAAAGGTTAATGTATTTAGGGTTATAGAAAGTGTATTGTACTTTTTTACTCATAAATAAAGATAAATATTTTTGTATTTCTCTGCTCATGAGTACTATCTGATTTTTTACTATTGCACATTAATTACTTCTCTGTAGCTCCTATTGCTTGAGATATCCATAGGATTTGGGTAATCATTTCTTCAATTAATGTTTGATTTGACATCCATGTTATTACATCTTTGTTGCCACATCTATATTTTTTTTTGACCAGAATAGTTAAGATTTTATTGTTCTCCTTGAGTTGTGCAAGTAAAACTTCCTTGCTAGTAGATCTCAATCACCTTTTCAACATAAGTGGGTATGGCACTACTAAAAAAAGCTACTATGTCTTTCCACTATACCCAAATCAAAAATGTTTCTGAGCTAGATTCCTTTGTTGTGACCTCCATATTATATGGATACTTCGGTGCCAATTCAAATTTCACCATGCAAGCATCCAAGAGGATCGAGTGTCTCAACTCAGTGAGGGTGCACGAGCTGCGCATTCCACTCCCCCATTTTAGGAATGGGTTATGAATTCCCCTTTCTCATGAGTGGATAGACATCCTCAACTTATTCAGAGTGGTGCCCACCCAAATCCTTCCTAACTCCATGGTGAGCATCGCAATTTTCATCTTGTGCCTGTGAAAAGAAAGCATACTTTATTAAAAATTCCCAGTCTCTAAAATAAGGTGTAAAAGTTGTGCTAGTAGCATCTATTTGTGAAGAGCTCATTGTAGTGGCCAATGCCAACTATCCATCTTCCTTATCTGCTTAGGAAGGACACCAAGCTCGATAATATGAGCATATAAAAGGAGGAGGCAATGGAGAGGCTGTAGGGTCGCAGCCTGAATGTCTCTCTTTACCTTCACTTCCAGCAAGGTTTCTACCATCCTCAGTAAGTTCCTTTTTATTTCTACTCACTAGTCCTTTTTATTTTGGTAATTCATTCTTCTAAATTATTTCTTCTCTTATTTACTCATAATAGAAGTGACTCACGCTGCCCTAAAGCTTAACCCTAGATTGTTCCAATTCCTTGAAAAAGGTGAATGTGAGATCAACAAGTGATTGGCCGGTGGTGAGGAAATGACCTCTTTTGAGGTTAATGAGGGGGGAAGAGTGGGAGCTAAGTGTGGCTTGCACTAAGACTATTGATGAGGCTAAGCCAAATATAGCTCCCAAAAAGTCTAGAAAGTGAGCAACGAGCTCTACTCCTCACAATTGCTAGCAAAGTAGCGTGTCTGCTGAGGAGGAAGAGGAGAAGGAAGGCTTGGAGGATAACTTCACTACAAACTTATGTGAGCCCACCCGAGCCTAGGAGCTGGGTTCATCCATCTTCTTGTGGGATCTTGATAAGCTTTTGTGTGGCCTTCCAAATGCTTTCTTGCCATATGCTATCTTGACTGCTCAGGAGATTATGTGATAATCATCTTAGGAGGCATGACACTAGTTTCTTGAGAAGAAGAATGAGGCCTTTTTGAGTACGTCTCGTCTAGCAAGATTAAAAAAGAAACTAACAACTCTTAAAGTTAAGAATGGGGACCTTCAAGCTGAGGTTGTTCACTAAGAGAAGAAGAAAGAGAGGGATACCATGAGCTTACTCACCTCATAGAGGTGAAGAAGGAATTGGAGGAGAAACTCTCTCGTCAGATTGAAGAGTTTCAGAAGAGAAGTAAATTTTGTTGAATTTCTTAATTTTGGTTAATACTAAGAGATTCAAGGATAGTGCTAACTTTGTTATTGCCAAGTTGGTGAAACATAATCATCCTAATGCCAAGTTCTTGTACTTCTCGAATGTATTTGCACTTTCAGACTTAAATGATGATGACAAATGTAGTTTGAGATGATACATCCTTTTCTCCATCATTTCCCTATAATTATTTTTGCAAGTAAGATGATTGTATCTTGCTCTCTTAATTTTAAAAATGTGTTACATGAAATGAAGATCATAAGTACATTTCCAATCGAGTATACTTATTTGGATAATAACTTGATTTTTTATTTTGTTGAGTTTTTTTGGATGCATGGTTTATTATTGAACAGATACTCATTGGTCAATGCATGAATGGCTCTGTTTATAACATAGAACATCTAGATCACTGATTAATGAAACTTCTCTAGGTAGTCACTTTAGCATAGCAAGTTTGGATATACTCGCTAGATAAATACTTGTTGATTGACACTCGAGTAACTCCACTTATCATGCTGACCATTTGAGTCAATCTTCCCTGATAGTCATAGTTGATCTAGGTATACTCACTAAAATGGCGGTCACTTATTTGAATGAATCAGATCATGACTCAGAATATTTTGAGCAACTGATAGAAAACACCTCCCTAAATGGTCACTTTAGTATCATGAGTTTGTGTACACTCGTCAATGTGATACTTATTTATTAACATGCAAATAACTCTTTCTAACTTATGATGCTTTATGTAATCACATTCTACATTGGTTACCATTTTTAAGGGTTAGCCTTGACTTGTTAATTAGGAGAATTTGTCATTTCTTAGTCATTGACTTGATGGGTGCCAATCTTTTACGATAGTGTGGTGTTTATTTCTTTTTATGTGGAGTTATTATTAAGTGTGTCAGGGGACACCACGCAGATCCGCAGATGTACTCCTTAAGGTGATCGAGTATGACATTAAGGAATAGTATACTATCTCGAGAGATAGAAGTCACTACCCTATAATAGACCTAATCTCCTAATGAGAACTCCTAAAGCAAGATGGGTCTTCGAATATACCATAGATTCCCCCTACTTTACATGGAAAAGTAAAGTAGGGTTTATTTTAAGTTGGGTTTGCTAAGTTTCCTATGGAGGCAAGCCCTCATAGTTAATTACATCCTAAGAAATTCCTTAGGAATACTCTCGATTAAGGTAAATGATCATTGTATCAAAAGATTTCAAAGATATGATTATAAAAAAATTGATTATTTTTAGAAAATTAAGTGGGATCGATCAAAAGGAGAGTTATTATTGAAATCAAAGGGAGATGAGTAGGAGATGCTCATGATACTAGAAAGCCTAATGAGCATCCTAAACTATCCTATGGTTGGGCTTTATATTTTTGAAATGGAGGAGAATTCTATGTTTGAGTTGAATTTTTATTAGAAATCTAGGACTTACAATTCCACAACACAAGATTGTAGAAATGCCTAAGAGACGAACATTTATGCTAGTAGCCCCAAAAAGAAATAACAACCTTGAATCCTAAATCTAGAGAACTTTGGCGAGGGCTAAAGTGCAACCTAAATCTAAGGTGAAAAATGGGTATATGGTTTACCTCCACAAGAGAGAGTAATCCACCCGACTGTTGGATTTACAACCGCTTGGAGTGGCTGCCAACTAACTCCTCCTATGATTTTAAATACATGTAGGCAAGTCTTATGCTTTGTAAGATGGCTAGGCTGTTGTTTATTTAGAAAAGAAACTAAATACTTAAACATACTCCCTAAGAGACTAAATCATGAAGGGCATGAATAAGTGACTTAACCTAATGCGAATTTTGTCAAATTTTATTTTGATTTTTGGACATTTTTATTTAACATAAGCTATGGGATTTCATATGCCTAATGCATGAGAAAATTGTTTATGGGCCAAAATCAGAAAGAATAAGGTGTGTTTCCACCATGGCTCTCAAAGGTCAAGCCATTTTCTCTGCCAAAGGTGGAAGCCCTCCATTAGCAAGAGTGAGACAATATGATTTATGCATGATATGAGATATACAACATCTAATTAAGGGGTTACTAAATCTTTTATTATCTTGATTTATGCCCTAGGCTTTAAGTGAGGTTATGACTTCTTTAGTTTAATTTTGAGGTTATGAATTATCCAGTCCACCTGTCCTAATTTGGGTTATGCTTATGAGTATAAGCAACTTGCACAGCAAAATATTTATATTTTTATTACAGCCCCTTAAGCACAATCCCCTACAGAAAGCATGATTAGGCTAAAGTCAGCCTAATATCTAGACTACAAACATGCACCTTAACATCTAGTTTAAAAACAATACATCATGAAACAAACATTCACCAAACCATGCATCACCCTAGCCTAAAGATAGAAATGGTGCCAAGATAATTAAGGAGTAATTAGCTTAATTATATTTCTAATAAAATTCAAATTGAGTAAAAATTACTGTTCAAAATTAATTGATTATAATTTTATATTATTCTCCTCTGAATTATCTTTAAAATGAGATTGAGTTTGCATTTTTTTTAATTTTTTTATAATTAGTTATGAATTTTAGAGGTTTCACCATTTAAATAATATTAATTAAGCTTAATTAAACCCATAATCCTGTCGGGCCACATGGCGGCTGACGTAACGTGCTTTCCACGTGGCGCGATGGGATATGTTATTTAAGTTATCACATCCGTTGGCTGAGTCAGTTGGTGACGGACGCATCTTCTCTGCAGGCCATCCGATCTAAGATCAGACGATCGAGATCAATCCCACGATTTATGAATGAATCAGAGGAGAACTATCGTAATCTGATCACGGCTATCCATTCCAATCACACGGAACGGATGGCGTATGATCCTTCTCCTTCACGAGCGATGAGAGACAAACATTGTTCCTCATTCAGTTCGAGCTCACCCGAGCTCAGATTGGGATCAAAATGATCCCACACCTTCGGAAGGAGGGGGGATGTACATCTAACAGTCAAGATTTCATGGGATTAGAATTTCCTTCAAAAAGGATCAACCATTTTTCCTATGGCTATGGTTTCAAGCAATTACCTCATCGGAGGCTATCACCGGCACTTGCAATGGAGGAGGTAGCTTTGTCTAGTAGAGATGAAGCCCTGTTGAAGTAATCCGGCCTTGGTTTGAAGTAGTTTTCTCGGTTGACCAAGCTCCCCTTCAATGGTGATCAGCCTTGATCGAAGTGGTGCTTCTCGTGGCTTGGAGACTTGGGAAATGACTTGATTGAGCTCGATGAAGTCCATTGCTAGTGTGTGCAAGGTTAATTTGAGTTTGGTTGAGAATTGAATGAGTTGGAGTTTGAGCTCACCTCCCCTGTTTCCACTTTGAGTAAAACCGAGAAGGAGAAATGGGGGAGCTCGGGAATGGCTTGGAAAAGTTTGGGAAGGCTTCGATTCAATCTCCTTAGCTCTAAGGAAATGATTGATTCTCATTTTAGTGAGAATGAGGGGGAGTATATCTCCCCCTCCTTTGGTTAGACAGTGAGAGGATGAATTGCCATTTTTTTTATCAATGGCTTGGATTGGAGGCACAGTTTGAGTACAAAACACCCCACATGGGTTGTTTTGGGTAGTGGAGTGAAGGAGAGTGGATTCTCATGTGCTAGGTGAGTGCATTTGGAGTTCCAAGTGTTCAAATGCCATTGGATAGGTCAGTTTGTACTTGCCTTGGGTCATGGCCGACCCAAGCTCATTGGGTAATGTTCATCACCCTCCTTGGTGTCCATGTGGACCATTAGAAGAATGCCAAGTGGTCTTGAGAAAGAAATGACCAAATTCCAAGTAAATTTGGTCATAAGATACCCTTTGACCTAAGGGAAAAATCGTCATTTGGCCATGATTTTGATTTAGGCAGATATGAAATGATTCAAGAATGGGTTGGGCCAAATTTCAAGTGATTTGGAGTTCATTTGATTTGAATTGGTTCAATTTGACCCATTTAGGTCAAGTTGGGCTAATTTGGGTTAGGCTGACCAATTGGTCAAATTGGGTCAAATCATGGGTTAGGTCAAGTTTAAATGATCATTTGGAGCCTATGAGTATCATTGGTTTGGTTCAATTTGGTTTAGATTTAGTTTTGGTTCATTTAAGTTCATTTAGGTCAAATGAGCTAAGTTGACCAATTTGACCCATTTGACCCAATTGGGTTAGTCATGGGTTGGTTTAGATTTGACCCATTTTTGGCATTTAAGGTCAATGTGGGTCAACTTAGGTCAAGTGGCCAATTAGGCTTGGTTTATCTCAATTGATGACTTGATCATGTTCAATCATTGATTATGAATTGGTTCAGATCAATGGTTTCAATCATTTAGTATATGGTAGATTTTGGCTAGTTTGGGTTTCATTTTGGTTGAATGTTGACTTGGTTTTACCTAATTTGAGTGATTGAACATTCTATGATAATTGTTGATCACAATGTGTGGCTTGAATGGGCTTAGTTCAATCTAATTTGGGTTGGATTATAATTTGGCTCAAAAAGGTATTTTAGGTCACTTTGGGTTAAGTGAGCCTAAGCGGGTCAATTGGCTTGTTCAAGACTTGATTCAAGTTTGGTTGAACTCACATATGGACTTATGATGGAAATATAAATTCAATTGCAAGTGCTTTGGAGTCAAATGGGTTTTGGTTCATTTGACAATTTCAAGTCAAAAGGATGAACATGTGTTTGACTTGGGTTACTTTGATTTTGGCTTTGTGATTATAGTTTATGTTTATATTTGGGCATGTGATTAAAGAAGTGACTGTTCAAAGATAAAATCAAAGGGTTTGGATTGATTTGAGAATGATTTGTCTAAATCCAAGAAATTAGCTTAAAGGATATAAGTTGGATTTAGATTTGAGTTTTGAATTTAGTTTTGGTTATTTGAATTTATATTTCTTTTATATTTGTGAATATAAATTAGAATATAAATAGGTTATGAGAAAATCTTTTGAGCTTGGAGTGATTTGGATTTGATTTAAGCTAAGTCCATAAGATAAAATCAAAGAGCTTAGGAAAGATTTTGAGATTTGAATTCAATCATTTGATTTGGAATTGATTTATGATTTGGATTTTGGAATTGATTTATGATTTGAGAAAATCAATTGAGTTGGAATTGATTTAAAATTTGGGATTTGGAAATGATTTATGATTTGAGAAAATCAATTATGTTGGAATTGATTTTAGATTTGATTTGGATTGGTTTGAAGGAGGGAAGCAAGGATTGGGTTCAAGCTATAGGGTAGGCAAGTCTTCCTAATACCCCTAAGTCACAACCAATTCCTATGACTAACTCCTCTAAGTCTCTAGAGTTAAGTTATTTGCACGTATATTCACTAGAAGTGTCTTAAGACTAAGGAACTCTTAATGTCTAGAGGAGTCCTATGTCTAAGATAGAGAAGTTGAAAGCTCACTCCAAAAGTGAGGTCAATAAAGGGCCCCCAATAGGTGTGCTGGGACTGACAAGGCATATCACACATATCGATATTGATCGAGATGATCAACAATGTTCGAACGATCCTAAGCACTAACAGAAATGATCTACTTCTAAAATTGAGATGCAAAAGGAATCAAGATCTTAGTGCAATATGACTCTACTTATGTTAAAAACATAAGAGAGCGAAAGGGGAATCCACTAGGGATGGAGAATGTGAGGCTTCCACTACGGGAAAAGGCTCAAGTTATCCACTAGGGACAAGAGGTTGTGAAATCTATTAGGGGATTAGAATTTGGAGTCCACTAGGGATAAAAGATGTGAACTTTCCACTAGGGGAATAGGTTCGGGCTCGATTGAATTGACTCCACTTGGGAGATTGGAAAGATTTGCATCTCACTGAGGAGAGGCTCATTGATTTGATTTGACTCCACTAGGTAGGATGGTTGGCTTTGTTTCAGATTTTTAAATTTTAAATCTTAAAATGGATCATATCGATTTCTGATGAATCGCACTGATTAGGGGTCATGTTGGCCTTGGCCTACTCCAGATTTACCAATCCAAAGGGGTAGTCTACCAACCACATGGTAAGACTATCTAATTGGAGGGGTTGCCTTTCGATTTGCAGCTACTGTACTAGAAAGAAAGCGTAGTAGACTTACATCCTCCAAAGTAGGGATCAGTCGATGGGATGATCAGTTGGCAAGGTAATGGATCAAACACAACCTTAGGCTGACTATTAAGTGAATGCCTTTGGGGAAATAAATCAGATCAAAGATAGTCAAAATTAATTTCACTTTAATTTTTGTTTGATGGATCCCATTGGTTTACAATGGACCTCACTAAGCAGAGGCCATGTCAGCCTTGACCTACTTCAGATTTATCGATCCAAAGGGAGTAGCTTCCCAGTTGATGGGGAGAACTATCCAACCAAAGGGGTGCCTTTCAGTTTACAGCGGTCAATTCAGGGAAGAAAGCATAGGGACTCACATATTTCCTGAATAAAAAGACCACTGTGGTGACACATTAGCGAGATAACATGTCAACGTGACCTAGGGCTTCCCGTCGATTTGCGATAGTCATGTTAGAAGGAATGCATAGTAGACTTGCATCTTTCAGAGCAAAATGACTGTCGGGGCAATCTATTTGTGGCAAAATAGAATGAACCCAACCTAAGGCCGACTAATAAGAGTGTGCCAACCCAGGGACTTATATCAACTCAAGTGTAGTCAGGAAATTCCTATAGAGAGTTCTGTTGGCACTGCCCTAAAGATAGGATGCCTGCTTGGGAAAAGGATCGCTGGGGGCTTGAATTCCTAGTCCACAAGAGAATAAATTTGTTAATTTATTTGTTTATTGTGGACACTGTTGGTTTGTTAAAATAAAAATTAAGTCTAAATTAAAAGGGGTTAATTACAATTTTAATTTTCTTAAATTCTCCTCTCGAAGATGCATCCATAGAGGGTTTATTTAGAATTTTTGATGTTTTGGTTGATTTATTGTGAATTTTCAAAGTTTAGACTATTTAATTTAATTAATTAAGTCAATTATGGGATAATGGGATTTCAATGAGTTTTAATGATGTATTTGGGTTCATTAAGGTTTATTATAATAATTCAAATTGATTTTATCACTTTCTAAGATTTTCTTAATTTAATATTAATTTATTTCATTAAATTAAGGTCTATGGCTTAAAAATTTTGTATTTTAAACTTTACTTGCCAATAAATCATGAAAATATTTATCTAAGTTAGGTTTTAACCTTAATTTCAATTCTCCAAAGTTTCAAATTAATTGGGCTAATAATTTGAGTTTAATTATTTTCATTTAAACTCAAATTAACCCAAATATACCTAATAATAATTAGGGATTTTGTGTTTAAAGGATTGTCCTCAGTGAGATGAATCCATATAGCTCTTATTTGCATTTTTTGGTTAAGTATTTTATTTTCTATATTTTTTTTAAAATTTTTGTGCATTTTCACCATTTGTTTTAAATATGAAAATGTGGATTTTCTATTTTAAATAGTTGGCACCATGTGGCGCTGATGCAGCACTATTTGCCACATGGCACGGCGCCATTGGACTAGTTGGATCCATGTAGAACTAGTTCAAAAAATGGCAGCCACATGTGATAATTTACGATTGTCTGATATCTGATCTAACAATCATGATTTCACCTGTGGATCCTATATGGTATTTAATCAAACATCAAGCTCGATCTCAACCGTTCGTTTCTAATAGAAGGAACAGATGATATTGATTTCATCTTCTTTTTTTCTGTTGAAGAACCAAGAACCATTCGCATTAGAGGTTGATTTTTAAAGATCTAGTTTGTTTGTTTCTTGAGCTTTTGATTATGAATCGATCAAGAACTAATTTGCAGCCCATATAAATAGCTTTATCTCACTTAAGTTCATGTTGACTTCATAAAGGACTAATCCAAAATGCCTTGGGGTTAGGCCATGAAAAAGAAGCATTTGATGTGAAACCCATGGACTTAGAAGAAGAGTCTGAAATCATCCTTGATAACTATGGTGTTCCACTCCATATGACAATAGAAGAGATGGAGACTATTGTGATAGGGGATGAGGAAAATAAAAAAATAAATAAAATTAAAGAACAATTTCACTTAGAACAGGACAAGCTGTTAGAAGATGACTTGAGACTACGTGTAGCAAACATTTTTATGGTAGACATGAGGGCATCAAAGAAATATTATGATGAGTCATAAGAGAGTCTATATGTGATCCCACTCAGCAACGGATTCTTCAGTTGAAAAAGAAATATGATCAAATCTTGAGGATGGAGAATAAGATGGAGGAGATATTTCCACCAAAGAAATTCTCCAAAGCTTGATTCCTAGTTCTTCCCAACCTCATTCCTTAGAACATTTAAAAGAATTCCATCTCACAGATGAGAAGAGGTTCGATTTAGAAAACATCATCAAGAAAAAAATAAAATAATAGATGATTTAACTCCTAAAATTAAATTAAAATCTCTGGTGGAACAACAGGTAAAAGAGGCATTGCATAGTCTCAAGGTGCAATTCTGATTCCAAAGGGTTGACCCTACCCTAAGGAATATGATTTTGTACCATACCTAAAGGGATTTGCGCCCCCTTCATTCAAAGTTTTTGATGAGACGAGTAACCCCAAACAACATTTGGCACATTTTTTAGCAAGTTATTGTAATGCTAAAGGACCAATTCGTCAGTAGTTTAACTAAGGTTGCTTTTGATCAATGTATGCAGAGATACTGAATGGTGTAGTGTTCACTTTTACAAAATTAAAATATATATTTGTCAAATGATTCACTAGCATGCAACACCACGTCACTGTGGGTGATTTAATTATTGAAAAGCAAAGGCTAGGGGAATCTGTAGTTGATTATATCTTGAGATGGAAGATTCTCAATCCTAAGTGTGAGCCTCAATTACAAGAGTAGCACGCTATTGAAATACTCCTTTGAAACATCCATGGTCCTATGGATTTCATATTGAAGGGCTTTACCATTAAGACTTTTGGAAAATTACTGAATAAAGACTTTAGCATGCAAGAAGAAGCCCTTAGGATGTCATTCTTAAGAGATCAATCTTCTATAAAACCATCAAAACCTAGGAATGTACTAGAAAAGAAGGCAAGCAAGGTATCTTCAGTGGACAATGGAAAGGCCCTAATTCAAGTTCAAGTAGAGCTACCTCCATATTATAGGCCATCACAACAGTAGTTATCATAAACTACTAAGAAGACTCCTCGTAGCCCTTTCAATGAAAGAATGAGCTAGACATATTTTTTTAGGAGAGAGGAAGTGAGAAAAATTTTAAGAACTTTTAAAAGTAGCTAGATTTCAAACAACTTGATCTGAAAAGACTAGAAGAAGTCTTGAACTATTTATTATCCATATTATCAGATGTTGGGTCACACTATTGAAGATTGCTTCACTTTTAAGGATGGGCTTGAAATAAATTTTAAGAGAGGGCTGGTAATAATTCCCAAAGAGTACTTAGTGGACCATGGACAAGGGTCCATTAAAGTAATTACAGGTGAATCTTCCACTTCTTCTTCTTCTCCTTCAAATGAATGAGATATTGCTTTATCCTATTCTTCAAAAAAATTATTGAATGAAAACATTTAAACATTACATGTAGGATCAGATGAAGACTAGGAAGAAGATCATCCAAATTGATCCAATGCATCAAAAAGCATAGTCCCTTCACTACCCCATTTAGCATCATTAGATGTTCAGGTGACTGGAGATAGTGGTGAGAGAGAAATATCTATTGTATCCAAGAGACTTTTGTGTGATAAAAATGGAAAGCCGAGGCCTTACATTCCTTTATCTTTATATACTTATTTCAGTAATATGAATAAAAAGCCCACCTCTAAATGTGTTTCTTACATTTTTACCATTTCTGTTGAACATGTCAAAAGTAAAGAAAAATAAGAAGATGATAAAGAGTTCTTATGCTGATAGTAAAAGTCCTATAGATAATTTGCAAGGAAATCCTATTAACATAGAGATAGAACTATCTAATTTTGAGCAATCTTTGGAAAAGGATTCTAGTGACGAGGAACGAGTTGACATGACCCATGGAGATATCACTGAGATTAATCACCATAATGGAAAGGTTTTGCCACCTTGCCTACCTCCTTTTCCCAAAGAAAGGTAAATAAATTGTTGATAAAAATTCAAAACCTTTGCAAAAAGATTCAGTATTCGAGCTAATTGTTCCTAAGGTTGACTATAATGTTTTAGCCAATCTTAGGAAACTTCCTACTAGATTAAGCATTTATGATACTTTTATTCTATCTAAAGAAATGAGAGAGTCATTTGTTCAGGCATTACCCAACCTAGAGATATGTCTAACACAGTTGGCAACAACTTCTTCAGATGAGGCTTGCTACTTCAAAGTTCATGGGATTAGCTTCTCCAATGAAGATTTACTTTTAGAAACCACAAATCATAATCAACCCCTTTACATTTCTGTCAAAGTAGAGAATATCAGATTATCAACAAGCCTTGTTGATCCTGGTGCCTCAAAAAATATTATGAACTTTAAAATACTATCATTTCCAAGGATTGATACAAGGAGGTTTAGTTCTGATAAGATGTTACTATAAGGGTTTAATGAAATGGGTGAGAAAGCTTTAGGTTCAACCACTTTATTTTTGAAAATACAAGGATTGAAAACTAAAGCAAAATTTTACATCATTGACTCAGAGACATCCTTTAATGATCTCTTAGGCGTGCCATGGATTAATGAATATAGAATAGTTCCTTCATCACTCCATCAGTGTATTAAGTACAGTAACGATAGAGTAGAATACATTATAAAAGGTGGCATACTGCCATTCTCTATTCATGAGATTGAGCCTTATGATGATGCTGCTTACTATATGCCCAAAAGGTAAGTGTCTGATTCTATAAAATCTAGCATTAATAAGGAATATAAGAAAATAAAAGAAGAAATTTACAAATGAAAAAATAAAAATAAAAGAAAAGGAGGGGGAAAAAAGAAAGAAAAGAACCTCTAATAACATAGATTGATTTGAAAACTAGTTCTGATAAAGATTTCAAACAAAAGAATGTCTTAATAAAATTTAAAATTTCATGAGAGTCAGATAGTGATGAAGAACAAATTCAAGCATTAAAGAATGAACATGAGCTATCTACCTATGAAAAATTGAAAAGGTATGTAGATACTTTGACTTCTTTTTCTCAAAATAAAATCTCATATGTAGAAGTCAAAGTAGCCTCCAACCTTTCAAGAGTAGATGGAAAGCCGTTGAAGTTTTTTTTTGTACCTCGATCCTCAAGCTTAGAAGGAGATGTAAAGCTTGAAGATCCATTTTCTAATGAAATAATAGAACTCCCTTTCGACTAGTATCTTGATTATGTTAAAAATGCTGTAAAATAGAGATTAATTCTTCATACTTGGCCCAGAGATATGGCCCATAGAGAGCTTTTGGAATACCAAAACTAAAATTCAAAATCTAAAGCTTGTGTTGGGTTTGGTATCATTAGATCCTTGGATGATAATGAACACTACTTAATGATAAAGAATCATATGGCATATGATCAACTCTTTGGAATCCTATCTAATTTCTTAGAATGATCCTATCTTGAAACATCAAATGATCCAGATGATTATTTAATTCAAAACACATCCCCATAATTTGAAAAAGAAATAAAATCCACTATTAATGAATTAAGGGAAATCAATTACACAAGGCCAACTTTCATTAGTTCATTATTAGGTCCAAAAGATTCTAAAGAGTTGATTAACATACTTTCTGAATATAAAGATTATTTTTCATGAAATTATGATGAGATGCCAGATTTATCTCTAGATATTGTAGTTCATAAACTAGAGATTAAATGTGATGTAATTCCAATAAAGCAAGCTCTTAGACGCATGTATCTAGAAATTGAACAATAAGTGATCACTGAAGTAAAAAAATTAATTGAGGCCAGGTTTATACTAGAAGAGCAATACCCTTTTTGGCTAGCAAGCCTTATCCTGGTAAAGAGAAAGAATAGCTAAATATGCATTTGTGTTAACTTTAGAGACTTGAATAAGGTTTGTGACAAATATGAGATCCCATTGCCGATTCCAAAACTTATGGTGGACATATCCTTTTCGCATGAAGTATTTTCATTCATGGATGGATCATCTATGTATAGCCATATAAAGATGGCTCTAGAGGATGAAAAGCATACAGTGTTCAGAACTCTTATTAGCATATTCTATTACACAGTCATGCCATTCGATCTCAAAAATATCTGGGCCACTTATCAAAGAGCAATGGCTAGAATATTTGATGATTTAATTCATAATTAGGTCTAATATTATATTGATGATATATTCATTGAGAGTAAAGAAAAAGAAAATCATTTATATGGCTTACGTATTACCTTTGGGCAGTTATGTTGTTATAACCTAAAAATGAATCCCTTAAAGTGTGCTTTTGGAGTAACTTTAGAAAGTTTTTAGGATTTGTAGTGAGGCATTGTGGGATCAAAATTGATCTAAAAAGATAAAAACTATTATAGAAATGTTGTCGCCTAGGAGTCTTACACAGTTAAGGTTATTTCAAGGAAGGTTGGCATATTTAAGAAGGTTTATATCAAACTTATCTAGAAGATGTCAACCATTTGCAGTGTTGACAAAAAAATGATTACAAATTTATTTGGGATGAGAAATGCCAGAGCACATTTGAAAGCCTAAAATAATACTTGATGAATCCTCCTATTTTGGCTTCTCTGATTCTAGGGAAGCTATCAATCTTGTATAGTGTAGCTTTAGATGAATCACTTGGAGCTTTATTAGCTCAAGTTAATAAAGAAGGGAAAGAAAATATCTTTTATTAACTAAGTCGTAGAATCGACCTAGTAGAGATGAATTATCCACCTATTGAAAAGCATTGTTTGGTTTTAGTTTTCACCACTTAGAAACTAAGGCATTACATGTTTTCTCATAAAATAAATTTGATTTCTATAGTGAATCATTTGCAATATCTCATGACCTACCCGACATTGTCTAGACATCTAATACATTGGGATATGATCTTATTGTAATTTAAGATCATATTTATTCATCTTCGTGCTGTAAAAGGTCAAGTTGTAATTGACTTCTTACCAGCACATCTTTTACCCGAGGGTTCTCCATTACATGATAATCTTTCAGATGAACAGATCATGATTTTAGAGGAGGAACCTAATGTCACTTGGGAATTATATTTCATGGTGTAGCATCGTCGAAGAAAATTATAGAATTAAATTATGTTATCCTTGGGAAGGCAGGGATTGGATTGATTTTCATAACTCTAGACAAAAGAATGATGCGATATTCCTATCATTTGGTTGAGCATTGTCAGAATAATGAAGCTTAATATGAGGCTCTTATAACTAGACTAGAGTTAGCAATCCTTATGAATATTAAGAATATAAAAATCTTTAGGGATTCCCATCTAGTAATTAATCAAGTAAGTGGAATCTATAAGATTTTGTACACTAAGATTTTCAGTTATTATCAATACACAATAAAATTGCTTGAAAAGATCCCTTTTATAACTCTATATAGAATATCATCTAAAGATAATTTTGTAGCAAATACTTTGATTAAACTTGTTAAAGAAATCATATGCCCAAAAAAAGTATGTATATATATAGAAGTTCAGAATCAACAAGTTTTATCCATTATAGATTTAGATTACATGAATAGAAAAATAGAAATGCAAAGGGTAGCCACTCTAGCTGAAGGTCAAGAAGAATGTGATTGGAGATAACCATTCATTGACTAATTAAGTAAGGGGTAGCTACTTGAAGACAAGTCATTAGCAAATCAAATTAAGAAATGGTTCTTGTGTTATGCATTAATCAATAATGTATTATATTACTAGCCATTTAATCAAATGTGGCTACGATATTTGAATAAATAAGAAGCCTATAGGATTGTAACTGAGATACATTCTAGATTGTGTGGTGCTCACCAATCTGGACCTAAAATGAAATTACAAATTAAAAGACTCAGATATTATTAGCCTTTGATTTTAAATGATTGCATGGAAACTGCACATCGTTATCATCAATGCCAAATAGATGATGTGGTACTAGACCAACCTCTTAATGTACTACACCCAACTATTTCCTTTTGAGCTTTTTAAAGTTGGGGTACTAACATCATAGAGTTTATTAATCCTCCTTCATCAAAGGGGCATCACTTTATATTTGCATCACCTAATTATTTTTCTAAGTGGGCTGAAGCAATTCCACTGAATGAAGTGAAAGCATACCATGTGCTTAAATTATTTTAGGAAAAAATATTATATATCAATTTGGTGTTCCTCCTCGAATCATATCTGATAATGGTTCATCATTTAAATGCACCTAATTAAATATTTTGTGGCTTGACATAAAATTGATTGGAGATGTTCAACCATCTATTACCCTAAGGCAAATGGGTTGGTCAAAGCATTTAATAAGAATCTTTTACACATTTTTAAAAAGACACTTGATGAAAATAAGTGTCAATGGCATGAAAAGTTAGTTGAAGCTTTATGGGACCATTAGATCGCATATAAGACATTAACTCAATCTACACCATATTTTTTTAGTTTATGGAATTGAAGTTGTTCTTCCATTGGAAGTGAAACTACCTTCATTGTGGATACCAGTTAATAACAACATTACAATATATCATAATCATAAACTTCGACTGAAAGAACTTGAAAGCCTTGAAGGAAAATGTCTAAAAGCTCAGCAAGACCTTGAACTTTACCAGTCTTGCATGGTTCAAGCACATGATAAGTTGGTCCATCCTAAAACTTTCTAAGTAGGAGACTTGGTCTTCATTCTTAAATGACCAATTTTATCTCATCGCATGATAGGGAGCAAATTCGAGCCAACATGGGAAGGATCGTTCATGGTGGAACAACTCTATGAAGGAGCCTCTTATCAATTAATTACTTGTAATGATGAACGTTCAATGTCACCTAAAAATAAATGTCACTAAAAAAAATTATGTATAAACTATACTTTAATTACAAAAAGTGATGATCAATAAAAATATTTTCAAAATTGCATCTTTTGTAATTTATTTTGACTCAAGCATTGTCTCTTTTAAATTCAATGTAATGGATTGTAAACTTATACAAATTTTATTAAATCTTTTTAATGCACAATCTCTATATTCTTATAGGATAAGAGCAAGCCTATTTATGGCACCCTTCTTATTAATTTCTTGGATTTGGAGTAAGCCTTTGTGCACCATTTCCATAAGTTTGAAGAAAGCCTTTTATGCCACCATTGCTACTATTCATGCGATAAGATTAAGTCATCAAGACCACTTTTTTATGAATTAGACTACTTACGTTAGGATTAAGTCATTAAGACCCCTTTTCTATTAGTCAAAATTGAGGTTAGGAATAAGTCATCAAGACCCCTTTCCTGCATTTTAACTATATAAGTTAGATTAAGCCATTAAATGCCCCATCTTAATAGTTAATCAAAAAGGAGTAAGTCCTTTAGTAGGCATCCTTCAAATGTCAAGGATTAGGAATCAAGTCACTAAGACCCTTTTCCAATTAGTTAAAAAAAATTTGAGGGTTAAGATTAAGTCATCAAGACCCTCTCCTCAACCTAAGCTATTTAGGTTGGAATAAGCCATTAAATTTCCCTTCCTAATAGCTAATTAGAAAGAAGTAAATCCCTCAGTAGGCTTTCTTTCTGAAATACAAGGATAAGATTAAGTCACTAAGACCCCTTCTTATCAAATTGACTATATGGTTTAGGATTAAGTCATCCAGACCCCCTTCCTACTAGTCAAAAAACTAAAGTTTTGGATTAAGTCATTAAAGGCTCATTTTCTTCATGGTAGCTATTCAAGAAGGGATCAAGTCATTGAAGACCCCTTCTTAATAACTAATTAGATAGGAGTATGTCATTTAGTAGACATCTTTGTAATGATAGGTTTAAGTCATTATGACCCATTTTCGTTTCAAGCTATTCAGGTTGAAACTAAGCCATTGAAGACCCCTTTCTATTAGCTGAATTTCACTATATTAGAATCTTAATCCTTGCGACCACCATTCTAACTCAAACCAAAAGAAATTAAGGAATGAAAATAAGTCATTGAATACCCCATTTCTATGGGTTATTCAAGTTAGAAACTAAGTCCATGAAACTGAAAGAATGCGCCCCAAGACTCCCTCCACATCCCCAACTCTAGTATGATCTTGCTTCCTCTAGGGCACTAGAGAGCTTCCTGACATTCCTCCAAAAGATTATTTGGGTGTTACCTCAAATTAGAATGACCAAAAGCTTATTATAGAACAACCACTTGATGTCATAGAAACAAATAGATGTAATATCACGCCCCCTATAAACAATACACATTTACTAAATGTGGATCAACAACCCATTCAATCCAACCATACAAAGCACAACAACACTGGCATACAACCTCATACATCCTCACTTCCAGTCCAACCATCAGTCCAAGAAGATTTTAACAATGCCCCCTTCTTTTGCTGTCCAGACTAAATACAACCAGTTGATGTGCTATCATCTAATATTATATAGTAGGAAGTAAATTTTGACAATTTAGGCTACACAATCCAAAATATAGATGATGAATGACTTATTCAAAATTCTAAAAGGAATAAACATAAAGGTATAAGAAAACTACAATATCTTAACATGAATGTTGCATCCTACTCGGGTATTACTTCTTCACTGGTATTCTTGTAAATGTTGATGACCAAATTATCACAAGAGCCTCTAGGGGATCTAAACACCCCAATCATGACTAACTTTCTTATTTGGAATATCAAAGGCATTGCAAATAGTGCTACCTCAAATATGCTTAAGAGCCATATCATAATTTATAATCTTCAAATCTTTGCAATACTTGAACCACTCATTCAGACTCAGAGCATGGACAAGTTAAAAAGGAAGTTTCATCATTATAATATTTTCCAAAACTACACAAATAAGATTTACCCCTATTAGATTCAGCTCTTGACCAATCACCCCCAATTTTTTACATGTTTACATTACTTGTAGTAATTTCTCCATCCAAGCTACAATTGTTTATGCAACATGCCTAAAAGATTCAAGGAAGGAACTTTGGGCTAATATTATCTCATTGAATCATAATTGCCAACTTAGTTGGCTTGTTGGGGGTGACTTCAATATGATCACAAATTATAATGAGAAAAAAGGTGGAAAAAAAACCAAAAGAGAGTGTTATGGAAAAATTTGCAATTATATTGATGAAGCATAGTTATTTGATCTTGGCTTTTATGGGTCCTCCTTTACTTGGAATAGAGGTAAGGTCTTTGAAATAATTGATAGAATCTTGCTTAACTCCCACTAGTTTGCCCATTTTCAATATACTACCATATGACATCTGAATAGAACCTGCTCTGACCATGGCCCCTTACTAGTAACTATTAATCTTTTAAGCAAACCAATCAAACCCATTTTCAGATTTTGGAACATGTGAACTAAGCATGATCTATTCATAAATTACCTACAAAATGAATGGAATACTAATTTTCTTGATCCATGGACTAGATTATGGAAATTGCATAAGAGCTTAACTCTTTGCCTTAAATAATGGAACTGGTCTATTTTTGGCGACATTCATCATAAAATTGAAACACGAGAGGAAAGAGTTGCTACTCTAGAAAATATCCACACAAATGACCCTTCTAAAGATGTTGAAACTGAACTAAAGCAGGCTCAGCTAGCACTCAATAATCTCATAACTATGAAGGAAGACTACCTATCACAAAAGATAGTTATGACAAACCTAAGGGAAGGTGATAGAAATAAAAAATATTATCATGCATGAATTAAGAAAAGGATGGAGTACAAAGCCATCACTTGAATCAAATCAAATCATGGATAGTTAGAAACAAAAGAGGAAATCATTGAAGATGGAATGAACAATTTCCATTCTTTATTCATAGAGAAAGAGGTTAACTTGTCACTATTCTGTCCTAATCTACTCAACACCAATTTTGATGCAAACCAACTTCAATTAACAAATATTCCTTTGGAAACTAAAATATGGAATAACCTTAACTCCCTTGATGGATCTAAAGCTGCTAGCTTTGATGGTTACACATCACACTTTTATCAGCACTCTTGGAATTGGATCGAGCAAGATATCACTCCAACTATTCAAGTCTTCTTTGAAGGACATGATATTCATAAATTCTTTAGCTCCACTACAATTGCTCTTATACCAAAGTCCCCTAACAAATATAATTGGGAAGAGGTGGTAACCTTAACAGCCTATCATCTGTTATTAGTAAACTCATCAGCAAGATTATTTTTACTCGTCTCCAACCACATATGGCTAAACTGACCTACAACAATCAGTCTGCCTTCGTCCAAGGGAGAAATATAATAAATAACATCCTCCTTACATAAGAACTTATTATTGATCTTCATAAAAAATGTAGAGGTGATAACCTTAACATTAAACTTGATATAAAGAAGGCTTTTGACACCATCAACTGAGAATTTACACTAGCAAACCTGAATGCTAAGGGGTTTCTCAATGAAATTCTGCTCTCTTATCAAAAGGTTACTCTCAAACAACTACTCTATTATCATCAATGGTGAGGCACATGGGTACTTCAAAGCATCAAGAAGTATTAAATAAGGTGACACGTTCTCTCCATCCCTTTTTATTCTTGCTATTAATTACCTCTCTAGAATGTTGAATGAAATCCATCAATCTAAGAAAGCACTCAACTATTCAACCAATGGGAGAATCCACATATCTCACTTAGCATTTGTTGATGACTTCCTTGTAGTTTGCAATGAATAAAAAAGATCTATTCAAAAATCATGCTTACCCTCAACACTTTTGAAGTAATTTTAGGTATGCCCTTTAACAAATCAAAGTGTTAATTCATACTTGGCAAACACTATGAAACAGACTTGAAATGGATTCATGAATACACTAGTTTTACACATTCTCATCTTCCACTCAAATATCTTAGAGTCAACATTTATAAAGGATGACAAAAATCATGATACTTTGATGGTGTTATAAGCTCTATACAATCTAAAATCAAATCCTGGAAAAATATTTTTCTTTTAGTTGGTGGGAGGATTACCTTACTTTAGAGCATTCTCAACTCTATACCTCTATACCTCTATATTCTCTTTAATCCATGATGATGCCTAATCACATTCAACTTAAGATTAAGAGAATTTTCAACAAATTCTTATGGAGCAAAAATAACAAGTCTATTCATTGGAGGAGTTGGAAAAAGATATGCAAACCAAAAATAGACGGTGAATTGAGTTTTCGATCTCTTGCTACTTTTGTTCGTATCATTCTAATGAAATTAGGGATCAACTTTAACATAACAATTCCTTATGTGCTCACTATCTTCTAAGTAAATATTTCTACAAGACTCATCCTTTAGTAGTTCAGCAAAAAAAGATAGATTCCCCACTTTGGAAGAGTTTGTTACATCATAGAAGGCATGCTGAGAATTTAATTTTTTTTGGCAATTGGGGGCATGGTGAACTCAGCTTCTCAACTGAACATTGGCTTCCAAATTTCCCAATGTCTAACTTCCTTCTTAAGAACATCTTTATTCAGACGCCTGTTTCTGAATTCTAGAATGATGGTAATTGGAACATCCCGAAACTCAAAGAACATCTTCCTGATGACATTCTAAATGAAGTTACCAGAATCCCACTCACCACCAATACAAAAGACAAATTGATGTTAAAAGGTTCTAATGCCAATTTCAGTATGGCCAAGACAATTTCCCATTCTATTTACCAATCTGGCATTACCCCTAACTGGCAACCACTCTTCTAGATTGCAACTATAAAACCATCCATCTCCTTCTTCTGTTGGAGACTATGTCATAATCTGATACCCACAGATGACATTCTTAAGTTAAAGGGTCTTAAAACCACCTCCATTTGACACATATGTAGAAAGGAGGAGGAATGTATCATCCATCTATTTATTACTTGCCATATCAGCAATTCAATCTGGACTGCAATCCACTCTTTTTTGACATTAACAAACTAAATGAGAACACTTTATATAATTATTTTAAACTTGGAATAGTCCACATCATTTCACCAAAATAGATAAGCTTTGCATCATTCCAATTATAGTTATATGGTTCATTTGAATGATAAGAAATTCTAATAAGCATGGAACTCAACAAGGAAGTAAAAAATGATATCTTATCTCATATCAAAAGCTACATTCAAAAGCTCGAGGTTGCTAACTTATTCAAAAGGCCTTTCATGCCCAGGAAGATGCCGCATACTCTCCATCCCCTCCTCCTCAAATGGAATAAACTAGAATTCAACTGCATCAAAATCAATATTTACAGTAGCTGCAAGTCATCTTAGGAAATTGCTGGTATTGGTGGTGTCTTTTATACTCACACTGGTCAATGTGTTTACCTATTCTTCATTTTTTGTTATGTTTCGAATGCTCCCCATGCTGAAGCTTTGGCTTGTCTCACAGCTCTTAAATTTGCAATCTCCTTCAATCTAAGGAAAATCTAGATTGAAACAGACTCTTCATTACTTTGTAATTGTCTTTTCTAAGATGATCATTACCTTTGGTACATGACCTACATCGTCAGGCACATTTTACTTTTATCCAACAAATCTCTCTACATATCAACAACATTCGCGGGGAGGGGAACAACCCCGCTAACATTTTGGCAAAGATGAGATCTCATGTAGATAGTCCAACCTTCTCTTTTCAGCCTCTACCTCAAATTCTCTCTTCACTACATAGTGACCTTTTAAATTTGCCTTACATCAAAAAAGTGTTATGTTTTTATCTTTTTCTCTTGTCTTCCTACTGTTTGTACTCTTTTATTTTCATAGTTAATGGCATCTTTGCTTTTAAAATAAAATTAAGCCCATGAAACGCTTACTTATTAGTCAAAATCTTAATTAAGCTAATGAAAGTCCCTCTTCCTTAGCTCATCTATTTAGGTTCTAATAGTTAATTAGATAAAAATAAAATCTTTAGTGTTATATTTCTTTGGTTAAAATTCATATATTTTAGATAAGAGTAAGTATCCATGTTGGCATCCTCTCCAACTATTATCTATAAGCAGGAGTAAGTATCCATAATGACATCCTTTCTAGGAAAATCTCTCTATTGAGTTTATGTTATATAATTAGATTCCTCATTAAGACTTTTACTAATGACATCACCATTCTTCTTAAAAATTAGTGAATCTAAGTTTCTAAGAATGAATCATTCTAAATTAAAACAAATTCATGCATGCTTTTGCCTATCTTTTATAACCAAACTAATAATAAAATCTAAAATCAAAACCAAACTCAAATTCTTCCAAGCTTATGCTTATGATTCTATTAACTAATTTGGTCAACTCTAATATGTGCAGTGTACTCTAGTTTATCCATTACACATATTGAGGGTCCATTTGTTGATCATATTTTTGGATGAGTTTAACATCATCTCTAAACAAGTAATTAGATATCTAATGTTAGATTAGAAACCTCCTAATTAGGCACTTAGGACATTACATCCAGTGATCTAATGTATCCTTCTAGGATTTGACCTAACCCAACAGGATTAGGTGGACTGAAACCAAACTCAAATATAAATAAATGATTGAATCAAACACATTCAAATTGAAACTTAAATCCTATTGATCTTAGACTAAGAAAATTTGGGTGATTGTCCCAATTATCTTGTTTAAGATCAAAAATAATCAAATCAAAAGAAATTTAAATGAAATAAAAATAAATTCAAATCATATCAAATAAAAAGCATAAAATCATTACATGTATATGAATGGAGTGAAAATAAATGAAAGTCAAATGAAAGTCAACCATTGAACATAAGGTTGACATATGTGGGTTCCACCAAGTCAAAGGCCAACTCATCATAATTTGACCAAATTGAATCATTTCAAAGGCTTAAAATAATAAAATAAACATGTTTATATATGAACTAAATGAATCTAAATCTAATAAGGCCATAAATGGGCTAATTAGATCATTTGATCTAAATAGGCTTAAATAGACATTATTAAATTCAAACTCAAATTAAATTATAATTAATTCAAATTAATTATCCAGAATCATTTAGAAATTGTCTTGAAACGTAATTTGACCAATCATAGGGATTAATTTGATTAATTTAGTCAATTGACCCAATTAAACCAATGTTAACCCATTAAGACCTAAATTGGGTCAAAGTGGGTTTCAAATTTAAAATAATTGAAATTTATTGATCCAAATCATCCCTAATACTTGGATAAATATAATTAAAAGGTGAGTACATTTTGATTGAGTAGCCATTTGACTCAATTGGATTCAATCTAACTCATTTAAGCCATAATGGGTTAAGTATTGAAATAAACAAACAATCAATTCCAAATCTCATGAAACCCACTTATTGGAAATATTTTAAATGACTACATAAAAAAAAAAATTAAGGTCAAAATCTAGGATCAATCCATCAAATAGAATAAACTAGACCAAGCCAAAAGGGAAAGATACTTAAGTGACATAAATCAAAGCATTTGTACTCAAACTTATATTAATCATCTTGGAATGTATCTAAACTCAACCTACAATGAGTTTAGGGTAATTGACAGCCAAGATTAAACAAATTAAAAGGGTCCAAGTTCCAAAAAGGGGAATATGCCATGAAGAAAGATAATGAAGCATGATAAACTGTTTCCCTAATCCATTTATCCTACTCCATTCTTCAACTAACCACCCCTTGGAGCTAGCCTCCAAGGATGGCAATCACCTAGGTTGGCCATGGTTGACTCCCCTCCCCTTATAGCTTTCAGCCACCAATGAAAAATGAAGAATGAGCTTTTCTCAAGTTGTTTTTAGTATTCCATCACCTTTCTCAAGCAAAATGAAGAAGAGCACACCCTTCCACCGATTCTCATGCCACCGGTAAGGCAGAGTTCGACTAGACTCACCATAAAATGAGAGAAGATTGGCCTATAGATCGATCCATGGGGAGGCAATCCAATTCCTTGCATCTAGAGGCTTGCCACATTCCCACAAAGCTTTTCGCATCATCCCGATTGCCGGAGATCACCGCTAATGAGGTGTGGGTTCAAACTGACCACTATTGCATTCGATTTTAGTCCTCTCTGAAATAAATTTGATCTTAAGTGAGATTGAGCCATAGAAATGCATTCTAAATGCTCTCTTGATGGATTTGCAAATGAAATCAAGTGATTTCACCACCTTGATTGCTAGAAATCACTTGAATTTAATGGATGACGCTCGGTTCTCACCATCAATAAATAAGACACAATCTCCATCGTCTGTTCTTTCTTTTTAGAGCAGCCGGTCAAGATCTAGTCAGACATCTGATTAAATCCTATATTGGATCCATGGGTGAAATCATGACTGTCTGATCAAAGATTGGACGGTCATAAATCAGCCCACGTGGCCACCATTTTTTTGAGTTGGATCCATATTGATCCAGCTGGTCTAATAGTGCCGAGCTGTGTGGTAAACAACATCGTGTTAGTGCCACATGACGTCCACCGTTTAAAATAGAAAATCTGGATTTTTTGAATTTAAGAAATGATAAAAAATGCATAGAACTTTAAAAGTTCATAAAAAATAAAATGCTCAAGTAAAAAAATATAAAAAAAAGGGCTCTATGGATTCATCTAAGTGAGCATAATCCATAAACCAAAAATCCCTAATTTTTAGTGGGTATTTTAGGTTAATATGAGTTTAAATGAAAATAATCAAGCTCAAATTACACATAAACAATTAATCCAATGGATTTGAAACTTTGAGGAATTGAAATTAAGATTAAAACCTACCTTTGATAAATTTTGCATGAATTATTGTCACGTAAATCTAAAAATACAAAATTTTCAAGCCAAATTCTTAATTTAATGAAATAAATTAATATTAAATTAAAACAAAATCATGAAAAAGTATAAAATCTACTTGAATCATCATAACAAATCTTAATGAACCTAAATACATAATTAAAACTTATTGAAACCCCATAATCCCCAAAATGACCTAATTTATTAATTCAATTTCAAAAAATTATATTAAATCAACCAAAATTTTAAAATTCTAAATAAACCATCTATGGATGCATCTTTTAAAGGAGAATTTAAGAAAATTAAAATTCCTAATTAATTCTTCTTTAATTTAGGCTTAATTTACATTTTATTAAAATAATTAAAACCATAATTAATCCTAAATTACACATCTGATTAGGATGAAACTTTAGGGAACTTATATTAGCAAGGAACCTCACTTACCATGCAAATTTGAAGGTCAAATAACCTCTAGATTTGAAGTTATTGAATTTCAAATCTCTAGGTCAATATAATTAAAATAATAGATCAAAAAATTACAAAAATTATAAAAATTTATAAAATTGATTTTAAACATTACCATTAACATTAGAATACTTAAATAAAATTTTTCAACTCTCTGAAGTCATAGAATTTGATTAATCATACACTTAGGGTTTAATGAAATAATTTAAAATATAAAAAACTAATCAAACTTTAGGTTAATATTAAATTCACAATGAATCAATTGAAAAATAAAATTAATTAATCTCTTAATTTCATATCTAAATATGAAATTCATTAAATCCTTTGAATCTATTTGCATTAATAAACAACATAATCTTAAATATAACTGAAAATAATTAATCAAAATAATCAAATAACTTAAAATGGCTTAGATTTAATTGGAAGCCCAAAGTAGTTCATCTCTTAGGCATCCTAGGTTATGGTTAGTAAACAAAACTCTATCTTAATAAATTAAACCAAGTAATGAAATATATATATATATATATATATATATATATATATATATATTTACATTAAGCTTACTTTGAATAAGAAATTATAAAACATAAGACAATGAATTCCTTAAATGATAAATTCAAGACTTCCTAAAGATTGGTTAAAACTAATCAAATTAACTTAGCTAAATTTATATACATAAATATTAATGAAATAAATGAATGAAATCATCCCTTGTAATTAATTAAGTTATTTTATCTAAATTCACCAACATAACATTAATGAAATGAATAAATAAAATTAATTAAAATCAAATAAATCTAAATGATAAATTAAGAATCTAAAATTGAATAAATCATGAAATTGAAATATAATAAATCATTTAAAGGATGAAATCAAAATCAAATTTGAATTAAGATATCAACTTAAGTAAGTTAGTTCATTCAAGTTAATAAACATTAATAAACATAAACATTAATGAACTAAATAATTAAGATCAATCCAAATCAAATAGATAAATAATTAAAACAAATAAGATTAAATGAACATTTAATTAAATAAAAAAAACATAAGATCAAGTCTGAAGCTAAGTTATAATATACACACACACACACACACACACACACACACACACACACACACACACACACACTAAATAGCATCAAATATAAATTAAAGAATCAAATCAAATTTAAAATGAAAGCCAAAATCAAACTAAATCATGGTAACATGGACTTTAAATTTAAGATTTGAAGAAGCATTTTGAATCTTAACTAAAGATCATAAATCAAACCAAAGAAATATTAATTAAAGCAAAAAAAAAAAGAAGTAAAATAGAAATGAAATCCCCAAATCTCATTAACATAAAACTCTAACTGTAAGAGAAAAAGGTAAAACATAAATCAAACTCAACTTAAAATAAGTCACTAAAATGAATTCAAAAGAGGTTAATTAAGATACTTAAGATCTTAGTTTGACCCATAGAATGAAGATCTCATTTTACTAAGATTTAAGACGTTTAATAGAATGGGTTCAACCCAAAGTGGAATTTATTTTATTCTTCATTCTTGAAAACTTAAATTCCACTTTAACATAAAATAGAATTAAAAAAGGAAATGAAGTCATAAATCAATTAAATCACTTAAATTGAAACCACCCAATAAAAAATGGAACAAAATTAAAGAATAAAAAAATCAAAATCAAAAGAATGAAAATAAATTTTTTCATAATTAGCAAACATATGACATATAGTCTAGACACCTGAGGTCGCAGGGCTACTAGTCTGAAGGAGGTATTGATACCTCAAACTTCTGGTTTAACAATGACACATACCTGTGAAGTGAAATTATGCAAAGTAAAAATCTTAAATCAAATTAAACCAACCTTTGGAAATCAAATCAAAACTTGAACTTAAAATGCCTAATAAAGTTATACCACATAAATCCAATTTCATATACATTGGACTATTAGGTCACTGACCTTAGACTTAAGTTAGGTCAATGTTCTATGATGTGAAATATTTTTTTTTATTTTGTGGTGTAATATTTTAGGCTGGATGGCTAGGATTATTTTCCTGTTAGTCTAGATGGTATGGCATTCTTTTTAGACTAACATTATTTTCTACAGGGGGATGTGATAAAAGGGACCACTGTAATAAAATATATAAATATTGTTTACTTGCAGATATGCTTAAGTCCCTAAGCATAGTTTAATAGGATAGGTGGGCTTGACAAGTAACTAATACTAAACCCATATGTTTACAAAGTATAACTACTAGAGTACTGTTTGCATTTCCAAACGTCTATTTTGTAGGGTTTAGGATTTTTTTTTTGGAATTTTAAAAGAAATTTAAGCATAGTATTAGATTAAGATATTTGGGGTCTAGGAATAATAGGACTTGACCCTATCAGTGCATGGTCTTAGTGGTCCATTATGAAGCCTATGGAGGTCCCTAAAGAAGGTGATGATCTTGAAAGAAAATCCCCATAAATCAAACTTTTAGTTCTAAGCTGGGTTGTTTAAGAGTAAAGCTCGACCACCCATTTTTCCTTTTCTTCTAAGGTGTGCAGTGGTACTCAGTTGTATTGTCCTATTTTAATTAAATTAGTTTGATTTATTTTGAGTGTGCATAGAAATAATTAACTTATCTTATGTTGTGTTTCTATGATGAAACTCTTGGAATGTTAGGCTATTAAAAAAAATTTAATTTTATATCTAACGAAAATCTAAACAACTTAAACATAAAAAAATAAACAAACTCATAACTTCACATAAATTAAAGCTCTAAGCACAACTTAAAAGCAACTATAAATAGTTAGTTTTTGCGAAATATGATAGCATATTATTGTACTCCATGATTGGGTGCTTCACCCATTGCATATAAGGAGGCATTAACCTTTAAGGATGACTACCCTTTTTGGGGAAGTGTGCCTTCTCTTTTTGATTTGGCCCACAATCGCTTCTAACTGCATATCATTGTAGGCATAAATTGCACACCCATGGCCTTAAATGAATTGTGAGTCAAAACATAAAAAAATGAAATTTGTTGCATTAATTAAATACATATCATATAGGAATAATGAGTGAGTTTAGGTTCTTAGTCTCTTTTCTAAAATAGAATAACTTAGCCATCTTGCATAACATGAAGACTGAATTCATAGATTTAAAAATTGCTTATGTGTAGAAATAATGAAAAAAATATATATTTTAAAATCTATTTTAAAGTATGTTATATGATGATAATTGTGAGATATTTCCATTGGTGTACTTTGAAAAATTAAATATAATAGCTTTACAACAACTCAAAAAAAAAACTTTAGGACAAGCTAATCAAAGCATCCAAATCAATGGAAAAATATTTGCTATTTATTTTATATCAATGTTGAAATTGCTCACTTATTGCCCTCACAAATTCATTATGTAATAAATATTAGGGCCACCATTTTTCTTATTGTTGTCTTAAAAGATTCGTGAAAACCATGATAAGTTTCTAGCTCTTATAAGAGATCTATAAAAAATGGATTATGACATGACAAACATATTATGAAATCTCATCTGATGGTCTATGAATAAGTTACTGGTCCATTTTTCTCCAACAAAGTGTTGAGGTCGTGCATGGAGTTTTAAAAATATATGACTTTATAATATTAATTAATTAAACATATACTTATTACAATAAATTTTCTACATTTCTCTCTATCATTCTTGTCCATAACTACAAACATCATAGAACACATCAAATGTGTGACAAATAAAATAGCTCTCATGAAAATAATAAGCGTAAGAAAATATCATGTATAACAAAACATCATAACGATAGTAAAGATTATAAAATAGATATTTAGTTTAACTCTTAGCATTTTTAAAAAGTGCTTTAGTTGTTATACATTACAGTTTTAAAAATAATGACATAGATAATGAATCCTTCATCAAACACCATTATTATGAAGATCACTCTCCTATGATCACTCATTCCATACAACAATTCTACGATGAGGTCATTTTAACTCTCTCTTTACTTAGAATTATAATTCCCACATTTTTTTTCACAAACCTCTTAGCATGGATTCAATGAATGAGTACCGGTACCAACCATGCTACCAAACATCTAATCTAGCTTCTCTTCTAATTCAGGAACTATGTCATAATACTTAGATTTTCTTTAGTTGGCACTACCTATAGTTCATCATATATGATGTGAAGTTTATGCACATATGTGTATTTTAAAAACAAAAATTGAGATATGAGTGCATATCAATGTTTTACATGTAGCTTCTCTCACCACCACTCATCTTATGCATCAATGGTTCTTCTTCTGGGGCCCAAACCCAATCTAATTGATCCTTATTTTAACTCCTTCAATAATTTATAATTTTTTTTAACTATCTCATTTATTTTTTAGTTGTCTCATGTTGCACTCTTTCAGTTCTCTCCTTAAAGTATTTCGTTAGATCCTGTTAACTCTTTTATTAAAGTGAGTTGTTGGTTAGCTGTTTAATTCAACCTCCTTCAAATAGAGAATAGAACAAATCATTTTCACATCTCGCTCCAAGTGACACTTGCTCCACCTTCTCTAGGATTCCTCATTAGAAGTTGCTAAAAGGGTGTATCAAGATAAACATGTTTTAATTTTAATTAAAGGCTTCTTTTATTTTCTTTTTATTTTAGTGTGTGTGTGTGTGTGTGTGTGTATGTGTGTGTATCTATCTATCTATCTATCTATCTATCTATCTATCTATATATATATATATATATATATATATATATATATATATATATATATATATATATATATATATATATATATATATATATATATATATATTACAAAATATTGAATACATCATATACTCTCTCATGTAATTATGGTCATCAACAAATATTTTCTCATACAAAATAAGAAATAATGCCTTGTGAAACAATAAGATTGTTATACGAGCTTGACAAATAATGTTTAACATCCTAAAATTCAAAAATCTATCCAAGCTAATGTCTTTCCTCAAGAACCCATAAGAGTTCTTGGATCTATTATAGAGTTCATTGAGGCAACCCATAATAAGTCATACTTATTTCATTACCATATTATTGTTGCCTTCAACATAATTCATTTCTCAAAAGCTCAAAGTCCACGCCTAAAAAATAAAACTAAAGTAAAGATTGTAATTAAGCATCTTGAAATTAGAAATGAGATAACCTAGTAAATGTAACAAGAAGAGATACTTTTAAAACATTCATTATCACTGCATCCAAAGGACCCTAAAATGAAAGGAAAAAAAAATCATCATTAAGGCTTTAACAAAAGAAGACCAAAAACATCCAATCAAACCATTTTAAACTTCACAAGAAAAATCTGAAAAATAATTTTCACCATCATAAGAAGCATCAATAGAGATATTAGCATTAGCTTTAACATTATCCTAATCAAGCTGCAAGTGGAGGTATGTGATCATACAAGTAATAGTGTCAAGCGGAGCATTTACAAGTATTTTTTTAGTGAAGGGTCCTCACTATCATCACTTGTATATGAATGATCAACATGCGTACAATTTCAATACAATTTCAATGTCAGTGAAAGAAACAAAATAGAAAAGAGAAGATGGAGTATAAGAGATTGCAATGGGCTATGAGGATGGAGGTAATTTTTTTGAGTAATACTTATTGATGATACTTTAACATTAGCCTAAGAATAAAGATATAGTAGAGGAGAAACATATCTACGAGGATGGAGGATGAGGGATGCAAAGGGAAACAAATCTTGGAGAGGGATGAGGGACGCTAGTGTTGTAACTTCTACATGATGGCAATAGATGAGACATTTGAGGGTTGCGAGAGATGAGGCATGGGTGGGCTTTATAACATATTATGCTGCTAATAAATTTGGAATTACAATTGTTTAAATCACAGATTGGACTCCCTCAGCCTAGGTTGCAAAATGGTGTTTTTGACACGCCAAAAATATGAAACTCATTGCCACTGCCCGGAAATAAATGAAATTGAGTTGCGTGTTCAAACTTAATGTAACTCGATTACCGCCTTGAACGAAGCCTTAGTGTGTTACACCTAAATCATGTATATTTATAAAGCTAATTCAACTACTTATATTTATAATAATATCAAATAATTATTAAAAAGTATGACAAAACTGTAGTAAATACTATAACATTTCAATCCATATTTTTTTCATTTTTATTAGATTTTTTATTACTTAGTAGTGATATGCAAAATATATAAATTTATTAGTTTATTATTTTGCTTGATATTTGAATTATATGTAATTATTTTTTAATAAAATAAAACATTGTATGGGGAATCGAACGCACTCCTTGATTGGATATGATCATATGAACATTTATTCTTTCGTATTTCACGGTAAACCCACCGTAATACTGCCTCGGACTCGGCCTAAAGGGCGAAGAACCCAAACTTGGGATTGTGTACGGCTCGCCGTTCGTAAGGTCTCCTAAAATCTTTCTGCCATTCATTCCCATTCTTCACGGAGTCGCTCGGAACTTCTATCTAGGGCAAGCAAATCGCTTTCGCAGGAAAGAGAAGGGGTAGCAGAGAGTTCAACAGGCGAAAGCTATGGCTTTAACCGGCGGAATCCGATCCGGCCTCAAGGTTATGATGTCTAGTGAATCAGCGTTATCAAAATCAGGCAACTATTCTCTCTCCTTTCAGCAACTGCTGCAATTCAGCAATTGATAATTATCTCTTGTTTCGTTTTCTCTCCAAACCATGTGTAATTTTCCGTATTTGTCTGTATGCCTTTGCATCTATGGCCGTTCGTTGCACTGCTTGCCTACGGACTTTGATGCAGTTGATCTGTTATATTTTAAAATAATATGATGTGTAACTCAATGATGTTTTGCTTTGTTCGGGTTCATACGCGGCTACCTGACAACTTCCTTATGGTAGTTTGAGTGATACATATTTGTTTTGCTGTTTATGTCAACGATGAAGTTTTTACTTAAAAAAATTAATTGCCGATTGTGATTTTCAGATGTATTGAATGATTTGATGTTAACCGATTTTTTCAATGTTTGGAATTATTAATTTAAGTTCCGAATTTCGTGATGTTTTTCTTGTCGTTTGCTCTTCCATATTTGCCTTTTAGAATCTGTCACAGTCAACCTTGCTTATTGCTATTAGGGTGAGGGCGTATAGCCCTATCCCTACCCAAACAACATACTTCATTAATTATGATTGGTCTTGATTATGTAATGGAACATGTTGGGGGTATTTTATTATGTTAAATTGTCTATTTTAAAGACTGTATCTATTCTGGATTTAATTGCAGAAGATAAATTGAGATAGTTTGGGAATTTACAGAGAAACATGGAAGTGCCATTAAGGAATAAGCTTGAGATTAATAACAGGGCTGTAAATGAAGAGGAAAGGCCCAATGTTTGGTGGGTATAAGCTGTTTAGAATGGTTTTCAAGTACTAGAATCTCCAGCAAATGCAGGTCCAAGCAGGAATGATTGTGTGGAAGTATTCTATGTTGGCACTAACTTGTTGGAATAAGTTGGCTTTCTAGTGATGGAAAATAACATAGGCCATCCTATGGATTTTCAACTTTCTGATGCTAATTCATTGTTATTTTAACTAATTCCTAATGATGTATTTTAAGTGCAATTTCTGAAGATGTTGGCTAAATTTTTGATCCTTTCTCATTAGAATCCTCACAAGGTGTATCCCATAGCTTTAGGTAGTGAAATAAGATTGTTTTAAGTTACGCTATATGACATATTATTTGACACCAATTATATATTTGAGATGAGTTCTTTTCAAAGAATATATTTGCCTAATTTAATTAATTTCCATCATTGTCTCATGATGGTTGAAGTTTCATGTTTGAAAAGGTATAATATGGTGAAAGAATTGGGGAGAGTGATAGGGAATTGGATTGGGGGTTATGTTAGGTCCAACATTGTGTTTATATGATACTTTATATTCCTAGTAATTTTAGACCACTCTTAAACAAATCATATCTTTAATGCCACAACTTTTTTTTGCTTATGGTTGGCATTGGGGATGCTAGGCTTGATGCTGTCATCGATACTTTGTTTCATAAAAAAATCTAGATCTTCATTAACCTAAGTCATAGCTTTAACTCACAAGTTTTCTTTTTATTTGGAGTTAGTTTGTGTATGATACATGCTGAATTAGTCTTTAGCATGGCCACAATCCTCCCTACTGCAAATTTTATTTCTTCAAGTTTCTTTTATTTTGGGCTGGTAATTGAGGCAGTCAATGGATGGTGAACCCTAGATTTCTTATTGGCTTAATCTTAATTCTCTTTACTCCAAATGACTTGCTGACCAGTTGATGCTTAGAGCAACGTTGGATGATGGGTGATGTCATCTTTTCAATGTTGTAGATGACATTATAGTTTAGTTACCATCAAGGCCTATTTAACTTGTTTATATTTGGAAAACATTTGGTTGACCAATGTAGTTTAGTATGTTTTATCATTTAATTATAAACACCTGATGACATGGAAATCATGTGGCAATTTAAATTATGTTTTTTTGATTGGATGATCACATTGATGAGGTTCAAAAAATGAGCTTTTGGTAGTTATTAATACCAAAATCTCCAGATGTAAATTAAGCTTTGTTATTCATACCAATTTTAGTTATACACACATACACACACAAATGCACAAAAAGTATTGAATAGATGGCAAAATTCTCATAGATTGTGCTTTTTTATCTGAGTGAAGTAACTAATCAAATTTGATGCTTACCATGAAAATTATGTAATTAGTGTTTTATTATTATGCTTTGGTTCTAATTGGTCAGATCTCTCTAGATTTTGAGTTGTTCATACTTAATGCTCTTTATGGTGATTGTGCACTCAAAAATTCAAGAAAACCATTTTAGTTCTACTTCTTTTCATTACATAAACTTGCTTTCATTGAGGTATTTTAAGGTTGTTTTTTAGCTAGCTTCATTAAGTCAAGATTAAGTGATATTTGTTTACTTTGAGATGTTCAAAGTAGTTGGTAATGGAAATAATCTCAAAGGAGGCATTAATGATAAGATCAAATTAGTATATTAGAAAAACTATAGCTTCGATTGATGAGAATGTTTAGGTCTTTCAACGACATTAATCCATGGATTGAAACAATATATATACTGAATAGTTTCTTAACTAAAAGCATACCTAATGAGATGAAGGTAGCTATAAGGGTTAGTCAAATAATAGAAGAGATGACTTGATGGAGGAAGAGAAGGATAAAGTAATGATTCAATCTCTAATCCCAAGTACAAGTGACATATACACTTATATAAGATTTATAAGATAAGATAAATTGCATTGAGTTTAACTGTAATCATGTTTAATATTGGACAACTCAAAATCCAAACTACATATTATCCAAAATGATAATTTATTTCAATTTCAAATTAGAATAAATCTTAAAGATTCTTATTAAACTCAAAATAAATATAAACCGAATTGTTTGTGTTGCATTAGTGTCTCACATAATTTCATTTAGACATCTATGAGATAATGCAAAAACTTCTGAAAGTGGGGAAAAACTTAGGATTTGTTTGTGTTAGCTATTACTTTCTGTAAACATAATTGTAGAACTATTATGAGGAAATCAAATTTTTTTGAAAGATGTTTTGCATATTTTAAATTTGTCCTCTTATGAAGAAATCAAATAATGATTTTTTTGCAACTACCACACTCTAGCAGACATGGTTGTAAAAATTTATTTTTACCATTCAAATTTATGAAAAAATAGCAAGAAACTTATAAAAAAATAGAACCATCATAGCTATTGAAAAGCAAAGTTGTGAAAAAATTGCCACCCCAAATGGACTCATAGCCTCTAACTGAAACTTTATTTCTTAAGCATTAGTCAATTGAATCTTCTTTTAGTTTCTTTACAAATTTTAATCTCAGACTTACTTTGCTATTTAGAGGTAGATTTATAATTATTTAGCTTAGGATTTGTATTTTAGTTGAAATCTAGATTTGGGACTTTTGGAAAATATATTTTGCAATTACTTTTATGTGTTCAATTATGCATTATGTGATTTGAAATTTTTTTTGTAATGTAGATGTTTTGATAATTTTAGATTGTACATTGAAAAGCAAAGTTGTGAAAAGCAAAGTTGTGAAAAAATTGCCACCCCAAATGGACTCATAGCCTCTAACTGAAACTTTATTTCTTAAGCATTAGTCAATTGAATCTTTTTAAGAAGTAGAAAATATCTAACCTAGGTCAACCCAATTTAATAAATAATCACTATGATTATAAACATAAATCAGAAGATAATTGAATGCAACTGGGCTAACCTAGGTCAACCCAATTTAACCCAATTCAAATCCAAATAAATTTAACCCAAAATCCAATCCATAAAAAACTCAAATTAACCCATCACTCACTTTAAGCTTAATCAAGGTAAGTGACAAGCAGCCTAAAGAGAGGAGGGAATGTAAAAACTTATAGTGACCATGTAAAAATTCTAACATAAAAGCATTTTCAATTGATTTTTGACTGCAAATTCATCAAAAATAGTTTTATGAAGAACCAATGGACCAAATAATGGAAAAACCCATCAAAAGAGAATTTTCAATGGAAATTCCTTGGTAGAATTTCTAGCAAAATTTCAACAAAAAATTTCCCACAGTGGTTTCCTCTAAGAAATCTGCCTTCGAAATTTCTTGTCCACTAGAAGCTTTTCCGATGATTTGGATCGACCATAGAGATGGAAAATCCATTAGAAATCTACTGAAATTTTGTATAGATTTGAAAAAAAATGAAAGATCTTGTAAAACCCCATAATAATTTATCTCATCATCAAAATGTGTGTTTTCACTAATACAAACATTTGAGTTATATATTTTCTTTTTTTTTACCAAGAACTTGTGTGAAATCTATAGCCATTTACATCATAAATTGGCCACATATTTACAATTCATATATGTTCCTAAGTAAGGTCATGAAAGTTTTGATTATCCACTTGGTTTCTCCCATTACAAACCTATTACATTGAGCAATATAATAAAGTGCCATTATTAATTTAAAAATTACATTAAGAGTATAGTGATGATTACTTACATGTAATCTAAACCATATAGGAAAGTCATCTTCAACCTTCCTATTGATAATGGTAGCATCATTCTAAATATTTTTCTCACCCTCAAATCAACACATTGGCTCAAATTAGATGCATACACATATGGTAGCTTTAATGACTGTACCCACTCAAAAAACTATTCTCCATTATTATAATGTGAGGTAGTACTTGGCTTTAAGCTTCAAAAATCTATCAATTGTAGTCTCTTTCAGCTCTAATTATATTCTCTGACAATACTCGGTTAAGTCTAACCTAGCATTCACAGTATCTTTACTTTTACCTCTAACATCCATCATCATGTCAAAAATATTGTCAAAACATTTTTTCTCTATATATATCACATCAAGATTATGCCTTATATGATTAAACTTCTAGTATGGAAGATCCCAAAAAAACACTTCTTTTTGTCTAGTTGTAATTTACACCATATTTTAGAAAATGACCGTCATATAACATAAAAGAATTAGTTATAGTTTGAATTGAACTAAAAATTTTCCATAGGTCATTCCTACTTAACCTTGGAGGTGCCTTGAACTTCTCAACTAGATTTTTTATGAATACATCATTGTTTCTTTTGAATGGATGATTAATAGGTAGGAACATATGATGACAATTAAACCAAAAAATTATTTTGATCATTTTTAAGAGTAAAAGCCTTTAATAAATTCATGCAATGAGGAGAGGATAACTTCTCAATGTTATCCATCCTAACACATTCCATATGTAAAAAAATTCATTGATAGTCTTCATCAATGTTGCCTTCATTTGAAAGTTCTTTTTTGTAGTAATATCATATGTGAGTGCACCAATATCTTAGAAGATTTTTAGTTCATTTATTAATGGTTGCTAGAAGATATTAATTATTGATTTAGGGTTATGTGGCCCAAGCATGATTAAAGTTAGGAATATATAAGGTGTGGTCATACACATCTTAAGAGATAGATTGTATGGTGTAACTATCACTAGGCAACATGAATAAGGTGATGCATTTTGAATATACAGTTTGAAACCATCAGCTCATAGGCCAAGCCTGACATTTCACTACTCAACTATAAAACCGAAGTGCTTCCACACTTTTTTATTCAATAGATGACTCAAGAGAATTGGTGTGTTTACTCTATCATGGTGCCATTGCATGTGCTTAGCTAAACACATGGAAACATATAGTCTTTGGACACATGAAGTGACAAGTAAAATAATTGCTTTTGGGGTTTGTCTGAGCTCAAACCTAATTTTGATATCAATTTATTCATTCTATAAAAGTCCTCTAAAACTTTTTTTTTTTTTTTTTTTTTTGAGTTTGTCTCTTTCAACAGCCTTGCAAACTGATTAAAACATTTTTGTGGCATATTAAATTCAATTTTGATGTCTAGAATTCTTTCAATCACAATTAGCTCAGTATGGCTTATGCAACTTTCCCATGAAGGTCACTATGCTAGCTTTATTAAGTAGTAGAACTTTTGAGGTTATTTTATTAAGTGGTTTCTCTTTAGATTCTTCAACAAATTGAGCTCATGATATATCAAAGACCATTTGTTCATAGCCTCTTGAGTGATATTTAGTTGAAGGTGCATAACTCATTGAGACGATAGAATCTACATTAATGTGTAGCTTAAACTACCATGTGAAGTCCAGAACTAATAATTTGGCTTAAACCCTCTATGATATAAGTCTAATCTGACTTCATCAGGCATTAAGTAAGCCTAATTCTTTTGTCTTGTACATTAACATTGAAACTTGAGATGTCATGTAGATAAAGTGCTCAACACTAATTAAGAATTCATTAGTTAGTCCATTCTTATCTGGATGCAATCTATTATATATCCATAATCATTAATTATGGATGTCTATATACTATATAAATTAAGAAATGTGAGGACAAGATTCTTGTCTTATACATAATATAAAATTAAATATTACTAACTAATGAAGGCCTAATATGACCTAACTACTTAAGTATGTAATTTGTTCACTTAAAAATAATTGATATACAATGTACTAAGATTACAAGTGCCTCCCATTCAAGTATCGATCATGGCATAAGAGGATTGTAATAATCATATAACTCTTAACTAATTAATTTGGAATTGTAATTTATGTGTGTAAGGCTTGTTGGGGTGAATGAGGGAGAGCTAGGTCATTGAGTGTGAATGTTATGCACTACTTGATTGTAGTGATTGTGAATCAAAATTTGTAACTTTTTAAAACAAACAAAGGAGAATAAGTTTAGAACATAGTGATTATCAGTATATATGTAATTTTATAAAATTATAATTTTTATCTTCTAACTTATTCTAAAAAATATCACCATATTATCTTATATTAATTTTTTGATCAAATGCAAGCTATTTTTTTCAATATATCAATTTTCTTCTAGAATGCTTGCATAATCTTTTTAAGAAGTAGAAAATATCTTCTAGTATTGATGTGTCACTATGCAGTTGAAATCTGTTTTTTTAATCTTAAATGCTAGAAAATGGTCTAAATAGATGAAGAACAAACATCTAGCTTGAAAATGGAAGAACATATACTGAATTGCTGCCTTTATGCATTTAGGATTTTTCAAGTTACATTTGTACTTAGCTTAAACTCTTGTCCTGTACACCCAACAATCTGAGAAATAATAAGTCAGTATGTGCCAGGAAGGGTTTTATCTTAAGAAGGATCTCCAATCCACATGTTAGTAACTATGTGATGAAGCTCAATTCACCAATCCAGTAGCAAGGCTGATGAACCTGTTCAACATGTGTTTAGAAGTAGGAATAATAGTCCTTGAGGAGTCTTGCTGCAGAAAGCGGACTGTTGGTATCTAGAAGGCAAAGGAACTTAGAAAACAAAAATTTTCTGAAGTTCTAGAGCTTTTTTTGTCTAGGAAAAATGATCGGAATCATCCAAATGCTCGACATAGGAGCTTATTTATATGCCAGGGGCAATTTTGGACTTCTGAAAGTTAACTGATGTTTATCTAAAGTGCATAATCAACATCATATCCATCTCATTGTCAAAATCATTGTTGGATGATTGCTCTTTACTTGATCTAGTTAAATTGGCTTAGGCCAAGTTGGACTTACATGGTCATCTGGTCTAGTCGAGTGCCTCTATGCATGAGGAACTCCTTGTTGAACATGGAGAGTGCTAGTGAAGTCAAGCCTCTTTGATGTTGGTTCTCGTTGGAAATGGTAGTAGTCTGTCAATCTAACCCAAGCTGTTTTTGAACAATTTCAATCAATCAAGCCCTTTTGAGTTTTAATTCATTTTACCCTCTACTATTTTGAATTGAAGCTCATCAACTATAATGATTTTCTGTATTTTTTAATACTAATGTTTTAAAGATTTCCCATCTCATTTACCATTTTTTTATAATCATCCAATATCTTTTGTTATTTTTATAAAATTTGTAGGGACATCTGAATTCAAAATGATTCCACATTACTTATTGTTCCTTTTTTTGTATGTGCAGTATAAAATTTTCAAAATAATTGCTTGTAGCCCTAGGTGGATAAATTCCTTGAACATCAGTTAAAGGAAGTCATATTTCTGAAGTTCACTTGTCCCCTTTTTCTTCTTGAACTATTTGTTTTAGTGGTTGCATTTGAGTCTGAGCTTCTTTTGATTTTTGCAACGCTAGTTTAATTTATCTTTTTATTTCTAGCAGACAATCTCTTAAGTAGAATAGGTGCATGCTATTAGGGAGAAGTTGGTGAGTTATGATTTCTATAGGAGGATTTTGAGTCTCCACTAGGATAATTTGATTTTGATTTGGTTCTCAAAAGTGCACTAACTCCATTTTTTATTACCATCAAAATTTTACTTTTGTAAATTATAAACCACAACAACAACAAGCTTTTATCCTATGTGTGGTTGGCTGCATGAATCCTTTTTCTTCATTGTGTTCTATTAAGTATCATATTCTCATTTAATTCTAATAAATGATTATTATTTATACTTCATAACCAAATTTTTTTAGGTCCACCTCTACCTTTTATAACTTAGGCCAAAATCTTGTACATTTACTCTCCTGACTAGGTCATCAAATGACTGATATTTTATGTGACTAAACCATCTAAGGTGACTCTAATCTTCTCTAGCCCTAGAGCTACTCCATCCTTTTAACAGATATATTCATTTCACATTTTGTCTCTAAGTGTAAAGCCACTTATCTACCTGAGCTTCATCATTTTTGCAATACTTAATTTTATGCTTCTCCTTTATTGGCCAACTTTTTGTGCCATAAAGCATTGCAGGTCTCATCACCATCTTATAAAATTTCTCTTAACTCTATATGATACTTTTATATCACACAACAGGTTTGATGCATTCCTCTACTTCAACCATTCAACTTGAATTCTACTAATAACATCTTTGTCTATTTCACTATTACTTTGAACAATTGACCCAAGATATCTAAAATGTTCTCTCTTTTAAATGACTTGATCACACATTATCACAACTCCACCACCACTGGATCTTCTACATCTAAGATTATAGTCCATGTATTTAGTTTTAGATCTACTCGTACGAAAGCATTTAGACTCTAAGGTTGACCTCCATAATTCAAGTTTCTCTTGAACTCTTTCTTTAGTCTTACTAATAAGAAGAATATTATCAGCAAAAAGCATAGACCAGGACACAACCTCTTGTAAATGTCTAGTTAGAAGAACATATAACTGATCCTTGATGTAATACAATTGAAATATGAAAATACTTGGTCAATCCTCCTTGTGTTTGAGCACAAGTAATAGTTTCAATATACATGTCCTTAATGATTTGAATATAAGCAATATTAACTCCTTTCTTTTCTAAACCTCTCCAAAGCACTTCTCTTGAAATTTTATCATATGATTTCTTTAAATTAACAAATATCATATGTAGAATTTTCTTACTCTCTCGATACTTTTCTATTAAATATGTTAACAAATTTATAACATCTGTAGTAGACCCACTTGAGATGAATCCAAACTAGTTTTGAGAAACTTTTGCATCACATCATAATCTATGCTCAATTATTCTTTTCCATAATTTTAATGTATGACATATTAACTTAATTCCCCTGTAGTTTGCACACTCTTAAGCATCCCCTTTATTCTTAAAAAGTAAGATCAACAAACTCTTTCTCCACTTATTTTGTGATTTTTTTGTCTTTAAAATAATATTAAAAAGTTTAATAAGCTAAGAAATTCCTAGATCTCTTAAGTATCTTCACACTTTTATTAGAATATTGTCATATCCTCTTGCTTTTCTCCACTTCATTTTCTTTAAAGTCTTTTCAATTTTGATTTTACTAATACGCTGATAGAAATAAAAAATTTTATTTTCATTTAGGATATTAAAGTCACTAAAGTTAATTGTATTCTCATAACATTCATTGAAAGTTTACCAAAGTATCTCATCCATTTATGTTGAACATCTTCTTCTAAGAAAAATGCTTTTGGACCTTTATCTGTAATGCACTTTACTTGAACTAAAGCTTTACTTCTCTTATCTATTTGCTTGGCTAATTTATACCAACATTTTTCATTCTCTTTTGTATTCAACTTATTATATAGATCAACAACAACAACAACAAGAAGCCTTTATCCCACTAAGTGCGGTCGGCTACATGAATCCTTCGTTGTGTCCTATTATGTGTCAAATTCTCATTTATTTCAAGTATACTAAGATCATTTTTTATACATCTTAACCAAGTTTTTTTATGTCTACCTCTATCTTTCTTAACATAAGGCAAATCTATTGTATATACTCTCCTAACTGGGTCATCGGACGGTCGACGCTTTATGTGGCCAAACCATCTAAGGCGACTCTCTTTAATCTTATCTGTCACTGGAGCTACTCCAACTTTTTCCCGAACTAAATGTTAATTTTTTTGCATCACATATTGCTTTTTTAGAATTCCTATGAGTAACTCTTTATCTTGCCCAATTCTCTAAGATTTTATATTTAAACTATTTTTTAAAACAAAATTTTTAATTTTTTATCTTCACTTGTACATTTTGGTTTCACTACCGACTATTTTTACAATTATGAGCTTTTTCTTTAAATTCTCTAAGTATATTTTTCGCAATTTACTTAATATCACTTGCTATACTTTTTCAAGTAACATTAGCTTTATCATGAACATTTCAAATCCTAAGATCTTATATCTTACTCTTAAAAATATTTTTATTAGCATTTTTTAAGTACCTCCATCTAATCCTAAGACAATGTTTCAATTTATTTTTCATCTTCCATCTCTTTATCATAAAATACAAAATTTGTATTCGATGCTAGGTGCTTAAATGCTTAATCTTTCACCTAGAATGATCTTAAAATTTTTATAATTTAAACGATCAAATTTTCTTATAAGAAATAATCAATTTATGTTTTACTAGGTCTATTTTTATGAGTGATAAAACACTCTTCTCTTTTCTTAAATAAAGTATTAGCAATTATAAAATTATAAGCTAAAGCAAAATCCAATATGGTCCTACATTTTTTTTATTTGTCACTCTAACCTATAGCCACCATGAATGCTTTTAAAATCTTTTATTATTCTATTAATATATCTATTTAAACCTCCTCCAATATTATTCTTTAAGAGGTATTATTTGTATTAAAATTTTTTAGGTTATTCCAATAATTGTTTTTTGAATATATATTCAAATCAATTTGAGGAGTATAAGTACTTACAATATTAATAATCTTAACTTCAACAACAATCTTTAAAATTATAATTCTATCTCCAATTTTATTAATTTTCATAACATTTTTCTTAAAATTCTTATCTATAATCACACCTATATCATTTCTAGTATGACTCCTACCTAAATATCATAATTTAAAATCTAAACTATCAATCTCTTTGGCCTTTTCTTCGGCCCATTTAGTTTTTTGAATACATATGATATTTATTTATTTTGAACCATAATATCTATTAATTTCATTAATTTATTTGTAAGAGTACTTATATTCTACATTTTCATTCTAATTCTAGTTTCATGGGTTGACTTCTTTGCTCGTATCCATTCATAATGTGGAAACTATTATTTATTTAATATTGCACTCAGGCGTTGGTGCAACAACCCTTGCACACTTTTTACTGTCTGTAGGTCATACGATGCATCGCTTCTAGGGAATGCCCTGGCATTGACACAATTAAAGGGTTCATGTTATGATTTTTTTTGATAAGTTTTATATTGACTGTCGACTACTTAATGCAACCGACACTTTTCTCATCCAGAGGTTGGGACGTAACAACGATAGTGTTACTTTTGTAATTTATAAAGGGAGATTAAATTGAAATTCAGTTATTTTATATCCATAACATCTAAACATAACTTAAAAAGTGTTCCTAATGGCAACAATTTGCATACAAACTGTGCATGGATTTATCTTAAACAATTATAACTGAATGTTTTGAAAATTTTATGTTACTGATGAGGAATTTGTAAAAGTCTCTTCTTCTAATGTTTAGGAATAATTTAACTAGAATTTAGAGATGAGTGATATTGCAAGGTTTTAAAATAATTCATATCTTAGGTCTTTTTATTATCTGTTACATATGATATAGGGTTGGCAAACCAAAACAGAGATAAGGTGATAGAACTTGGAAATACCTTAAGAGCTAGTTCTTGTATCCTCTAAACAAAACTATCTAAAAAAAGAGAAATTCTTTATTTAAAAAAGTGATCGAGGGCACTCTTTGAGGCAGCTTGAATTGAAGTGCATAAAAATACCTTGAGACTTAAGCTTCCTTGTCACTTTTGAGGCTTACGCTTTTTTTTTGGTCAAAGGCTTATGCCTTGAGGCATTTGAAGTGGTTGCTCAAGAAGATTATTTAAAACTTATATTTATTATATTATTTAATATATCCAGTACCACGCCTTAAAAAGTCAAAAGGTAATTTAAATATAATGGGTTATTTAGTTGTACTACTAATTTGTTATTTTATTTCAAATTTCATTGAATTTAATGTTAACTAATATATGGAGTAGGAAGAAAATATAGTGATTGAAGAAGATTTTGAAAATTTTGATGAGGTAGAAATGTAGGGTAATTGGATTTTTACGTATAATGATTTCTTTGAAGATGATGGAAGGGAGGATAAGGCTAGGTATATTTAAATTTTAAGTGAGTGCTTACCTAGAATGTTATTTCAAATTTTTATATTAACATTTAATATTGAGATTTTTGGTTTATGTCTTTACGATGAAGAATTAAGTAAATATATCAATGATTTATATCAATTTTTATAAATTATTTTTAATTTTATGAATATTTTATATTTCATTTGAGGTTTGCACCTCAATTTGCCTATCTCACAAACACTTCAGTTTCTAATTTCACCTTCTCAAATCTTAGATATATTTGACACAAAAACATAATGATAGTACAAGCAATTACCAAAATATAAGCTTAAAGAAGAAACAAAGATGATCGTTGATGGTGTGGTAAGAGGTATGTTATAATAAGATCTTAGTTAAGGAAGATGAAAACAATGAAAGATGGAGGCACCTTTTTGAGAAATTGTTAAGGGAGATTTATGCGCTTGCAATCAAAATTTAACATATTCACAAAACTAGCACCTATTTAAAAAAATAACTAGTAAACTTATATATTTATGTGTCATGATCAAATGGTTGAGAATTTGAATAAAAAATATGAGTTAATTTTTTTCTATGAATTTTGATAATTTGGTGATAATATAATGAATGTAGGTAGGTGTTTTTTTTGTGAATAGCTCATAATTTTTTTTATTATTTTTTGTGGTGAGTGGTATGGAATTTCTCCAATTATTAAATGGGTGTTTTAAGGAGAAAATTATTTTGGAAAAACATAATGAACAAAATAATGAGATATATTATAAATAGATATGCAAAAGTGACTTGCATTAGTTGGAAGAAGATGCATAAAAGTAATATTTTTGATCGAATGAGATACTTATCAAGATTTTGAGAATTATGGGGTATATTGTAGTGGTTGGTTATCAAAATTTTAAATGAAAATTTGAAGATTAAGATGATGTAAAATGATTGTAGAAGAAATATGTTTGTAAAATTGTTTGAATAAAAATTTGCTCATGTCCGTGTTAATTATTTAGAAATCAATTAAGTTATACATTGAAGTTCTAGGAGAGGGTAATAGAATAGATTTAGAAAAATTATACTAGTTTTGGATAATCGATTTAGTTTCATGCTAAAGAGATTTATCATTGAAGTTATTTTTATATTAAGGTAATTCATGGAGAGGTATAGGGGGCAAGAAGATAATTTTTATATAATTTTTGTTAGCCTAGAGAATGCATATGATTGAATGTTATAAAAATTGATTTAATGTGCATTAAAGAATAAATATGTTAGAAAAGTATGTTGATGTTTTTAAAGATATTTATGATGTAATACTAGCTTATATTAATATTAGTGGTTTAGTTATCTAAAAAGTTAAAATTACTATAGGATTACATTAATTAGCAATATTGAGTATAATTTTTTTGTAGTTATTATGAATGTGTTTACAATGAATATGAAAAATGATGAGCCATGGTGTATTTTTTTCATTGATACCATAACTTTAGTTCAAAAAATTAAATGGGTGGGGGAGAAAACCAAAGATATTGATAATTTAGGTTTTAAACATTGATATTCATGTAGGAGTTGTATTAGAAATAGTGTGTGGTTATAGACAATAATTTTAAAGATAATATTGTGAAAATTAATAAAATTAGAGATCGAATTGTTGTTTTAAAGATTATTGTTGATGCTAAGATTATTAATGTAATAAATATTTATGCCCTTCAAGTAGATTTAAATGTATGCTCAAAAGAAATTTTTTGAAATGACTTAGAAGAATTAATACAAATGATATCTCTTGAATAAATAGTATTTATTGGAGGAGATTAAAATAAACATATTGGTAAAGTGATAGAAGATTTTAAAAGTATTTATGAAGTGATTAATGAAGAAGGTAAGATTATTTTGTATTTTGGCTTGGCTTATGAGTTTAATTGCTAATTTAAGAAAAGAAAAGACATTAGCATTTATAAGAATAAACATAATAAGTACAGATAAATTATTTTTTTTAAAAGATTATTTATCATTTAGATTGTGAACATTGTAAGGTTATTTTGAGTGAAAATTTAAGCACCTAGCATCAACTATAGTTTTTGGATTTTATGATGAAGGTTTGGAAGATGAAAAATAAATTTAAATATTTTTCTTGGATTATATGATAATACTTCAAAAATTTTAATAAAATATTTTTGAGAGTAAGCTACAAAATCTTAGAATTTGAGATATTTATGAGGAATCTAATATTATGTGGGAAAGAGTAGTAATTGATATTACGTAAATTGTTAAAAAAATATACTTGGAGAATTAAAAGAAAAAGCTCTTATTAGTAAAAATAGTTGGTGGTGTAGTCAAAATATTCAAAAAGTATTTTTTATAAAAATTAGTTTAGATATAAAAGCTCAGAGAATCAGAAAACATATAGGGTGATCTGTAGGATTCTTAGAAAGCAATATGATACAAAGAATTTAACATTTAATGATTTATATAATATAAGATACTAAGAGGGCGAATGATGAATGTATAAGTTAGCCAAGCAAATAAATAGAAGTAAAAAATTAGTTCAGGTGAAGTATATTAAGGATGAAGATCATAAAGTATTTTTCTTAGAAGAGAAAATTCAACATAGGTGGATGAGATATTTTGATAAAATTTTCAATAAAAGTTGTCAAGATATGATTGATTTTAACGACCTTAATAAAAATAGAGATTTTATTTTTATCATTGCATTAGTAAAATGGAAGCTGGAGTAACTTTAAATAAAATGAACTGTGAAAAAATAATAGGACTTGATGATAATCCAATGGAAGTGTATAAATATTTAGGAGATCAAGAAATTTTTTGGCTTAGTAAATTTTTTAATATTATTTTAATGATTAAAAAAATGTCAAATGAGTGGAGAAAGAGTTTGTTAGCTTTTATTTTTAAGAATAAAGGTGATACATAAAAGTGTGCTAATTATATGAGAATTAAGTTAATATGACACATTAAAATCATGAGAAAAAGTAATTGAGCATAATTTACAATGTGATACAAAATTTTCTCAAAATTAGTTTAGATTCATGTCAAGTAAGTTTACTATAAATGATATATAATTGTTAAGAAGTTTGATGGAGAACTATAAAGAGAGTAAGGAGGATCTGCATATGATATTTGTTGATTTAGAGAAAGCATATGATAAAGTTCTAAGAAAAAGTATTTTGGAGAGTTCAAGAAAAGAAATGAGTTAATATTGATTATATTCAAGTCATTAAGAAAATGTATATTGGATCTGTTACTCGTGTTCAAACACAAGGAGGATTGACCAAGTATTTTTCTATTTTAGTTGAATTACATCATGGATCGGCTATAAGCCCATATCTTTTTGCTTTAGTTATGGATGTTATTATTAGACATTTTTAGGAGGATGTACCTTGGTATATACTTTTTGCAGATGATATTCTTCTTGTTGATAAGACAAGAGAGGGAGTTTAAGAAAAACTTAAATTATGGAAGTCAACTTAAAGTCTAAAGGATTTTATTTGAGTGAGTCTAATTTTAGTTCTAGTAGATCTAGTAGTGGGATTGTGATAATAGGTAATCAAGTTATAAAAAAGAGTGAACGTTTCAGATAACTTGTGTTTATTGTTTAAAGTGATGGTGAAATAGATGAGGATGTTATTAGTAGAATTCAAGTTGGATGGTCGAAGTGGAGGGATGCATCAGGCCTATTGTGTGATAGAAAAATATCGCTCAGACTTAAAGGGAAAATTTTATAAGTTGGTGGTGAGACTTGCAATGCTTTGTGTTGCAGAATATTAGCTAATAAAAGAGAAACATAAAATTAAGTGTTATAGATATAAGGATGCTTAGGTGGATTTTTACACAATCAAAATGTGAAACAAATATATTTGTGAAAAGTTTGGGGGGCTCTAATGGCAAAGAAACTACGTTAGATGATTTAATTACATAAACGCTGGCCGTTCGATGACCTTGCTAGAAAAGTGTTAGATTCGGCCTATGTTAAGAAAGATAAAGGTAGACCTAAAAATGCTTTATGAAGTATAACAAATGAGCTTATTTTATTAGACTAAAATGAGAATATGACATTTAATAGGACACAATGGAGCAAAATAATTCATGTAGCCGATCCCATGTAGTAGGATAAAGGCTTGTTGTTGTTACTGCTCCTGTTGATTCATAGCTTTAGATTGTGAAATATTTTTTAAATTAACTAAATAGATAGAATAGTGGGGAAAGTATTTTGAAGATAGTGACTTGTAATTAGTAGAATAAAGATTAAGGATATGATATTCAATGATCATCAATTAATAATATTAGTAAATAAGTATTTTTTATGCTTCGTAGATTTGAATATTTTTTAACTTATTTCAAATGATAGCACTAATCAATAAAGTGAAGAAGCTATAGGCCTTGTTATTCTAGCAGGCATTAGATAATCAATATTATTCATTTTGTAATTTTTTTTCTTTAATATTTTTAAACCCCACAATATTTTCATAACCCTCATAACTAGATAATAGTTTATTATTAATAGAGTAATCTAACATAGAGGATGTATCCACCTCTCCATCTTTAACTCCTTATCCATATTATTGTTTTTGTGATAGTCATTATGAAAACTAATTTCTTACTCACTAGAGAGGCTAAATTGGTTAAAAGCACATTCTTGGATGATGTTTTTGTATCACATAACATTCATGAGACACTTATATAGTTTAACCTACTAAGATTAGTGGGTTAATATGTAGAAGTGTTTCAAAAGTGTTATGTGATGAAAAAACACTATAGAGAGTTAAAGGTAAATTTTACTTATTTGATTGTTATAAGGATTCAAGTGTTGGACACTAAAATGTTGCTGATAGCGAATTAAAATGTGGTGAGAATGAGAGTGTTAAGGTGAATGTATGGAAAAATTAGGAGGATAAACCAATGAATGATTATATTAGTGGGATGATTGGAGTAACATTCTTTAAAAATAACGTAGTTGAAAATTTACTTAATTGGCTTGGACATAAACAATTAAAAGTAGAAAATAAGTATGTGTGTAAAATTAGTGTTGAACAAATAGGTAGGAAAATGATTAGATTCAAATTAGGAATGAAAATAATTAGGTTTAAGTTGATGTGAATAGATTTTTTTAAAATGATTTGCATATAAAGTATTTAACACTTTAAATAGTACTCAATATAAAAATGAATAAAAATTGAGGATTTCTAAAGCTGGCCCCAAATAGTAGGGATGCTTGCGAAAGCAACGATGACCTCTTTTAGAAAAGTTTGAGATGGTTGTGTTTTTCAGAAGGAAGTACCACTGGTTTCTAGAGAAATTTCTGGACATGGATGTAGACTAAGAAGATTGTGAGACCTTTCCTGCTCATTGGAGATTAAAGAGGGTGATGGATTGGGTACTAGAGTTTTACAATTTGAGAGTAGGGATTGGATTCTGAGGTGGTAAATACTGATTGAAAATTTGATTGTCTTGGAGACTTGAGCGGGAGGAAGGATGGTAGTGCATATAGTCTTTTCGAGATGATTTTTCTCCCAAAATATTGCTGCACTTATCGTTCACATCCTTGTTTGTTGGGATCCAGCTGATATGTGTTTGGTTAAAGGTAAACTAATAAGCTGAACGGGAAGTAGTAGATGTTGATCTTCTTTGCTTGCATTTGATACTTGCCTTTTGGGATTGTTGTTCATCATTTAGAGAAATAATATGGAGAAATGGCTTGGCACTGATACCAAATGATGTGGGTGTGGGGTTAGATAATGTTGTACTCGTTTGGTTACATAATTGTGTTTAAGTGATCAATCATTTGGAAGAAAAATTGTGTGCTTACTATATTGCAAGTGGGATTTAAGGTAGATTTTTGGTAGAAAAATTAGGGTTTTGATTTTTTATGGTAGAGCACAATCCCAAGAATAACACACTATTGAAGATAGTAAGAAAAGCACTATAAAATTTAACAAAGTAAAGGCACTATTCATCGAAGTAGTGTTGGAAGTCAATTACCAAATTTTCTTGGCTAGCCACCAAGCTTCAATCAAATGAGTTTCTCCACTCAATTTTCTTCACAAAACAAACAATTCCTTCATTAACCATGAACAAAATGTGTTTATACAAGTCACTAATAATCCTTGAAATAACTTCCTTAATCGGCTCTAAAATTGCTTGAAACTGAACCTTGCGGTTCGTAGCAATGTGGCACTACGAAAGGTAGTACCAAGGTGCTATCTTCTTTATCTTTAAGCTTAAATCTGCAAATTATAGTGCCATGGCGCTGCAAATTATAGCGCCTAAGTGCTAAATAGACACTTAAAAATAATAATGCATTAATCTTTCACCATTACGACCACAACACAAGCATTACATTTTAACATGATAATACATATTATATATGATAATTTACATCACACAAAGTACACATAAAAGTCTTCCAAGTGTTTTTCATGCATCAAACTTCAGATTTTAATGCTCTCTTCTAGTGATTGGGCCATTTCTGTATGGTCTTCATCTCCCTTGCATTAGTTCTAGTCAAAGGACCTTGATGTGGTGCCCTATTATTTCTTGCGGACTCTAAAGAACTCTTCTTTAAAGTCTAAGTAATTAGTTGTAAGCTCTCGTGCTATCTTCTCCAAATCTTCTTTGGTAAGCCAAGTATCTTATGTGGGTAGCTTGTCTTTCCATTTGCCAAGAAATTTGTAGTCTCTAATTGAGTTTTTCTCATTTGTGATGATGTGGTCCATCTCGAAGAATCAATAATATATGCATTTGTACTAATTTTTGCTAATGACTTAAATGACCCATATGCCTCAGCTTATAATTTTTTAAATGTCGTGGAAGGATCTCTCAAGGGAGATTCTTATTAACACAAGATCCCCAATATTGAACTCTTAAAAAATTTTATCTTTATTTCTAGTTTCAGCATATTTTGTATAGCTTGGAAAATGATATGCAAATGTAAATGCAGGGTTTGAAAATGCTTATGCAAGAATGCTAGCAAATACAATGGATTTCTTTGAGTTAAAACTATAAACTATTTCAATAAATTAAGGTATTTTAGTTGTTGCTTTAGAAATAGTGCTATTATAAAATATTGTGGGTTAGAAGAGATAGAACTTACTATATTTATATCATAAATCATCTCTCTAACAATAGAACAACAACAACAATAAGCCTTAATCCCACTAGGTGGGGTCGGCTACATGAATCCTTTGTCTCCATTGTGCCCTATTATGTGTCAAATTCTCATTTAAATCAAGTATACTAAGATCATTTTTTATACATCTTAACCAAGTCTTTTTAGGTCTACCTCTACCTTTCTTAACATAAGGAAAATCTAATGCATCGGGTCATCAGACGGCCGACGCTTTATGTGGCCAAACCATCTAAGGCGACTCCCTAATCTTATCTACCACTAGAGCTACTCCAACTTTTTCCCGAATATACTCATTTTGCATTCTATCTCTAAGAGTAAAGCCACTCATCCACCTAAGCATCCTCATCTCGTAACTTAACTTAGTTTTATGCTTCTTTTATTGGCCAACATTCTGCACCATAAGTCATTGCAGGTCTTACCACCATCTTATAAAATTTTTCCTCAAGTTTAAGTGGAACTTTTCTATCACATAATAGGCCAGATGCATTCCTCCACTTCAACCATCCAACTTGAATTCTACTGATAACATCTCCATCTATTTCACCATCATTTTGAACAATTGAGCCTAAATATCTCAAACGCCACTCTTATTAATGACTTGTTCACCTAATGTCACAACACTATCACTAACTTCTACAACTAAAATTACACTCCATATATTCGATCTACTTAAACGAAAACCTTTAGACTCTAGAGTTGACTTCCATAATTCAAGTTTCTGGACTCCTCTCTAGTCTTATCAACAAGAAGAATGTCATCAAGAAAAGCATACACCAAGGAACATCTTCTTGTAAATGCCTAGTAAGAACATCCATAACTAAAGTAAAAGATAAGGGCTTAAAGCTGATCCTTGATGTAATCCAACTGAAATAGGAAAATATTTTGTCAATCCTTCTTGTGTTTGGACACAAGTAACAACTCTAGTATACATATCCTTAATGACTTGAATATAACCAATATTAACTCCTTTCTATTCTAGAACTCTCCAAAGAACATCTCTTGAAACTTTATCATAAGCTTTCTCTAAATCAATAAATATCATATGTAGATCCTCCTTACTTTCTCTATACTTCTCCATCAAATCCCTTAACAAATGTATAGCATCCATAGTAGATCTACCTGGCATGAAATCAAACTGATTGTGAGAAACTTCTATATCACATCGTAACCTATGCTCAATTACTCTCTCCCATAATTTTAATGTATGACACATTAACTTAATTCCTCTATTATTTGCACTCTTGTGCATCACCTTTATTCTTAAATATAGGAACCAACAAGCTCTTTCTCCACTCATCGCATCTTTTAGTCTTTAAAATGACATTAAAAGATTTGTAAGCCAAGAAATTCCTTGATCTCCTAAACATTTCCACACTTCTATTGAAATATTATCCAGTCTTACTGCTTTTCCACATTTCATTTTCTTTAAAGCTTCACTAACTTCAGATTTACTAATACGGCGACAAAAATGAATTTCTCTATTTTTTTTTAGGGTATTAAGGTTGCTAAAATCAATCGTACTTTCAGATCCTTCATTGAAAAGTTTATCAAACTATATCATAAATCATCTCTCTAACAATAGGGGATGAAAATACTATTAATTGAAGTTTGACATTCTTCTTTTGGCTAGACTTTTGTTGTAAATCAGAACTAGGCTTATGAGGAGGTTTGAGGAAAATCTTATGTGGAGGGGTACCCTTTTTAGTTGGCTTTGCAGGGCATACTTTTATGCTTTTGTCATTATATTTAAATACATAATTGTTTTTTTGATCATCGTGAATGACATTTGGGTCATAAAGCCAAGACCTTTCTAACAAGATAGCTTCTTATTTTGATTGGGATAAGACATTTAGATGTGGTAGGCAAAGATATATGGTTCACCCAACTCATATGGAAATGCTCAGGGTGAGGTTCACTCTAGTAACGACACAATTGGAAATGACATTCATTGTATTACCTCCATCAATCACCAATTTATCTCTTTTTCTTGCATAAAACTATAGATTGAAACTATTTCTCCTTCGCTAGTCTTCCTCTTCTCTAGATCTGGTCATACATCTCATGATACTTAAAAGATCTATATTGTCTAATTCTTCACCAGATAAAGGTGTGTTATTATAGATTTCTTCAATTTCATTCTCAACCTATTCTTCTCATGTCTTCTTTAGTCTCATTTAAAAATATTATTTTACTTTACATTGATGTTATATGTGACCTCTTTATATGACATTTAAAACAAATAATATCTCTAGTTTTGGTAGATGACTCTAGGGTGGCCTTGTTTTGTTGGGTATTGGAAGATGATGATTAGTTTTGGAAATAGACTTTTGGGTACAATGTGAGGATGGTTGAAATTGATTTGAACTTTTTGCTCTAGATGATGAAGCACTCTTATGCTTCTCTAAGAGTAGGGCATAATAAAAAACATCTTCAAAGGTCTGAGGATCCTTTAACTGAACTTCATATTTAATCTTAAAAAACATTCTTGATTCGTGCCGTTGGTCTTTGCTACTAAATCTTTAAATCAGTTCATATATTCGACCACTTGATAAACCTAATTCTGTGACCTAACCTTCTTTAGATCAATTGGTCCAATTGGTTGGAGAGTCTCTTGTAGCAATGAGTCCTTTTTTGTCATTATTAATTGTTCTTTACACTCTTTTGAATTTTAACAGGCCTTGCATGCTAAATAGAATCCTGATTCAGACCAGTGAGCTTATTGAGTTTGCTTTAAAATAGTAGTTCTAAGAGATTTGTAGCCATGGTGAGGTTGCTTTGTATTGGCAGCGCCAATCCTCCTCGCATCCGCAGATGCCTCATGCATGGACTACATCATTTGCTTTTTTGTCAGAGTTCTGAAATGGTAGGTTTAAATATTGCGTTACTGGAACACAACAAGCTAGTAGTCATTATTACTTCTCGCAGTTGCCATTTATTAACATAATATACGTGTTAGGGAATATTAATTTTAAGTGATAATTTATGCTTAAACCTTTTTTTTATAACTGTAGTTTTGTGTAAATAAATTATAGATATACTAGTTTTAAGGAATATTTTTTATAGAAGAGCATACTAAATAAGTACATAAAGTAACATATTATAAATTCAGCAAACAAATAAAAAAGAAGCCAAATTAGATCTTGAGATGTAGAAAGGTTAAACTTTCGGTCTATTATCGATCAATATTAGTAGAAAATATAATTATACCTAGTGATAAGTTTAGGTATTTTGAATTATTATATAGAAGAATTAGATTTAGATAAGGATATAACATAGACAATTTAGGCTAGTAAAAATGGCAGAATACTGCATGGAAATTATCATGAAGATTTGAATATAATTTTATAACATAGGAATTTGCATATATTCCTTTGAATTTTACAAAAGTAACACCGAAGCATTTAAAATGAATTAGCAAACTCGTCTATTTGTTGGTTATACAGTCAAATCGTTAATAATTTAATAAATTATTGAGGATGAAAGTTGATAGTTTGGTTGTACTTTTCAAGATTTGGATGGTATTATTATAAATAAAAATAGTTGTATATTAAATTTATTGTTATGTTTGCCACATACTTTCTGCTTCCACATAGTGGAGATGCTGAAAATAAATTTTCACAATTATATCCTGTTGGCACTGATCAATCTTATTAGATTATTTTTCAACTACTTGGAAATTCGATAATTAAAAGAGAATGGTTCAGATTGTTAACCTGATTATTAATCCAGTGTCTCGGGGTCTTCATGCAACTGGAGTGAAGAAAATGGGAGCCCATGGCCATGACGAACCATTCTATCTTCATGCGAAGCACATGTATAATCTGGACCGCATGAAGCATCAGAAACTGAAGATGTCTCTGGGCGTGCTGGCAGCCTTCAGCATCGGCGTAGCTGTTCCCGTCTATGCTGTTATTTTCCAGCAGAAGAAGACTGCTTCTGGATGATTTAGCAGCCAAACATATTAAACAATTATTCAAACTTTGAACCCAACCTTTTTGTTAACTTAATTTTGTTTGGATTGCTCAATTTATTGTTGTCTTTTTTTATTCCTTTCGGGACTTTTAATTTGTTAATAAATCTACGTGGAGCAAGTAAAAATGTAGATTGCTAAGGCATTACTTTCAGCTCATGCTTATTTGCCTTTCTTATAACGATGATATTATGGCGAGTATCTTTCTGATAGTTTTTCATAATGATTTGTTTACTTTTGAAAGCATGTGAATATTTTTTATTTTTATTTTTTTTGTTGTAATTTCTGCCTTGGTAGGTAATCCACTCTGGGAAGTAGGAAAAAAGGTTTTCCTTTTTTGGGCATTCACATAATAACATTTAAATTTTATCTATTTGCAAAATAATTTACCGATTGCCACTATTTATAGTAATATTATCGAAAATTTGAAGAGTTCAATAAAATTTCAATCATTACTTTTTTGCTTTTATTAAATTCTCAATGAGTATGGTATTTGTTTAAAAAATCTAGATGTTGGTTTTATTAGGAACTTATGTTTGGGTAAACTTTTCTTGAATTTGAATATAAAAATAAACAATAATGACGATTTACACTGAAGTGGGATGCTTTGAGCTGTAGTTAATGTTGCCTCCATCTTATTAATTGTTATTGGTTTAAATCATAAAAAATGGTATAGAAATCCGTCTTAGTGGAGAAATTGTACTTTTGAAGATGAAAGTACAGCTACATATACAGATGAGTATATTTAATGACATGATTTTTTTTTTTATTCTTAAGAATGGAATACTCCAGTAAAGCATGCTTGCTCAATTAGCAGGATTGTTTTGTTTTTACAAGCTCCTGCAGAAATTAGGAATTTATGCTTCTTTCTCTTGCAATCAGTAGCTCCATCACCATCTTCTTCAGCAGCTCGATCAATATATGTGTAGCTCCATTGCCGTTCCCCTCAAGCATCAATTGTTACTTTCTCCAACAGGTCATTGCCATTTACGCCTTTCAAGTACCATTTTCCACTGGTTCAATTCTATAATGATTACAGTTGGTTTCAAGTACCATTTTCCACTGCTTCAACCAAAGGGATATTTAGGGTTTTGAAGATGCTACTGAAGAGGAATTCTTATGACTATTTGAGTTTTAGGCTTGAACTTGATTATCTTTTTTATAATGTGTTGTTTATTATTCATTCAACTATGTTTTGTTCATTATGACTTATGGATTAATTCAAATGATTTGTAATAGAGATTCTTTTAAATTTTATCCATCATTATTTGGATTAATGCGTAAAATTATGAAGTGTTCACGGGCACTGAATTATCTATAAAAGAGGAATTGGAGTGCATGGCACATACAAAAGAGAGGAGTGAATTGATGTGCGAGATTTTAAAAACATAATTAAAATCTAACACTTATTTTGTAATTTTTAAATTAAGATGTAATATAAAAATTTTATTTTTACATTTTGAAAAATTCAATAAAATTACAGCATGCAATATCAATCTTTAACAAGAACAGGATTTTTTTTTGTTTGCCTTTTTCAACAAATTATTATAAGATACGGTTAAAGGATCCAAAGAAATTCAATTTATCATTCAAACTATCTTGCAACACATCTAAGATTGATATCATAAATTTTTTCATCATATTACAAAGTAGCAAGAGCAAGTAAAGCATACAAGTAAAGATAGCGTGTGTGGGAAGTAAAAGAGTGAAAGAGATAAATCAATGTAAAATGGTTTAGCTCTAATGGTCCATATATACTTTTTGAGTCATCTCCTTGAAGTTAACTAATCTCTTCGTTGGCCACTACAAAGTGAAGAAACAACTCTCTTTATGGGTAATGGAGAAAACCTATAATCTCTTTTACTCTAAAAAAGAAGAACAACATTTAAGCTCTCTTGAATTTCATCAAGATCTATAAATGTTTTTTGGACATCAAAGGACCTCTCACAACACAAAGTTATATCTCTCACAATACCAACACCTCTAAATATGAGGATTACAAGGTTTAGACAAGAGGAAGACAATCAATGGATCACACTTATCCACACACACACACACACACACTAAAAAAAAAAAAAAAAATGCTAGTTTTGTAATTTGATAATGGTGGCTCAAAGATTTTTTTTTTCTTCTCTCAAGAAAAATCTCATCCCTTTGTTCTCTTACTGGTTCTCACCATCACACATATTTAAGGTTTGATAAAAATCAATATATTAAGAACAAGTGCTAAAAAAACTTAATTTTATCAAAAATAGAGTAGTAGTTGATCATATAATAAGATCCTTATTATATAAATTATGATTAGTCTTTATTAGCCCTTAAATCTTGCTATTTTATTAAATTAATTCTTAAATTTGATCATATAATACTTTACTTCAAAATTTAAATTAATCTAATTAAAAAAAATTAAATTACCAATTCAATGTATGAAATAAAGCTTATCTATCATGTGATATTTATTATTATATAGTATGATTAGTTTAAATTTAAATTATATTAATTAATATAACACTACCATTGCCGGTCCCAAGTCCGGATGCAAAAAGTGGAGGGTTGCGTTAGGTAGTCGACAGCCAGCGTAAAATTTGTCGAAATAATAATGACATGAATCATTTAAATCATTGTATTAATCTAGGCGTCCCAGAGCGACTTCAGTATGGCTTGAATACAAAAAATGTGCTAAGCCAGCATCGGCCCGCGTGTTAAATAAGCAAGGGTTCCCATTATGGACAGATGCGGGCAAAGAAGTTAGTCCATGAAACTAGAATTAGGTTAGGATCTTGGAATATAGGTACTCTTACAGTAAATTAATGGAATTAATAGATATTATGGTTCATAGAAAGATAAATATTTTATGTGTTCAAGAAACTAAATGGGTTGAGGAGAAGGCTAAGGAGATTGATAGTTTAGGTTTTAAACTTTGGTATTCAGGTAAAAGTCGAACTAGAAATAGTGTAGGTGTGATTATAGATAAAAGTTTGAAGGATAATATTATAAGTATTAATAGATGTGGAGATAGAATTATAGCTTTAAAGATTATTGTTGATACTAAGATTATCAATGTTATAAGTGTCTATGCTCCTCAAGTAGGTTTGGAGGTAGGCTCAAAAGAAAAATTTTGGAATGAATTAGAGGGATTAATACAAAAGATACCTCTTGAAGAAAAAGTATTTATTGGAGGAGATTTAAATGGACATGTTGGTAGAGTGGTAGAAGATTTTAAAAGTATTCATGGTGGTTATGGATTTGGGTGACTAATGAAGAAGGTAGGGTATATTAGATTTTGCCTTAGCTTATGATTTTGTAGTTGCTAATACTTTATTTAAGAAAAGAGATGAACATATTATTACTTATAAAAATGGATCTAGTAAAACAGATTGATTATTTTTGATAAGAAAAATAGATCGTTTAGATTGCAAAGATTGTAAGGTCATTCAAGTGAAATTTTAAGTACCCAACATATTAGTTTTAGATTTTAAGATGAAAGGTTGTAAGAGAAAAATAAACTAAATTATTGTCCTAGGATTAGATGGGGACACTTAAAGAACACAAATAAAAATATTTTTAAGCAAGCTACAAGAAATTAAAGTTTGGGATGTTCATAAGGTAACTTTTGTGGGAAAAAGTATCAAGTGCTATTAAACAAGTTGCTAAAGATGTGCTTGGCGAATCAAAAGGAAAACTTCTTTTAATAAGAATAGTTGGTGGTGGAGTTAGAGTGTGCAAGAAAAGATAAGAAATAAGAAGCATTGTTATAAAACTTGGTTTAGATGTAAAAACTCGGAGAATTGGGAAAGATATAAAATGGCCTGTAGAGATTCTAAGAAAGCAATATATGATGCAAAAAATTTAGCTTTTAGGGATTTATACAATAGATTAGATACCAAAGAAGGTGAAAGATGTATGTATAAGTTAGCCAAACAAAGAGATAGGAGAAGTAAAGACATAATTCAAGTGAGGAGTATTAAGGATGAAAATAATAAAGTGCTTTTCTTAGAAAAAGATATTGAAAATAGGTGGATGAGGTATTTTAATAAACTTTTCAATGAAGGATCTGAAAATCGATTGATTTTAGCAACATTAATACCTAAACAAAAATAGAGAATTTCATTTTATTGTCGTATTAGTAAATCGAAGTTAGTGAAGCTTTAAAGAAAATGAAATGTGGAAAAGCAAGGGAGATAATATTCCAATAGAAGTGTGGAAATGTTTAGGAGATCAAGGAATTTCTTGGCTTACAAATCTTTTAATGTTATTTTAAAGACTAAAAGATGCTAGATGAGTGGAGAAAGAGTTTGTTGGTTCTATATTTAAGAATAAAGGTGATGCACAAGATTGTGCAAATTATAGAGGAATTAAGTTAATGTGTCATACATTAAAATTATGGGAGAGAGTAATTGAGCATAGGTTACGATGTGATCTAAGTTTCTCACAATCAGTTTGGTTTCATGCCAGGTAGATCTACTATGGATGCTATACATTTGTTAAGAGGTTTGATGGAGAAGCATAGAGAAAATAAAAGGATCTACATATGATATTTATTGATTTAGAAAGCTTATGATAAAGTCTCAAGAGATGTTCTTTGGAGAGTTCTAGAACAAAAGAAGTTAATATTGGTTATATTCAAGTCATTAAGGATATGTATACTAGAGTGTCACTTGTGTCCAAACACAAGGAGGATTGACAAAATATTTTCCTATTTCAGTTGGATTACATCAAGGATCAACATTAAGCCCTTATCTTTTTACTTTAGTTATGGATGTTCTTACGAGGCATTTACAAGAAGATGTACCCTGGTGTATGCTTTTTGTTGATGACATTCTTCTTGTTGATAAGACTAGAGAGGGAGTCCAACAAAAACTTGAATTATGGAGGTCAACTTTAGAGTCTAAAGGTTTTTTGTTTAAGCATCTAAAGCGAATATATGGAGTGTAATTTTAGTTGTAAAATTTTAGTGGTAGTGTTGTGACTTTAGGTGATCAAGTCATTAATAAGAGTGGCGATTGAGATATTTAGGCTCTATTGTTCAAAATGATGGTGAAATAGATGGAGATATTATTAGTAGAATTCAAGTTGGATGGTTGAAGTGGAGGAATGCATCTATTATGTGTGATAGAAAAGTTCCACTTAAACTTAAGGGAAAATTTTATAAGATGGTGGTAAGACACTGACTTATGGTGTAGAATGTTGGCCAATAAAGAGAAACATAAGACTAAGTTAAGTGTTACGAGATGAGGATGCTCGTGGATGAGTGGTTTTACCCTTAGAGATAGAATGCAAAATGAGTATGTTCGGAAAAGTTGGAGTAGCTCCGGTGGTAGATAAGATTAGGGAGAGTCGCCTTAGATGGTTTGGCCACATAAAGCGTCTAGTCCAGATGACGATTAGAGAGTAGATGCATTAGATTTTCCTTATGTTAAGAAAGGTAGAGGTAGACCTAAAAGACTTGGTTAAGATGTAAAAAATGATCTTAGTATACTCGAATTAAATGAGAATTTGACACATAATAGGACACAATGACGAAGGATTCATGTAGCCAACCTAGTGGGATTAAGGCTTGTTGTTGTTGTTGTTGTTGTTGTTGTTGTTGTTGTTGTATATTAATTAACATAATTTAATTTGATTATATATATTTTAGTTTGAAGCTTATCATGCAATACTATTTGTATCTTATACTATGATCGATTGTAATCAATTTAAATTTGCTACTTAATTTTATTTTTACTTAATCCTTTCATGTGTGTATACATGTTATTCTAATAACCTCTATATCTAAAATACATATATGACTAAAAAGAATTGTTTAACACTTATAGTTATAGTTTTTGACTTTTTCTTTAAAATAACTTGGATTTCTTGACTCACTTGAATTATTTTGTTCATGAGCTAGCTTCATAATCATGAAATACGAGCTTCTTTAGAGTATTGTACATTTTTTTTATAGTATATCTATCATTTTGATTTCACTCTTTTATTTTTTACTTGCAATTTCAATACTTAGGCATGCACTAAGTTATTATATTTATAATTATGAAAATATTATGATACTTCATAAACTTATGAGATTAATAATCTTCCCCTTTTTTATGGTGACAAATATTTTTGTTATGTTTAAAATTATTAGCATTTACATAACTCCGCTTAAATTTATGCTTTTGTAATTTTATCTTTAATCTGTAATACAAGATTAATTAAAAAAAAAATAGAGACACAAAAAATTAATTTTGTAAAGTTTTTAGAAGTTTTAATTTTAGTTGTTTATTTTAGAATAATAAGCTAAAATAAAATAATAACATTATTGTTCACATTAAAAAGAAATTGGATAAAATTTTGGCCATAATGTTGCAAAGCTGTTAGTGGGGGGGTCCAGTTATGGGGTGAAAAACTGCCCTATTGGTGGAGCGATCTCTATAAAAAGGAGAGAAATTCCCCCCTTTCTTCTTCTCTCCTTGCCACTTCTACTCTCCTCTTTTCCTCTCTTACTTTGACACCCTAGGTTTTCTGGCGTGCTCTTGCTTTCGGAAATTAGTGCTCTATGTAAGAACGACTCTCGCCACCACAAAAATATTCTCCCATCTACTCCAGGTAAAAAAATTATAAAATAATGCTTATTGTGCCAAATTTCTATCACTGAAAATTAATTTTGGTCAATTTTCTACCGTCGATCTTGGATTCGGTGAGAAATAGAAGTGGCATATCTCTGTCGATCTTAGATACAGAGTAAAAAATACCCAAATATCTCTAAAATTCCATGATTCAGAAAAAAAAACCTCCGCCGTTAAACTTAGTTCTGGTGCGAGAAGAAAAGAAACCTCCCTATGTTGATCTTAGATTTGGAACCAGGGAGTATTACACTAAAATATGAGAACTTAGCATTGCTAAAACGTTACTCTGCTAAAATTTGTATAAAAATTGCTAGATTTTCACAAGAATTTCTATTCAAAATGTGCATTCTTGTTCCATGACGTCGTGGTGCCAAGATTGAGCGCCAAGGTGCCAAACTCTCGGAAAAGAAAGTCTTGGCGCCCTGCCCCATAGTGCTGCGGTGCTAGATACTCGGTGCTGAGGTGGTATGCTCTTAGGTTTCTTGCACTCAATACAGTGCCGCAATGCTGAGGTGCCACTCCTAAAAATATGTTCCACCATTGAACTTAGTTCCGGTGTGAAACAAAGTCCTCCCTCAATTGATCCTAGATTTGGAATAAGGGAGAAGAGTGCTATGCACTCATACATGTTAAAATCTAGCATTGTTAAGGCGTTACTCCGTTAAAATTCTGAACTTTATGGAATAGGAGAACTGCGCTTAGGCACTGCAGTCTCAATGCCGAGGTGTCAAACTCTTGGGATTGTTTGTGTCAAAGATCTAACAGTTCCTTGGTGCTGTATCTCAAACACCGAGGCACTAGAATAACTTAATGTTATTTATTAAATATCTAAAATATTCACCTTATAATAACGCCTCAGTGCTGCCCTCTAAGATAGAATGAACAAAATAACTCTCTATAGAGCACCGCAATGCTGCATATGAAGCACCAAAGTGCAGAAATAATTTAATATTTTTATTAATCAATTGGGATATTGAACCTAGAAAATGTAAGCTAGAGCCTTGTTCATAATAGGGTGCCACGACGCTGCATATCAAGCGCCGAGGCGCTACTCTTAAGTTTTGGAACAATGGTCTAGCATTGCGGTGCTTACATGTAGCACCGAGGTGCTAGTCAACTAATTAAGTTAGTTATTGTGTCACTCAAAAGGAACATTTATTACCATTAGAATTTTAAACTGAAAGGATGTGTCGCATTAATGTAGCGCCGCGACGCCTTGACATAGTGCCGAGGCATCGGTTAAAAAGTTTGTCCCATACCTTTAAAGCGCCTGAACGCGTATGAGTTATCCCAAACTGACTTTTGACCAGTGTTGTGGCGCTATATGATCAACGTTGAGGTGTAGTTTAAACGGTCAACATGACTAATGATTATAAAGCCATGATGCCAAACATGCAGCGCCACGGTGCGTTACTAGTGCTTATGCACCATATTCGTAATGCCGAGGCATTGAGCATAACACAAAATGAGTCACCCTCATGGGCTCCGACACTATAACAATTACTTAATTTTGCTGCCAGAGGATGCTTCATGGGTTAATTTCTTGGTTGGATCTTATGAATGGGTCTGGGTTACCAAAACCCAATACTTCCTTAATGATGGCCGTGCCGATTGTAAATTCATCCAAAGGGGATATGTATAAATTGAATGAAGTTTATCATTTAATATAACTTAAAGAAAATAATCATCCATCCATCCATCATTATTTTTCAAGGATGGCAAGCTAAGAAAATCTTTGCTCACATAAGAGCCCATGTCAAATAAATATATTTATGTTCAAGCTCAAATAATCCCATGATAATAAGGATGTGGTATGTGTCCTCTATCTGTGTGATTTTGCAGCCTAACGACATGACATGAAATGTAGATATGACTATAACCCTTTGACTGAGTGGGTTAGCATTTATATAGCTCCACTATATTTTGGCCATGATAATAGCCCATATGTTTCTTAATGACTTTGCTCCTTCAGCTATGAATCATAGAATATGTTTAATAGACAAAAAAAGTCTTCTGTTAGCTAAGATTGACTTAAATTTGTCTCTTTAGATAAATACCACCCAAAGTCTACAAGAATACCTTGGATGATACAACCCATGGCTGCTGACATGCATTCTTCGATCAGGAATAATTTTCCTGACTAAGTAGACTATAGACCATGATAGCCCGAGATGATGAAACCATGGGATCTTGATCGGATGTATCATCATCCCCCTAATATATGCTTTAAGTTAAATGATAACTCCACTCATTATTCACTATATGTTATGCATTAACAACTTACATTGTTCATTATGTGAATATTTAAGTTATATTCCAGCAATCCAAAGGGATATAAGCCAATCTCTTTATTCACTATATGAATTCTACATGATAATCATCTATGCCACACACACCTCAAAGACACCAAATACATATCAGATAGATGTGTTTACTTTTCCAACCTTAATCGATAGTGCTCTCTTATTACGGTAAGAGGGGTAATTAAGTATGAAGGCTTGCATTCATAGAAAGTATAACCCATATCTAAATAAACCTAACATAATATTAAAGGAAATCTAGTTGAACATATATACCAATCTACCTCATAAAAAATATACTCCTTGCCATCTAAATAAAGATGGAAGAGAGCATCCTCAAAGGTTTTTTTCTGGAGAAATCAGATTTCTTGTGACTCCATTGGGGATTACTTCTCTCTCCATCTTTGGTTAGAAATATAAGGCGTTGTCATAGACTTAAATAAAGTGTTATAATCTTTTAAAATTTTAAGATCTACGTCCAAGTTTTTCAATGGAAAATATCAAGAATATGATTACTATCAAGCTTGGTGAGGGATCCATTATAAGATTCCCTCAAGCCATAATCAACATTGGTTCTACTAGAGTTACTTTCTAGTTTGGAACAATCTCAGAGGTTGTCCAGTTCCTACCAACTGGACTAATCACTAAGTCCCTGGTTAGAGGCACCGAAATGCTAAAGCATTCAATAAAGGGAAACAGCCGAACGTGATCATCTTGAACGAGCCCAACCCTAACACTCTAAACTTAAAGAGGGCTTTTATCTTTGATAGACTGTCAAAGGCAATGCCAACCACCATTGCTGAGGAAAAGATGGCTACCAGGCCCAAGTTGAAGTCTATCATAGTCAACCCACTCAACAATATGTCAGGGGAACATATTACCACATATGAAATTACCTTCACTACGGGGCACACATGAGTACAAAATGTCTTCCATGGGCCTCAAAATTCTAGGAGGGCCGGGAAAAAATACAATGCTGCCCATAGAGTAGTCTGATTTCTCGTTATGCCAAGCAACAATTCGATCCACTAATGAAAGAAAATGTACCCACTAACAACAACTTTGATCCACTCTGACGGGCCAAAAGAAATAGCTCTTGAGGAGCGATAAAGAATCGTTATGGGATAAACATATTAATTTAGTCCACAAAGTCAACCACGCAGAAAAGAATTCATTTCTTCCAAAATTTATAAGGTTCTAAAGGTGGTCAAAATTAGAAACCTTTAGAGAAGAATTAAGAAGTTGGTGAACCAGGTCACCAACTCCATAACTTCCTACCCCAAAAGAGGTGGGAATATTCAAAAATATTATGCTAGTATACATCAATACTCTAAGACTATGGGCACCATAATCAATGAACATCGATGACGACTCTTTAGACACAAAGATACTAAGTGGCCAATTATTGAAGCAGCGGCTTGATAGGACCCTCTTTAATTCCCTTTGGATCAATCAATGACCCCTCACTTCTATTGAGTATTTGAGCAGAACTTTGTCTGACCATGCTCCGCTATTGAACTCCATCTAAACTCCTTCCAGTACTATATCCTTCCCCACTCCTTTTAGATTCCAAAATATGTGGACCCAACATAGTGATTTCTTCAATGTTGTTTCCACTAATTGGATGGCCCCTATTCACCTGGACAATTCCGTTAAAGGCATGATTCAGCTTTGGCTTAAGATTAAAAGACTAAAATAAAACCTAAATTGGTGGAACAAGCACCATTTTGAAAATCTTTTTGCCAATCTAAAAAATATGGAGCAATCAGTTTTCTCCCTTGAAGATGCCGTGTTAACTGACCCTAGTAAGCTTGATGAGTTGAACACTGCTAAAGATAACTTGATTAATTATCAAAATATGTAGGAAACTCTGGCGGCAAAAAGGTAGACATTGTCGATGGTGACAAAAATACAAGGTATTTCCATGCTCTTTTCAAAAAAAGGAAAGTCTTAAACTCTATTCAAAAAATCAAAAATATTAACGGTAGCTCGATCACTGATAATAATGAAATTAAAGATTCTGTCATTCAACATTTTCAAAATTTATTAAACAATAACCCTAGCTTAGAACACCTCTCCAACACTCACCTAATCTCCTCTATGATTACTAATGATGAAAACCATTTACTCACTCCTATAGAAACGAGATTAGTACTCTCATAGCATGAACAACGACTCGTTCGATGGCTACGACTCATTTCTTTCACATTATTGGCCTATTATTAAGTCTGACCTTGTTGATGCTATTGTTGATTTCTTTGATGGAAACTCTTTACCTAGATACTTTTCTAGCACTTCCATTATTCTCATTCCTAAAACTAATAATCGTGATACTTGGAGAGATTTTAGACCTATCAGCCTTTGTACCTTCTTTCAAAAACTCATTGCTAAATTGATTGCTAATAGAATTAGTCTGCCGCTGCCTAAAATTATTTCCCCCAACCAAACTGGCTTCGTTAAAGATAGAGCTATATTTGATAACATACTTCTAACATAAGTGCTGATTCATGATATTGATGTTCCTATCGGAGGTGGTAACATCCTTTTTGAACTGGACATCACTAAAGCTTTTGACAACCTCTCTTGGGATTTCCTCTTTCAAATTCTTCATTTGCTTGGGTTTTTTTGATTATTTTATCCGTCTCATCAAAAATTGCATTACAAATGTTTGGTTTTCTGTTATCATGAGTGGTGAATCCCTAAGTTTTTTTCCCTTTGAAGCATGGTTTGAGACAAGGGGATCCCCCCTCCCCTCTTTTTTTTTTATTATTGAATATATATCTAGAGTGAATGATCTTTTTTACAATAATCCTAGGATGTTTTATAGAACTCAAGGCGGTTTTCCTGTCTCTCATCTTAGTTTTACTGATGACTTTATAATCTTTTGCAATGCCTCAATTCCTCACATTAAAACTATTAAGAATTTTTTAAATAAATTTGGCAACGAAAGTATCTTTTTCTCAACGAAGACAAAAGTTATTTTATTTCTTCTTCTAAAATCCTGAGCAATAGGGCCAATCAAATCTTGAGAATTACTAATTTTCAACAACAACTTCCTATTAAATATCTTGGTGCTCCGCTTTTTAAAGGTCAAAAAAGATCTCACCTTTTTGATGAGCTAATCCAAAAAAATCTCTAATAAAATTTCTGTTTGGGAATTTTATTTACTTTCATTTTGTGGTAAGCTCACTTTGATTAAGAGCACCCTTAACTCCATGCCTTTATATCTCATTCAAACCATTGTCGACCAACTCTACCATTATGATTGGCTTTAACAAATTTTTAGGGATAACAATTCCTCTAAAAAATGCACTGGACCTCTTGGTATAAAACTTGTGGCACTTTTGCTGAAGGTGGTCTTGGATGTAAACCAATCAAGGAAACTATCACTGCTTTTTCTTATAAACTTTGGTGAAATTTTAGGAAAAAATAGTCTATGGGATAATTTCATGATTGCTAAATATTGCTAGGGTAAGCACCCTCTCATCTGCCCCTATAAAGTGGGAGATTGTCCAGTTTGAAAAAGACTTTGTTCCGTCAAATGGGATGCCGAATCTTTAATTTCCTGGGGGATTAACTCTGAATCCTCTTTCTTTTGGCAAGATAACTGGACTGGAGGTGGATCCATTGACCAATTACTTTCTGCTCATTCCACTATTGCTATTAAAGTGAACTCCTTCTAGCAGAATTATATGTGGAACAATAGTAAACTTACTGATTATATTCCTCCCTCTCTTTTAAATAAAATTACTACTATTCCTATCATTCCTACCAATCAAGATCAGATCCTTTTTAAGCTTTCACATAATGGTGATTTCAACTTTAAAAGTGTTTGGATTCACATTAAAGAAGCTCATGATTTTTCCTAATTATTTTCCAAACTTTGGAATAACAATATCCCTACTTCTTATTCTATTCTTACTTGACATTTTTTGAAAAACTTCATCCCTATTGACTCCTTGTTGTGGGGGTAAAGGTTTTCAATTACCTTCAAAATGCCAATGCTGTTTCCACATTGAGAATGTGAACCATGTTTTTGTTAATGGGGCCATTGCTTCTAAGCTTTGAATTTGGTATGATGACCTCTTTAACATTGACATTTTCAATGGCTACTTAAATTTATACCAACTCCTTCAAGTTTATTTTGACAACACTACTAAAGGTCACATTAAAGTCATAATTGCTATCACTCTTATTTGGTTCATATGGATGGACCGAAATGATGCAAAACATCGTGGGATCCCTATGAACCACATGAGGATAATTGCTAGAACTAAAAACAAAATCCATGACTTATTTAATGCCAAATTAATTAAATACAAATAATTCAAAGGGTGCAAATTTGTGGCCAATAAACTGGGTTTTAACTTATCAGATCAACCCATCTGTAAAGATGACAAGATTGTTTATTGGGTAAAACCTCATGCCAACACTATTAAAGTTAACGATGGCTTTGTCTCTCTCTAAAGGTTCAGCTGTGGTGGCATTTTAATCTTAATGGAAAAGTCCTATGTGCTTTGCATACCCCTTAATCCTCTATTCCCCTTTTGAGCTCATGGTGTCAAAGCTCTTGAAATTTGCCTTCAAAAAGGTCAGCTCAATATTTGGATGGAGGTGGATGCCCTTCTGCTGATTGATCTTTTGACTTCCATGAATATAGACAACACAGAATTGTATTATCTTCTTAAGCAAACTAGAGCTCTCCTTGCCTAACTCTACTTTAAAATCACTCATGTATGACGCGAAGGTAATGCATGTCTTGATTATCGCAATTTGGATTGATCAACTAACCCTTCCTAAACATTTAGGCTTGGTTAATCTGGACAATACTGGGCTTCCTTATTTGAGAAATTGATCTAATCTATTGGATTCACCTATTTTAATACCTCTTTTTGCATGATCATTCTATTCTTGTTGTTACTTCTTTGGTCTTTGATGCATTAACGATATCCCTTGTTGTTTACTTGTTGATCTCGTGTGTTGTTGGTATAATTGTCCTTTTAATTGGGAGCTTCTTGCTTCTTATTTTACTATTAATGTCTCTTTGCTCCTTTGGAATTTGTTAATGCATCATCAAATTACTCCTTCTTTGGTCCTTTCTTGAGCTAAGTGGCATCTGGTTTAATTATCCCAACCTTGTTTGGGGTCTTCTCTCCTATGCTCCATAACCTTACCTTCACATCCTGTGAGAGATCTTGCAATATCTTGGCTATAACTTTTTCTCTTTGGAATTATTTCTTGAATTCCAATATTCGATCTTGTGGGACTAGCTTGATGCCTTCTTTTGTGTTCCTTTGCTCTTTAATGGTTTATCTTATGTTGGATGCAACATCTATGTTGAAGGTTTAATTATTGGCTGTTAGACTTTTGGGCCTTTTGTCCAGGTACACTTGTTGGTTTAATGTATTTCTTTGTATGTCATTACTAACCCGTTGCATACAGGAAAAGAATCCTTGTTATTATTAATGGTTCTTTCAGGTTTGGAATTGTTTAATGACTTCTTTTATGATTTCTCGAGGATGATAGTTCTGCTCTTGTTCTCCTTTGTCCTAAAGGATTTCATTGATGAGACCCTTTTGAACCCCTATTATGGATCTATTGCCCCACTACTTTTTATTGGCTTATCCTATGGTTGCAATAATTGTAGTGTTATTTTAATCAATGGATGTTGGATTTACTTCAACATTTTTCTTTGTTGTTGCAGTGTTCTTTCGTCTTTGCAATTCTCATTGCTGTCGATCATTTAATCTATTGTTTTTTAACTTTTGGCTCTGTTAAAATTATGCGAGATCCACTGTTAATTATTCGTCTATTGCTCTTCATGATGCTTTTGGGGTTTGTTTTTTGTTTGTTGGTTTCCTCTCTTGAGGTTGTGCATGATGGCTTTTATTTTTTTGCTAGGCTATTTCTTACCTCTCGTTTCTCTGAATGTTTGTGCTGTTAACATCTGGGATGATGCTATTTTCACATGCTGCTATTTTTTACTTCCTGGTTCAGCTAGTCTTGGCCAAACCACTTCCTTAACTATCTAGGATTTAACTTATGCATTGTATAATTTGAATGGTTGGTTTTATGGCTAACTTGCTGTTATTTTTTTTCTTGTTTGTTGGATGGTCTGGATAATTGAGTCTTATATCCAACAAGCTATTGCTGGGGTTGTTTATCTAGTTCAGCAGGGTGCTTTTGGTGTTGTCTTGTTGTTTTTCTTTGACAACCTCATTTTCCCTATCTTCCAACAGAGATTTTGCAATTTCCTATTCAATTTTATTATTTCCTTGCAGGTTTGGACTTCCTTAATGGCTTCTCAGTTTGCCTCTACTGTGGTTATGGGTTTAACTGCTAGCCTGATAAGCTTTATCTGGAAGGTTTTTTCTATCGATTATCCTTTGAACCCTTTCTGTTGCTATTTTACATCTCTGCTTTTTATTGGAGTTTTAAATGGTGGGTGTAATTTTTGTTTTATTGCTACCTCTATTGGCTTTTGGATTTTAGGGTTCTTTGTCCAGCAGGTTGTCTTTGTGATTATTATCTGTTTCCTGCCTTTTATTTTTACTATTTTTTTGTTAACAATTGGGCTGATTTCTCCTACTATTTTATCCCACTTGGTTCTATTAAAAATCCCTATGATTATCCATCGATTATTTGGATCTTTACATATGCTTTGTTTACTCTGATTGGGTTGACTCTTGGCCAGCTTGTTGGTATTAACTATCTTGGTTGTTGGCTGAACTGGATTAATACTCTACATGCTATCTCTGGGGTTTTGGTTTATTTTGTTTAGCAAGCCTCTATTGAAGTTGTTGATTGCCTGGTGGCTTTTGCTTTGAACCCCTTGATTAATTATATATATCATCGAATTCATTGGTCTACTTTGCTCTATTTTCTCCATCCTCTTTCGGTTAAACTTGTATCTATTGCTTTGTTTATTTTGGATGGGTGGTTTATTATTACCCCAGCTAGTTTTTGTTGTCTTGGATATTTGCTATCTTGGTTTTTCAGGATTCCTATGTTGGCTCCATCTTTGTTGTAGGACTTGAGTCATATGTTAAAAGTTTCGACATTCTTGATTATTTTGGTGATTGGTGTCGGCTTTGCCTTCAAAACCCTATTTTATGCTCTATCTATTTGGTTACTAACTCTTAATGTCTGCTTGATTGAGAGGTTTTATGGCCAACTTGCTGTCCCTTGCTGTCTTGGCTGTGTTTTGTCTTGGTTATCTGCTGTCTTGTTTTTTCTGAATTCTAATGTTGACCCTCATTTGAATCCCCTTTTTGATTTATCTTCTAGTGGGTTCCATTATTACATTAACTATTTTGTTGTTAGGGTTGGCTTTCTGATTGCCCTTATGTGTAGTGCTTATTTCATATGATAGTTGGGATCTATCTACTTTTGTCTCTATTCCCATCTAGGTTCGGTTAGGTTTGTGCTATCTTCTTATGCTATCTATTCTAAATGGGTGGTACTATGGACGCTACCTTTTTTATGCTATTGTTTGTTGATCGATTATCCAATTTTGGTCCTCAATCTTTCGCTGAGTCTTTATTTTATTTTTGGTTGGTTGCGTCTATTTCGTGTTGGGTTATCTTTCCTATACAATTGCTTTTTGAAAACTGATATGGATATTAATAAGGGGTTGTTTTGCATTCATTCACCTCGGTCTAAAGATTCATATATATATATATATATATATATATATATATATATATATATATATATATATATATATATATATATATATATATATATATATATATATATATATATCATATGTTTGGGATGGTGTTATTTATAGGCTCATTGACTTGCTTAGCGATTTCAGCCTCCTCTGTTTTCTTGTGGAGGTTTATATCTTTGGCCTATTTCTCTTCTTGGATATGACTTTTCATGAGGTTCTGGCAAAGATGGCTCATTCTCATATGTATAAGTATTCTCATGTCAGGGTGACTATATTGATGATACTTTTCTTGCATGGGACCCCTTATCCTTTGCAATTTCCTCTATATTATATATGGTTTTGTTTAGGTTTGGTAATAAAGCCCATAAGACTTTCAACAATTTATCTTCTCACAGTTTGTTGGCTATGATGGCTGTGATGCTTTCACTCCCTTTTGGTTTGGTAGTAGCTCTTGTGATGTAACCCTTCTACTAAAGTTTGGATGCTCATATTTGCAGCCCCATCTTATGTGGAGCGAGCCTTCTATAATTCTCTCGATTATGCTATTTTCATTTATCTTTTTGTCTGTATTACCTTAACTGTTCTAATCTCTTTCTGTTTACATTTTTTCAGGTGCTTCTCTCTTGTCCTCTTGTAGGTTTGCTCCATTCTCACGTCCTGTAGAGCATTGTCCCTAATCTTCCATTGGCTTATTATGTTAATCAATTTGTATCTTTTGATTGCTTTAATGTCTTCTTTTGCTTTTGGATGTACTTATATGGGATTTACTCACTGATTGTAGCTCTTTGAGCAGTAGTTCTGGATTTTATCCCCTTTAAGGACCTTGTAACCTTCTTTTTGTGGCAATAAAATACCCCCTACATGGGGTTTCCCTAAAAGAAAACCTTAATCCCTAAACTAACCCTAAAACCTAAACCCTAAACAAACCCTAAACCCTAAGAATGGGCAGAACTTTGACTGCAGAAACATCACCTTCAACTAGGCTCAGTCTAAATCTTGTGGTGGAGGCGGCGATTATCGAAGTGGTGGTGGGGGATCTTGAGGTGTTTGTGTATATGGAGGTGGTAGTCGAAGCAATTTTGGTTATGGAGGTGGGTGGAGTGACGGAGGTTACAACCATGGGGGAGGTGGAGGAAGAGATCGGTGATATGATGGCGGATCCCAAGGTGGAGGTGGTTAATGGGAAAAAATAAGATCTAATCGCTATGGAAATCTTTGTAGAGATGGCTTAACATATATAGGGTTTTTAATTTGTTCTATGGGTGCTCATTTTTGATCTATGTCATTGCTTGTATCTTAGAAAACTTCGGGTGCTACTTGGTTGATGAAATCAAAAAGAAGAAATGTTGAATCAAATTTGTTCTCTGAAAAAAATCTTAAACCTAAACTAAACCTAAAAACTTAAAAAAACTAAAATAAATAATAACCCTAAACCTAAATCCAAACCTAAATAAAACCTAAAAACCCTAAACCTAAAACCTAAAACCTCTTAAAACTAAATCAAACTAAAATAAATGAATAAAAAAAACCTAAACCCAAAAAAATAAAAAAATAAAAAAAAATAAAAACATAAATTAAACCTAAACCTAAACCTAAACCTAAACCTAAACCTAAAAAGAAAGTAAAATAAAAAATAAAAATTGAACTAAAATAAAATAAATAAAAACCTAAACTAAACTACAAAAAATAAAAAACCTAAATAAAATAAAAACTAAACCTAAAATAAAAATAAAATAAATCTAAAATAAAATAAAATAATAACTAAATAAAACTTATACATAGAAAGTAAACCTAAAAATAAATAAAAATAAAACTTAAACCCTAAACTAAAAAAAATCCTAAACTTAAAATAAAAATAAAATAAATAAAATAAAATTAACCTAAGCCTAAACCTAAACTAAATAAAATAAAATAAACTAAAAATAAACATAAACCTAAACTAAAAAATAAAACTTGAAAATAAACCTAAAATAAAAATCTAAAACTTGAACCTAAAAAAATAAAATGAAAACCTTAACCTAAACCTAAAAATAAAAATATAACTTAAACCTAAAAAATAAAATAAAAATAAAACTCAACTAAAAATAAACCTAAACCTAAAAAAATAAACTAAAACAAAAAACCTAAACTAAAATAAATAAACCTTAAATAAATAAACTAATCTAAATAAAAAAAATAAATCTAAATAAAATAAGAAATAAAACTCAAATAAATAAAAATAAACTAAATAAACCAAACGTGGTTTGCTTAATTTTTTTAAAAAAACCTAAAACTAAGTTCCAAACCCTAAACCCCCAATAATCTCATAAACTCTTAACCTGACCTAAAAAAACACTAAACTAAACTTATAACTAAACCCTAAATCTAAACCTAAACCCTAAACCCTAAACCTTAAACTATAAACCCTAAACCCTAAACCTTAAACCCTAAAACCTACAAACCTAAACCCTAAACCGTAAATCCTAAACCCTAAACCATAAACTAACCTTAAACCCTAAGAGTGGGAAGAACCTTGACGATAGGAACCTCATTGTTAACTAGGCTTAGTTAGAGCTTATATAGTGGAGAGGTGGCGGATCATCAGTGGTGATGGGGTCTGAGGTGTTGGTGGATGAAGGTGGTGGTCGAGCGGTGGTTAGGCGGGAGGAGCAAGTTACTGACCATGGTGGTGGAGGGAGAGATCAAGGGTATGATGATCCGCACTTATGAGGCGGGGGTAGTTCTGACTAGGGAACTAAAGAATGGGCGATCCCGCTTATGGAACTGTGTCTGATAGAGACGGTTCTACTTATCTAGGGTTTTGATTTTATCTATAGGTGCTCATTTTTGATCTATCTTGCTTTGTGTCTTAGAAAACTTGGTGTTACATGATTGATGAAATTCAAAGAAGAAATGTTGAATCATTTATTCTCTAAAAAAAAATCTTAAACCCTAAACTAAACCTATATCCTACTAAACTTACGTTAAAGCTAAAACCTAAACCCTAAACCTAAACTAAACTAAACTTACCAACTTAAAACCCCAACCTAAACCCCAAACCCTAACCTAAACCCTAAAACTAAACCCTAAAAATCTAAACCCAAACCCTAAACCTAAATTAAATCCAAACACGAGACACTAAGCCCTACTAAATCTAAACTCTAAAACCCAAAATCCCAAATCCCAAACCTTACCCTAAACCCAAATAACCCTAAATAACCTAAACCTAAACTAACTGCTCACTCCTTCTACTATTAAAATGAAGTCATTCTAATAAATAGAATGATACTAACTTCGATTATATTCCCTCTCTTTTACATAAATTTACTAAATCCATCATTTCTAAATCTATCAATTATTTAAGCTATCTCAAAATGGTAATTTTAACTTTAAAGATGTCTGGATTCATATTAGAGAAGCTCATGATTTCCCTAACATATTTTTTAAACTTTGGAATAACACTATACCTATTTATTATTCTATTATAACTTGGAGAATTTTGAAAAATTTCATCCCTGTTGATTCTTTGATGTGAGGTAAAGGCTTTTAATTTCCTTCAAAATGCTACTGCTATTTTCACATTGAGAATGTGAACCATGTCTTTGTTAATGGAGCTATTGCCTCCAAACTATGGGTTTGGTATGATGATCTTTTCAATATTGACCATTTCAATGGCTCTTCATCCTTATATCAACTTCTTGATTATTTTCAAAGAACTGTACAAGGTCACATTAAAGTGATAAATGCCATCACTCTTATATGGTTCATATGTATGCATAGAAATGATGCCAAACATCGTGGGATTACTATGAATCATAAAAGGATTATTACTAGAATTAAAGATAAAATTCATGCTCTATTTAATGCCAGGTTACTTACCAACAATCAATTTAAAGTAGAATTTGTTAACAAAGCGGGTTTTAAAACAAATGTAAAGAAGATAAGATTGTTATTGGATAAACCTCGAATAATATTATCAAAATTAATATTGACGGATCTATTTCTCAAAATGCTTTTGGCTATGGAGGCATTTTCTTTAATGGTAAAGTCCTTTGTTCTTTTGCCTATCTTCTTGCATTCTATCTTTGTTGAATTAATGGCATTAACAAAGCTATTGAGATTTTTTACAAAAGGTTGGCTCTAGATTGAGGTGACGCTCTCTTCGATTGATATGTTGACTTCGACCAAGGTGGGCAATGCAGATTTGTATTACCTCCTTAACCATACTAGAGTTCTCCTATCTCAAGTTTGTTTCAAAATCACTCATGTTGGGCATGAAGGTAATGTGTGTGCTGATTATCTTGATAATCTGGTTGCTAGATTAGATGACATAAATTTCTTTGATCAGCTTAATATTCTTAAACATTTGCGTGGTTTGGTTAATTTGGATAATACTGGATTACCCTATCTTAGAAATTTGTCTTGTTCTTATGTTTTTTGGTATGTTATGGTTTGCCTTACCTGTATGTCCAATCCTTTATTTTATTTCTTTTGCTTCTTGGTTTTCTGATGCATCACAAGGTTTTATTGTATTTTCTATTTCCATTACTGAATGATGGGGCTATGCTTCCTATTTCCCTAATGTGCTAGTTTGTGCTGCCTCTATTCCTAATCTGTAGGGACAGATTGTGTATTTTGCCATCTTGTCATTTCTCCGATTGAATTTGCCTCTAATTCTATTTTTCATTTGTTTAGTGCTCTATTTTCACTTGTTTTGAATTATCGAATACTCTATCTTAGAGATTAGTCTCATTTTTCTATTTTTTGGTTTGTTAACAGGTTTGGCTTACATGTATGTCCATTCCTTTATTTTATTTTTATTGCTCCTTGGTCTTCTAATGCATTTCCCTAAAATTATTAACTGGTTATCATGTGATGGAGGCTCTTGCCATTGTAGCCTCAGCTGTTGGTTTACTAGTAATTGTCCATCTACTTTGGGATTTTAAACACTCGATTCCCTTATTGAATGATGTGTGCTTCCTTAATGTATGGGTTTGTGATGTCTCTTTCCCTAATCTGTAGGGATGGATGGTGTATTTTTGTTTCTTTGCATGATTGGGACTATTTTTTCCTCTCATTCTTGCGTGGGTTCGATTTGGTTTGTTTGCTTTGGATCTGGTGAATGGTCTTTTGAGTTTTTATCTTCAGCAGGCTAACTATTGCGGTTACTTTTCTAATTGGTCTTTAGTTCTATTATTTTTTATGTGGTTAACCATATTATATGTGCCTTTGCGATATGGGTCTATCTATTGTTTCATTTCCCTCTTGGATCTCTTAGACCTGTGCAATTACTGTTGTGATTATGTTGTTATCAAGGTGATTATTAACATCTGTATTAATGGCCTTGAATGGCTTTCCTCTTTACGGGCTATTTTCCTGGCCAAGAGGATCATCTGGGTGGATGGTTTTGACTATATGCCGAGTGGCTTTTTTTTTTACTTTCGAGGCTGAATTGTCTTTGGATTCCTGATTGTTGTCTTGTTAACCTCATTATCAGTGACCTTGCTGTATGGATTTATCTGCTAGTTGAGTTTAATATTGGCTCTATTTTACATGTATATTTATTGTGGTGATAATGCTATCAATAATGCTATCAATAATGCTATCGATAAGGTGGATGTGGCCAAGATGTACATATGGGCAGGGATGTTGTTGATTGTGCATACTCAAGCGATGTTGGAATTAGTTGGTAATACTTATCTTATAGGGGTTTGGTGTCATCCCTTTCTCATTCTGATCTATGTTGCCTTCTTTGCTATAGTGTATGTGGCTATATTTTGGTATACAGGTACTAAAGATCATATGATTTTCTTTCAATGGCTGCTACTTCCCCCCAAGTTTGTAGGCTGTGATGGCTGGGATGATTTCACTCATTGTTTGGATGGTAGTAGAATATGTGATGTAACCCTCCATTGGAAGTTTGGATGCTCATGTTTGTCAATTTTGTGTGTGAGCTGAACAGTTCTCACACTCTATATTTCTCTCATTTTATTCTGACTTTACTTTCAATTTGAGCTGTACCATTTTCACTATGCTAACTCTTTCTTCTATATGTTTGCTACAGATTGTGTGCTATTTTCTTGTAGGTTCCTTCTATAGTGGAGACATAGCCTTCTATCATCCTCAAGAGCTTTTGATGAAAGTGGTCCAATGGCTTCTTATTTTGATCTCTTTATATCTTTTGCTCTTCTATCTTTTTTGCTTTGTTTTGACTGTACTTAGATAGGGGATTTACTCTCTAGGCTTTTCTGTAGCTCTTTGAGTAATAGTTCTTGAGTTTATCCCCTCTTAAGGACTATATGAGGTTCCAAAAAAAAAAAAAAAATCCTAAACCCTAAACCCTAAACTTTGAATGAAGATGTCATTAGGAGTAGATCTAAAGAATGACTTAATCCTAACATAGTTATGGTAACTAAAGAAAATGTCTTCAAGAGACTTTTCCTTGACTATTAGAGATTTGAATACTATAAATCCTAACCCTAATATATATTATGTTACCATATATTATATTATAATGTAGCATCATATATTTGAGCATGTAGTGATGTGTTTTTGGATGTTATAAGATGTTTTGAAACATTTTAGTATATCATAGTATATATTAATATAAATCATAAAAATATTGATTTAATAAATCAGATGATGAAATTTATTAAATTTGAAGTGGGAATTAGGTTGTAGTACCAAAGGTGTGCTACTCTACTTGTAGTATAAAAAGTAAGATTTTATGTTCAAAATAAATATTATATATTGTAGCATAGTATAACATCATATATCATAATATATTATTTTATGCATTTTAAATTCTTTTAGTATTTTACAATCATGCAGTAGAGCCTACATTAGCATTATTTATAAAAATGTTGATTTAGACTTTAAAATGGCAGAATTTGGCCAAATTCATAATAGACAGAGCATGATATCATAATATATGATTTCAATTTAAAATATGTAAGTGATATGACTAAAATATATAGTTTTTTTTATTGTTTAGATTAATTTTATGATTTTTTATCTTAAGAAATCCCTTGTGATTTGATATGCAATATAATATAATATAATATGTTATAGTGTATTATAATATAGAATGCCATAACATAGTGTTGCATCATGCATTATATCATACTATTGTGTATTTCTACTTGTTGTTTAGCATATTTTAGTTTGTTATAGCATGATGTAGTAGAGTTTGTACTGGTATAATTCATAAAAATATTGATTTATAGGTTGAGATGATGGGATTTGGCCAAATTTAAGGTAAGCTTTAGGGAACATCATTGGGGGTGTGCTATGCTGTGTGATTTAATCAAAAGATGAAATTTTGCATCAAAAAAAAATATTCATTTTTCAACCAAATTTTATAAATTTTTTGCTTAAAGTGATTCATTTTAAGGTGTAATGTAAGATAATATATTATATGAAAGCATATCAAAATATAATGTACATAACAATATAACTTCACATATATACGAATGTGCTGGTGTGTTATTAAATGTTATTGTACATTTTAGTATGTTTTACTTTTGTCATAATACATTGGATCAAAACTCACAAAAAGGTTAATTTGAAGGTGGAGATGGCACACCAAGAAGCAACACTAAAATTATGCTATTTTGTACCATTTCTAATAGAAAAATAACAAATTTACATCCAAAATGAACATTATTCATATTTTGAGAAACTTTTATTATTTGCTCCTTTTAAGTGATTCTAATGAGTGTAATTTAGAAAATATATTATATTATAGAAAATTATAATATAATATCATATATTATAATATAATATAGTGCATTAACTCACATTATAATATGTTTAGCATGATATTGTATAGATAGTTTGAGCTTGCACCATCACAATTCATAAAATATTGATTACAATGTTAAGATGTTGTACATTGAATGAATACATTGTTAGACTTTTGGTTGAAGTATTGATGGTGTGCATAAGAGAAGAAATAAGATTTGATGAGAATTCCATGTCAAGGACATGGAGGGAGATCTGCTAGGGGATCACACATGCATTGGACATGACATGTGAGGGGTCTATGTTGAGGGAATAGAAGAAAAAAAATCTGCTAGGGATATGATTTGAATTTGATTTGATTATATGATTTGTGGAAAGAAGATCTGTTGGGGATAAGAATCTATAATCTACCAAGGATTAAGATCGAATCGACTTTAGTTTATTTTATTTAATTGATGTGGAGGCATATCTGTTAGAGATATGAGCTCGAGTCCACTAGGGATCGGGTATATGAACCTTCCACTAGGGAAGCAGGTTTAGGCAGATTGAGATTTGAATTTGATTTCATAGATTTGTTTGGGGATGTATCTGCTAGGAATAAGAGTTTGGTTTGATTTCTTTGATTTAGACTTCATTGGTGGAGTTGGTTTAATTTTTCTCCACTGGGTAGGTTAGTTTTGAATTTGATTTGTTTGTTTGGCTTGTTTATATATGATTTAGGGCTACACTAGGGAGAAGGGTGTGATTAAATTCCACTGGGAAAAATTAGATTGGGTTTAATTTAATCTGAGTTAATGTATGAACCATGTCAGTGTGCGATGGACCCACTGACAAGGGGCTATATTAACCTTGACTACCTCAGGTTTACAAATCCAAAGGGATAGTCTACCAGTTGTGGGGTAGAGCTAGCCAACCAAAGGGGTTCCCTTTTCGTGTGCAATGGTTGTGCTAGGAAGAAGGTGTAGCAGACTTACATCTTCTAATGCCAGGAACAACCATTGGGGTGACCTGTTGGATGCACAATAAATTGAACCTGGCCTTGGGCAACTACTGAGTGAATGCCACTAGGGACTTATGTCAACTCAAAAGTAGTCAGGATTAATTTTATCTTAATTTCATGTGATTTGATATGGTTTCTATATTATAGTTTAATTTTAAATTGAGGGCATATCCGCTGGGGATGCGAGCTCAGTCAAATTTGATAGATTTAATTTATGGACCATGTCGGTGTGTGATGGACCCAATGAGAAGAGGCTATATCAAACTTGTCCTATCTCAGATTTATAAATCCAAAGAGATAGTCTACTGGCCATGGGGTAGAACTAGACATCCTAAGGGGTTGCCTTTCGGTGTGCAACAACTGTGCTAGGAAGAAGGCAGAATAGACTTACAACCTATTGGTAGCAGAATAAATCAAACCTGACTTAAGGATGACTACTAAGTGAATGCCATTGGGGACTTAATATCAACTCAAGAGGTAGTGGGAGTTTTGTTGACACCTTAGGATGGGATGCATGCTTGGAAAAGTGATATATTTATTTATGTGTTTCTGAAAGAAGAAGGGGGCTATGTAGGCCTTGATCTATCTCAGATTTATTGGACCAAAGGAGAGATTGTACATCCACAGGATGGATTCTCGAACCACAAGGGTGGTTATTAGGAAAGGGGAACTATCCAATTTGACAATAACTCGAGTAGGATCTAAATGGGGTCACAAAGGACGTGATCCAAATATAGTGCCCACAGGGGAGGTGTTGCTAGGGGCATTATCCTGAACCTTAGAAAAGAAAGCCGAAAAGTGTACGGTGGCCAACTCAAGGAGAAAGCGTAGCATACTTACATTTGCCAAGAGTGGTGTATCCTAAGGTGCAAGAACCAACCAACCTAAGGTGTATTCATCAGCATGAGCGGTGCATACGTCAGCATAGTGAGAATAAACCAACCTAAGGTGCCCGTCACTGTGGAATGATCAAAAGAAAGTGTGTAGGCTTATAACTTTCCAAGTGGAACTAATCATCGGGATAGTCTGCCATCGACGGGACATATGCTATCTGACCTAGAGTAACTACTGAGGAGCCCTGAGGAAGGACTGGACCCAGACTTGAAGCAGTCAGGAGGGAAGGAGCCACTATGGGACTTATCCTAGACCTCAAATATACTCAACCCAATCAGTGCTCGAAGGCTAATCCAAGAAGAAAGCATAGCAGACTCACATCCTCTTAAACGAAGCCAACATAAGATAGCTTGTAGGCCATGCATTAAGGCCTACCACACTAACAAGGTTCTCATCGATGTGTAGTGGCCAAGTAAGGAAGGAAAGTATAGAAAACTTACATCCTCCAAAGCAAGAAGACCACTGGGGTGACACACTAGTAGGGTAGCACATGCTTAGCCTACAGCAACTCGAGTGAGTGCGCAGAGCGTTATCTCAACTCAGAGTAGCCCGAGATAAAAGATATGTGTTTGTTTTATCTGTTTGTGTTGTGTCAATGAAGGGTAGGATGCTGCTCGGGTTCCTTACACCTACCCTATACACTTCATGGAGGATTCATAAATAAGAATACTTTCAACATGGAAGAGATTGAATTCAAAATGGAATTTTCATTTATAATAATTATTTTCAAACATGATTTATAATAATTTATTAAGTTGAGCTCGTTGATTGGAAGCATTGGGCGCTCTTCCTTATGATTAATAAGTTGATAACATCCTCCTTGGTAAGCCTTCTCTATGGCAAAAAGGCATTCCCAAGTGAGTTAAAACTTGCCTCCCATCTTACGATGGGCAACAATCAGTCTCTTTAGAACTAAAATAAGCTCTCTTACTTGAAAAGCTCTAGGATAGATGAACTTATTATGAGCATGAATCATTTTAGCTCTGTTCAACTTGAGGTTTTGGCATGCTCATAGGCATATCTCCTCCAAACCTTTGAGCTCTTCTAACTGTAACTTGGCATTCTGCTCTGTTGTGATCTTATTACCCATAACTATCCTTAGTGATGGGAGTTGGACTTCTAATGGTTGAATGATTTCAGATCCATACACTAAGGAGAAAGGAGTAGATTGAGTTGGAGTTCTATATGTGGTGTGATAGGCCCACAAGGATTTAACTAATTTCTCATGCCACTGTCGCTTGTTGTTGTCGAGTGTCTTCTTTAGTATTTAGATGAGAGTTTTGCTGAAGGCTTCTGCTAAGCTATTTTTTCTTGGGTAGTTGATGGTAGAATATCTCTAATCTATGCTGTGTCTCTGGGTAAAGTTGTTGATCTTGGTGCTCTTGAATGCAGCACCATTATCAAATATAATTCATCGAGGCACTCCAAACCTATATATGATATGATTCCTATAAAACTAGAGCACATGTTGAGCTGTAACCTCTCTGAGTAGAATTTCCTTTGCCCATTTGGAAAAGTAGTGAGTAGCCGTTAAGATGAACCAATGACCTTTTGAAGAAGAAGGATCAATTAGACCCTCTATGTCAGTACCCCAACACTCGAATGGCCATGAGGCTAATATAGGATGTAGAATGTTGGATGGTTAGTGTAAAACCACACTGTGTATTTGACAATGGTGGCATCACCTAGCCATATCCATGCAATCATTGATCATCGACAGCAAGTAGTATCCTAGTCTCCTAATCTTGGCTTTCATCTTCAGATCGGATTGGTTGGCTCCACATAATCCTGAGTGTACCTCGGTCACAATCTCATAGGCTTCATGCTTGTCTAAACACCATAACCACATATGATCGAAAGACTGCTGGTATAAGACACCATCCACAAGAGCATATGAAAGTGCTCTATGCTTCATCTGATGGGCTTGGGACTTCTCTTGAGGTAGTTTGCCTTTATTTAGGTAATCCATGAATGGTTGCCTCCAATCTAACTCCTCATCTTTCTTGGAAATGGCAACCCCCCTTTAAGAGAGTACTTTTTGATAAGTTCAATATCAATAATGGATAATACTTATCTATTTTGGACCTTTATTAATATGGACCCATCCTCTAGACATGCCAACTCCTTGGAAAGCTTGGCTAAAGAATATGCTATGACATTCTCTCCTCGAGAAATCTTATAAATGGTAACCTTTAGGATTTGGGACAACAACTCCATGGTGTACTTGTGGTAGTGATAGAACTTGAGTTTTATAACCTTATATGACCTAGTGATTTGGTTAATAACTAGCTGAGAATCCTCGAAGATGTTGATGTTCTGGATGCTTAGAGTAATGGCTAACTCTAGACCGACAATCATAGCCTCATATTTGGCTTCATTATTGGTGCAAGGATTGGATAATTGATATGAGAATCTCATCACATCACAGTCCAGATTATAAGAACTATTCCTACCCCTACCTTTTCTAGAATAGTAGATTATGGTTCTTCTGCTCCTTGAGGGGAAGCCGCACCATCAAAGTACATCTCCCAGTGGTGAATGCTAGTATCCCCTATGTTCATGATTTGTTCATTTGGGAGATCATCACTAAGTGGAGAGTCAGAAAAAAGTGGGTGTGTTACTAAGAAATTTGCTAGTGCTTGTCCTTTCACCGCATGGAGGGGTACGAAGGTAATGTCAAACTGTAAGAGGATCAAGGACCATCATACCAACCATTCAGTAATGTCAGCTGTGTCATGAGATACTATAGTGGATTGATCTCAGAGATTAAGTTAACCTTATGAGGAAGCATGCAGTGCTGTATCTTTTGGGATGCAAATATTAAAGCCAGGCAATGCATCTCAATGGGTGGATAGTTAGCCTCAGCAGGGATTAGATGATGGATGAGATAGTAGAATGCATTTTCCTTCCCTTCATCATTGGCTTGGGCCAACAAAGCACCAAGGGAGTCATCTAATGCAGCAGTGTAAAATATGAATAGCTTGCCTGTGATAGGGTCTGCTATAACTAACGGCGTCATCAAGCAATGCTTGATGTCTTTGAAGGCATGCTCACACTTTTCATCCCACTTAAACTTGACATCCTTTTTGACAAGTGCTAAGAATGGCTGACATCTTCCCGATAGGTTGGATATAAAGTATCTTAGATATGGCAACTACCTTTGGAATGATCTGAGTTGAGTTAAAGTTTTAGTGAGTGGCATTTCTAATATCACATTGGTCTTCTCTAGATCGATTTTGATTCTTTGGTGTCGGGCAACAAACCCAAGGAATTTTCCTGAAGCTACTCCGAATGCATACTTCATGGGGTTCCTTTTGAGGTTAAATTTTCTTAATTATTTGAAAAGTACTCTCAAGTCAAAGAGATGGTCTTCCTTTTTCTACTTTTGACCATGAGATCATCGACATAGCACTCAACTTGATGATGAATGAGTTCATCAAAGAGTTGAGTTATAGCCTACAGGTATGTAGCATAAGAAATTTTAAGGCTGAAAGGCATGACCTTATAGCAATAAATTCGATGGGGTTCTAAGCGGTGTTTCTTTCATCTTTAGGGTCTAACTTTATTTGGTTATATTCGGATAAGCCATCCATAAAGAGAAGATTGCATGAGATGAGGCAATGCCCACCATCAGCTCCGGGATCGGTAGTGGAAATTCTTCTTTTGGAAATGCCTTATTTAAATCCCTAAAATCAATGCATATGTAAATTTGACAATTCATTTTCTAAATTTAGATGACGCTGGCTAACTAGGTAGGATATTTTTCTTCTTGGATGAAGCCAACATCGATCAGTTTCTTGACTTCGTAAATGACTTGTTGTTCTATGTCTAATCAAATGCGTCTAGGAGCTTGCTTGATAGGGTTAGTAGTAGGCTCTATTGCTAGTTTATGGACCACTATGAGCCAATCTAGGCATCTCCTCACTTGCAAAGCAGTCCTTAAACTCTGTCAATAGCCTAACTAAGTCATTGGTTTCAATTTCATTTAATAAAGACCGATGTATGTCGGGCGTGGATCTTCTTCAGTTCCTAAGTTGATTTCCTTGAGCTCATCGATGGTTGACTCGATCTCTTCTTCAAACTCGTGGTGCATCTTTGACTTCAAGATCATCGAAATTTCTAAGCATAGCTTCTCATATGATTAATGTGATTTGAAAAGAATCTATCGATTCTAAATGATTGGTGATGACTAGTTGTAATCATCATCATTGACTAGACCCACTATACCAAATCCTAGTCTTTGTCTTGATTGAGAGCTTTACCATTTATTCTTCTATATTCTTTCAAAGTAGTCTGACCTGTCCTTTGACCAAGTATGTGGGATTAACCCTTACTTTGTTAAATTATGAACATAAAGCAAGTACCAATCAAAGGGTAATTCTATTAAATCATTATATGAATCATCCTCAAGTTCTACATCAACTTCTTGACCTGAGGATGATTCTCCCAGAAAAAACCTTTGAGTCTTGCACTTGTGGATGACTTAGGGGCTTCCTTAACTACCAAATCATCGCTTTTGAGAGGAAAGTGGGGTTAGAGCTAAGGTTCCCAACTGATGCCTAACTATTTCACATATAGACTTGGATACACTTATGCTTGCTTTGGAGCCTGATCTTCATCGCTAACTGGCTCAAGTGTCACCTCCAAGGGAATATACTGCTGAGAAGAGCTCGCTGGTGTGCTAACCATATAAGACTCATCTTATGAACTAAATTATAAGTCTATATGGCATGTGTACACTTGGTAGTTGGGACATATCTTCTATTGGTGTGGCCAATAAGGAGGTTTTCCACCCCAGGGCCTCTAGCTGACCTCTTCCTTTACAGTGGTGGAGGTCATCCTACCATATGTTGAATGGTAATAAATAGTGGGTGGAATTTAATGTCAGGCTCTACTTCCTCTTCCAAGTCTATTTCCACTCCCTTTTATTTCTTTTTCATTTTCTCTTTTCTTTTCTTTTCTGTTCTCTTTCTCTTTCTCTTTCTCTTTATTTTTCTTTTTCTTTATCTTTTACTTTCAAACTTTGGCCAAGTTTGTAAGAATAGACTTGTTGATTTTGAAGTAAGTAGTAAGTCACATCATCATATATGCCAACCTCGTGAACTATAAATGACTTGAGATCTCCTTTGACATAGTAGATGATCCCATCTCTCACAAACTTCATACACTGATGTAGAGAGGATGGAACTATGTTGTTCTCATGTATCCATGGTCTCTAAGCAATGTGTTCAAAGATGTACTGTCTATAATGTGAAACTTTGGTCTTCCAATCATCTATCTCCAAGAGCAACACTATGGAACTTAATTGACATCACTTTTGGAGTGATTCAATCTTCCATCTTAGACTTACAGTCTTATAGACACTAAGACTTTCCTAGTCATAAGACACTTCTAACATTAGGTAAAACTTAAAGCCTAAAGACTTAGAAGGGTTAACCATATGATTAGGTTATGCCTTAGGGATTACGATAATCCAACTACCTTACAACCCAAATATAATCCATGTTCACCTCTTTGAACTAAACCTCAAGTTCAATTCAAACATCAAATTCAAATCCAAATCCAAACCAAATTCCAAAACCAAATGATTGAAGCCCATGATCAAATCCAAACTTGAAACCCTTCCTAAGCCATATGACCTATCCCATGGACTTAGCCAATTCTTAATCAATCCAAAATCAATTGATTTTCTCATAATAAATTTATATTTTCAATCATCTTTCTAAATATAAATCAAATCTACATTTAAATGATCAAAAACGAACTCAAACTAAATCAAATTAAATCAAAACCCTTCTTAAGCCATATGACCTATCCCATGGACTTAGCCAAATCTTAATCCAAATCAAGTCAAACTCAATTGATTTTCTTACAAATGAATCATATTTTTAATCATATTCATAAACTTAAATTAAATATACATTTAAATCATCAAAACTAAATCAAACTAAATCAAAATCCAAACCTAAGCCACATGACTCAACTCCTTGGACTTAGCCAAATTCCTTCAATCTAAAACCAAAATTCAGTTGATTTTCTCATGAGTCAATCATACCTTCAATCATATTCACAAATATAAATGAAATCTATAAACATCAAGCGAAACCAAAATCAACCCAAGTCAAACCAAACTTAGCCCTTTTGACTTGAAATGTTCAAATGAACTATAGCCCATTTAAACCTAAACCAATTGCAATTGAATTTATATATCAATCCCAAATCCATATATAAACTCAACTAAATCAAACTCAACCCAAAATCAAGCCAACTAAACCTAATTAGTCCACTTGACCCAAAGTGGCCAATTTGACCTATTTGAGCTAAGTTCTAATCCTACCTAAATTGGATTGAACCAAGCCCTTCAAAACCACCCATCATGATTGTTGATCACCCTAGGTTGATCATCTGTCATAAATTAGGTCAAACAAAGTCAACTTGGTCATTTGACCAAGTCAACACCTTAACCCATATGAACTAACCAGCCAAATCCATTGAAACTAATGATTCATACCAAATCAAAATCAATATTTGAATATGACTTGACCTTCAATTGAATCAAACCAAACCAAATTGGCCCTCTTGACCCAAGTTAACCCAAATTGACCTAAAAGACTAAATTGGGTCAAATCAAAATATAAACCAAATTGATTGCAACTAATGGCTCAAGTTTATTCCAAATTAATTGTTGAACTTTGACCAAAGCCATGATTGGGCCCATTTTAACCCAATTGACTTACTTAGCCCAAATTGACCTAAAGGTTCAAGTTGTCCTAAATCAAAACCAAATCCAAATTAATTGAAACCAAAGACTACAATCATCTTCAATTGGTCAACTAAATCCAAACCAACACCCAACCCAAGCCAATTTGGCCAATTTGGCCAATTTGGCCAATTTGGTCAAATTTGTCAACTTAATCCATTTGACCCAAATGAATTCAAATGAGCCAAAATCAAATAAAAGCCAAACTAATCCAAACAAATTGAACCCAAACATCCCAAACGATCATATGAATTTGACCTAACCCTTGGTTTGCCCCAATTTGACCTAAAAGAGTCAAATTGAGCCAAACCAGATCAATTAAATTGAAATTTAGGTTAACCCACTTTTGGCTCATTTCAAATCTGCCCAAACCAAATCCAATGTCAAATGATCATTCTTTCTTTGGGTCAAGGGCATCAAATAAGACAAATCACCCATGTAAGTGATGTTTCCCAATGGTCCACCTAGGACACAGCCCCACCTGACCCAAAGGGTGGGTGGGTCGGCCATGACCCATGGGAGGTAAAATCATCACCCTCCCCATTAGAGCATTTAAAACCCATAGGACACCCATGATTCCTCCTTGGTAGCCACCTCCACACCTTCAACCAACCAAGCCGAGCCAACTCACCTCCTCCCACGCCAACGACTCCTTGAGATGGCCCGACCATTAGAAGCCAAACCCTATCCTATCCGATCAAGATGAATGGGGTATACACCCCTCATTTCCACTCAATTACACACAAAATCATTCTTTAGATCCCTAACTACCCAAGACGAGCGTTGGAGCCATTCCTTAATTTCCCAAGCTCATTCCTCGATCAAAAAATGCCATTCCCTTCTCAAAAGGATACTCCCATTTATCCATCAAACTCAAATTAACTTTGCATGCACCTTCCTAGGCCTCTTGCAAGAAAGAATCATCTCCCAAACTTCCGAGCATGAGGTGGGATTTCGATCAAAGCTGAGCTCCAAATCATCAGTTCATGGCCTTCCAAGCGAACGCCAAGGAATTGATCCAATTGCTACTCAACAGGGCTTCACTTGACTAGATGAAGCTTCCTCAATTGTTCAAGCTACTGGTCTTGAGCTTCGATGAGGTATGCTTCCAAAATTGATCCTTAGGTAAAAATGGGTTGGAGCTTTTTGAAAACTTGCATCTCCTGGATCTTGATAGTGGATCCTCTCCGATCGATGTCATGAAGGCGTGGGATCCTTTTGGAGTTGATCTGAGCTCAGGTAAGCTCGAATCAAGTGAACAATGGTAGATAGACTCCATTCTCCCTCATTTCACCCTTTTTTAAATGAAATTAATTAAGATTTAACTAACTAATTAAATCACTTAATCAAATTGAAATCATAATCACATCAGACCTTAATTAATTAAATCATGGGGTAGATCTTTTGGGTGTTTAATAACCTAAAGGAGTTTAATTAAATTATGGTTAGTCCACAAGTGTGGGAAAACCATAAGTAATTGATTAAACTCTTAATCTAACTATTAATTGAGCCAATTGCATTAGGCCCCTTTTATTTCCTATGATCATTACAAGTTTATTTTCCATGCATATCATGTTGGCTCATAATTATTTAGTTAATTAATTTAAGGTTACATAAGTAAGAGTAATTAATTCATCTAATTAAGTTTTCAACTTAATTAACCAATAAAATCAACTTAATTACATTTCCTTAAATCAAATCATTAATATGGGAATGGGTTTAAAATAGCAAGTGATGATTTCTCTTCTCCTCTTTAAATCAAATCAAATCCAAAACTTAATTAATAAAGAAGCTTTGGTTTGCTTTAAATAATCTTATTTGATTTGATTGTCCTTAAGAACTAGTTTGTTTGAATGAATCACATGCTTATATTTGATTGTCCTCTTTCCAATCATGTTAAATTTGGTATGTCATTTGAATTCATGCATCCATCTTTTAAAATCAAGTGAAATAAAATGGATTTCTTTTATGTAAGCTTGTATGTGTTTATTTAATTTAATATATGTGTGGCTATTATCTCAATTAAATCCAAATGTATTTTTTTCAAAACTTATAAATGAATAATAATATGGGTTATGATGCTAGTTATAAATACATAAGAAATTCATGTTCTTATAGCTTAAGTGTATGAATGTTGAGTTCTCTTTCCTCTATTCATGTGTTGATTTATATAAGATTGAAATGTAATGGGTATATAGTCTGGATATCCCAGGAACACGAGGCTTTAGCTAGTCCCAATGAGGTCATTTGATTACCTCATTTCCCTGGTTTAACAACAGGACATACCCATTTGATTTCGTTCTTATGTATTTCAATATTAGAACTTAGAGCTTTAATTCATATATATAAATGATTCAACCAAAAGATATATATACAATCTTAGCATGGTATTTGTCCCCTCATTTATGTATACATCCATGTGTGTCCATGAAAAGAAAGTATATAGTCGGACATCTCGAGAATCTGAGGCTTTAGTTAGCCCCAAGGAGGCCATTTGCCCTAGTTTAACAATGTTACGTACTTGCCTATTTCTTTGTACATGTATATGTGTATGTGAGTAGTGAATGAAAATCCCATTTTACATTAAAATTGCATGCATTCATAATTGACTAAGTGGTTGAATTAATTAGCCATATAATTTGGAGCTAACTTCCTATGTTAATGTATACAAATTTACATATGTATGAATGCAAATGGGTATATAGTCTGGACATGCCGAGGATACGAGGCTTTATCTAGCTCCAAGGAGGTCATTTGATTACCTTACTTCCCTGGTTTAACAATGGCACATGCCTATTTAATTTCATTCTTATGCCCTTTTTGTATAAGAATTTGGATAAAGTTTTATATTAATATGTTTAAATAATTCTATCAAATAAAATATAAATTCTAAACATACACATACATTCATCATTTAAGTGTACTAAAATATGTTGCATGTATAGATACACTTGGGATTAAATCATATGCATGTTAAATGTGATGGAAATGAATGATTTAATCTTTTGTCATGTGGTAGTAATTCTATTAAGTTAATCTTAAGATGCCTTTCATTTTGAATAGGAATATTTAAAGTGAACCTAAACTTAGGATTAATTAAATCATTTAATAAGCCATTCACTAAAGAGAACTAAATCAAATTAATATACTTTAGAAAGTGTGGCTTAAGGTAGGGATGAAAGAGAGAAATCCTTTGTTCCTCTCTTTATAACACTTAGTTGCTAAGTGTAATCAAATGAAATAAAAGAAAATACAAATTAAACATTCAAATCAATTAAACTACTTCAAGTGAAATCAACCTTTCATATTAAATTGAATCCTTCTACACTTGAAAAAAAATACAACACTACTGCCTAACAAGACTTACCACCAAGCCTTAATACACATTAGAATTAAGTTAAGTCACCACTTCTAGAGATGTGATGTATGTTTTGTTTTATGATGTATTATTTTAGTTTGGATGTTAAAGTGTATGCTTCATAAACTGGATGATAGGCCAATATTAGCCTAATCATGTTTCTGCTAGGGATTAGGCTTAAGGGATGCTTAAAAATAAATGTGAATGCTCTTTTATAGGTTGCTTAAATCCTTAAGCATAATCCAAGTAACGATAGCTGGGCATAGTTACCCATGTGTAGGATCCTAAGTCCAAATTATAAATACAACTGCTTAGGATTATATGTATATTTAGCAAACTTATATTTTGTAGGTGTAGTTAGATTTATTTTCCCCACAAAAATATAATTTTTACAATGAAAATTAGGATTAATGCTATGGGGATTAAGATGAGCAGTGGCTATAAGGCTTTGTCTGTGGCCCTATGATGCCTTTGAAGCAAGCACCATCCAAATCAAAGAAGGAACCAAATAATAAATGTAGATATAAAGAATGAAGATCCCCGCATTTAATACAATTATATTTATTCTTTCAAATTCCGGGTTGTATAAGGGTAGAGCTTCGCTACTATCTTTTTTCTTTTGGGTTATCTGAGGTACGACCACCGACCTTTTATTCTTTTATGATAGTTTATATAATTATTTGATGTTGTGTTTACATTGTACATTAGACGACATGATTTTCATATTTTATTAAATGATTATGCTTTAATGTGTGGCTTGGATACGATTAGGCTTTTAGGATAAAAATAACTTTTCGACCCAAATAATCACTCATAACTAAATTTTAAATAACTCATAACCTCATCATAAAGCCTAAGATATAAATAAGATAATTAAAAGATTTAGTAACCCCTTAACTATATGGTTGTATGTTTCACATCATGCATCCATATTCTTTCTCTCTTGAACATGAAGGATCTCCATCTTTCCACGATAAAGGAATGCTTGACCTGTGAGGGCATCCCTTGTGGTGGAGAACACTGTCTTCTAGTTGATTTGACCCATAACCTAATTCATCATGCATTTAGGCATAAGAAATCCTAAAGCCTCTGTCAAAATGATGTATTTAAAATAAAATAAAATTTGAATAGATTTTGCATCTATAGATTATGTCATATGCTCATACTACACGTGCTTTAGTCTTTTAGGGAGTGTGTTTAAGACTTTAGTCTCTTTCATAAGACTATATCGAGATATCTTGTAATTCATAAGACCGAACTTCATGATTTTAAAATTGTAGGAGGAGTTAGCTGGCAGCCAGCTGTTATAAGTCTAGAAGTCGGATAATTTATTCTCTCTTATGGAGAACCCTTATGTCAACCTATCACTTAGAGTTAGGTCATGCTTTAGCTTGTACTATAGCTCCCAAGATTTAAGATCACGAAATAGGGCGAGCATAAATCCTCATTTCTTAGGCATTCCCACAACATTAGGTTGGTGGATTATAAGCCCTAGTAATCTAATTAAATGTCAACTCAACATATAAATCTCTTGAACTTCAAAAATATAAAGCCCCACCATAGTATAGATTGGAATGTTCACTAAGCTTTTTAGTATCATGAGCATTTCCTATTTATTTCATTTGGATTCCAAAAATAAGTCTTCTCCTTGAACTTCCCAAATGATTTTCCAAATACAACCAATATTTTGATAGTCTACCTTGAAATCTTTGGAGATGATAATTTTCTACTTTAATCGAGAATATTCTTAGAAAATTTCATTTCTTAAGATGTAATTAACTATGGAAGCTTGCTTTCATAAGGAATTTAAGATCCTAGTTTAATATAAACCCTGCTTTATTCATCCATATAAAGTAGAGAATCATTCTGTCCTTATTACATAAATTGTTGACATTTCTATCTTTAGTACATATCTCAATGTTGAACCCTCATCGATCCATGGTGTCCCTACCCCGACCATACATCCAAAATAAACACCATGAGGCCCTCTCTCCTTGTCATTGAATCCTCTCAAAATCATCCTCTCTTTGGAGTTTGGAGATGTTGATCCTCAAGTAGGCAAGGGTTCTTAGACTCATATTGTTGATTGATACACTTAGGTCAACTAAAACTTTAGATATAATTCAATTGAAAGAAATACAACTTTTGCATGATTTTCCATTCTTACAGTCACTTGTACATTCATGTGTATTCAAGAATAATGGGTATATCTAGTCTGGACATTTCAGGGATTCAAGGATTTAAGTAGCCTTAAGGAGGTCTTTATCTCAATCCCCTAGTTTAACAGTGATGAAGTATCCGCTTAAAACTTTTACACACTTGTATGTGCATTTAGCTAATAAATGAAAATCTTCTTTTCAACTTTAGCTCACATGTAAAAATAATTCAATTGAAAGAAATACAAATTTTGCATGATTTTCCATTCTTGTATTTACTTGTACATTCATGTGTATTCAAGAATAGTGGGTATATCTAGTTTGGACATTTCAAGGATGTAAGGCTTTAAGTAGCCCCAAGGAGGTCTTTACCTCACTCCTTTGGTTTAACAATGATGAAGTATCCACGTAAAACTTTTATACACTTCTATGTGCTTTTAGCTAATGAATGAAAAACTTTAGTTTACATGTATAAATAATTTAATTTAAAGAAATACAACTTTTGCATGATTTTCCTTTCTTGTAGCCATTTGTACGTTCATGTGTATTCAAGAATAATGGGTATATATAATCTGGATATTCTGGGGAAACGAGGCTAGAAGGCTTTGTTCTGGGAGGCCATGTGATGCCTTTGAAGTGGAGTAAATCAAATCAACGGAAATAAATGAAGACACGAAGACCCCCCATAGCATTCATTCATTATAAATTGTAATTATTATTTTATAATTTTGGGTTGTATAAGGGTAGAGCTCGGCTACACATCTTTTCTTTTCAGGTTGTACGGTGGTACCCGACCACATTGGCATTTTATTCTTTCATGATAGTTATGGGAATTGGTTGATGATTTGTTTAGGATGTGTACTAGAAATGTCATGCCTTTCTTAGTTTCTTAAATGATTGATGATTGAATATGTGGCCTGGATGCTATTAGGCTCTTAGGAAAAAATAAATCTTATACCAAACTACAACTCATAAATAAAGTTTTAAATAATTCATAACCTCACATAAAGCCTAGGCATTAAATAAAGATAATTAAAATGTTTAGCAACCATTCAATGTTGTTTATCTCACATTATGCATGCATATTGTTTCACTCTTATTAAGAGAGGGTTTGCATCCTTACATGATAGGGGAAGGCTTGACCTTTGAGGGCCTCCTCTGTGGTGGAAAACACCTCATTCCCGGTGATTTAGCCAATAATCTAACTTCATCATACATATAGGCATACAAAATCCCAGAACCATCATCAAAATAAAGTGTACAAAATTAAATAAAATTTGAAAAGATTTGCATTTGTAGATTAAGTCATTACTCATACCTCATGCTCTAGTCTCTCTTGAGTGGGTTTAAGGACTTTGTATCTTTCTAAACTAATAACAACCCAACTATATTACAAATGCATAAGACTTTCCTATGTGGTTTTAAAATCATAGGAGGAGTTAGCTGGTAGCCACTCTAGGCAGTTATAAGCCAAGCAGTCAGGTGGTTTATTCACTCTTGTAGAGGTAAACCTTATTTCCATTTTTTCTTAGACTTAGGTCATGCTTTGGCTTATGCCAAAGCTCCCTAGATATATGGTCTGAGGTTGCAGTTTCCTTAAGGCCACTAGCATAAATCCTCACCTCTTAGGCATTTCCACAACCTTGTGTTATTGGATTATAAATCCTAACTTTCTAATAAAATTTCAACTTCAATAAAATTAATCTCTTGAATTTTAAACATATAAAGTCCAACCATAGGATAGATTGGAATGCTCACTAGGCTTTCTATTATCATGAGCATTTCTTACTCATTCTCTTTGGGTTTGATAATAAGTCTTCTCCTTGAATAATCCCATTTGATTTTCCAATACAAACAATCCTTTGATAGTCTTGAAATCTTTGAAGACCTTAATTTTTACTTTAATCAAGAGTATTCTTAAGGAATTTCCATTCTTTAAGATATAATTAACTATGAGGACTTGCCTCCATAGAGAACTTAATGAACCCGTGTGGTGAAAATTTTCTTCTTGGCATACTTCCATGTTTAATCTATGTGGATAAGATGAAGATAGAAATATAATTTTCATTTGGACACCATGTAGATCTGCAGATGTTCTTATTAGAGTGATCGGGTATGGCATTGAGGAAAGATGTACTATCTTGAAAGATAGAACTCACCACCATACAATGGACCTAATCACCTTAATAAGGACTCTTAAGGATTATGGGTCTTTAGAATGTACCAGAGATTCTTCCCATACTTTATATGGAAAAAGTAAAGCAAGGTTTATTTTAAATCGGGTACGTTAAGTTTCCTACATGGGCAAGCCCCATAGTTAAATACATCATAAGGAGCAGGATTCCTTAAGAATACTCTCGATTAAGGTAAATGATTGTTATCTCCAAAGATTTCGGAAGGTAGGACTATCAATCGATCTATTTATTTTTATAAAATAAAGTGGGATCGATCAAGAGGAGGGAGTTCTTATCGAAGCCAAATGAAGATAAGTAGGGGTTGCTTGAGATACTAGGAAGCCTAGTAAGCATCCCGAACTATCCTATGGTTTGGCTTTACATTTTTGAAATAGAATTGATTTGTTTGAGCTAAATTTTATTAGAAAGTTAGAAACTTTATGACACAAGATCATGGAAAATCTGAAAAGGTAATTCTTGGCACGTAAGAAGCAACCTTGGATCCTAAATCTAGGGAGCTTTGGCGAGGGCCAAAGCATGACCTAAATCTAAGGCAAAAAATGAGTATTTGGTTTACCTCCATAAGAGAGGATAAATCACCCGACTGTTGAACTTACAACCGCCTTGGGGTGGCCTCCAACTAACTCCTCCTATGGTTTTAAATAATGTAGGTAAGTCATATGCTTTTGCAAGATAACTAAGCTGTAATTTTTTAAGAAAGAGACTAAGTCCTTAAACACACTCCCTAAGAGACTAGATCATGTCGGGCATGATTTTAATGACTTAAATCTAATGCAAAATTTTCATATATTTTTATTTTTATTTTTGATAATCAATTTGACACAGGCTTTAGGAATCATATGCCTAATGCATGAGAAATTAGATTATGGGCCAAAATTAGCAAGATAAGGAGGTGTGTTTTCACCATGGCTCTCAAAGGTCAAACCAACTTCTCTGGCAAAGGTGGAAGCCCTCCAACCAAGAGTGAAACAATATGCTTTTTATGCAAGATGTGAGAAAAGTAATACAACATCCAGTTAAGGGGTTTCTAATTCTTTTATCTTGATTTATAGCTTAGGCTTTAAGTGAGGTTATGAGTTATTTATTTTTAGTTTAAATTGATTAATTTGATAGAAAATTTATTTTTCTAAGAGCCTAATTATCATCCAGGCCAAACATCAAAGTAAGGAATAAACTAGGAAAAGATGCCATTTTAATGCACAAAATAAACATCAATCAATTTATAAAGCTAGCGCAAAAGAATTATAGGCCATTTGTGGTTGGGTTCCACCACACAAACCCAAAAAAAAAAATTGGGTAGCCGAGCTCTACCCTTATACAACCCAGATTACAAATGAATCAATTACAATTAATCAAGGAATTCATGTTATGGGGGTCTTCGTTCTTCATTCCTTCTTTCTTCTTTATTCTTTCTTCTTTCTTCTTTCTTCTTTTGATTCCTTCTTTTGGATGGTTGGAATGTGGTTGCTCGAAAGACTTCACATGGTACATAAGACATGGTCTTATAACCAATGTTCATTCTAATACCCCATAACAATCATTCCAAAATCCTAATTACAAAATTACATGAAAATGGGAAAAAGAAAATCTAACTAAAACCTGCAAAATAGAGATTAACTAAACAAACCATACAATCCCAAGCATGTATATGTATAAATTGGACTTAGCACACATGCATGACCAAGTCCACTGCCTATTTTGATTATGCTTAGGGGTATAAGCACCTACAAAAGCAATTTTATATTTTTATTACTGATTTAAGCATAATCCTTCGAAGATAATAGTTAGGCTAAGATTGCCCTACCATTCAGTCTATGCATACACCCTAACATCTAGACTAAGAACATTACATCACAAAATAAAACCAAGACATCAAACCATGCACCACCTAACCTAAAGCTAGAAGTGGTGACTTAGCCTAATGTGTGTGATATTTAAGATTTGTGTGGTATGCTTAGCTAGGCTTTAAGGTCTGAAGTTTTCTAAGTATGAAAATGTTCAACTTAGATGGGTGGTTTCTTTTAAGTGTTTTAGTTGCTTTGGTTGATTTTATTTTATATTTTTGATTTGGTTTAAATGAATCCTACAATTAATTACTAAATGTTGTAAAGAAAGGAAAAGAGAAGAGAAGCTCTCTTTCCTCCCTACCTTAAGTAATTTCTAAGGTAGATTTAATTTTTTATTAAGTGAATATTTTATTATGTGTTTTAATTAATCCTAAGTTTAGATTTTCCCTAAATAAACCTATTCAAAGAGGCATTTTATGATTAAATAAAATGAAATACTATCATAAAGTACACATCACTTTATTTCTTTCCCAACATATATAACATGCATATGGATAAATCTTAAGCATATCTATAATGCAAATGGAAATGTTTAGTACACCTTCATGATGAATGCTAAGTAATGTTACTTAAGGAATTTTGGAATGTTTCATGTATGCATGATTTTGTTAAGTAGAAAAGGGTGATTCTTTTATCCATTTTTCATATGCATATTTATATGTATGAAAGGCATAAGTGAGTACAACGCCATTGTTAGCACCAGAGGTGTAAGATACATGACCAACCTAAGGCTACTTAAGCCTCACAACCCCAGGGTTGTCCAGACTAATATACCACTTTCTTTAAATACATATGTATGTACAAAAGAAATGAATTGAAAAAAGAAAGATGCAAAAGTTTATGTTTGTTTGTTTAATTTGTTTATGAAATTTACATGTGTAAGTGTAAATACCCTTCTTAATTAATACCATAGGAATGATTAGGAATGGGTTTAAGCAAGTGTTATGTTCCTTTCAATTGAACTATACACTTTATAAATCCTATTCAAAATTATACTAAAAGAGAAAAGAAGGAAAATCACACAATGCACATCTTTATGTTTATACTCACCTGCACGCTTACAAATAATTATTAGTAGCATACCTTTCGGTTTGATATTTGATTTATAGGTTTTGAAAATAATTTTGTAATTAATAGTGATAATATCCATTCATATTCTTATTTTAGCTAAAATATGCAATTTGACATAAAGGAAACATCTCATTTTTAATTTGATTTTTAAAATACATGAATGCATAAATTTCATATGACACACACACTTAGCATGCTAGGAAAGAAGTAAAGTGATGAAAGCATGTAAATTCATTTACCATAATTTATTCCTAAAGATAATCCTATAGAATAAGATTATTTAAAGTAAATCAAATTGGGTTTAAGGAAAGTTTGATTTTGTTTTTGAGTTTGATTTCAATTTGAAAAATGTGAGAAGGTTTACTAGTCCTAACCCATTCCCACATATGTATGATGTTTTAGTTTAATTTTTAGGTGATTAGATCAATTTTATGCTTTGGTTGGGTTAAGGTGTGAATTAAGTGTATTAATTATCCCTACACCACTTTAACATATTTAATCAAGTAATTATGAGCCAATGTATGACATAAAACTACACAATGAATTTAATCAACAATGTACCTATGAAAGAAAGGGCCTAATGCAATTGGCCCAAAATTAGTGATTAATTAAGCTAAAAGGTTTAATTTAAGTACTTTCATAACCCTTCCCACACATGTGCGTTAGATTTTGATTTCCTTAATTTACTTAGGTTATTGAACATCTAAGCACCTACCCAAGATGAATTGGTTAAGTTCTGGATTGATTTGACAAATTTTATCAAGTTAATTAAGTAGGTAATTAGTGGATTAACCCTTAATTAAGTTTGGATTAAGGAAGAAAAGGGGTTTAGGGAATGGCTTAAGAAAAATTCCCTAAATACTTTCCATAAACCTCTTCTTCACTTAAGCAAGGCTTAATTAACTTAAAAAAGGATTAGGCCACTATTCACATGCTTAATTAAATTACATTAAGAAGGTGATTAAGGATTCATTACATGATTTTCCTAATTAACTCATTAATAAATCCCAAGAAAATTATGTGAGATAGAGGTCATCCCACTAAATACACCAGAGAAATTTGGAATGAATTAATGAAATAATTAGGGAGTAATTAGGGTTATTAAGTTTAAGTAAAACCATAATTGAGGAAAATACACTATTCAAAATCCATTGAAAATAATTTTAGATTATTCTCCTAAGAAATATCTTTACAGTACATTTTACCTTGTATTTGTATAATTTTTCTAGAATTAGTTATATTATTTTGAAGTTTCCATGATTATTAAATAATTAAACCCTTAATTATATGGCTAATCATTACGTGGAGGCGTCGGCATGCTTTCCATGTGGTGCAATGGGAGAGGCCACTTAAGTTGTCACATCATAGCATCGGCGGTGGTGCTTTGCTTTCTCCTCACATGTCCGATCATGGATCGATGATCAAGCTTCGTGATTTTAAGGGATTAAATCAGGGATCCTACACATCTTGATCATGGCTGTGCATCCAAAACATGTGGATGGATGGCCCATGATCCTTCCCTGAGCTCGTTTGTGGAGATGGCCACCGTCCATCTTCTAAGTCAAGATCCGAGCTCGATTGAGCTTAGATTGAGCTCAAACTCAACCCACACCATCATCATGCAAGAAAGAAGACATCCAACATATAGTTTTACTTGAGATGAAAATCTACTTCATAAAAGACCACACACTCCATATTCTAGGCTCGATTTTGATCCATACCTCATCGAAGGCTATCACCAGCACTCGAATTCATTGAGGTAGCTTCGCATAGTAGAGACGAAGCTCTGTTGAAAGTTTCAAGCTTTGGGATTGAGTAGATCTTTCTATGGACCAAGCTCACCTTCAAATGCTCACGGCCTTGATCAAAGTCCCCTCTCCCTTTCCTTGAGAACTTGGATGAAGCCTGGAGTGAGTTCGATTGAGTCCTTTGAAGAAGTTTGCAAGAGGAATTAGCTTGATTTGAAGTATTGAATCAATTGGAAAATCTTGCTACCTCCCCTATTTTTGGTTTTGAAGAAACCGAGAATGGGGAAATCCAATTGGCTTGGGTGAGCTTGGCAAGACTTGCAATTGCTTCCTCTGGCTTCCTCTTACTCAATCGAATGTGTGAGAATGAAATTCAAGTGAAATTAGGGGGAGTATATCTCCCCCTTGAAGGATTGGATGGCTGAACTTAGGTTTGCAATTTTTATCAAATTGATCTCCTTCAATGGATTGGTTAGGCCATTTTGAGTGGCATGTCATTCGGTTTGGCTAGGAGAGGTAGTGGAAGAGTGCCATGTGCTTGAAATGAGTGGAGGAAGGATTTCCATGTGCTTATGTTAAGTGAGGTGGTCAATTTTAGCCTTAGGTTGGGTTGGGCTGACCCAAACCCATTGGGTCATGTGCACCATGTTCATTAGTGACCATTTGGTCCACTAAGAGAATGCCAAGTGTCAATGAAAAGGAATTGACCAAATTCCAAGTGATTTTGATTTTGGGTTACCCTATGGCCTAGGGGAAAAATGGTCATTTGGCTTGGATTTTAGTTTGAATATGTTTGGTATGATTGAAAAATGGGTTGGGCTAAGTTTCATTGAATTTGGAGTTGATTTGATATGATTTGGCTCATGTTGACCCATTTAAGTCAAAATGGGTCAACTTGGGTCAAGTTGACCAATTGGTCAAATTGGGTCATACCAAGGGTTGGGTCAAGTTCATATGACCATTTGAAATATTTTGGTATCATTGGTTTGGTTCAATTTGATTTATATTTGAATTTGGTTCACTTAGGTCAAATGGGTCAAGTTGACCAATTTAACCTATTTGGGTTAGGTGATGGGTTGGTTTAGGCTTCATTGGTCATATGAAATGTATTGATATCTTTGTTTCCAATCAATTTTGGTTTAATTTGATTTTGGCACAATTTGACCATTTAGGTCAAGTTGAGTTCAAGGTCAATTGGGCTAGGTTGGGTCTAGTTGGCCAATTGAGGCTTTGGTCAAGTTCAACAAGTGATTTGGAATGGATTTGACCCATTAGTTTTAATCAATTTAGCTTAGATCAAGTTTTGACACATTTTGACTTTTTTAGGTCAAGTTAGGTCAACTTGGGTTAAGTATTATGGGCTAGGTTAGGCTCAAATGATGACTTGGTCAAGTTCAAACATTGATCATGAATGAGTTTTGATCAATGGTTTCAATCAATTTAGCCTATGGTGGATTTTGGCTAGTTTAAGTTTCATTTTGGCTAAGTGTTGACTTAGTCAACTATTAGGTTTGACTTGGTTTGACCCAAATTGAGTGATTGATCATCTTATGATGATTTTTGCTCACAATGTGAGGCTTAGGTGGGCTTAGTTCAATCCAATTTGGTTAGGATTAGAATTTGGCTCATAAGGGTACCTTAGGTCAAGTGAGCCTAAGTGGGTCAAATGGCTTGGTCAAAGCTTGATTTGAGTTTGATTGAACTCACATATGGACTTATGATTGAAATATAAATCTATTTGCAAGTGATTTGAAGTCAAATAGATTTTGAATCATTTGATAATTTTAAGTTCAAAAGGTGAACTTGAGTTTGACTTGGGTTTGATTTTTAAATTTAGTTTTGATTTGGTGATTGAAGTTTATGTTTATATTTGGTTTCATGATTGAGGATTGATTGAATCATAAGAAAAATTGAGGGTTTGACATGATTTGAATTTGATTTGGCTAAGTTCAAGAATTTGACTTGAAAGATTTAGGTTGAATTGAATTTGAACATGAGTTTTGAATTGATTTTTGGATTGATGATTGAAGTTTGTATTTATATTTAGGTTCATGATTGAAGGGTTGATTGAATCCTGAAGAAAAATCAAGGATTTGACTTGATTTGAATTTGATTTGGCTAAGTTTATGAATTTGACTTGAAAGGCTTAGGTTGGATTTTGGTTGAATTTGGATTTGAGTTTTGAATTGATTTTTGGATATTTGAATTTATAATAAATGGGTTGTGAGAAAATTCTTTGAATTTGAATTGATTTAGATTTGATTTGGGCTAAGTCCATAAGATAGAATCAAAATAACTTGGGAAAGATTTTTGGTTTAGATTTGAATTTTGGATTTGGTTTGATTGATTTGAATTTATATTTCATTTATATATGTGAATATAAATGAGAATATAAATGGATGTGATAAAATTTCTTGAATTTGAATTGATTTGAATTTGATTTAGGTTAAGTCCATAAGATAGCATCAAAGTGATTTAGGAAATATTTTGGAGTTTGGAATCCATAATCGGCTTCAATCATAGGTTTTAATTTTTTGGAATTGATTCATGATTTGAGAAAATCTATTGAATTGGTTCAAGGTTTGAATTAAAGTTGGAGTTGATATGAGTTTGGAGTTTTGACCTAGAAGGAAGTGAGGATTTAGTTCAAGCTATAGGGTAGGCAAATTTTCTAACACCCCTAAGGCATAACCTGTTCCTATGGCTAACTCTTCTAAGTCTCTAGGGTTAGGTTAAGTGTTCACCTAATTACTAGAAGTGTCTTAAGACTGAGAAAACTCATAGTGTCTAAGAGAAATTTTATGTCTAAGATGGAGGGGTTGAGAGCTCATCCTAAAAATGAGGTCAACAACCGGGCTTTAAATAAATGCTCCTTTACTTTTACATGTGAACTAGGGGAAAGATATCTGGTATATTTGAAGACCCATCATACTTTAGGAGTCCTTTTTAGGTGATTAGGTCTATTATAGGGTGATGATTTTTAGCTTTTGAGATAGTGCATCATTCTTTAATGTCGTACCCGATCACTTCAATAAGTACCCTTTAAGATCTGTGTGGTGTCCCACATCTCAAAAATAAACACCACAATTAATTTTTTTAATCTTGTGGCTAATAATTAGAAAGCCCCTTTACATCCTGATAATTCGATTAGGGGATGAAAAGGCTTTGGTTTAAACTAAAATGACTTAAACAAAATCTAGTTTGGTGGAACAAGCATTGTTCTAAAAATCTTTTTGCTAATATCAAGGATATGGAAAATTTGGTTTGTGGTTTTAAAGTTTCTGTTATGATGGAACCTTCCAAGATTATGGACTTGAATGAGCTAAGGATAAAGTTGTTAATTTTCAAAATATGGAAGAAACCTATTGGCATCAAAAGGCTAGTAAACATATTGGGATGGTACTAGGTATTTACATGCTTTAGTTCAAAAAAATAAAGCTTTAAATAATATTCAAAAAATTTAAAATAAAAATGGAGAATGGATTATGGAGAATAATGATATTAATGATTCAGTTATTAATTATTTTAGAAATATGCTTAATAAGAGTTGCTCTTACGAAGCTATTTCTAAATCACACTTGATTCCTTCTATTATTACCAATGATGACAATGCTTTGCTTTCTATTTTGCTCAAAGAAGATGAAAATTTTAAAGTTTTTAATAGCATGAACATAGATTCTGTTGCTAGATCAAAGGGTTTCACTAATAAATTTTTTCAAAAATGTTGGTTTATTATTAAAAATGATTTGATTGATGTTGTGGTTGATTTATTTAATGGTAATCCTTTTTCTAGCACATCTATTGTTCTCATACCTAAGAAAGATAGTTCGTACTATTAGAGTGAGTTTAGACCTATTAGTCTTTAGACCTTCTTCAATAAGCTAATTTCCAAAATTATTACCAACAGGCTTAGTCCTCTTCTTCATAAGATTATCTCTCTCAACCAAACTCATTTTGTTAGAGGCAAAACTATTTCTTATAATATTTTATTAGAGGAAAACTATTTCTTATAATATTTTACTTCCCCAAGAATTAATTCATGATTTAGATGCTAAAACTAGAGGTGAAAACATTCTTTTCAAATTAGATATTACCAAAGATTTTGATAATATCTCTTAGGATTTCCTTTTTCATATTCTGAATTTATTTGGGATTTCTGATAAATTTATTTTTCCTATTAAAAATTATATTAATAATGCGTAGTTTTCTATTTTGCTTAATGGGGAAGCTTTGGGTTTCTTTCCTTCCTCCCATGACTTAAGACAAGGGATCCTTTATCTCCTACTTTATTTATCATTACTATTGAATACTTATCCAGGAGCATCAATGATTTATTCTTAAATAATCCTAGTATGTATTATAGAACTCTTGGTGGTCTTCTTATTTCCCCTTCAAGCTTTGTGGATGATTTCATTATTTTTTGCAATGCTTCTATTCATCATATCAAGAATCTTAAAATTTTTTTAAATACGTTTGGTAGAGAAAGTGGTCTTACTATCAATGATAACAAAAGCTACTTTATTACTTCTTCCAGTATCTCCAATAATAAAACCAATCACATCATGCATATCACTAATTTTAAACATCAACATTTACCTCTTAAGTACTTAGGTGCTCCTCTTTTCAAAGGTCTAAAATGATCCCATATTTTTAATGAGTTAATCCAAAAAATTGTACATAAAATTTTGATTTTGAAATTTTATTTACTCTCCTTTGGTGGCAGGCTCATTATTCTTAAAAGAACTTTCAATTCAATGCATCTATATTTGATTCAAACTAATATTCCTACTAATTCTACTCTTATCAGAATTGATCACCCACTTAATAAATTTTTTATGGATCTAATGATTCTATTAAAAGAATGCATTGGACATCTTGGTATAAATGTTGTGGTCCTTTAGGTGAAGGTGGTCTTGGTTGCAAACCTATTCGTGAAGCTATTATTGCCTTCTCTCATAAGCTCTGGTGGAAATTTAGAAAGAATGATAGCCTTTGGATTAATTTTATGATAGAAAAATACTGCCAAGGTAAACACCCTCTTATCTGTGCTTATAAAGTTGGTGACTCTCCGATTTGGAAAAAGCTTTGCTCCATTAAATTGGTTGCTGAATCTTTAATATATTGTAGTATTCATTCGGGTTCCTCCTTCTTTTGGCAGGACAATTAGATTGGCAATGGCTCTATTGACTCCTATTTATCTACACACTCTACTGCTGCTATCAAAGTTAACTCTTTTTGGCTTAATAACAATTGGAATGAAAACAAACTTGAGAATTATATCTCTATTTCTCTTTTTGGTAACTTTAGAAATGTCCCTATTTTTTTCTAACAAACCTGATCAAATTCTTTTTAAGCTCTCTTATAATGGTGATTTTGTTCTTAAAGAGGTTCAAAATGATATTAGAGATAAGCAGAACTCCTCTAATGTTTTCATTAATCTTTGTGGAACAATATCATTCCCATTTCTTATTTAGTTTTAGCTTGGAGAATTTTGAATAACTTTATTCCTGTAGATTTCTTGCCTTGGAATAAAGTGTTTTATTTACTTTCTAAGTGCTATTATTGCTTTCATATTGAAAATGTTAATAATGTTTTTGTCAATGGTGCCATTGCATCCAAATTATGGATATGGTATGATGATTTATTTAACACTAACTATGTTCATGGTTTCCTTTCTTTATATCAACTTCTTGAAGCTTGTTTCCAAAAAATTGTGAAATGTCATATCAAAATCTTTATTTCTATTACCTTTATTTGGTTCATTTGGATGAATAGAAATGATGCTTAATATCATGGTATTCCTATGAATCATAAAAGGATCCTGGCCAGAACTAAAGAAAAATAATTCATGCTTTATTTAATGCTAATTTAATTAGTAACATCCATTTTAGAGATTACAAATTTGTGGCTAAAAAATTGGGTCTCATTCTAATGTTTCTTTCAATAAGGTGTTAGGATTATCCATTAGATAAAACCTAATGAGAACTTTATTAAAATCAATACTGATGGTTTAGTTTCACCTAATAAATATGCTTATGGTGGTATTATTAGGGATTCCAAAGGTACTGTCATTTGTGCTTTTGCTTATCCCTTGAAAGCCTGTTAAGTTATTTATGCTGAGCTTATGGCTGTTAATAAATCTATTGATATTTTTTTGAACAAGGCCACTTTAATATTTGGATTGAAGTTGATCTTTGTTCTTTTACTTGATATGCTCACTTATAATAAAATGGAGAATCGACTTATTTTATCTCCTTAATCACACTAAAACCCTCCTCTCTCAAGTTTGCTACAAAATTTCTTATATTCTTCATGAAGGTAATGCTTGTGTGGACTTCCTAGACAATTTGGGTGCTAAAGCAAATGAGCTCACTATATTAGATAATCAAAACTTACCTAAGCTACTGAGAGGCTTAGTTAATCTAGAAAATGCCAGACTGCCTTACCTCACACATTAACTTGTGGCTTTTTTGTTGGTCTTTGGCTATAGTGCTATCTTTGAACCTTTTTATTGATTATTGATTTTTGCTTTACCATATTAGGATTTCTCCTTGTTATTCTACTTTAGGGTCTTGGCTAACCTCATTTTCTATGAGTGTTGCCATGTTTGGTGGATCGATGTTTGTTTCTACTATCTTCCTGGTTGTCTTGGGTGGTTTGTTTGAAGGATGTTGTTAGTCTATTCATTATGTCTTAGTGTTGGGCTTTTGGTGGTTGCTACTTTCCTTTCCTATTTTGGCTCGGTACTTGATTGTTGGTTGTTCCTTGACTTGTGGCTTGAAGGTTAATGTTTTGTGGTTGTTGCATTCTTATTCAAGGTGGCTATTTGTTCTCCTGGGGTTTGGAAGGGACCTTATTTTGCTCATGATCTTTTCCTACCTGATTTATTGCTAGTGGGTTGGTGTTCCTCCTAGGCTAGCCTTTCCTTGGTTGTTTTCCTGGCTGGGTGATTACCATAATTATTTCTTAGTTGTTTTTGGTGGCCTCCTATTTGGTTGTGGCTATGCCTGCTATCGATCTTTCCCTCTGAATGAGGTTTGCCTCATATCTGGGCTGGTTGCTTCCTTATCTGAGTTGGATCTTCTACTGTTATGGTGGTTGGTTGAGTGGCCTTGTTGGCTGGCTGGGTTGATTGGCTATGTTGGTTGGTTGGGCTAGTTGATTGGGTGGCTGTGTTGGCTAGTTTTACCTCCTCTATTGGTGGTATATCTGGGGGGTTGTTGGTGGTTTTTTTTTTGGTTTGAATTTGGCTTGGTGGAGGCTATTTATTGGCTATTATTTTTTCTATTTTGTTGATTGGGGCTTAGTGGTCAGTTTTGCTGGTTTTGGTTTGGTTCTTTTGGTTGTGTTTTCGACCTACTCCTGTAATGGTCTTCTTCTCTTGGTTGCAGCTGCTTATCTTTTGCTTTTTTCTTATTTGGGTGGCAGCTTAGTTGTGGGTCTATTTTCTCCTAGCATAAATGTTGTTTGCTGGTGGACTAGGTGGCTTTATTGGCTATTTGCATATGTTTTATTGCTGGTGAGCTCTTGTGATTTTTTTTCCTTGGTTTTTGGTTTGTTGTCATTTTGGGTTGGCTGGTTAAAGGCTGTTTAGTGGCTGTTGTTTTTCCCTGGGTGCTGGTGACTTGGTTTGGTGTCTTGAAATTTATTTTGGCTGGTGTATTACCTCTTTCTGGTGTATTTTGCTCTCCTTGTTTCCTAATACCTGCCTCTTGGTTTGTGGTGGTTTTGCTATTACACTAGCTATTCTTGGTGGTAGCCTTGCTGGATGCTCCTTTGGTCTTTTTGTTTATCTATCTTGGTGGAGGTGTGGCTCCCTATTTTATTTCTTACTTGTCTGCTTGGGTTATCCTTTGCTTGGATTGGATTGGTGGCTCTTGTTGGTGTTAGTTGTCCCCTATTTGGGTATTGGTTGCTTTGGGGATAATCTTAGGATGGCTCTTTGGCTTTGGGCCTATCTTTTCTGGACTGTGTTGTTATCCCTGTTAATGATGCTTGCTCTTTTTGGTATTTCTCCTCCCTTTTGGTGTTGGCTTTGGTGATTTTCCTGCTGTATTGTTGTTGTCCCTGATGGATGGCTATTAGTCTGCCTTACTAGGCTTGGTTGTTTTGGTGGCTTTGTGCTTGGATGTTCTGTTTACTGGTTGGAAGACTTTGCAGCCTTGTTGGATGATGATCTCTGGATGACTGCTTACATCAGGTATGATGGCCTTGATGTTTCCCTCTCTTTCTTCTTTTGGCTGGTAGCACTATATGTAATTGCTCCCTTTCTTCTGAAGTTTGGATGCTTACATATAGTGTTGCTCCTTGAGATGATTGTGGCTGAGCCTGAGCCTTTTCTTTACTTTGAACTTTCACTTTTTTCTTTTGCATTATGCCTGTACTCATCCTTTCCTTAGTATGTTGCATTTCTTTTATATGTTGGCTTTGGTGGATTTTTCTATTATCAAATAAATCAAGTGGATTTTGATGTTGCTTATATGGATCTTCTATTGTTCATGATTTGGTTTTTCTTTTGCTTCTCTTTATTTAATATTGTAATAGTTTGAGGATTCATCTCCTTAGGTTTTATTGTAGCTCCTTGAGCATTAGTTTAGAGACTTATCCCCTTTAAGGACTTTGTTCTCCTTATTTTGTGGCAATAAAATTCTCCAGATTTTTTGAAAAAAAAAAACCCTAAACCCTAAACCCCAAACCTTAAACCTAAACCTAAAGTAACTAAATAAATAAAAAAAATAAACCTAAACCCTAAAACCTAATAAACCTAAACTGAAATCTAAACCCTAAGAATGGATAGAACCTTGAGGGTAGGAACATCACCGTCAATCAGGCTCAGTCTATATCAGGCGGTGGAGGAGAAGGTGGAGGTGGCAGTTATTGCAGTGGTGGTGTGGGATCTGGAGGTACTGCTGGATATGGAGGTGGTGGTTATGGAGGTGGGAGGAGCGACGAAGGTTACAATTGTGGTGATGGTGGAGGAAAAGATATGGGATATGATGGTGGATCTTGCTACTCTAGAGGCGAGGGTGGTTCTGATGGGAATTGGAGAAATTGAAGAATGGCTGATCTGATCTACTGCTTATGGAACTATGTCTTTATAGTAGAGATGGTTCTAGTTATCTAGGATTTTTTATTTGCTCTATGCATGCTCATTTTTTATCTACGCCATCTCCCATGTCATAGAAAACTTGGTGTGCTACTTGGTTGATGAAATCGAAAAGAAGAAATGATGAATCTGAATTTGTCCTCTATTAAAAAGAAATAATAAACCCTAAACCTTAAACAAAAACCTAAACCCTAAACCTAAAACCAAAACACTAAAATCTAAACCATAAACCCTGAACCCTAAACCCCACCAATAATATTGTCAAATTCTTCATTTGCTTGGGTTTTTTGGTTCTTTTATCCACCTCATCAAACATTGCATTACAAATGTTTGGTTCTCTCTATCATGAATGGTGTCATATGGATGGACAAAAATGATGCAAAAACTCATTAGACTCATGAACCACATGAGGATAATTGCTAGAAATAAAAATAAAATCCATGACTTGTTTAATGCCAATTTAATTAACTACAATCAATTTAAAGGTTATAAATTTGTGACCAATAAACTCGGTTTTAACTTGCTGGATCCACCCAACGGTAATGAATGATAAGATTGTTTATTGGGTAAAATCTCATGCTAATACTATTAAAATTAACACTGATGGCTTTGTTTCTCAAAATTCTTTTGGTGGTGGCATTTTTAAACCTTAATGGTAAAGTCTTATGTGCTTTTGCTTACCCCTTAATACTTGCTCGTTTTTCTTGAGCTAATGGTAGTTTACAAAGCTATTAAGATTTGCTTTCAAAAATGTTGGCTCAATATTTGGATTAAGGTGGATGCCCTGTTGCTGATTGATCTTTTGACTTCCACCAAAATGGGCAATATAGAATTGTACTACCTTTTAAAGCAGACTAGAGCTCTCCTCTCTCAACTCTATTTTAAAATCACTCATGTATGGCATGAAGGTAATGCATGTGCTGATTACCTTACCAATCTAGGTGCTAGATTGGATGGCATAAAATTCTTTAATCAACTTACACTTCCTAAACCTTTGCGTGGTTTGGTTAATTTGGATAATACTGGACTCCCTTTCCTCAGAAATTAATCCAACCTATTGGTTTGTCCTGTTACATTACCTGTTTAACTGCACGATCAACTTCTATTTAGTTTTGATGTTTCTATGGATTTTGCTGATGTTAATTCCTGTTACCCCTTTCTAGTTAGTTGCTGATCTCTATGGAATATGCTGTTGGATTACTTACCCTAACCTTATTTGGGGTTTTACTGCTACTGCTGTTTTCATTGAAACAACTACTTTTGGTAAGGTTTCTCTGTCACTGGAGGAGATGGATTATTTTATGCTTTTCTTTTTTTGCTTTAAAGGGACAAACTTCTTGTTATCTTTATTCTATTTATGGGTCCTATTGTAATTTCCCATTATATGATTAAGGTTGTGTTTTTTCTCTTTTCCTTAATGAAATTTGTTCATGGCCTCAAGACTTTGTTGTCTCATTATGTAATTGCTATAATTTTATGCACTTCATGGCATGCTTGAATTTATCTATCTTTTTCTCTTTAATAGGGTTGTGCCCCTTCCTATGCTATAACCTCATCTCCATTAACTTTATGGAGAGCAAGCAATAACCTTGCTATTATTCGCTTCCTTGTAGGATGGGATTTTATTCTTGATTTCATTTCAGCCTATTTTTACTGGTGATGTTGGCTTACCTGCTAGTTTGCTTTTCTTTGTCTTGAAGGATTTCAGTGATGGTTTTTTCTTGAACCCCTTTTGAGTCTATGTTGTCTCCCTATTCCTTACTGATTTATCTTATGGTGGGTGCAACAATTGTTTTGTTGTTTTGATTATTGGCTGTTGGATTATCGGGTCTTTAGTCCAGTGGACTGATTATGGGGTTGTTTCTCTGATTATCTTTGCTGTTTGCGACTGGGCTGCTGCTTATCATTTAATATTTGTGGACTACTTAATTTGTTGCTATTTATTTCATCCTGGTTCTATTAGACTTGTGCAGATCCTTGTTATTTGCTATCTTGGCTGTTTGTTCTCCAGGTTATTTTCTGTCTTGGTTTTTTTGATTGTTTTTGCTAATCTCATCTCCCAACCTATATGGAGAGACACTATTATACCCTTGTTATTATTATTATTTTCTCCTTCCTTACGATTGGACTTTCTTTTTATCTTCTTTCTAGTATGCTTTTACTAATGCTATTGGCTTAACTGCTGGTCTGCTTTTCTTTGTCTTGAAGGATTCCAATGTTGGCTCTCCTTTGAACCCCTTATGTGCCTATGTTGTATCACTATTTTATTTTGGTTTATCTTATGGTGGGTGCAATAATGGCTTTGTTGTTTTATTTGTTGCCTGTGATTATGCTCTACCTACTTGGTTACTAACTAATGCACTGTCTATTCTGAATGGGTGGCTTTATGGCCAGCTAGCTGTTATTTGTTATCTTGGTTGTTTGTTATCTTGGTTATCTACTGTCTTGGTTTTTCAGGATTCCAATGTTGGCTCTCCTTTGAACCCCCTAGTGTCTATGCTATTTCTCTATTTTTTATTGGATTATCTTATGGTGGGTGCAATAATTGTTTTTTTATTTTATCTATTGACTATGGGACGTTAGGGTCCTATGTCCAGTAAGCTGATTATGGGGTTGGCTTACTGATTGTCTTTGCTGTTTGTGTCTGGGTTGCTACTTATCACTTGATATCTGTGGACTACTTAATCTGCTGCTATTTTTTTCATCTTGGTTCAGTTAGACTTATGCAGATCCATGTGATTATGCTTTTATGTACTTGGTTATTATCTTATGCGCTGTCTATTCTGAATGGGTGGTTCTATGGATAGCTGTTGTCTTTTGCTGTCTTGCTATCTTGGTTGTTTGCTGATCTAGAGTATTGGGTTTTATGCCCAGCATGCTGTTACTGGGGCTATCTTTTTGACTGTCTTGATTTGGTGCTATTTACGGTGGGATGTAGCCTATTTCCTGTGGTTATTGGTACAACTAATTTGTTGCTGCATTCTCACCTTGGTCCTGTTAGACTTCTGCATCACTTGTTATATTTGGGTTTGGGTTCTGCTACCTTGCTTTACATTTGCTTTTTGTTAACATCTGCAATGGTCATTAATAAGGGGGTTGTTAACATCTGTATTGCTTATTATGATTGGGTTTCTTTTCTGGACTATACTCCAAGGCTGTACTCCTGGCCTAAAAGTTTCCTATATCTCTCATATGTTTGGCTCATTGATTTGCTTAGCAGATTTCAGTTGCTTTTCTCTTGTTCTCTTGTGGTGGGTTTTTATGCTGGCCTAATTATACTCTTGGCTATGGTTTTAAAAGGGATTCTGGAAAGGATGGATCATTCTCATATGTGTAGGGATTCTCATGCTATGGTGACTATATTGATGATAATTTTCCTGCTTGGGACCCCTTATCTTTCTGCTCTTTGCTATCTCCTTTCTATATTATATATGGTTTTGTTTAGGTTTGCAGGTACTAAGGCCCATAAGAATTTCAACAAATGGCTGCTTTCTTCTCACAGGTTTGTAGGCTATGATGGCTGTGATGATTTCACTCCTTCTTGGCTTGGTAGTAGCTCTTGCGATGTAACCCTTCCGTTGAAGTTTGGATGCTCATATTTGCATCTATCCCAATTTGGTGAGAGCCTTTCACACACTTCTCTCATTTTTCAGTTTTATATTTTTTTTTTTTTTTTTTTCTATCTTTTTCTCATTTTCTCACTATTCTATCATCCTTTAAGAGCTTTTTTGCAATCTAAACATTGTTAATCACTTTGTATCTTTTCTTTACTTTCTCTTTTATTTTGCTTTTGGTTGTGATTAGGGATTTACTCTCAGGTTATGGGTTTGAGTTTATCCTCTTGTAACCCTTTTGTGGCAATAAAATTCCCTATAGTTTCCCAAAAAAAAAAAAAAAAAACTAACCCCTAAAAACCTAAAACCTAAACTAAAAACTCTAAAATAAAAAAATAAAATATAATTAAAACCTAAACTAAAACTTAAAAAAAATAAAATAAAAATAAAAAATAAAAAAAAAACTAAAACTAAAATAAAAATAAAATAAACCTAAAAAAACTAAATAAAATAAAATAAACCTAAAATAAAAATAAAAACCTAAACCTAAAAAATAAAATAAAAATAAAACCTAAACCTAAAATAAAATAAAACCTAAACTTAAAAATAAAAAATAAAACTAAATAAACCTAAATTAAATAAATAAATAAATAAAATAAACTAAACTAAATAAAATAAAATAAATCTAAATAAATAAAGCTAAAATAAATAAAAACTAAACTAAATAAACTAAATAAACCTAAACCTGTCGGTTTAGTTAATTAAAAAAAAAAACCCTAAACCCTAAACCCTAAAATCCTAAGAAACCTGACCTAAATCCTAAACCCTAAACCAACAACCTACAACCCTAAACCATAAAAATCCCTAAATCCTAAACCCTAAACCTACAACATACAACCCTAAACTCTAAACCATAAACCCTAAATTGTAAACCCTGAAAAAACCTAAACCTTAAACCTCTAAAGCGAAACCTCCCAACTAACCCTAAAAACCCTAAAACCTTAACCATAAATACTAAACCCTAAACCCTAACCCTAAACACTAAAAACCTAAACACTAAAACCCAAAACCCAAAACCCAATACCCAAAACCCAAAACCTAAAACCCAAAACCCAAAAACCTAATCCTAAACCCTAAACCATAAACCCTAGACCCTAAACCAAAACCTAAAGTAACTAAATAATTTAAAAAATAAACCTAAACCCTAAGAATGGGTAGAACCTTAATGGCAGGAACATCACCTTCAACTAGGCTCAGTCAAGATCTGGCAGTGGAGGTGAAGGAGAAGGCGATGGTTATCGCAGTGGTGGCTGGGGGATCTGAAGGTGCTGGTGGGTATGGAGGTGGTGGTCAGAGTAGTGGAGGTTATGGAGGTGGAAGGAGCAATGAAGGTTACAGCCATGGTGGTGGTGGATGGAGAGATCAGGGATATGATGGTGGATCCCGCTACTCGAGAGGTCAGGGTGGTTCTGATGGGAACTGATGAAATTGAAGAACTGCCGATCTGATCTGCTGTTTATGGAATTGTGTCTTTACAGTATAGATAGTTCTAGCTATCTAGGGTTTTTTATTTCCTCTATGTGCGCTCATTTTTTATCTATGCATCGCATGTGTCTTAGAAAACTTGGTGCTACTTGGTTGATAAAATCAAAATAAGAAATATTGAATCTGAATTTGTTCTCTATCAAAAAAAAAAAACCTTAAACCCTAAGCCCTAAACTAAAACCTAAACCTTAAATCTAAAACCTAAACCCTAAACCCTAAACCTTAAAAACCCTAAACCCTAAACACTAAACCCTAAACCCTAAACCCTAAACCCTAAACCCTAAAACTCTAAACCATAAATCCTAATCTTTAAGCCCTTAAACTTAAACCTAAATAAGAAAATAAAATAAAATAAAATAAAATAAAATAAAAAATAAAATAAAACCTAAACTAAAACCTAAACCTAAACCTAAAATAAAAAAATAAAATAAACCTAAAAATGAAAAACATAAATAAAATAAAAACTAAACCTAAATGAAAATAAAATAAACCTAAGATAAAATAAAATAAAAACTAAATAAAAATCTAAATCTAAAAAATAAACCTAAAAATAAAACCTAAAGTTAAATAAAAAATAACACCTAAACCCTAAACCTAAAATAAAATAAAATAAACCTAAACCTAAACTAAAATAAACTAAACTAACATAAATAAAACCTAAACCTAAACTTAAAATAAACTAAACCTAAACCTAAACTAAATAAAATAAAATAAACTAAAAATAAACCTAAGCCTAAATTAAAAACTAAAACATAAAAATAAACCTAAAGAAATAAAATAAAAACCTAAACCATATAATAAAAAATAAAACTTAAACCTTAAAAAAAAATTAAACTAAAATTAAATCTAAACTTAAACCTAAACCTAAAAAATAAACTAAAATAAAAAACATAAACTAAAATAAATAAACCTAAAACAAATAAACTAAACAAAACAAAAATAAAAATAAACCTAAATAAAAATAAAAAAAAACTAAAATAAATATAATGTAAACTAAATAAACCTAAACCTACTAGTTTACGTAATTAAAAAAACCCTAAACCCTACTCTAAACCCTAAACCCTAAAAATAGTAAACTCTTAATCCTAAACCCTAAAACCTAATTTCTAAACCCTAAACCCTAAACCTAAAACCCCAAACCCTAATCCTTAAAAAACCTTAAACTTTAAACTAAACCTTAAAACCTAAACTAAAAACCCTAAACCCTAAACCCTAAACCCTAAACCCTAAACCTTGTCTCCTTGTTCCTTACTCATTTATTTTACTGGTGCAACAATTGTTTTGCTATTTTAATTATTGCTATTGGATTATCGGTCTTTAGTCCAAGATTTTCGGGTTATTTCTCATTTTCTTTTCTTGTTTGTGATTGGGCTACTACTTATCATCGATATTTGTGCTTAATCTGTTATTATTTATTTCATCCGATTACTAGACTTGTGGATCCCTGTGTTATCTTATGCACTGTCTATTCAATGGGTGGTTCTATTGACTAGTTGTTAATTCGTCTTGACTATTTGATCTCCGTGTTATTTACTTTCTTGGTTTTTGATTGTTCTTGCTAATCTCATCTCTCCAACTTATATGGAGAGACACCTTTACCCTTGTTATTATTATTATTTTCTCCTTGTAGGATTGGACTTTCTTTTTGTCTTCTTTCCAGTCTGCTTTCTCTAATGCTATTGGCTTAACTGGTCTTTTCTTTGTCTTGAAGGATTCCAATGTTGGCTCTCCTTTGAACCCTTCTTTCTATGTTGTATCACTATTTTATATTGGTTTATCTTATGGTGGGTGTAATAATGGCTTTGATGTTTTATTTGTTGCCTGTGATTATGCTACTACCTACTTGGTTACTAATGCCTGTCATTCGAATGGGTGGCTTTCTAGTCAGTTATTTGTTGTCTTGGTTGTTTTTTGTCTTGGTTATCTATTGTCTTGATTTTTTAGGATTCCAATGTTGGCTCTCCTTTGAACCCCCTAAGTTTCTATGTTGTTTCTCTATTTTTTATTGGATTATCTTATGGTGGGTGCAATAATTATTTTGCTATTTTATCTATTGACTATGGGACTTTAGGGTCTTATGTCCAGCAAGCTGCTTATGGGGTTGGCTTACTGATTATCTTTGCTATTTGTGTCTAGGCTACTACTTATCACCTGATATCTGTGCACTACTTAATTTGCTACTATTTTTTCCATCTTGGTTCAGTTAGGCTTGTGCAGATCCCTGTGATTATGTTCTATCTACTTGGTTATTATCTTATGCACTGTCTATTTTGAATGGGTGGTTTTATGGACAGCTGCTGTCTTTTGTTGTCTTGCTGTCTCAGTTGTTTGTTGATCTGTATTATCGGGTGTTATGCCCAGCATGCTGTTAATGAGGTTGTCTTTCTGACTGTCTTTATTTGGAGTTGTTTACAGTGGGATGGAGCCTATTTCCTGTGGTTACTGGTACAACTAATCTGTTGCTGCATTCTCACCTTGGTCTTGTTAGACTTCTACATCACTTGTTGTATTTTGGTTTGGGTTCTGCTTCCTTGCTTTACATTTGGTTTTTGTTAACTTCTACAATGGTTATGCCTGAAAGTTTCATATATGTCTCATATGTTTGACTCATTAATTTGCTTAGCAGGATTTCTACAGGTTACTTTTTCTGCTGTTCTCTTATGGTGGGTTTTTATGCTGGCCTAATTATACTCTTGGCTATGGTTTTAAAAGGGATTCTGGCATAGATGGCACATTCTCATATGTACCCTAAAACCTAAACCCCAAAACCTAAATCCTAAATCTTAAACCCTAAAAAACCATAATTCCTAAACCCTCTAAACTAACTCTAAACTAACCCTAACTCTAAAACCCTAAACTAACCCTAAGACCTAAATCACCATACATCCTTAAACCCTAAACTCTAAACCCTAAACCCTACAACCCTAAACTCTAAACCCCTTCTCCCTACGGCGCTCTGGAGATTTGCATTTTCCCCAATTCAGTGATCATTCTCCTTGCAATTTTTGGTGTTCCTTCACCATTTTCATTCGTTTCCTATTATTTTCTTGTTTTGGCATGCGTATGCTTTCCCTGTAACTATACTTGATGGCAGCTATCCCTTTGGCTGCGCAGCCCATCGCTCCCTCCACGGTTGTGCCGTCTAGGGCTTTGAATTTCATGGCTTTTTCAGACTTGACACAACCTGTTGCAGGGCCTCTCATTAAATCATTTAAAGATGTACTCTCTAGTAAGAATATCTCACCCTTTGATTCGGTGAACCTAATTTCTACTTCATTTTGTGGCATTCCTGCAATTATGTGCTTGGATTTGGATGTTGAGAAGTTGGCTAAGACTTTTGAATTTACTTTAATGGGAAAATTTACTTTACAGTGACCTAATCTGGATAATATTCACTAATTAGTCTATAATATTAAACTTTTGGTTGCATTTTCTATTGGTTTGATTAATCTAAGGCACGTTTTGATTCAGCTAACTAACGATTTAGATTATTCAAGGGTTTTTTTCACGTCGTTCATACTTTATTTTTAATTGTCAAATGCATCTTTTAAAGTGGTCCCCCTTTTTTGATATAAAAGTGGAATCATCAGTTGTTCTTGTATGGTTGGCTTTTCCTAATATGAGGATTCATTATGTTACGCATCAAGTTCTTTTTGCTGTTGGGGCTATTTTTGGTCGACCTCTTCAAATTGATCAGGCCGCTGCTGTGAGATCCCGACCTTCAGTTGCTCGCATTTTGGTGGAAATTGATATTTATAAAAAACACCCTAAAGAAGTTTGGATTGGTTCTGAAAAGTTTGGTTACAATCAAAACGTTGAATTTGAGAATTTTCCTATTTTTTGCTCGCACTGTTCATGGGCATGATAATTCAGAATGTTTTGTGCTGCACCCACAACTTAAAAAGAAAAAACTTGTCTGGTCCTAATCCTAATCTATCAACTAATAAAGTTAGTAAATCTATTTATGTGCCTAAGGTTAATCAAATTGGGAATTCTATTTCTACTTCTTTGGAACCCACTACATTGCTTAATGAAGCGCTCAATGATGATACTCCCAATTTTCAATCTGAGCACGCAAAAGATATTGCTAATATTGCTAATGTTGATAAAAAAGTTGAATATGATGGTTTGGTTATCAGTCCATCCTTACATAATAATTTGCTTCCTCAAGATATTGCCTCTATTCAGACTTTCTTGCCTCTCTTGACTACTGAACATGAGGAGGAGCATGTGAACCTCAATGGTATTTTGAATGGAAATTTGATGATGGAGGAAAATCTAAAAATTTTTTTTAAAGTTGATCATGAAATTTGTGCTCTTAATGGTATTACAACCTCTCCTTCTCCTAATCCTGAGATTGACATGCATGCTAATCCAACCTTTCAGCTTGATACTAAAATTGAGGAAGGGGAAGTTATCATTAAAAATGCTTTGATTGACTCTGATCCTATTCTTAATAAAACTAATCAGTCTCTCTCAGGTGGTGATTATTTGGACAAAAATAGACCATTTCAAACTTTTTTTAAAAAGAAATCATTAAAACCAAAAATGTTCCCTAATAACTTAATTAGATCTACTAGATCTAGTTCCTCATCTCATAAATAATGGTCCTTCTGCATTGGACTGGCTTTTTTCTTTTCTTATCCCTCCATTTATCTATTTTTCCAAAGCTTATTTTATATTTCCTTTATGTTTAACTCTTTAATTTGGAATGTTAGGGGAATTGAGACCCTCAATATCCGTAATTATGTTAGAAGTCTTTATCGTACTAATAATATAGCTTTACTGGTTGTTATTGAATCTCTCATACATTCTTCTAAGATCAACCATGTTGCTAGAATGCTCGGGTTTAATAACTTCTACTATAGTATTAGTAATAAAATTTGGTGTTTTTGGAATAATTTAGTCAATGTATTTATCCTTGATGATCTTGACAAGTTATGTACACACATCTCATTAGGTGATTTCTCTACTCTAGGTTCTTTTATTTATGCTTCTTATAATAGGGCTGGTAGGAACATCCTTTGGGACAATTCAAGAACTTTTGCTTCAACTGTCAACAAACCTTGGTTGGTTGGGGGTGATTTCAACATTATCCTCTCTTCCTCTGAAAGAAGGGATGGTTGTTCTCCTAACACTCATTCCATGGAAGACTTCCCTAATATGATTCTTGATTGCAACCTTATTGACATTGCCTACTTGGGTTCTGATTACACTTGGCATAACTCTAGACTCTGGCAACGGCTTGGTAGGACTCTCTTTAACTCCCTTTGGATTAATTAATGGCTTCGTACCTCTGTTGAGCACTTGAGAACTTTGTCCGACCATGCTCCTCTTTTGATATCCATTAAAAATCCCTCTAATAAACTATCCTCCTCCACCTCTTTCAGATTCCAAAATATGTGGATTTAGCACATTAATTTCTTAAATGTTGTCTCCACCAACTGGGTGGCCCCCCTTCACCCTAATAATTCTATTAAGGGCATGATTAGACTCGGTTTAGGCTTAAAGACTTAAACAAAATCTTGCTTGGTTAACAAGCACTATTTTAAAAATATCTTTGCTAATATCAAAAACATGGAATAATTGGTTTGTTGTATTGAAAATGTTATTTTGATTGATTCTTCTAAACTGAAGGATTTGAATGTAGCCAAAGATAACATGGTTACCTATCAGAATATGGAAGAAACTTACTTGCAGCAAAATGCTGCTAGTAAACAAATTGCTGATGGGGATAGAAATACCAAATATTGTCATGCTCTTTTCCATAAAAAGAGAGCTTTAAACTCTATCTAAAAATTAAAAGTGACAATGGAAACTGGATCACTGACAATAATGAGATTAAAGACTCTGTTTATAATCATTTTAGACATTTATTGAATAAAAGCCATACTTTAGAGTCTATCTCCAACTCTCATTTGATTCCCTTAATAATTACTAGTGATGACAATCATTTGCTTACTATGGTGCCTACGAAAGCTGAGATTGGTAAAATTCTTAAAAACATGAACACTGATTCTGTTGCTGGTCTAGAAAGCTATACTACTAAATTTTTTTAGCATTGTTGGCCTGTTATTAAGTATGATTTAGTTGACACTATGGTTGATTTCTTTAATGGTAATCCTTTACATAGATATTTCACTAGCATTTCCATTGTCCTTATACCCAAAATTGATAATCCTGAATCCTGGGGTGATTTCAAACCTATTAGTCTATGTACCTTTTTTCATAAACTAATTGCTAAATTACTTATAGAATTATAGTCCAAGCTTCAAAACTATTTCTCTCAACCAAACTAGTTTTGTTAGAGGTAGAGCTATATCGATAACATTCTTCCTCAGGATTCATGATTTGAATTCCTCTAATAGAGGTGGTAACATCTTCTTCAAGTTGGATATCTCTAAAGCTTTTGACAACATCTCTTGGGCTTTCCTTTTTCAAATTCTACATTTGTTTGGCTTTTCTGATAATTTCATCTCCCTCATTAAAAATTATATTAGTAATGCTTAGTTTTCTGTAATTTTGAATGGTGATGCCTTAAGTTTCTTCTCTTCTTCGCATGGTTTGAGACAAGGATCCCTTGTCTCCCTCTCTTTTTATTATTACTGTGGAATATCTTTCTAGGAGCCTTAATGACCTCTTCAACAATAATCCAAGCATATTTTTTAGAACTCTTGGTGGTATTCCTGTCTCCCATCTTGGTTTTGCTAATAATTTCATTATCTTTTGCAATGCTTCCATTCATCACATTAAAAACATTAAGAACTTCTCAAATAAACTTGGGAAGGAAAGTGGTCTTTATATTAATGAAGGTAAAAGTTGTTTCATTCCTTCCTTTAAAATCTCTAGTAACAAAATCAATCAAATCTTGAGAATCACCAATTTTGAGCAACAACACCATCCAATTAAATATCTTGGTGTTCCTCTACATAAAGGTCAGAAAAGATCACATCTCTTTAATGAGTTAATCCAAAAAATTTCAAATAAAATTTATGTTTGGGAATTTTATTTACTCTCATTTGCTGGTAGACTCACTTTTCTTAAGAGTACCCTTAACTCGATGCCTTTATATCTTATTCAAACCATTGTTCCTACTAATTCTACCCTAAATAGAATAAAGTGCCTCCTTAATAAATTCTTCTCGGGTTCAAATGACTCTACTAAAAGGATGCATTGGACTTCTTGGTATAAAAGTTGTGGCACCCTTGCTAAAGGTGAGCTTGGATGTAAGCCTATCCAGGAGCTATTTCTACATTCTCTCATAAACTTTGGTGGAATTTAAGTTGCAACAATAGTCTTTGGCTAAATTCATGACCTTAAGTGGTAAGCATCCTCTCATTTGTCCTTAGAAGGTGGGTGATTCTCATGTATGGAAAAGACTTTGTTCCATCAAATGGGAAGCTGAATCTCTTATTTCTTGGGGGGTAATATCTACTCACTCCACTACTGCTATTAAAGTGAACTCTTTCTTATTTGAATAATAAATGAAATGATGATAGTAAACTTCGATTATATTCCTATCTCTCTTTTAGATAAACTTACTAACATCCCTATCATTTCTAACCATCCTAATTAGATTCTATTTAAGCTATCTCAAAATGGTGACTTTAACCTTAAAGATGTGATTCATAGAGAAGCACATGATTTCTCTAACATATTTTTTAAACTTTGGATTAACATTATCCCTATTTTTTATTCTATTTTAACTTGGAGAATTTTGAAAAATTTCAACCCTGTTGATTCTTTGATGTGGGGTAAAGGCTTTTATTTACCTTCAAAATGCTCGCTATTTTCACATTGAGAATGTAAACCATGTCTTTGTTAATGGAGCTATTGCCTCCAAACTATGGGTTTAGTATGGTGAGCTTTCCAATATTGACCATTTTAGTGGCTCTTTATCCTTATATCAACTTCTTGATGTTTATTTTCAAAGAAGCTAAATGTCACATTAAAGTGATAATCGGCATCACTCTTATATGGTTCATATGGATGGATAGAAATGATGCAAAACATCATGGGATCCCTATGAACCATAAAAGAATTATTGCTAGAATTAAAGATAAAATTCATACTTTATTCAATGCCAGTTTAATTACCAATAATCAATTTAAAGGTAAATTTATGGCCAATAAAATTAGCTTGCCGAGTATCCTAAATGTAAAAAGATAAGATTGTCTCATTGGATAAAGCCTCATAATAATAATATCAAAATTAATACTGATGGCTCCATTTCTCAAAATGCTTTTTGTTGTGGTGGCATTTTTAGAAACTTTAAAGGTATTATTACTTGTGCTTTTGCCTATCCTCTTCGCATGTATCTTTTCTTTGAATTAATGGCTATTAACAAAACTATTGAGATTTATTTACAAAAAGGTTGGCTCAATAACTAGATTGAGGTGGATGCTCTTTTGCTGATTGATATGTTAAATTCCACCAAGGTGGGAAATATAGGCTTATATTACCTCCTTAATCATACTAGAACTCTCCTATCCCAAGTTTTTTTCAAAATCACTCATGTTTGCCATGAAGGAAATGTGTGTGCTGATTACCTTGCTAATCTAGGTGCTAGATTAGATGACATAACTTTCTTTGATCAGCTTAATCTTCCTAAAAATTTACATGGATTGGTTAATTTGGACAATACTGGATTACCCTATCTTAGAGATTAATCTCAATTTTATGCTTTTTGGTCTGTTAATGGTTTTCCTAACCTGTATGTTTAGTCCTTTATTTTATTTCTGTTGCTACATGTTTCTTTTAATGCATTTCCCTAAAACTATTATCTAGATTTCCTGTGATGGAGGCTCTTGCCTCTGTAGCCTCAGTTATTGGTTTACTGTTAATTGTCTACCTACTTGTTGGGTTTTATTATACTTGCTATTTCCCTTACTGAATGGGGTTGTGTTACCTGTTTCCCCAATCTGCTTGTTTATACAGCCCCTTTTCTTCATCTGCAGGGACATATTATGCATTTTGCTTGCCATCACTACTATTTCATTCCACGATTGGGATTGTGTTTTTTCCCTCCCTTTTCTGATATCTTTACTAATATGGTTTTCTTAGTTGCTGGTCCATTTTCTCATGTTTTGAAGGATTTAATGCTGGTATTTTTTTTGATTCTCCCTTTGTTTCAATGCAGTAATGGTACTGCCTACATTACCCTTTTCGTTCAAGATTTGGTTTGCTATTTTGCTCTAAATGTTCTCTTTCGGTTTTATCTTTAGCGCTAACGATTATGGTTGGTTTTTTGGTTTTGGTCTTATGTTCTGTTGTTTGCTGTGTGGTTAACCATATTATCTGTGCCTTTATGATATGGGTTTATCTACTTTTTCATTTCTCTCTTGGATCTCTTAGACTTGTGCAATTACTGTTGTGATCATGCTATTATCAAGGAGATTGTTAACATCTATTTGGCTAACCCTGAATGGCTTTCCTCTTTAAGGGTTATTTACCTGGCCAAGAGGTTTCATCTAGGTAGGGATGATATTGCCTATATGCTGAATGGTTTTTTGAATTACTATGTCCAACAGGATGAATATTGTTTTGGATTCTGCGACCTTCTATTCTGATGATTGCCGTGTGTTTAACCTCATTATCTGTGGTTTTGCTATATGGATTTAGCTGTTGGTTGAGTTTACTCTTGGTTCTATTAGACATGTATATTTATTGTTATGATCATGTTATTAATAAGGTGGATGTGGCCAAGTTGTTTCATCTGGATAGGGATGTTGTTGGCTATGTATTCTCATGCTATGTGATGATACTTATCTTATAAGGGATTGGTGTCATCCCTTTACCATTCTGATCTATGTTTCCTTCTTTTGTATAGTGTATGTGGCTATAATTTGGTATGCAGGTACTAAAGATCATATGATTTTCTTCCAATGGCTGCTGTTCCCCTCCCAGGTTTATAGGCTATGAAGGCTAGATGTTTTCACTCATTGTTTGATAGTAGCACTTGTGATGTAACCCTTCATTGGAAGTCTGATGCTCATGTTTATGGCTGCCCCATTTCTGAGTGACTGAGCTTGAGCCTGTTCTCATACACATCTCTATAATTCTCTCATTTTACTCTGATTTTACTTTCAATTTGATTTATATCACTTTAATTGTGCTAACTCTTTATTCTAGATTTTAGTAGATTCTGTGTTTTTTTCTTGCAGGTTCCTTCTCTAGTGGAGACATAGACTTCTCTCATCCTCAAGAGCTTTTAATGAAGGTGGTCCAATAGCTTCTCTCTTTGATCATTTTATATCTTTTGCTTTCCTATCTTTTTTGCTTTGTTTTGATTGTACTTAGACAGGGGATTTACTCTCTAGGCTATTTGTAGCTCTTTGAGCAGTAGTTTTTTGAGTTTATCCCCTTTTAAGGACCTTGCAACTTTTGTAAAATTCATATGGGGTTCCCCAAAAAGAAAACCCTAAACTCTAAATCTAAACCTTATTCTAAACCCTAAACCCTAAACCTAAATCCTAAACCCTAAACCCTAAATAACCTAAACCTTAAACCTTATACCCAAATCTTAAACCCAAAACCCAAACCTTAAACAATCCCACCTAAACCCCCTAAATCATAAACCTAAAACCCTAAATCTTAAACCCTAAACTCTAAACCCTAAACTAACCCTAAACCCTAAAACCCTAAAGCTTAAACACTAAACCCTAAATGCTAAATGCTAACCCTAAACCATAAACCATAAAAGCATAAACCCTAAACCTTAAACCCTCCACCCTAAAATCCTAAACCCTTACCTAAATCTAAAGTAACTAAATAATTTAAAAAATAAACATAAAACCTAAACCTAAACTCTAAAATATAATAAAACTAAACCTAAACCCTAAGAATGGGCACCTTGATGGTAGGAACATCATCATCAGCTCAGTCTTGATCAATGGAGGCAGGAGGAGGTGGTGGTTATCACAGTGGTGGTGGGGTATTTGGAGGTGCTGATGGATATGGAGGTGGTGGTCAGAGCAGTGGTGGTTATGGAGGCAGGAGGAGCGAGAGAGGTTATAGTTATGGCGGTGGAGGAGAGAGATATCAGGGATATGATAGTGGAGCTCTCCACTCGAGAGGCCGGGGTGATTCTGATGGGAACTGGAGAAATTAAAGAACGTCCGATCCTATCTGCTACATATGGAACTGTGTCTTTACAGTAGAGACAGTTCTAGTTATCTAAGGCTTTAGATTTGCTCTATGTGTGCTCATTTTTGATATATGTTATCGCTTGTGTCTTAAAAAACTTGGTGTGTTACTTGGTTGAGGAAATCAAAAAGGAAAAAATGCTGAATATGAATTTATTCTTTGTTAAAATAAAACCAAAACACTAAACCCTAAACTAAAACCCAACCTTAAACCTAAAACCTAAACTCTAAATCCTAAGAACCCAAATGCTAAAACCCTAAACCTTGAAGTGTAAACCCTAAACCCTAAACCCCTACTATTAACAAAGCTATTGAGATTTGTTTACAAAAAGGTTGACTCAATATCTGGATTGAGGTGGATGCTCTCTTGCCGATTGATATGTTGACTTCCACCAAGGTGGGAAATACAGATTTGTATTACCTCCTTAACCATAGAGCTCCTATCTCAAGTTTGTTTCAAAATCATTCATGTTTGGTGTGAAGGTAATGCGTGCGTTGATTATATTACTAATTTGGGTGCTAGATTAGATGATATAACTTTCTTTGATTAGCTTAATCTTCTTAAACATTTGTGTGATTTGATTAATTTGGATAATACTGGATTACCCTATCTCAGAAATTAGTCTCTTTCTTATGTTTTTTGGTCTTTTAATGGTTTTCCATACCTGTATTTCCAATCCTTTATTTTATTTCTTTTGCTTCTTGGTTGATTTCGTTTGCTTCTTTGGATCTTGGAATGGTCTTTTAGGTTTTATCTTCGGCTAACTATTGCGGTTATTTTTTAGCGGTCCTTTATTCTATTTGTCGCATGGTTAACCATGTTCGTGTTCTTGATATGGGTCTATGTGTTGTTTCACTTCCCTATTGGATCTCTTAGACGCAATTCGTTATCATACTATTATCAAGGTGATTGTTAACATCTGTATTGATGACACTTAATGGCTTTCCTCTTTACGGGCTATTTTCTTGGCCAAGACGATCATATGGGTGGTTGGTTTTGCCTATATGCTGTGTGGCTTTTTTTGGATTACTCCATCCGCAGTGAATATGGATTCACATTCTTGTGTTGTTAACCTCATTATCTGTGATCTTGCTATATGGATTTATCTGCTGGTTGAGTTTAATCTTGGCTCTATTTGACATGTATATTTATTGTGGTAATAATGCTATCAATAATGCTATCGATAAGGTGGATGTGGCCAAGATGTACATCCGGTAGGGATGTTGTTGCATACTCAAGCTATGTTGGAATTAGTTGGTAATACTTATATTATAGGGGTTTGGTGTCATCCCTTTCTTATTCGATTTATGTTGCCTTCTTTGCTATAGTGTATGTGCCTATATTTTGCAGTGCTAACGATCATATGATTTTCTTTCAATGGTCGCTACTTCCCCAGTTTGTAGGCTATGATGGTGGATGATTTCACACATTATTTAGTAGCATATGTGATGTAACCCTCCATTGGAAGTTTGGATGCTCATGTTTCTTGCCAATTTTGTTTGATTGAGCTGAACCTATTCTCACACACTCTATATTTCTCTCATTTTATTCTGATTTTACTTTCAATTTGAGTCGTAACATCTTAACTGCTCTAACTCTTTCTTCTATATGTTTGTAGATTGTGTGATGTTTTCTTGTAGGTTCCTTCTATAGTGTAGACATAGCCTTCTATCATCCTTAAGAGCTTTTGATGAAAGTGGTCCATTGGTTTCTTATTTTGATCTCTTTATATCTTTTACTCTCCTATCTTTTTTGCTTATTTTGATTGTACTTAGACAGGGGATTTAATCTCTAGGCTTTTCTATAGCTCTTTGAGTAGTAGTTCTTGAGTTTATCCCCTCTTAAGGACCTTGTAACCCCTTTTTTGTGGCAATAAAATTCCCCTATATGGGGTTCCCCAAGAAAAAAAAACCTAAACCATAAGAATGGGAAGAACATTTATGGCAGGAACATCACCGTCAACTAGGCTCAGTCTAGATCTGGTGGTGGAGGCAAAGGCATAAGCGGTAGTTATCGCAGTGGTGATAGGGGATCTGGAGGTGTAGGTGGATATGGAGGTGGTGGTCGGTCCAGTGGTGGTTATGGAGGCAGGAGCAGGGATGAAGGTTACAGTTGTGGTGGTGGTGAAGAAAGAGATCGGGGATATGAGGATGGATCCCGCTACTCGAGAGGTCGGGTTGGTTCAGAAGGTAAATGGAGAAACTGAAGAATGGTCGATCTGATATGCTAATAGAATTGTGTCTTTATAGTAGAGATGGTTCTAGTTATCTAGGCTTTATGATTTTCTTTATATGTGCTCATTTTTATCTATGTCGTGGCTTGTGTCTTAGAAAACTTGTGTTACTTGGTTGATGAAATCAAAAAGAAGAAATATTGAATTTAAATTTGTTCTTTGTTGAAAAAAAAACTAAAAACCCTAAACTCTAAACTAAAACCTGAACCCTAAACCTAAAATCTAAACCCTAAACCCTAAATCCTAAACCTTAAAAACCCTAGACCCTAAACCCTAAACCCTAAAACCCTAAATCCTAAACACTAAAACTTAAAACCTAAATCCTATACTGTAAATCCTAAACCTTAAACCCTAAACCCCTAACCCTAAACCCTAAACCCAAAAGCCTAAAAACCTAAAACCTAAAGCTTAAACCCACATTTTCTCCTTTCTCCCTATGGTGCTCTGGCGATTCTATTTTCCCCTTTTACATCCTTGTCTTTGTGGCTTTAGGTGATCCTTCACCATTTCTATTCATTTCAGTTGCTTTATCGCCATGCGCCCATGTAGCTATCCATGATGGTGATTGTCCTTCGTCAAAGACGCGCTCCTTCTCATGCCATCTAGGGCTTCGAATTTCATGGCATTTTCAGACTTGACACAACCTGTTGCAGTGCCTGTTATTAAATCATTTAAGGATGCACTCTCTGGTAAGAATATCTCACTCTCTGATTCGGTGAATTTAATTTCTACTTCATTTCGTGGCATCCCTGTAATTATATGCTAGGATCTGGATGTTGAGAAGTTGGCTAAGCCTTACAAATTTACATTAGTGGGAAAATTTACTTTGCGGCGACCTAATTTGGACAATATCCGCTCATTTTTCCATAATCTTAAGCTTTCAGGTGCATTTTCTATTTATTTGATTGAATCAAGGCACGTTTTGATTCAGCTGACTAATGATTTAGATTATTCAAGGATTTTTCACATCGTTCTTACTTTGTTTTCAATTTTCAAATGTGTCTTTTAAAGTGGCATCTTCTTTTGATATAAAGAGGAATCTCCAATTGTTCTTGTATGGTTGGCTTTTCCTAATATGAGGATTCATTATGTTACGCATCAAGTTCTTTTTGCTGTTGGGGCGCTTTTTGGCCAGCCTCTTCAAATTGATCAGGCCACCATTGTGAGATCTCGACCCTCAGTTGCTCGCATTTTGGTGGAAATTGATATTTCTAAAAAACACCCTAAGGAAGTTTGGATTGGTTCAAAAGTTTGGTTACAATCAAAAAGTTGAATTTGAGAATTTTCTTATTTTCTATTCGACCGCAAAATCCCAGGCATGATAATTCGTAATATTTTGTCGTACCCAACTTAAAAGAAAAAAATTAACTAATCCCAATCCTAATCTATCAACTAATAAAGTTAGTAAATCTATTTATGTGCCTAAGGTTAATCAAAATGGGAATACTACTTCTACCTCTTTGGAACCCACTACATTACTTAATGAAGTGCTCAATGATGATACTCCCAATTTACAATCTTAGTAGGTAAAATATATTTCTAATGTTGATCAAAATGTTGAATATGATGGTTTAGTTATCAGTCCTTCCTTTCATAATAATTTGCTTCCTCAAGATATTGCCTCTATTCATAATACCTTGCCTCTCTTGACTGCTAAACATGAGGAGGTGCATGTGGCCCTCAATGGTAATTTGAATGAAAATTTGATGATGGAGGAAAATCTGGAAAAACATTCTGAAGCTGATCCTGGAATTTGTGCTCTTAATGGTATTACAACCTCTCTTCCTAATCCCGTGATTGACATGCATTAATCGACCTTCGCCTTGTTTGAAATTGAGGAAGGGAAGTTATCATTAGAAATGCTTTGACTAACTCGATTCTATTCTTACAACTAATCTCTTTTGATGGTGATTCTTTGGTCAAAAGTAGACCATTTCAAACTATTTATAAAAAGAAATCTTTAAAAGAAAAAATGTTCCCTAATAACTCAACTAGATCTACTAGATCCGGTTCCTCTTCACATAAATAATGGTCCGCATTGGATTGGTTTTTTTCCTTTTTAATCCCTCTATTTATCTATTTTTCCTTAGCTTATTTTATATTTCATTTATGTTTAACTCTCTTATTTAAAATGTTCGAGGGATTGGGACCCTCATTGTCTGTAACCATGTTAGAAGTCTCTGTATTAATAATATAACTTTCCGGTTGTTTTGAACCTCGCATACATTCTTCTAAGATCAACCATGTTGCTAGAATGCTTGGCTTTAATAACTTCTTCTATAATATTAGCAATAAAATTTGGTGTTTTTGGAATAATTTAGTCATTGTATCTATCCTTGATGATCTCTAGCAAGTTGTCAATGTCCACATCTCATTAGGTGATTTCTCTGCTCTTAGCTCCTTTATTTATGTTTCTTATAATAGGGATGGTAGAAACATCCTTTGGGATAATTTAAGAACCTTTGCTTCAACTGTTAATGAATCTTGGTTGGTTGGGGGTGATTTCAACACTATCCTCTCTTCCTTTGAAAGAAGGGGTGGTTTTTCTCCTAACATTCATTCTATGGAAGATGTCTCTAATATGATTCTTGATTGTAATCTTATTAATATTGGCTACTCTAGTTCTGATTACACTTAGCATAACTCTAGACACTGGCAATGGCTTGAGAGGACTCTCTTTAACTCCCTTTGGATTAATCAATGGCATCGTACCTTTGTTGAGCACTTGAGCAAAACTTTATCCTATCATGCTCCTCTTTTGATATCTATTAAAAATACCTCCAATAGATTATCCTCTTATACCTCTTTCAGATTCCAAAATATGTGGATTCATCACATTGATTTCTTAAATGTTGTCTCCAACAATGGCCCCCCCTTCACCTTGATAATTCTATTAAGGGCATGATTAGACTCTCGTTTAAACTTAAGACTTAAACAAAACCTTGCTTGGTGGAATAAGAATTGTTTTAAAAATCTCATTGCTAATATCAAAACATGAAACAATCGGTTATCTTGAAAAGGCTATTTTGACTGATTCTTCTAAACTGAAGGATTTGAATGTAGCCAAAGATAACCTGGTTACCTATCAGAATATGGAAGAAACTTATTGGCGGCAAAAGGTTGCTAGTAAATATATTGATGATGGGGACAAAAATACTAGATATTTTCATGCTCTTTTCCATAAAAAGAGAGCTTTAAACTCTATCCAAAAATTAAAAGTGATAATGGAAATTGGATCACTGACAATAATGAGATTAAAGACTCTGTCACTAATCATTTTAGAAAATTGTTGAACAAGAGCCATACTTTAGAGGCTATCTCCAACTCTCATTTGATTCCCTTAACAAATACTAGTGATGACAATCATTTGCTTACTAAGTTGCCTATGGAAGTTGAGATTGGTAAAATTCTTAATAACATGAACTTGATTCTGTTGCTAGTCCGGGAGGCTACACTACACAATTTTTTCAGCATTATTGGCCTATTATTAAGTATGATTAGTTGATACTGTGGTTGATTTCTTTAATGGTAATCCTTTATCTAGATATTTCTCTAGCACTTCCATTGTCCTTATACCCAAAATTTATAATCCTGAATCGTGGGGTGATTTTAGACTTATCAGTTTGTGCACCTTTTTCATAAACTAATTGCTAAATTGCTTGCCAATAGAATTAGTCCTTTGTTTCAAAAAATTATTTCTCTCAACCAAACTAGTTTCATTAGAGGTAGAGCTATATCTGATAACATTCTTCTCGCTCAAGAGCTGATTCATAATTTGGATGCCTCTAATAGAGGTGGTAACATCTTCTTCAAATTAGATATCTCTAAAGTTTTTGACAACATCTCTTGGGCTTTCCTTTTTCAAATTCTACATCTGTTTGGCTTCTCTGATAATTTCATCTCCCTCGTTAAAAATTGTATTAGTAATACTTGGTTCTCTGTTATTCTGAACGGTGAGGACTTAGGTTTATTCCCTTCTTTGCATGGTTTGAGACAAGGGGACCCCTTGTTTCCCTCTCTTTTTATTATTGCTGTGGAATATCTTTCTAGTAGCCTTAATGACCTCTTCAACAATAATCCAAGCTAGTTTTTAGAACCCTTGGTGGTATTCATGCTTCCCATCTTAGTTTTGCTGATGATTTCATTATTTTTTTGCAATGCTTCCATTCATCACATTAAAAACATTAAGAGCTTCTTAAATAAATTTAGGAAGGAAAGTGGTCTTTCTATTAATGAATGCAAAAGTTATTTCATTCCTTCCTCTAAAATATCAAGTAACAAAATCAATCAAATCATGAGAATCACTAATTTTCAGCAACAACACCTTCCAATTAAATATCTTGGTGCTCCTCTATATAATGGTCAGAAAAGATCACATCTCTTTGATGAGTTAATCCAAAAAAATTTCAAATAAAATTTCTATTTGGGAATTTCATTTACTCTCATTTGATGGTGGACTCACTTTGCTTAAGAGTACCCTTAACTCCATGCCTTTATATCTTATTCAAACCATTGTATATAGTGGGGGTAATAATTGTATTATTGCTTATCCTGTTGGCCTTTGGATTTCTGGGTCCTTTATCCAGCAAATTTTTTTTATGGTTGTTGGTTGTTTCTTGCACATTCTAGTTATTGGCTTTTGGGTTTTTGCTGTTAACATAAGGGTTGCAGCTAACTTCATCTACTGCTATTTTTTTCCCTCTTGGTTATGCTAGATTTGTGCAGATCATTGTGATTATGCTTTTGCCTCTCTTGATTTTAATCTTTGCACTGTTTAATCTCAATGGATGGATTTATGGCTAACTAGCTGGATATTACTATCATGATTGTTGGCTGAACTGGATTATTGAGTTTAATGATAAGCAAGATGCTTCTGTTGTGTTATCTCTAATTGTCACTTATTTGAGTTGTTTGTGGTGGGGATCTGCCCCTTACCTGATTCTTCATACCTACTGTTGTACTCTCATTTCTTGTGGTTATTTGGGCTTGGGATATCGCTTCCTTTATATTTCCGCGTTTTAATTACGAATCAAGGAGGTTGTTAAGAGCTACATTACATTCCTTTTCTGTTGGCTGAACTGGATTATTGAGTATGATGATAAGCAAGCTGATCCTGTGGTGTTATCTCTAATTGTCTTATATTGGAGCTGTTTGTGGTGGGGAGCTGCCCTTTACCTATCTCTTCTTATTTGTTGTTGTATTCCCAATTCTTGTGGTAATTTGGGATTGGGGTTTGCTGTTTCCCTTTATAATTGTTGTTTTCTTAATTCTGAAACAAGGAGGTTGTTAAGAGCTGCATTACTTACATTCTTTAGTTATCTTTTTCTAGGAAATAACCCTGAATTTCTTATTGCACTGTTTACCAAGACTGTATATTTATTATTGTCCTTTAGGCTTGGAATGGGGTTAATTCCATGCTCTTGTCTTTGCCTAGCTAGTTTGCAGCAAAAATTCTATTGTTTCCCTCTGGTGACTCTTCTTGCTGGTCTCATTAATCCTTTAAATCTGGTTAAAAATCTGGATGACCTGACATTGATGGCTCTCTTTCATTTGAGTTGGGATTATCATGCCATGGAGCCTAATATGATGACATATAATTTGCATGTGATCCCCTTACCCACTTTGCTCTTTACTGTTCTTTCTTCTACTCTGTATACAACTTTGCCTATGTTTGCATGTATTATGGCTCAACAGATCTTCATCAAATGGCTAATATACAGGTTTGTTGGCTATGATGGTTGTGATCATTTCACTCCTTTTTGGTTTGGTAGTAGCTCTTGTGATGTAACCCTTCTGTTGAAGTTTGGATGCTCATATTTGCATCTGCCCCAACTTGGTATGACTGAGCCTGAGCCACCTTTATCACACCTCTTTATTATTATCATTCTCAGAATTTGCTGCTCTCAGTTACCACTTTCTCTATATTACCTTAAGCATTCTAACTTCTTTCTTATGGTGCTTTTCCTTTTTTTTTCTCTTGCGTTACTCCATTGTGTCATGCATTCTCGGATCCTGAGAACATTGACCCTTATCCTTCATTTGCTTATATATGTTAATCAATTTGTATCTTTTGCTTGCTTAACTCTTTTCTTTGCTTCGGATGTACTTAGATAGGATTTACTCCCTATGTTGATTAGCTCTTTGAGCGAGTTACAGGTTTATCCCCTTTAAGGACCTTGTAACCCATTTTTTGTGGCAATAAAATTCCCCTTATATGGGGTTTCCCAAAAAAAAAATCCTAAAACCCTAATCCCGAAACCCTAAACCATAAACCTATCCCTAAACCCTAAACCCTAAACCCTAAACCCTAAACCTTAAATGCTAAACCTAAATCTAAAGCAACTGAATAAATATAAAATTAAACTTAAACCCTAAGAATGGGAAGAACTTTGACGACAGGAACATCACAGTCAACCAGGCTCAGTCTAGATCTGGCGGTGGAGGCGAAGGCAGGGGCGGTGATTATTGTAGTAGTGGTGGGGGATATGGTTGTGCTGGTGGACATGGAGATGGTGGTCAGAGCAGTGGTGGTTATGGAGGAGGAAGAAGCGACGAAGGTTACAGCCATGGTGGTGGTGAATGGAGAGATCATGGTTATGATGGTGGATCTCTAGAAGCAGAGGTGCTCTTGATGGGGCTGGTGAAAGAAGACGACCGATCGTAAACTTAAACTATCTTTATAGTAGAGGCGATTCTAGTTATCTAGGGTTTTAATATGATCTATGCTCATTTTTGATTTATGTTATCGCTTATATCTTAGAAAACTTGATGTGTTACTTAGTTCATGAAATGAAAATGAAGAAATATTGAATATGAATTTGTTCTCTGTTAAAAAAAACTAAAAACCCTAAACCCTAAACTAAAACCTGAACCCTAAACCTAAAACCTAAAACCTAAACCCTAAACCCTAAAAACCCTAAACCCATAACCCTAAAATCTAAACCTTAAATCATAAACCCTAAAACTATAAACCCTAAACCCTAAACCCTAAACTTTAAACCTTAAACTTAAACTCTAAACTAACCCTAAACCCTAAAACATAAAAAGCTAAAAACCTAAACCTAAACCAAATAAAATAAAATAAAAATTAATTAATTAAAAACCTAACCAAAAAAATAATAAAAAACAAGCTAAAATAAAAACATAAATTAAAACCAAAACCTTAAAAGAAAAAAACTAAATTAAAATAAATTAAATAAAATACAAAACTACACTAAAAAATAAAAAACCTAAATAAAATAAAAACTAAACCTAAAATAAATATAAAATAAACCTAAACCTAAACTAAAATAAACTGAACCTAAACCTAAACTAAATAAAATAAAACAAACAAAAAATAAACCTAAACCTAACCTAAAATATATAACCTAAGAATAAACCTAAAACTTAAACGTAAAAAAATAAAATAAAAACCTAAACTTAAAAATAAAAAATAAAACTTAAACCTAAAAAATAAAATAAAAATAAAACTAAACAAAAAATAAACCTAAATATAAACCTAAACTTAAAAGATAAAATAAAATAAATAACCTAAACTAAAATAAGTAAAATAAACTAAATAAAAATAAAAATAAATCTAAATAAAAATAAAAAAATAAAAAAAACAAAATAAACTAAATAAACTAAAATATGGTTTGTAATTTAAAAAAAAAATTTAAAATTAAAAAATTAAAATAAATTAAAAAAACTCTAACCCTAAACCTTAAACCCTAAACCCTAAAACTAACACCATAAACCATAAACCCTAAACATTAAAACCCTAAACCCTAAATAAACATATAACCTTAAATCCTAAATGCTAAACCCTAAAACCCTAAACCCTAAACCCTAAACCTTAAAAGTCGTAAACCCTAAACCCTAACCATAAACCCTAAACCCTAACCCTAAACCCTAAACCCTAAAACCCTCAACCCTAAAATCATAAATCCTAAACCCTAAACCCTAAACCTTAATCACTAAACCCAAAATCCTAAACCCTAAACCCACCTACCTAAAAGTGAGTTCTCCTCTCGGCAGCGGCGCTCTCTGGCGATTCCGTGTTCCCTTGCGACTTTCTTGTGGCTTGGCCAATTTTTGATCCTTCTCGATCGTAATTTCTAGTTTTTTGCTCTTTGTTTGGCCGCTAATGTGAGTATCCCTTGTTCTATCAATGGCGAAGGCGCCACTTTTCGTGCAACCGAGCTCTTTGATCTTGGAAGCCTCGGCTAGGGCTTCCAAGTTTCAAGGTATTATGGATTCGACTCCATCCGTTACTCTGCCTACTGTTAAGTCCTTCAAGGATGCATTATCTGGTAAGAACACTTCCCCTAATGCTTCGATTAACTTGATCTCAACATCTTTTCGTGGAATGCCTATTGTAATGTGCTGGGATCTTGATGTGGAAAAGTTGGCAAAGCCATTTGAATTCTCTTTAGTTGGTAAATTTTCCTTACGTCACCTGACTCTTGATAATATACGATCCTTTTTTCATAGCCTAAAGCTCTCTGGCATTTTCACTATCGGATTGATTGATCCTAGGCATGTCCTTATTCAGCTATCTAATGACTTAGATTACTCAAGAGTTTTTGCTCGTCGCTCCTACTTTGTGTATAATTGTCAAATGAGACTTTTGAAATGGTCTCCTCTTTTTGATGTAAAAGAGGAATCCTCTATTGTTCCTCTATGGCTTGCCCTTCCTAATATGACAATACATTATGTTACACATCAAGTCCTCTTTGTGGTTGGGGCTCTCTTTGGTCAGCCTTTCCAAATTGATCAGGCCACTGCTACGAGATCACTGCCATCAATTGCTCATATTTTAGTTGAGATTAATATTACCAAAAAGTATCCAAAAGAAGTATGGATCAGCTCTGAGAAATTTGGCTATAATCAAAAAGTGGAATTTGAAAATTTTCCTATTTTTTTGCAAGACTAAGATTCATGGTCATGATCATTCTGCTTTGTGTTGCATCCTCATCTTAAAAAGATTAAACTAACGGATCCTAATCCCTCTCTAGCAAATGAAAAAACCAATAAATTGGCTTATGTGCCTAAAGTTCCTCAAAAGGGATTAAAATCTACTGATTTGTCTATTGGAGAACATTCAGAGCAGGTTAATAATATGGCTCATGTGGTTCATGAGGAGGCCAATGATAACTTACCTATTATTGCTTCTAATTGTAATACTTTGGTTCCTCTAGAAAATACCTTGATTCATTCTACCTTACCTCTTTTGACTAGTGAACCTGACGAGACTCATATGAACCCTTATGCTAACTTGAATGGGAACTTTAGGTCGGATCAAAATTTGAAAACTAATTCTGAAAGTGCCCATTTGATGATAGTTCAAAATCTAAAAAATGTTGACTCTTTGGTAGTGGAACAAAATCTGAAAAGTATTTCTAAAATTGAACATGAAAATTGTGCTATTAATGGCTTCACAACCTCTCCTTCTCCTACCCTTCAGAGTGATACTCAGGCAAACCCAATTCCTCATCTTAATTCTGACACTGAAGAAGGGGAAATTATAATTAGGAATGTTTTGATGGATACTGCCTCTAATCTAAATTTCATAAATCAATCTCTCTCGGATGGAGATACTTTGGACATAGATAGACCTTTTCAAACTGTTACTAAGAAAATATCCTTTAAAGCTAGAATGTTCACTAATAGCTCCACTAGAACCACTAGATCTTCTCTAACTTCCCATAAATAATTACATCATGTGTCTTTCTTCTTCTTGTTTTTTCTTATCCTTTTGTTATCTTTCTTCTTTTCTTCTTATTTATTATGATTAATTTACTTATTTATAATGTTAGAGGTATTTGGACTCTCATTGTCCGCAACCGTGTTAGAAGCCTTTGCCGCACTCATAACATAGCCTTACTTGTTGTTATTGAACCATTCATACACTCTTCTAAGATCACTCAGGTTGCTAGAATTCTTGGCTTTCAAAACTCCCTTTATAATATTAGCAATAAAATTTGGTATTTTTAGAATAATCTAGTCAACATCTGTATCCTTGATGACCTTCATCAATTGGTTAATGTTCAAATCTCATTGGGTGAATTTTCTGCTCTTGGTTCCTTTATTTATGCTTCTTGTAATAGAACTGGTAGGAGCATCCTTTGGGATAACTTAAGAACCTTTGCCTCCTCTGTCAACAAATCTTGGTTAGTTGGTTGTGATTTCAACACTATTCTCACTTCCTCGAAAAGAAGAGGAGGTTGTTCTCTTAACATTCATTCCATGGAAGACTTTTCTAATATGATTCTTGATTGTAATCTGATTGATATTGGTTTTTTGGGTTCCAACTACACGTGGCATAATTCTAGACTTTGGCAGTGGCTTGATAGGACCCTCTTTAATTCCCTTTGGATCAATCAATGGCCTCTTACTTCGATTGAACATTTAAGTAGAACTTTATCTGACCATGCTCTGCTTTTGATTTCTATCAAAAATCCCTCCACTAGACTATCCTCCCCTACTCCTTTTAGATTCCAAAATATGTGGATCCAACATAGTGATTTCATTAATGTTATTTCCATTAATTGGCGGGCCCCTATTCATCTTGATAATTCCATTAAAGGCATGATCCGCCTTTGGCTTAAGCTAAAAAGGCTTAAACAAAATCTAAATTGGTGGAACAAGCATCATTTTAAAATTCTTTTTGCAAATCTCAAAAATATGGAACAACTTGTTTGCTCTCTTGAAGATGTTGTTTTGACTGACTCTAATAAGCTTGATGATTTGAATGTAGCTTAAGATAACTTAATTAATTATCAAAATATGGAGGAAACCTACTGGCACTAAAAGGCTGCTAGCAAACATATTGCTGATGGTGACAGAAACACAAGGTATTTCCATGCTCTTTATAAAAAAAAAGAAAGCCATAAACTCTATTAAAAAAATAAAAAATGATAACAGAACCTGGATTACTGATAATAATGATATTAAAGATTCTGTCATACATCATTTTCAAAATTTATTAAACAACAATCCCTTCTTAAAAACCATCTCCAACACACATTTGATCTCCTCTATGATCTCTAATGATGAAAACCACTTACTGAGTTTACGTCCTACAGAAGCTGAGATTGGTAGTATTCTCAATAGCATGAACAATGATTCTGTTGCTGGCCCTGAAGGCTACACGACTCAATTCTTTCAACATTTTTGGCCTATTACTAAGACTAACCTTGTTGATGCAGTTGTTGATTTTTTTGAGGGTAACCCTTTACCTAGATATTTTTCTGGCACTTTCATTATTCTCATTCCCAAAATTAATAATCGTGAATCATGGCGATTTGGACCTATCGACCTTCTTTCATAAACTAATTGCTAAATTAATTGCTAATAGAATTAGTCCATCACTAAAATTATTTCTCCCAACCAAAAGCTTCGTTAAAGGTAGAGCAATATCGATAACATACTTCAAGAGTGATTCATGACATTGACGTTCCTATCAGAGGTGGTAATATGCTTTTTAAACTGGACATCACTAAAACTTTTGACAACCTATCTTGGGATTTCCTCTTTCAAATTCTTCATTTGCTTGGGTTTTCTAGTTATTTTATTCGCCTCATCAAAAATTGCATTACAAATGTTTGGTTCTTTGTTATCATGAATGGTGAATCCCTAGGTTTTTTCCCTTTAAAGCATGATTTGAGACAAGGGGATCCCCTATCCCCCTCTCTTTTTATTATTGTTGTTGAATATCTATCAAGGAGTCTGAATGATCTTTTTTACAATAATCCTAGGATGTTTTATAGAACTCAAGGTGGTCTTCCTGTCACTCATCTTAGTTTTGCTGATGACTTTATAATCTTTTGTAATGCCTCAATTCCTCACATTAAAACTATTAAGAATCTTTTAAATAAATTTGGTAACGAAAGCGATCTTTTTCTCAGTGAAGGCAAAAGTTGTTTCATTCCTTCTTCTAAAATCCCTAGCAATATGACCAACCAAATCTTGAAAATTACTAATTTTTAACATCAACAACTTCCTATTAAATATCTTGGTGCTCCTCTTTTTAAAGGTCAAAAAAGATCTCACCTTTTTGATGAGCTAATCCAAAAAATCTCTAATAAAATTTTTGTTTGGGAATTTCACTTACTTTCTTTTGGTGGTAGGCTCACTTTGATTAAGAGCATCCTTAACTCCATGCCTTTGTATCTCATTCAAACCATTGTGTCGACCAACTCTATCATTAACAGAATTGAGCGGCTCATTAACAAATTTTTCTGGGGATCTAACAATTCCTCTAAAAAATGCACGGACCTCTTAGTATAAAACATGGCACTTTTGAAGGTGGTCTTGGATGTAAACCAATCAAGGAAACTATCACTGCTTTTTCTTATAAACTTTGGTGGAATTTTAGGAAAAATAATAGTCTATGGGCTAATTTCATGACTGTTAAATACTACCAGGGTAAGCACCCTCTCATTTGTCCCTATAAAGCGAGAGACTCTCCTATTTGGAAAAGACTTTGTTCCATCAAATGGGATGCCAAATCTTTAATTTCCTGGGGAATTAACTCTGGCTCCTCTTTCTTTTGGCAAGACAACTGGACTGAAGGTGGGTCCATTGACGACTTACTTTCTACCCATTCCACTGCTGCAATTAAAGTGAACTCTTTCTAGCAGAATAATATGTGAAACAATAGTAAGCCTACTGATCATATTCCTCCCTCTCTTTTAAATAAGTTTACTACTATTTCTATCATTCCTACCAATCAAGATCATATCCTTTTTAAGCTTTGACATAATGGTGATTTCAACTTTAAAAATGTTTGGATTCACATTAAAGAAACTCATGATTTTTCCTATGTGTTTTCTAAACTATGGAACAATAATATCCCTACTTCTTACTTTGTTCTTACTTGGCATATTTTGGAAAACTTCATCCTTGTGGACTTCTTGTTATGGGGTAAAGATTTTCAATTACCTTCAAAATGTCAATGTTATTTCACATTGAGAATGTGAATCATATTTTTGTTAACGATTCCATTGCTTCTAAACTTTGGATTTGGTATGATGGCCTCTTTAATATTGTCATTTTCAATGGCTCCTTAAATTTATACCAACTTCTTCAAGTTTATTTTGACAACACTATTAAAGGACAAATTAAAGTCATAACTGCTATCACTCTTATTTGGTTCATATGGATGGACTAAAATGATACAAAACATTGTGAGATTCCTATGAATCACATGAGGATAATTGCTAGAACTAAAAATAAAATACGTGACTTGTTTAATGCCAATTTAATTAAATATAAACAATTCAAAGGTTACAAATTTGTGGCCAATAAATTAGGTTTTAACTTGCTAGATCACCACATCTGTAAAGATGACAAGATTGTTTATTGGGTAAAATCTCATGCTAACACTATTAAAGTTAACACTGATGGCTCTATCTCTCATAAAGGTTCAAGCTGTGGTGGTATTTTCAAAAATCTTAATGGAAAAGTCCTATGTGCCTTTGCTTACCCCTTAATCCATGCTCTGTTCCCTTTGTTGAGCTCATGGCAGTGTACAAAGCTCTTGAGATTTACCTTCAAAAAGGTTGGCTCAATATTTGGATTGAGGTGGATGCCCTTCTGTCAATTGATCTCTTGATTTCCACCAAAATGGGCAATACTAAATTGTACTACCTTCTTAAGCAAACTAGAACTCTCCTTGCCCAACTCTACTTTAAAATCACTCATGTATGGTGTGAGGGTAATGCATGTGCTGATTATCTGGCCAATCTAGGTGTTAGATTGGATGGAATAAAATTCTTTGATCAACTAACTCTTCTTAAACATTTGCATGGCTTGGTTAATCTGGATAATGCTGGGTTTCTTTATCTCAGAAATTAATCTAACCTATTGGATTCACCTACTTCAATACCTCTTTTATTGTGTGATCATTTCTATTTATTGTTGTTATTTCTTTGGTCTTTTCTGATGCATCAACCTGATATCCCTTGTTGTTTACTTGTTGATCTTTGTGTACGTCTTTATTGGTTTAATTGTCTTAGCTTTAATTGGGAGCTTCGCCTCTTATTTTACTATTAATGTGTTGCTGCTTCTTTGGAATTTGCTGATGTATCATCATATTACTCCTTGCTGGTCCTTTGATGAGCTAAGTGACATCTGCTGTTGGTTTAATTATCCCAACCTTGTTTGGGGTCTTGCTATTTCTGGATGCAACATCTATGTTAAAGGTTTAATTGTTGGTTGTTGGGCTTTTGGGCCATTTGTCCAGAAGGCTGGACTTGGAGTTGGTTTAATGTATTTGCTAAATGTATATGCTAACCCCAGCTTACATACTTGTAAGGAAATAAAATGCAATACCTTTGTTATTATTAATGGTTCTTTGCAGGTTTGGTATTGTTTAATGAATTCCTTTCAGTCTGATTTCTCTGAGGAGGGTAATTCTGCTGCTAGACTAATTTCTCTAAAGGATTTCATTGATAATACCCTTTTGAACCCTTATGGTAACTCTGTTGCCCCCACTGCTTTTTATTTGCTTATCCTATGGTTACAATAATTATAGTGTTGTTTTAACCTATGGCTGTTGGATTTCTAGATTCACTGTCCTGCTGGCTAACCTTGTGTTTGTTAGTTATTTATTGCCTGGTGTTCTTCTGACTGTCTTTGATATTCTCATCCAGGCTACTGCTGATCAATTAATCTGTTGTTTTTTTACCTTTTGGCTATATTAAAATTATGCAGATTCAGCTTGTTGGTAATTACTGTCCTGGATGTTGGCTAATCTGGATTATTGCTCCTCAAGCTACTTCTGGGGTTTTATTTTGTTTTGTTCAGTTGGCCTCTATTGAGGTTGTAGACTGTAAGATGGCTTTTATTTTTCTGCTTGACTATTTCTTATCTCTCATTTTTTACAATGTTTGTCTTTTTAAAACACAGGATGTTGTTATTTTCACCGGTACATTTTACATCACAGTACTAGTCTTGGCCAGACCTCTTCCTTAACTATCTGGGATTTAACTTATGCATTGTATAATTTGAATGGTTGCTTTTATGGCCAACTTGCTGTTATTTTCTTTCTTGGTTGTTGGATGGTCTAGATCATTGAGTCTTTTATCCAGCAAGCTGTTACTGGGGTTGTTTATCTAGTTCAGCAGGGTATTGTTGGTGTTGTCTTGTTGATTATTTTTCCCAACCTCATATTCCCAATCTGCCAAGAGAGATTTTGCAATTTCCTGTTCAATTTTATTAATTCCTTGCAGGTTTGGATTTCCTTTATGGCTTCTCAGTTTGCCTTTAATGTGGTTGTGGGTTTAGCTGCTAGCTTAATCATCTTTATCTGGAAGGTTTTTTCTGTTGATTATCTTTTGAACTACATTTGCTACTTTATTATTTTTTATTGTGTAATTTTATATTTTATTACTACCATTGTTGGCTTTTGGATTTTAGGGTCCTTTGTCCAGCAGGTTGTCTTTGTGGTTATTATCTTTTTCTTGCCTTTTATTTCTCTGACTATTTTTGTTGTTAACAACTGGGCAACTGTTGATTCTCCTGCTGCTATTTTATCCCCCATGGTTCTGTTCAAATTGTGCAGAACCCTGTGATTTTCCATCTAATTATTTAGATCTTTACATATTCTCTATTTACTCTGAATGGGTGGACTTTTGGCTCTTTAGTAATTATGCGGGTTAGTGGTGACTGGATTAATACTCTACATGCTATTTCTGGGGTTTTGGTTTATTTTTTTTAGCAAGCCTCTAATGAAGTTGTTGATTGCTTGGTGGCTTTTGATTTGAATCTCCTTATTGGTTTATTATATGCTTATCATCTGAATTCTATGGACTACTTTATCTGCTGCTCTTTTCTCCATCTTCTTTATGTTAAACTTGTATCTATTGCATTGTTTATTCTGAATGGGTGGTTCTCTGGCCAGCTAGCTAGTTTTTGTTATCTTGGCTTTTTGTTGTCTTGGATATTTTCTATCCTTATTTCTCAGGATTCCAATGTTGGCTCTATCTTTGTTGGTTATGGGACTTTAGGGTCCTATGTTCAGCAAGCTATTTTTGACTTTGTTGTTCTGATTATTTTTGGTCATTGGTGTCTGGGACATTGCTCTTTAGATCCATGTTTTTATGCTCTATCTACTTGGTTACTAACTATTGCAATGTCTACTCTGGTTGAGAGGTTCTATGGCCATCTTGTTGTCCCTTGCTGTCTTGCTTGTTGCTGTCTTGGCTGCTATTTTCTTGGCTATTTTTTGTCTTGGTTATCTGCTGTCTTGTTTTTTCTGGATTCTAATGAGGACCCTAATTTGAATCCCCATTTTTATTTATCCTCTGGTGGATTCCAATGTTGCACTAACTATTTTATTGTTGGGGTTGGCTTTCTGATTTCCCTTGTTGTTTATGTCTGGGCTGATGTTCATTTCCTGATAGCTTGATCTACATTAACTGTTGTTGTTTCTATTCCCATCTGGGTTCAGTTAGGCTTGTGCTGCTATCTCCTTGGAATGCAATGTCTATTCTGAATGGGTGGTATGGACATTCTTTGCCTTTTTGTCTTGCTATCTTGGTTGTTTGTTGAACTGGATTATCCGATTTTTTGTCTAGCATGCTACTACTGGAGCTGTAGTTCTGACTATCTTTATTTGGTGATGTTTTTGGTATTGGGTTATGCTGCCTTCCTTTACAATTGCTTTTGGCCAACTACTGATATGGATATTAATAAGGGGTTTGTTCACATCTGCATTCATTATTATGATTGGGCTCATTTTCTGGACTTTACTTCTAGGCTATACTCCTGGCATAAAAGAATCATATATATATATATATCATATGTTTGGGATGGTGTTACTTATATGCTCATCGACTTGCTTAGCACGATTTCAACAGGCTGCCTCTTTTGTTGTTTTCTTGTGGATGGTTTTTATGCTAGCCTATTTCATATGTATAAGTATCCTCATGTTAGGGTGACTATATTGATGATACTTTTCCTGCATGGGACCCCTTATCTTTCTGCCCTTTGAAATTTCCTCTATGTATTATATATAGTTTTGTTTAGGTTTGCAGGTAATAAAGCCCATAAGACTTTCAACATCTGGCTGCTATCTTCACACAGGTTTGTTGGCTATCATGGCTGTGATGATTTCACTCCCTTTTGGTTTGGTAGTAGCTCTTATGATGTAACCCTTCTGCTGAAGTTTGGATGCGCATATTTGCATCTACCCCAACTTGGTGTGACTGAGCCTGAGCCACCTCTATCATAATTCTTTACTATCATTCTCAGATTATGCTATTTTCAGTTATCATTATGTTTGTATTACCTTAACTGCTCTAATTTCTTTCCGTTTACATTTCTGTAGGTGCTACTCTCTTGTCCTCTTGCAGGTTTGCTCCATAGTGTCATGCATTCTCACGTCCTGCAGAGCATTGGCCCAAATCTTCCTTTGGCTTTTTATGTTAATCTATTTGTATCTTTTGATTACTTTAATGTCTTCTTTTGCTTTTGGCTGTACTTATATAGGGGATCTACTCCTTAGGCTGATTGTAGCTCTTTGAGCAGTAGTTCTGGAGTTTATCCCCTTTAAGGACCTTGTAACCCTCTTTTGTGGCAATAAAATACCCCCTACATGGGGTTTCTCAAAAAAAAAATCCTATCCCTAAACCCTAAACCCTAAACCCTAAAAACCGAAAAACCAAAACCTAAACTAAATTAAAAATATATAAACCTAAATAAAATAAAAAAATAAAATGAAATAAAAACCTAAACTAAAACCTAAACTTAAACCTAAAAATAAAATAAAATAAACTAATAAAAATAAACTAAAATAAAATAAATAGTAACCTAAATAAAACTAAAAAATAAAATAGACTTAAGAATGAAAAGCCTAAATAAAATAAAAATAAACTTAAAATAAAAATAAAATAAACCTAAAATAAAATAAAAACTAAATAAAAACCTAAACCTAAAAAATAAACCTTAAAATAAAACCTAAACCCTAAATTAATAAAAAATAAACCTAAACCAAAAATAAAAATAAAATAAACCTAATCCTAAACTAAAATAAACTAAACCTAAACATAAACCTAAACTAAACTAAATAAAATAAAATAAACTAAAAATAAACCTTAACCTAAAATAAAAAAATAAAATCTAAAAATAAACCTAAAGCCTAAACCTAAAAAAAACCTAAACCTAAACCTAAACCTAAGCTTAAAAGACAAAATAAAATAAATAACCTATACTAAAATAAATAAAATAAACTTAATAAAAATAAAAATAAAAATAATCCTAAATATAAATAAATAAAATAAAAAAACTAAAATAAAAAAATAACCTAAATAAACCTAAACCTACTAGTTTACTTAATTTAAAAAAAATTAAAAAATTTTAAAAATTAAAACAAATAAATAAAACCTTATTTCTAAACCTTAAACCCTAAACCCTAAAACTAACACCCTAAACCAAAAACCCTAAACCCTAAAACCCTATACCCTAAACAAATCTATAGCCTTAAACCCTAAACCCTAAACCCTAAAACCCTAAAACCCTAAACCTTAAACCCTAAACTTTAAACCCTAAAAGTCATAAAACCTAAGCCCTAACCATAAACCCTAATAGACTATTCTCGTTTACCTCTTTCAGATTCCAGAATGTGTGCATGATTCATCTCCACCAACTGGATGGCCCCTCTTCACCCTGATAATTTTGTTAAGGGCATGATTCGTCTCTAGTTTAAGCTTAAAAGACTTAAACAAAACCTTGCTTGGTGGAACAAGCATCATTTTAAAAATCTTTTTGCTAATATCAAAAACATAGAACAATTAGTTTGCTGTCTTGAAAATGTAATTTTGACTGATTCTTCTAAACTGAAGGATTTAAATGAAGCCAAAGATAACCTGGTTATCTATCAGAATATGGAAGAAACTTATTGGCGGAAAAAGGCTGCTAGTAAACATATTGCTGATGGGGATATAAATACCAGATATTTTCATGCTCTTGTCCAAAAAAAAGAGAGCTTTAAACTTTGTCCAAAAAATTAAAAGTGACAATGGTAATTAGATCACTGACAATAATGAGATTAAAGACTCAGTCACTAATCATTTTAGAAATTTACTGAACAAGAGCCAACTTTAGAGGCTATCTCCAATTCTCATTTGATTCCCTTAACAATTACCAGTGATGATAACCACTTGCTTACTATGATCCCTATGGAAGTTGAGATTGGTCAAATTCTTAATAACATGAATGTTGATTCTGCTGCTGGTCCGGAAGGCTATACTACTCAATTTTTTCAGCATTGTTGGCCTGTTATTAAGTATAATTTAGTTGATGCTGTGGTTGATTTCTTTAATGGTAATCCTCTTCTTAGATATTTCTCTAGCACATTCATTATCCTTATACCCAAAATTGATAATCCTGAGTGTTGGGGTGACTTCAGACCTATCAGTCTTTGCACCTTTTTTATAAATTAATTGCTAAATTGCTTGCCACCAAAATTAATCATTTACTTCAAAAAATTATCTCTCTCAACCAAACTGGTTTTGTTAGACATAGAGCTATATCTGATAACATTCTTCTCTCCTAAGAGCTGATTCATGATTTGGATGCCTCTAATAGAGGTGGTAATACCCTTTTCAAATTAAATATCTCTAAAGCTTTTGACAATATTTCTTAGACCTTTCTTTTTCAAATTCTTCATTTGTTTAACTTCTCTGATAATTTCATCTCCCTCATCAAAAATTCTATTAGTAATGCTTGGTTCTCTGTTATTCTGAATGGTGAGGCCTTAGGATTCTTCCCTTCTTCTCATGGTTTGAGACAAGGGGATCCCTTATCTTCCTCTCTTTTTATTATTGCTATGGAATATCTTTCTAGGAGCCTTAATGACCTCTTCAACAATAATCTAAGCATGTTTTTTAGAACTCTCAGTGGTATTCCTATTTCCCATCTTAGTTTTGCTGATGATTTCATTATCTTTTGCAATGCTTCCATTCATCGCATTAAAAAATAAAAAATTTCTTAAATAAATTTGGGAAGGAAAGTGGTCTTGCTATTAATGAAGGCAAAATTTGTTTCATTCCTTCCTATAAAATCTCTAATAACAAAATTAATCAAATCTTGAGAATCACCAATTTTCAACAACACCTTCCTATTAAATATATTGGAGCTACTCTTTATAAAGGTCAGAAAAGATCACATCTCTTTGATGAGTTAATCCAAAAAATTTCTAATAAAATTTCTGTTTGGGAATTTCATTTACTATCCTTTGGTAGACTCACTTTGCTTAAGAGTACCCTTAACTCCATGCCTTTATATCTTATTCAAACCATTGTGCCTACTAATTCTACCTAAACGAATTGAGCCCTTAATAAAATCTTTTAAGGCTCAAACAATTCTACTAAAAGGATGCATTTCCGGTATAAAAGCCGTGGCACCACAAGGTGGGCTTGGTTGTAAGACAAGCGTGAAGCAATAATCGCATTCTCTCATAAACTTTGGTGGAACTTTAAGAGCAAAAATAGTCAAGGCTAAATTCATGACCCAAATACCGCCAGGTGTAAGCATCCTCTCATCGTCTCCTACAAGGTGGTGACTCTCATGTATGGAAAAGACTTTGTTCCATCAAATTGGAAGTTGAACCCCTTATTTCTTGGGGTCAACTCTGGATCTTCTTTCTTTTGGCAAGACAACTGGTAGTTTGATGATTTATTATCTACTCACCCACTCCGATATTAAAGTAAACTCTTTCTGGCTAAATAATAAATGGAATGATACAAAGCTTACTGATTGTATTCCTGCCTCTCTTTTACATAAATTTATTAACATTCCTATCATTTCTAACCATCCTCGATCATATTCTCTTAAGCTATCTCAAAATGGTGATTTTAACCTTAAAGATGATTCATATTACATAAGCTCATAATTTCTCTAATGTTTTTTTAAACTTTGGAATAACACTATCCCTATTTCTTATTCTATTCATACTTGGAGAATTTTGAAAATTTTCATCCATGTTCATTCCTTAATGTGGGGTAAAGGCTTTTATTTACCTTCAAAATGCTACTGTTGTTTTCACATTGAGACTATGAATCATGTCTTTGTTAATGGAGCTATTGTTTCTAAGCTTTGGGTTTGGTATGATGATCTTTTTAATATTGACCATTTAAATGGCTCTTTATCCTTATATCAACTTCTTGATGTTTATTTTCAAAGAACTATAAAAGGTCACATTAAAGTGATAACTGCCATCACTCTTATATGGTTCATATGGACGGATAGAAATGATGCCAAACATCGTGGGATTCCTATGAATCATAAAAGGATTATTGCTAGAATTAAAGATAAAATTCATGCATTATTTAATGCCAATTTAATTACCAACACTCAATTTAAAGGCTATAAATTTGTGGCCAACAAACTTGGTCTTATCTTGCATGATTATCCTATTTGTAAAGAAGATAAGATTGTCTATTGGATAAATCCTCATAATAATATTATCAAAATTATCGACTCCATTTCTCAAAATGCTTTTCGTGGTGGCATTTTCAGAAACTTTAAAGGTAATGTTACTTGCGCTTTTGCCTATCCTCTTATTGCATGTTCTGTTATCTTTGTTGAATTAATGGCTATCAACAATGCTATTAAGATTTGTTTACAAAAAGGTTGGCTTACCATCTGGATTGAGGTGGATGCTCTCTTACTGATTGATATGTTGACTGACACCAGGGTGGGTAATACAGATTTGTATTACCTCCTTAATCACACTAGAGTTCTTCTATCTCAAGTTTGTTTCAAAATCACTCATGTTTGGCATGAAGGTAATGCATGTGCTGATTATCTTGCTAATCTGGGTGCCAGATTAGAAGATATAACTTTCTTTGATCAGCTTAATCTTCCTAAACACTTGCATGGATTAGTTAATTTAGACAATACTGGATTACCCTATATCAGAAATTAATCTCAGTTTTATATTTTTGATCTATTAATGGTTTACCTAACATATTTGTTTCAATCCTTTTTTTTTAATTTCTATTGCTACTTGGTTTTTTCTAATGCATTTTACTAAAACTATTACCTGGATTTCCTGTGTTGGAGGCTCTTGCCTCTGCAGCCTTAGTTGTTGGTTTACTGTTAATTGTCCTCCTACTTATTGGGTATTATTGTACTTGTTGTTTCCCTTACTGAAGGGGGCTGTGTTAACTATTTCCCTAATCTGCTAGGTTGTGATGCCCCTTTTCCTAATCTGTGGACGATTGTGTTTTATGCTTGCCATCAGGGCTATCTTCTTGCATGACTAGGAATGCTGCTTTGTCTCTTTGCCGATTGGGATTGTTTTGCCCTTCTTTCCCGCTGCCTTTACTAATACTGATTGTTTAGCTGCTGGTTTGTTTCTCCTTGATTTGAAGGATTTAATGCTATTATTTCTTTCAATTCTCCTTTTATTTCAATGCAGTAAATGTACTGCCTATATTAATCTCTATCAGGCTCAGTATTTGGTCTACTATTTTGGCTACTGGGTGAATGGTTTTAAGGGTTTGTACCTTCAGCAGGCTAATTATTATGGTTGGTTTCCTGACTGGTCTTATGCACTTTTGTTTATTATGTGGTTAGCTAGATTATCTGTGACTTTGAGGTATGAGTCTATCTGCCTTTACATTCCTCTCTTGGAGCTTATAGACTTGTGCAATTACTGTTGCATTCATGCTATTATCAAGGTGATTATTAACATCTGTTTGGGTGTCCATGATTGGGGTTTTGCTTATAATTTGAATGGTATTTTGGACTACTATGTCCACCAGGCTGATTATTGCTTATGGAACTATTTATTTCTGATGTATTTCCTTGTATCATTTTTATGGTTATCCTATATTGGAGGTTCTTGCCTTTGTTCTCCCAACTGTTGGTTTGTTGTTTGTTGTCTTATTTCATGTTGGGTTCTTTTTAAGCTTCTCTTTGGGTATGTGTCTCCTGATTTGCTAACCTGTTGGTTTGTGCTGCCCCTCTTCCCAACATGCAGAGACAGAATGTTTTTTTTGCCTTGCCATCACTGTTGTTTCCTTGAACAATTTGTTTTGTTTCTTGACTCCCTCTCATGTTGTCATTTCTAGTACTGTTTGCTTAGCTGCTGGTCAGTTTTCGCTGGAATTATAGGATTGCACTGCTGTTATTTTTTTATTTTTATTTTGGTTCATTATAGTATTGGTACTGCCTACATTATCCTATGTCGGGTTCAGTATTTGTTTTGCCATTTTGGTTATTGTCAGCATGGTCTTTCGGGTTCTTATGTTCTGCAGCCTAGCTATTGCGGCTATTTTTGTGGCTGGTTTCTTGTTCTGTTGTTTGTTGTATTGATTACCATATTATCTGGGCCTTTGCGGTATGGGTCTATCTGTTGTTTCATTTCTCCCTTGGATCTTCTAAACTTGTGCAATTATTGTTGTGATCATGCTATTATCAAGGTGATTGTTAACATCTATATTGTTGATCCTGAATGGCTCCCCTCTTTACGGGTTGTTTACCTGGACAAGAGCTCTCATCTGGCTAAGGATAGACCTGCTTTTATGCTGAAGGGTCTTTCTTCGTTCAGCAGGCTAAATAATGTTTTGGTTCCTACCTGGCCTTTTCTTTGATGATTGTCACGTACTTCTCCCCATTATCTGTGGCTTGCTATTTTGGATTTACCTACTGCTTGTGTTTACTCATGCCTCTACTTGGCATTCATATTTACTATTGTGGTCATATTAATATTATGGTGGATGTGGCCAAGACTTTCATCTAGATTGGGATGTTGTTGACTCTACATTCTCATGCTTTGTTGACATTAGTTGGTGGTACTTATCTTATAAGGGATGGGTGGCATCTCTTTACCATTCAGATCTATGTTGTCTTCTTTTCTATAGTGTATGTGGCTATATTTTGGGTATGCAGGTACTAAAGACCTTATGATTTCCTCCCAATGGAAGCTGTTCCACATCAGGTTTGTGGGCTATGATGGTTGGGATGATTTCATGCATCATTTGGATGGTAGTAACACTTGTGATGTAACCCTTCATTGGAAGTTTGGATGCTCATGTTTGTGGCTGCCCCAATTTTGTGTGACTGAGCCTGAGCCCATTCTCACACACTCTTCTATAATTCCCTCATACTATTCTGCTTTTACTTTTACTTTGATTTGTATCACTTTAATTGTGCTAACACTTTCTTTTAGATGTTTGCAGATTATATGTTATTTTCTTGTTGGCTTCTTCTCAATGGAGGCATATGCTTGAAGATGGTCCAAAGGCTTTTCTTTTTTATCAATTTATATATGTTGCTTTCCTTTCCCTTTTGCTTTGTTTTGATTGTACTTAGATAGGGGATTTACTCTCTAGGCTGTTTGTAGCTCTTTGAGTAGTAGTTCTTGAGTTTATCCCCTCTTAAGGACCTTGTAATCTTTTTTTGTGGAAATAAAATTCCTCTATATGGGGTTCCATAAAAATAAAAATAAAACCATAAACCCTAAACCCTAAACCCTAACCCTAAACCCTAAACCCTAAACTCTAAAACCCTCAACCCTAAAACCATAAACCCTAAACCCTAAACCCTAATACCAAAATCCTAAACCTTAAACCCTAAAAACATAAACCTAAACTAAATTAAAAATTATAAACCTAAATAAAATAAATAAAATAAAATAAAATAAAAACCTAAACTAAAACCTAAACTTAAACTTAAAAATAAAATAAAATAAACTAATAAAAATAAACTAAAATAAAATAAATAATAACCTAAATAAAACTAAAAAATAAAATAAACCTAAGAATAAAAAACCTAAATAAAATAAAAAGTAAACTTAAAACAAAAATAAAATAAACCTAAAATAAAATAAAATAAAAACTAAATAAAAACCTAAACCTAAAAAATAAACATTAAAATAAAACCTAAACCCTAAATTAATAAAAAAAGAACCTTAACCGAAAATAAAAATAAAATAAACATAATCCTAAACTAAAATAAATAAAACCTAAATCTAAACCTTAAATAAACTAAACCTAAACCTAAACTTAAACTAAATAAAATAAAATAGACTAAAAATAAACCTTAACCTAAACTAAAAAATAAAATATAAAAATAAACCTAAAATAAAAACCTAAAACCTAAACCTAAAAAAACAAAACTAAACCTAAACCTAAACCTAAAAATAAAAATAAAACCTAAAACAAAAAAATAAAATGAAAATAAAACTAAACTAAAAAATAAATCTGAAGCTAAACCTAAGCTTAAAAAATAAATTAAAATAAAAACCTAAACTAAAATAAATAAACTAGACTAAATAAAAATAAAAATAAACCTAAAGAAAAATAATAAAATTAAATAAACCAAAATAAATAAAAAATAAAGTAAATAAGCATAAACCTACCAAATTACCTAATTTAAAAAAATAAAAATATAAGAAAAATAAAAAAAATATCATAACCCTAAACCCTAATCCCTAAACCTACCCCTAAACCCTAAACCTAATGCACTAAACCCTAAACCCTAAATCCTAAACCCTAAACCCTAAACCCTAAACCCTCAAACCCTAAACCTTAAACCCTAAACCCTAAAGCCTAAACCCTAAACTCTGTTAAAATAAAAAAAAATCTTTAGCCCTAAATCTTAAACCCTAAATTAAAACCTAAATCCTAAACTTAAAACCTAAACCCTAAACCCTAAACCTTGAGACCCTATACCATAAATCATTAACCCTAAAATCCTAAACCATAAATTCTAAACCCTAAGCCCTAAACATAAATAAAAAAATAAAAAAATAAAAAAAATAAAAACCTAAACTAAAGCCTAAACCTAAACCTAAACCTAAAAAAAATAAAATAGAAAATAAAAAACCTAAATAAATTAAAAACTAAACCTAAATTAAAAGTAAAATAAACCTAAGATAAAATAAAATAAATTCTAAATAAAAACTTTAACAAAAAATAAACCTAAAAATAATTAAAAAATAACACCTAAACCCTAAAGAAAAAATCCTAAACCTAAAATAAAAATAAAATAAACCTAAACCTAAATTAAAATAAACTAAACTAAAATAAATTAAACCTAAACCTAAACCTAAAATAAACTAAACCTAAACTAAATAATATAAAATAAACTAAAATAAACCTAGGCCTAAACTAAAAAATAAAACATAAAAATAAACCTAAAATAACAACCTAAAACCATAACCTAAAAAAAATAAAAAATAAAAATAAAACTAAACTAAAAAATAAATCTAAACCAAAACCTAAACCTAAAAAATAAACTAAAATAAATAAACCTAAATTAAATAAACTAAACTAAATCAAAATAAAAATAAAAAATAAAAAATATAATAAACTGAATAAAACTAAATCTACTAATTTACATAAATATCTGAAACACTCACTCTTATTAATGACTTGTTCACCTAATGTCACAACACTATCACTAGAACTTCTACAACTAAATTTACCTCCATATATTTAGTTTTTGATCCACTTAAATGAAAATCTTTAGACTCTAGAGTTGACCTCCATAATTCAAGTTTCACTCCCTCTCTAGTCTTATCAACAAGAAGAATGTCATCAACAAAAGCATACACCAAGGAACATCTTCTTGTAAATGCCTAGTAAGAAAATCCATAACTAAAGTAAAAGATAAGGGCTTAAAGTCGATCCTTGATGTAATCCAACCGAAATAGGAAAATATTTTGTTAATCCTCCTTGTGTTTGGACACAAGTAACAAACTCTAGTATACATATCCTTAATGACTTGAATATAACCAATATTAACTTTTTGTTCTAGAACTCTCCAAAGAACATCTCTTGAAATTTTATCATAAGCTTTCTCTTAATCAATAAATATCATATGTAGATCCTCCTTACTTTCTCTATGCTTCTCCATTAAACCCTTAACAAATGTATAGCATCCATAGTAGATCTACGGCATGAAACCAAACGATTGTGAGAAACTTCGTATCACATCATAACCTATGCTCAATTACTCTCTCCATAATTTTAATGTATGGCACATTAACTTAATTCCTCTATAATTTGCACACTCTTGTGCATCACCTTTATTCTTAAATATAGGAACCAACAAACTCTTTCTCCACTCATCTGGCATCTTTTTAGTCTTTAAAATGACATTAAAAAGATTTGTAAGCTAAGAAATTCATTGATCTCCTAAACATTTCCACACTTCTATTAGAATATTATCTAGTCCTACTGTTTTTCCACATTTCATTTTCTTTAAAGATTCACTAACTTTAGATTTACTAATAGGAAGATAAAAATGAAATTCTCTATTTTTGTTTAGGGTATTAAGGTTGCTAAAATCAATCATACTTTCAGATCCTTCATTGAAAAGTTTATCAAAATACCTCATCCACCTATTTTAAATATCATTTTCTAAAAAAAAACATTTTATTATTTTTATCCCTAATACACCTCACTTGAACTATGTCTTTACTTCTCCTATCTCTTTGGTTGGCTAACTTATACATACATCTTTCACCTTCTTTGGTATCTAATATATTGTATAAATCACTAAAAGCTAAATTTTTTTGCATCATATACAACTTTTTTAGAATCTCTACAAGCCACTTTATATCTTTCCCAATTCTCCAAGTTTTTACATCTAAACCAAGTTTTATAACAATACTTCTTATTTTTTTTATCTTTTCTTGTACACTTTGACTCCACCACCAACTATTTTTATTAAAGGAAGCTTTTCCTTTTGATTCTTCAAGCACATCTTTAACAACTTGCTTAATTTCACTTGATATTTTTTCCCACATAATGTTAGCTTCCTCATGAACATCCCAAATTCTAATCTCTTGTAGCTTGCTCTTAAAAATATTTTTATTTGTGTTCTTTAAGTGTCCCCATCTAATTTTAGGACAATAATTTTATTTATTTTTTTCTCTTACAACCTTTCATCTTAAAATCTAAAACTAACAATCGATGTTGGGTACTTAGATTTTCACTTAGAATGACCTTACAATCTTTACAATCTAAACGATCTATTTTTCTTATCAGAAAATAATCAATCTGTGTTTTACTAGATCCATTTTTATAAGTAATAATATGTTCATCTCTTTTCTTAAATACAAAATCATAAGCTAAAGCAAAATCTAATATAGTCCTACCTTCTTCATCAGTCACTCCAAATCCATAACCATCATGAATACTTTTAAAATCTTCTACCACTCTACCAACATGTCCATTTAAATCTCCTCCAATTAATATTTTTTTTCTTCAAGAGGTATCTTTTGTATTAATCTCTCTAATTCATTCCAAAAATTTTATTTTGCGCTTACCTCAAAACCTACTTGAGGAGCATAGACACTTATAACATTGATAATCTTAGTATCAACAATAATCTTTAAAGCTATAATTCTATCTCCATATCTATTAATATTTATAACATTATCCTTCAAACTTTTATCTATAATCACACCTACACCATTTCTAGTTCGACTTCTACCTGAATACCAAAGTTTAAACCTAAACTACCAATCTCCTTGGCCTTCTCCCCAACCTATTTAGTTTCTTGAACACATAAAATATTTATCTTTCTATGAACCATAATATCTATTAATTCTATTAATTTACCTGTAAGAGTAGCTATATTCCAAGATCCTAATCTAATTCTAGTATCATGGATGAGGTTAACATTATTTTTAAAACTAATAATTAGGATACTTAAACATAGATTAGGAATCTCCTAATCAGAAACTTTGGACATTCAGTTAGTGGATTAATGCACTTTATAGGATTTAATCTAACTCAGAAAGATTGGATAGAGTTAGACCAAATTTAAATCAAGCCTAAAGAAATTGAAATCTAAAGACACTTAAATTTAAATCAAAGTAAATAAGGTAATTTATAATTATCCTATTTAACCTAAAAGCCATTTAAACTTAAAGAAACTAAAAAAAGTAAAATAAATTCAAATCAAAATCAAATAAAACCATGAAATTAAATTAAAAGCATAAATAAATCTAAATCTAAATGAAGGTCCAAAAGTGGTCAACCCATTTGTCCCACCAGGTCAAAGTTCAACCCACCAAAATTTGACCAAATAAAATCATTCCAAGTGGCACAAATGATAATATATTCATGTTTAAGCATGAATTTAAGAGAATATAAATCCAATAAGGCTTTAATAGCTAAATAGGTCATTGACCTAAATGGGCCTAAATGAATCATATTGGATTCAAATCCCAATCAAACCAAAATCAACCAAAATTAATTGTCTAAAATCATTTGAAAATGATAATCAAACATAATTCAACCCATCATTCAATTTTGACCAATTTGGTCAGTTGACCCTAATAAACCCAAACTTAACACATTAAACCCATTTTGAGCCAAATGGGCCAAAATTGAAATTAACTTCAAAGTAATTGAATTCAATCACTCCAAATCATCTCACATATGTGCTTACACATGCTTGGAGTCCAAAAAAAATCTAATTAGGTCAAAATTGGTCATTTGACTCAATCAAATTCAACATAACCCATTTAAGGTAAAATGGGTTAAGTTAACTTAGAATTGAATTAAATCCTCATGTGGCATAGGTTAATTGGATTCTTAATTATCCAATAGACAATCAATGATGATTTAAACTTAAATCTAAAATCATTCAATGAAAAGAAATGCGATTAAAGGATGTGAAGCTAAATTGAGTTGAATGGCATAACTAACCACCAAATGAACCCAAGCTTTAACCAAACCAATTCAAATACATCTAAACTCATCCACACCCTTCCTAAGATGGGTTAAGAGAGATTGGCAACAATATTAGAAAACTAAACCAATCCTAAGTAAAATCCAAAATGATGGAATATGTCATGGTAAGCAAAGAGTGCATGAAGCCAAATCCAACTTCATCCTCTTTGCTTTCCCACCTCATCACCTCTAGACACTATTAAACAACTAATGATCGTTGGAGCTAGCCTCTAAGGACAATAATTAAGCATGACCAACCAAAAAGAAGGAAAAAGGCATAAATGGCTCTTAAATGGAAAAAGAGATAGAGCATCTTGAGTCAAATTGATTATTCCATTACCTTCCCCACCTCATATGAAGCTGATCGCAACCTTTCCCCCAATTTTCTCACCACTGGGAGGCTAGAGAATGACCAAAGCCGATGGTAAAAAGGTCGAACTTGGTCTATGGGAAATTTGTATGGAGAGGATCCAATTCCTTCTTTCCATAGCCTCATCGAACAATTTTGAAGCTATTAGAGTCAACCCCACCGTTGGAGTTCACCAGAATTGAGGTACGCCAGTAAAGCCACCTCTTAAGCTTTTGATTTTGGGGCTTTTCAAAATAAGTTTGATCTCATGGTAGATTAAATCATATAGACCCCTCTTATTTCATTCACTGATGGTTTTCGGAATTGAAATCGAGTGATTTCAACGATTGCATCACCAAAAATTACCTCAAATCAATGGACGCCTCTTGGTGTTTATCTCTATTGAAGGTAAGATAATGTCTGCCATCTACTTCTTTTGCTAGGAACAAATGGCCAAGATTTGGCATCCTTTGATTAGTCTTCTTAAAGAAATCATGGATTGATTAGAGATTGGACGACCCATAAGAATCTCATGTGCACCACCATTTTTAGGCGGGATCAACGTGGATCTCACATAGATAAATACCATAGAACTATGTGAAAAGCTGAACCACATTGGATCCAGGTGGATCTGATGTAGTTAAAGAAAAATTCAAGATTTTTGAACTTAAAAATTTTAAAAATGTTAAAAAAATTCAAAAAAATCATAGAAAATAAAATAGAAAAAAAAAATACAAATGAGGGTTCTATGGACTCCTTTTGATGAGAGGAATCCATTAAAATTAAAATCACCAATTAATTTTGGGTATTTTTACATTAATTTGGGGTTTCAATGAAAATTTCAAACTTAAATTAACCCCAAATCATTGATCAAAATAATTGAAACTTTGGGGAATTGAAATTTGTATTAAGATACACATTAGATGAATTTTTCATAATTTATTGAATAATAAATCTAAATACATGCAATTTTCAATTGTAAATCCTAATTTTAATAAAAATAAATTAAACATGAATCAAATAAACTCAAAAAAGCATGTAAACAATCCAAAATATCATAACACACCATAATGAACTTAAACACATCATTAAAACCCACTAAAACCTAATTAATCTTAAAATGACCTATGTAGGATCTCTGATTTAATCCTTTAATACCGTGGGCTTGATCTCAACCGTTTGATCCTTGATTGGGCAGATGGGGAGAAAGTGTAGCCACACCGGCGATATGATGTGATAACTTGTGGCATATCCCGTTGCACCACATGGAAAGCACGCATCGTGTAAGCCTCCACGTGGGACCGATGGGATTAGCCATATAATTAAGGGATTAATTACTTAATAATCATGGAAGCTTCAAATATTCATAACTAATTAGGGTTTTATTGGGAATCTAATTTAATTACTCTAATTATTCCAGATTAATTTTGACTTTCCTAAGGTTGATTAATGGGATGACCTCTACCTCCCATGATTTTCTTGAAATTTATTAATGGCTTAATTAGGTTAATTTCTTAGCTCATTCTTAATTACTTTCTTAATCCATTAAATGATTAGTTAACCTTTTAAATAGTGATAAATCCACTAATTAATTTTTTTAATTACCTTAGGACAGTGAGTGGGCTTAGGGAATGAGATTAGGGGTTCTTTTCCATATCTTTTTTTTCTTAAGTTTATTTCATTTGGATTAAAATCTAATTAAGGTGTAAAATTAATTAAATACTTTAATCATCTAATAAAATGGCTTAATTAATCAAAATTTTAAAATAAAAATATTTCAGAACTTAACTAATTCATCTTGGGTAGATGCTTAGGTGTTCATAACCTAGCCTAAGGAAATCAAAATCCAACCCACATGTGTGGGAAAGGTTATAAAAGTACTTAAATTAAGCCCTTAATTTAATTAATCACTAATTATGAGCCAATTGTATTAGGCCCTTTCTTTCCTAGGTGCATTGCTGATTTAAATTCTTTGTGTGATTTTATGTCATATCATTGGCTCATAATTATGTGATTAAATATTAAAGTGGTGTGGTAAGGGTAATTAACACACTTAATTCACACCTTAACCTAACCAAGGCATAAAATTAATCTAATCACCCAAAAAATTGAACTTAAATAACTCACACATGGGGGAATGGGTTAGGACCAACAAACTCATCTCACATTTCTTAAATTGAGATCAAACTCAAATAAAATTCAAATTCTCCTTAAAATAAATTCAATTTACTTTAAATAATCTTATTCATAGGATTGTCTTTAGGAATTAATTAGAGTGAATGAACTTACATTACTTTCATCACTTTATTTCTTTCCTAGCATGCTAAATGTGTATGCCATATGAAAATCATGTATTCATACTTTTCAAAAATCAAATTAAGAATGAAATGTTTCCTTTATGTCAAATTGCATGTTTTGGCTAAAGTAAGAATATGAATGGCTATTATCACTATTAAATCTAAAATTATTTCAAAACTTATAAATCAATTATCAAAACTGAAAGGTATGCTACTTATGATTATTTATAAGCGTGCATGTGAGTAGAAATATAAAGATGTGCATAGTGTGGTTTTCCTTCTCTTTTCTTTTAGCATAGTTTTGAATAAGATTTGGTAAAGTGTATAGTTCATTTGAAAAGAACATAACACTTACTTAAATCCATTCCTATTCATTCTTATGTTATTACTTAAGAGTGACATCCATACTTATACATATAAATTGCATAAACAAATCAAACAAACAAATACAAACTTTTGCATCTTTCTTTTTCCATTCATTTCTTTTGTATATGCATATGTATTTAAGGAAAGTGGTATATTAGTCTGGAAAACTCCGGGGTTGCGAGGATTTAATAGCCCTAAGTAGGTCTTGTATCTTACACCCCTGGTGCCAACAATGGTATCATACTCACTTATGTCTTTCATACATATAAATGTGCATGTGAAAAATAGATAAAAGAATCCCTCTTTTCTACTTAATGAAAATCATGCACCATGAAATATCCAAATTTTCTTGAGTAATATCACTTAGCATTCATTATGAAAGTGTGCTAAACATCCTCATTTATATGTATAGATATGCTTATGATTCATCCATATGCATGTTATATATGTTGGAAAAGAGATAAAGTATTGTGTGTTTTGTGATATTAGTTCACTTTACTTAATCTTAAAATGTCTTTCTTTTTGGATAGATTTGTTTAGAGAAAATCTAAACTTAGGATTAATTAAAACACATAATAAACATTCACTAAATAAAAATCACTAAACATGAATCTACTTTAGAAATTACTTAAGGTAGGGGAAGGAAGAGAAGTTCTCTCTTCTCCCTCTCTTTAAAACTTAGTAATTAATTGTAGGTCCATTCAAACCTAAATAAATCATCAAATGAAAATCAACTAAATCAATCAAACAACTTAAATAAAACCACCATCTAAGTTAAACTTTTCATACTTAAGAAATGTAAACTTTAAACTAGCTACCACACAAACCTTTTAAAGCACACATATTAAACTAAGTCACTATTTCTAGCTTTAGGTTAGGGCGGTGCATGGTTTGATGCTTTGCTTTTTTTTAATGATGTAATGTTTTAGTCTGGATGTTAGGGTACATGTACATAGACTGAATGGTAGGATGATTTAGTCTAATCATTATCTTCTGCAGGGGGATTGTGCTTAAGGAGCGTTGTAATAAAAATATAAAATTACTTTTGTTGTACAGGTGCTTATACCCCTAAGAATAATCTAAAATAGGCTAGGTGGACTTGATTACCCATGTGTGGGATGCTAAGTTCAATTTATATACATACATGCTTGGGATTGTACAGTTTTGTTTGGCTAATCTCTGTTTTGTAGGTGTTAGTTAGATTTCCTTTTCACATTGTTATATACTTTTGTAATTAGGATTTTGGAATGATTATTATGGGAGATTAGAATGAACATTGGTTATAAGATTACATCTTATGTAGTACGGAAGCCTTTAACCACATTCCAACCATCCAAAGAAAGAACCAAAAGAAGAAAGGAGAAAGAAGAAAAAAGAAAGAAGAAATGAAGAATGAAGACCCCCATAACATGAATTATTTGCTTAATTGTAATTAATCCATTCATAATTCGGGTTGTATAAGGGTAGAGCTCAGCTACTTAATTTGTTTTCAGGTTTGTGTCATGGAGCCCGACCACAAAAAGCTTTTTATTCTGTTGCGCTAGTTTTATAAATTGATTGATGTTTGTTTAAATTGTACATTAAGATGGCATCTTTTTCTAGTTTCTTCTTTGGTTTGATGTATGGCCGGGATGACAATTAGGCTCTTAGGAAAAAATAAATCTTCTACCAAACTAATCACCTTGAAACTAAAATAAATAACTCATAACCTCACCTAACGCAGTTATAAATCAGGATAAAAGAATTAACAATCCCTTAGCTGGATGTTGTCCTACTTTTATAACATCATGCATAAAAGCATATTATTTTACTCTTAATTGGGGCTTCCACCTTTGCCAGAACTTGGTTTGACTATGAGAGCCATGGTGGAAATACACCTCTTTATCTTTGATTTTGGCCCATAATCTAATTTCTCATGCATTAGGCATATGAATCAAAAGCCTATGTCAATTTGATTGTCCAAAATAAAAGTAAAACACATGAAAAAATTGCGTTAGATTTAAGTCATTATTCATGCCCTTACATGATCTAGTCTTTTAGGAGTGTGTTTAAGGATTTAGTCTCTTTCTAAATAAATAATAGTCTTGCTATCTTGCAAAAGCATTTGACTTACCTACATATTTTAAAATCGTAGGAGTTAGTTGGCGGCCACCCCTAGGCGGTTGTAAGTCCAACAGTTGGGTGGTTTATCCTCTCTTGTGGAGGTAAACGAAATACCTATTTTGCCTTAGATTTAGGTCTTACTTTTAAGTTCGAGGTTGCTACTTCCTTTTATGGGCTATGAGCATAAATCCTTACCTTGGCATTTCCTTGCATCATGGAATTATAAGCCCAAGCACTCTAATAAAAAATTCAACTCAAATAAATTAATTCAATTTCAAAATATAAAGCACAATCATAGGATATTTTGGGGTGTTTACTAGGCTTTCTAGTATCTTAAGTATCCCCTACTTATTTTCATTTGGCCGATAAGAACTCCCTCCTCGATCGATCACACTTGACTTTCTAACAATAAATCAATCGATTGATGGTCCTACCTTTTGAAATCTTTGGAGATAATGGTCATTTACCTTAATCGAGTATTCTAAGGAATAGGATTCCTTAGGATGTAATTAACTATGGGGCTTGCCTAGGAACTTAACTAATCCGATTTAAAATAAACCCGCTTTACTTTTCCATGTAAAGTGGGGAAGAATCTGGTACATTCCAAAGACCCATAGTCCTTAGGAGTCCTTATTGAGGTGATTAAGTCCATTGTAGGATGGTGACTTCTATCTTCGAGATAGTATACCTCTCCTCGTCGTAACGATCACCCTAATAAGAACATCTGTGGATTTGCATGACGTCCAACAAGGCATATATTTTTTGTCTTCATTTACCCCCTTGTCAAAAAGGATAGATGAAAATGAGAATGTTTTTCACCACAGTATTTATGCATTTGATTATCTAAATAGGAATTCTTAAGACTCTATGTGATGTCATAAATTTTCTCCATAGATATTTTATGGTGACTCCGTTAGGGAGTAGTTCCTATCTCCATCTTTAGAAATAGACTTTTATCTCTATACATCGACATTGTACTTATGCCACTCACGGGTCAGGATAGCCTTTCTTTCTGTTGGACGTCTCTCCATTTTATCTTCGGTAGAGCTCATTTGACATCCTTAGGTTCTAGAACTCTTTGTTTATCATAGTTAAATGACTATGTCCTAGAACCACTGCTTTAAAATTTTCAATAAGATTCAAATAAATTAAAGTAAAGTTATTTCTGTTAAACTCAACTTTGGTCAAAATAGATTTGACATCATTAAATAAAATAAAAGTAAAAAATTATTTTTGAGAATTCTGAAAATCATCTTTCAAAAAAATTTAAAATTTTATAAAATCAAAAAGTTCTTTTTGTCCTTGATTTTATCTTGGATTTATACAAAAGCTAAAGAGAGCTAGACAAGGTTCTTAAAGCGATATCCCTTTGTTCTTGCACATTCAATGGTAGCAAGCACCTAAGAATGTATATTGAAATGAAGAGATTATTTCAAATTTTATCAAATAAACTTTAAATAAATAAAAACAAAACTCATAAATAAAAGGAAGTGGGTATTGTCTTAACTATTGCCCCATATCATTATATGATGTAACAAATAATTGAACTTGATTTGCATTGTAAAAATTAACATAAAAAAATTATAAAAGAGGGATAACTGTGATCCCAAAAGAATACCTTATTGACCCTAGGCAAAGGTCAATCAATGAAATCAAATGTAAGCTTTCTACCTTTATAGAAGGCAACTTTTCTACACATAAATGCAATTGAGCTTTAATTTTATTCATTTCAAAATTTTCATAATCATCTATGTATGTCCACTAGAAACTTGGAAATCTATTGTTTGAGCTGATTAGCTAATTCTAAGGAGTGGCTTGAAGATAATTCTCTTTTAGACCCTTACCCTAAATCATTAAGAGTTTTGGAGAGAGTAAAAAGGGGAAGACAAACACAAACTATAAACAAAGATGACATAATAAAATTTCATGTTTGCTCTAAATCAATAAAAAGAGAGAGCAACAAAAGAAAATTTCATTTCATGCAATTTGAAATAAATGAAACTTAGTATTATAAATTTAAATTAATTTCTTTAAAGGAATCCTCACCCATTAGATGATTGAAATTTCACAGATAGCTTTAATTAATTTTAGGAATAAATTCTATAGGCTAAATCAATGAAGACTTTGATCCTTCTAAAGTAATTCTCAAGTCTCATGACCTCAAGGTATTACATAGATTGGGTCCTAATAGTGACACTTCTATCTTTTAGAGTGAAACTATAAAACTTTAAATTAAAGATTTTAGCTCAGATAGGTCAATAGAAGAACATAAAGAACCTGTTGAACATAAATTTGGCCTACCGTCCCTCCTTCATATCAAAGGGAATTATTAAATGTAAAATTTAAAATGGTAGAGTCAAATTGCCTCAAATGACACTAAAAAATGGCAAATAAGTCATCAATGATAATTAGAACAATGAGCTTTTATAAAGAAATTATCCCCTTAATTCATAAAAAGAATCTATTCATTTAAAATTTTGATCGAGTGTGTTTGCCCATCCTAAAGAGGTTGCTTGCAAAATTGAGCATCTATAATGCTCTATTTAAAAAAAAAAAAAATGAGATGAATGAAAATGATAAAATCATTAACTTAGGCATTACAATAATTTGCCTTCCTTAATTATTAGCAACTTTTGATGTGACATTCCATTATAAGGAAGTTCTAAAGTTATCTTCTATGATGAAGATCTACTACTAGGAACTATTAAATATAATCAACATCTCTATATAATAGCCAATGTAGAAAATTCTAGAAAATCACTATAATGCTTATTCATCTCAGTGCTTCAGTTAGCATCATAAGAATTATAAATTTACTAGAAATTGAATATACGCAGGCCTAATGTTGATCTAACATTGATGAGATGGTTTCATGAGGATTCAATTAAGAAAATAAAAATGAGTTCTGAACTTAATCACATTGATGATTGAGATTGATAATACTAACATTAAAGTAAAATCTTAAAAAAATGTCTTTAATGCTCTTGGATGGTTCTATCTAAAAAAATTATATTTATATATATTTGTGTGTGTGTGTGTGTGAAAATGAAATCAATCAAAATCATATAAAATAAAATAAATAAAATATTAAAAAGATATTTACAGCCATTCTGTAATCATGAGAAAAATGGTCCACAGGAATGTCATTTTCTTTTATTAGTCAAAAATGTAAATTATTAACTCTGTAAAATCTAAGGCACTAAAAAATGGAATAAAAAAAGAGGAGAAAGTTTGAAATTTTCTTGGTGCTTTACCAAATCCTGTATTTAGTCAAAGAATCAAATAGTGTCTTACAAAATATTGTGTTCAATCAAAGAATCGAGTATGTAAAGTTTTGTGTTAAATAAAAAGAGTAGTTGAAAGATAGAAGTAAGAAAAGAAAGAGACTGAAAGATTTATGGTGGTTCAGTCCAATTGACCTACTTTAACTCCCTAGATCACTTCCAAAAACCACTATCTCTCCTTTGCATAATAAGGCAATGCGAAGAAGCCTCACTTCTTAATGGGTAATAGAGAAACCCTACACCCCTTCTCTTCTAAGAAAAGAAGGATTCACTCCATCTCAAGTACAAAGAAAAGCTACTTACAATAAAATTCTAACATAAATTCTTAAATAGAATAAAATATCAAGTTAAAGCATAATACTCAAATGCAAAGTGAAAAGAAGAAGAACTAAGATGAAAGTGCAACCTTACCAAAATAATTTTTTAAAGGGAAAGTGAAAGAGATAAATCTCCCCACTTTTCTCTTAAGCTAAGCACTCTTCTTTAAGACTCTTCATATATTTCTCACATTCAAGCTACTAGTTAGGCTCACCACAAATGTTAATTATAAGGAGAGAGCTAAATTAAAAAAATTTTAAAAGTAAATTTAAAAAAATTATACTATATGATTAGTTCATTTTATTAAGGTGAAAGACTTCGAATGATGTGATCATCTTATCAGCCACTACTATTCATTTTGTATGACCAATGATCGCTTTAAATAATACAAACTAAAAATTTAGCTCTCTATTTGTTCATCTGTATGAACTCATCATATAGTACAAACATATTAATGTAAATTTCTCAAAAATCAAATCTTGCAAACTTGAGATTAAAATCGATAATTACCAAATAACTTTGTAATGTACAATTTCAAATGTATTATATAATAAATCAAACTAGCTATATTTTATAATTAACTAACTTGATCCTAGTGGATAAAATAATTAATAAAATTAGATATCCATATAGTACGATCATGATCATCTAGTATGAGTAGTTCAAATTTAGCAAGTTCTAGAGAACTAAGTAATTATGATGGCTGAAATTAATTAACAAATACAAACAATCATCCCGTATTATTTCCATAATAAAATAAATTTAAAATATTAAAATAATTATTTTATATTCTCTTAGATGTTTATGTCCTTGGTTGTTCTTTAGCATTTACATGCCAAATACATGAAAACGAAATTAAATATAAATACTAGACAAAAAAACATAATATTTGAATTGTCTTGAGTGTTTGGCATTAATCGTTCCAAACTTGTAGTGTTTATGGGCTTCTTCTTGATCAAGATTTTGAAAATCAACCATTATTCATGCTCTCACAGTCAATCTTTATTAGGTTATTTAATTATACTTATTGCAATGAAAGCATACCATAACCTGTACACCCAACTAATTAGTGAAAATATTTGTTCAACCAAAAATATTTATGATCATCAAAACTTTAAATATTATTTTAAGGTTTATAAGGTTAACAAGTCATCCTTAGATGGTTCTCATGACTACTTGTAAAGTTATCACTTTATTTGTAGAGTTTAAGAGGATATTTCTTACACAGTTAGCTAGTTCTCAGAAACTATTGAATAGCTAGCAAGCTCTTTTATAAATGAGATAAGATCCTGGAAATTCCCAGAGGAAGTTTATCATTTGGTTATAAAGGGTAATGTTGGACGTTAATAATCTAGAGCCCATAGTTGCACATGATATAATCACTCAAGACTTTAGAGAAGATCCATTCATGTAAGCCCTTGAGCTTCAATAGCCCAAAACACTAGTGGAACTACTAGATTTGATGAATAGCTACATAAATATTGAGAAGCCAATAACTGTGACTCATAAAAGAAACTCAAGAAAAAATCCTACTCTTGAGTGATTCTTCAAATACAGGTTATGTTTGAGGCAAGATAAGAAAAGAAGACAAAACACATGAAAAGAAGATGCGCTAACAAATAGCCATAAATTCAAACACCCAAGATTTGCCACTAATGTAGTGAGTATTTTCAACCAATTCTAACTAAATTAGTGAGAGTATTGATGTGTGAGTTAGTAGAAACATTCCAAATAAAGAGTATTTCAAGCAATCCCCACCACTGAATGCAGATGGATTTTGTGATCGCTTAAAGTAAACTCCTACCATCACAATCAAAAGCATGACACTGAGAAGTGTTGATACTTGAAGAGCTTCATGAAGGAGCTCATCAAGGATAGAAAGCTCAATAAAGTTAGAAGAAGGAAAAGAAGTCACTAATGAACCCAACCCTGCTCAATTAACTCACATCGCCAGGGTCATACATTTTATTTTTGGAGGAGATGATGAGTCGTTAAGACTAGCAGACATTAAGCGACTGTGATCAGGGATGTTAACTCAATATTCATGGCATAGGCCCCAAGTACGCAGGTTGTACTGGTAAAGTTTTTAGAGAAAGTCCAACCATTAGTTGGCAATCCCTATAACTATATGGTAGTTGTCACAATGTTAATAGCTAATTACAAGATGGGGAGAATTTTGATTGACATAGGGAGTTTGGTAAATATTTTTTCTAATCTTTGTTTGATATAATGAACTTGTTGAGTTCAAACTCACCCCAATAAAAGGACCCTGCCATGGATTCACTAAAGAAAGGAGATAGAATAAAGGAATCATTGCTCTTCTAATGACTCATGGATAAGAAGATAGGAAATTCACCAGCATGCCCAACTTTAATATTATAAATTCATCCACCATATATAATGCCATCTTTATCCATCCACTGCTTTATACATTCAAGGAAATGGGATCGACTTATCATCTAGTGGTCAAGTTCCCTACATGAGAGGAAGAAATCACCATTAGATAGACAACATAAGTCATTTTAGAGAATGCTATCTACCAATAGTTTGCAACTCTCATAGAGTGGAGGAAGTGCAATAGCTTAAAGTTGTAGGAATTAAAGTTAAAAGTATTTAAAAAAATGAGGGGGTGCTGACTATGTAGAACACGGAATGACTCTTGAGGACCAACTCAACTTTTAATGGAGAGCATAAAGAAGTTCTTATCCAATCTCTTTCAAAAGACATTAATGTATTCCCCGGGATAGTTGCTAAGATGGTGAGCATCGATATCAATGTCTCTTGCCATTAACTTAATATAAAGAAGGATGCTTTGTTGATCAAGCAAAAAATGAAGAAGATGGTAGCTCTACTCAGTGAACAAATAAAGGAAGAAGTCACCAAGCTATTGAAGACTGCCTTCATTAAAGAAGCTGAATATCTAGAATGGATATCAAATATTGAGATAGTACAAAAGTTTAGTGGCAAATAAAGGATGTGCGTGGACTTTACAAACTTAAACCTAACTTGTCTAAAGGATAGTTACCCACTTCCATGCATAAAGACACTCAATGACTTAGTGATATGTTATTCTATGATGAGTTTATTAGAAACTTTTTAAGGTCCCACCAAATCCAGATGTACCCTTTTGACTCAAATGAAATGACATTCTTCTCTAGAGAAGGACTATATTACTATGTAGTAATGCCCTTTAAGTTGAAAAATGCTAGAGTGAGTTATCATGGAATGGTAGATCGAGTTGTAGAACATAGAGGTCTATGTAGATGACTTGTTGTTCAAAAGTAAGATACTTTAACAACATATTAAAAATTTGAAGGAGACATTCACCACCCTTTAAAGTGTACATTTCTTGTGGGGTTCTGTAAGTTCTTAGGATTCCTGATCACCCTTGAAGGTATATAAATTAGCCTTAATAATGTAAAATACATACTCATCATGCCTTCATCGAGAATAATAAAGGAAGTGAAGTAACCCATTGAGTGAGTCACGAGATTAAAAAGGTTTATTTCTAAGGTAGAATAATTTTATTTGTTAATTTTTAAAGAAATAAGAATTGAAAATAGTATGCAAGAAACCCTTTAGTGATCTTTATGCTTATTCTCATTACCACACTTACTATAGAGCTCAAAGAGGGTGATAAATTTTATTTTGCATGACAATTTGAGAAGACTTGAATTGTTCTATTCTAATCATGGAAGAAGGAAGAAGATAATGGCCAATCATTATATCAGAAAGCCACTAAGAGTGCTGAGTTACATTATCCAATCATGGAAAAACTAACACTCACACTTATTTTATATTGACATGATGGCATCTACCATACTTTCAAGCTCACTCAATTTATGTCATGATCAATAACCCACTCAAATTAGTACTTTCAAAGATCAATCAGTCAAAAATGTTACTCAAATTCTTAATAAAGCTAAGTGTGTTTAATATATCATAGTCATCTAAGATAATGAATAAAGCTCAAACACTCACCAATTATTTTGCGAACTTCAATGATTCGCATAATATTGCATTCAACTTGGAGCTTTCATACCACTTATACGTAGATGGTTCCTTAGGCAAATAAGATATGAGAGTGGGTGTTATTTTAAAAGTCTAGTATGAATCACCATAACTCAATTGGTGAAGCTTAACTTTAATGTGATAAAGAATCAATTTCAGTATGAAGTTTATTTTTTAGATTGAGGTTTGCTCAAGGACCTAGTGCTTAACACATGATAGCTCATTCAGACTTGAAACTCATAGTGAATTAGATAAATGGACTAAGAGGTAAGAGATGATGCACTACAAAGATATTTATTTAAAGTAAAATTGAGTATTGGTAGATTATAAAATTTGAAATTGAATAAGTCCTAAGAGACCAAAACCAACTCAATGACCTATTATCTAGAGCGCGTGGACTCAAGGAGTAGCTTACCTTTCAATTGATCCATCCAAGCATAGAGAAAAATGAACCTACATGATTAGAATGTGAAGATTTTCCCAACTACATCAATCCCATTAGGAAATACTTACATACTAGGAAGTTTGAATAAAGAATAAGGATCAAAAAGATTTAAGATCTTAGCCACCCCATACTTACTAATTAATGGTGAATTATTTTAATGATCGATGACCTCATTAAAATGAGGTGTGTATGAGGAATTAAACAAAAAAGTGCTTGGTGAAGTGCATTCTAGCTAGTGAGGGATCCATTCAAGATAAAGAATACTTGTCCACAAAATTCTACGATAAGGACATTTTTCCCATGCTAATGATGGATGCCAAAAAGTTCACCAAGAGGTGCTAGTTGTGCCAAAAGTTTGCTCTTCTATAATACTAGCTACCACAACCTCTAAAGTCTATGACAAGTCCTTGGTCCTCCATGATTTAAGGAATAGACTTGATAGATCCTTTATCAATATCTGGTAAATAGAGAAAGTTTACACTCATCATGATTGACAAATTTAGCAAGTAGATCGAGGCCAACCCACTCACATAAATAACCACACATGTAGTTCAAAAATTTATTTCGTCTGATATAATTTGTAGGTATGAGCAGTCTATGTCAATCATCAAAGATAATAATTTATAATTCACTAATAAGTGATTAAAATATTTTTGTAAGATACAAGGAATTTAGGCCAAGTTTGCCTTACTACATCATCCTCAAAATAATGGTCAAGTAGAAGTGAGAAATAAGAAGATCCTCAATTTATTAGAGAAAAAAGTTGAAGGTGCAAAGGCCAAGTGGCTAGAAACCTTATCCATTACTATGGGCACTAAGGGTGACTCCAACATCAGCTACCAATATCATATAAGTCCATACTTCTACTATCAATCAAGTATGAACTTCATAGTCAAAGGGCAATGATGATAGCCAAGTTATATCAAGTGAATGAATCAAATCATTTAAAAATAAATAAAATCAAGAAATATTTAATCAAATTAAAAGAATGAAAAGAGAATAAATCTTAATTAAATTTCAAAAGAAAATCAAAATTTTAATTAAATCAAATCTAACTTAAAAGAATTCAAAAGAGGTTAATTAAGGCATTTAAGATCTTAAGGTTGGCATCCTTTGAATGAATCATCACTTTAGAGTGAAAACCTCATTCTATTAGAAATTTGAATAGAATGGGTTTCACCCAAAGTGGAACTTATTTTATTCTTCATTCTTAATTATCTACAACAGTTATAAGTAATAATAAAGAAAAGCATAGGTGCAAGAAAAGTAAAAAGTGAACACAAAGATTTTTATGTGGTTCGCCCAAACTCCAAAAACTAACCTACGTCCACGCCTAGCAACCCAAGCTAGGAATTCACTAAATTAATATGAGATTACAACAAATCTCCAATCCTATTCTTCACGGGAAAGTATAACATAACACCATACTTTCTTACATAGGCAAGTACAACCCAACATGTAATTTCATATAATGGGTAGGTACTACCCCAACACAAATCAAGATAAGGAAAAAGGGAAGATACAAATATCTAACTCTCAATTTTAAAAGATTTTACAATCACAACCCAAACTATACCAATAGTAAGATAAGTAAATATTAATGAAAGAGAGCTCACTTTAATTTTAAATTGAAATAAGATCTTCAATCAAGTGTTTAATGCAAGTAAGTAATTTAATGTTGCTTTAAATGATCTTCAAAAAGTTTTAAATTATTTTCTTATATGACTTTGAAATGCAAACTTAAATGGAATATGATTCAACTTAATATGCAATGTTAAATCACAAAACTTTGACTTGAATTCTTTTTCACATATAATAACTTTAATTCAAATGATAAGTGCATTTACAATTAGGAAAACTAAATAATCACTTGAATAAAGATTGGAATGATACTGCAAGAAAGCTATCACATAATCTTTATGTAAATCAATTGAAAGTAAGTTAACCACAAGCATAGATTAATCTAAAAAATAATGATGAATTGGTCGGCAAAGTGGATAAATAAGTGAGATGTAATGTTAAGCACAATCAAACTTAACCAGCCAATTAGAAACTTTAGGCCAAGGTGATAAACAAAAGATATTCAAATGATTCAGCACTATAAAATCAATAGTTTTTATAAGAGCATTTGGCCAAACACATAAACAATGGATGGTGAAATTATTAAGCACATAATAAAATAATAATCCTTGTGTTAGCTTTCAACCAAACAAAAAATAATGGAATATGAAATGACTGAGCACATAATAATTCAATTTCCTTAAGTTAGCTTTTGTCCAAACAAGAAACTAAAGTATCATAAAGTGAATAAGCACGGTATAAATAAATTAACCTTATATAATTTAAAGTCAAGAAGAGATAAAGGAAATATAAGAAACTTAGCACCTTAAGAATTCAAAAATAAGGTAAAACCTCTCAACCAAGGAAGAAAACACACAAATCCTTCACTTTTCCCAATCAATCCTCAAGCCAACTAATGTCCAAGGGAAAGAGAAGAATGATGAGGAATTTTGTACTTGAATCACCAAAAATCTACAAGTGTTTGCTTTAGCAAGGATCGGCCAAGGTGGAGAAGGTGAGCAATAGATCAAGAGAAGATAGTAGATCTAAGGAACTTTTCCAAGTTGAAACAAGCCTCTTAAATAGATGAGGGAGGAGTTTAAGGTCAGCCAAGGCATGATACAATGAGAGAGAAATTTATTAGGCAAAAATTTGAATTTCAAATCCAAGGGATATTGGATCGTCCAATGAGATATTTAAGAGGCCCCTTTGCAAAATTTAATCAAGCCAATTTGGAAGTATTTTGAATGGGATTCACGTCTTGAGGAAGAGGAAAGATCTTATGAATATTTGGGCCAAAGGTGGTCCATGGAAGATAAATGTATGAGAAGATTTTGAATAGAATAAATCTTTTAAAAATCACTTAAGAAATTTGGCCAAGAAAATTTCCATAAATAGAAAATTCTTAAATTAATACAATGAATCAATTAAGAGAGGGTCATCATCATTCTGGAGAGAAGTTTCTATAATCTATGTGGGAGCCTAGAGAGGGTCATCATCGAACAAGGTTGGGAGAAGCTGACATACGAAAGTAATTCCTACACCATTCCAATGGTGCGAGACTTCTTCACCAATGTGACGGATCATCAAGATAATACAATTTTTGTATGAAGAAAATTGGTGAGTTTTGATGGTACTATCATTAACACATATTATAATTTATAAAATATAATGTATGATCAATATCTTTTCTATTATAATGATCATCCCAATTTCTATGAAGTCCTTAATTTTTTGAGTGGTAGAAATGCCAATATTCAATGAAAATGGTGGGAGGAAAGGATCATTAACTTTCTTACCGTTGGCCTAATGGCATATTTTAAAGATTGACACTATTTTATTTCTGCTAAGTTGATGCCCACTGGTAATATTAGTGAGGTGACTAAGGACAAGGTCATTTTGAATTTTGATATTCAAAGGACTTTGTAATAGATATAGAAAAGATTATTTATAATTTCACTTGTAATATTCTTAAAGGTAATACTACTATAGGATACATTTATTCTTTCCTCATTTATGGTTTATGTACTGTGACGGGTAGGTTAGGGGAGCCTAATAAAGAAGTTCTTATTCAAAAGGCTTCTTTGACACAAAAAATAATTAGGGGATTTCATTCGAGATTTGAGGTGGGGAAAGCTCATATGCCCCACAGGCCCCACAACCTTGATCCTAATCCTCCAAAATCTTAAATGAGCAACTCCAAAAAATTAGAGAAGTCTCATATTTAAGCAAGAAGGTTGGCTAGAACAACCGTAGGCAACAAGCCTTGGAAAAAAAATGTAACTATCATATGGATCAGCAAAAAAAATAATTTTCTTACATGGCTAAGTTTAACTCATCATTTGTTCATATGTTTGAAAATTATGTCGTTGTAGGTCTGGGTCAAGCCTCTTTTCCTACAACACCTCAATATCAACCTTATGTGACCTTGTTGGTGTTAAAAGAGAAGAAGAGAAGGAGGATGACTATTACTATGATTATTAGTTTTCCTCATTTTTCCTTTATTTTGTTTTATGTTTTCTTCTTTTTATTTTTATTGTAAGAATTTTGTAATAGAATTTACATGTTAATAAATATTTTCTTCTATCGTTATGCCTTTATGTTTGTCTTTGTGAAGTGCTCCATGATTTCAAAGTTTTAATAATAAAATTATATGTTCAAAATGAACAACATTAGGGGCTCAATGCCTCGATACTATTAAGTTGAATGATATAAGTTTAGAACCTGAGAACTCAGTTCCTTCGTTCTATAGACATGACTTGGGCTAGGATATGAATGCCTTGGAACTATTAGTTGGGTGTTTAAGACTTAATTTTTCAAGAGCACAACGCCTCGATGTTAAGATATCAGAGCCTTGGTGCTGTCAGAATGCACTCCTAAGCTTAATTTTCTTAAGAGTGCACCACCTCGACTCTAAGATATCAACTCCTTAGCATTATTAGATGCTCACCTAAGATTCTAGATTCTCAAGAACTCAATGCCTCGATGCTAGACCCATAGTATCGTGGAAGGTACTTGACTTTTAGTTTTAGAGATGGAATTAGATTTTTTGTTATTTAACCAATAAAGCATAGTAAAATGCTTCCTTTAAAGATTGTGGCTCAAATAATTCAACTTCATTTCTAATGTCAGTCAAAGTCCAATAAAAAATTTATTAGCTAATTGATGATCATTATCAACACAATCAATTCTAAAAATTAGATCTTCAAAAGTATTCAAATATTTAGTTACAAGATGATTACCTTATCTCAATGTTAATAATTGACTATGTAGCTTCTTAACATGATGCCTAGGATAATACTTTGCTCTTAACATTTCTTTCATTTCTGTCTAAGTGAGGTTTATCATTCCAAATCTTTGTTCTTTAGCTAAAGTATTTGTCCAATAGATTTTAGCATGTCCTATCAATTTCATTTTAAAAAAAGTAACGCTTTGATAATCATCCATTTTATACTAATCAAAGAGGTCATCCAATTGAACTAACCAATCAAGAAATTTATTCGGGCCATGCACACCATCGTAAGTTGGGGCTCTGCTTTAACTATTTGAGATGGATTATTAGAGTCTTCTATAGTCTTCAAATAATTTTCTCCCCTTCCATCATTTATAGCAATTGGTGGTCTTCTAAGTGGTTGGTTTTCTCTATGGTTTGGATATGAATCTTCTTCATCTATCCCTATAGGTACAGTCAGAGCAAGTATTGGAGGAGGAGTTGGTACTCTATTATTTTGTAGGTGAGCTATAAGAGTTTGCATTTGTTCTTTAAGTTCTTGTATTTAATTCTTACTTTCTTCTAATATTTGTTGAATTTTTAATTCATTTTTATGAATATTAAGATCTAAGGCATCAACTAATCTAGTCAAATTCAACTTGATCCTGAGAGATAAATTTTGGTGCCATGTAGATTTTTTTAAAGATATATGAAAAGAGATTAAAAAATTAAATAAAAAGACAAATATAATATAATTATGCAATCAAAGTGAAATTTTAGGCTAAGAGAATTTTTCAGGCGAGGAGGGGGGTACAAGATCACTTACATCCCAAGCTCTCCTTAGACAGTTTATATATTTTTGATAAAGTTCTATTTAGCATCCAAAATCATAAAGTTTAACAAACTTATATTTTTATGCATGCAATTTATTATTATTTTTTTAATGCAATGAAAAAAATTCTCAAAATTATCAAGCCTCCTTTCTTTTTTTTTTTTAAAGAAAGCAAGTTATCTTAAGTTAATTAAAGAAACTTATAAAATTAATTATAAACATTAACAAAGATATAAAGCAAGCAATTAAATTTTGATTTGCACTAATGGCTAGGTTATATTTAGGGTTAAGCACTACCTCACTAAGGTGTTCTCTTAATTTTCTTTTGGCAACTTCACATAACCGGGAAATGCCTAAATAATATAATGGAGCTTACTAATTAGAATTTTATACTATCACCATAAACTTGCAAGCAATATATATCTTTTCAAACTACTAATATGAATTTAAACTATCATATAAAGAAATTAAATAACCTCACCAGTCCAAGAAAAATTCAAAAGTTTGAAGACAAGCCCACCACTTGATATGCTCCCTTTGTTGAAGAAAACTTTTAACTGAATTTGCTCCTTCAAACTTGGCTCTAATACCAAATTTGATAGAGGTGGGTGTTCTTTCTTTTGGTGAGATTAAGAGAATTAAATATTTATGGATCTTTAGATTAATATCTAAAGATATATTTTGAAGTTTTTGTGGGATAATAAAGGGCATACGATAATATGATAGTTGGATGACCTAAACTAGTCCAATTTGGACTAATTTAACTTGATTTAAAATGTAGCTATAAGGAATGAGATTTAAGTGAGATAAATGTCTAAAAAAACTTATGAAGGTTTAGGTTAGGATATGTTTTTATGATCTAGAGTAGTTGATTGGAAATTATAGAGTTTAAGTGGTTATTTTGGTGTAAGGATGAATACTAAGTTATAATTAATAAAGTAGAGGTATTATTGAGTGGTAGGAAGGTGTAGGGTTATGGAGGAGAGTAGAAATCTTAGTGTATGGTTGGAGATGATATTAAGAGGTATAAAAAATAAAATAAATTACCATGGGTATTAGATGTGAGGAAAGAAAGATATGTTAAATAACTAGTGCTCCCACGAAGGATTCCTAAGATTTGGACATCAAGCTCTCAAACCACAAGAACAACTCAAATAATTTGTAATTACTAAAAGATCTCCTTTCATTTCAGCAAGTGGGTCTATTTATAACCATTATAATCATCTTTCAAAAGAAAAATAATTCAAAATATGGAAGGAAAGGTGGGTGGAAATATTAATGTGAAGCATTAAATTGCTTTATTATTTTATGTCATCCACCCATTTCACATGCTATTATTATATGTGGATTCAACCACCACACATGTCATGCTTTAAAATTTTAAATTCAAAATTTTGAACCTAGAGTTTTTAGAAGAAAATTAAAAATTACATAACTATATGAAATCATAAAATGGGCCTTAGTAAGCTAATGGGCTAAGCCTTCTTCTTTCTTAAATTTTCTTGGGCTTTAGCTTGAGATCTTATAAATGGACCTTGAGCTCTAATTTTTGGATCCACGTGATGTTCTACATCATTAAGTTTAAAAGCTTTTGGAGAAATTTAAAGCTTCAGCAACATAACGCCTTAGTAGTGCTAAATTTCATAATTTTTAGTGCATTAGTACATTCTTCTCTTGTTCTGGATCTAAGATCAATGGAGAGAGAATTTTATTTCACACTAGAATCAAGTTTGATGGTGGAATGGATTTTAGGTTGTAGCACCTCGGCGCTTGGAAGATAGTGCTATGACATTATTTTAAATAGGTAAAACCTGATAGCTTAACGCTGTGGCACTAAGATATAGCTTTGTGATGCTACAAATAAGGTACCAATTTTGTGAGCTTAGCATTGTGGTGCTACGGGACAAAGCATCAAAGATGTCATTCCTGTGAGCTTTGTGTCTCAGCGCTGGACCTCAGCACCGTAGAGCGGGAACTCTATTTTTGAACTAGATTCTTGTAGAATTTGATAATTTTTATGAAACTTTGTGGCATTATATTTTAGATGTTCTTATGTTTATACTTATTTAGTGCAAAAGTATTATTCTTCCTTATTTTTGATCCAAGATTGACGGAGGGAGGGTTTTTCTTCTCATGCTAAAATTAAGTTCAATGGCTGAGTTTTTTGGATTTCAAGATTCTAAAATTTTAGCCTTGAGGGAATTCTTTTTTTTTACTCTCGATCCAAGACTGATAGAGATACTTCTTTCTATTTCTCACCAGATCTAAGATTGATGATATAAATCTCGATCCAAGACTGACAGAGATACTTCTTTCTATTTCCAAAAATATTTACCTAGAGTTGATGGTAGCAGGCTTCGATCTTATCTTGTGCATGACGAGAATGCTCTCATGTAGTAGTGGAAAGCACATTGTTGAGAGTGCAAGAGACCGGAACCAAAAATGGGGCCGATGGGTTAAAGGGAGAGTGAAAGAAAAAGAAGAAGAAGAAGAAGAAGAAGAAGAAGAAGAGTGGGGGCAGTTGTCTCCTTTTTATAGAGGTTTTCTCACCATTAGAGTGGTTTTCTGCTCCATAACCACTCTGCCCACTCCCCCCTTGGTAGATATCATTGCTTAGGAGAGAACAATAGTTTTCCTGCTTGGTCGTCGTGATAGCGCCTCGACGTTGGGATCACAGTGTCGCGATGTTGTGTTATTTGGGGGAGGGGAAGAAAAATACAAAATAATAAATTTTGATAAAATATATCTCTCACAAATATACCAAGCTATCCAATTCAAAAAGTGATCTCACAACTTATAAATGATCACTTTACAACTTATAATTTTGATAAGATAGAATGCTCACTTAATTTTGATAAGAAATAATAAAATAAATATATTCAAATGATCTTACTAAGATGTTTATGTTATTACAATTTGTAGACTAATATAAAAATGATTTCAAAATAAATTCATAATAGTCTATTATAAATAAAATAAATTTCAGCAAGGAGTAATTTTAGGTTTAAGAGAAACTATAACTAGTATGTATATAATAGTGTAAGAATAATTAACTCTCTACTAAAATTCATTTTTTCTTAAACAATAAGAACAACAAGCTTTACAAATCTTAGTTGAAATAAAATGATAAGTGACAAATAAAATAATTTAACTTTTTATAAATTTTATTTTGATAAAGAAACTTGATATATAATAGATCTAGCATATACTCTAAAATTCCAGGAATAATTTAATTTACTATAACAAAAATGATGCTTTCAATTAATTCAAATGATCACAAAATACTTAAATAAAATTAGAATATGATAGATCAAAGTTAACTTGTAAATTTTTAATTAAAAAGAGAGATCTAGCAAATATAAAAATATTTTTAGCATAATAAATTAATTTAAAATGTCTAAAATATACTTCTAAAATAGATATAAGAATAAATGATCTTTCAAATAAGATTAATGAAGAAATATTTCAAGAAAACAAAAAGATATTTGTAGAAAGATAAAAATTTCAGCGAGTTGAAATAAATCCTACAAACTATCATAAGAGTTTTTTACACAAAAAATAATTGAAGAAACTTTGATGTGAAAAATTTAATATTTGATGTCTAAAGAATAATGCACCAAAAATTAAAAATTTGAAAGAATAAATAGATGGTGAAAATAGTATGAACAACTAAAAGAGATTAAGATCAAGAAAAATAAACTCAAGTACTTTGAGAAAGCTTGCTTAATTGAAGATGTTGAATCTTCCAGATTAAGGATTTGATCTTGCAATATTTGGAGAATATTTGGAAGGGAAATATAGGAAGTTTTCTTTTAAATTTGTTGGACAGATTTTGAATTTGAATGAACAACACTTTCATAAAGAGAATGAGGGTTATTTTTAAGAAAGAAGGTCATTTTGAATTATTTCAAAGAAATATATTATTCTAACATCATTTTATATATAATAATATAATATTCAATAAAAATATAATTTATATTAAATAAATATTAAATTCAAATAGCCAAAAATTATCTTGTCACATGGCCAAGTTAAAAATAATCAAATATGACTCTTAATATATTCAAAGCATGTAGCATGCATTCTTTATTAAAATCAGTAAATGTTTGAAAAAGCATAATAAATTTAATTTTAATCAAATGTAGGTCATGTAACCTATCAAATTAAAGGAAAACATCCAAGGAATCCATTAGATATGAAAGTAGATCTAAATTCCTTGATTATAAACTCACTTTGGCTTAAATACTAAATTTCATGTATTGTTGTTAATTTTAAAATATGATATTTAAAAATTATGATATAATTTAGATATAATCATACACATATTAGTTATCATATAACTTTTAAACTAAATTAAAATATTTAATTATTAAGTATAGTCATAATTAATCAGCATTTATTATTTTGACAATTTAAATGCTATGTATGAAGCATATAATTGAATGTTAATTAGATAAAGATTTATATTAATTAATCTCACTATCATTATTTAAAATAACTAAAAATAATATGTTATATTCTGAGCAAATTAATTCATGCCAATGAACTCATTTGAACTTCTAAGATAATTATAAATGCATATAACCTAAAATATTGTATCTTGATCTTCACGGTGTTCATTTTGATCTATCTTTCATTCTTTCATACTTACAATTTCTTCAAACATATTGTGAGATGTATTGGATATGTAATTTGCAATCAATATATCTAAAACACATAAAATATACATTAGAACATCCAAGCATACATTTGTTATCATCAAAATTAATAGGATTGAACATGAGGCTCATAAAGCTAACAATCACCCTCTTTTTGATGATGATAAACTAATGTTGGGTATTGATTTTGATTGAAGGTGCAAATTAACCTTTCATCATATTTTAAAAAAAAAACATTTCTATTTTATAAAATAAAATTTGTGCACAAGAGATAAATAATGATGTTCCCCCTAAATATATGCATGAAATAGACTTAATACTAACCAATATTTGACAACATCAAAAAGAGAGAATAAACTACATATAATTTTAAATATTAGGATCTAACATTTCAAGCATGTGTCTTTAAGTGCAGAAACGTTCTTCTGGTAATGGTTTTATAAAAAAAACTATAATTTGTAAATCGGTACTAATGAAGTTAATATTAACATCGCCTTTCAAAACATGATCCCTAATAAAATGATGTACAATTTCTATATGCTTGGTTCATGAATGCTAGATAAGATTTTTAGTCAAACTAATAGCACTGGTATTGTCACACTGAACTATAATATGATCTTGCTTAATTCCAAAATCTTCTAATTATTGCTTTAATCAAACAACCTAAGCAACACAACTACCTGCAGCTATGTACTCAACCTCAATAGTGGATAAAGCTTCATAATTTTTTTTCCTATATGACTAAGACACAAGGGATGATTATAAAAATGACATGTGGCAGATATACTTTTTCTGTCCACTTTGCATCCAACAAAATTAGCATCAGAATAAGCAACCAAATAACATGACAAAGAATTTTTAGGCCTACCAGTAGCAATATAAAAAAGTAAACCTATCATACTCCTATAAAGTTTTTGATCAATAGATTTTCCTGGTTTATCTAAATCCAATTTTGTAGATGGGCTCATAGGAGTTTTACTATATTTGAATCTTTTCATGTCAAACCTTTCAAACAATTCATTTATGTACTTGGTTTGACAGATGAATGTGTCATTTTCTTGTTGTTTCACTTGACGACCTAAGAAAAAATTGAGTTCTCCCATCATAGTCATTTCAAACTCTTTAGACATCAAAGATAAGAATTTACGGCACAAAGATTCATTTATACTTCCAAATAATATGTCATCTACATACACTTGTACCATAATCAAATCATCATCTATGCTCTTAAGGAATAAGGTGGTATCTACTCTAACCTTTCTAAATCCATGATCTATTAAAGAATTACTTAACCTATCATACCAAGCATGAGGAGCCTGTATTAAACCATATAAAGCTATATTTAATTTATACACATGATATGGACAATCAAGACTCTTAAATCTAGGTGGTTGCTTTACAAAGACATCTTGGTCAAAAAATCCATTCAAAAATGCACTCTTGACATCCATCTGAAAAAGTTTAAAATCCTTAAAATAAGCATAAGCAAGGAGTAACCTAATCACCTATAATCTTGCTTCGGGTGCAAAAGATTCTTCAAAATCTATCCTTTCAATTTGTGTGTACCCTTGTGCAACTAACCTAGCTTTATTTATAACAATACAACCTGAGTCATCTAGCTTATTCCTAAAGATCCATTTTGTTCCAATGATATTTTGATCTTGGAGTCTTGGGACTAATTACCAAACATCATTTCTTACAAATTGATTTAACTCCTCTTCTGTTGCAATAATCCAAAAATTATCTTTTAATGCTTCTTCTAAATTTTTAGGTTCAATCTCAGATAAAAATATTGAATGAACTACAACCTCTCTATTATGCCTGTTGTTCATAACTCCTTTTGAAAGATCTCCTATAGTCAGTTCATTTGGATGATTTTTATTATATTTCCATTATTTAGGCAATGAATCATTCACATTATCTTCTAAAGATTTTTTTTTAAAAAATTATCAATCTCATCATCAATCACTTCAATTCTAATGGGATCGATTAAATTTTCATCAAAAATAAGAAGTATTGATTCTTCTATAATCATTTTTCTCTTATTGAAAACTCTATAAGCTCTACTAGAAAGAGAGTATCTTAAAAAAATACCATCATCTGATTTACAATCAAACTTACCTAAAGGCTCTTTTCTATTATTCAAAATAAGGCATTTACATCCAAATACATGAAAGTATTCAATCTTAGGCTTTTTTTCAAAAAATAATAATTCATAGAGGGTCTTCTTCAAAATTGGTCTAGAATAGATCTTATTCATCACATAGCATGCAGTATTTACAGCTTTTGCCCAAAAATATTTGGCAATTTATACTCATCAAGCATAGATCTACTTAATTCAATTAATATTCCATTTTTTTCTCTCTACTATATTTTGTTAGGGAGTTCTAGGAGCAAAAAAAGTATGTCTAATCCCATGTTCATCATGATAATTCTCAAACAATTTATTTTCAAATTTGCCACCATGATCAATTTGAACATTATTAATCAAAATACCTTGTTCTCTTTGAATATATTTAAAAAACTTTCTAAACTCACCAAAAATATCATCCTTATTAGTTACAAATAAAACTCAAGTATATCTAGAGAAATCATCAATAATCATAAAACCATAATTTTTACCACCTAAGCTAGTGGTGCTAATTGGACCAAATAAATCCATGTGCAATAATTCTAGAGGTCTAAAAGTAAAATAATATTTTTACTTTTAAATGAGCTTCTATAATGCTTACCATGAATACATGCATAACAAATATAATTTGAATGAAAATTTAATTTAGGAAATCTAACTACTAAATCAAGTTTAGCAATTTTATTGAGTGTGTGCATATTAATATGACATAGTCTCCTATGCCATAACCATATATCATCATGAGTGCTTTTAAAACAAAGTAAATTCAAATTCACATCATGAAAGATATCTAAATCAATGGCATGAATATTTTTATGTCTTTATCCTACTAACAAAACATTTTCATTATTTTTTATAATACAATATGATGCATGAAATACTACATTCAAACCTTTATCATATAATTGACTGATAAAAATTAAATTATGTTTTAATACTTCTATTAGAAAAACTTTATCTAAAGTGATAGAATTCTTACAAATAGAACCAATGCCAATGATCTTTCCCTTTGCATTATCTCCATATGTAACAAATCCTCAATCACTTGATTCTAAAGTTGTGAATTTATTCTTATCTCCCATCATATGTATTGAACATCCACTATCCAAGTACCACATGCATTCTTTGATTTTTCTTTGAAGGCATTCCTACAAAATAAAATAACATGTTAACTTTTGAAACCCACATTCTAAATTTGAAGCAAGATATCTAGCATGTGTGGTTTGTATAGTGCTTATACCTTATGGTACCTATACATAAGATGATTAGTTAGTATTTTGTAATTTACGTGCATAACAATCAAATGAAATATGTCATTTTCTATCACAATAGTTGCACCGAACATTAGTGTTTGCATATGTCTTAGCCTGATAATTATAAGATATATGAGTGGGATTTGTATGATGTAAATATTTTTTATTAAATATTTTACTTGATGAAGCATTATAATAAACTTGTGATTTCAAACATAATTCTAATCTTGCTTTTAACAAGATATTCTCTCTTTCAAGTTTACATACAAGTGAGGAACGATCTAATAAAGAATTATTTTTATTTTTTAAATTATCACATTCATTTTTAAATCACAAAAATGCATATATATTTTTTATATGTTCTTTTTATAAGATTTTGTATTTTATTTTTTATTTTTTATATTCAATAACTAAATCATTAAAAGAATCATCTAATTCATCATAAGATATATCATTACATACCACTTGAGAATCTAAGTTAGATTCTCCATTTTTCATAAGACATATGTTGACCTCTTCATTAGATGAGAAAGTACTTGATTCATTTGAATCTGGATTGGCCCATAAAGCTTTCTTCTTCTTCTTCTTATGGTACTTTTTCTCCTTCATATTTTTTCTTCTCTCCACATTAATCTCTTTTTTCTTTGAATCAGCAAGTTCTGGACAATCACCTCTTACATGTCGAGGCTTTTTACAATAGTAGCAAATGATCCTTTCACCTACAGGAAATTTCTTAGTTTAAAATTTATAATTTTTAGAATTTTTAGCATGACAATCTCATCACTATCACCATCTGAGCTTGAAATGTTATACTCATTACTATCATCATCTTATAATGCAATGGCTTTTCCTTTCTCCTTCTCCCTTTTTGTTGAGTTATCCATCATATCCCTTTGAGCAATAACCTATTCATGTGCTATCAAAGAACCCAAAAGCCGATCAAGTAGATATGTAAATAAATCCTTAGCTTCACTAATAGCTATTACTTTAGCATCCCGTTCTTTTAGAAGACATCTAAGAATCTTATAGACTAAGTCTTGATTTCTATATGGTTTTCCAAGAGAATGCAATGTGTTAATTATTTTTATGAATCTAGTATACATATCATAAATAGATTCAGAAGGAGACATATGAAATAACTCATATTCATGAATAAGTTTGTTTATGTGAGCATCTATAACTTCACTAATTCTTTCATAAATTATAATTAATTTATCCCATATTTCTTTTGATGTACTTAACATAGAAATTTTTATGTAATCATCAAGTAATAAAGCACAATGTAAAGTATTACGAGCCCTAGCATTTAATTCATCAAGTTCTCTTTCAGCTACAATCCATTCCTCAAAAGGTTTTTCTACTTTAATGACATTTACATCTATAGTGGGTGTATGATATTGCTGTGTCAACATATACCACATGCGTGCATCTTGACCTCTTAAAAATATACTAATTTTATTTTTCCAATAATCAAATGGTACACTATCTAAAAGTGGAGGTCTATGAGTGGATTGTCCCTCGGTAGTGAACCCTTTGAGAAACCTTGTGCCATAGTGAAAAGATCTACTCTTGGATGTTAAGCCAATAAAAGAGCCTAGGCTCTAATACCAATTCAGTCACTATAGCTAAGAGGTGAATTAAGTGTTATTAAAAATTTTAAAAGTTAAATCTTAAATTTTAACTTTTAGTAGAAAATTAATGTTTGATTTTATAATGACAAGATACAATTCTCAATGCAGCAAAACATAAAGTACAGTAAAGTAAAGAGAGATAATAGGCACATACTTTTTATATGATACGGCCAAACCCCAAAACTAGCCTACGTCGACGCCTAGCCACCCCTAGTTAGGAATCCACTAAATACAAAATAGCTTTCAAACTGTACTCTCTTATAACGGGGTGAATACAACCCCTACAATAATATGCACTCTCCTACAATGGGGTGAGTACAACCCTAATATAAATTTTACAGTACAAAAAGAAAAATACAAAATAATAAATTTTGATAAAATATATCTCTCACAAATATACCAAGCAATTCAATTCAAAAAGTGATCTCACAACTTATAAATGATCACTTTACAATTTACAATTTTGATAAGAAAGAATGCTCACTTAATTTTAATAAGAAATAATAAAATAAATATCTTAAAGTGATCTTACTAAGATGTTTATGTTATTACAATTTATAGATTAATATAAAAATGATTTTAAAATAAATTCACAATAGTCTATTGCACAATAAAATAAATTTTAGCAGGGAATAATTTAAGTTTAAGAGAAACTCTCTAATAAACTTTTTTTTTCTTAATTATTAAATAATAAAAATAGAAAGATTTACAAAATTTCAGAAAGATAAAATTATTTAAAAAAAGGATATTAGTTGGAATAAAATTATGAGTGACAAATAAAATAATTTAACTTTTTATAAATTTTATTTTGATAAAGAAACTTGATATATAATAGATCTAGCATATACTCTAAAATTTCAAGAATAATTTATTTTATTATAACCAAAATAATGCTTTCAATTAATACAAATGATCACAAAATACTCAAATAAAATTAGTATATGATAGATCTAAGTAAACTAGTAAGCTTTTAATTAAAAATAGTCATCTAGTGAATATAAAAATATTTTTAGCATAATAAATTAATTTAAAATGCCTAAAATATACTTATAAAATAGATCTATGAATAAATGATCTTTCAAATAAGACTAATTAAGAAATATTTTAGGAAACCAAACGAAATTTGAAGGAAGATAAAAATTTCTGCAAGATGAAATAAATCTTACAAACTATCTCATAAGTGTTTCTCACAAAAAAAAATGATTGAAGAAACTTTGATGTCTAAAGACTAATCCACCAAAAAGTAAAAATTTTAAAGAACAAATAGATGGTGAAAATAGCATGAATATGTAAAAGAGATTAAGATCAAGATAAACAAACTCAAGTAATTTGAGAAAGTTTGCTTAGTTGAAGATGTTGAAGCTTCCAAATCAAGGATTTGATCTTGCAATATTTAGAGAACACTTGGAAGGGAAATATATGAAGTTTTCTCTTAGATTTGCTAGAGAGATTTTGAATTTGAATGAACAACATTTTCATGAAGAGAATGAGGGTTATTTATAAGCAAGAATATCATTTTAAATTATTTCAAATAAATATATTATTCTAACATCATTTTATCATATAATAATATAATATTTAATAAAATATGATTCATATTAAATAAGTATTAAATTCAAATAGCCAAAAATTGGCTAGTCGCATGGGCAAGTTAAAAATTATCAGATATGGCTCTTAATATATTTAAAGCATGTATCATGCATTCATTATTAAAATCAACTAATGTTTGAAAATTCATAATAAAGTTAATTTGAATCAAATGTGGGTCATGTAACCTATCAAATTAAGGGGAAAACATCCAAGGAATCCATTCGAGATAAAATAAGATCTTAATTCCTTGACTATAAAATGAATTTGGCTGAAATACTAAATTTCATGTATTTTTGTTAATTTTGAAATTTGATATTTAAAAATTATGATATAATTTAGATATAATAATACATATGTCAGTTATCATATAACTTTAACATTAAATTAAAATATTTAATTATATTAAGTATATAAACTAGTTACACTCAATGGTCATGATTAATCATCATTTATTATTTTGACAATAAAATGCTATGTATGAAGCATATAATTGAATGCTCGTTAGATAAAGATTTATATTAATTAATCTCATTGTCATTATTTAGAATAAATAAAAATAATATGTTATATTATGAGCAAATTAATTCATGCCAATGAACTCATCTGAATTTTTAAGATAGTTATAAATGCATATAACCTAAAATATTGTATCTTGAGCTTCAAGGTATCCATTTTGATCTATCTTTCATTCTTCCATACTTGAAATTTCATCAAACATGCTGTGAGATGTATTGGATATGTAATTTGCAATCAATATGTTTGAAACACAAAACATACATAAGAATATCCAAGCATATATTTGTTATCATCAAAATTAATAGGATTGAACATGAGGCTCATAAAGCCAGCAGTGATCACCCTTTGTGCATGAAGTGTTGTAAATATGTTTGAATAATATAATCTATCCCATGAAGATGTCAAAGTTGGGATCAAATTAATTAGATTCAAAGATCTAATGTGTTAGTGTGTGTGCACATGGTAGACCTCTAATCTAATGCAAATGCACATGTACAACAAGTTTGACACACACAAACATTCTAAGATTTGTATCCAAAATTATCTAAGATGTACATGATTTAAAATCATGTAGGCTAAGATTTAAAATATGAGATTCTAAGTTAATTCTTTTATAAGGGTAAAGTTTAACCAGTGGGGCCCACTTACTAAGTGGCTCCCACTTGTTAATCACCATCTAATTGGGGCTATTTGTTTTAGAAAATTCTTTTATATTTATTGGTGTTTGATTATTTAAATTTTCAAATTATTTTGAATCCTTGGGGTTTGTTAGATTTTCTTGTATATTTATTTGAATTCTTATTTGATACCAATTGTTATATATTTAATTTTTACTTGTATGATGTTGAATGTTCAATGCTATTAACCATGCTTATTTATAAGACCATTCTTAATTTAATAGGCAAAATTTATTATAACTTTTATGAACTTTCTTAAATCATCTTATAATTTTGAATGATTTTTAATAATTACTAGCTACTTATTAAATAAATTTTAAAATATTAAGTTAATAATTTATTTTGTAAAATTAACTTTCTAATTATTTTATTAATTTTAAATAATTAATTTTATTTTTATAACAAGTATAAGCTATTATTTCATTTATTTGTGATTTTTATTTAATATTTTGAAATTATTAATTATTTGTTGAATTAAATAAATTTCCAATTTTAATTTCAAATATTTTTCATTTATTCAATTCATCATAAAAATTAGTATCATTTTATAGATTATCTACAATTTTAGTTTACATTTTCAATGAATCATTTATACTTTTTTAATTTATTTTATTTTATTTAATTTTTAATGTTATTTAAATAATTTAAAATTTTATAGATTTTTCATTTTAACCTATAAAAAAATGAATTTTAAACAAAGGTCATAAATTAAAATTTATCCATTCCATTATTTTTTTTATAATTTTATTTAATGTATTTTTATTTTTCTTGATTTATTATTTTTGAAAATAATTAATTTTTTGTCAAAATTTATTTTTATTTTATTTTAATTAAGAAAATTATTGAAATTACTTAGAGAGTTTAGATAATTATTCTAAACAATCCATATTTTTTATAATATTTTTAATTCTATTTTTTTAATTTGATATATGTGAAAAATGTTTTAACACTCTAAATACAACATAACTTATAAATCTTTATTTATAAAATTGTTAAATTTTTTTCCTCAATTTTAGGTTGATGTTATAAATGTTCATCTAATTTTTCCTAACTTTTCATTGAATATTTAATTTTTATTATTTTCCAACAAATAAATAATGCATTTAAAATTATTTTATACTAAATCCATTTAAATAAAATATGTAAATACTGCTTGAGAGCCTTTTTCTTGATTCTCTTAAAGTGCCTTCTTTAAATTTTTAGAAAGAGTTGACGTATCTTCTGGAATATTTAATCTCTTTTCAATGATCTTCCATAAATTCTTTATATAAAAATATACTATAGCACCTTCTTATTTATTACATATTCTAAAACTTCTTACTCTATATTAGTAACTCATTCTGGATTATCGTAGCCTAGAAATATTTTATTTATTACAAGTGTTCAAAAATATTCTTCTTTTATATAAAATTTTAAGATTAATAGAATACTCTAGAATAATGATGAAATGAACATAAATTAATTATCATATATGATAGAGCAATAAAAAAAATACAAATTTGTTGAAGTTATACTGAACGTGTTCGTCTTATTCCCCAAAGTGAGAAAATAAGGAACAACATCATGCCAAAAACAACAGTTGAGAATGCCAATGAATGGAAAGGCAGGATATTGCTCTTTCTATACAGTGCGGATATGAAAACATTAGGTCTTTTTTATTCAAAATAAATATCCAGCATCTTTCCGAACAAGACAAATACCTGATATATTTATCCAATTTGAATTATGATAAAGTATATAAAATAGCTTTTTAATTTGTCTATTAATCAAAACTATTTATGTTCATATTATTTAAATGCAATTAATTATTATAGCTATTTTGATCAAATTTTGATGAAAACATTTTAAACATAATTTATTTTAGTATATTTCAACAAAGATTTCATCATTTTAAAAAGATTATTTGTTATTTTTTTTATTATGGTTTCCTCATTCTCACTATAGGTATATATTTTTTGTTGTAACTGCACGATGACTTTTCCACTGGTAGACCTTTTCAATTGAAAATCATTATTTTGATTGTGCCACACTCGTGCAATTAAAAAATAAATCAATTTGCGAAATAAATTTCGCATGTAATTAATACTTGGGGTCTGCTGCTCTCTACGCCGAGAGTAAATATTTGGGGAATAATATTTCTTCATATTGCGAATAGTAATTTGGAGTTTTTATGTGAATTTAAAATTTTGAAATTAAAAAAATAATTTCATTATACGAATTTGGCTAAATTTACAATTTTTTATGAATTTATGTTATATATTTTATAATTTATTTCACATCATTAGAAAATGCTAATTTTTAAGATAAATATAATATAAATTTTTAATTAACTAGTTATATATTATGTTCACCTCAAATTAAGTCTGATAGGTATAAAAATATTTTTTTATTGCATTTTTATCTGAATATAATGACCGAAATTTTATCTGCTACTAGAGTTTTGAACGAGTTTTATTTTATTTTGTTGTTACAGCCCGTGTCAGGTATTTGAAAGATGCCCCGGAAAACCAAATGCAAAATTAATTTCAAACAGGCCCAATATTTTGTTTCAGAACTTTTATCGTTGATTTATTCAAAAAAAAAAGGGGGGGGGGCGAAGTCGAGAAAGACATTTAACAACAAATTGTACGACGAATTTGACCATTTCAATCTTTTATTTGTTTTGCCGAGTCAAATTCCACGACATGGTCTCCGCCCACATATTTTTGGTATATTTTTCAGTAGTTTATTATTATTTTATAAAATTAATTAATTTTTTTAAAATATTTATAAAAATAATTATACTGTTGCTATCTGTCACCTCCAACTGTAGTCGACACCATCACTTAATTTTTAATAAAAATAAAATCATAATTTTAAGATAACAATCTTTTTTTTTTTACTTTAAATCAATATATAAGTAAAATATAAATATTAAAATAAAGTGTCGTTAATCAGCCCTTCTTTGATTTATTCACAAATAAAATATAGCAACTAGGGTGTAAACGAGCCGAGCTTGAGCGAACAGAACTCTTATTCGTGTTGGTTTGAAATTTTTTTGTTCTCTACTGCTTTATATATCGTAGAATGCCTATTGTTAATTCGCTTAACTAAACGAGCTAACGAAAACACGAGTTGTCGTGAACAACGAGCTTTTTTCGTATATAGGGGAGGATGAACTGGCCTTTTCATAACAAAAATTTTAACTACTAAGTTTACGCCAGATTTATGATATGTAAAATGTGTCAGATGTATATATAATAATAATAATAATAATAATAATAATAATAATAATAATAATAATAATAATAATAATAATAATAATAAATAATAGTAATAAAAAAATAATAATAATAAAATAATAATAATAATGTAATAGAATTTTTTATTTCGATCGAAATAACACGATCGAACAAATGATTGTTCACGTGTGCTTATATCGAAATAAACGTCCTGTCGGTTAGAACGAATGAAATAACACGAGTGCTCATGAACAACGTGACTTTAATAAAGCAACCTCGCCATGTAAGAATTTAAATCAAAATAATGTTTAAGGAAAAATAATTATTTATGCAATGCAATATTAAATGAATCTAAATATTTTGGCTAAAAACAATATTTGTTAGCAACAGAGTATTCTAAGGGGCTATTTGGGATCAATTTTATTTTTATTTTTTATTTTTTATTTTTTATTTTTATTCTTATATTATTTTTGAAAATATATTTCTTTAGAATAATTTTTTATATGATTTTATTTTTTATTTTTAAAAATAAATAATATTATTTTAAAAATACTGAAAATATCTAAAAAATATTTTTGAGTATTTTTAAAAATAATAAATATAATCAAATAAATTTATTTTTAAGCAAAATATACAGCAACAACAACAACAACAACAAGCCTTAATCCCACTAGGTGGGGTCGGCTACATGAATCATTCGTCTTCATCATTCTATTATGTCAAATTCTCATTTAAATCAAGATACCAAGATCATTTTGTATCCAAGTCTTTTATACCTCTAACTTTCTTAATATAAGAAAAATCTAACGATCTACTCTCTAATCATCTGATACCACACTTTATGTGACCAAACCATATGAGGCGACTATCCCTAATCTTATCTACCACCGGAGCTACTCCAACTTTTTTCCGAATATACTCATTTTGCATTCTATCTCTAAGAGTATAGCCACTCATCCACTTAAGCAAAATATAAATAAAATAAAATAAAAATACTAAATAAAAAATAAAAGTGATCCCAAATGGCTCCTAAATAAATTATAATCATATTGAATTCTATATTTAATCTACTTTATATTATTTTAAATTTAATAAAGTAATAAATAAAACATTTATTAAAATATCCTTACTTAAATATTATTTTATTTTTTTTATTTTTTTAAAATGTCTAGGGCCGTTTGGAATCACTTTTATTTTTTATTTTTTATTTTTTATTTTTATTTTATTTTTTTATTTTTATTTTATTTTATTTATGTTTTACTTTAAAATAAATTTATTTGATTGTATTGATTATTTTTAAAAATATTCAAAATATCTTTTAGATATTTTGAGAGATTTTAAAAATAATATTATTTATTTTTTAAAATAAAAAAGAAAATCACATAAAAATATTTTAAATGAACATATTTTTAAAAATAACAAAAAAAATAAAAAATAAAATAAAATTGATTTCAAACAGTCCCTTAATTTACGAATAATGACCAACATAATCATCATGGATTTATTCAACACGTGGGTGATTTTGACTCGGTTGACACAATTAAAATATTTGTCAGAATAATAATTCACGTCATTATATTTTCTCAGAAATAAAACTATCTTTTATAAATAGTGGAAGAGACGAGAATCATACCATTGCCATATTGCTCCATGGAAGACTTCGACCAGGTGAAAGGAAAGCCATCGCCGAGGCGAGGAATCCAAGTTCAAGGATCCCGGCCAGCTCGGCTCAAGATTTCCCACAAGATCAAGAAGCCTTCTTTACCGCCTCCGCAAGCTTCAGCCTCTCAAAGGCACCGACCTCCCGTCATAATCTACACAGTCTCCCCAAAGATAATTCACACCAAACCAAGCGAATTCATGTCTCTCGTTCAGCGTCTTACCGGCTGCCCATCTTCTTCGGGTTCCACTGACGTCGACAAAGGCGATGAGTTGATTAACTCTAAAGAGGATGGAATTGATGAGTTAAGCCGGGTTCTAATTGGTGGAAATTCATGCTCGGCCATATCTAGATCGACTTCGTTGCAGACTATACCGCCTAATTTTTTGTCACCTTCGGTTGCTGAAGTGAATCAGATCAGTTTTTTAGATGAGCTGGACCCAGATTTGCATGGCGGAAAGGGATTAATGGACAACAGTTTATTGGCTAGTACTGGTAATTTTTTCTTCTCGTTGTGACCGGGACTCTTCTGATGATAGCGAACTGGCAATTGTTTATGTAGTCGGGAGGAGTGGATAGCTATACAGCTTTAGGTTCTTCTAATGTTTTGGTGCTGCTGTTAATCTTTGTTATAGTTAAATTATGATCATATCATAACATGAAATGATATGCATTCCATTTGTTTCATGCATGAGATTAATCAGTTTCGATGAATATGTTGGGAATGGGGATAAAAGGCGACTATAGTTCGCCAACGCCAAGAATATAGGATTGACAGGAGGAAGAAAATTTTCATAGCTAGGGAAGGCTGGATTTTTTGCCATAGTTTTTTTCAAGGGTATTTGTAACAATTGATGACCTATAGTATCCTATTAAGCGGCCTCCTAGACCTAATAATCAATATAAACCATATAACTCAATAAACTATCTTGTTACATTTAACACCATTCTTTAGATTTTAATCGCACACATATGTATAGACGTTATGGAAAGCCTTGTTGTTGAAAGCAGCATGAATTTATTTCAGATGTTTTTTTATCCCAAGCAAACAATAACACTATTCATTAGGAACGAGTTATCTTAGTCTTGAAAATCAGCAAACTAACACCGTGTGTGATGTTCATTTGTTGTGTTTTTATGGCCATGCATATTGCTTTTTAACATAGGTTTCACTTTTCTTGCTAAACATGGTGTTGTATTTTATTATGCTATTTCTTTGCAGAGTAATTCTTTATTATCTTATAAATTTAATAGCAAGTTAAAAGGGAACAAGAAAAATTATGAATTTCAGTGCATCATACTCTCGTGCTTTAGCTTTCACTTCATGTATTGATTTGATATTAATTTTTTGAGAAATTATCATGTGTGAAGTCCTGATGTAGCTCTATGCTAGACTTCAAATAGCATAGTGTCATGCAGCACTCATTAATACACAACTACTGTATATTATTTGTGAACTATTGTGTATTGCTATGTATTGATGTGTATACAAATACTGTGTATTACCATGTAGGTAATACAAATCAATACACAGCAATACATAGCAGTTTATAGTAAATACACAACAACTATGTTTAGCTGAGCACCACATCTTGCTAAACTATGGGTTCATTTTGACCAAAATGAACCCATCTTGACCTATTAAGTCCAATTGCAGTCACAATGAACCAAACTCAAAATAAATTTTAAATTATTTGAAATTAATTGATATAAATTATTTCAAATATTTAATTAAGCTTAATGGGAATCAAACACACTTTGATTTTTATCAAATTAGTGATTTGACTCAAACGAACCCAATAGCCCATTTTAGTCAAAATGGGTTAATTTGAATTAAAATCAAACTCAAAATAATTGAAATAATCAATTACAAACATCACAAATGATCAAATAAGCATAAATAAAATTTAATCTAAATCTAAAATGATTAATGAGGCTAAGAAAGTTGATTTCACCCATTTGAAACAAATAGGTCAAACATAGTCCAATCCATATCATACTTACATAAAATTTCAATCAATTGATCCACAAATTATTAAAAACAAAAAATAAATAACAAATGAAACGTAACCTAAATCCTAAAATGACTAAATAGGCTAGAAGTTTCAACTTGGCCCGTTTGAGTCAAGTAGGTCAAACTAGCCTAAATTATTCCAAACTCAAACATAGCATAGGTCACTTAACTCCTAAATCATCTAGTGAACAATCACCATGATTACAAACATAAATCTAAAACACCTATATACAATTGAGCTAAACTATAACAATCCAGCTCAACTTAATTTAAATACAAATGAATCCAACCAATGATCACTTAAACATATACCCAACTTAAGTGGGCTTAAGCTTGACTTATGGATCACCTTAAATCGATCGAGGGAAGCTGCCAACAAGCCCAAAAGAGGAGGTGGAAGTGCCATGGATGGGATGAAGCCATGAAAAGTCCAAACCGTGCCACATGACCTCATCCAAATTTATCTCATGCTCCCTCTATCACCAAAAACTAATTCAAACTTTCCTTCTAACCTTCTTAGAGCCTTCAGCCACATCATGGGATGCCAATTCCCATGGTTGGCCACCTCCCACCTCCTCGAATGAGGAGAAGCTCGACCAAATACAAAAAATGGAGAGTGTCACTGAAATAGACTTTTGATCACTCTTACACCATCTCCAAAGCAAATCAAACCTAAACAAAATTCCTCGTTACTCTCTCAACCTCTTTAACTAAATAAACACCAAATTCTAGCTAGCACTGATTGTGGTTAGTCTCCACACCAATCCAGAGGAAGGCAAGGTGTCGAACTTCTCCTAGAGCCTCGTCCTAATGTCCTGAAGCTTTTCAAAATGATAGCACCACCGAGGATCAATGTTAATGAGGTACTCCCTAACTCCAACCACCCTTTAATTTCAGCTTGATATTTTGTGAAGTTGAATTGATCATTATTGAGATCAAGCCATTTGGATTTATAGAAAATCTATCTATGATGGATTTGTAATTAAAATCCCTGGTCTCCATATGGCTAGAGATCAACCCATTTGTGCCAACAACTTTCAATTTATATTAAGATATTAGGGATAAAATCACAACCATCCAATCATTTATTTGGAATGGATGGCAAAGATTTAGTTCCACTTCATGATTTAAATCCCTTAAGAAATTACGAGTTTGACCATCCGATCTTTAATCTATCGATCATGATTAATCCCGCATCCTCACCATAATTCTGTGTAGCTTAATAGGGCACCAACACATCGAAAATAGCGCTCAATCAGCATTATGTCAATGTTGACTGGGTTATGTAGGAAATTAAAAATTATTTATTAAAATATATATATATATATAAATTATCAAAAACTTTAAAAATTCATAGAAATAAAAATACTTATCCAAAAATATAAATATGGGCTCTATGGATTCAGCTTAATGAGAGGAATCTATTAAACTCAAAATCCTCAATTTTTATTGGAAAATTTTAGTTTAATTAAAAAATCATAAAACTCTAATTAAACTTGAAATAAGTCTCTAATTAAAATAAAACTTTGGATAATTGAAATTGGGATTAGAACACACATAACATAAAATTTCAAGGTCTAACTCTAATTAGATCACAACTTATAAAATTTTCAAGCTAAAACTCTCTAATTAATAAATTTAATTAATTTAAAAAATATTAAAATTAGGAAAAAAATATAGGATTACCTTAAAACATCATAATCAACACCAATGAATTTAAAGAAAACATTAAACCCCTCTGAAACAATAAAAATTTTAAAATCACCAAATTAAGATCAATTATAATTAAATATTTTATTTAATTAAATATAACCTTGAAAATTAAAATAATTTGATCAGAGATTCTAAAAATATAAATAACCCCTTCTTGGATTCATATTTTAGAGATGAATAAGAAAATAATAATAAAAGCCCTAATTTATTATGCATAATTGTAGCTTAATTTAAAATTTAATAAAAATAATTAAACAATAATTAACCTAAAAGAAATTGTCCAATTGGTGTAAGATTTTTACACAAAAATACACCATATAAAAATTTTCAATTATTAGAGTTAACTGGATTAAGAGATATAAAATTTCTAAGTCTAAATAACTAATTTAATCCTAATAATTATTTTAAAAATAAAAAAATAATAATAAAACATAGAAATGATGTAAAGCACATTAAATAACATCAATAAACTTAAGAAAATATAATTAAGTTAAAGAATCTAATTAAGTACTCTTATGATTTTCTCACACTTATGGGTTAATCATAATTTTTTAAGAGTTTTTTATGTTATTGAACACATAAAGAGAAACACTTAATTTAAATGTTGATCATCTGAAGTTGGCAGCAATTTAATTTGATTTGATTTGGTCATTAATTAATTAATTAATTCCTTAATTAAGCCATATATTAATTAACTCTCTTTAATGACATGAATTGGGAAATGTAATTAGCAAAGAAGTCCTAGTCACTAACCCTCATCATCCCACTATTAATCAATGATTGGTGAACTTTAATTATTTTATTATTTAGAATTTTAATTAATCAGTAAATTGATCATGAGAGTAATTAAGATTTGAATTTCAAATTTCCCTAATTACATAGCCAATAAATCCCAAGAAAATCATGGGCGGCAAAGGTCATCCCACTAAATCACCAAACCAAATTAGGGATTAATTACCCAAGTAATTAGGGCTTAATTAAGCTAATTTAAAAATATTCAAGCCTTAATTAAGCCTTAATCACTATTCAAAATCAAATGAAATTATTCTATTAAATTCTCCTCTATTTAACCTTTCTAAAATGTATTTATATGTATTTTTTTGGATTTTCAATGGTTATGAATTTAGAAATTTTTAGCCAATTAATTATATTTTTAAACACTAATTAATCCTTAATCCCATCGGCACCACACAGATAGCTGACGTGTAAACACTTTCCACATGGCATCGTGGGATTGGCTTCTTAAACGGTCTGATGTTGTGCTGATGTGGTGATGGTGGACGCGCTTTCATTCCCGTCGTTCGATCTAAGATCAGACGGTATGGATTAATCCCATAGTTCCTATATGATTAAATCAAATTAAATCTAATGGATTAATCACGGTCATCCATTCCAATCATGTAAAATAGACAATGGATGATCCTTCATCCCCCGAGCGATAAAAGACGAACACCGTTTGCCCTCCCTCACTCGATCTGAGCTCAAGCTCGTGGAGGCTCGAGATTGATCCTAAAATGTTCTTGGAGGAAATTTAAAAAGATCCTATGGTGGGATTTGAACAAAATCAAACTTTCCTTTACAACAGCTCAAAACAAATTGAGATTTTGATAATGTGCTAGAATTTACCATGCCAGAGCTCAGGAATGGTGGCTAACCGACTGAGATAGCTTCATCTTGAAGAGACGAAGCCTTGTTGAGAAGCTTGTGCCTTGCCTCCTCGTCGGTGGCTTTGTGGATCAAATATTGCCAGAATCCTCATCAGAGTTGGCCTAGGAGTGGTCTTCGGTGCTCGAATCGATCAATAATTGATTCATTTCTCCTCGATGAAGCTTGGTGAATGTGTGGGTGAAGTTAATTTGAAAATGGTAGAGTTTTGATGAGGTTGGACAGAGATAGGCTCTACCCTATTTCAAGTTTGATGTTTTCAGTGATGGGGAGGATCGGGGAACTCGAGAAATCACTCTAAGAGTTAGTCTTGGCGCTCTCATGCTCTAGGAAACTCTCTATGAGTGTTTGAATTGAATGGGGAGGAATATACTCTCCTCCCTATCCAAATCGATGGCTTGGATCAATTCTAAAAATTGCAGGTGTCCGACCAGCACAGGTGGTCGTGGGTGATAGAGAGTCAGTGAGGTGGCTCGGTTTGAGTGGCTAAGTAAAAGGGAGTGGCTGCCAAAGGCTGAGGTGGTCATCCTTGGTTTCTTATGTGTACCAATGGGAGGAAGTGGGTTAGCTCACCTCCAGTTGGCTCATGGCTGACTCAACCAGCTTTAGGTAAGCTGGGTTAGTGGTCATCATGTACATTTGAAGCTTAGGGTAGCTGCCAAGGGTAGGAGAGTGGGTTTGACCATCCAAGAATGAGTTTTATCCCATTTGGAAGGCTTTACCAAATGAGTAATGGGTTGAATTGGGTTTGACTTAGGTTGGGTTGGATTTGGACTGACTCAAGGATGGGTCATGCTAAGTTTGAATGGGTTTGGTGTTGAATTGGTTGGATATGGATAAATTTGACTCATGTATGTCAAATTGGGCTAGGTTGGTTTAGGTTGACCAATTGGTCAAATTAGGTCAAGCCAAGTCTTGGGTAAAGTGAGCCTAATGGGTCAATTGAATAGATTTTGGGTTGAATTGAGTTCGATAATTGATTTGAGATTGATTAATGGCTTTGATTGCAATTGATTTAGATTTAATTGGATTTTGGCTCATTTGGACATTTTGGGTTCAAATGTGCTAGCTTGGGTTAATTGAATTGATTTTGTACAATGGGTTTGATTGGCTTGATTGTAGAGTTTGGAAGAGTTTGGAATGAGGGTTTAAAATATTGGAGTGCTTTTTTGAAAATCAATTGGATTTGGTTGGATTGAAGAAATTTCGGTTAAGTCCATAGGGTTGGATTAAGTGGTTAAGGTGGATTTAGGTTATGGGTTTCAATCATTTGGCTTGGATCTTGGATATGAATTGGAATTCAATTGGGATTGGTTGAATTGATTTAAGGTTTGGTTTTGGCTGAGGAGGTAGTTATAGACTTGGTTTAGGCCATAGGATGGGTAGATTTTCTTGGGTCCTAAGACAGCCTAAACCTATGGCAAGTCCTCCTAAGCTTTTAGGTTTGGGTTAAGTGTTCACTTAGCCACTAGAAGTGTCCTATGACTAAGGAAGTCTTACTATTTAGAAGACTCCTAGGTCTAAGATGGGAAGGTTGAATCCTCACTCCAACAGTGAGGTTAACAAAAGGACCCCCAATAGGTGTGGTGTAACTGCAAGGTACACTGCACATATTAGCATTGATCAAGACGATCAACAGTTTTCAAAAGGATAAGCCAAGAGGTAGATTGAATCACGATCTTAGTGCAATGCAACTCGTCTCATGCTGACGAGGGCATAAGAGATCCAAGAAGATTGGGTTTGAATGGGTTGAAATTTGATTTCATGTCAAGGACATGAAGAGAGATTCACTAGGGAATCGCATATGAATTGGATTGGTTAATCTAATTTGACTTGATATGATTTAGATTTGCTTGGGATAGATATTTGGATGTCTTTATTGGATTTGTGTTGATTGGAATCCATTTGGGGATTTAGATTTGGTTGAATTTATTTCAAATCATTTGATTTGATTTTATTTGATTTATGGAAGGGAGATCTGTTGGGGATACAGGTTTGAATCCATTGGAGATCAAGATTGGATTTATTTTGATGTGATTGGGTTAACTTTATTTGTTTGTTGATTTGGCTCCACTGGGGAGGTTAATTTGGCTGATTTAATTTTATTGATTTGATTAGTTTAACTCCACTGGGGAAGTAAGTTTAAATTTGAAGTTGATTTAACTTAATTTGATTTATTTTGATTTGGACCCTATCAGTTTGTCATGAACTGCACTAAGAAGGGGCTATGTAAGCCTGGATCTATCTTAGGTTTACCAGTCTAAAGGGGTAGTCTACCAGCTGAAGGGTAGGACTATTTGAACTAGGGGTTGCCTATCGGTGTGCAAAGGATGTGCTAGGAAGAAAGCATGGGGACTTACATCTTCCAAAGTGGGATCGGCCATTGGGGTGACTTGTTGATGACATAACAAATCAAACCCACCCTAGGGAGACTACTGAGTGTGTTCTGCTAGGGATCTTATCTCAACTCAAGAGTAGTCAAGGTGATTGATTTTATTTAATTTGGGCCCTGTCAATTTGTGATGGACCGCACTAAGAAGGAGCTATGCAAGCCTGAGCCTATCTAAGATTTACCAATCCAAATGTGTAGTCTACTGGCCAAAGGGTAGTACTACCCGACCAAGGGGTTGCCTTTCGGTGTGCAATGGCTGTGCCAGGAAGAAAGTGCGGAGACTTACATCTTTTAAAGCGAAAATGGCCATAGGCGTGACTTGTTGATGGCACAACAAATCGAATCTAACCTAAGGTAACTACTGAGTGAATGTCATGGGAAATCTTATCTTAACTCGAGAGTAGTCAAAGTGATTCCTATATGGAGTTTTGTTGACACTACCAAAAAGATAGGATGCTTGCTTGGAAAAAGGTGCCTCTGGGGGAGTTATCCTAATCCGTAAGAGATTTTAATTTATTTTGTTTGTTTATTTGGTGTGGACCATGTTGGTTTGTGAGGGACCACACTAAGAAGAAGCCACGAAGGCTTTGGTATATCTCAAATTTATTGGCCCATGAGAGAGTCTACATATCCGCAGTATAGAACTTCTGACCACAGGGGTGGTTACTAGATAAGGGGATCAGTCCAATCCAATAGTAACCTAGATAGTGTCTAGATGGGGTCACAAAGGATGTGATCCAAATAGAATACTCACAGGGGAGGTGTCATTGGCGGCATTATCTTGATCCCTGAAAAGAAAGCCTATAGGTGTACGGTGGCTGGCTCAAGGAGAAAGCACAGGGACTTACATCTGCCTGAGTAGTGATATCCACTAGGTGGATCACTATCAGCAAAGCGAACACCAACCAACCTAAGGTTCCCATCGGTGTGCGATGATCAATCTAGGAAGAAAGCATCGAAGACTTACATCTTCCTAAGCAGAACTGATCATCGGGACAGTCTATCATTGGAAAAATAACTACTATCTAACTTAGAGCGACTACTAAGTGGGAAGTCATAAAGAAGCACTGGACTCAAACTTGAAGTAGTGAGGAGTAAAGGAGCCACTAGGGGTCTTACCATATTCCTCAAAGATAAACTTGACCCAGTCAGTGTATAGTGGCTAGTTCAAGAAGAAAGCACTAGGACTTACATCTTCATAAACAAAGTCAACAACAGATAGCTCATTAGTTATGCAATAAAACATACCACACCAATAGTGTGCCCATTGGTATGCAATGGTTAAGCTAGAAAGAAAGCATAAGGACTTACATCCTCCTAAGTAGAAAGACCACTAGGGAGACACACTAGTTAGGTAGTGAATCAAGCCCGACCTAGAGCAACTACTGAGTGAGGGCCACTAAGGGTGTTATCTCAACTCAAAGTAGCCTGAAGAAAAGGAGTTGTGTTTGATTTGTTGGTGTGTTTGTATGTAATTTTATGTTTGTCATGAGCTGATAAGGGATAGGATGTCGCTCAGGTTCTCTTACACCTACCCTAAGCACACCAAGAAAGATTCGCAAATGAGATGCTCTCAATTTGAAGAGATTTTGATTTGAAATAAACTTTTATTAATGAAAATTATTTTCAAACATTATTTTATGGGTAATATTTCTTAAGGTAGAGCCCATTGATTGGAAGCATTGAGTACTCCTCTTTATGGTTGATGAGTTGGTATGATCCGCCTTGGTAGGCCTTCTCTATGACAAAAGGGCCTTCCTATGTGGGTTCAAACTTGCCTCCCATATTACGATGGGAAATAATTTACCTCTTGAGAACTAAAACAAGCTCTCCTACTTGAAAATCTCCAGGGAGGATCAACTTATTGTGTTCTTGAATCATTTTTGTTTTGTATAATTCGAAGTTCTGGCATGCTCGTAAGCATTTCTCCTCCAAACCTTCGAGTTCTTCTAACTGGAACTTGGCATTCTACTATGTTTTGATTTTGCTACCCATGGCTATCTTTAGTGATGGGAGTTAGACTTCTAATGGTAGAATGGCTTCAGACCCAAACACTAAAGAGAAAAGGGGTAGATTGAGTTGGAGTTCTATAAGTGGTGCGGTAGGACCACAAAGCTTCAACTAACTATTTATGCCACAGTCGTTTGTTATCATCGACCATCTTCTTGAGTATTTGGATGAGAGTTTTGTTAAAGGCTTCTGTTAAACTATTTCCCCATGGGTAATAGATGGTAGATTATCTCCAATCTATGTTGTGTCTCCGGGAAAAGTTGTTGATTTTGGTGCTCTTGAATGCAGTACCATTATCGAATATTATTCGGCGGGGTACTTCAACTCTATATATGATATGATTCCTAAAAAATTGAAGCACATGCTGAGCTTTGACCTCTCTTAGTGGAATTGCCTTCACCCATTTGGAAACGTAGTTCATAGCACCTAGGATAAATTGGTGACCCTTGGAAGAAGGAGGATTAATCGAACCCACTATGTCAGTACCCCAACACTTGAATGGCCGTAAGGCTAAAGTTGGATGTAGACTGTCAGGTGGTTGGTGTAGGATCGCTCCATGTACATGGCATTGGTGGCATCATTTAGCTACATCCATGCAATCAATGATCACCGATGGCCAATAGTACCAAAGTCACTTTATTTTGGCTTTCATCTTGGGACCGGATTGGTGAGTTCCACATAATCCTGAATGAACCTCGATCACGACCTTATGATCTTCGTGCTTATTTAAACATCATAACCACATATGATCGATGGATCGTCAGTACAGGACACCATCCGCGAGGGCGTAGAAAAATGCCCTTTGCTTCACTTGATATTCTTGGGACTTCTCTTGAGGTAGTTTGCCTTTGGTTAGGTAATCAATGAAGGGTTTCTCCTAATCCAATTCTTCATCATTTTTGGCAATGATAACCTCCCTTTCAAGAGAGTATTATTTGAAGATTTCAATACCAATAGGAGGCTGGACTTTCCAATTTCAAACCTTTATTGATATGGACTCATCTTCTGGGCATGCCAACTCCTTGGCAAGTTTGGCTAAGGCATCCGCTATAGCATTTTCTCCTAGAGGGATCTTGTAGATGGTCACTTCTAGGATTTGGGCCAACAGCTCCAAGGTGTACTTGTGGTAGTGATGGAGTCTAGGCTTTAAGACCTTATAGGACCCCGTGATTTGGTTAACCACTAGCTAGGAATCCCCAAAAATATTGATGCTCTAGATGCCTAGCAAATTGGCTAACTCTAGATCAAAAATCAGAGTCTCATATTCAGCTTCATTATTGGTGCAAAGATCAGATAGATGATTTGAGAATCTCAGTAAATCACGATCTGGAGTTAAGATAACTATTCTTACTCCTATCTTTCCTGGAAGAATATATTGTGATTCTTCTCCTCCTTGGGAGGAAGCCGCACCATCAAAGTATATCTCCCAACGATGAATACTGATATCCCCTAAGTTCAAGATTTGTTCATCAAAGAGATCATCACTAAGTGGAGAGTTAGCAGAAAGTGGGTGTGCTACTAAGAAATTCATAAGTGCTTATCCTTTCACCACACAGAGGGGTATGATAGTGATATCAAACTATGATAAGATCATGGACCAACATGCCAACCATTTAGATAGCATTAGCCATGTCATCAAATATTACAATAGATTGATTCTAGAAATCAAGTTTACTTTATGAGAGAGCATGTAATGTCATAGCTTTTGGGATGAAAAGATTAAAGCTAGACATTACTTCTTGATGGGTGGATAGTTTGCTTTAGTAGGGATTAGATGATGGCTAACATAATATAGTGCATTCTCCCTCCCTTCATTGTTGGCTTGGGCCAACAGAGCGCCAAGGGAGTCATCTAATGAAGCAGTGAAGAGTATAAGAGGCCTGCTCAGTGTGGTGAAATATTTTTATAGATATCTCTGCCTTCATCTATCCCCTTTCCTTTTTAAAAAAGAAAGAAAAATGAAAAATAAAAAATATATAAAAATGCTCCTTGTTGGGACACCACGCAGATCCACAGATATTCTTATTAGGGTGATCGGGTATGATATTGAGGAGAGTTGTACTATCTCGAAAGATAGAAGTCACCACCCTATAATGGACCTAATCACCTCAATAAGGACTCCTAAGGACTATGGAACTACGGAATGTACCAGAGATTCTTCCCCTATTTTACATGGAAAAATAAAGCAGGGTTTATTTTAAACCGAGTTCGTTAAGTTTTCTACATGGGCAAGCCACCATAGTTACTTACAACCCAAGGAACATGATTCTTTAGGAATATTCTTGATTAAGGTAAATGACCATTGTCTCCAAAGATTTTGAAATGTAGAACTATCAATCAATTAGTTTATTTTTAGAAAGTTAAGTGGGATCGATCAAGAGGAGGGAGTTCTTATCGAAGCCAAATGGAAACAAGTAAGGGATGCTTAAGATGCTAGGAAACCTAGTAAGCATCCCAAACTACCCTACGGTTGGGCTTTACATCTTTGAAATTAAATTAATTTGTTTGTTTTGATTTTTTAAATAGAAATGTAGGGCTTACAATTCTATAATACAAAGTTATCGAAATCCCTAAGAGGTGAGGATTATGCTTATGGCCCGCAAAGGGGAGAAGCAACCTGAGAACTAAAATCTAGGGAGCTTTAGCGAGGGTCAAAAAGGACGACCTAAATCTAAGGTAAAAATGGGTATTTAGTTTACTTCCACAAGAAAGGATAAACCACCCGACTGTTGGACTTACAACCTCCTGGGGGTGGCCGCCAACTAATTCCTACTATGATTTTAAATTCATGTAAGCAAGTCATATGTTTGTGCAAGATAGCAAGGTTGTTATTTATTTAGAAAGAGACTAAGTCCTTAAACACACTCCCTAAGAGACTAGATCATGTAAAGCATGAATTCATGACTTAAATCTAATGCAAATTTCTCATATGTTTTATTTTTATTTTGGATAATCAATTTGACATGGGTTTTAGGATTCATATGCCTAATGCATGAGAAATAAGATTATGGGCCAAAATCAATAAGATGGGGAGGTGTACTTCCAACATGGCTCTCATAGGTCAAGTCAAGTTCTCTGGCAAAGGTGGAATCCCTCCAAATCAAGAGTGAGATAATATGCCTTTATGCATGATGTGAGAAAAGTAATACTCATCCAACTAAGGGGTTACAAATTCTTTTATCTTGATTTTTAGCCTAAGCTTTAGGTGAGGTTATGAGTTATTTATTTTAAATTTTGAGTTGCTTAATTGGGTAGAAGATTTATTTTTTTCCTAAGAGCCTAATCGTCATCTAGGCCATACATCAAGTAAGGAAGAAACTAGGAAAATATGTCATTTCTAGTGCACAAGCTAAACAAAACATCAAACATTTTATAAATCTAACATAAAAGGATAAAAGGCCATTTATGGTCTGGCACTACTGCACAAACCCAAAAACAAATTGGGTAGCCGAGCTCTACCCTTATACAACCCGGATTACAAATGAATTAATTATAATTAAGCAAGGAATTCATGTTATGGGGTCTTCATTTCTTCTTTTCTTCTTTCTTCTTTCTTCTTTTGATTCCTTCTTTTGGATGGTTGGAAGGTGGATGCTCCAAAGGCTTTGTATGGTACATAAGACATAGTCTTATAACCAATGCTCATCTTAATTCCCCATAACAATCATTCCAAAATCTTAATTGTAAAAGTACTTGAAAAGGAAAAGTAAATCTAACACACATTTATAAAACAAAGATTAGCTAAACAAATCATACAATTCTCAAGCATGCATATTGGACTTAGCACCCCACACATGGGTGACCAGGTCCACCTGGCCTATTGGATTATGCTTAGGGGTATAAGCACCTGCACAATAAAAGCATTTATATTTTTATTTATTACAGCGCCACTTAAGCATAATCCTTTGCAGAAGATAATGATTAGACTAAATCATCCTACCATTCAGTCTATGCACATACACCCTAACATCCAGACTAAAATAAAATATTACAAAATAAAAGCAAACATCAAACCATGCACCATCCTAATCTAAAGCTAGAAATAGTGACTTAGTCTAATGAGTGTGCCATTTAAGGTTTTTGTGGTATGCTTAGTTATAAATTTAAGGTTTTAATTTTTTAAGTATGAAAAATGTTCAACTTTTATGGGTGGTTTTATTCAAGTTGTTTAGTTGATTTAATTGATTTTTATTTGGTGATTTTTTTAAGTTTGAATGAACCTACAATTAATTACTAAGGTGTAAAGAGAGAAAAAAGAGAATGGAACTTCTCTTTCCTCCCAACCTTAAGTAATTTCTAAGGTAGATTCATATTTGATTTTTATTTAGTGATTGTTTTATTATGTAATTTAATTAATCCTAAGTTTATATTTTTCCTAAACAAAACTATCCAAAGAGAAAGGCATTTTAAGATTAAGTAAAGTGAATTAATATCACAAAACACACACCACTTTATTTCTTTCCTAACATATATAACATGCATATGGATGAATACTGAGCATATATATACATGAAAATGAGAATGTTTAGCACACCTTAATGATGAATGCTAGGTAGTGTTACTTAGAAAATTTGGATGCTTTATGATACATGATTTTCATTAAGTAGAAAAGGGGGCATTCTTTTATCATTTATTCATATGCACATGTGTATGTATGAAAGTCATAAGTGAGTACGGTGCCATTGTTAGCACCAAAGGGTGTAAAGTACAAGACCTACTTAGGGCTACTTAAAGCCTTGCAACCCTAGGGTTGTCCAAACTAATATACCATAGAAAAAGAAATGAATAGAAAAAGAAAGATGCAAAAGTTTATGTTTATTTGTTTGATTTATTTATGCAATTTATACATGCAAGTGTGGATGTCCTTCTTAAGTAATAACATAGGAATGAATATGAAAGGATTTAAGCAAGTTTTGTGTTCTTTTCAAATGAACTATACACTTTGCTAAATCCTATTCAAACTATGCTAAAAAAAAGAGAAAAGGAACACTACACTATGCATATCTTTATATTTATATTCGTATGCAAGCTTATAAATAATTATAAGTAGCATAACTTTCAGTTTTGATGTTTGATTTATAAATTTTGAAAATAATTATATATTTAATAGTGATAATAGACATTCATATTCTTACTTCAGCCAAAACATGCAACTTAACATAAAGAAAACATTTCATTTTAATTTTGATTTTTAAAAGGAATGAATGCATAATTTTCATATGGCATACATATTTAGCATGCTAGGAAATAAATAAAGTGGTGAAATCAATATAAATTCATTCACCCTAATTAATTCCTAAAGACAATCCTATGGAATATAATTATTTAAAGCAAATCAAATTTAGTTTTAAAAAAATTTTGTTTGATTTTAGTTTGATTTCAATTTGAGAAATGTGAAGAGGGTTTACTGGTCCTAACCCATTCCAACATATGTATATATTTTTAAAATTTTTAGGTGAATAGATCAATTTTATATTTTAGTTAGGTTAAGATGTACATTAAGCGTATTTATTACTCCTTACCAATGCCACCTTAGCATATTTAACCAAATAATTATGAGCCAATGATATGACATAAGACTACATAAGAAATTTAAATCAAAAATGCACCTAGGAAGAAAAGGGTCTAATGCATTTGGCTCACAATTAATGATTAATTAAGCTAAAGGGTTTAAGTTAAGTGCTTTCGTAACCCTTCCCACATATGTTGATTAGGTTTTGATTTCTTTAAGCCACTTAGGTTACTGAACACCTAAGCATATACCCAAGATGGATTGATTAAGTTCTAGAATGTTTTGATTATTTTGTCAAGTTAATTAAGCAAGTGATTAGGGGATTAACCCTTAATTAAGTTTGAATTAAGGAAGGAAAGGGGTTTTGAGAATGGCTTAAAGAAAATTTCCTAAATCCATTCTATAAGCCTCTTCTCTACTTAATCAAGACTTAATTGACTTAATAAAAGGATTAAACCACTATTCATATGCTTAATTACCCTTAATTACATAAAGAGAGTTATTAAGGATTCAATAATTGATTCCCCTAATTAATCCATCAATAAATTCCAAGAAAATTAGGAGAGGCAGAAGTCATCCCCCTAAATGCACATGAGAAGTTTGAGAATAATCAGTGGGATAATTAGAGAGTAATTAGGGTTATTACGTTTTCATTAAAACCCTAATTAAGAAAAATATACTATTCAAAATCTAGTGAAATTAATTTTATAATATTTTCCTCTGAATTATCTTTCCAATGTTTTTACCTTATATTTTTAAAATTTTCTAGAATTAGTTATGTAATTATAAAGATTCAATGATTAAGGATAATTAAATAAATCCCTAATCAAAATAGCTAATCCCGTCGGTGCCACGTGGAAGCTGACGCGGCTCGCACTTTCCATGTGGCACGATGGGAGAGCCTATTTAAGTTATCACATCGTAGCACCGCATTAGCGACGATGCTACACACTTTCTCCCCATCCATCCAATCAAGGATCGGATGGTTAAGATTAAGCCTGGCATATTAAATGATTAAATTGAATATCCTACACATCTTGATCATGGCTGTCCATCCAAAATGTACGGATGGACGGCCCATGATTCATCCTTGATTTTCCCTATGGGAGATGGCCACCGTCCATCTTCTAAGGGAATATTCGAGCTCGATTGAGCTCAGATTGAAACCAAATTCAACCCACACCATCTAAGAGTAAAGGGGACATCAACAACTAACTTTGCTTGGGATGAAACTTCCCTTCACAAAGGACCAAGAAAAAGTGAAATTATGCTCAGTTTAATGGCATACCTCGCTGGAGGCTATCACCAGCGCTCGATTCCCTTGAAGTAGCTTCATCTAGTGGAGACAAAGCCTTGTTGAAGTTTTGAGGTGTTGAGATTGAATGGATCTTCCTATGGACCAAGTTCACCTTCAAATGCTCACGGCATTGATCAAAGTCCCACCTCCCTCGCCTTTGGAGCTTGGAAGAAGCTTGGGATGAGTTCGACTAGTCCCTCTGAGGGTGCTCGAAGGAGGAATTGGATTGGTTTGGAGTATTGAGTAAGATGGAAATTGGCTTGAGCTCCCTTATTTCTAGTTTAGAGAAATTGAGAAATGGAGAAATCTAACTCACTCCAGGAAGATTGAGGAGACTTGCAATGGCTTGCTCTAAATTTCCTAAGCTCAATTGAATGTGTCACTGATGAATTCAAGTGAAATTAGAGGGAGTATATCTCCCCTAAGTGAATTAGATGGTTGCAAGCTTCCTTGACGTTTTGATATAATACACCCTATTCAAAGGGTTTGTTAGGCTGTTAGAGGTGGTGTGGCATTCAATTTGGCTAGAGGAGTGGATGGGTGAAGCTCCCATGTGCTTAATTGAGTGGAAGAATTATCCCCGTGTGCTCATGTTCAAGCAAGTGGTCAGTTTTGGCCTTGGGTTGGGTGGGCTGACCCAAACCCATTGGGTCATGTGCACCATTTCTATTACTGATAATTTGGTCCACCAAGAGGATGCCAAGTGTCCATGAAGAAGAATTCATCAAATTCCAAGTGGTTTTGATTTTAGGTTACCGAATGGCTTAGGGGTAAAATAGTCATTTGACCTTGATTTTAGTTTGAATATATTTGGTATGATTGAAAAATGGGTTAAGCCAAGTTTCATTGAATTTGGAGTTGGTTTGATATGATTTGGCTCACGTTGACCCATTTAGGTCAAAATGGGTTAACTTTGGTCAAGTTAAGTAATTGGTCAAATTGGGTCAAACCAAGGGTTTGGTCAAGTTCATATGACCATTTGAAATGTTTTGGCATCACTAGTTTGGTTCAATTTGATTTATATTTGAATTTGGTTTATTTGATTTCCTTTAGGTCAAATGGGTCAAGTTGACCAATTTGACCCATTTGACCTTTTGAGGTTAGGTCATGGGTTGATTTATGTTTGGTTGATCATTTTAAGTTGATTGGAAATTTGATTTATATTTGAATTTAGCTCAATTTGACCCTTTAGGTCAAGTTGGATTCAAGGTCAATTAGGCTAGGTTAGGTCTTGTTGGCCAATTAAGGCTTTGGCCAAGTTCAACAAGTGATTTGGATTGAACTTGACCAATTGGTTTCAATCAATTTGGCTTAGATCAAGTTTTGACACATTTTGACTTTTTATGTCAAGTTGGGTCAACTTGGGTCAAGTGGCCAATTAGGCTAGGTTAGGCTCAAATGATGACTTGATTAAGTTCAAACATTGGTCATGAATGAGTTTTGATCAATGGTTTCAATCAATTGGGCTTAGATCAAGTTTTGACATATTTTGACTTTTTAGGTCAAGTTGGGTCAACTTGGGTCAAGTGGCCAATTGGGCTAGGTTAGGCTTAAATGATGACTTGGCCAAGTTCAAACATTGGTCATGAATGAGTTTTGATCAATGGTTTCAATTAATTTGACCTACGGTAGATTTTGGCTAGTTTAGGTTTCATTTTGGCTAAGTGTTGACTTAGTCAACCCTTAGGTTTGACTTGGTTTGACCCAATTTGAGTGATTGATCATCTTATGATGATTGTTGCTCACAATGTGAGGCTTAGATAGGCTTAGTTCAATCTAATTTGGGTAGGATTAGAATTTAGCTAATAAGGGTATTTTAGGTCACTTTGGGTCAAGTGAGCCTAAGTAAGTCAAATGGCTTAGTCGAAGCTTGATTTGAGTTTGATTGAACTCACATATGGACTTATGATTGAAATATAAATCCATTTGTAAGTGGTTTGAAGTCAAATGGGTTTTGATCCACTTGACAATTTCAAGTTCAAAGGGTGAACATGAGTTTGACTTGGGTTTGATTTTTGAATTTAGTTTTGGTTTGATGATTGGAGTTTGTATTTATATTTGGACTCATGATTGAATGATTGATTGAATCATTAAGAAAAATCAAGGGTTTGACTTTATTTGAATTTGTTTAGGCCAAGTTCAAGATTTTGACTTGAAAGGCTTAGTTGAATTTTGATTGAATTTGGATATGATTTTTTGGTTTGGTTTTAGATATTTGAAATTATATTTCATTTATATATGTGAATATAAATGGGTTATGAGAAAATTTCATGAATTTGAAGTGATTAGAACTTGATTCGAGCAAAGTCCATAAGAGGGAATCAAAGGACTTAGGAAAAGATTTTTGGAATTTGGATTTGATTTTGGGATTAGTTTTGATTTTTTGAATTTATATTTCTTTTATATGTGTGAATATAAATGAGAATATAAATGGGTTGTGAGAAAATCTCTTGAGTTTGAATTGATTTAGATTAGATTTAGGCTAAGTCCATAAGAGAGAATCAGAATGACTTAGGAAAGATTTTTTATTTGGATTTGAATTTTGAATTTGGTTTGATTCATTGAATTTATATTTCATTTATATATGTGAATATAAATGAGAATATAAATGGGTTGTGAGAAAATCCCTTGAATTTGAATTAATTTAGATTTGATTTAGGCTAACTCCATAAGAGGGAATCAAAGGACTTAGGAAATATTTTGGGTTTTGGAGTTCAATCATGGGTTTCAATCAGTTGGAATTGATTCATGATTTGGAAAAATACATTGAATTAATTTGAGGTTTGAGTTAGAGTTGGAGTTGGTATGGGTTTGGAGTTTAACTTGAAAGAAGGAAGTGAGGATTTAGTTTAAGCTATAGGGTAGGCAAATTTTTCTAACACCCTTAAGGAATGACCTACTCCTATGGCTAACTCTTCTAAGTCTCTAGGATTAGGTTGAGTGTCCACATAATCACTAGATGTGTCTTAAGACTAAGGAACTCTTAAAGACTAAGAAAAGTTTTATGTCTAAGATAGAGGGGTTAAGAGCTCATTCTAAAAATGAGGTCAACACTCGGGATAGGGGCGGCTATGACTACTGACATCATCAGATACTGCTTGATGTCCTCGAAGGCATATTAGCACTTATCATCCCACTTAAACTTGGCATTCTTCTTGACAAGTGCTGAAAATGGTTGGCATCTGCCTGATAGGTTGATATAAAGAATCTTAGATATGTCAACCACCCTTGGAATGATCTAACTTGAGCTAAACTTTTGGGGGGGTGGCATTTCTAATATCGCTTTAATCTTTTCTGGGTTGATTTTGATTTTGAGGTGTCGAATGACCAACCCAAGAAACTTACCTGATCTGAATGTACACTTCAGAGGGTTCATTTTGAGGTTATATTGTCTTAGTTGCTCAAACAAGTCATAGATATGGTCATCCTTTTATTTGTTTTGGCCATGAGATCATCGACATATCATTCTACTTGGAGATGAATGAGTTCGTCAAACATTCAAGTCATGGCTAGCTGGTTTGTGGCACAAGCATTTTTAAGGCCGAAAGGCATGACCTTATAGCAATAAATTTTGATCGGGGTTCTAAAGACAATGTTTCTTTCATCTTCAGGTGCCATCTTTATTTGGTTATATCCAGATGAACCATCCATGGAAGAGAAGACTGTATGAGATAAGGCAATGTCCACCATCAGTTCTGGTATTGGTTGTGAAAATTCATCTTTCGAATATGACTTATTAAGATCCCTGAAATTGATGCATATGCGAATTTACCCATTCTTTTTCTAAATTGGGACTACGCTAGCCAACTAGGTGGGGTAATTTTTCTCTTAGATGAAACTAGCATCGATCAATTTCTTGACTTTAGAAATGACCTGTTGTTCAATGTCAAATCGCATGCGGCTAGGAGCTTACTTGATAGGGTTAGCATCAGGCTATATCGCTAGCTTATGGACTGCTATGTTAGGAGTCAATCCAGGCATCTCTTCATAACTCCATGCAAAGAAGTCCTTAAACTCAGTTAGTAGCTTAACTAAGTCGTTGGTTTCAATTTCATTCAACAAGGAACTGATGTACATCGGGCATGGAATTTCTTCAATTTCTAAGTTGATTTCTTTGAGTTTGTCGATGGTTGATTTGATTTCTTCTTTAAATTCAGGTGGTGCATCCTTGAATTGAAAATCATCTGGATCATCTGAAGTTTCTAAGCACACCACCTTATATGAGTTAATATGACTTGAAAAAAACCTATCAGATTCTAAATAATTTGGTGATGACCAAGCAGTAATCATCATCATCAACTGCGCCTACTGTACTGAAGCCTAGCTCTGGCCCTGATTGAGAGCATTTGCAATTGTTGTTTCATAGCCTTTTGAAGTAATCTGACTTGTGCTTAGACCATGTATACATAATTAAACATTTCTTCGCTAAGTTAAGAACACACAACGAGTACCAATCAAAAGGCAATTCAATTAATTATTTATATGAATCATCCTCAAGTTCTACATTAACTTCTTGACTTGAGGATGATGCTCCAGGATAAAACCTCTGGATCTTCATGGTTACACATGATTTAAAGGCCTTCTTAACTACCAAACCCTTAACTTTTCGTGAGAAAAGTGGGGTTAGAGCTAAGGTTCCTAATTGATGCCTAACAATTTCACATAATTAGGACTTGGATACACTTATGCTTTGCTTGGGAATCTGATCTTCATCATTGTCTGGCTCGAATGTCACCTCCAATGGGATGTGTTGTCGACAAGAGCTGGTCGGTGTACTAACCACATAAGACTCATCATCCAAACTAGATTCTATTTTTGTGAGGATAATAGGTGTATTCCTAGGGGCTAGGATGAATCTCCTGGTGGGTGGTAAGTATGGAGGCCTTCCACCTTGGGGACTCCCTCTGTACTTGCCTCTTCCTCATCCTAGTGGAGCTCAGGTCATCCTCCCCACTTGTTCGAATGGAGTAATGAACTTTGGGTGGAATGTAATCTTAGGCTCCACTTCTTCCCTAATGTCTATTTCTCGATCCATTTTCTTTTCTTTTTCTTTTTCTTTATCATTTCCTTTTTCTTTTCTTTTCTTTTCTTTCTTTATCTGTTACTCTTACATCAAGATTTTGACTAAATTCATGAGAATAGACTATTTATTTCTCGGGGAGATAGTAGGCCTCATCCTCATATATCCTGATCTCATGAACTGCAAAGGGCTTGAGATCTCTTTTGACACAATACTCGATTCCACCTCTTATGAACTTTATGAACTGATGTAAAGAGGGTGGAACAATGTTGTTCACATGTATCCATGATTTCCCAAACAAAGCAATGAAAGATGTATCGAAGTCTATAATGTGAAACTTGGATTCAGTCTTTCAATCCTCTATCTCTAAGGCCAACACAACAGAGCCTAAGACCCTCTCACCTTATTCATTGAATCCTTTCAACACCATCCTCTCTGTATGAAGTTTAGATATGTTAATCCTCAAGTAGGCAAGGGTTCTTAAACTCATAATATTAACTGATACACCCGGATCAACCAAAACTCTAAATAGCCTGAATCTACCAACTTCCACTAAAATGTAGAGGGGACAGTTGTTCTCGATCATTCCTAGAAGTAGGTCTTCATCTGTGAATGTAACTCCTAAGATCTACTTTGAGTAGCATGATTCCTCTTCATTAGCAGTCAGTTAAGCTAAGTATATCTCTAGATCAAGCAAGGCTTTTATTAGAGATTCCTTTATCTCTTTGGATAAGATAAGGGCATCTTATATGCTTAACTTAGTTGATAACTTTCTAAGATAAGCAAGGATGTTGTAATCAACTTTGGACTGGTCTTCCACAAGCATTTCCATAGGTGGAACATCTTGTGGAGAGGCTATCTGTTCATTGAAACTAATGACTTGTTTACCCATATCCTGAGGTGCTACCCTAAGAGGTAGAACTTTGCCACTTCTGAGGTTGACTTTAGTGACTTCTTGGAATGAGGGCTTTGTCATAAGTTCTCCTTGCTCATTGGGTATACCTACAGCTTTTCCTAAAGGATCCTTGGAGTCAGATGACTCCAAGTGAATCTCAAGAGGTGAACCCTGATGATTTAGAAAAGGAAAGTCCAATTCTGAATCAGATTGGGATTAATCAAATTTATTTGAGTTATTATTTTGACTTTGAGAGCTTTCAATTGGAATAAAATCAATAGCAATATCAGTAGTGAAAAAGATGTAAGTGGAATCAGATTTCTTCATTGATTTCTTTAATTTTGGGGGAGCAATATAGTAAAAAATCAAGTAAAGTAAGTGGAACGAAGGGTTTGGCACACTCATCCACTGATACAATGCTCCTGCTAGAGGTGGAGGAGCTGGTAAAGGTGGTAGTAGCTGCAACAGTGGGAGGAGTGCTAGACTCGAATGGTGGTTGTGCTATGGATCTATCCTTGCCAAGTGAGGTAGGCTGCCGCTACTTCTGATGGGCTGCCACCATCCTGGAGTTATCCCTCATAACTAGAAAACCTTCCTTGGTGTTGGAAGTTTGAGCTGATTTAGGCACCTGCAGAGAAAGTTTCTTAATTTTAGAAATGATCTTTTTAGAGGTACAGGATAAAGAGATATCCCAACCTTCTTTTATCTCAAGAGGATCGGAGATATCCCCAAGGATTACTCTAATTTAACCAGATGGTTATTCTACTAAGTATTACTTAGGGATAACTATAGCTCCTGACTTGTAGCTACGCTTAAGCGAATCTTTGAAGGTAATGCAATCATCAAAGACATGGCCTAACATGTGATGGTGGGGGTAGTAGTTAGGATCATCACTCATGCCCACTTCCTCCGGCTTCTTAGGCTCGAGCAGCTAAAAATCAGGCTTTTTCAAGAGATTCTTGAAGATCTTCCTAACTACCTCCCTCTTGAAAAAATATAATATTTTTAAGTTTTACAATAAGAATAGGTGAAAAATAGCTACATGATAGTGGATACTATTACCGTTGTTGAGTAGGTTGTTGTGGCGATAGTGGATGTTGTGGGGGCTGAGGTAGTGGAAGAGGAGGCGATAATAGAGGCTGCTAAAATCTGGGCCTCTCAAATTATGCTCTAGCTGGCTGCTTCCTCATATTGACAGCCACTACTATCCCAGGCTTCTTTTCAAACACTTTCGGAGGCTTGGGCTTAGATGACTAGTCTTAAAAGGGTAACTATTTGGCTTCCTCTTGTAGGTTGGTCACCTTGCTGATTAGCTTCTCAAATATCTTTATGGTGAATCCCTTAAGCATGATAGCGACCGGGCCATGGATATTCTTGAGTAGAATCTCAATGGCATGCTGCTCTTCCAGCTATGACTCGTATTTCATACTCAAGTTACGCCATCTAACAATAAAACCAATAAGGGACTGTTGGATTTTTATTTCTCTACAACCCTCTGCTGAGCTCCTACAAATCTCTTGATGAATAAATGCTCTAACTCTACAAAGGTCTTCACCAAACTGTTGGGCAGTTCGGCATACCAATCAAATGCTACCCCTAATAGGCTACTAATAAATAACTAAAAAAAAGTGTGTCATTGCCACCGACGTTGCAATAATTTGCTCTGAAGTGTGCTATGTGTTACCTTGGCTTCCCACTATCATCAAAGATCTTGAAGGATGGTGGCACAAAACCCTTGGGGTATTGAACGACATCAAATTCCTCCAGGTAGGGTCTACCCTTTGGAATAGATGAGCTCCCCTGGGCTTGCACCAATGCCTCCTTCACTTGCTACTCCACCATTTGCTTAATATCTTTTTTTCATTCATGGAGGTGCTATTGGTGACCTTCATATGCAAGCTACTAGCATCATCTTCCATGGGAGTGCACTTGGGATGATCTAGGGTATGAACTAGCTCAGGCTGATTGGCTTCCATGGGGGAAGGCTGTGAAACTAGGGCTTGGTTCTGCAAGGCTAGGACCATTCCAATCAACTCCTCTACCCTCTTCTCCATCCTGTCTATCTGATCCTTCTGCTTGATTTATTAGAGAAGGCATTGAGTTGAGTCTAATGCCTCACCTTCCTCAACTATAATGCCTTTCTGGCTAAGCTGCTCCCTATGCAGGGATCCTCAGGTATCAACCATGTGGCTTCTGCTAGATCATCTAACATGTCATCATCATCGACATTAAACTCTACTCTCCTCCATCTGCCTCACCACGACATGATAGTCCTCCAGAATGTCATTCAAAAAATGGTCATCAACTCGACCCTGCTCTACTGGAACATAGGTTGGTTGATGACTAACTACTAGACTTAGCTATGTAGAAGCTATGCACTAAATACTCTATACTAGTGGAGTACTTTCCCTGACTGACTCAACTGCTATAGGGACTACCTAGGTATCCCCTCCCCTCTTCTCCTCAATTATTGTGGTGGAGGAACCACGACATTTTTGGGTCGCCACTCCTTCTTTACCACTGTTGGGATGGAAGGTCGAGTAGGGGAGCTCAGCCTCACCTCAACGAGTGGAGTAGATGGAGTGGGATCCTTAGTCCATAGTCGAATCACAAAAGGAGAAGCTCTCTCTCCACATGGGGACTTATGGAACTTAGTGGGGCCTGTAGATGGTGGGACCTGAACTGGTGAAGGTGGACGGTGAGTGAAGTAGTGTAATGTGGGTGACACCAGCTGCCTCTCTACTAGAGATCTCTATCTAAGATTGGTGGTACCGATAAAGACAATACGGCCAGAATGATCGGCTCTGTCAGCATGCCAATCAAGAAAATCCATCAAAGGGAGGCCGTCAACTGCCTAGTGAACCTCCTCCTCTCTCTCTTGCCTACTTGGGTAGTCACCATGGCCTCAGTGTCCCTCTCTCAGTAAATCTGATCCCTAACACTTCTAGGGATCAGTCTCCTCAAGCCATGCAAAGTACCAGACTTCGAGCATCCGTAGGCTCTCCCAACTCTATGGAGCATAGACTGTAGACTAGCATAGGGCCTCCTCCTCTCCCTAACTAGTGTCTCATACTCTACAGGAGGTGGGGGTAATGCAGCAATCCTCTAGTAGTCCTCATCTCCCTCTGAAGCTGAAAGGGGATGAAACCTACTGCCACCCAAGAGTAGAGAGGTCTCGCAGGGGAAACCCTCCTCAGCAACATGGGAGGCTTCATCTACCTCCTTCACCACACACTCATACTGGCTCTTGATCTTGCAATTCTTGTTGTGGAGTTGCGTCTTAGTGAGTGGGTCCAGATGGCAACTAGAACCAACCTGAAAGGTGGGGAGACTATCTCAGAGGCTAAGATGGCCTTCCCCTTCAGAGCAGGGGGAACCACAGAGGTGGTACTAGCCCATGCTGGAACTGCAGTAGGGGCAACTGACTAAACTGGAAAAACTGGTTGAACTGGCAACATAGGCAGGGGAACCTCAACAACTTTTCTCCTCAAAGAGAGGAACTTAGAATCCGATTGCAGGTCAAACAGTAGGAGTGCTTCTTACTTTTCACCTCATATTTACTAACAGTGGTGAGGACTGGTCCCTTACAGGTGAATTTGAAATGCTCAAAGCAAAGTCTAAACTCGATGAAGGGGTATGGTCTGATCTAGGGCCAAATCCACACTGGAAGAGAATGAAAAAATTAGCTTGCCGGAAGACATGACAAAAGACTGACTGTACGAAGGAAGAAAGAAGGCGGGCTGGTATCTCTGCTGCACAGCTAGAAAAAGAGAACCGGATTAGACTCTGCTTTGATGTTAACTTGAATTGTTGATTTTGATTTTGAATTGGAATACACATTCAACAAATTTGATTATGTTAAATGGGATTCAATTCATGTTGGAGAGATTTGAAAATTTTTGGGGAAGAGGCTTTTGTTTTGTGGTTTATTATTGTCATTTAGTTTTGATTTAATTTTGAAAGAGGAACTCTCATTTAATAAATTTGGTTATGTTAAATGGAGTTGGTTAATTTCATTTGAAAAGGGTTTTAAAATTTTTGGAGGAGGGATTTTATTTTGGATTTGCTGTTGATGTTTTATTGATTTTAATTTCGAATAAGAACCCTCATTTAATAAATTTGATTATGTTAAATGAGAGAAGTGGGTTAGCTCACCTCTACTTGGCTCATGTTTGACCCAACTAGCTTTGGGTTAGGTGAGCTAGTGATCCTCATGTCCATTTGGAGCTAGGATGGCCGACAAGGGTATAAGAGTGGGTTTGACCATCCAAGAATTGGTTTTGTCCCATTTGGAAGGGTTTACCCAATAGGTAATGGGTCAAATTGGGTTGGACTTAGGTTGGGTTGGTTTGGGCTGACCCATGGTGACCCAAGGGTGGGTCATGCCAAGTTTGAATGGGTTTGGAGTTGATTTGGTTAGGTTTGGCTTAATTTGACCCATGTAGGTCAAATTGGGCTAGGTTGGGTTAGGTTAACCAATTGGTCAAATTCGGTCAAACTAGGGCTTGGGTCAAGTGAGCCTAATTGGTCAATTGAATTGGTTTTGGGTTGAATTGTGTTTGATTGAGTTTGATTGAGTTTGATAATTGATTTAGGATTGATTGATGGCTTTGATTGTAATTGATTTATATTTAATTGGATTTTGGCTCATTCAGACATTTTGGGTTCAAATGAGCTAGCTTGGGTTAATCAAATTGATTTTGGTCAATGGGTTCGATTGGCTTGATTGTAGAGTTTGGAAGAGTTTGGAATGAAGGTTTAAAAGGTTGGGGTGCTTTTATGAAAATCAATTGGATTTAGTTGGATTGAAGAAATTTTGGTTAAGTCCATAGGGTTGGCTTAAGGGATTAAGGTAGATTTAGGTTATGGGTTTTAATCATTTAGGTTGGAGCTTGGATATGAATTGGAATTCAATTGGGATTGGTTGAATTGATTTGAGGTTTGGTTTTGGCTGAGGAGGTAGGCATAGGCTTGGTTTAGACCATAGGATGGGTAGGTTTCCTTGGGTCCTAATACATAGCCTAAACCTATGGCAAGTCCTCCTAAGCATCTAGGTTTGGGTTAAGTGTTCACTTAGCCAGTAGAAGTGTCCTATGACTACGAAAGTCTTAGTGTCTAGAAGACTTCGAGGTTTAAGATGAGAAGCTTGAATCCTCACTCCAAAAGTGAGGTCAACAAGCATTCTTCTAGTTGATAAGACTAGATGGAGTCCAAGAGAAACTTGGATTATGGAGGTCAACCTTTGAGTCTGAAGGTTTTTGTTTAACAAAATCTAAAACTAATTATATGGAGTGTAGTTTTAGTTGTAGAGGTTCTAATGGTTGGGTTGTGACATTGGGTGATCAAGTTATTAAAAAGACAAAATGTTTTAGATATCTCAGGTTTATTGTTCAAAATTATCGTAACATAAATGGGGATGTTATTAGTAGATATTAATTTTGATGGTTGAAGTGGAGGAATGCATCTAGCCTACTGTGTGATAGAAAGAAAGTATTGCTTAGACTTAAGGAAAATCTTTATAAGATGGTGGTCAGACCTGCAATGATTTATGATGCTAAATGTTTTCTAATAAAATATTAACATAAAAATTAAATAAAATGTTCCAGAGATCAGGTTGCTAAGGTGGATAAGTGGATTTACTCTTAGAGATAAAATGTCGAATGAATATATTCGTGGAAATGTTGGTGTAGCTCCAGTGGCAGATAAGATTAGAGTGAGTCACCTTAGATTGTTTTGTCACATAAATCATAGGCCATCCGATGGCACAATCAGGAGAATAGATGATTAATTTTGCCATATATTAAGGAAGGAAAGGGTAGACCAAAAAATACTTGGTTAGGTTATATAAAACATGACCTTAGTTCATTAGAATTAAATGACAATTTGATACTTAATAGGACACAATGGAGAAGAAGGATTTATGTAGCCAACCCCACATAGTGCGATAAAGGCTTGTTGTTGTTGTTGTTGCAGAGGATGTTTCTAACATGTTTTTGCGTGTTCATAAATTTAATAAGAATTTTTAGAAATCATTTTATCTATAAATTCAGATAATAATTAAAATCTTTATTATTTTTAATCTTCTAGATATATTTAATATTTTTTAAAAAAATTTTAAATAAATTATAAAAGCATCAGAGGTATCTTTGAGAATTTTCATAGGAATTAAAATATTTATATGTTGTTAATAATTTTTAACTTAAATACCCATATTTATCAAATTTATCATTTTGGCTCTCGTAGGTCCAAAGTTGTGTTTATGATAATTATAATATGTTATTTATTAGATGGCCTAATTTAATAAGAATTATATAATATAATTAATAATTTTTAAAAATGAAAATACTTATTTTTCCAACCTAAATTACATTAAATACTTTTAAAATATAAAATTTTGTTTAGATTCATTATTACAAGTAATTCAAAAATAATAATTAAAAAACAATAATATTATTAAATCACTCAATTCTATTTTGAGCCTCATTAGATTAATTTTAATTTTTAATAGATAGTTTCTAATTAGTAAAACCCTGCACTTTATACCTAGATTTTTTTTCTACTTGTTTAAACTTATTTATCCTCAATTGTTCATAACATGCTTAAACACTTAAATCATATACCTAATAATTGATGATTTCAACTATTTTTATCAGATTGATGTATTTACAAGCATATGAAGTGATGCAAACACTCTAGGTTAAAATATATCCTATTAAAACTAAGACATAATCTAGTTATGATTAAATGATTATTATTAGTAGGTAATATGTCAACCAAAAATAAAAATATTATAATCATAATCATACTTTGTATGCTCATTTAAGAAGTTTAATTAGCATAAAGTCTATCACTTCATTTGATAAAAAGGTGATATGTCTTGTGATGACCATACTCTTATAAATGACTTAGCTTAGTGAGTCATTGAGATTAGATGAATTAACCTAAAGGTACACTTACTTTTACATAACTTTGGTGTATGATAATTTAAAACCTATTAACAACCTAACATTGCTAAAACGTAGTTAGGTCACCTTGTTAAGAAAATCCTTTGATGCTCGAGATAAGGTTAGTTTGATTGCAGCTAAAATTCAAGATTCGTTATTATGATTACTTTGTGATATATTACATTTCTTTAGTGTTTTATAATATTAGGATAGAGATAGTCTTCCTACAGGTACATGATGGAATTAATCAAAAGTTTCACTGAGAGGTGTCCTCTAGTGTTATTAATCAGAGGAATACAGTGACGTCATTAGCTAGCACCACTAACTCACACAAAGGACTTGGAAAAGACATCATATTTAGAGCAATCAACCCAGAGATAAGTTTTGAGCATAAAGATCGAATAAAAGAAGATGACCCAAAGCGCCTACACTTAGGCGAGATTTCAAAATCCCTGTGACTTCTTATCAAAGATTTGAATACTCATAACCCACTTTGGCAACTCCTTTAATGGTTTCAATTGTTGATTTAGTAGAATCCATCTAAAATAAGAAATGCTTTAAATGTCTACTACCTATGAAGGCTAATGGTGTCCACAATCGCTCTAAGTATTATGCTTATCACCAAGACCATGGACATGACATTGAAGAATGTCATTACCTGAGAAGCTTAGTTGATGAGTTAATAAAAGCAGATAAGCTCAAGGAATTCACCAGTAGAAAGAATAAAGAACTTACCAAAATATGTAATGAACCCACCATAACAAATGCAATCTATATCACAGGAGTCATACCAGCTATTTTCAGAGGTGGCAGAGAGTCTTTGAGAAAATAAAGATTCAAGCGACTATGATATGAAGACATTAACTTTGCAGCCATGGTACGTACATTGCATATCCCCCATAGTTTTTATAAGTTTCTCAGAGAAAGACAAATCTTCCATTTGTAATCCATGCAACGATGCTATCATCATCACGATGTTAATCTCCAATTATCAAATTGGGAGTACACTGATCGACATAGAAGCTTAGCCAATATTAGTTTTAAGTTTGTCTTTAATAATTGGTATTAGCGAGTTCTAAACTCACACCTTCTAGAGGATTGCTATATGACTTCTTAGGAGAAAGAAGAGAGATGAAAGGGTCACTATTGTAATAGCTGACTTTGTTGTAGTAGTGGCTCCTGCCACCTATAACACCATCTTCGGCCGACAACAGCTTAATACATTCAGGGAAGTGGTATCAACCTACCAATAGCCACCAAATTTTTTGTAAGAGGTGAGGAGATCACTATCAAAAGAATTTTGAATAAATCCATAACTTGCTACTTGAGATCCGTATGCGGGTTGAGTAAAGAAGATGAATTTTTGTAATCAGATGTCGCACAAACCATAGTCAAAGTTCTTGACAAAATAGAAATTATTTCTACCGCACAAGACCAAAGGTGAGTCTTCAGAGTTAACTCAATTTTTCCCCGAGAGAAAGCAGCTCTTATTCAAACTCTCTTGGATTATCTTGAGGTATTTGCTTGGACCATAGCGAAAATATTAGATATCAATATCAACATCATTGATCGATATTTTTTACCCTTATACGCAAGTGCACGTGTTGGCTTAAATAATACATAATGAATATAGTATCATTCTCATGAAGATTAGAGCAAAATTAGATATTAATTTATATTAAGTTAAGTTCTAATCTTTTTAAACCTAGTTTTTATCCAATAAAATTCAAATGCTTAATTAAAATTTATATCCACTATTTTGCAAGATAATAAAAAAGGAAAATTTTAATATTTTTATAGAAAATATGTAGATATTTTCTTAATTATAAAATAAGTACTCTAAATTTATGAAATCTTTTAGACAATATATTATATTAATTATGCAATGGATTAATTTAAAATTTGTAGTGTCAACTAAGAGAAAAAATGTTATGCTCTTTATCTCTAGTCAAGTATAACCAAACCAGTCATTTTATCCAATTTTTTATCTAGTGCCAAGTAAATTTTGATTGATTGTTTTACCCATATTTCCCTTTAAGTGATTACAAATCCTAAACATTATCTTATATTTAATAACATTTAGCTATCCTGACATATCTAGCACATTAATGATTATTTAGTACATTTGTTTATCTTTTTTTCTACTTATTCTTATAGGATTCTACCAATTTCTCTAGATCACACTTATTTTTAAAATAAATGGCCAGATTACAAGTAAATGAAGCATGGAAAGAAGCCAAATACATTTTCATTAAGAATATGAATAATTTTCTTATATTAATTCATAGAACATAGTCTAATACAACACACACAACTAAATCTCACATAAATTCAAAGTTTACACTCTTAGTTCAACATTCTAGAAGTAAAACACAAACACAATACATAAATGCGTGTAGAAAATACTAAATAATACAAGAAAAAAGAAAGAGTAAAAGGAAAGAGTGCACCGGTGAATTCTCTCCCTTCATTGTGTATCCTTCTCTTTAATCTCCTGATTGTAATCTCCTTCATAGACTTTATACATAAGCACACATAACATATGCAACACATAGTACTTGGAGTGTCATTCTCCAAGTGTTGTCACTGCACTCTCACATACTCTCAGTAAACTCTCTCACAAAAAAACTCTTTTGCCACTGCTTAACTTCCCCTATTTATAGCCTTTAAAATCCCTCTAGTAGTTTTCACTCTATTCCTCCTAAAACCACTTCGACTACTTTCAAAAACTGCTCTGGTTAGGCCATAGTGCCACGGTACTAGTTTTGTAGCGTCTAGGCACTATGGCCTCTAATGTTTTTGGCTTCAAATTTTTTATTCTAGCTCCTTGGCGTTGGGTCTGACACCTCGGCATTGAGTCAACTACCTCGGTGCTACAAATTTAACGTCGTGGTGCTTTTTTTTTTTCTATTTTTGCATAGCTTTTTCTTCTGCATTTTCTAGATTTTCTGCATTTTTTTTAGATTTTATGCATTTTTTTAATAAGAGATTTTTTGTCATAAACACTTAAAATTATGAAAATAAATTATAAAATAAAAAAAAGTTTACTTAAAAATACATGTTAATTTAACTAAACTTTTTCACTTATCAAACACTCTCAAACTCAAATCATTACGTCCCCAAGTAATCATATATATTTTCATGAATCCTTAAATTTATTTGGTAGCAAAATATTTAGAATTTAAATAATAATTTTAATTGAAGAATAAATTTACAAGATTTATTATTAAATATGACAAATAACTTAACCATAATAACTTAAATTCTTACTCAAACTAATATTTTATTTGAGTGAAAACATTTCAATGCTTAATATTAACATAGTTGGTTCTTTTATATTTTTGTAAATTTTAACTATTATAAATAGTCATCAGTTAATATTTAAATAATCATAACATGAATTCCTTTTTTGAATTTAGCACATTACTTTAATAACTTCATTGACTTTGTTAGATAATTGGGAGAATTTCTAAGTATTATTATTGTATGATACTCAGCCTCAAGTGTTTTCTTCCCATCCCTTTTTTTTTTCTTTTTTTCATGAAAAGTTCACATTATTAACTTTGTAACCCATACTTATTATTTATGTTCATACACTTCTATTCTCTTTATATGTCTAACATATTTCAAACGAATTATTATTTTTCACTAAATGGGATAATCTCTAATTAATACTAATCAAAATTATGTTATTGAAATACTAGTGACTTCTATTTATTTGAAGCTAATTATCACAATTCAATAAGAATCTCTTATGGGTGGTGTGTGTAAGAAATTTCTTAACTCATTTGAAATTACTAATTTTTATAAGAAATATTAGTTATTAATAGTATAAGTTATAATTCATTATTTGAAAATTTAAATACAAGTTCTATCTTTTAAATTAAAATATTATTTAATTAAAATTTATTTTCAAAGTTTTACATTTTAAATAAAATTTTAAGTTTTAGAATATAACACACAACTATCAAGGACAACTAATACTTATAAACTTTCACTACTTAAACTAAATAAATGTGATAATTAAAATACTATATTGCACTAGTTCTATATAATGAAACACTTCAACTTTGTATACTTTTAGACTTCAAATAACAAGAAAACTATCTCTCTCACTCCCCCAAACTCATATATAACTATAATAAAATAATGAAACACACATAAAATAAAGGACATGAACTCCTCATTTTTTTTAATTTGCTTCTTCTAACTCTTTCTCATCTACTTTCTCAACTTTTTTTAACAAATATTTAATTTTATAGGAACTTTTAACAAAACAAAATAATGTTTCAATAATATCACACTTTCACACTAGATGCAATAATAACAAATCACATGAATACACGCTAAATCAAACAAATATTGGGTTGCCTCCCAAGCAACACTTAGTTTATAGTCTTCAACCCGACTATATCAAGTTTTCCTAATTTGGATGAACAAATTTGATAGGTACATTATGTCAATAAGCATCCAATTCATAACTTTTCTAATAATCCTCAAGAATTTCATCCACTCTTTTTTCCTAACATCGTCAAAATTCTTAAAAATTAGAGTTAGTAAAGATGATGATTCACTCAAGTAGGCAAACTTTAAATTACTAGGTAATGATTTTAACTCCAAATCCAATGTCTTTAAGATAGATGACTTAAGAGTACTAACAAACAGTTCTAAAAACTCACATTTTTCTTCAGACTCCCTAGGGGTAGATCTAAGAAATGGATTATCCGCATTCTCTTGCTCGTCCTCAATTATGACTTATTCTAATAAATTTTTAAGCATTGATATCTCTAACTCCTCAATCACACTTTTTTAATTAATCTTGGAAAATTTTTTGCCTAAATATTTTTGGAGTCTTTGAGGGAAAGGTGGAGGTGGTCTCTCTCATTTTCCTAAATGCCTCTCTCACAGCTTCCTTTTTTTCATTAATTTTATTTTTCTTTTATCTTTTTCTTTATAACATGTTCTAAACTTTGAATTTCAATTTCAAGTTTATCATCATCAATCTTTACCTCTTATAGGTCTTTTTCACCTCTAAATTTTATCTCATTATCTTACTCTTTATCCATTTCCTTAAGATTGATTTCTGTATCACAAGATAGACTATCCTGAGGTCTATTTGCAAGATTATTAGACAATTGTTCTAGTTGGATTTTTAATTTTTTTATAGAAATGGTTTGACTTTGTAATTTGATTCTAATTTGCAATAATAAGTCTTCAAGTTCATTTTATGGAGGATACTCTAATGGGACTATAGTCATATAATTGTTAACATTATTAAAATGCATATTACTCCAATTTTTATTAATCTCAATTTGATCAAAGTTTAAATTTTCATTATTTCATGACAGATTAGGATAATTCCTCCAACTTAGATTATATGTGTTTGATAATGGATCATTGAATCTATTTGCTAAATAGTTAAATATTTCTCCACTTAAATCACTATGATAATTTTTTTAATAATTTTTCTACAAAGTCATTCAATTTTTAAGTTCAATGCTAATAATTTCATAGTTTTTTTCTCTAAGCATCCAAAGTTTAGCACAACTTTGGTTTAAAATTACAACAACAATGCACTAAACAAGTACAAGATAATTCACACTTAATATTTAATAAAAATATTGAATTAAAAACATTTTAGCAAGACTAAAAATTACTAATTTACTTCCAATCCCCAGCAATGATGCCAAAAACTTTATTAGTGCTTTTTACTCTTATACGCAAGTGTACGTGTCAAATCAAGTAATATAAAATCAGTAGAGTATCATTCCCACAAGGATTATGACAAAATTAGATATTAATTTATATTAAGTTAAGTACTAATCTTTTAAAACCTAATTTTTATCCAACAAAATTCAAATGCTTAAATAAAATTACTATCCATTATTTTGCAAGATAATAAAAAGATAAATTCTTATATTTTTATTTTTTTATAGAAATATATAGTTATTTTCTTAATTTTAAAATAATATAAATTTATGGAATCTTTTGGACTATATATTATATTAAACTATATGGTGGATTAGTTTAAAATTTGTAGTGTCAACTAGGAGCAAAAATATTATACTCTCTATCTCTAGACAAGTATAACCAAACTAATCCCTTTACCTAATTTTCTACCTAGTGCCAAGTAAATTTTGATTAGTTTCTTTACCCTAAGTGATTGCAAATCATAAAAATAATCATATATTTAATGGCTATTTAGCTACCCCGGCCTGTCTAACACATTAATGATTATTTAGTGCATTTATTTGCCTTTTTCTACTTGTTCTTCTTAGATTTCATCGATATCTCTAGATCACATTTATTTTTAGCATAATAATTGGCCAAATAACAAGTAAATCATGCATGGAAAGAACCAAAACACATTTTCATTAAAAGAATGAATAACTCTCTTATATTAATTCACAAAATATAGTCTAATGCAACACACACATCCAAATCTTACACAAATTCAGAGTTCACACTCTTAGTTTAACATTCTAGAAAGTAAAACACAAATATAACACATAAATATGTGTAAGAAAGAGTGCACTAGTGAATTCTCTTCCTTCATTGTGTATCCTTCTCATTGATCTCTTGATTGTAATCTAATTCACACATAACACATGTAGCACACAATACTTGAAATGTCACTCTCCAAGTGTTGTTACTGCACCCTCACATACTCTCACTAAACTCTCTCTCAAAAAAAAAAAGAAAAAAAACTCATTTAACACTGCTTGACTATCCCTATTTATAGTCTTTAAGTCCCTCTAATAGTTTTCACTCTATTCCCCTTTGAAACAGCTTTGACAATTTTTTCAATTGCTTTTTGGAACTATTGAAATTGCTCTAGTTAGGCTGTAGTACCTCAGCGCTAGTTCTATAGCACTTAGGCACCATGGCCTCTGTTTTTCTACATTTTTTATTTTTTGTATTTCTTTTTTTTTATAAGACATTTCCTGTCATGAACATTTAAAAATATAAAAATAAATCATAAAATAATAAAGTTTTTACTTGAGAATACATGCTGATTTAACTAAACTTTTTCACTTATCAAACACTTGTCATCGCCTCAATGTCCACAAAAGATGTTCAATCAATAAAGCAGAAAATAAAAAAGACAACAACATTACTTATCAAACCCATCAAAGAGGAAGTCACCAAGCTACTCAAAGCTAACTTTATTAGAGAAATACAGTAACTAAAATGGGTGTCAAATATGATAATGGTACAAAAGTCAAGTGAAAAGTGGAGAATATAAATTAACTTCATTAACTTGAATTTAACAAGTCCAAAGGATGGGTATCATCTTCTTCAGATAATTGTATTCATCGACTCAGTATCTGGTTACTCGGTAATGAGTTTCTTAGATGCATTTTCAAGATACTATTAAATACAAAATGCATCATGTCAACTTAGAAAATATGTCATTTATAATCGAGCAAGGATGCTATTGTTATATAGTAATGCCCTTTGGGTTGAAGAAGGCATGGGTGACCTATTATAGAATGTTGAATCTTATGTTCAAGCAGCAAAAAGGAAGAAACATGGAGGTTTATATCAATGACTTGTTGGACTGCTTATTTAATATATTGAAGATCTCAAGAAAAACTTGACCACTTTGAAGAAGTGCACTTTTGGTGCTAAGTTAGACAAACTCTTGGGATTTCTAATTACCCCCAAAGGCGAAAAAAAAAAAGAAAAAGTGAACACTGATAAAGTGAGTGTAATAATTGAGATGCCTTCATCAAGATCAATGAAAGATGTTCAATGACTCACAAAAATAGTCACTAGATTAACAGGTTCATTTCTAAAATAGAAGAATGATGCTCACCATTTTTTAAAATCTCAGGGGAGCTAAGAGATTCAAATGGACTTCATAATGTTAGAAAGCTTTCTATAACCTAAAGAATGAACTTGCATAACCTCTATTATTGCAAAGTCCAAAGAAAAGAAAAAACTTACTATTATACTTAAGGGTTGGAGAAAACTCAATCAGCTCCATCCTTATTCGGGAGGAAAATAGAAAGTAGTGGCTTATCTACCATGTTTGCAAATCTCTATAAGATATCAAGTTAAACTACCCATCATAGAAAAACTCATACCCACACTCATTATCATAGCTAGATGGCTTTGACTATACTCCCAAGCATATTTAATCCAGGTCGTCATGGATAATCCACTCAAATTTGTACTCACTAAGTTCAATCATCCCATGAGGCTATTAAAATGGTTTGTGAATTGAGCGAGTTTGATATATCTTACTTGCCTTGGATGGCCATCAAGGCTTAAGCACTCATAGTTTTTCTCATCGATTTCTACATTTCAAATAATGTCTAGGTTAACCCAAAACATTTATGCAAATTATACATGGATAGATCCTTAGGCAAGCAAAGCATGGGTGCCGATATGGTGTTAAAAGCTTAGTCAGGATCACAATAATGATGTCAGTCAATTTTGATTGTAAATTAATGAATAATCAATCAGAATATGAAGTTCTACTTACCAGATTGAAGTTCACCTGAGAACGTAAAGTTTCACATATTGTGGCTTATTCTAATTCACAACTAGTGATAAAGAAAGTTAATAGGGACTATGAGTTCAAAGATGAGTCATTGCAAAAATACTTACACAAGGTGAAAAGTAGAAATTGGATTGTTGGAATACTTCAAAATTGAGCAGATACCCATAGACCAAAACCAACTCACTAATCTATTATCCAAGGCAAGCAGAATCTGGGAGTACTTTGTCATACAACTTGCCCAACTAAATACAAAAGAAGAGGAACCGATGCAAGTGGAATATAAACACTCACTAAGTTGGATTGATCCTATTAAAATATACTTACATACTGGGAAGGTCGAAGAGGCTACCAAAGACTTGTGGAGATTTAGGATAAGGACCACCCAATACTTGCTAATTAAAGGTGAGTTATTTCGAAGATCAGTGACTTTGCTTAACCTTAGATGTGTACAAGAGATTTAACAAAATATGGTTCTTGAGGAAATACACTCAAGAGAATGTGGTAGCCATTTAGGAGAAAGAGCGCTTGTATATAGAGTCTTAAAATAGTGATACTTTTGTCCCATGCTCATAAAATATACAGAGGTATTTGCTAAAAGGTGCTTATAGTGCTAAAAATTGCCCCACTTCAACAACAGCCACCACAAACTCTACAGCCTATTTCAAGTCCTTGGCCCTTCACCTTTTAGAGAATGGATCTGATAGGCCCTCTATCAATAGCTAGTAAGGAGAGGAGGTTCTTTCTTTTCATGATCAACTACTTCGGCAAATGGATCAAAGTAAAATCACTTACCAAGATAACCACCAATATATAGAAATTTTATTTGGACTTATACTATTTGCAGGTATGGGTTTTCCATGTTACTCATCATAGACAATGGGCCATAATTCGCTAATAGGGTATTAAAATACTTTTGCAAATTTTAAGGAGTACAATTAAAATTCATTCAATATATCACCCTCAAAGTAATGGCCAAGTAGAAGTGGTTAACAAGAAGATCCTCAATTTATTAAAGAAAAAGGAAGAAGGTGTCAAAGCCAAATGGGTTGATACATTACTCATTATACTCTAGGCCTTTATTACCCCTCCCACCAATGAAATAAGCCATTCCCCATTCACATTGTCACATGGAATAAAAGCTATATTACCTATTGAGTACGAGCCCCACAGCCAAAGGGCCTTAGCAATGGAAAGATTGGGAGATAATATTGGCGAGTGGGAGGGGTGAACTCCAAAGCAATGGAAGGTACACTCAACATGCTCAAAGAATTAAGGATTGAAGCATCACTGAGGAAAGAGAAAATAAATAGATAAATGACAATATACTATAATTGTAATGTAAAAGAGAAGCATTTCAAAGGTGGCAACTTAATATTGAAGAAATTTGATGTAATAGCTTGGTAAAATGCCTTAAGTAAACTCTCCCACACATGGAATGACTCTTACATTATCAAGAAGCAAGTCAATCCCAGGGCATACCAATTGCTGACTCACGAAGGACAAAACTACCATACACCTAAAATGTTAGAGATCTTAATAATTTTTATTCTTAAAGCGGGTAATATTTTTTTTTCTATTATCATTATTATTATAAAGTTACATCCAAAAAAATTTATACTCTATTTTACTCAGATTACTACCTTAACTAAATGCTAAAAATGACATAGTGAAATACAAGGAATAATACTTTGGGAGCTATGTAACGACTCAGAATACTTCACATGCCATTTTTGTCCTAAGAAAAATGTTCCATCCGACAAGCTAGAAAGAGCTTCCATGTGAAATCCAAAAATTTGGTGCACTATTTCTTTCTCAAGAATAATATAGTCAAGTAGGCAATCTATGAGTTAAAATTATTAAGATTTTTCAAAATTTAATATAACATAAAGACCAACACTCCATGTGATTGGTAACTCATGTGTATGATTGACACCTTGAGAGGTCAACAACTATTAACTAAAAGACCAACTCTTCATATTTAGCAATTAAAAAAGACCAACACTTCATGCGGTTGGAAACTAATATATATGATTGACACCCCAAGTTGTTGGCAACTATTAACTAAACGCCCAACTTTTCATAGTTAAAAAAAAAAAAAAAAGACCAACATTGAGTGCGATTGGCGACTCATGTGTAAGACCGACATCACGAGAGGTCGACAACTATTAACCAAAAGACTAACTCTCCACAATTGTCAACCAAAAAAGATCAACACTCCATGTGGTTGGTGACTCATGTGTAAGACTAACACCCCAAGAGGTCATTGACTATTAACCAAAAGACCAACTCTCCATAGTTCGCAACCAAAAATGAGCAACATTCCAAGCAATTGGAGCTCATATATGATACTAATGTTTTGAGAGATCGATGATTATTAACTAAAATCCTACACACCATAATTGATAAAATAAGAATCAACCCTCATGGTTGGCGATAAGAAAATTATCGAACCTGTCGTGATTGGTGACCACAATGGAATGACTTCCTACAATTGAAAATTAAATGCATCCCATAGTTGACATTCATAATCTCCCTAAGTTTGAGACAAAGTATTCACACAATGGCGAGAACAATGTAAACAAAGAAAATAAACTCTTACCTAAGAAAATCCAATGAGCCACCACAAAGAAACAACTCTCACAGTAATTCAAGTAAAAACATTTACAATTATCAATGCACTCAACAAAAAAAAGTGATTACTTTTATTCACAAGAAAAACTTTAACAAAAGTGAAACTATGAGATACATAGTAATTTCTTTTCTCGTGACTTGTCAAAAAAAATGAATGAAAAAAAAGTTAACTTGTGCTGCCTTCATTGTCATCCCCATTAGAATCCAAAAAAGTGAGTACATTAAAGAAATCCAAAAACTTAGCATCCAACTGACCATGTTTTATCAAATTAGCAAAAATAAAGTCACTGCTCTCCTTGAATTTTTGTTATAGTAAGTTGCGGTACTCGTCAGAATCAAGAAAGCTTGTGAACTCTGGTTCCATTTTCTAAAATTCCTCTATTCAATGAGTGTTTTTCTTCCAATTCTTTGTTCACCTCAGCAAGGTGAGTCAACTCTAAGATTGCCTTATTCTCCTCCTACTCTTGTCGAGTTGTCTTTGCCTAAAGTTCAAATAACTTGGCTTTGGATGACTTAAGCTCATCTTTCATATTCGCCAATTCAGAACTCGCCATGGACAAGTCCTTCCTCCTAATGAAAAACTTTCTACAGATCTCCCAGGTCAATTGTCACGCCATCACTTGAGTAGTCAATAATGAAGGACATATGACTATTAAGAGTTCCCTCAAGAAGCTCATTAAGTTCTTTGAAGAAAATCTTCTGTTTGAGCTTGAAGGCCTGATTGGTCAGCTTGTACATATTAGGAATATAATTATTGGCAACATACTCCTCCTCCTTCTCTTCAAGCTCACTTTTCTTCTTCTTGAGATGTCAAGGAGTCGAACTTGTAGCCCTCTTTCTAGATTTGTTAGGAGTTGTACTTGGCTCAGCCTCATCAGCAACCCTGGTGGGAGCAGACTTGTCATCACCCTCCTCACGTTCACCCTCCTCTAAGAATAAAACTATAAAGAGATCGAGTGAAGGGGATGCTGAAGTCTCAACTACTAAAAATAAGTTAATAAAATAATTAGAATGGGCAAGCAAAAGGATGATGTCAAAACTACATGGGATGATGAAGTACATACCAAGGAGGATACTAGTGACTCGATCGAAATGAAAATAATAATGGATATTCAAAGTTTTTTTGGTCACTTTCTCTAGCATCTCTCCTTCACCTGAGCATTAACATTGGAAGCGGTTGCCTTGCTCACTGGAAAGAGAAGGAAAATAGTTGGTACTATCCATGGTGATAAGCTGTTGATTAACAAGAGATTAGAATGTCACTTCCTCACTTTTTTCACTAGGCCGCAGATCTTCCTCAAGATCACCGGAAATTGGATGGTCCCATGGTGACCCTTCACCAAGAAGACGTTGAAAAAAATGCATAGGCTCCATGATAACTCCTGTTCATGTAGGAATAAGATAAAAGTTGAGATACTTGTCACTGAGTTTAGTAGGACTTGGGCATGAATGAACCCTTAAAATTTCAGAAAAGAGAAGGAAAATGGTCGGTACTAGCCATGATGATAATCTTTTGATAAATAAGAGATTAGAATGTCACTTCCTCACTTTATTCACTAGGTCACAGATCTTCATCAAGAACAGTGAAAACTGGATGGTCCCATCTTGGTGATGCTTCACCAAGAAAATGTGGCCGAAAATGCATAGGCTCCATGACAACTCTTGTTCATGTAGGAATAAGATAGAGGTGGAAATACTCGTTACTGAGTTGGTAGGACTTGGGAAAGAATGACCCCATAAAAATTCAAAATCTCTACCCACTCATTAAGAAGAGAGAGTCAGAAGTTGAATCTATAGTGGTCTAGAGGGATGCATAGCTAGTGGAACCAAATCGAGTTAAACAACTCATACTTGTTAGCCACTCGCACTAAGAAGTCAGGATTTCTTGTGTAGTAGCCATGAAAAATGTAAGTCACCAACATTGACTCAAGGTTGAGCACCTCTTTGGCCTCAGTTTGCATGAACACAATTGCTCGTTCCTCAGAATCGCCATTTACATCAATAAAAAAAAGTAGTCTCAAAATTGAGAGGGGGTAAATTTTCCTTCTATAGCCAGAGAAGTCTAGGTACATCAAGAGAAGGGATCAAGCCAAAGGTAATGTGATTATTCATAACTATGTAATACTTTTTTAAAAATTCATTAAATGCTTAAAGCTAATTATCATTTCCATTCTTCTGTTGTTTTTGTGAGTCGCCTCTACAAGGAGCAGAAGAATCAATGAGTTAAATATATATCCAAATATACGAGCATGTTAGACCAGCCTTCATAATAAGCCATCATCAGAATAATATTGAATCTATAAAAATGAGCTACTCAATAATAAAGTCTCGTCACACATATTGTGGGTCAAAGAAGAAAGCTCAAACAATGAAGTATGGAAGCTGGCTACATATGCAGACTCCAATGTGGCTGCTGAGTGACTAAGGAACACCAGACAATCTAAATGACCAAAGTTCAACGACCCATCGGTAACATGGTAATTCACTACATAAGGGCAGTCACATATTAGAGCAAACAACGAGCTCCTGGCTCCAACTGTCCATAGAGTTTATCACTCGCTGAAGAGCACTCACCTCATGTCGAAGTGAATTCCTACCTATACTCGACTTGCCTTATATGTACTTATTATATATAACCACCTCACCCCGCTATTACAAAAAGTGGTCCTTTTAGGGAGGGGGTGGATCTTTTTTCTTCTCTCTTCTTCTTGAGGGGATACTTCTTTAGTACTTGTACTTAATCTTGATGAATTAATAAAATATGAGATGTCTCTTACTCTTATTTCCTTCTGCTCTATTTTTTCTAATCCTATTTTCCAATTATCTCATATGATTTTATTTCATTCTATGAACATATTTAAATTCAACAACTTAGGAGTTCACTGTTTGAGAAAAGAATTAGACAAATTTTTTTATTTTACTCATAATAATAATAAATAAATAAATATATTACAAAACCTTTATCCTTTTATTAAAAAAATTATAGTAAGCTAAGAAATCTTCATAATTTTAGAATCCTTATAAGCTAGTTGAGAAGAAGGTGGCCAATCCCTAATAATTCAATTTTTTAGAAAGCCATCATAACATGAATTTTATCTTTTGTCCTATCTCTTCTTATTTTGACTTTTTTTTTTTTTACTTTTCTCTTTTCTTCTTTGAATTACCTTCTTCATTACATTTGTTGAAAAAAGACATGCAATAATATTTTCTTGTAAAGCATATGCTTTCTTCTATAGGATTAGAATTCAGTTCTCTTTTTAAATATAGAAGTAGAATCAAAATATAAATATTTTTTAAAATGAACCCTTTAGTTCATATTTATAGATTGAAAGTACTTTTTAATTTTAATAAGAAGATATAATGGAATATCTCAAATATTATATAAATATTTAACAATAAATGTCTAAAGATATAAGTTGCATGGTTGAACAAAATGTATAGTTTAATAACAAAAATGTGAATTCAAGTTGGGTTGATAGTTTGAATCAAAAGGCAACTATGTACTCCTTAAATTTTCTACCACATATGACAATCAATACATATTAATTTGTAAGGTAATTTACTTAGCCAAGAAGATTTTGTCATGCTATAAATAAAGCTACAAGACATTTTATCTTTGTGTTTGTAAATGAAGCCACCAATTATGTAACATACTAGGTATTAGCCGAGACTTAGAGAAAGTTGTCAAAAGCTTTTTTTTTCTTTATAGTTCTTTTTGCTCTTAATCTCTATTCTCTTCTCTCTTTCTCTATCATTATACTCTCATAGCTAGTTGGCTATGATTGACGACCACTTTAGATTTAACACATACTATTAAGGATGGTGATATAGATGATGAAAAGAAATTTGTGAGCAAAGACTTAATTATGGATAATAGAGAGGTGGAAGGATGGCATGCTTAGACTATTTTGGCTAGGTGTTTAAAATAGCCAAAGTCACTCAAGAGAGGGTGAATTGAGTATTCTGAAAATTATGTTATAAATTAAAACTTAAACTTCAAATTTAATAGAAAAATTATTTTCAAGTGATATAGTAAATTTTAAAATATCATGGAGAAAACATCAACAAATGTAAATAATTAAAAAGAGATAGCATGCAAAAGATTTTACATGAGTTGTCCAAATCCCAAACTAGTCTATGTCCATACATAATTACCTCAGCTAGGATTCCACTACCTCAAAAAGCAATTGCTACAAATACTCTCCTTTAACAGACGAATATAACCCCAACAACAAATCTTAAAATAAAAGAAAAATACTAGACCATTATAATTTTGACTATGATAAATTTAAACTTCTAGCAAATGCCCATACACTTTAGTGATCTTACAAATAATAAAAATTTGCAAGAAATTTGAAAAATAAGTGGCTCATAAGATTTATGTAAAATGATAAGATAATTTTAAGAAAATGATTCATGCAATGTGTACGACTCTGCTAATGATTGATTAATTAATATAAAATTTCTTTTAGAACATGTAATAAAATTTTTATGATACTTGAAATTAAATTTCAGCAAATACAATTTTGAATTGAATGTTACTTGATAAATTTTAATATTGCAATGCAAATGTAACAAAACTTATCACCAAAATTATGTTTTATCAATTTCAATAAAATTATTTTAGCAAAAGTAAATTAATTTTAGTAAGGATACAAATTTATTTCAATAAGAACGAAAGATTAGAATGCAAATGCAAATACCCTGAGCTTCAATTTTAATTATTTTGAAACAAAATTTAGCACACAAATAGTTTTATATTAATATTAAAAATTTCAGCAAAAAGAAAATATTTTTTGCAAAAATAAAGTTTTATTTTGGTTAAAATTTGGTTCTAAAAATCTACAACTGATGAAGATGATTTTAATATACTTAGGTTAATTTCTATATGAGTACACTAGGTATTTTTATAAGGAAATAATAATTTTGATAAACTAGAAGATTTTAGAAATATTCATGGTGGCTATAAATTTAGAGTTATTAATGAAGATGGTAGAACTATATTGGATTTTTCTTTAGCTTATTATTTTATAATTACTAATACTTTATTTAAGAAAAGAGATGAATATATTATCACTTATAAAAATAGACATCATAAAACTCAAATTAATTTCTTTTATAATAAAAATATATCATTTAGATTGTAAGATCATTTTATGTGATAATTTAAGTACCCATTATGAACTATTAATTTTTGATTTTAAGATGAAGGGTTGAAAGTTGAAAAATAAATCAAAATATTATCATAACATAAGAATTTGACACTTAATAAAACACAATAAAGAAGAAAGATTCATATAGCTGACCCCTTGTAGTGAGATAAAGGCTTATTGTTGTTGTTATTGTTGTTATGATGGTTAAATTTAAAGAAAATTTTTGGATGCAAACTGAGTTAAGGAAATAATTGTATATAATGGGATTAATAGAATAAATAAATTTAATAAAATTTGATAAATAAAATAATATATTATACTAATAATGAGAAGAATAATTAATGATTTTGATGAATGATTTTGCACAAAATGAATCCAACAAAATCTAATTATTCAATTTAGTTTTCATCAACAAAATAATAGTTATGCACAAATTTTGAGAAATTGAAAGTGCCAATTTTTTATTTTCGATAAACTAATCAAATTGAAAGTGCCAATTTTTTTCTTTTCGATAAAATAATCATCAAATTTGCTAATTAATTTTATTGTGAGTTCATTTGTCAAATTTTTGTAAAATATAACTTATTGACCACTAAAACCCAACAAATCTCATAAATATTGCTCTTGATTGACCTCATTTATTGAATTTGGTAAGTTTTTAAATAAACTCAAATAAAACAGTAATAATCCCAAATATATATTTATTATCATCAAAATTTAAAATTATGAGTCATGGGCTCATAGGGTTAACATTAATACACATTTAGTACATGAATAAGATCATCTTTTTAATGATTCTTATAATCTTGGATAAAAAGATGCTCATCTTAATCATAATAAATAATATCATTTTTCATATTTGAATAATGCTACTAATTTGGTCATAAGTGAGTGATTTTAATGAATATTTTTAAATCATTTAAAAGCTATATGTTCATTAAGATACATACATTGATAAAATATAATTATTCAAAAAATATTATATAAACAACAATTAAAATATATCCACAAATGCAACATCCCCCTGCTAGAATTGATCTAAAATATATGCGCAAATGAAGTGCAAAAACCAGCCAATCTAAATTTAAGTGCAGTTTATCTTATCGAGGAGTTATATATAATTTTCTTTTTAATAAAAAAATCAAATTAAAAAATACATTAAATTTTAATTTTTAATAGAATTGCTATTAAGCTTAACTTCTTTCAAAAAAATATAAATAAATAAATAAATAAAATAAAATAAAAAATAAAAATTTATATACATATCACATAATTTTTATGTATATATTTTATCTACCTACCGATGAAATTTGATATTTTATTTCTAATATTTTATCTAAAATGTTATATTTACTCTTAAGAAGGTAAAAATAATAGTATTTTCATGGAATGCTAAAAATTTCAATTTTATGAATATAAATATTAGATATGTATATTTAACTATTAGGTAGGTAGAGATAAACCTAAAAATACTTGACCAAGAAGTATAGAAAATGTTATTATTTTATTAAAATTAAATAAGAATTTGATATTTAATAGGATACCATTGAGAAAAAAAGATTCATGTGCCTTGTTGTTGTATATATAATTTATACAAGAAATATTATAAGTGATCACCAAAAAAATTTAATTATTTAGTTGATTGAAAAAAAAAGCAATTATAAGAATTCAATATAAAAGAAATGTGGAGTATTTTAAAAAAATATATTTATGATTGTTTGGATCGATATAAATTAAATTTAAAATTTTATTTTATTTATATTTTATTTGAGTAAAAGTAAAATTATTATAAATTTTAAAAATGATTACTGGAAAGTGATCATCTATGATAGATGATGATAATAGTGAGACGACAATGAGGGAGCAACTGGCTATAGGCTGGCGACAACTTGCGATAGGTGATCAGCATAAATTTGTGTAAAATAAAATTACTCAAATTAGATGAACTAAAAGTTAAAAAAATACATTAATAATTTATATTGTATTTCTTTCAGTAATAAAATATAAAAATTTTCTTTTTTCCCTGAGACAAATCGCCAGCGTTAACCTATTTTCGTTTACCAGCACCGATTCGCCGTATTGACCATTCCCGTGTTTTCTCTACGTTTTCCTCACGTTTCTTCTTTTGTTTGGACCTCGCTCTTCTATTCGTACTAATGGACTCGGGGTGGAATTCGTTATTCCTCTTCAAGATTTCGTACTCTTGCACCTCCGATTCTTCCGCTCACTGCGACTACCAGCCGGAGGCCGGACCGCCGATTTCTCCTCCTCCTCGCTGGTTTCGGCGTCATCTAATCGACCACTTCTCAGTCGAATTCCTTTGCTCCCCCACGTAATAAAAGACCCTCACTCTCTGCTTGGAATACGGCCTCTTGTGAACTTCTTGAGATCGAGGGACAGCTTCTACTCCTCTGGATTTTCTTCTTCATCATCTGTCAAGGACTCGCGGAGAAGCTCTCTTACTTTTCCGAGATCAATGAGAGCTGAATGGAACAACTGAAGAGTCCAGATCGATGGATGCCGGTGGAGCTTTGGGATAGCCTGCACATGGAATGAAAGTTTTCCTTGGTCACGTGATCGGGGATTTCAACATCGAGAAGGTAAGTATCCTGCGAACTCGGATTCCTCTTTTTCTCGATCCTGTGCAATTTGGAAAGTTATCTGTGATTAGTTTTAATGGCCTTCTTTTGTATTGAACTTTTAAGAACTCATAATATCACTATCTTGGTGTCTACTGAGTTTGACTGAAAGTAAAAGTAGTGAACGGAGGGCTTAGATTATGATATTTTTGCACTTTATGGATGAGTTATGTAAATGCGAAAAACGATGGGAAATGTTCTCAAGTTGTACTTTTTGATATTTTATGATGTCTTCCATCATCGCTGTTGAATGCCGATTTGTCTACATAGATTGATACTATGTTGATTGATACTAGGCCTTACTTGCGAACCTTGTTATGAAAAGTAGAGGGTAGGAAAAGAAAATGAGAGTATATGCATTACATCAATGAGTATTAGGAGTACAATAATGATATGAGTATAAGAACTGCAGGATGATCTCATTCACAAAAGACTTCAGAAAGCACAAAAAGACCTGGGAATCTCCCAAAAGATGGTCCCTAGGGTGCCTCTGAATCCTTTATTTGTAGGGTCAGATGGCTACATAAAAGACAACTGGGAATTCATAAAATAATACAACAACAACAACAAGCCTTAATCCCACTAGTTGGGGTCGGCTACATGAATCCTTCGTCTCCATTGTGTCCTATTATGTGTCAAATTCTCATTTAAATCAAGATACTAAGATCATTTTTTATACATCTTAACCAAGTCTTTAGCTACCTCTACCTTTCTTAACATAAGACAAATCTAATGCATCTACTCTAATCGGTCATGGACTACCGACGCTTTATGTGGCCAAACCATCTAAGGCGACTCTCCCTAATCTTATCTACCACTGGAGCTACTCCAACTTTTTCCCGAATATACTCATTTTGCATTCTATCTCTAAGAGTAAAGCCACTCATCCACCTAAGCATCCTCATCTCAGTAACACTTAACTTAGTCTTATGCTTCTCTTTTATTGGCCAACATTCTGCACCATAAGTCATTGCAGGTCTTACCACCATCTTATAATAATAAAAGAAAAGAATTTAGATTATAGGGAATATGGTTACATAAAAGACAACTGGGAACTCATAAAAGAATAAAAGAAAAGAATTTAGATTCTAGGGAATAATATAATATAGACACATGTATGATGTAATTGAGCTATGGCCTCTAGTTGATGTGGCTCCTGTATGGGTCAATTTGTTTGGGTATATATGTGGGACAAGTCAGTGTTCTGAGTCCTTGTTGTGTTGAGGATGAGTGGTTGGTGAGCTCTTCTATTTGCCTTCTATTTGTCCATTTGATGTGATGGGTAGCTCGACAAGCGAGTCGGGTATGCCTTCCGGGTGCATGGCTTGTTCCTTATTGGGGCTTGACCAACGGTGTGTCTCTTGACCATCGAGTTGATGGTGAGCTGGTAAGTGGCTGATATTCGAGTCAATCTTGCCCCTCTTGCCTGATCTGAGTTTCTATCCTTTTTGGGCTAGCCGTTTTTGCCAGTAATATATCCTGGGTATACAATCATCTTGTTCCTTCAACAAGAAAATTGCTGAAAGGCTCAAAAATCTCAAAAGATGTAGAATATTTTTTGAGTAATTGAAAATTGCTACTTTTCTAAGAATTGATTTGGGAGGCACCAAGATTAAGGGAAATTATTGGTGGTAGGGATTTAGAAGGCTCAGATCCTAGGCTTTGTGATGTTCACTGTTGCTATTATTGCTAGGGATATTTGATGAATAATAGTTCCATGACTGACCATTTTCCTAGATTTTAAGATTCTAGATTGCATTGAAAGTCCTTCATAGCTGCTTGAGAGCTTAGTTTGAACATTGAATGTTTCTTTTATTCTCTTTTGAGTTGTAGTTATTCTATATTTACAAGTGGTTCCATTTAGCATTTTTATAACTGGTGAAGTGATGGCTATTCTTAAGCATTATGTCTGTATCATTTTTGAAAATCATATCTAGCTTTGTTGGTTTTCTTGTCAAAAGGTTGATGGTTATGAAGTTTTAGGCTCAGGTACATTGGTTTGCAATATTTTGCCTGGTTTGTTGTGATCACAATCGCTGTTCTGTGCCATATGTTGTCTAAGATATTATCGTAAGGAAAATTTATATCAAAAATCAAAAACGTTATTTTTTAGATAAGTTTGCATGCTGATATGCTTATTAGAACTCAACATGGAACATTGGTTGGGAAGAATTGATGAGATTCTTCTACTACTTCTTTCAGCTAGGAAGCTTTTCTGGAATGCAATTTGATACCTATTCTGTGTGGCTTTGCTGATTGATTCTTTTAGTGATACATTGAGCCTCTTCTATGGTGTTAATGGCATGTGGCGTTTATGGTAAAGGCCATGCGCAGCTAGTGACCTTTGAATATGCTTTTAAGACCACTGGGTAACTGCTATCAGGACGGTCCCATTTTCCCTATTGTTTATTATGTAAATATGTCATTTTTGTCAAATACAGTTGCTCACTCTCATAGCTATCTTTGTAATTACTTCAAAATAGTTGCAATTCAGGTCTTCAACTTTGTTTTTGTTTGTTTTATAAAAAGAAGTTCTATGGTTGTAACTTCACTAGCTTCGGGAGAATTTTCTAAACTTGATTTACTTAAAAACCCAAATGAAAAGGTATGTGAAGTATTTTTTTTTTACTTTTCATGGTAGAATATTTATTTTTATTTTATAAGCGATGATATAAATTTCTAGTAATTATGATGCCTGATTTATTGATGTGTTGATGACTATTTTGAAACTTACTTTCCTTAGGCATAGATCCCTGGGATTACAGTTGAATTTATGATTGTTATCTGCTTCTCTGCTTTGTGGCGATTCAACCTGAGAAAAAAGGTAAAATTGAAATTACAGTATTATTTATAATTGGAATGTCGTCTAGATTGCCAGAGATGCATTCTATGTAGTTGCCCAGAAGATTGATATTTCAAATACATCATTACAGAGACCTAAATGAGGACTTGGAAAACCACATAGTTTTGTTGTTTTTTTTTTCTTTTTATTATCCATGAATGTTAGATGAATGAAGCAAGCAAAACTCAAGATTATTTTAATTAGGTTTTTCATCATGTTTTTCTGATATGAGACTTTTTTTTATAAATTTTTTATGTTAAAAACATATATTAAAATTGTCCATTCAGTTTCGAACTTGCAATCTTCTAAGGTTGTATTAGAGCTTATTGAGAATGATTATGATTTAGTGAGCGGAAAATGGTTATTATGATCGTAGGGTTTATATGTGATATTTGGGAAGATCTTAGATGTGCTAGAGTGGTTTAAGGAGGTTTGTTAGCGTAGGGAAAACAAATAAGTGAAAGTAATTATTTGATACTCGTTTCTCCAATTTTAGCAAGTGGAATGGTTCTCTTCAAGCAAGCAATTTTCTACCATCTTCTTTCCTTGTATGAGGGGTCTAACCAAGTGATTTGGGGAGATCTTTGGAGTTTCTGAAAACACTGAATCAACTTTTAGAGGGAGGAGTGGTCGGCCAAGCAAATGTGGGAGTGTAGTGTTCTTGAATACTAGCACATGCACAACTGTATCCTCGGAGTGGTAGTCCAATATTAGTTTGCTTCATGGTTTAGGCTGTGTATTTGGTGATGATGATGAATCTTGAATCTTGAGCTTGATTTGAGATTTGTTCATAGCTATATGGACATATGTTTGGATCACTTAAAAGGTAATGAAATCTCTCAATTTTTTTCACATTTTTCATTTTGGAAAGTCCTCACATTTATGCATGTTTTTCATTCATTCTCTCACTCAAATTGTCATTGTTATCTGATGTTCCATTGGAATTTCTATGTTTGTAAATACTGATTATGTTGAAGAATGGTAGACTAGGATGCATGAGCATGGTTGTAGCAATAAGGGCATGTTTTGTTTGACAAACATTGGGTATATAAATAGTTAAGACATGATGCCAACAAGTCTAGAATGAAATAGCAATTGGGACATTATTGCCATTTTTTTTAACATTTTTCAAGTAGCTATTTGAGAATTAGATTCCATGCTTTCTATTTTAATGAAAATGACAATTCCATTTATGCTGCTATTTGTTGCCATGCTTTTTTTTTTTGGCTAGGTAAGATTTTGATGTTGACATTATTTTTAATATATGCAAACTATTTGTTGTTTATATGTTATTTGTATCCTAATTTGGATGCTATGATGTCATTCCTATTAGTTTTTGTGTTTGATTTAAAAATAAATTTTAATTGATGAGATGTTTATTTTATTTTTAAAGATAATTATATAATGTTATGTCTAATCTATTTTTATATCCAATATTTTTTAAGAATTGATGTTATGCCTTTATGTTGTCATGTCTTAGTGTTCATGCATGTGTATCATAAAAATACTTAATTGCTTAAATGTAGCCTCAGAGTTATTCTCTTATTACATAACACTCTTAAGTGAGTCACATCTCTATTATAACCACTCAAAATAGGATATGAATTTAGAATATAGGTCTTCTTATTGGTAAATTAATGAAATTAACAGATATTATGGTTCATATGAAGATACATTTCTTATGTATTCAAAAAATTAAAGGGGGGTGAAGGCTAAGGAGATTGATAGTTTAAGTTTTAAGCTTTAGTATTCAGGTAGAGTCATATTAGAAATGACGTAGGTGTAATTATAGATATGAGTTTGAAGAATTTTGTTGTAGAAATTAATAAAGCTAGAGATAAAAGTATAGCTTAAAGATTATTGTTGATGTTAAGATTATTAATATTATAAGTGTTTATTCAAGTAAGTTTGAATGTACGCTCAAAATAAAAATTTTGGAATGATATGGAAAAATTAATACAAAGGATAATTCTTGAAGAAAGTATTTATTGGAGGAGATTTAAATAGTCATGTTGGTAGAGTGGTAGTGTATACCCAAAATGAGCAGGAAACCCACATACTAAAGACTCGTCGCATGCATAGCGAGCAAAATATACACATGGGCTATGATCGCTTGGACATAGACTCACCCTCGTAAGGCGAACATTTAGTAAAGAGCAGTCGTCTCAAGGCGACTCAAGCACAACACCTCCAACAACAGGGAAGAGTGACTGCTCAAGAAATCAAATCATCGCATGCTCGTAGCAAGGCTGGACACTCGCTAATAAGCACTTGCCTCTAGTCAAGGAGAGCCCCTTGTACATACTCAATCAATTCTTTCTTGTATTTATTTTTTGTACCACCCCTCATCCCAAATATTATAAAAGGGGGGGTGAGGGGGACTTTTGTGGGGGTTTGGCTGAGGAATCTTAATATAGCTCATTCTGACTAGCTTAATTTAGGAGTGATCATAATTCTTTTTTCTTAACCTTTGTTATCTTCTCTTTAAAACAAAGGAGTTCTTCCCCTCTCTTTTTTGTATTAAGATTACTTAAAAGATAATAAAATCATATCTTTTACTTATTTTCTCCATTACTTGCCGTCCATCTCTTCATCAACCTTGCTCCCCAGACATCTCTTGAGGTTCTGCTTCAACCACAAATAGATTTAGATCCAATAGGTAGAATATGCTAAAAGCATTTATGGTGGCTAATGAAGAAGATAGGAAGAATTGTATTAGTTTTTATTTTAGCTTATGATTTTGTAATTGCTAATATTTTATTTAAAAAAAGATGAGTAAATTATCACTTATAAGAATGGATATTGAAAAACAAAAATTGATTATTTTTTATAAGAAAAATAGATTATTTAAATTGTAAAGATTGTAAGGACATTAATGGTGAAAGTTTTAGTGCCCAACATCGATTACTGGTTTTAGATTTAATGGTAAAGTATTGGAAGATAAAAAAATAAATCAAAATATTATCTTAAAATTAGATAGGAGCACTTAAAATACATTAATAAAAATATTTTCAAGAGTAAGCTACAACATCTTAGAATTTGAGATGTTCATAAAGAAGTTAATATTTTTGTGGGGAAAAGTAGAAAGTGTTATTAAGCCAATTGTAAAAATATGTTTAGAGAATCAAAAGTAAAGCTACTATTAATAAAAATAATTAGTGGTTGAGTTAAAATGTGCAAGAAAAGATTAAAAATAAGAATTTTTGTTATAAAAATTGATTTATATGTAAAAGTTTGGAGATTTTCCTAGAGTAGCTCATATGGATTCTAAAAAAATAATATGTTATACAAAGAATTTAACATTTAGTGATTTATATAATAAATAGGATACTAAAAAAATTGAATATATATATAAGTTAGCTTAAGTGAAGTATATTAAGGATGAATATCATAAAGTCTTTTCTTAGAAGAGAATATTCAACATAGGTGGATGACATATTTTGACTTTAGTGACCTTAATACCTTAAATGAAAATAGATATTTTTATTTTTATTATCATATTAGTAAAACTAAAATTGAATGGCTTTAAAGAAAATGAAGTGTGAAAAAACGACAGGACTTGATAATATTTCAATAGATTTGTGGAAATGCTGAACAAGGAATTTTTTTGGCTTTCTAATTTTTTAATATTATTTTAAAGATTAGAAGATGCTAGATGAGTGGAGAAGGAGTATGTTGGTTCATATTTTTAAGAATAAATGCGGTGCTCAAGAATGTGCAAATTATATAGCAATTAAGTTAATGTGTTATACATTAAATTTATGAGAGTAATTTAGCGTAAGTTACAATGTGATACAAAAATTTCTCAAATTAATCTGGATTCATACCGAGTAGGTCTACTATGGATGCTATACATATGTTGAGAGATTTGATGGAGAAATATGGAGAGAGTAAGGGAAATCTATACATGATGTTTGCTAATTTAGGGAAAGCTTATGATAAAATTCCAAGAGAAATGTTTTGGAGAGTTCCAAGAGAAATGTTTTGTGCAAATTATGTTAGAATATTCATATACTTTTTTTAATATATTTATAGGTTGGATGCTAATATATAAATCTTACGTTTATTTTGACTCTCGTAACTTTTTGATTGTGAGGCTTACGCCTCAAAATGTCTTGAGACTAACACCTTGCATCATAGATGAAAAACATCTCAATACTCAATTGCATAAGTTTAAACCTTTTTATGCATTTTATCAGTTCTTGTGATAGTCAATCATATGCCTTCTTAAGATAATAAGGACAATATGAAGATTCTTTCCTTGCCCTCTCTACTATGTCAGTTACCTTTGCGCAAAATTATTTTCATAGTAGATCTTGCTAGCATAAATTTAATGATTCTCCATTCAAATTTGGTTTTTTAAGCATATCCATAAGTTCATTATATGAACTTGAAGTTTGATTCCCCAATAATTTTGAACATTTCATTTGCTTTTAAATGTTGCATTTAGAAGTTTATTCTACAATCTTTTAGCATAGAGTCATAGTTCTTGATATTTCATTAAAACTGTTTGCTAAGCTAACTACTATAATATCTGACATTACTACTTTCAAATTTCAAGAGGTATTTCATTTAGATTTTGAAGTTTTTACCAGTATTTATTTTCTTTGGACTTGATTTAACTTTGTTTTTTTTGGATCATTTTAATATAAACCTCGTGACTTCTTTAATTAAGCTCTTTGAAAATTATCTTTTCTTAAACTCTCATTTAATATTTTCTAAAATTAACCTTTTTTTCTCTCCTTGATACCTTTTTTTTTCTAAGATTCTATTTTCTTTTGTTCTATTTCATCAAGCTTGATCAAAGCCTTTAGTTCTATTACCTGTTGCCTTAAAATTACCATCTTTTTTAGAACCCCTATTGTTATATAAATATTGAAAATAGTAGTGTTCAATATCCTACTTCTTGTTACTTATACTGATGTTGCTTTTTGGTGCTTAGATTTAAAATTGCCTGAACTTAGTAGTAATTACCCTTTTTGATGGAATGAAATATAGTTGATCCAGTTTTTGGAATAGGAGAAAGATGTCTGAGGTAGATTTTTGTTTCAAGCTTGGCCAAACAAGTTTGATCATGGCTATTAAACATGTTATTGATTACATATATTTATGGTGCTTATGCTTTAGTATTTAACTGTAGAAATCAAGCTTGAAAATACTTACGCACATTCAATATATTTTTTAAAGATACCTATTTCCTTAGAGGGATAGGTTGTCTTTTCTCACACATGGTAGTACAAAAAATGTTTTGCACTTTATGCTTTTAGATTTTTTTATTATTTATTGTTAATAATTTGATCATCATTATCACTTGTCAGATATGCAAAGATAAGCTGACCTAAAGATCCTCAACTAATCTAGGCAATGTAGATGTTCCAAGATTGTTTCTTGAATTGATAAGGGTATTCCTTATGGATGGCATTTTATTTTTTATCTTCTTTTTTCTTTTTATATAATTTGCTTGATTTCTCCTGGCAGTTGCAAGAAATTTAAGGTTGCTTTGAGAATACTCTTTACATGGCGGAAGGTGAGGGATATTGAGGTCTCTTGATGTGTTACCTTTCATAATTAGAGAGATGGATCGTTGTAGGAGAGAGGATAAAAAATTGTTATTTCTAAGAGAGAAATGGGCACCTATTTGGAAACAAAGGTGAGGAAATCAAGGGGGAATTAGTGAATGCATATGTTTAATTTATCGTGATGAAAATAATATTATCCTAACCTTATTTATGAAAATGAGATACAGTATAAATTAAAAACTAGCGTGAGCTTTGAAGGCTCCTTGTTTACGTGAATTTGAAAGGAATATTTTAAGGAAGAAAATTATGTATTAGATAAAGCACTTCCCATAAATTTTGTTCTTGCTCGAGTACTTTAGATTCTTAGTTTGAAGTTTATGATGTACACAAGTTCCCATGATTAAGTACTCCATTAGGAACTCTTGAATAAGGTTAAACTTGAGGTTTGATTTTAAGTTTGTGTTGTGATGGCACCACATCCAGTTAACCTATCATGAGATTTTATTTTGATTTTTATTCTTATGCTTAGACAATATGGAGGGGGGAATGATGTTAAATCAGGTCAAAATCTTGGTTCCATTATATCAATTTGGTGTATCCCAATTTAATTAGTTTTAGAACAAAAATATTTCTTCCGTTGACCCAAGGGTCGTTGTTAGTGACCATGAATACCCTTGTCAAATGGGGCTTTTATAGATTGAGGTTGGTCTAATGGGGCCTTATATACTGAAAGTGGAGGACTTAAACCGAAGGTGCTGATTTCATAGCTAACTTAGATAATAGAGAGCACTAAGTGTGCCGTTTGAGTATAATCATTGGTAAACGTTTGGGCTTTTCAGTTTTTTTCTATTAAAGTGGTTCAATAGCATGTATTAAGTATGGATAAACAATATAAAGTGGCTCGCCAAGTCCTTACTCGCACATGATTTTTTAGTTTCGTTAAATGATCACAGTGATATTGCATTAGCCTTTTTGTACATCTAAGTTAACTTTAAGTTTATCGCCTTCAACAATTTAATGTTCTAGGTTGATGGATGGCAACTTTGGGCATGAATGCCTTATGAATTTTTTGGGTTTTTGTATTATTTTGCTTTTTTTAATTTTGTATATTTTAATTGACTAGGCTTGAGATGACTTTGTTGGATGTCTTGATGATTTCTTTGCACCTATTTCACATCAATTTTAGTTTATGTTTTTCTAATTTTGTTTTTTAAAGTTTGAAAAAATATTTGGTTAGTATTTTGTATTTATTTTTCTTTTTTATTTTAAGAAGCAAAATAATTAGATTATTTCTAAAAATATTCATAACAACTTTTAAATGTTTTCATATTTTTAATGCACGATTTTCCAGCCACCTGATCTCGTGCACCACAATTCCCAACCCCACAACCATTGTTGGCCATCCTTCCATTGAAGCTAACAATGTCTTCATTTGGTCCATCAACACCTCTGTCCATGGCATCATTGTCCTCTTCCAAATCATAAAATAGGTCTACTTTTACAATATTTAATAAGAAAAAAACCTATGTTTAATATACCAAATATATATTTTTATTTCATATCAAAACATTTTAAAAAATGGCTGCAAACAGCCTTTTGGTTTTTGATTTACATTTTGATTTATTCTCATCATTAGGTTAGCTAGAGATAAATTTATAAGGGTCTTGGATTGAGAGGTGTCTTAGGTTTGCTTTTTGAGTTCCCTCATATTGAGATTTGTATGATCAACACCTCTAACAATAGGGAAGGTGAAGGCCCTTTGTTTTGGTGTAGGTGTAAGAAGAGATGATATTATTTTTCTTAAGTGCACCAATCATCAGGAAGGAAATTACTTCGGCAGGTCTTTTGTGATGTCCCTAAGATGTTTTTGTTATTGATGTAGAGAGAAATAATGACACCACTTGGAGGCACATTTTGGGTAGAGGGATTAATTGGTGTTGCTTTAGATTTAGATTTGTGCATGAGAATTGTGTCCAATGAGAATTGTGCCTCAATGATTTTGATTTTATAATGTTTCAAGGAAACATTGTAGCAATAGTGAACTTGTGTACACCATGCAAGACATATACGAAGATGTCAGCTTAGAGAGGTGATCATACTAGATTGGTTTTTTGGTAGGAGTCTGGATTTAGGATTTATCTTGTTTAGATCATAAGTGGTTACTCGTTGACGGAAAAATGGAGCCATCAAACACACACTAGCATAACCTAATTGTTGACTTTCCTTCGAGTTTACTTTCCTAATGCCAATGGCCTTCTTTGAACAATTATAGATAAATATTACCTTTAATTACCTTATCGGTCATAACCAGCCTAAGAAGAGAAATAGTTAGTTTGGGAGATGGTGAAACCTATACTTTTTATTTTGTTGGATAAATATTACCCCGTGGACTATGTTAATTTTGCCTTTGAGAGATAAGAGGATTCCATTGGAATAATCCTATGTTCTTAACATTTTTACCTTCTTTTTATTTCTTTGGTGAAATTTTGGATATTTTACATATTTTTGAGTGAACATGGGGATTGATTGCCATTAAGTGTTTCAAATGCACTTAAATATTTTGGATTTCTGGGATAATTATTGTTGTTTTCATATTTTTGGATTTATTTATATTTTGTTAAATATTAAAAAACAAAATTTTTTTGAATTATTTTCTCTAAATATAGGGGCTTTTTTTCAATTTAGGAAAATCTAAGAGCCTTCCTACAAGTTTTCTGTTATGATCAAACTTGCATGCTAACTTGATATGAGTTGGTGTCATGGAGTCATGGACTGTCAGATTATAGCACATCATTGAAATTGTTGGTTGCTACATTTTGCAATCAGATTAACCTAAAAGTTGCATTTAACCATCAAATCATTTTGTTGTCCTTTCATACTTTAGCATTTCCTTTGTTGATAGTCTGGCTGATCCATGAGAATAGACATATATCATTGTATTTTGAGGTCATTTAGACGATTCTAAAGCTCCTGAACAAATTTTGAACTAGTTTCCCATATTACTCAAATGAAAGATATGATCGTGTACATTTTGTTGTTATTATTGTTGTCTCCTTTTCATTTTTTAATTATACGGAGCATGGGGAGATTCATACTTGTTAATATTGAGACTCGGTACAATTGGAAAAATGCTGAATTGGATGTACTCCTTCATTCCTTGTTTCATTCGTGGGGGACTTGTGGGATAGACATTCATTTGGTAATGCATTCATGCTCGTGTGCTTGTTGAAGGACTGATCTGCCAATGGTTTGGCCAGTTAAATCATTGGCAGCAGGTCTAGCATTACTTATGCACTTGATGAGGAAAAACAATATCTTTTATTTCTCCATTGGCTTGTTGCATTCATGAGGTGTTTTCTTTAGTTGGATTAGCTGATCAAATCAGAAATGTATTTGGTGATTGGCTATTGTTAAATTAGGTGCTAAGTTGGCTCGAATTTTCTTATGATATGTTGAGAATTTAGGGGTTGTTAGTGGCTCTATTATATTTTGGCATGTCGAGTCTAATCATGAACTTGTTCGATAGTGGGAATGTGAATTGGGAAAGCCATTATTATTATTATTTTATTCCCTTGGCTTATTGAAGCCTTGCAAACCTAGAGTTCTTTCTCCATTATTGAGGCTTTCGGTAAGCTAGAGAGATTAGCCCTTAAAATTTGTGCTTTTTTGTTCTTTGGGTTTTAATGATTTAAGTTTCTCTAGAAGACTATATCTCTGATGTAGAATTAGAGAAGAAAGTTGTTGGGTAGATTGCTTATTGCCAAGTCTCTTTTGTGCCAGTGTGGTTGAATGTGTTTTTTATTACGGATTGTTAGATGACAACAGTCAGATCCTATGATTTGCTTGCTTTTTGGAGAGTTGCATGGTGATTGTGACCAAGTTTCTTAATTGGGGAGTTCAGGATGGTTGGATATGCATCACATGATTATGCACTCCATTGGCGATCATTGGATGATCAAGTTGGTTTGCTGTTTGAAAATGTTCCTCTATAAGGTGTTGTAGGACAATTTAAGGCCGAATCCCATAAAGTGTGCTAGGTTTTGTAGATATGTTATTGGCAGCAGGAAGGTATATCTGAGTTTTGGTGTGGACGAAGTTATGTTTTGTTGATTGAACTCTTCTACTATTTAGAGGATAGATGAGGATGCTTACTGTTGATTTGATGAGCTTATTGCAATTACTAGGTATATCTGAGTTTTGGTGTGGACGAAGTTATGTTTTGTTGATTGAACTCTGCCACTATTTAGAGGATAGATGAGGATGCTTACTGTTGATTTGATGAGCTTAATGCAATTACTAGGTGTTGCAGGGCAGCTTGAACGACATCCTGCTGATTGTCCTTTGTTTGGACAGTCTGTGCTGCATGATTCAAGCTTTGTTGATAGATGTTGGTTGACATTAGGGTGTGATCAGGGGTTGCACTCTACAGGTATTAGTTATCACTCTCACTTGGATTGTATGATAACGGAGGTTGAATTCCACTTGTATTATCGATGGAAAAGTTGCTTTTTTCTTGACTTTGACTTTTTAATTAGTAATGCAATTTGTGACTGGAGGATTTGGTTAGGTGGCCCCCTTTCCCGTGGGTTCACATTGTACATTACTCTCTGCCGGATATAGCGGTGACAAAATATATGTAAAAAAGCTACCTATATGATGGGGAAGCTATAAAGACGTAATAATGTTGTCTACTTTACAGAGAGGGATTTCAAGTGGGATTAGAGTAAAAGATTTTACTTTGGTCTGCCCCTAATACTGTCAACAAGTGAGAGGCTACAGGAGTCAAATCATTCACACCCTCAAAGATGTACGAGCATTTGATAGCATCCCAGTATAATTTTTATGCTCCAGTTAGTTCTTAAATGTGAAGCAATCATTGAATTGGTTGTTAGTCATCTAGTGGTATGGGCAATATTTTGGATTGCTATTGCAGCTAACTTCTTGAAGCTGACTAGCCTCTAACCGTTGGAGATCTGAGTGCTTGCTAGAAGAGCTTTCCCAACCATGTGATTTATCTAATTTGTGCATAGGTCTGTGGTCTATACAATTTGTTTGGGAATTTAGACATGTTAATTCTCCGGTTTTAGAAAGAGAAGTGACCTCAAAAGAAAATTTGCATATTGAAAAACAAAACTAATATGTGATAACAGGAATTTGAAAAGATGTCATAATCTTTATGAATTTAATTATAAAGTTTAGGTCTAGATTCATGAATCCAAATTGCACCTGATCTTAATTTGGGCTAATAATAAAATATACTCGTATTGCATATACTTGATGTTTGTTGTGATTGATCAGGAAAGGTATCTAGCTTTTACATTGCAGTTACCAAAGTGCTGGGAATTACATGTGTCTGCTTTCTGATTACATGGCATTGCTGTGGAGATATGATTGAATTCAGCCTGTATGATCCATTTTTTTTAAACCAAGGTCCAGATATCTTATATTTCCCATTCATCGTATTTTTCCTCATCGTATGAGCATATCTCTGAATGAATTTATTAATGTTATACATTTGATGGTACTTTTATAAAAGGTTATACGATGTACTTAAGTCATTCTTAAATGTTAAATGGAACTGTGAAATTTCTCATCTGATATTGATGTGCGAGCAAAAATTCTTAAGAGTAAACTAGCTGCCAATAGTTCCACATGAATATTGGCGGAAGGACGATATTAGCTTGAAAACTAGAAAGTTTTGCTAATAATGATAGGTTCATAGCTTTACAATAATTTTATTTGATAGTTTAGATTTTAAACTTTGGTATTCAGGTATGAGTCAAAATAGAAATGGTATATGTGTGATTATGGATAAAAGTTTGAAGGATAATATTATAAATATTAATAAAATTGGAGATAGAATTATAGCTTTAAAGATTATTGTTGATATTAAAATTATCAATGTTATAAGTGTTTATGCTCCTCAAGTAGGTTTGGATGTAGGCTTAAAAGAAAATTTTTGGAATAACTTTTAGGAATTAATACAAAAGATACCTCTTAAAGAAAAAGTATTTATTGGAGGAGATTTAAATGGACATATTGATAGAGTGGTAGAAGATTTTAAAGATTCATACAATATGGGAGGAATTAATGAAGAATGTAGGACTATATTAGATTTTGTTTTAGCTTATGATTTTGAGATTGCTAATAATTTATTTAGGAAAGTTTAGTACCTAGCATTGACTGTTAGTTTTAGATTTTAAGATGAAAGATTGGAAGATGAAAAATAAATTAAATTATTGTTCTTAGATGGGGATATTTAAAGAATACCAATACAAATATTTTTAAGTGCAAGCGACAAGAGCTTAGAATTTGATATGTTCATACGGTTAATGTTATGTGGGAAAAAGTAGCAAGTGGAATTAAAAAGTTGTAAAAAATTTGCTTGGAGAATCATAAAAGAAAACTTCTTTTAATAAAAATAATTGATGGTGTTGTCAAAATGTGTAAAAAAAGATAAGAAATAAAAAACATTGTTATAAAATTTGATTTAGATGTAAAAATTCAAAAAATTGAGAAACATATAAAGTGATCTGTAGAGATTCTAAGAAAGCAATATATGATGCAAAAAAGTTAACTTTTAGTGATTTATACAACATATTGAATACCAAAAAAGGTGAAAGATGTATGTATAAGTTAGCTAAGCAAAATAATGAAAGAAGTAAAGATCTAATTCAACTGAGGTGTATATTAAGTATGAAAATCATAAAATGATTTTCTTAGAAAAGGATATTGAAAATATGTAGATGAGCTATTTTGATAAACTTTTCAATGAAGGATATGAAAATATGATTGATTTTAGTAACCTTAATATCTTAAACAAAAATTGAAAATTTTATTTTTATTGTCATATTAATAAATTTGAAGTTGGAGAAGCTTTAAAGAAAATAAAGTGTGGAAAAACAGTAGGACCTGATGATATTCTAATAGAAGTGAGGAAATGTTTAGGAGATCAAGGAATTTTTTGACTTATACATCTTTTTAATATTATTTTAAAAACAAAAGATGTCAGATGAGTGGAGAAAGTGTTTGTTGGTTCATATATTTAAGAATAAAGGTGATGCATAAGAGTATGCAAATTGTGGAGGAATTAAGCTAATATGTCATACATTAAAATTATGGGAGAGTAATCGAGCATAGGTTATGATGTGATACACAAATTTCTCAAAATTAGTTTGGTTTTATGCCAGGTAGATCTACTATGGATGCTATATATTTGTTGAGAAGTTTGATGGAGAAGTATAGAGAAAGTAAGGAGGTTCTACATATGAGATTTGTTGATTTAGAGAAAGTTTATGATAAAGTTTCAAGAGAAGTCTTATGGAGAGTTCTAGAAAAGAAAGGAGTTAATATTGGTTATATTCAAGTCATTAAGGATATGCATACTAGAGTTGTTACTTGTGTTCAAACACAAGGAGGATTGATAAAATATTTTCCTATTTAAGTTGGATTACATCAAGGATCAGCTTTAAGCCCTTATCTTTTTGCTTTAGTTATGGATGTTCTTACTAGGCATTTACAGGAAGATGTACCTTGGTGTATGCTTTTTGTTGATGACATTCTTCTTGTTGATAAGACTAGAGAGGGAGTCCAAGAGAAACTTGAATTATGGAGGTCAACCTTAGAGTCTAAAGGTTTTCGTTTGAGTAGATCTAAAATTGAATATATGAAGTGTAATTTTAGTTATAGAAGTTCTAATGGTGGTATTGTGACATTGGGTGATCAAGTCGTTAAAAAGAGTGAGCGTTTCAGACATCTAGGTTCTATTGTTTAAAATGATGGTGAAATAGATGGAGATGTTATTAGTAGAATTCAAGTTAGATGGTTGAAGTGGAGGAATGCATTTGGCCTGTTGTGTGATAGGAAGTACCGCTTAAACGTTAGGGAAAATTTTATAAGATGGTGGTAAGACTTGCAATGATTTTTGGTGCAGAATATTGGCCACTAAAAGAGAAGCATAAGACTAAGTTAAGTGTTGTAGAGATGAGGATGCTTAGGTGGATGAGTGGCTTTACTCTTAGAGATAAAATGCGAAATGAGTATGTTTGAGAAAGGTTGGAGTAGCTCCAGTGGCAGGTAAGGCTAGAGAGGGTCGCTTAGATGGTTTGGTCACATAAAACATCGGCCGTCCGATGACCCGGTTAGGAGAGTAGATGTATTGGATTTACTTTATGTTAAGAAAGGTAGAGGTAGATTTAAAATTTTTTTATTAAGATGTATAAAAAATGACCTTAGTTCATTATAATTAAATGAGAATTTGACACATAATAGGACACAACAATATAGAAGAAGGATTCATGTAGCTGACTCCACATAGTGGATTAAAGGCTTGTTGTTGTTTTTTGTGAAGTTATAGCCTAAATTTTATATATTGGATATTTCAAGGATGTCAAGATTTTGTACATTAAATCTCAAAAAAAAGAAAAAAAGGAAAAAGGTTGGATAAAGCTAGGTTACCAGCTTGATTTGTATTTTCATCAAGAAAAAGTGATTTGTTAAAATTTTATCTAAAATCACTTTAGATCGTTGAGTTTATTCTACAGAAAAGCTGTCATTACTTGTTAGAAAACTAAGGAACATTTTGTCCTAGTCAATTGTTGTTTGATTTGTGCGTTTAGGTTCTTGCATTCCTTTTGGTGTATTAATGCATTGGGTAACTTATGGTAGTCATTTTTTTTTTCTGTCATTCATTTTTGTGTGACCTTATTTAATTTGATTTTTGGAAAATTGCTCCAGTGTTAGCCACCTGATATTCAGCAGTCCAAGCGATTACTTTTTTTTGGTAACTAACTGTGTTCACCTGACAAGAAATCTGCCGCACATGCCTAAAGATCATATCAGAATTTGGCAAGTTTGGAAATACATGTGAAAAATATGCAATTAAAAGGAGACTCTGCAGATGTTTTCAGAGTCAGTGTTTCTAGTGCTCCCAGTACTTCCAGCCATGGTTCAGCTCAGGATGACACTGAGGCATATGGAGATGTATACTTGTGGGGTCAGGTCATTTGTGACTCTTCCGGAGCTATCAATGATAGAAATATTAGCCTTTACAGTGCAAGAAAGGATATTTTACTGCCGAAGCCGCTAGAGTCCAATGTTGTTTTAGACATTCGGCATGTGGCCTGTGGGGTCAAGCATGCTGTTCTTCTTACAAGACAGGGAGAAGTATTTACGTGGGGTGAAGAATCGGGTAGTCTACTTGGTCATGGTATAGAAACAGAAGCTATTCATCCCCGTCTTGTTGAATCTTTATCAGCTGCTGACATCGACATCATTGCTTGCGGTGAATTTCATACTTGTGCTGTTTCTACAAGTGGTGAACTTTATACGTGGGGAGATGGTGCTCATAAAGCAGGGTTACTTGGTCATGGTACATTAACTAGCCACTGGATTCCTAAAAGAGTTTCTGGACCATTGGAAGGGCTCCAAGTTTCATCTGTTTCTTGTGGAACTTGGCACACAGCGTTAATAACTGTAACAGGGCAGTTATTCACATTTGGTGATGGTACTTTTGGTGCTTTGGGCCATGGAAATAGAGAGAGCGTCTTATATCCAAGGGAAGTAGAGTCTTTGATTGGGTTAAAGACAATTGCTGTTTCGTGTGGGGTTTGGCATATGGCTGCTGTTGTGGAGGTTATTGTGACACAATCTAGTACATCCTCTGGGAAATTGTTTACATGGGGTGATGGAGACAAGTATCGTCTTGGGCATGGTGACAAGGAACCACGCTTGAAGCCCACCTGTGTGCCATCATTGATTGATTATATTTTCCACAAGATAGCATGTGGGCATAGTCTTACAATTGGCTTGACAACTTCAGGCGATGTTTTTACAATGGGAAGCACTGTTTACGGTCAACTTGGCAATCCTCATTTTGACGGAAAACTTCCCTGCTTAGTGCAGGATAAGCTTGCCAATGAGTATGTCAAGGAGGTTGCTTGTGGTTCTTATCATGTTGCCGTTTTGACATCTAGGAGTGAAGTTTACACATGGGGTAAGGGAGCCAATGGACGGCTGGGCCATGGAGACATTGAAGATCGAACAACACCTACAATCGTTGATGCTTTAAAGGATAGACCCGTAAAACACATTGCTTGTGGGGAAAGTTACACAGCAGCCGTATGCCAACATAAATGGGTTAGTAGTGCTGAGCAATCTCTATGCACTGAATGTAGACAAGCATTTGGATTCACTCGTAAGAGGCATAACTGTTATAATTGTGGACTTGTACATTGCCACTCTTGCAGCTCAAGGAAGTCTTTGAGAGCTGCATTGGCTCCTAACCCTGGAAAATCATACCGTGTTTGTGATTCCTGTTACGTGAAATTGAATAGAGTCACTGAATCTGCTAAAACTAATGACAAGAAAAGTGCAGTACCTCGTTTTTTAGGTGATAGTAGAAACCGCTCTAACACAGCTGACTTAAAAAGGTCCAATGCTGTTTCTCCTAACAATTTGGATTTACTTACACATCTGGACACTAAGGCAGCTAAGCAAGGGAAGAAAACAGATACGTTATCTTTGATTGGCCTTCAACAATTTACTTCACTTTTACAACTCAGAGATTCTGATTACTCTGTTGGGGTTAACATTCATCGAGCAAATCCTAGAACAACTTACTTGTCAGATGATCAATCCATAAGTCATTCCACTCCTGTTTCTCCATTCTCTCAAAAACCTACCACTCCATGCTCTGCTACACCCATTCCTACCACGTCTAGCCGTTTATTCTCCAAAAGTATTGCTGTTAGCCTGAAGAAAACAAATGAACTACTAAACCAAGAAGTTCAGAAGATGCGAGGCCAGGTATGATAACTGAAATTTTAATTCATGCACTGCTCCTATGTAAAATATATGAAATGCTGTGATGAAAATTTAGGTTGATAGATTAAGAAAGCGCTGTGAAATTCAAGAATACGAATTACAGCAGTCAGCAACAAAAGTTCAAGAAGCCATGGCACTTGCTGCAGAGGAATCAGCAAAGGCTAGAGCTGCAAAAGATGTTATAAAATCTCTTACCCAACAGGTAAGATTTCAATCTTCCCTTTTGCATTCAAATCTGTCCCATTTACAATACCAACACCCAATTACCTTTATCTAAAATTATAACTAAATTTTGAAGAAAATAAAATCTCAACTGCTGTTTTTTTATTTTATTAAATTCTTAAATATAGACCACACAAATGCATGAATTCTGTTTCTTTTAAAGCCTTAATGTTAGTTTTCTACAACAACACCGATATGCCTTTATCCCACTATGGGGGGTCGACTATATGAATCCATTGTCCTATTAAGTGTCAAACTCTCATTTAATTTTAATAAAATAAGATCATTTTTGATACTACCTAATCAAGTTTTCTTAGGTCTACCTCTACCTTTCTTAACATAGGTCAAATCTAACACATCTACTCTTCTAATTAGGTAATTGGATGGCCGATATTTTATGTGACCAAACCATCTAAGATGACTCTCTTGAATCTTATCTACCACTAGAGCTCTCCAACCTTTTTACATATATATATTCATTTTGCATTTTATCTCTAACTGTAAAACCACTCATCCATGCGAGCATCCTTATCTCTGCAACCTTTAACTTAATTTTATGCTTCTCTTTTATTGGCCAACATTCTACCCCATAAATCATTGTAGGTCTTACCACCAAGTTTTCTCTCAAGTCTAAGTTGTACTTTTCTATCACATAACATGCCAGATGCATTCCTCCACTTCAACCATCAAACTTGAATTCTACTCCCCATCTATTTCACCATCATTTTGAACAATCGACTCGAGAACATTCACTCTTTTTAATCACTTGATCACCCAATGTCACAACCCCACCACTAGATCTTTTACAACTAAAATTACCCTCCATATATTCAGTTTTAGATCTACTTGATTGAAAGCCTTTAGATTCTAAGGTTAACCTCTATAACTCAAGTTTTTCTTGAACTCCTCTCTAGTCTTATCAACAAGAAGAATATCATCAGCAAAAAGCATACACCAAGGTACATCCTCTTGGAAATGCCTAGGAAGAACATCTATAACTAAAGCAAAAAGATATGGGCTTAATGTCGTTACTTGATGTAATCCAACTGAAATAGGAAAATACTTGGTCAATGCTCCTTGTGTTTAAATACAAGTGATAGCTCCAGTATACATATCCTTAAGGACTTGAATATACACTATATTATTTTTTCTTTTCTAAAATTCTCCAAAACACTTATCTTGGAACTTTATCATATGCTTTCTCTAAATCAACAAATACCAAATGTAGATCGTCCTTCCTTTCTCTGTACTTCTCCATCAAACCTTTCAACAAATGTATAGCATCCATAGTGGATCTACTCGACATAAAATCAAATTAATTTTGAGAAACTTTTGTATCGCGTCGTAATATATATTCAATTACTCTTTCCTATAATTTTAATATATGACACATTAACTCATGCCTCTATAATTTGCACACTCTTGTGATCACCTTTATTCTTAAAAATTGGAATCAATAAAATCTCTGCACTCATCTTACATCTTTTTAGTTTTTGAAATAATATTAAAAAGATTAGTAAGCCAAAAGATTTCTTGATCTCCTAAGCATTTTTATATATCTATCGGCATATCATTAGGTCCTATTGCTTTTTTACACTTCATTTCTTGGAAGCCTCTTCAACTTCGATTGTACTAATACGATGATAAAAATATAATTCTCTATTTTCTTTTAGGGTATTAAATAAGCGAGTTGTTTGGACGACATTTGAATGAGGAGGAAGTTTGCTTGATTTGACAATGACTTCCATTTTCGAGGATAACACCTTTGATTTGCTACCTTATGGGAATTCCTCTCTCTTCCTGACGATATTGCTTCTTGCTGTGTTGGGGCGACCACAATTCTGTCGAGTGTTGACACATCTTCAAGTCTTTAGGGGAGGATCTTCTTCCTCCAAAGATGGGTGTTGCAAGCCTAACTTAGTTAATAGTCTTTATTACATTCTTTTTCGGTTTCAGAGCGAATAGATTCCTATTTGTGCAAGTTACTTTTTTTTTTTCGACTGCTCCTTTGCTTTTTTGAGTACTTCTGCTAGTATGGCCAATGTGGCCTTGGAAAAACATCCGCTACTTTTGTAGTGATTGTGGCGAATGAGTTGTTTGTCCTCAAGTAAGTGATATAGATTTTTGTTTTCTAAGGATACTATTACGACAATTTGAAATATTTGATGTGCGTAGCTCGTGAGGACGAGCGAATAAACACTTTGAAGGTGGACGAGTTATGTGTCCTCTTGGATCATCTTTTGTTTGGTCTCTGATTTCCCCTTTGCGTTGAGTGGGTTGAAATTTTGAATTTTATGGAGTGTTGCTCGCTCAGGTGATATAAAACTCTATTGCGAGTATCATAAATTTTCTCCTCTACTTGAGGCAAGAGAAGTTGACATGGAGTTTAACTCTTTTTTGCCATGTCTTCTCCATTAAGGGCCATAAAAATGACACTATCTAATTCTTGGATGTCCTCTTAAAGATTACGGACTTGCTGGACAAGATGAGTAATTGGCTTTTTAGACTTTCTATCATCAAGTACTCGATCAGGTGGGCAGTGTCGACTGAGCCCACTCCTTTTCCTATGAATAAGGCAGCAGTCAAGAGGCAAGTGCTTAGGAGAAAGAAATTCTAGGAAAGCTGATTAGTAAGATGCTCAACGTCATGCTTTCCTTCAATTCGGCAAAATTCATGAGTACTTATCTAGTAAGTAATCTTGGTTATAGAGATTCATTGTTATTTCTAACTCAGATATACTAATTCTTACATTCACTTCTCTACACGGGATGATATCTCCACACCATTTTCCTTAGATGCCGAGGTTGTCAAGTTCCTTGATGAGAGCTCGAGGAAGGCGAAGAAGGCGGCGTCGGGTCTATTTCTATTGAGGCCACTCATGAGAAATCGACTGATGGAGTAGGGCCGAGTTTAACTCCCAAGAAGTCTAAGAAGTGGGTAGTGAGTGCTGCTTCTTGTGAAAGAAGAGTGTCAAGGGAAACAAGTCAATGGACAAACCTGGCTTCATTTTTGAAGATAATTATACTCTTGAATTGGTTGATCTAATGAGTGAAATCTTTAGGTTGGGACAAAATTTTTTTTTCAAGTGGACACGCTTTTTGAAGTGCTTTTCAAGGGGTGATTAGCTTACACTATGATGACCGCTCAAGCGATGGCATGATAGTCGATTTAGGAACTTTACTAGAAGTTTATGTACAAAATAAAAGGCTTTGTAGCCGCCAAGTCGAAGTGAAACTTAGTGATTGATCGTCGACGAGATGCTGAGTTTGAGTTGAGGGTGATGCGGGGGGAGGCAAAATGATAAGAAGTGGTGCGAGCATTTCTAAAGATTCGTCTTTTTGAGACGAATAAAGAATTAAAGGTGGAATTTTTCATCACATCGAGAAGTTTTAGAAGGAGACTAAGTTATTTGGCTTTCTTGACTCTAACGAGTATAAGAGCTTGTTGCAACATAAGTTCAAATAAGGCGCCAAGTTTGTCATTGTTAAGTTGGTGAAGCATAACCAATTTGATTCAAAGTATTTGGGCTTCAACAACATGTTCTCTCTATCAGATTTGACTTTGAAATAAGTGACGAGGAAGGGAGCACCAACTAGTTTTTTTTTTTAACTAAGAAATATTTTTCCTTTTTTATGTATCTGAGTTAGAAGAGTGACTATATTTTAAAATTTTATACACTAGTTACTAGCCTTTATACTTAAATTTTTTTCTTAATGAAAATTTTTTTTTCAATCTCTTTTCTTTATTGTGTTTATGAATGTATTCATTTTATTAATGTACTCATTGAATGAATATACTCGTTGAACAAATATACTTGCTTAATATATTCATAAAGAAAACATGTACTCGCCAAAATAATATATTTGTGGGATGTACTCATTGAACGAATACACTTGCTAAATATCTTCAGACATACTTGTTGTTGAATAATCATTTTAAATAATTGCTTCATAGTATTAGGGGAATATAATGTCGCCAACCACACAAAATGGTAGTCTTAGGTTTTTTGGTCGCCAACCGTATGAATTATTGATATTTTATTTGCAGTCACCAACCACGTGGAGTGTTGTTTTTTTTAGTTATAGTTATCGATCACACGAAGTGTCGGTCTTACATATGAGTCAGCAACAACAAATATTATTGGTTTTACATTTGAATCACCGACCACACGGAGTGTTAATTTTTTTTTTTTTTTTTTTTTTTTTGTAGTTGCCAAACAGATAGAATGTTAGTTTTTTTTATTTATAGTTGTCGATCACACGGAGTGTCAGTCTTACACTTGAGTCGCTAACCATATGGAGTGTTGATCTTACACTTGAGTCCTAACCACATGGCAGTGTTTATTTTTTTATTTGTAGTCACGAACTGTATGGAGTATTGGTCTTTTTGTTTATAGTTGCCGATCATATGGAGTGTCGGTCTTATACTTGAGTCACTAACTATACAAAGTATTTATCTTTTTATCTGTAGTTATCAACTGCATGGAGTGTTGGTCTTTTTATTTATAGTTGTTGACCACACGAAGTGTTGATCTTATACAGAGTGTTGGTCTTATAGTTGAGTCGTCAATCATGCAGAGTGTTGGTCTTACATTTGAGTCATCAACTATACGAAGTGTTGGTTTTGTATATTTCCTTAGATATTTATATGAAGTGTTCAAGACGAGCAAGTATTCGTGATTAAGGTTTACCTTGGATAAATTGTCGAGTTGACTTTTATACACTCGGGCCAAAAGTGATTTTCTAAGTTATAGGATTTTTATATGGGACAATTATGGCTTGCCAAATGAAGCGTATTACTTGGGCCAAAAGTGGCTCGTTGAGTGACTCGAGTCAGCACATAGCACCTCGAGTCTTTAACTCGGAATGGGATTCATCGTCATTGTGTGAGTGTATTGAAACTTGTTAGTCGGTACATTGAGTTTTGAATGCACATTTAATATATGAAAAAATTTTCTTGGGTGAGTAGGAATAAGAAAATTTTATTGATTTATTTTAATCACATGTATTTGCTCAAATGATGAATCATTGTAGAAAAGATAGAGCTTATGGATAAAATTTCTTCATATCATTTATATTTTAGGTGCGCTGCATGTCTTGTTCAAAATGTTTTTGTAGTTAATAGGCTCTTGGACCAACTTGCTTTATTAATAATGTAAGGTTATCCCAAGTGTGGGCGAGTTTGTCCAATACATTTTGCAAGCTGCTGTGTTCACCTTCTTCAATACTAAGTCGTCAGCCTTAAAATCTTTTTTTAAGTTGCGGTTGTAGTATTTTTTCATTCGCCTATTGTTTTTTATTGTCTTAGTGATGCTTCAGTTCGTGACTATTCTAGTAGGTCGAGTGTTGTCTTTATGGCTTCTATGTTTGACCTTACTCACTCGCTAGTGTTTTGATTTAATTCCATAGTCACCATAACCCTTTGACTCGTATTTGACTGGTAGCATAGCTTCTATCTTATGTGATAAGGCAAATGATGTTTGCCCTATAGCTAATGTTGGAGTTGTCTTGAGGGTATAGAGCACAATGGGTAAGACATCTATTCACTTGGCTTTTGCGCCTTTCACTTTTTTTTTAATCAGTTGAGAATTTTCTTATTCGTTGCTTTCACCTAACCATTACTCTGAGGATGATGTACTAAAGTGTAATTGAGTTGAATTCATTGTAACTTGCAAAATTCGCTTGGTCGCTTGTTTGTGAATTGCAGATGATTATTTGTGATGATCATCATAGGTAGCCCAAACCTGCAAATAATATCTTTCCAAATAAAATGTTGAATTGTTTGGGCGGTTATCTTGGCAAGTAGCTTAGCTTCGATTTACTTGCTAAAGTAATCAATTATGATGAGTATGAATTTAGCTGTCCACTAGTGATGACAAGAGACCTATTAAGTTCGTTCGCCAAATCGCAAAGGGCCAAGGACTTGCGATAGGCTGTAGAGGCTAAGACAACTGCTGCTGTAATGGAGTGAACTTTGGACACTGCATGTATCTCTTGGAGAATTCTTCAACATCATTCTTTAATGTGGGCTAGAAATATTCTTATAGTAGAATTTTGTGAGCAAGTGCTCTTCTTTCATAATAGCTCCCACACTCGCTTGAGTGTACTTTGTCGAGTACCTTGCTTTGTTCACTTTCTCTTTCACACCTCATGTTGAGGTCAATAATATTTGAAATAACTCGCCACTAATTAGTAAATGTTGGGTGGCTTTGATTTTGAATCTCCTTGGATCTTTAATTCTTTTTTCAAGCTCCCCCCTAGTCTATAAATGTTTATTTATGGGATCGACTAATTGGGTGAGTCTTCACAATCTATTTGCATAAACTTCCTCTATGCTTGGCTAGGCAAGTTGGAGGCTAGTTTGCCCCCGAGTCCACTTGTTCTAAATAGTAGGTTGACAAGTTTATTATGATCTCTTAGGACTTATTCAATTTTGAAGTAAATGAACATCGTAATATATAAGAAGTAACAAATTGCATATTTTAGCAATAGGATCACTAAACAGGATTGGAGTGCAAGCAACTGACAACCCATAGTGAAGTTTAAGGATAAGCTCCTCTTCCAATGATGAGCCTAAAGAAGTCCTAGTGTTGGCCTTGCAGGAAGATGTAGACATTTTTGCTTGAGAACATCGACATTAATGTCACCTATTATGAATTTAATGTTAGAAATGATGTTTGGCCAATCAAATAGAAAATGAGAAAGATAATAACTTTACTCGTCGAGCCCATCAAAGAAGAGATCAATAAATTACTTGAGGCATACTTCATTAAGAAGGTACAATACCCAGTGTGAATCTCTATTGTTGTAATGATACAAAATTCCAACGGAAAGTTGAGGATGTGTTTGGACTAAATTAAGTTGAACTCGACATGCCCAAATGATGGATATCCGCTACCTCGAATTGATATGCTTGTCGACTTGACGATTGAGTATTTTGTTATGAGTTTTTTAGATGCCTTTTTAGGTAACCACCAAATCAAGATGCATATTGTCGACTCAGAAAAGATGGCTTTTAACACTAGAGAAGGATTGTATTGCTACAAGATTATGCCTTTTGGCTTGAAGAACACTAAAATGACTTATCTAATAATGATGGATCATGTATTTAATGATCAAAGGAGAAGAAATGTGAAAATTTATGTTGATGACTTTCTAGTTAAAAGCAAGTTATCAGAGTAACACATTCTGACCTTGAAAGAGACTTTCGTCACACTTAAAAAATTTAACATGCGCCTCAACCAACTAAAGTGTATATTTGATGTTGGGTCAAACAAATTTCTTGGATACTTATTAGCCATTGATGACATAAAAATTAACCTAGATAAGGTCAAAGCTATTCTTAATATGCCATCCCCCAAAACAACTAAGGAGGTACAACAACTCACTAGGGGATTCATGGGTCTTAATAGATTTATTTCAAAGGCAGGTGAATTATGCTATCCTTTTTTTAAAGTCCTTATAAGTGCTAAGAGATTCGAGTAGATGTCAGAGTGTGAAGCAATCTTTTTGGAATTAAAGGCACTACTCACCTCACTTCATCTACTACAAAGCCCTAACCCGGGAGAAATTCTGTTATTATGTTTTGGAGCTGGAGAAGATGTTGTAAGTTTAGTGTTAATCCAAGAAGGATATTGGTAGCCAAAAAAAAAAAAGAGAAATTTATTTTTGAAATCCCTTACCCCTCTCGCTCTCTATATTAGTGCAACTGCATGAGAGAGGAGCGGGAACGGTTAGACCTTGTTCGCCTATAAAAAGGGGAGAAAGGAGTCGGCCGAGACTCATGCACACGCGCACGCAATAGTTGAGAGAAAGAGAAGAAGAAATTGGGAGAGTGAGACATCGAGTGAGCTAAGCCAAGCCTCTTGCGTGGAGCCCTAGTCGACGATCCCCTCATCTTCTCGTGTGAAACCGAAGCCGCTGACTTCCACTAGTGGAGCCCTAGCCATTGATCCCCATCCTCGCGCGAAGAAGATCCTGAGCTGCTTATCGCGTGAAGCTGTGAGCCGACACCCCCTTCACGCGTGAAACTTAGCCGAACTCCTCTTGGTCCGTCGATCCATGTAAGTGAAAATAGAAAGCTATTTCTGAAACTGCCCCTACCCTCATAAGTTTCAAATAAGTATAAGTGAGGGCATTTTCATCCAATGGCTAAGAAAATGATTTTTGGGGCTCCAATTTCAAGTAAATTTCAAAATGAAATTTTTCATAAATTAATTTCTTGCTCCATAGGAAAATTTTGAAAGTCCTCAATGTCGATTTTGGATTTGGTGTGAGATGAGTACACCTCGCTCCGTTAATTTTGAATCCAGAGTAAGAGAGAAGACACGAGTGCGCTACTTATCAAAAACACAACTCTCTATTAAGTTGTCATTTGCCAAAAATCAAAATAATTAACTTGAAATTAAATTATTTGGAATAAAAATAAATTACATGTCTTAAAATTTGAAGACCAGTGTCTGTTGATCTTGGATTCGACCGGGAATTTATGAAGACCTCTGCCTTCGATCTTGGATCCGGTGCGGGATGTATAATCCTTCATCTGTCGATCTTGGATCCGAAACAAGGGAGAAGAGTGCTTATCACACTAAATTCGCGAAATATATCACTGCTCAACTGTTTTGCAACTGAAAATTTGTAGGACTTATTAAACTTAAATATTATTTTATAAAAATCATTTAAATAAGAAGAAATAGACTTTACAATATGATAAAATACAATTATTTGCACTCCCCTCCCTCATATTAAAATTGCACATTAAGAGTTTAGAGATTCATGCCTAGATCATTAATTCGTTTGTTAGACTTGAATATATTAAGAGATAAAAAATTAATTAATGATGAAGTAACAATTACATTCAATCATAATCATGAATAATCATCTATTATTCAGTTGATCAAACACAATGTGTTAAGGACCCGAATATAATCTAACAAGTAATATAAAAATCAAGATAGTCCAGTTAATTATCTGAGATTTGTATCATTCAGATGATAACATCGAAGTTCAAACACTAACCAATTCAATAATGCAAGTGTAATTGATCAATAACTATTTGATTAGACACAACATATTGAAAGTCCAAATATCTCACAATCAACTCTAATAAAATTAGAGCTCATCTTAAACATAAAATAAGATCAAATCATTTAAATCCAAATATGGCATTCCGAGGGATGTAAGTCCAGTTTATGTTTGCAATACAAACATCATATTATCTACTGGCATTCTAATGGATGTAAGTACCAGCCTGTCATTTATTCATCGTGCGAACTTCTCCAAAGTTATGGCCTTCCAAAGGGGAGGTAAGTCTAACTCATAGGCTTTGCTATGCGAACTCTAAATCCATACTGGCATTCGAAAGGAATGTAAATCTAATCTAAATGGCTTTCTAATAGATGTAAGCCTGACCTGTGCTTGCAATGCAAGTGCAACCTAAACTTTACTTGCATTCCAAAGGGTGTAAGTCCAATCTAAACGACTTTCTAATAGATGTAAGCTCGACTTGTGCTTGCATTGCAAGCACAACTTAAACCTTACTGGCATTCTAATGGGATGTAAGTCCTATCTAAATGGCTTTCTAATAGATGTAAGCCCGACCTGTGCTTGTAATGCAAACATAACCTAAAACTATGGCATTCCAATAGATGTAAGTCTAGTCACTTGTTCGCAATATGAACATCAATCCAAAATGTGACATTTCAAAGGATGTAAGCCCGACATGCATCTACAATGCAGACTTCATAAAATTGAATTATTGTGAGACTTATACATTAAGTTTAGTCTAAATAATTCAATAAACACTGCACAAAAAAACCTACATAACCACTCGAGTCTACTCGGGATATCTGAGACAAGGCAACCCATGACTGCTAATCAAACTCCCTGAACATTATGGATAATAGCCCTCTGATGTTGGGAGACTGAAATAATGACAGTCCCGAGATGACAGAACCTTGGGATCTTGATCGGGACTACTCTCCTTTTTTTTAGATAGTCATTCACATCACACTGCTAAACACCGATTTATATCAGAGATTTATGTTTATTTTCAACCTTAATCGAAGTGCTCTCTCTCTATGGTAAGATAGATTAACTGCGGATGTTTGCATTCATAGGAAGTAGAACTGATATCTAAATAAACTTTAATATAATGTTAGGAGAAATCTGGTTGAATATAAATCAATCTATCTCATGAAGAACAAACTCCCTAACATCCTATAAAAATGGCGGAGATTTTCAAAGATGCTTTTCCTGAGCGATCAAAGGGAAGAAGCAATGACCCATATATTATATCAACAAGTCATTGAGGGGAAATGTTCCAATTATGAAGAAGCTTGGACTCTTTTTTATTGTATTAGCTCAGTGACTTCCTTCTATACTCATTTAATTCAAGTTGTCACAGACGACCCACTTAATTTAGTACTCATGAAGTCAAATCATTGTAGAAGATTGTTGAAATAGTTAGTCCAGCTCAGTTACTTTCTTCTATGCTCATTTTATTCAAGTTGTCATTGACCAACCACTCAATTTAGTACTCATGAAGTCAGATCATTGTAGAAGATTGTTGAAATGGTTAGTCGAATTAAGCAAGTTCGATATTTTTTACTCGTCCTGAATCATAATCAAAGCCCAAGAACTTATCGACTTGGTAGATTTTAATGATTCGTAATATGATCAAGCCTACTAAGAGCACTCATGGTACCTCTATGTGGATGGAGCCTTAGAAGAACAAGGGATTGGCATTATGTTGAAAAGTCAAACGGGAATCATGATTACTTAGTTCGTTAAGTTTGAGTGCTGAGTGACTAATTACTTAGTTGAGTATGAAGTCTTGCTCGCTGGTCTTCGCTTTGCTTAAGGACTAAGATGCAAAACATCTTATAGCATATTCAGATTGTTAGCTTAGGTAAATCAAGACAATAACAACCTTGTAGTCAGAGAGGAATCATTACAAAAATATTTATACAAAGTTAAGGTAAAAGATTGAGAAGTTTTAAGTAGTTTAAGATTGAACGGATACTTATGGAGGAGAATCAACTCAACGATTTACTATCTAGAGTTAGCAAGTTAGGAGACTAGGTAGTCATTGAACTCACCTTATTGAGTACAAATGAAGCTTAGTTGTTGCATACCATTCTAACCAACTTGCTCAAATATGGCATACTCGGGGGACTCGTCAACATATAGGTTGAGTAAAATGAGCAACTAATTAGACAATCGATCAAAGTTAACATGTTTAGGTTTTGACTGCAAGGTGATCAACTCAGAAGGCAGACTAAGCTCTGGCCTAAATACTCAGGCGTTGAGCCTACTCATTGAAGGAGAGTAGAGGCCCCAAAGCAAAAGACTTGTTGGAGAGCCAAAGTCTCTAGGAAGAAAGCTTGAGCTAGTCAAAATCACTTAATAGCTAAAAAACTCACTTGCCTTGACCTACTAAGAGAATCTTAGATATCATAAGAATATTGTTTTCTGTGCACCCAAGTGTCACATGAGTCCCAAGTGACACATGAGACGAATGAGAGTACAACCTTCCACCTCCCTAGGTATAAAGTAAGGTGAAAGAGGGAAGCACCTTCTATGTGCCCGTGTCATGTGTGAATACAAATGAAGCATTCCACTTACCCAACTACTGCATAAGGCAAATACAAATGAAGCATTCCACACACTCGAGTGTTGCATGAGGCGAGTAAGAATGCCGCCTTCTACACTCTCGTGTTACATGAGGCGAGCAAAGAACAATACCTTTAATGCACCCAAGTGTCGCATAATGCGAGTTACTAAAAGACATCCCTGATTTGCCTATGTTTTTGAGATCATGCATTTAATTACCCCTTAAGTCCTTACTCTCCTGCAACTAGCACAACCAACTAATTAGTTAAACAAGTATGTCATAACAACCATCAATCAAACAACGAGTTCAATTTAATAAACATTCAATTAAATCACCCAGTTGATTATTATCATTATTAAAAAAAGATAATTTATTTTTTCATTATGAAAAGTACATATGGTGAGCGTACATCAATTTCAAAATGGATGGCAAGTATACATCATATCCAAAAAGGCAAAAAGTAGATTTCTTTTTACTTTAATGCAAGCACAAAAATATACATTATAAAAGTGGCTAATTTGCGCTCTCCTCGTTGCTGTCTTCGAACTCCGATAAGGCAAAGATATTATCAAAGTCAAGGAATTGGCGATCAAGTTGGCCGTGCTTGTCCATCTTTTGGACCATAAACTTTTTGTCTGCTAGAAACTTGGATTTGATCTTTTTTTGATATTCCTCAATCTCAAAGTAGCTAACCTTGGCCAATCCCTTTCCCTTAAATTCCACTTCCTATTGACGAAGTGCCTCATCATGGCAGGCAAGTTCAACTGTTAGCCTCTCTTTCTCCTCATCTTGGCCAACGAGTTTAGCAATTGGCCTTTTTTTTCTCCTCATCTTCGGCAGCGAGTTCAGTAGATAACTCAACGATCCTCTCTTCGGAATTCCACAATCTTTTCTGTCATCAATTGGTTATTGAACTCATAAAGTATTTACCAAGTCGAATTATTCTCTTCCCTCATTGTGAACAGCTCTGTCAACATGCATGTGTATTGCTCGCTTAGTTTGAAGGATGACTGCCAACATATCGCTTTTATAGACATGGTTGAGTAATGGAGTTGATTCTTCAAAATAAAATCATGGCACTCATCAACAACGCTAGAGAAGATGAGACTGTCGAGTTTGAACACCTCGTTGGTAGCCTTAATGAGTGTAGAATTGTAGTTATACTCAGGCCCACTAGAAGGACCGACTTCATCCACGTTTGCCTCACCATTATTCTTCGCTTTCTTAAGTGAGAGTCGGGGAACTTAGTTTGTAGTCGAACTCGCATGTCTCTTTTTCTTGGGCGACATGGTAGAAGGAACAAAATACAAAGATCAGTGGCACTTGGCTCAGCAGTATTGAGAGCGGCATTTGTTGAAGCAATAATAGTATTTCCTGGCACCTCATAGATAGGATTTGCCTCAATAGGTTCATGCTCTAGACGTTGGTTGATTGATGACATGCCAAGAAGGCAAGCACTCCCGGGTCAGTCGTGTAAGAAGTTGTAACATCATTGCTTGTATAGAAGGAATTCCATCAAAACTATAATGACAATGCAAGAAAGAGAGTTGTGAATACTCGGGGTAAATAACTTCATAAATGTTGTTGGCTCTGAGAAAGAACATGATATTATTTCCCCTCCCTCTATTTTTTTAAGGTTGCCTCCTTTGACGGAGACGCCTCAGGAACCACTGCCTTCTCCACAATAAATGGAATGGGCTTGGTCGGTGCCATTTAGTTTACTAAACACTTACTGAATAGGTTCAAATGTAGTTCCTCACCTTGCAGGCTAGACATTTGTAATTAGACCGTCGAGAATTTTTGGTGGCCTTTTATTTAGAAAGACATGGCAAAATATGTTCAAGCTCCATGAAAATTTCTCATGCCTTAGCAGCAAAATAAAGGTTATGATATTTACCATTGAATTCGGCAATATCTAAGCGAGCTCACCCCATGAAAGTTCAAAATTTTCATTAGCTAGGTGCATAGAGAAAACTAGTGACCAAACTTAAAGTAGTCAAAAGGGATGTAGAGCTCGTTGTTCTTCACAGTATTGATCTGCTCATCTTCATGCATCATTGAATAATTAATTTTACTATAGCAATAGCTAAGGAACACTACATCAGCCATTTTTGGTGCTAAAGTTAAGGACTTTGAGAAGTCATTCTCGAGAAAGTTGACTGCACACTTCCTCATTGCCACGATCACCATACTTGCAAGGGAAAGATGAACAAAAGTAGGTAGGAATATCCACCTTAGGATCACAACATACTCGCTCAGAAAGGAAATTACTGCAATCAATGATCATGCTTCGTTAAGGAGGTATTTATAAGTGGAGTAACTCTTATTCATAAAAAATGTCAGGTCAGTAATTAAATGCCAAATCTCACGCTATCATCACAAAATCCCTCTAAAACAAGGTGTCCCAAAATTAACAATACAACAAATATTGTACTTGTCACAGGTAAAATTAGGTAACTCGACAAAATGACGTATGATGCTTTACTTGACAAGACATAAAAGTAACCAAGAACACATTTTTATAACAAAAAAGTATGTTGTTTTAGGAAATTTTATTAATAATAATGTTTACCACACACTCACCATTATACCATTACCCCTAAGGCTGTGGGCATACTCGACAATACACTAATTACAAAGAAATGTTCCTAAATTGCCTAAGTACAGGGTCGATTAGCCACTTAGAAGAGATGGCTCTACTATTCACCATGTACTCCAAAGCAAAATGCTTGCCTACGATGAACTAGGCAGACTCGATCAACTCGTCGTGGCGATGAAGGACAATCAACTTGGCATACTTCCCTCTCTAGCAAATGGAACCCAAAGACCAATGTAGCTGCAAACTCACACCCTACTCAAGGAGATCTACTCTCTCCAGCAAGGATGCAAGCTTAGCTTATAGCTTGGCCAGCTGAATCTTCCCTAGCGCGCGACCCTCACTCTCACTGGTAGGCAGAAGCTCACCTTTCTTTGACTTGTTGCCGAAATTGCGAACTAGAGAAAAGTGAGCAAGACTCGATTTTCCTAATTCCATTGAAGATGGGGTGCTCACTACCTCGATGGGGGAAGGACTGCTCATCACTTCTTTCTTTGGGAAGGTGCACTAAGTGCACCAAAGGAAGGAGTGAGTTATCTCGCATGGAGGAGCATTCTGAAGATCCGTCGATGTCGGCCTTGTAGGATAAGAAATAACCAAGTTAATTATCTTAATAGCCATAGACATATGAATTGAAGTAAGACAAGTTCATCAAGGATTCATCCCCCAATGGGGAAGGCATTGCAAAATTATGTACACTTCCCATCCATCTAGAGCTCAACCAAGTACTTGTCTATGGTAAGGTGAAGGTTGGGTTCACGAGAAACACCCACAAACTTCCACTCATAGAAGCTTCGACGATGGCTCACTCTATGAGAAACTCGACAATCATCCATTCGTTTTGCACGAGTCAAAGAAGCTTGCCACACCAACCTGTAAGAAGTTGTAAGAAGTTATAAAATGCTTTTATTTAGCTAACACCTTTGTAGGATGAATAAAGGGAGTTTTACCTTGGTGATGCATGCTTCCACCAACTCGTGGTGGGAGGGGGATAACACCCCTATGCACCATTACTTTGTACCAATACCAAACAAGAGGGGTTTCCTCTTCCTCACAAGAAGGAAGAGTGCTTTGTCATGCCAACCCAAGAAGCTCTATTACTGTAATAGTAACCGACCCTCGAGGAACTGCCTCCATTGGGAATTTGCAGCCACGACTGCATATTGTTGCTTGTTGAATTGCCTCCACAGGCAGTTGTTGCAGCCATTGTTGTAGTATCCACCTAGTAGGACGGGCATGCTTTCTCTCAGGAGCTGCCTTCTTCTTCTTGTCCATGAAGGCCCAGTTATATCTGGGCGCAACATCAACCCAAAGTCTCTTGGAGATCATCCTATATGAAGAACTTAACAAGGGAGTTGTAGGTGAATAATCAAGAGAAATTCATCACCATTTACCTTTTTATGTAGGCTTAATCTTAGAGGAGCATTTAAGAGCTATCAAATCAAAGGTCCTATGACAAGATTCTCCAAAAATTTTAATCAAAAGTGGTCAAGAGTTTTTATTTATAGCTATTTATTTTAGCTAATTTGATTGCAATCTTATCTTTAATTTTCCTATCATTTTTGTAAGTTGCCTTTATAAGGAGTAAGAGAATCAAGGAATTAGATGTATATAATAGCGCTTACTTTGAAGGTAGGCATTTGGTTGAGAACTCATTTGTCGTGGGCTAGCTATTGCATAAGGAGCGACTTGACATCTTTCTATCCGCCTACTCAACCAAAGGCACTAGGAAGGACTTGCCACTCGACCATTATAATATTTTCTTCAATAGTTAGAACTCGCTTGGATAGGAGACATGCGACTATTATATAATAACTTTCCACATATAAGTGACTATTGTTGGACAACTCATTGTCAACTTTTTCACTTGACATGACATACTCGCCCATTTACCGGGGTAGGGCGAGCACTTCATAGACGTGAGACTCTACAACAATTACACTATGACTACATTACACGTGTCATATGTGATTCATCCTTAAGATTGTAGCCCCTCACACTCTATAAATATAGGTCCATCATGTATATAATGGGACCCTTTTTTTGTTCTTTTGCACATTTCGATATTTTCCTCGTTTGTACGTTCTTCATTGTATTGAATTTTGAGTGGATATATATATTCTACCACCTAGTCCTACTTTTAGCAAGACTCGTTAGTAAGGTCTTGTATCAACCCCATAGATATATTTGAATTCAACAATTAGACGGGTATGTTTCTTTCTCTTTTGAAGAAGTCAATATTGAGATCTTCCACTTGCGATTCTAATGGTGTAATTTTATTGTCATCCTCAATAAATCATTCATCATCTAGTGGCATATCATTATAAAATAATCGATCTTTATCATCTTTCATAGTTTTTTCTTCAAATGTTTATCTTTTTGTTGGGTAAAATAATAAAATAGAGTTTTAAGAAATACATTTCATTTATTGTATTTTAAAATCATCTTAAACCTTAAAATACGAGGTGTACACCTCTTTGTTTATGCGTAGAGGTTCACTTCATACATTTTGAGGCATACACTCATCTAGGGCACCTTGAAGCATATGCCTCATGGCAAATTTTAAAAGAAAATAAGGTGCATAATTTTAAAAAATGGTTAGAAAATCAAATTTGTAACTCTTATCCAAGCTAACATATGAAGATTTTTTAGGAGTTACTAAAGGTGCATGTCCAAAATAGTCTTATTAAGGAGAGAGAAAGAGCTCCTTCACAATCATTGTGATCCCATATGAAGTGTGAAGAAATGCAGGTCCATGGTGGTGAATTATGATGGATTTTAACCAAGACATGGTCATTTAATCGCAACCTATGTTGCGTAGGAATTAGCAACACCAATTTTAATAAAAATTCAAATTTCTCTCTCTTAGCTTTATTTCTGTCTAACCCTTGGAATTCTTTGGGTTCATTGGTGTCTTCCCAAATAAGCAACTCTTTCATTTATTAGTTTGTACTTAATCTGAATGAGAAAATTTCTAAGCCTCTCATTGAGATAGAATCTTTGAGGTAAGGGAGCGGATGAGCTTGATGAGAAAAGATTACTCAATCTATGAAGAGGAATGCCCCCAGCAATGAACTATTGGTGAAACTTCATCTACCATCGAGTATGCAATGCAAGCACAATCTAGAGTACCAAATGCTAAACTTGATGCCATGCTAAACATGATTGTGATCTAGGGTACCACTACCCATATTCTTGCTACAAAGCCTGCCATTGTTGACCTTAAAGAAGTTAAAGAGGTGGCACATCTAATATTAGAAAACTATCTCAAAAAGAAAATAGCTGCAATAGTAGAGATGTACCCTTTACGGAGGAGGATCTCACTCTTTTACTTTTTCTAATCATTAGTTAATCTTTCCTTTCATTAGGGATATGTGGGGAGTCATTGCCTTTAAAGATTAAATTATTCTGGTTAAACTCTTACAAGGGTTTGATTGTTCCACAAGAAAATGTTGCAGGATTTGAGGCCATAAAAGCCCTTCAAGCAGCCCTTGGTATTGAATTCTCCTCTTCATGCTGAAGGACATCACACTTCAATGTTTCTCCTTCTACACATGTTCAGGAAGCAACTATTAGCATAACTTTCAATCTCTCAAAGGCCAAAGAAGAGTTGTCTAACCATTGCCTATATGCAATTGGGGGTAAGTATGTCTATCAAAGCTTATGTGACCCGAATCACTTAGGAAATACTTGAAGTGCCCAAATATGACCTCTTAATTTTCAAACTATTTTTAGTTCAAGAAATTAAGGGTCAACGGTTGAAGTTTGTTATCTCAAAGAAAATGTTATGATCCAAACCCAAACCCTTAGAGAAGTCCACAAAATGCATCAATGTTGTGGAATTCATAATGGGGTATGAGCTCTTCATTATGAAGATCATTGCGATAGAAAAGCAAAATGACAAAAACATATAGCAGTAAACTAAGCAAAAGGTTTTGACAGACTAATTCCTAGTAGGGATGATCTCCGTTCATCAACAACAAATTTGTCAAGCTAGGAGTATACCATTTATGAACAATTCATAGTTACTCAATCTAGACACAAGAAAAGCCAATGACTTATAATCAATATTTAGTAAAAAGTTAATGAAAAAATCAATTCCTTTAATAATTATGTCAATGGTATTGACATAATATTATGTAATTCCAAGTCTTGAATGAGAAAAGTGGATAATGAATGTTACATAATTCTCACATTTATATAAAAGTTTATGAAATTAAAATGATTATAATAATGTAATTTAATAATAATAGATATTATTGTTCATAAAAGAAAAATCATTTATTTAAAGAAATTTATAAAATTAAAAAATATTGTAAATAAGAAAGTGTATTATAGTTATGAAAATAAGGATAATGGTGGAAATTAAAAATTAGAAATTAGTTTTAAAATTGTTGTTGATGCTAAGATTATTTATGTTATAATTGTTTATTCCTCCAAGAAATTGAAATGAAGAAGAAAGAGTTGATTGAGGAAGAAATAGATTTATTGATAAATGATTTGAAGTGAATTTAATAAAGAAGGTATGACTATTTTGGATTTTGGCTTAAGTTATGATTTTATAATTGCTAATACTTTATTTAAGAAAAAAGAAAAACATATTATTATTTATAAGAATGGACCTAGTAAAACGCAAAATGCAGATTGATTAATTTTTTTATAAGTAAAAGAGATCGCTTAAATTGTAAAAGATTGTAAGATCATTCTAGGTGAAAGTTTAAATACTTAGTATTGACTAGTTTTAGATTTTATGATGAATGGTTAGAAGCTAAAAATAAGTTAATTATTATCCTAGGATTAGATGGAGGTACTTAAAGAACATTAATAAAATATTTTAAAGAAAAATTTATAAGATTTTAGGATTTGTGATGTTCATTAAGTTAATTTTATGTTGAAAAGAGTGACAATATTAAATAAATTGCAAAAAATTATACTTGGAGAATAAAAAAAAGCTCTTATTAGTAAAAGTAGTTGGTGGTGGAGTCAAAATATTCAAGAAAAGATAAAAAATAAAAAATTTTGTTAAAAATTGATTTATATGTAAATGTTTAGAGAATTGGGAAAGATATAGAATGTCATGTAGGGATTTTAAGAAAACAATATTTGATGGAATGAATTCAATATTTAATCATTTATATACTAGATTGGATATTAAAGAGAGTGAAAGATGTATATATAAGCTAGCCAAGTAAAGAGATAAGAGAAGTAAAGATTTAGTTTAAGTGAAGTGCATTAAGGATGAAGTTTATAAAGTATTTTTCTCAAAAAAGGATATTCAGTATAAGTGGATGAGATATTTCGAAAAAAATTTCAATGAATGTTGTGAGAATACAATTGACTATAGAGATCTTAGTATTTTAAATAAAAGTAAAAAAATATTATTTTTATCATAGTTTTAGTAAAATCGAACTTAGAGAGGACTTAAATAAAATGAAGTGTGAAAAAGCAATAAGACTTAATAATATTTCAATAGATGTGTGAAAATGTTTAGGAGATTAAGATATTTTTTTGTCTTACTAATCTTTTTAATATTATTTTAAAAATTAAAAAGATGTTAGATGGGTGGAGAAAGAGTTTGTTGATTCCTATTTTTAAGAATAATAGTGATACACAAGAGTGTACTAATTATAAGGGAATTAAATTATTGTGTGATACATTAAAATTATGGGAAAGAGTAATTGAGCATAGGAAAAATGTATGGAGTGTAATTTTCGTTGTAGAAGTTCTAATGATGGGATAGTGATAATGAGTGAGCAAGTTATGAAAAAGAGTGGACGTTTTAGATAACTTAGGACTATTGTTCAAAGTGATAGTGAAATAGATTAGGATTTATTAGTAGAACACAAGTTGGATGGTTGAAGTAGAGGAATGCTTTGATAGAAAAATAATGCTTAGATTTAAGGAAAAAATTTATAAGATGGTGGAGATTCTTGCAATACTTCATGGCGCTGAATGTTGGTCAGTAAAAGAGAAGCACAATATTAAGTAAAGCGTTGCAGAGATGAGGATGCTCAGGTGAATGAGTGGCTTTACACTTAAAGACAAAATGCGAAATGAATATATATGTAAAAAGGTTGGAGTAGCTCTAGTGACAGATAAGATTGGAGAAAATCACCTTAGATGGTTGGATCATATAAAACATCGATCATCTGATACCCGGTTAGGAGAGTAGATATATTATATTCGACTTATATTAAGAGAGGTAGACGTAGACCTTAAAAGACTTGATTAGGAAGTATAAAAAATGAAATTATTTTATTAAACTTAAATAAGAATATGACACTTAATAGAATATAATAGAGAAAAGGATTCATGTAGCTGACCCTATGTAGTAGGATAAAAGCTTGTTGCTGTTGTTGCTAGCTTGGCTTGCATTCCCTATTGGCATGCTTCACCTACGTTTGGAAACCCTATGTTGGGATATCTACTTGCACTCGTCTTGCTAGGTCTACGCTTGTGATCCGCTTGGCACACGCTTCTTCCCATTTTGATTGATGTTCTCTTTAGTGCAACCTATGAGATGCTCCTGTTCTGGCTTCGTGTGTGCTTATGTTCTGGTTTGGCACATGCGCCTCTACTATGGAACTTTGAATGCTATCATTTATGTCATCTTCAGCCTCGATCTTCTTACTATTTCAATTTGACTCACCTTTTGTTAAATATTTCTCTTTTGATTTCAGCTACCTCAACTTTGTTGCTTTGGATCTTTCTTGTGCATCCACTGCATCCATATCATGGACTGTTTCTCTTTTACAACTGTATTATGATGCTCTTCTTAAGATTTATCCCATTCCTAGGACTTTTCCCATTAGGTTCTCTCTTGCCATGTGCTCCCCAATCTTTCACTAAGGTTATCACGCAGTAAGAACCTTGGCCTTCTACTTATCTTATTTCTTCACACATTTTTAGTGATGACCTATAACTATTCATTACAAGGGCCTATAACTACTCATCAATGTTGACCTATAACTATGCGTCATTTAAACTTAAATAAATATAAAAAACCTCGATCGAGATCGATCAATTCGATTTGATTTAAAATTGACTTCATAATACCAAAAGCATCAAATTTAATTAAATGAGAAAGTATCAAATCAATTAAGGATCAATCAAATAATTAAAATCAAATTTTAATAAAATTAGCGATATCAAGTCGAAGCGACGACGCCTAAACCCCTCCCATCACGAAATTTATGCTCGCAAGATAATCAAACAACTTGACACCCATATTGTTTGTCAAAGTAATAAAATCGCAATTAAAACGACTAACAGCGGCTTAATCCGCTAATTACCCCTTAAATCCCTCTTAAATCCCTTAATCCCGCTCAATCCCTACCTAACCCCTCACATCCGGCATTCAAAAAAAGTTATCGCCATAAACAAAACTCATTCTACGATTTTCCCCATTTTTTTCTCCTGTTTCTCTTTCTCTCAGGCTCACGACGCCTCGACTCCTCCTTCTGGGCTTTTCCTATTTAAAGCCCACGGCTCTCCCTCTCTGCTCTCGTCCAGGTTCTCGTATGATTTTCCTCGATCTTCCTTCTTTCTTAGGCATCTTCCTGGAAGCTGCTCACTGTCCCTTCCTCTCGTCTCAGGCAGGAATGCCTCGAGCTCTGTTCCCCTTTCCCTCAGGTTGTCGCCCTGAGTCCACGACCTCCTTCTGCTTTCGCTCTGTCAAGAAGACTCAGGCTCCCGTGAGTTCTAGCCAGTGGAGATCGACAAGCTCAAACTAACCAAGCTCGATCCTTCCTAATCACTCCTTCCAACCAAAACCCCGTTGTTTCGCTTCAATCTTAAGTTATATTTTGCTATGTGGGATTTTCTTGAAGGAAATGGTTTGATTTATCCTCATAATGCTATGGTTGGTTAAGTCTAAGTTTCTATTATTTCATCCCTTTGTTTGGATAAGTCAGTCGTGAAACGTTCTTTCATATGCTATGTATATGGTTGATTTACCCTCATCTATATCCGGAAATGTTGTTCTTTCATATGCTATGTATGCTTTTGATGAACCCTCTCATCTTTATGTGACCTCCCTCCTCAACATTTCCATTTGTATTGTTGTGAGATACAAAAAAAAAGAAGGTATTTTGAGATTACTTAAGATTGTCAAGGGATAAATAAGTAATGTGAAAGAAGTAAATTTTCCATGATTTTATTCTTTGCTGAAAAATTTAATTTATATCTCGCTATTACAAGTGTCGGATTTTGAGAAAGATGAAAAAAAAAAAAAGAAGGGAAAAGTCAACTTGTCCGTAACGAGCTTTCTATTTCTACAAGATCTAGTGTTACTCTTTGGTTCAAAGAAAAGAAAAAATGCTGAAATTGGTTCGGTTCTATAAAGTTGTCACTATCAGACCTTCTATTAGATTCAAAAAAAAAAAAGTTTATGCATGTGTTTAGCATGGCTTGCATACTTGCTATTTCTATATCTTAATATTTTATTAGCGCAATGAAATATGAATAATCAAATTTGATTTAGAAGGTGTTTATGTGATTAAAAGCTTATTATAAATCGCTTATTTAACGTTTCAAATGCAAAATTGTGAAATAGTGATGAAAACACAATGCTCATAAAATCTTCTTGTTTAAGTATATAAAACACGTTCATATGTAAATGAAGCTTTAAATTGATATAAGACTACCATGTTTTCCAACATGGTAAATGCTATGTTATCAAAATTTACTGGTCTCATGACATACACCTATACATGTCTTTCTCGACATGGTGCAGCCTCTCATGGCAACCCCACTCATGAAGATCGAGGTTGTAAATTTTGACTAATCAAATTTATTGCGCCTTTCTTTTGTTTATATGCAATGTGAGCTTTAAATTTATGATAACTCTACCATGTTTTCCAACATGGTAGGGAAATGCTACGCTATCAAAATTCTCATTCAATGACACACCCATACATGTCTTTCTTTCGACATGGTGGGCGTGCAGCCTTCATAACCCCACTGGAAGAGCGGGAAATAGAATTTTGACGCTCTAATCAAATATTTATGCGGCCTTTCCTTTTATTTATATGCAAAATGAGAGCTTTAAATTTATGATATACCACCATGTTCTCCAACATGGTAAAATTACGCTATCAAAATTTCTACTGTCTCAATACACTATACATGTCTTTCTTCGATAATGGTGCGCCTCTCATAAGAACCCCACATGGGAAGAGCGGAGGTCAGAATTTTGATTATTTTTTTGCTTATAAAGCCGCTCACATTGTTCCAATGCGACGGAAACTCATGATAGACTGCTCACGCTGTTCCAACGCAGGAACTGTAGGAAGATTGCTCACGCTTGTTCCAACGAAATGCTAGAACCCATACACGCCTGGCGTATGGGTAACAATCCGCCATGTCACGACACCTACCATACACGCCTTTCGGCGTATGGATAAAGCCCCTTACGCGTGGACGACGGGAGGTGCCGAAATTTTCAAAATAAAAAAATGTCATATAAATGCTTATACTTTTAATTTCATATACATGTGAAGAAATTTATCTTCATGTTATAAGTACTGCTCACATCTCAACGCGAAATCAGGATAGTATTGCTCACGCTTGTTCCAACGCGGCGAACGCTATCAGAACCCATACACTTTCGGCGTGGGAAATAATGTCATGTCTCACGACACTACCATACACGCCTACAAAGACCTTCCCAAGTAGCCCCCATATGGGACGACGCCGGAGGTCAAATTTTCTTAAAAAAAAAAAGAAGATAGAAAGGATGAAATGCTTAGTTCACATGTGCTTAAAGTTTCTTGGTTATATATGAATACTCATACCTCCTACTTTACTCTTGTCATTCACACCTGATTTACATACATAAAGATATAAAAAGATTAAGAAAATATAGATAAACTAAATCTATCATATAACTCGACATATATCAAGAAGATAAAAAATTGTGAGTTAGAAAGAAACTCACAAGATATGTGGCACACCTAATCCTCAAGGTTGAAAGAACTTAAACTTAGGGAAGAAGAGGAGAGTAGAAAATGTAAGATTGTAGTGAAACCCTCCTATTTATAGCTTTCTCCCTTTCCTCCATCTACTCTTATAATCGACGTAGCCTTGTCATAAATTGACGAATGAACTATCTAAGGTGATGCCATTGTCATGTTGATGCACATGTATGGACATGTGGCATGCCCTCAGATCCTTATCCCTTTCTTTGAAAAGGAAAGTAAAGTCTTTGCCATTCCTCTTTAATAAATTTAATGAGTTTGTGTCACTTGCCATGAGCTTGCATGTGAGGGAGGTGGATTTTAATTAATCCACTCTCTTTAAATGAAATATGACAACTACTCATTTTTTATTCCCTTCCTTTCAAGAGAAATAAAGCTATGATATATCATATGCCTCCAAAGAATTGATTCATTTATACTTTCTGATTTTATACATAAAGAGAGTATTAAATCAAATAGTTCTATTTTGCCCATTACCTTACTTACGATCATATACTGCCTCTAAATCAATTATTTTCACCTTTACGCATTGATCTATAAAAGAGCTTATTAAATTTAAATCAAATTTTGTTTCATTTTAGGCATTACTTTACTTATGATCATATGCTAAATCAATTATTTTCACTTTATATTATTTGGAACATAAAGAGAGGCTATTAAAATCAAATGCTAAGTTCATTTTAGCCCATTACTTTACTTATGATCATATACTCTAAATCAATTATTTATGCTTGCTGATTTTGTACATGTGACATGTTGAGATAAAAATAAAGCAGATATTATATCATTCCTGTTTCGAGTCCGTAACAAAACCCAAAATGTCATATAAATCCAAACTCAGAAATCAGACTACATTTCAACTGACATTCAACGTCCATACAACATTCTAAAAGAATATATCAGATGAGTGGAATGCCCAAACATGACATGCGTATAAAAATAAAGAATGATACTACATCTTCGGTTTGGTCTTCTGTCCCGAATAAAACCTAAAAAATCCCATATCAAAACTAATGCATTATAATCATGTCAAATACAGACGCTATACATCCTGGTTTCTGACGTCCAACAAAAACTCAAAATCAAAATTTGACATCAAACTTCAACATTACATCTTAATGCCCATGCAATTTTCAAAGAACGATATCCATATGCATGGAGAATTACTGCTATAAAAGAATGATACTACATAATCCTGTTTCTGACCGGTCCGTTAACAAAACCTAAAAATCATATCAAAACTCATGCTTGATTACAATCAAGTCAAATATAAAGAATGATGCTACATACTTCCTGCTTGTCTTCTGACCGTCCGTTAATAAAACTCAAAATCAAAATTGACATCGTTTTCAACATTGACATCTTAATGTCCATGCAATTTTCAAAGAACAGATATTCATATGCATGTTGAGTAAATACTAAGTCAAATACAAAAGAACATGTGTTATCATCCCGGTTCTTCTGACGTCCGTTAACAAAACCTAAAAATGATATTATAAGAATTTCAAATTAATAATATCCGGTATAATTTCCATATAATACAAGATATAACCAACTAACATACTTCTAAAATTCAAATTCTTAAAAGAAAAGTCCCAAACCCGATCCTCTATGTTCAAACTAGAGGACAAGGTTTTGAAGGATTATACTTTTGAGATGATGAATTTAGACCCATCCTCTGTAAAACCTGAGTGTAGCGCCTATCAATTATACATGATCGGAAGGGTAATTATAATTAAGATTTCAATGATAAATGATCATATATTCAAATCTGAAAATCAATCATAAAATGATCAAAATTCAAAGAAAATAACAAAAAAGGAAATAAAATAAATGAAATTAATTATTAAAAAACTAAAAAATTAAAAAAAAAAAAAAATTAATTCACCCCTCCGCAATTGTTTCTTCTGACAAATTAAGAAAACTTCCACAAAGAATCGCCAAATTAAATACATAACTACCTTCACACTCAAATATTCCTAAAGGTAGCGGTCCTCTGTCCGGCGTGGTTTCTGATATGCCACATAAATGCTAATTTACGAGCCCTCGACCGGGTTCACGCGATATACACACTAAATTACTCACGGCCGCACTCAGATGTTCTAACGGCTTTTCGAAATAAACGAATGTATTTGCAAAAAAAAGCTATGTTAGCTAAGGTTGACTTATATTTGTCCCTTAGACAAACTCCACCCTGCGCCTACAAGGACACCTTGACGACGTGAACCCATGTTCGACAAGGATCCTTCGGTCGTCACGACTACCTCTCCTCGACTGGACTGGGATCGCGACCGGATGACGGAACCATGGGATCTTGACGGCCCATCGCTCCCCACAAAGTTTTAAGTTAAAATAATAAATTTCATAAGTTCTAAACTCCACTCATCGCAATTATATATACTCGTTTTAACGATTCATCGACAAATTTTAATCGAAAGTGCTCATTTGAGGTAATTAACTATATATGCTTTATGGAAACCCGAATCCAGATATAAAAGTTCTCACCAAAGAACTAAATCTCGGTAGGTCTTATCTACTATTCATCCGCTTTCAAATTATCACCCACACTTAAACAATTCTTTTCCTTTTATCGAAAGATGTCTATGCAGAATTTTCTGATCCCACGATTTCTACACTGGGACATGTTTCTCTTCCATCTTTGGCTACAAATCTAAGTTATAATTTGGAGTATAAAAAAAATGAAAAGATAAATGAAATATGAAATTGAAATGAAATAGAAACGATAAGTTAAACTGACAACTTAAAGCTAAAGTCTTAAGTTATGAGATTTTATTTAGTGCATATGCTTAGTATGCTTTATCTTATCGATCCATATTTTTAAAGTAAGTGATAAATATGCTTATCTTAATTGCTAATTTTACCTTTAAACCTAAGATTACGTAACACAAACGCCAATCGGCATTTCCTGTACCAACATCCGCTTGGCAACGCCGTCATTAATGCGAAACGAGCTACCATCCGCGTAGCTGGATTTCCTACCATCTTGAATGAGAAGCTAGCTCGACTCAAGTGCAACTGCCCGCACACGCGCGCAATCTCGGGCTGTTGAGACCACCCTCAGTAGGTCACTTCAAAAGAAACAATCGCTTCAGAGCGGCCTGGAGACACCAATCATGAAAAGGGGTCAGCATCGGACGGCTCTTTTGTCCCTCGAATACAATCCACCAAATGAACCATTCGCCCGGAGGTATGATGTCAAGCTTCTTCATCTGAGGCAAGCAATGAGGCAAAGAAGAAAAGAAATGAGCTTCATGCTCAACACTTAATGCCAGGCACCACTGAAATTAATCAGAACCAGAAGTGTTCCACCCATAATCGGTTTGATAACCTTAAGTGGGTTAAACGGAATTTACCGGTCACCAACAGCCCTTCCTGACCACAACATCGTTCCAGCCTCCCGCGAGGAAACCAAACTATATCCGACGAGTGCATCGGTTCTCAAAGAGAGGGATCATGAAAAGAAAATACCAAGGTCCCTGTTATTAGGATGCTGGGTCGCCTCCAAGGAGACCTCATCCGAACTCAAATGGCGACGCCAACATATTCATGTCACACGAACATCGGTGTGACACTTGGACCGGCCTGTGAATCCACCAAAGGTCCTGTGGAAGGTAGCAGATCTGGCCTAGCCTCAAAAAGAAATCCCTCTAGAGCAAAGGCATGGCGTGACATCTGGTGTGAATTCCCAGAGATCCGCCCCAGCTCAAATTTATCAGCGATGGGAGCCTAAAAAAAGGGCCCCCAACGATAAAGGATATGACGGTAGACACCTTGGAGAATCCTCCGGGGGATCCCGTCATCAATTAATTTCATCCCATCAAGAGGAGGTTAACTTCGATCGAAGCCCTCTAATCGAAGAAATTTCGATTCCACACTTGGAATCAAGTCCATTGAGACGCCGACCAAATCATCCAAGAGGACTAAGAAGAAGAAGAGGAGGCAACGATCAAGTAGTGTATATGGTCAAAGTTGGTGAGCCATCCGGTGGCCAATATCAACAAAGGCCGCATAACAAGATCCTCCACCTCAACCCAAGAACAACAAAATGTTCAAATAGAGGAAGCATCCTCAGTCTTCGTGAGAGGAGCAACAAGAAGAGGAAGAAGAAGGAAGAAAATCCCACCTTCATCGATACTACTACTTTGCAGAGAAAAGACAAACGATGAAAGCCAAAGATAAAGAAATCGCCAACGCGTGAAAATGAAAAAATGATGATGCGAGATCGGATGACGCATTAATGAAAAGAAATATCATGGCAGTCCAACACTGCCCCCCCAAATAATCATCAAGCCTCCAAGAATGCCAATGACAATCCTCCAATAAATTGATCTCACATGCTTCAAGGTTCAAATTGAGCCCAAGCGAGGATTGAAATAAATGAGTCGCCGGCAACCGCTTCTAATATACAAACTACATCTCAAGCCGCGATGCCTCTCAACTTGATATTATATGAATGAGAAGATTAAAGTGTTATAGGGCGGCGGCAGAAAAGTTGGTGAGCAAAGGTCGCCTATATCCGGAATATGATCAAATTCCATATCCAAAGGGATATTCAATGCCAAAGTTCAATCTATTCGACGGAATGGTAATCCCAAGCAAAGATCTCCCATTCAAAGCATCCCGCGCAGAACACGGGGAATGATTATTATTCCCCGTCGAAGTTTAACTTCGACGCCGAATGGTTCGAGTTAAAATGACTCGATTAAAACTTTGCCGAACTTGAAAATATGTTCGTTAAAAGATTCGCCACCAAGAAACAACCATCGATCTCGCCTCGAAAAGGGAAGAAAGATGAGTCATGACATATATTACGCTACATAAATTTGAGTATGAAATGTGAACAACATTAGAAAGAAGAGCATGCAATTCAATTATGATGGCAACATCGATGATAAGATACTTTATCTTGGCTTCAATTACCACATTTCAAGAGCCGATGGTGGCTAAATTCGAGAAATTAAATTTATCCCGCTAGGCCAAAGAAGATAAATTCAAAAGAGCAAAAGCTCTGACCAAAGAAAGGTGAAACACATTTCACCTCATACAAAAAAAGATACGTGTTATTATAACGTATAAAAGAAAGGCTACCTGCCTATCAAGAAAACCAAGCCCTTCAATCCGCCCACAACCCAAGCTCATACTTGGAGGTAATGATACCGAGGTCGCTTCAAGGCGAAATACCAAGACAAACAAAGGAGAATGACTCAAGACCTAAAGAAAACAACAAAGAGTATTCTTTAAAAGGAAAAGTGGCCAAATTGTTTAAACACGCACTCAAAGTAGGTCTCCAACTACCGTGAGTGTAAAAGACAAGAGGACAAGATAATCCTAACTATTGTCCATATCATCGGTGCTCATCCCAAGATTGCTACATTTTCAAAGATTAGAAAAAATATAAAAATGACACATTATCTGACGGTATTGCGTCCAAGAAAGAATCCACCAGTAATCACCTCATCTCCGACTATCAAGCAACGATAAAGGCAAAGAGAAGTCGGTCGATGAGATGAAGGATGGCAGTCACGCCTCTAAAAAAGATCAGAAAATGTCAAGAACTGGAAGGCTGTCCGTATTAAGTGGAAATCACCACTTGACTTGAGTTGAGACAAAACCTAAGTTATGGCTAGTTCATCTCAAAGACAAATAAAATACCGCAATGGAAGGCTAAGAAACCGCCAAACCAAAAAAACAAATTAAATAAAAGAAGAAGATAAGAACGAAAATGTTAACTATTGATGGTCGCAAACGAACACAAAAAAGATCATCAATAATATGGAAGATTACATACAATCGCCAAGACGACCATTACGCTTGCGTAATTGCTTCAAATCTTCGATCAACGAAGCGGGGAAGAAGTCAAGAACTTCCTACCGAGTCTTGCTTGATGATGCATGAAGTTGATAACAAGGAAGAACTGTTTCCTGATGAAGATGAATCGAGCTCACCATATCAACAACATAAAAAATAAAGAAGATCAATCTTCTACTATCATTGATGGCGGTGATGTCGGTGAATCGAAATATCCAAGATTCGATGAAATGAATTTCAAGTACTGAGAAGTGGTCGAGTGCTACCATCCCAACAGAGGAAAGAGCCAATAAATAAAGATAAAGGAAAAGAAATTGAAATCAATGAAAAAGTTATCCCTAAGGATTCAAATATGAAGCCTTCATCAAAAGGGATCGACTACAATATTCTATCCCATTTAAGGAAAATTCCAAGATAACTTAGGTATACGGCACTTCTAATGTCAAGATCTGTAACACCTTAATTGAAGCTCTCAAAGAGAAAAGCATATTTTGTCAACGCCGCCTAACGAGACTCAGATGTTCAAGAGCCTCCAACCGTCACATTTTCGTAAGATGATCTAATGCCGGATCAGAGACACCTCAGATGTTACAAATGAAAGTGATGAAATTATAATACCATGGATCTTAATGATCCTTCCTCCGTGAATCTTATGAATTTGAGAACTCTAGATGTTATCTAGATGTACAACATCTGGGACGAGATAAAGTCATGGTTCAAGGTTTCAATGAGAAGGACAAAACTATCGTCATTCGTCCTTCCTCTTAAATTTGGAGACCTCACACGTAAGCTAAATTTCATGTGATCGATGCGTGATACTTCATTCGAGCCCTTCTGGTCACATGGCTTCATAAGTATGGCGTCCCATCTACATTGCATCAATGTATGAAATATACAAAGGATGGAGAAGAATGCCAAATTGTGGGTGACATGCAACCTTTATGGTGCATGAAATGAAGATTTAGATGCGCCATTTCCTTCCAATCAATCAAAGCTAACAAAACAACTCAAGAAATCGCATCTACTTCAAAACCCATAAAAGAACAAGTTAAGAAGAAGGGAGAAGATAAAATGAATAAAGGAAAAGAGGTTGTTCCAAATATTCCTGGGATATAAAGAAGTCCAAAATCAATAACACGTCCCTCATCTAAAAGGATAATCAAGAAGAAGAGAATGTTCCTTCTAAATCCAAAGGTCCGCATGACTCTTCGAGTAAAGCTCACCAAAAAGAACATTTTGACTCGATTATGAGTTGAATCGCTTTTGAAGGTAGTGCAATGCACCTACTTTAAAACAATCATGATCCATCAACAGAGAATACACTGTAGTCACCCTGCTCCTCCCAACATTTTAAAGAAATCACCCTCGAGAAACTCATAAAGTCGAGGAATTGGTGACCTTCTATGTACCTCCTCTCCCCGGAAAACACGCCGAAGCATGTTTTATAAACCAGGTGTGTCAAGAAGGGATCCCGATTGGGTAATGCAACTATCTCAAGAAGAAGAAGCTATGCCCACAAGAATACCAAAATATTACTCCAAAGATGCAAAATCTAATGCGAAACATGGGTCCAGTCGAGCAGTAAGCAAAGGACTAAGCTCTTGAAATGATGTGGTACCAAAAGGTTCTCAAACCATTGGTAAGAGAAATAAACACACTACCAAAGGCCTTGGTTTTATCCAAGACTCCACATGATATACCTCTTGCAATGTGAATAAGTGAGAGTGATGGCGAAGATGAGAATGTCATTTTAACGTTACCTAATAATGAAGAAGTAGAAGCTGACCGCTCAAGAGCTTGAAGATGGTGGGAGGCATACTATGGATGAACTTAAAGAAGTTAATTTGGGAACCGAGGAAGATCCTCGCCAACGCTCATCGCTGCTCTCAAGATAAAATGGAAGAATTAAAAATCTTGCTCAATGGACCGCTTTGCTTGGACATATCCGAACGCTTATCCCCCGATATATTCACAAACCAGCAATTAAGCCGACGCCGACACCAAGCAAGCCTCAGCGAATGAGATTGGAGGTTGAAGAACGTGTAATTGCGTAAACCAAGAAGCTCATCAAGCTGGTTTTATTCGAGAAGAAAAATACCGACCGATAGCTAATATTGTCCCCGTGAAGAAGAAGAATGGTCGATTCAGATCAGACGACCGTGGATTTAAATAAAGCATGTCCAAAGGATGACTTTCCGCTCGATCGAAGCTGGATAACACTTCAAACCACCATGTTCTCATTTATGGATGATCCGTTATAATCAAAGATGGCTCTCAAGATGAGAGCATACCTCATTCAGACGCCAATTGCATATATTACTACGTCATGCCCTTCGCCAAGAATCTGAGCTACATACCAAAGGGCTATGACATAATCTTGACGAGTTGATTCATCAAATTTATGTTGACGATCTCGTTGTCAAGAGTATATCGAAAGATCATCTCGATGATTTAAGGATCGCCTTTGAAAGAATCGTAAAATATGATCTCAAGATGAATCCTGCGCCTTTGGAGTTTCTTCGAAAGTTCGATATGTTGTGCCGTGGAGGGATTGAAATCGATCCCAACAAAATCAAAGAATTGTCGAAATGCCTCCAAGGAGTCTTCGCCAACTTCGCCCATACAGGACATCTCGCATTCATTAAGATTTATATCAAACGTGATGTCGAATTTGCAAAATTAATGAAGAAAGATACTCCTTCTGGGGACGAAGAATGTCAAGAGGCCTTCGACAAGATCAAAACATATCTTGAATCCACCCATTCTTGCAGCCTCAATCCCAGGAAAGCCTCTCATCTTGTACACGCAAGACTGAGGAATCTCTAGTGCTTTGTTGGCGCAACATAATGAGGAAGGAAAGGAGAATGTTTATACTATATTAAGACTAATAGAGCTTTAAGACGTTATTGAAGAAGCATTGTTTGACGTTAATTTTGCCGCCCAAAAGTTACGCCATTACATGCTATCTCATAAAATTACCCTTATCTCAAGGATCGATCCGCTGAAGTTCTTGATGACAAGACCAACGCTGACGTCGCCGCACGATACGTTTCTTCTACATTGATATTACATATGTTCCCGTAAAGCGGTGAAGGGGCAAATTCGGCAGATTTTCTGCTTCATCCCATACCCAGACTCATTGCTTAACGATGATCTTCCCGATGAGCAAATCATGCACATATATGAAAAGAAAAGCAACAAATGTGAATTGTATTTTGATGGAGCTTCCCATTAGATACACTCAACCCTCAAATCTTCCAAAGGTGGGTTTGCCTTATCTTGATCACACCGAGGGTGGCATCGAGACATTCTTATAAATTAACTCAACCCCAACCAACAACGGCGTAATATGTTTTGCGGTTTAGAGGAAGCCATTTCCATGGGAGTCCGAAGAAATTTATGGCGATTCTCAACTCGTCATTAATCAAGTGTCGCCTTTACAAAATCAATAAGCTTGAATTGGCCTACTATCACAAACGAGTTCTCGAGCTTATGAAGCAATTCCAAATGTCATTATGACTCGAGTCTCCGAGAATAGAAAAGCCGCTTAGCTAAATTAGCTAAAGAAATGGCAGTATGGATGATTATACTACAATTACGCATAAGTCAGTCCTGAGCCAATTTAAAATCTCACTGGAAGAGGGGTCATCAAACATAATCCAGGGTGCGCTCATGTTGCTCCTTACACTCCACAAATTTCTCAAATGTCAACAAGACAAGCTTCTGCCATTCAAGAAGAAAGCCTCCAACTCGGAAGCGCTAAAACCACATGATGAAATTCATAAGTAGAAGAGAAGGAAGATCGAGACCCTTCGTCGACTACTTCAAAGGAAGGCAAATTGCCAATAAGTCGATAGCACAAACTGAGAAAAGGCTTCACTATATGCTTATGTTGGCAATACTCATCGTAGATCCTTCGAGACGGCTACGATGTTTGGGAACAAGAAGCCAACAAAGTAATTGTTGAAATCCATCAACGACTTTGTGGTGCACACCAGTCAGGTCCTAAAATGGCTTTCAAAATTAAAAGAATTGGATACTATTGGCCGCCTATGGTAAAAGATTGTATCAATCATGCCAAATGCCATGAATGCCGTCCACGAATATAATTCATCGCCTCCAAATCAGTGCATCCAATGATAACATTCGCCGCTGAGAGTTGGGGACATGTAATGGGACCAATCGATCCGCCATCATCACCGGTCACCGCTTCATCTTAAGCCACTAATTATTTCTCCAAATAAATCGCACCATTTAAAGAAGTTACAATGTGACAACTTCTTTACCCACAATATTGTTTATAGATTTGGTGTACCACTAATCATTTCGCATAACGGGACCTTCAAAAGCTAAAGTTTATAAATTTGTTGATCGGCATAAGATTGATCGATATTCAATTTATAATCCGAGAGCAAATGACTATGAGGCATTTAATAAAACACTACAAATTGCTTAAAAATTCTCACAAGAAAAAAAAGGAGTGGCATACCAAACTTGTGGAAGCGTTATGCTTACCGTACAATTTACAAAACTCCTACAAAGTCTACCCCATGACTGAGTCTAAGTAGCTTTTGCCACCGGTTGAACTACCTTGCGAAAAGTATTCAACAAAATCTTACCCAAGATGAGAATGCTCGTCTGGATGGAAGAGCTTGATGCGCTGACGAGGTCGCCCAAGCTCAAGAAATCTAAGTATATCGCGAATGTCCGTAGCATTCGATCATACAAGACGCCGAAGCTTTTCGAAGGAGAATTGGTCCCAGTAGAAGACCAATCATCCCTCATCGCAGAATCATGGAAATTTGAACCGACTGGGAAGGACCTATTGAAAAGGTATATCGGAGGAGCTATCATGGACTTTAAAGGTGAAAGGCCAACGCCGCCAATCAACACATTTAAAGAAATATTACACATGAAAGGACAAATCGCATTTGAAAATCTTTATTGTCAAACACTTATGAAAATTTTCATTGAAATTCTCTTGTAACACAAGAATGCATTTAAAATAATAAAAATCGTTGGGGCATTTTTTTAAAATTTTATAAGAAAGTACGCTCTGGTAAGACAGGCCTTTCTTTCTCTTTGGGTTGACATCGTCAAGTGTCGAGATCCCCATATGCATACTCAAAATTATGTGTTCAAAGCTCAAATTTAAAAGTCTTATTGACCAAAGAAGAAAACTTCCAAGTCTGCAAACTTCAACAAACCAAGTTGGAAGGACATTTTCCATCCCACATCAAATCTAAAGGCTCGAGTTGGTGTATAAGGTCGGACTCAACACGCCAAAATAGGCCAGACAGTCCGCTTACTCAACACGCCAGGCGTAGTAAGAGATCCCCATCTCTTCGAGGATAAAATCCTTCATTCAAGTCCACGACTCAAGTGGGTATAAGGTCGACTCAACACGCCAAAATACCGAAGTCAGATGCTTACTCAACACGCCACAAAGTCGTAGTGGGATCCTCCTACTTCATTAGTTCAAAGACAAGAGCATCCAAATCCCCAAATCTCTCCAACTTGGTGAGTTTAAGTGACCCTGATCGGAAATTATTATCCCTATTGGTAAGGTCATCTTTCAAAATTCTACAACAAACAAAGATATCCTTACTCGAGAAGCACTAAGCGAAGTTTGGAATCAAAGACAAATGTAAAATCTCAACTCCTTCAATAAGTCTATCAAAGTAAAGCAAAGACCGAAGGAAATTCTTCAAGAAGTCCAATAAAGCAAAAGCGAGGACCAAGAAGCTATCCCAATGTTAGCGCTAAAGGTCAACTAAGAGAGTTTTGTCATCAAGATCATTTACATGTGTAAAGTACAGACGATGACTCTTTGCCATTGATCCAACACAAGCTAAGAGCGGTCCGATTTATCCTTCTACAAGCCCAAAAGCGTAGCTGGAAGGTATGTATCAGACACCGACAAATCTCCAGATAAGATTTTACTCCATCAAATCCGCGCATGAAGCCAGGATAAAAGGAGGTACAAGATACGAATCATCGAGATGAAATCTTCAACAAGTCCGTCAAAGCACAAAGCACAGGACCGAAGACATTTCTATCTCATCAACTCCATCAAGTCCACCAAGGCACAAAGCCAGGACAGGAGGAAAATGCAAATCCCAAATCTCGAGACTAAGTCTTCAACAAGTCCGTCAAAGCACAAAGCGCAGGACCGAAGATATTCTCATCTCGCCGACTCCATCAAGTCCACCAAGGCACAAAGCCAGGGCAGGAGAAAATGCAAATCCCAAAGTTTGAGATGGAATCTTCAATAAGTCCGTCAAAGCACAAAGCGTGACCAAGTTCTTATCTCACCGACTCCATCAAGCCCGCTAAGGCACAAAGCCAGGACAGGAGGAGAAAATATAAATTTCAAACTCTTAAGAGGAAATCTTCAACAAGTCCGCTCAAGCACAAAGCATTGGACTAACGAAAACAAATACTGGTTCAACAAGCTATTGTAGCTGAACCGATGAAATGCAAATGCTTGTCCAACCTGAGAGTTATACTCACTTCTATCAAAGGGCAACCATCAGGTATTATTAAGAGTTGTAGAAATTACAACTTCAGCGTGACATCCAAGCAAATCTCTTGAGATCCATATCTTATACACAAACACGGCCCGCTCCATGCGCAATTCATGTTTGCATTTGTTGACCTATAACTATGCTGTCATTTAAACTTAAATAAATGACGCTTAAAACTCAATCAATCGAGATCGATAATTCGATTGATTTAAAAATTGACTTCATAATGCCAAAAGCATCAAATTTAATTAAATGAGAAAGTATCAAATCAATTATCAATCAATTAAAATCAAATTTTAATAAAATTATGTGCATATCGAAGTCGAAGCTCGACGACGTCTAAACGACCTCCGAAATTGATCCGTGTCGATAACGAAATAACTTAAATTGACACCCATATGGTTTAAAAGTAATAAAATCGCAATTAAAATGACTGTCAGCCGCTTAATATACCTTAAATCCTCTTAAATCCCTTAATCCCGCCAATCCCTACCTAACCTGACATCGCATACCATTCGCCAAGTAATGAAAATCGCCCTAAATCAAACATGCGTTGACTCATTCTTACGCATTTTTCCCCATTCGACATTTTCCTCTGGTTTTTTCTGTTTCTCTCTTCATTTCACGACGCTCGACTCCTCTCGCTCTCATTTTCGATTTTTCCTGCTTTCTAAAGCTCACGCTCTCCCTCTCTGGCTCTTCGTCTCCTTCTTTACGATTTTTCCTCTCGATCTTCTTCTTTCTTTCGTCTCGTCCGAGCTGAACGAAAAGCTCTCTCCTCTCCTCTCTGCCTCGAGCAGTAAGCCGAAGGATATCGCTCGATTTCCTGTTCGTCCCTTTCCTTTCAGGAGTTGTCCTCTGAGGCACGACACTCCTGCTTCTGCTTAAGAAGACTCGGCGTCTGTTCTTCCGAGTTCTAGCTGAGCCCAGTGGAGATCGACTGGCTCAAACCTAACTCGATCCTTCCTAATCACCCTTCCAACCAAAACCTGTGTTGTTGCTTCAATCTTAAGTTATATTTTGCTATGTGGATTTTCTTGAAGGAAATGGTTTCGATTTATCCTCACGCTATGGTTGGTTAAGTCTAAGTTTCCATCGTTATTTCATCCCTTTGTTTGGATAAGCCGATGGGAAATGTTGTTCTTTCATATGCTATGTATGCTATGGTTGATTTACCTCATCTATATCCCGGTGAAATGTTGTTCTTTCATATGCTATGTATGCTTTGATTGGATGAACCCTCTCTTTATGTGACCTCCCTCCTCAACATTTCCATTTGTATTGTGAGATACAAACAAAAAAGAAGGGTAGTTTGAGAGTTTGATTTAAGATTGTCAAGGGATAAATAAGTAATGTGAAAGAAGTAAATTTTCCATGATTTTATTCTTTGAAAAAAATTTAATATCTGTTATATCTCGCTATTACAAGTCGATTTTGAGAAAGATGAAAAAAAAAAGAAGGGAAAAGCCGAACTTGTTCTAACGAGCTTATTTCTACAAGATCTTGTTACTCTTTGGTTCAAAGAAAAGAAAAAATGCTGAAATTATGCTTATAAAGTTGTCACTCATCAGCCTTCTATTAGATTCAAAAAAAAAAAGTTTATGCATGTTTAAGATGGCTACTATACTTGCTATTTCTATATCTTAATATTTTATTAGGGCAATGAAATATGAATCAAATCAAAATTTGATGAAGTGATTGTTTTACTTAAAATTCATAAGTTTCAACGCAAAATTGAATAAATAGAAAAAACACAACGCTCATAAAATGTCTTGTTTAAGTATATATGCAAACATTCATAGAATGAAATTTAAATTCATGATATAAGTACCAGTTTTCCAACATATAGGGAAATCTTACGCTATCGTAAATTCTCACGACATACACCTATACATGTCTTCTTTTGACATGGTGTTTAAAACCCCACATGTGGGAGTCGGATATAAATTTTGACGCTCCTAATCAAATTTATGAGCCTTTCTTGTTTATATGCAAATGTGAGCTTTAAATTTATGATATAAGTCACCATGTTTTCCAACATAGAAATGCTATGCTATCAAAATTTCATGTCTCACGACATACACCTATACATGTCTTTTCGACATCTTGGCGCCTTCATGAACCCCCACATGTGAAGAGCGGATACATTAAATTTTGATGCTCCTAATCAAATATTTATGCAGGCAGCTTTCCTTTTATTTATATAAATAGAGTTTTAAATTTATGATATACCACCATGTTCTCCAACATGGTAGTGTACTATCAAAATTTCTATGTCTCACATTATACACCCATACATGCCTTTTCGACATGGTGCGTGCCTCATGGCAACCCCACTTGGGGAGCCGAGAGTTGTAAATTTTGATTATTTTGCTATAAGCAGCTCACATTGTTCCAATGCGCTGGAAACTGCATGGACTGTTCTGCTTGTTCCAACGGCGAACTGTTTATAAAGATTGCCACGTTGTTCAACGCAGAGCGAACGTCTATCAGAACCCATACACTTCTTGGCGGTGCAAATAATTTTGGTCAGTGTTCACGACACCTACCATACACGCCTTTCTTGGCGGAAGACCTACCCCACTCTATGGGGATGACGGAGGTCCAAATTTTCAAAATAAAAGTTGAAATGTCATATAAATGCTTATACTTTAATTTCATATACATGTGAATGCATTGTCATCTTATAGATTCGCTCACATCAACGGGGAAATCATGATAAAGATTGCCACGCTCCAACGCAGGAAATGTCTGAACCCATACATTTTCGGCAAATATTTGTCTGCCACCACTACCATACACGCCTTTCATGGTGGGAAGACCTAGTCCCCTCAAGAACTCATGCGGACGAGGAAATTTTCTTAAAAAAAAAAGAAGATAGAAAAGAAAGGATGAAATGCTTAGTTCACATGTTGGCTTAAAGTTCTTGTTATATATATCTACTCCTCTCTACTTTACTTGTCATTCATCACGATTTACATACATAAATGAGATATAACAAGACTTCAAGAAAATACATACGATAAACAAATCTATCATATAACTCGACATATATCAAGAAGATAAAAAAAATTGAGTTAGAGAAACTCACAGTATAAAGACACCTTAATCCTCCTCAGAAGGAAAGAACTTAAACTTGTGCTGGGAGAGAGAGAGTAGAAAATGTAAGATTTGTAAAGGGAAACCTCCTATTTATAGTTCCCTTTCCTTTGCCATCTACTCTTTAATCGACGATACTGTCATAAATTGTAATGCAGGGAACTATCTATGATGCCACTTGTCATGTCAGATGCACATGTATGACAGACGCCTCATCCTTATCCCTTCTTTGAAAAGGAAAGTAAAGTCTTTCCATTCTCTTTAATAAATTTAATGAGTTTGTGTCCCCACTGCCATGAGATGTGAGGGAGGTGGATTTAATTAATCCACTGCTCTTTAAATGAAATGACAACTACTCATATTTTTTTTATTCCTTCCTTTTCAAGAGAAATAAATCTATATATGATCATATGCCTCCAAAGCAATATTTTTTCATTTATACTTGCTGATTTTATACAAAGAGAGGGTTATTATTAAATCAAATCTAAGCCCATTTTGGGCATTACTTTATGATCATAGGCCTCTAAATCACGATTTTCATTTATGTATGATTTACATAAAGAGAGATTATTTTAAATCAAATGTCATTTTAGCCCATTACTTTACTTATGATCATAGCCTCTAAATCAATTATTTTCACTTTATATGTTGATTTGCAACATAAAGAGATTTATTATAAATCAAATCGCCATTTTAGCATTACTTTACTTAGATCATATGTCTAAATCAATTATTTTCACCCCTTTATGCTGATTTTGTACATGTGACATGTGCAAGTTAGATAAAAAATAAAGAATGACTATATCATTCCTGCTCGGCACCGTCCGTTACAAAACCCAAAATGTCATATGAAATCCAACCAGAAAGACTACATTTCAACTTATTCAATGTCCATACAACATTCTAAAAGAACATACGTATGTATGTTGGAATCCAAACATAGACATGTGTGTTAGATAAAAATAAAGAACAGATACATCTTCCTTGGTCTTCTGACCGCCCCGTTAACAAAACCTAAAAAATCCCATATCAAAACTAATGCTTGCATTATAATCATGTCAAATACAGAAGAACAGATGCTATACATCCCTTGGTATCTTGACCGTCCGTAAAACTCAAAATCAAAATTGACATCAAACTTCAACATTGACATCTTAATGTCCATGCAATTTCAAAGAATGATATCCATATGCATGTGGAGTAATTACAAGTCAAATATAAAGAATTACATAATCCGGCTGTCTTCTGACCGGCAAGTTAACAAAACCTAAAATCATATCAAAACTCACCATTACAGTCAAATATAAAGAATGATGCTACATACTTCCCGGTTTGGTCTTCTAACGTCCCGTTAAAAAACTCAAAAAATCAAAATGACATCTTTTCAACATTGACATCTTAATGTCCATGCAATTTTCAAAGAATGATATTCATATGCATGTTGGAGTAAATACTAAGTCAAATACAAAAGAACATGTGTTATATCATCCCTTTGGTCTTGACCGTCCCAAGTTAACAAAACCTAAAATGTGATATTATAAGAATTTCAAATTAATAATATCCGGTAGAATCATATATAATACAAGATATGAACCAACTAACATAGCTTCTAAAATTCAAATTCTGAAGAAAAGTCCCAAACCCGATCCTCTATGCTCAAACTAGAGTTTGAAGGATTATACTTTTGAGATGATGAATTTAGACCGATCCTCCAGAAACCTGACGTAGACAAGGCCTATCAATTGATATTACCCTACGATCGGTATGAATTATAATTAAGATTTCAATGATAAATGATCATATATATTCAAATCTGAAAATCAATCATAAAATGATCAAAATTCAAAGAAAATAACAAAAAAGGAAATAAAATAAATGAAATTAATTATTAAAAAACTAAAAAATTAAAAAAATAAAAAATTAACTCCTCAGAATTGTTTTTTCTGGTGACAAATTAAGAAAACTTCTCACAAAGAAATAATGCCAAATTAAATACATAACTACCTTCACACTCAAATATTCCTAAAGTCAGCGACGCTACTTTCCGTCTCATGGCTGACATGACCACATAAATGGCATGACTGAGCCCTCGACCGTTCGCGATATGGCACCACTAAATTATTTGCCACTGGCCAGCCAGATGTTAACGCTTTTCTTTGAATGAAATGTAAATGTATTTAGTGGGCAAAAAAGCCTATGTTAGCTGTTGACTTATATTTGTCCCTGACAACTCCACTGCGCCTACAGCGACACCTCGACGAACCACGTGTCAGCCGACAAGGATCCTTCTGGTCGTTGGGTCGACCACCGACTAGCGGATGACACAGATACGCCATGGATCTTGACGGCGTGGCCATCGCTCCCCACAAAAAGTTTTAAGTTAAAATAATAAATTTCATAAGTTCTAAACTCCACTCAATTATATATACTCGTCTTAACGATTCACTACCTTAATCGAAAGCCGCTCTCGACGGAGGGTAATTAACTATGCTTGCTATAGGAAACCCAATGTGTATAAAAGTTCTCACCAAATGAGAACGAAATCTCTGCAGTGTCTTATCTACTATTCATCGCTTCAAATTATCACCGACACTTAAACAATTCTTTCCTTTTTTATCGAAAGATGTCGGTGGCGAATTTTCGGATCCCACAATCAAAAGAAGCCATCCTCTTTTCAAGATAAATTGGCTCTCATATTATCAGGTGATGAGATCTTTGAGTTTGCTCTCATCTTTTTTGCAATTTTTTTAGGCCCATCCTTATCTGGAGATTTTTTGTTGTTTTATGACTGATGTGCATTTGGTTGCTGATTGTACTATTGGACATTGATTTTTTATCATGCTTAAATTACCCAAGAATCTTATCACTCATGATTCTTCTCTCAGAGAATATATGTGGATGGGTTTCTTATGCATATACTTAAATGGTCACTTCAACTTTGCTGCTCCATGGAACCTGATGTTTAGTTTTAGTTGTTTTTCAACATTCACGGTTTCTACTTTAATTAATCTATTTTGTACTCTCTTAGCTCAATTTTTGATAAATAATTTAAGATGGATGCTGCTACTACCAAGCATTCTAGTTTGTCAGTGGCTAGCGTACTGGTTAAATTTGATGTTGCCTCTCCATTAGGGAAAGAAATCTGAATTGACTCCACTTCTGTGACTATTAGCAAAATGATGAGTTTGATGTCATTCCTCCATATTGTTGCTGTTCTTTTTGCAAAATATTTAGTCATCATTTCTACAATACTTCAGGAGGTACCTAGAGCTGCCGAATTCTGGACATCATAGCAGTGGGGATTTTTCCTTAGAAACCATTCTTCTACCAAAATGGTGACAACTCCCAGTATTTGTGATATTGTTTGTACTTATCTTTGTTAATCGACTTTAACTCTTCCCTTGAAATCTGTCTCCTTGGGTTTTGCTAGATGATGACCTTAAGGCCAAAGAGATGGAACTCCGTAACCATTTTTGCGGTATCATCCCCTTCCTTTAGCGATGAGATCTACTTCACGATCACCACCAAGAACTATTTTTCCAATCTCAAACAAACTTTCACAATGATGATTGTCCATTTCCATCAAATAGGTTAATGACTTCTATCAATTGATGGGAAGGTAATCTTCACTATCGGTCGACCGGGACCTCATCAGCCTAGCGGGCACCTCTAGCTGCAGGGAATGACACTGCATTCACTCCCAAGTTTAATATTCCGAATTCCCTAAGATTTTTGCTTGTGATGTTTTTCTTGCTGCAGGGGAAATTAGTGATCTAGATTCATCTCTCTTTGTTTTGTTTCTGGTGTTAGTATTTATGGCACATTAGAATTTATGGATAAGAAGTTTCAAACTTTATATGGCAAGAGGGGTGAAAAAACACAAAAATTCATCACTCTCCAAAAAATACCAAGATTTAAGTTAGATGATAATGAGGAGCTTTGGGGCTCCTCTTGTCTAGCTGTTGGTTCATTTCCCATTTGTTAGCCTTGTCAGTGTAGTTTTTTTTTTCTTTTCACCAGCTAGCAATGCTCTTTGCATTTGCCTCATGTTGTACTCTATTTATTGACTAATAATAATACTTTTTCTTTAAAAAGGAAATGTCTAATTTTATATTTTCATCGAAAGACCAAAAGCATGTAATTTTCATGTAGGATCATCATTTATAGCTTATTTTTTGAAAAAATGATGCTCAAAAGCGAATTCCCGGGCTTTTGACCCATCCAATGAACTGTTTGAGTCTCGAGAGATAAGAAAAATAACTATATGCATGACTCGTTTCTTTAATGTTGCACAATGAAAGCCAACGATATTGAACTCTCAAGTCATGAGCTTGAATTGTTTCAAAATATTGAGGTAATGCTTTAACTCATTTGTGTATATATCTAATAAGAATTATAGATTGTGTGAAGTAAACACATACCAGGTGCCAGGTGGAGCTGAGGTGAATTTGATATGCAACATGGCACTTTGAATTTCTTTTGAATTCACCGATTTAAATCCCCTTAAAAAAAATACTAATTGAACCCCATAAATTTTCAGGTAGACACACTTTGTATAAGCTAATAATATGATAATAATTAAATGCACAACGGTGAATTTATTGTGCAACGGCACTTTGATTTTCTTTTGGAGTTCACCAGTTCAAATTCCTCACATGGAAGAATTAATGGAACCAAAAAATATTGTACTAAAAACAGTAAATATAAATTAAATGTACAAACAAATTACACAAACCTCACAAATGATATAATGTTGTAGGTTCATTAGTAAGCTATTTCACTATCTAACTATTAGTTTCAATATGAATATTGTACTCAATAAGCTATTTAGTTAATCCACTACAATCAAAACTACAGGTGCGAAGTCGAATCAGAGTGCCCAAATACAAAATATATGCTGAGATAAATGTTTATGCTATGTTATTTGAGCAATTTAACATATTTCACTTTAACTAGGCACAAATTCTATTATGACATTCACCACAATTACACATGTAAATAATTAAATATAACCAATGGTGATCACAAAGATGAGCGATAAGATGATTGTATTTTAAATGCTATGCTCAATGTTTAAGATGTTACTCTATAATCTTTGCAATGTTAAGATGTTTGTTGCTATGTATGAAAGTCCTTATTAATTATCTATTTGAGCTTTTTCTTCTTTTGATACAATTGTTATATAGCTCAAGGATATGGCAGAGAGGCTTCCTCAGGGTGCCTATCAGACAAGTGGCAACGAGTCAAATGCTGTACGCCTCAATGATTTAGCTGGAGTGCAAAAGTTGTTGATTGATACAAATAATTTGTTGCAAATTCATTCTACAACGATTCAATCTGGCTTGACAAAAGGAGTTTTAGGGCAGAATCCTGCACAAAATAGCATAATTGAAGCTAATGGAATGAACAAGGATGGTCGAAGTCTCATGGCTACTGGCTTGAACATGAATTCTGAACTTAATAGAAATGGCGAAGCACATATATCCAGTAGCAGATCTGGTTACTTGGATGGCAAATATACCAGGCCTTTCCAAGATTTGGATAATGGTTCAAAACCTACATGTCCAACTATTACTGATAACCAAGTTGAGGCAGAATGGATTGAACAATATGAGCCTGGTGTATATATAACGTTGATGGCCCTCAGGGATGGTTCTAGAGATCTGAAACGGGTGCGATTCAGGTACTTGATAATGCAGAAACAGGCTTTTATGTCCTCTTTTCGTTGAACATTCAGATTCACTCCATTAGGCTGTTTTCTCTTGATTAAAGTTTGTGAGGATCCTCTCTAACATTGAAATACTTGCAGCCGGAGAAGGTTTGGGGAGCAACAAGCTGAAACATGGTGGTCAGAGCACCGTTTTAAGGTCTATGAGAAGTACAATATCAGAAAATTTGATAGGTCTTTAGTGCCACTCTCCACACAATCTGTGGTGTAAAGTAGAAGAAAAACAATGTTAGGTTGTAGAATTCCGTGGGATCAAATTTTGAAACAAATAGAGATGTCGCAGAAGTCATCAACATCCTTAGCCTTTTGGCTATTATTTGAGGTTGGAATCTTATCACAGTTCAAATTTTGTTTCATCGTTCTAGCACAGGAGGGGCGTTCCAGATTCTATAATTTCTCTCCCCTAATGCTATATTTGACATTTTTTTAATGTTTATTTTTTAACAAGTATTTTATTCTTTCCTTACTGCATTGAAATGTATATAAAATAAACAAATGTCTTTCTGGAGTAGTGAAAAATGTCCTATTTTGCGAAAGGCTCATTTTATGGCTTGAATGTTTTAAAAAGTAGTAATTCATTATGTTTGATAAGAATTTGAAGGGGTTTATTGTCGAGGTTTGTAATTTTTAAAATAAAAAAATTGAATTTATAACATGTATCGTTATCCAAAGTTTGATTCCTAATTTAAAATAAACATGGGCCTTCTTTTTCGGCCGCACCTGGGTAACAACAGAGGCCGAACATTTATGTGGACGGTAAGACGAGCCACAAGATCTTGTGACGCTGCGGTGTATTTTCTCTCCTAACCCTGCCCCTTATAGCTTGCCACAACATCTGGGGGGCTAGTCTTTGTTCTCAAATTTAGAAGAGAAATATAATTCAATTTTTTTTTTGTTTTTTTTTGTTTCATGATATCTCGTAAGGATCTTCCTTAACCGACAAACAAATTTCGATTTAACATTCTTTTAGGTGTGTTGAGCATTGATGAGGCCTAGAATCTGATGTCAATTATAAGGCAAAGTAGGACCCTTAATATGAGATCACTCCATGAACATGGAGTATAATGCCCTTCAATTTGCCTCGAATATGACTTGAATGATATAGAATATCAGATCACTCACCTTGTGCAAGCCGTAAGTCTCATGGCTGCTGGCTTGAAATTAAAATCAAGCTCAACACTATAAACTGAAAGCTTAGGTCATTCTAGTGAATATTTATAAGACTTGACCTAACCCTATTAGATTAGGTGAATTCAAATTAAGCCCAAATGTAATAAAATTTATTAGAAAATTAAATTAAACATATTTGAATTAAAATTTAAATTCAATTGAGCCTAGATTGAGGTAGTTGGGATGGTTGACCCAATTGATCTATTTAAGTTCAAAATTACTTAAGTCAAAAAAAAAATCAAAAAAAAAAAAAAAAACATAGAATCAATGTATAAATATAAGTGAATCCAAGAATAATTCTAGATGAGATTTAAAATGGTCAACCAGGCTATTCACTTAGAGTTGATCTATATGTGCCCCACCAAATTAAAAGTTAATCAATCAAATTTTAGCAAATTGAGTTATCCCAAGGACTCAAAATTATCAAATGAATATTTTCAAATATAAAATTAACAAATCTAAATTAATGAAGATTCAAGTGGGTTGATTTGGTCACTTAACCCAAATAAACTTAAATGAATCATATTGAGCCTAAATTCAAATTAAATTAAAACTAATTCAAATCAAACATCCAAAATCATTTGTAAATCATAAATAAACATATTTCAATAATTCTTTGGGTTAATTTGACCAATTTGGTCATTTGGTCAAGTGAACTCATCAAGACTCATTAAACTCAATTTGAGTCAAAATGGGTCTAAAATAAAATCAACTTCAAATAGATTAAAATTAATTGCTACAAATCATCTCAAGTACTTAATCAAACATGATTAGAGCCTAAACACACTTTGATGGAGTCAAATTTTCTATTTGATTCAAATCCAAATTAACTCATTTTGATCAAAAAGATTAACTTGGGTTTAAATAAAAAAATCTGATTCAAATTAAATGAAATTAATTAATTAAAATCATCATAAATGATCAATTAGATACAATTGAACCTAATTTAAATTCAAAATTGCATTTAGGCTAGGAGATTCAATTTGACCCATTTAGGTCAAAAGGGACAAACCTAGCTTAAACTACATCAAACCTAAATAAACATGGGTCAATCAATCAATAAATTAAATGAACAATCAATAATAATTATAACCTAAATCTAAAGCTCAACAATCAAGAGAAACATAGTCAAACCAACTCAAGGCAATCTTAACCTAATTGAACCCAATCTAAACACTTAAACCCAAAACCTAATCTAAGTAAGCTTAAGCCAAAACTCATAACCCATATTAGCATGACTTGGGAAACTAACCAGCAACCTAAATGTCATAGGTTGATAAGGTGGAGCCATAGAGGATAAGATGATTGCATGGGAGAAAAATCCAAATTTTTTTTGGATTTATCTCATTGAGTGGAATCTATTAAACCCAAAATTCTCAAAAAATTTTTAGGTAAATTTACATTAATTTGAGTTTAATTTAAAATAATCAACCTTAAATTAAACTTAAAAAAATGAACCAATTAATTTGAAACTTTAGGGATCTTAAATTAAGGATAAGACACACCTCCAATAAAAAAATTGTGGAATTATTAGTGACTAGATTGAAAGTTATAGAATTTTCAATCCATAAACTTTAATTCAATGAAATAAATTAATATTTCTTTGATAAATTCAAGAAAAAAAATAAAATTAATCAAAATCATCAAAATAAACATTAATGAATATAAAAACAAAAATCAAAACTCATTGAAATTCATTGAAGCTCAAAATGGCCCAATTAGTGGATTGATTGAATTAATTAATTTGAATTTTGAAAAATCATAACAAATTGAAAAAAAAAATTCAAAAATCCCACATAAACCCTCTTTGGATCCATTTTTTTAGAGTAAAATCAAAGAAAATTAAAATTTCTAATTAGTTTCTAATTAATTTCTAATAATTTGAGCCTAATTTGAGTTTCATTGAAAATACTAAAATATTAATTAGTTTTAAAATACATCTTCGATCAAGATGAAGTTTTAGGAAAATAAACTTGGCAAGTAAACCCACGTGCCTTAAAAAGTTTAAAGGAGCATGACTTCTGGATCATAAATTATTGAACTTTCAAGTTCTCGGTCAATTTTAACTAAATAATAAATAATAAATTACATAAATTATGAAAATGAATAAAACTAATTCACTTCATTAACATCAAAAGACTTAAAATAAATTCCTTAGCCCTCCTAGGTTAATAAACCTTAAAAATCACATGTTTATGGTTTAATAAATAATTAAATAAATGAGATTAATTAAAGACCGAATTGATAAATTTATAATACAATTTATAATTGGCTAAAAAGTATGATCAATCAATCTTTAAATTCAACATTCAAATAAGAATCTATTAAAATTTAAATTATCCTAAATTCACTTAATACTAAATGATCAAATTTAAATGTAATTGAAAATTGAATAAATTATCCATAACATAAACGCTTAAGTAACCTAGAAGCTTATAATGATAGGTTTGGTATCCTAGGGATTTTTTTTTTTTGGGAAAAATGAGGGCAGAGCCCAACTCTATTACCCAAAGGAAAACAGAAAAGTTACACTTTAGAATATAAAAAAGAAAAAGAGGAAATCAAGGATCAGTTAGATCCCAAAAATGAAGGACTCAGGGATGGATAAACCCTTTGCATACAATCTAGATTAGAGCAAGAGTCTCCCCGGTTTCCATTAAAACTATAGTATAAAAAGAAAATTCAGGGACGATGGCAAAAACCCCCAGGTGAAAAGTATAAGAGAATCTGAAGCCAAAGTCAATCCAGAGGGTATACCGAGTCTTACCACCAACCAAAATAGAAGATAGCAGCTTAGAGGATGGCACGAAGAATAGAGAAAACTCAGCGGGTAGCGATAAAGGCCACCCAGGGGGATCTATCAGTGATCTATCTGTAACACCCAAGAGCATATCCACCAACATCATCATAGTCCAATCACCAGCTAAAGAGCTAAGCCGCAAAGACAGCGAGCCAAAATCAAAAACCGAAGAGCCCAACAAACTATGCCACCCAGAAATGCTCAAAACAAAGCAAAACCCAATACATAAATCAAACATTTGGCAGCAAACCAAAATTCCGCCAATTTTCCAACGTAGAAATAACATTGGGCGGCCAAGATGCTTTAAATTTCCAACGACGAAGCTTGGAAGCCACCTTGATTTTGATGGTATGGCAGTGAACGGCAAGAGGACTTTCCTTCATTTGAAAAATTCTAGAATTCCTTTCACACCAAAGAGAGTAAGTAGTGATAGCAGTTGTAAGTAAATAGAGTCTCCTTAGAGCATTGTGGTCAAAAAGAGAAGCTGCAGCCAATACCTGCTTTAAAGTGGGCTGGAGCAGAAAGAAATTGCCATTTGGCAAAATACTCCGGATAAGACCTATGTAGTTTTCATTAGCTAAGATTAGTAACCAAATAAAAATTTAAAAAATCCTAAAAAAAAAACCTAATTTAGCAACACATCCATAATTACAAAAATCCCCTCTTTTAATCAAGCTAAACATATAAATTGAGAAAATTAAATCAATTGGATCAAAATATAAAATCATAAAAAATGATAACTAACCTAAACCAATCAAATTAAAGGATTCAAATTTAACAAATACTCAAATCAAATTGAATAGAAAGAATAAATGTAAGTTGAACTTTAAACAAATAAATGAAGTTAATTAAAGTAAAATCTAATAATCATCCTAAAATGTATGAAATCGAATAATCACAACAAATTTATTTCAAATCTTAATCAAATCAATGAGTATAAAGTTAGATATAATTTTCTTATATAAAGTTATTTCAAAAATCCTTAAATCTTATTCAATTACTATAAACTCCAAACAACAAAATAAACATAAACTTAAATAACAATCAAATTTAATAAATTTAACAAATCATAAAATTATTAAATGAGGATTAAAAACAAATACAATATTAATCAAACCATAAGCTAATCAAATGCAAGTAAAACATTAAGCAACTCAAATTTAATCAAATTTAATGAAAATGTAAAACCATTAAATTCAAACAATAATGAGATCAATTCAGTCAATATAAACTAATATAAACTACATCAATCAATACCATCTAATGAGTTTAACAAAAATTTAAAACCTAAGAATTACATATTAATTCAAAGAAAAGAATTAAACATTAATTAAATTATTAAAATTGAATTAAATTAAATTAAAACTTAATAAATCCAAATTGAATATTAATAATTAAAATGCATAAGGTTGAACAACCTTAATAAACTTAAAATTTGAAATTTTAGTTAAACTAAACAAACATTAATCAAATTAAACCCAATTCAACTAAATCATTCAAACAAATCAAAATGGTTAATTAAAATATACAAGCTTTAGTTTGACCCTTAGAGTGTACTTTTATCTTTGAAAATTCTACTCTACTTATTTTATTCTTAATTCTTTAAAACCTAAATTCAACTTTAACACCAAAATAAATCTAAAATAAAAATAAACTTCAAAATCAATTAGTCATTTAAATTGAAATTGCATAATGATAAAATTGATCAAACTGGAAACTTAAATTAAAACTTGAACTTAAATAAGCTTGTGCAGTCATAACACACAAGCTCCTCCTTTCACACACTAGATTATTAGTTCACCAACCCTAGACTTAGGTTAATCCAATGATTTATGAAGATTTGTGAAGTGATGTTATTATTATTTTTGTTTTGTGATGTATTATTTTAGATTGGATGGCTAGGGATTATTTGTTCGCTAGTCTAGATGTTAGGGCATTCCTTGTAGGCTAATATTATTTTTTGTAAGGAGCTGTGCTTAAAGGGACTATCGTAATAAAGTATAATAAATATTATTTTCTTGTAAGTGCTGCTTAAGTTCCTAAGCATAGCTCAATAGAATAGATAAGCTTTATAATCATTAGTGTTAAGCTCATATATTTGAATTATAATTGCTAGAGTGTTGTGTGTTTTGTCTGATGTATGTTGTACAGGGTTTACGATTTTTTTTTTGAAATTTTAAACTATTATTTGAGCTTAGGATTATGTTAGGATCTATGAGGTTTATTATTAGTAGGGGTTGACTGTACCAATTTGGCAATCCTCTGTGGAGCCTAAGGAGGTCACTAAAGAAGGTGATGATCCTGAATGAAGACCAAATAAATCAAACTTTTAATTCTAACCTGGGTTGTATAAGGGTAGAGCTCGATTGTTCACTTTTTCTTTTCTGGGGTGTATCGTGGTACTCGATTGCACTAGTCTATTTAATTAATTAATTTTAGTTTGATTTATTTTGGGGTGTGCAATAGAAATGACATTTTCTTATAGGTTTCTTTCTCTGCTTTGATGTATTGTCATGAACTTGGAGGCATTAGCTTCTTAAGAAAACTAATTTTTATACTTTATTAAATAAAAATAACTCAAACATAAATAAACTGATAATCTCACTCAATTAAAGACCTAGGCATAAATAACTAAAATAAAATAGAAATAATTAAAATTGTGAACCATGCTTGCATATTTCCTCATACTTTTTAAATCGAGCGCTTCACCTATTGCACATAAGAAGGCATCTTACTTGTGAGGATGACCACCCTTTAATTTTTATGATTTAAATTTGGTTTAATAATTATGTAATGTATTTAAGCCCAAAGAGACTCAAAATGTTAATTAAACATGAAATATAAATCCAAAACTTACAAGAAAATACATAGCATGCATAAACATAAATATAAGACATTCTAAAATCCTAATGCAATTAAGCTTATATTTATAACTAATTAAATAAATAAATAAAATTTAAAATCATCAATTACACTCAAAATATCCCAAACTAATTGGGACATATGATTTCATTAAAAACCTCTCTATTGGCTGAGCACAAAGACAAATTGATCATAATTTTTGGAGACTTATATAATTAGTTATTAATTTTCTTAGTCTTATGGCAAGTACTAAACTATTTAATTGATAAAAGCCCTTTAATGATGATTTTGAGAATTAGTTAGGTTCAGAGGTCCTAATAGTTTCTTCTAGTCACCATTAAGTTATTTAATATGATTAATAACTCAAAAGTGATTTCAATAATTTTCATGTTTTACAAATTCAAAAATTATTAAAATGGCTAATTAGGATTTGAAAATACACCTCCTAATATACTCATCCAATTGACTTGAAATAATTATGGGAGATAGAGGTCATCCCATAAAATGTTCTCCAAAAGTTCAAGTAATTTGGCCAAGTGGTTAGGGATTAATTACAATATTAATAAAAATATTAAAATCATAATTAGTTTGTATGCACGTAATAAATTTTGGTGATTTATGTTTTTTAAAATTCTTCTCTATATAAGCTTTTTAAAGAGTATTTATTTGATTTTTTAGATTTTTTATATTTGATTATGATTATTTAAAGTTTTGGTTGATTAACGCTGATTAAAATCCTTATTAATTAATTACACAGTCAGCACCTGACTCGGTAGTGCTTTAAATGGAACACCATGAGGTTGGTTATTAAAACTATCTCCTGTATCACTAAGTCTTCCGGTGGCGATCATGATTTCATTTCAAGCCATTCAATTAAAGATCTAATGTCATTGATTAATTCCATATCTTAAAAGGAATAAATTAGATATTATTCTATGAATCTATTATGGTCGTTTGTTGTAATCATATGAAATGGATGACTTGTGATTTGTCTCCTACCTCTAAAGAAAGACAGACACCATTCATCTTTCACTAGTTGATCCAAGCCAATCACAGGCTTGATCACACTCAAATGAAACAATAACACTTACATGGCTTTTCTATGGTTTGAATTCATTACTCGCTGGAGCTAAAGGTCAATATTTTCAATGATTGATGTAGCTTAACCTTAAAGAGGTGAAGCTATGCTATTGAAGTTCTCACTTGCCTCTTTGTCATTCATTCTTGAGAATAAACTTTGCCGTTGTTCGTAAGAGTTTGGTTGAATTACTACTTCGGTGCTTGAATCAAATGTGAATCACTATGTATGAGCTCACCTAAGTGCGAGGTTGGTGTGCAGAGAGTTAATTAGAGTTCAGTGAAGGTTTGGTGTAGGTGAGTTTGGGGATGGTCGGGTTTAAGAAGACATTGATCTCACTGGAGCCGAAATATAGGATAAGCTCTAAAAATGCTCAGGACTGGTCGTAAAGTTCTTGTGAAGGTGTGTTGTGAGTTTGAATGCTTAAGAAGGGGTATATCCCCGTCCCCACATGAACAATATATTCGGGTTGGTTCAGCCAGTGAGTTAGTCCTGCATTTGGAAGAGATTGATAAGCTGGACCTCCTTGAGTGGCTAGAGGGATCTGGTGGCATGAAATGAAGTGGAAAACCCATGGTTGTTGAATAAAGGGCTATCCAAGCTGTCAGTGGTTGAGTAAATCAACCTTGGTTCAACTAAGGTTAGCCAAAGGCATGCTAAGAGTGCCTTAGCCAAAAGAGGTAGGTAGAGTTTGCTATTTTTGGATTTTGTCTTATATGTATCCTTTGGTTCACTTGGTTTGGGTTAAACCAAGTCCAAGGGAGACTTACGATAACTCATGCATTGTTTGTTTGGGTTTCAACTTAGGATAATTCTATATCTTGCATATTTTCCAAAGTGATTATCATATCATGTGGATTAATCTAATAAGTATTGGTGGCCCTATTCCAATGCTTTGCTATACCATGGATTGCATGATATATGCCAGTTCCCTTGAGAATATCATCATGCTTTTGCAAATGATGGCGGGCCTAATATATGTTGCCACTAACAGTTGACAAAGGTGTGTTGAACACTAAATTTGGGTCCCAATCTTCTGCCTCATGATATAATATATGGTAACCTAAAAGCCAAATCATACATACTGAAGGAGTGTTATCTGTAACTAGCTAAAGCACATCTTGGTCCCCAAAACTAAGGTGATATATAACTTACTCTAGAGGAATATTGTGACTATGTCTCAACTTTAAATTAATCACCCAATTAGAAGGATCATACCCTTTTGGAAGTTCTGAATCAAAGTGGAATGCAGGAACATCAAGCAAATGAATCCTTATAAATATCTCTGCCCATCAACATATCCTAATACCATAATAAATGATCTTACAATATGGCTAAATAATGTGGATCATAAGCTTTAATTGTGGCTGATATTAACTCCTCAGTAGTCTCAGTAGGAGGCATATCATCTAGCCCTTTCCAAACAAATATTTTAAGAAATTTGGATAAAAAAACATATAAATTTTATAGACATAATAAAATGCAATAATATTTGAATCTGTAAATGAGTTGCACTTGTGGGCCTTGCTTCAACCTTGTCTAAACTTTAAAGACAACAACAACAACCACATTAACAAGCCTTTATCCCACTATGTGGGGTCTGCTACATGAATCCTTCTTCTCCATTGTGTCACATTATGTGTCAAATTCTCATTTAATTCAAGTAAATGAAGGTCATTTTTTTACATCTTAACCAAGTCTTTTTAGGTCTACCTCTACCTTTCTTAACATAAGACAAATCTAATACATCTACTCTCCTAACCGGGCCGTCAAATGGCCAACGCTTTATGTGGCCAAACCATATAAGGCGACTCTCTAATCTTATCTGCCACTGGAGCTACTCCAACTTTTTCCCGAACATACTCATTTCGTATTTCCTCTAGGAGTAAAGCCACTCATCCACCTGAGCACCCTCATCTCTACAACACTTAATGTAGTCTTATGCTTCTCTTTTATTGGTCAACATTCTACGCTATAAATCATTGCAGGTCTTACCACCATCTTATAACCTTTTCCCTTAAGTCTAAGCGGCACTTTTCTATCACACAATATGCCAGATGGATTCATCCACTTCCACCATCCGACTTGAATTCTACTAATAACATCTCCATCTATTTCACCACCATTTTGAACAAAAGAGCATAGATATCTGAATCACACACACTTTTTAATGACTTGGCCACCCAATATCACAATACCACCACTAGAACTTCTACAACTAAAATTACACTCCATATATTCAATTTTAGATCCACTCAAATGAAAACTTTTAGAATATAAGGTTGACTTCCATAATCCAAGTTTCTCTTGGACTCCCTCTCTAGTATTTGTGGTGAAAAATTTCTATATAGGAGTCACCTTTCAAAATCTGTTGGTAGAAAGAGAAAGAGGAGACCTATAGAAATTCATATTTTTAGGACACCACGCAGATCCGCAAATGTACTTATTCTGGTGATCGAGTACGTCATCATGAAATAGTATACTATCTCGAAAGATAGAAGTCACTACCCTTTAAAGGACCTAGTCACCTCAATAAGGACTCCTAAGGATGTTGGGTCTTCGGAGTGTACCAGAGATTCTTCTCCTACTTTACATGAAAAAATAAAGTAGGATTTATTTTAAACTGGGTTTGTTAAGTTCCCTACATGGGCAAGCCCCCATAGTTAATTCCATCCTAAGGAATGGGGATTCCTTAGAAAAACTCTCGATTAAGGTAAACGATCATTGTCTCAAAATATTTTAATAAGAAAGGACTATCAATCGATTGGTTTGTTTTGAAGATCAAATGGGATTATCAAAGAGAGATTTATTATCGAAGCCAAATGGAAATAAGTAGGAGATGCTCATGATGCAAAGAAACTTAGTGAGCATCTCAAACTATCCTATAGTTGGGCTTTACATTTTTGAAATTGATTTGGCTAAGTTCAAGATTTTGACTTGAAAGGCTTAGATTGGATTTTGAGTTGATTTGAGTTTGCTTTTTTGGATTTGGTTTTGATTGTTTAAATTTATATTTTATTTATATATGTGAATATAAATGAGATTATAAGTGGATCACAAGAAAATTTTAAGGATTTGAAGTGGTTTAACCATAATTTATGTTAAATTCATTAAAGGAAATTTAAAGGATTTAAGGAAATTTTTAAATTAGAATTTAATTTTTGAATTAGATTTGATTGATTTATATTAATATTTCATTTATATATGAGAATATAAATGTGAATATAAATAAGTTTTAAAGAAATCCCATGAGTTTGAATAGGTTTGATCATGATTTAGGTCCATTAAAGTGAATTTAAAGGATTTAAGAAAGATTTCATGAGTTGATTTGTAAATTTGAGTTTGAATTTATATTTCATTTATATATGTGAATATAAATGAGAATATAAATGAATTATTGGAAGATCTCAAGGATTTGATTTGGTTTTGATCATGATTTTGGTTAAGTCCTTAAGAGGGAAATTAAGGACTTAAGAAGGATTTTGACTTAGGAATCTTCAATGGATTTTAATCATAGATTTCAATCATGAAATTAATTTGAGTTTGGAGAAAATCAAATATAATTGATTTGGAGTTTTGACTTGAAGGAAGGAAAGTGAGGAATGGTTTAAGCTAAGGGTAGACAAATTTTCTAACACCCCTATGGCATGACCTATTCCTATGGTTAACCCTCCTAAGTCTCTAGTGCTAGGTTGAGTGTCCACCTAATCACTAGATGTGTCTTAAGACTAAGGAACTCTTAAAGTCTAAGAGGAACCCTATGTCTAAGATGGAGATGTTGAGAGCTCATTCTAAAAATGAGGTAAAAAAAGAGCGCCCAATAGGTGTGGTGTGACTGACCAGGTACATCGCATGTATTGGTGTTGACCGAAATGATCAACAACACTGAAAGATCACAAGAACTAGCAGAAAAAATTTATCCTTGACCCAAGGAGTAGAAATAATCTAGAGCCTAATGCAATGTGGCTCTACTTATGTCTAAGCCTAGAATATTCTTCTCAAACTCAAATGCTGACAATGATTTATCATTTTGATTGATCAATTTAATGTCAATTTTAACTCTTGTGATTAATATTTATGCATAGTATATTTTGAGATATTTTTCAATTATAGGGGAAACAAGCCTTAGGCCTTTTACATTACTGAGCTGATAAGCTTCCCATTCATATAATTTTTTGATAATTTAAGGTCCTTCCTAATTTGAGTTGAACTTTCCACTAACTCGGCCATGGGAAATGATAAGCCTTCTATGTGCTAGTACTAGTTCACCTGCTTTGAAGTTTCTTGGGTAAACCATATGGTCATGAGCTCAGGTCATCTTTACTCTATACATTTATAGATTTTGTTGTGCTTGTAGCTGAACTTTGTTTAGAGCTTTAAGCTCTTCAAGTCATATTTGAATATTTTTCTCCATTGTAAGTCCATTTTGGGCTGCAATATAGAGTGAAGGTAATTTTACTTCAAGAGGAAGTATTGCTTCCACCTCGAAGACTAATGAGTATAGTGTCCTACATAGCAATTTTATATATAGTGTGATATGCTTGCAATTCCTTTATTAATTTATCATGTTATTCCCTTTTATTCATAGAGGTGGTTTTCTTGAGAAGTTTGACTAATATTTTATTGAATGCATCTGTAAGACCATTGGTTCTTAGATTATATATCGAAGAATATCACTAATCTATTTTGTATCTCTCAATGAAGTGATAAAATTTGACATTCTTGAAGGTAGTGCCATTATTAGATATAATTCATTGAAGTACTCCAAATCGATAGATGATGTATTCTCAAAAGAATTTCATTATATTATTTGCTTTAAGTTCTTTTAGGGGAATTGCTTCTACCCATTTTGAGAAGTAGTCAGTGGCAAATAAAATGAAACGATGTCCTCTAGATGACGAAGGGTCTATTGGACCAATTACAATAGTTTTCCAACTTTCAAATGGCCAAGATGCCACTATTAGATGTATGCCATTAGGAGGTCCATGTAATGTATATTTGACACTTATGACATCTTTTAGCATGTTCGATGCAGTCTTGAACCATGTTGGGCTAGTAATATCCAATTCATTTGATTTTAATTTTCATCTTAAGACCAAATTAATGTGCACCACACAACCCTTGATGAACTTCATTCATTATTATCTTTGATTCTTCTAGTCCTAGGCATCACAATCATATTTGGTCAAATGAGCGATGATATAATGTGTCATTCACAAGAGCATATCATAATGCTCTTCGTGAAATTAAGCTTTTGATTTATCTTTTGGTAATCCGTCACCTTTAAGATAAGTGTGAATGGCTCCCCCAGTCATCTCCTTTAATTATTATTAAGATTTTTTGATTTTCCTTAGCTTTAAAAGCTTGAAGAAGAGTTGGGGCCAATGCTAGCTTGCTTTGGACCATTGTTGTAATTGGTTTTCTTTGAGGATCAGTCATTTCGTTAGTTAGCTTAGCTAATGCATTGACCTTACCATTTTCTCGACATGACACCCTTATAAATGTTACTTCAGGGATTTATTTCAGGAGTTCTAAAACATACTTGTGATAAAACACCAATTTAGGCTTGTTTATCTTGAAAGTCTAAATTATTTGTCAGATTATATGTTGAGAATCTTCATAAATATAAAGCTTCTTAATTTTCATATTAATTGCTAGCCCTAGGCCCATAATTAATGCTTCATATTCAACCTCATTGTTAGTTCGAAGTTCGATCAAGCTATTTGAATATCAAAGTATACCACCTTGTGGTGTAACAAATATTAAACCAATTGCAACATGTACTACATGTAATCTTGGTGGTTTAGTAGCTTTAACGATGAAGTTCCATAGAAATAAAGCTTTTATTTTGACGATTGTTGAGCTTCTTCCACTTCAAATATTTGCTCGTCAGATAATTCATAATTGAGTGGAGAATCTACCAGAAAAAGATGAGTGATTAGAAAACCAAGCAGAGCTTGCCCTTTTATTGCCTTTTGTTGACATATGTTATGCCAAATTAGAGTAGTAGGACTACCCATTTTGCTAAGCGACATGTTAGAGTAGGCCTAGTCATCATAAATTTAAGTGGATTGACTTTGGATATCAAACTTATCTTGTGTAATGACACAATTTCTGAGCAGCAAATATCAACGATAAACATTGCTTCTCAATAAGAGAGTATCTTATTTCAGATCTTATTAAATGTCGACTTATAGTAGAAGGTGTTTTTCTTCTCTTCTTCATTGTTTTGAGCTAATAGAGCTCCAAGCGATTCTTCTAGGGTTGTTATATATAATATCTATAGTCTTCATTTTATTAGTACTACTAAAAATTGGGGATGTAATAAATATTATTTTAGGTTGTCGAATACTTCTTGACAAGCATCATCTTATATAAGACCTACATTCTTTTTCATTAATCGAGCAAAATGTTGACATCTCCCTGAGAGATTAGAAATGAACCTCTTGATATATGCTAACTTCCCTTATAGTGAATGTAGTTGCTTCAAATATGCGATGTCATTTATATTATTGCTTTGATCTTAGAGGGATCAATTTCAATTCCTTTATGGCACATAATAAAACTTAGAAATTCTTCAAATGTCATGCTAAAAGCACATTTCAAAGGATTCATTTTTAAGTTGAAACTTTATATTTTATCAAGTACAACTCTTAAATCACTTATATGCTCGCTTTGAGCTTTTATTTTGACAACCAAATCATCAACATAGCATCATATTTAATGTATCAGATCATCGAAGATGCGGGTCATCACCCTTTGATATGTAGTATCAGCATTTTTTAAATGAAATGACATCACTTTGTAGCCAAAACTGCCAATCGGCATATGGAAGGGCGTATGTTTCTCATTTTTTGGATTTTAGAACCAAATTATCCATGAAGGAGAACATATCATAGTTTGGTGTGTTGTTTACCATGAGTTTTGCATTGGGTAATGGAAAGTCATCTTATGGGCATGCTTTATTTAAATCCCTGAAGTCATTGCAAACATGAATTTGCCTATTCTTCTTCTTTAATGGGATAATTTTGGTGATCCAATCAGCATATTATTATGCACAAATGCGTCTAGCTTCAATAAGGTTTTGGTTTCAGCATTTACTTATTCTTTGATTTCCAATCGCATTTGTCTTAATGCTTGTTTTACAGTCAGTATTGTAAGGTGTACATAACTAATTAGTAACCATGAAATAGTTAATATAATTGCATCAAACATGTAATCTACCACAAGATTTTGCAATGGAAAGAAATATATAATTAAAGGCAAAAAACCAAGTCCAAAGTAAAAAAGAATACCATCACTACAGGAAAACTATTAATTTATAGTGGAAAATTTCATTGAAAATCATGCCAAATCCATCATAAATACAAATTTCTATTGGATTTTTGTAAGATTTTACCTCATTAATAAAACCTTAGTGGAAAATGCATTCTAGCAGCTAAAATTTCAACAAAAAAAATTATGATTGAATTATAATGGAAAATCTGTTGTAAATAATTTAGTGAAAAATTGATAGACAAACTCATGGAAAAGCGAGGGGAATTTTTGTTGGAAATTTCTCAGCAAAAATTTTGTTGAAATTTCCCATGGCAAATTTCCACCAAAAATCCACTCGAAAGCCCCCCCCCCGTTGAAACTTTCTTTTCCATCGAAAGCCCCTGTGATAGATTGTATCGACCATAGCAATGGAAAACTCTTGAAAAATCTACAAAAAAGCTATAAGATTTGAAAAAAATTGATATTTCTTCATAATTAACTCTATCATACTCACAACAACTATATAAGAAGTCCATGTCAATAAAAAAAGATAGGTTCAACCACTTCTTTTACTTCAACAATTCTTAATTATTGAAATTAAATAGTCATAAAATATTAATATTTCAATATATCATCTAGTAACATAAATTAAACAATAATAATGACATCATACAGGTATAAATAAAAATAAATTGCTCAAATTAGAAACAAAAAATACAAGTAAAAATAAAAACCTAGTCATCATCATCGTCCACCTCCTCCTTCTCCTACACCACCACTGACTTCCCCTTTCATCTATTTCTATGCATCTTCTCCATTTTAACACCCATTATAACCATCTAAGCTTCCATCTGAGCAATCATCCTCACCTCCATGTCCTCAGCCATCGCCACAACACGGCTTCTAATTATCTCATTGATGAAATCACTACTCATTCCATGGAATTATTGGCGTACATCATAGGACAACCTAGGTCATATATCCTTCCCTTCTTCTTACCTCCAAAAGCCTCATTCTAAATATCATACTCTAACTTCTCAGACTGTCCACTAGAGCTCTAACTAGTAACCTCCTTCAACTTTACGTAATCATCATACAATAAATTATATTGTTATTTATAGGAAACATATTTTTAATAAAATTGAAATTTAATAATAATAAGTTAACTTATGTAAGCTCTCCATGACTAAATATCAACCCATTGCTAGTCAACCTAATATTGATGTGTTCTTATATGTAACTTTGCAATAGTGGGCTCCCTTCCAAGAACTTTTGCATGTAGGAATTCTAATAAAATTAATTAAGCATGATTATAAATTTAATTACTATAAATAATGAATGTTTCACCATCCTTTGACTGTACGCAGTGTGTGGAACTGAGCATCCAATATGTAGAGAGCTACCAATGCCCCCATAATAAGATACATTTGTTTAACCTGCACCCCCTCATGAACATAATCTAGAGAGGCCTACACTCTACAAAGTATAGCCCACACATCTTCTCTAATCTAGACTAGTTTTCACTTAGAATTGAGTATGTTTGTGAACATATCACATAAACATGCGATGCCTCTAGACTCAAAATTTCTTCTAATGCTCTAGTTGTTCTCCGACAGTCATCTAAAATCCTTCTGTAATAAAAAACACATTAATAATAATCAATATGCATTAGATATGTATAAAAAGTTACAATAATACCTTAAATTATCTAAACCACATGTAACACACTTTAATTGACACCTTCTTCCATGAAAAATTAGAAGCATCAAATTTGCTCCTTATTATTTCTCTAATGTTTTGTATATGTAAGAATTGAACCTAAAAAATATTGTTAAGATGATTAGCACCACAAAAAATTAAAACAAAAAGTTCAAAAAGATAAACTTATGTGTCGCCCTTTGGCTCAATAAAAGTGTGTTATTGGTGGCACATCGACCATGTGCTAAGTAGGCATAGATGGATCGATTTTATCTAGTGGTGTGTGTTCTTGATACGGGTACAATGGTGTAGTATCACAAAGCTCGAGAGAGTGGTAAGTGTGTGTACTAGCAGGTCCAGAAGTCTATGGCGATGATTTTGAAATCGGTGTCATGGTGGTGACTATGGTAGTAGCGAGGAAATAGTTTTTTTCTTCCTCTTGAAGATGTTTGTAATCAATCATCTAGAATATCATTACCACCACCAAATACCATCTGTTAAAAAAATACAGTAGTTAGATCTATTATAAATAAAGCTAAGTAATAAACTGAAGTATGTAAAAGAATAGTATGCAATAGTGTGTAATTAAAGTATGTAAGAATAATATTTTAAAAATAGTGTGCAAGTATAGTATCTAAAATATAGGTTGCAAGTATAGTATCTAAGAAAATAGTGTGTAACTAAAGTATGTAAAAGACTATTATGCAGGAAAAGTAAAAAAAAGTAGAGTGTAAGTACAATATATGTTACCAAATAAAGAACAATAAAAATATATTAAAAAGAAAATATGTAACTTTAGACTCTTACTTTTAACACATATATAAAAGAAAATATGCATGTCCATATTAAACGAAAAAGATACGCTACCTTTTAATGCATATGTTAGGCATTTTACTTCGATGAATCATTAGAAGTTGAATTTATAGTGCCCTGTTCATCATCATCCTTGATGTTCTCATCTTCAGACTGAATAACATCTTCATAATTAGTGTTAGTACCAATCAAGTTTACTATTGGCTCATCATCATGTTGACCTCACTTTCAGAGTGAGTCCTCAACTTCTCCATCTTAGACATAAGACTCCTCTAGACACTAAGAGTTCCTTAGTCTTAAGGCACTTCTAGTGATTAGGTGAACACTTCACCTAACCCTAGAGACTTAGAAGGGTTTATTGTAGGATTAGGCTATGCATTAGAGATTTAAGGCAACCACTTTCCCTCTAGCTCAAATCCAGCCCATGATTAAACTAGTCCAATTCAAATCTCAAATCAATTCCAACTCAATTGATTTTCTCAAATCTCAAATCAATCCCAACTCAATTGAGTTTCTCAAATCCAAAATCAACTCCAAATTCAATTCCAATCCTAAATGATTCAAATCCAAAATCAATTCCAAATCCAACTCCAATTCCAGATGATTGAAATCCAAAATCAATTCCAAATCCAAAACCTTCCTAAGCCTTATGAATCACATCCATAAGCTTACTCAAACCCTTCAAATCAACTGAAATCCAAGTGATTTCTTTATAAATCAGTTATTTCATCATTTGTATTCACAACTATAAATGAAATTGGCATCCAAATCAAAACCCCTTTTTCAAATATTTTGACTTACCTTAGCCAAATTCATAATCAAATAACTCCTAATTAACATGATTCTCTCATGGATCATTTATATTCTCATTTATCTTCATAAATATAAATTAAATATAAATTCAAATGGCCAAAATAAAATCAATATAAATTTAAAACTCAAATCCAAACCCAATTTATATCCTTTAAGCCAATTTCTTGGATTTAGCCAAATCATTCTCAAATCAATCCAAACCCTTGGATTTTCTCTTCAAACAATCACTCCTTCAATCACATGCCCAAATATAAACATAAACTACAATCACCAAGCCAAAATCAAACTAACCTAAGTCAAACCCATGTTCATTCTTTTGACTTGAAATTGTCAAATAAATCAAAACCCATTTGACTCTAAACCACTTGCAATTGGATTTATATTTCCATCATAAGTCCAATGTGAGTTCAACCAAACTTGAATCAAGCCATGATCAAGCTAATTCACCCTTTTTGGTCCACTTAACTCAAAGTAGCCTAAAGACCCTTTTTGAACCAAGTTCTAATCCAACTCGAATTGGGTTGAACCAAGGCCACCCAAGCCTCACATTATGATCAACAATCATCCTAGAATGATCAATAACTCAAATTGGGTCAAACCAAGTTAAGCCTAGCCTTTGACCAAGTCAACACTTAGCCCAAATGAGACCTAAACAAGCCAAAATTCACTATGAGTCAAATTGATTGAAACCATCGATCTAAACCAATCCTTAATCAATTATTAAACATGACCAAGCCCTCACTTGAGATAAACCAAACCCAATTGGCCCTCCTAGCCCAAGTTGACCCAAACTGACCTAAAAAGCCAAAATGGGTCAAATCTTGATCTAAGCCAAATTGATTGCAACTGATGGGTTAAATTCATTCCAAATTGATTGTTAAACTTGACTAAAGCTTCAATTGACTAATTAGACCCAACCTAGCCTAATGGACCATGAACCCAACTTGACCCAAAAGGTCAAATCAACTTGAAATCAAACCAAAATAGAATTGATTGAAACCAAAGCCTACAATACCTTCCAAATGATCAACCAAGCCTAAACCAACCCATGACCTAACCCAATTGGGTCAAATAGGTCAAATTAGTCAACTTGACCCATTTGACCCAAATGAACCTAAATGAACCAAAACCAAATCTAAACCAAATTAAACCAAACCAATGATACCCATAGACTCCAAATGATCATATGAACTTGACCTAACACATGGTTTGACCCAATTTGACCAATCGGTCAACCTAGCCTAATTTGACCCAAATGAGTCAAATTGAGCCAAATGAAATCAAATGAACTCCAAATCACTTGAAATTTGGCCCAACCCATTTTTAAATCATTTCAAATTTACCCAAATCAAACTCATAGCCAAACGACCACTTTTCCCTTGGGTCAAAGGGTATCCCATGACCAAATTCACTTGGAATTTGGCCATTCCTTTCCCAAGGCCACTTGGCACCCATTTATTGATCCACATGGGCACCAAGGAGGGTGGTGAACATGACCTAATGAGCTTGGATCAGCCATGACCTAAAGGGAGGCCAAACCGACCTCCTCAATCACTCTTGGACACTTGGCTCACTAAATTCACTTACTAATCACATGGGCTGCCACTCTCCCTCACTCCTCTACCCAAAACGACCCATGTGGGATGTTTTCTAGCTCAAACTGATCAGCCAATCCAATCCATTGAGCCAAAATGAAAAATTAGCCATCCACCATCCGATCCAAGGAGGGGGAGATATACCCCCTCCCCTCTCATTCTCACTCAAACCAGAAGTGATTCATTCCTCAGAGCTTTAGGAGTCAAATCGAAGCCTCCCCAAGCTTTGCTTAGCCATTCCTGAGCTTCCTTGCTTCCCATTTCTCAATTTTACTCAAAATTAGAATAGGGGAGATCAATCCCGAGCTCAACTCACTCAATCCTCAACCAAAGTGCAATTAACCTTGCACACACCATCCTTGGACCTCGTCGAGATCAATCAAATTATTTTCCAAGCCTCTAAGTAATGGGAAGTTCCACTTCGATCAAGACCAATTTCCATTGAAGAGGAGCTTGGTCGACCGAGCAAACCACTTCAAATCAAGATCTCCTTCTTTGCATTTCTTGCAATTGTTTTTCCACGAATATCATAATTTGAATAGTCTAATTATTTCAAAGAAATCTATTTATATTTTTTTCAAAAGGAAAGAAAAGATTCTTTTGGTTCCTACATAATTCTTATGTATATGAAGTTGAATATCTATTCCTATTTCTTCGTAAACAGTCTTTTTATTTATGATCAATATCTTCTAGAGTCTTTCTTGAGTGAGCACTTTTCAATGGAAAAATAGAATATCTTATGGTCATGTGTTGTAATTCTTTTCAGAGGATCCTATGGTTCCTCAAAGATACTTTCATATTATGTTTGATATGAATGAAAAGTGATTATGGCTTCAAAATGAACTCTTATTCTGATGAAGAAATGGAAATTTCATCTTGTGAATTTTTAGCAATCTTATTTTTACTTTTAGTTTCAACCTTATAGGATCCATAGAAAGCAATTACCCAACTATTCCTTCTCTTTTCTAAGGTATTTTTCAAATGTATTAAAAAATCCTTTAGTAGTAAGAAATAAAATGTTAGAAACTGATTTCTCATAAATACTCTGACTAAGAAATTAGATTCCATATCCCCAGTTATTTCTCTTATTAGATCATTATCGAAAGCTCAATTTTGCACTGTATTGGGTAATCCTATTAGTAAACCGATTTGGACATTATCTGTATCAATGATTTGGTGGATCATTCATGATTGTTCATGATACTTTTTTTATTAAAAAGGATTCATGAATTTGTATTCTAAAATGCTCATATATCATGATATATCATATATATCATCATATTTGTGGTGAGATTATCAAAATTCTTAGACTTTCTTCTCAATATGTAATATATTTCATTTTTTCTTTTGTATTGATATATATATATATATATATATATATATATATATATATATATATATATATATATATATATATATATATATATATATATATATATATATATATATATATATATATAGGGAAATTTATGTGAAATACGCAAGCAGTTTGGGGAGGGATCTTTTTCTTATATAACAATAAGAAAAAATTATCTACTACATCTGACTAGTTCTTGGTTCAAATCCCGGGCAACCATCAACCCATACCCAAGTAAAAAAAAAGAATATTTATTCTTTTAGTTTTATTTGAACTCTTTATTTTATTTCAAATTGTTCTGATAAGTTTTGTCATTACAATCGATATTCATGTCAATTGGTTGACATTGGCATATAAGACAAATTATAATGTGAAATAACAAGCCCTTTATTATCTATCTCTTCTCTAGTTATAGTTCATACATGTTCTTGGGAGTCCTTGAAAATGGAATAAATCAAGATCTTACCATGACTGTAATTTTAGGTGAGGCATGAAAGTACAAGCCTATGGGGTCGCTTCTATAATTGGATTACCAGTACTAAAAATCATCTTTACATTGGATGGTTTGGTGTATTGATGATCACTACTTTATTGACCGCAACTTCTATATTTATCATTGCCTTCATTACTGACCCTCCAGTTGATATTGATGGTATTTGTGAACCTGTTTCTGGGTCTCTACTTTATGAAAATAATATTATATTAGGTGCCATTATTTTTACTTCCACAGCTATAGGTTAGCATTTTTATCCAATATGGGAAGAAACATCTGTTGATGAGTGTTTATACAATGGTAGTCCTTATAAATTGATCTGGAAAGTCTATCTTAGAAAATATATGAACTTTTGTTAGTGTACACTCTTTTTGTTGTGAATAAAGTACGATGGGAGGAAATCAATGAAGGTGGGGCGAAGCCATACACGGTTTTAGCTTTTCTATGAAAAAAGTAACATGTAGCACCGATTAACTATCTCCAAGCTTTAAAAGTCTCAGATCTCACATAGGAGGGAAAAGAAGAAAGGTTTGGATGAATAAGAATACATTTGCTGGGATAATAATTCATACAACAATGCATTTCCCATGACCACAGAGGCAAGTCATTCTGAAATATAAAATCAAGAGAGAAAGCCTCCTTTTCTTGATCTGATCCCATTGAGCGAAAAGAGAAAAAGACCATGTGTTGTAATCCATAAGGTACAAGATAGTGAGCCAATAGGAGAATGAGAAATGGTCAATGATAAGCGATAGCTTAAGCTTTTTTGGGATAGAAGAATTCCAGGTGAGTCGAAGAACAATGGTCAATGAAATGAAATCCTGAAGCAATCTCATCAATGTAAAGATGGAATGAAACGTGCCTTACCATGGACCAACTCTTTAGGAAGAGCCATGCCAATTCTCACACTTCTTATACTATATGCTTGAGGAAGCTACCAAAACTTCTAAATGGTTCCCCTACTGGTGTCGAAGAATCTTCCAGTAAATGAAAGTCTGTTGAATGAGGTGAAACATTTAGGAAGATAGACTTTATGAAAATGAAATTCTGTAGTCTGTAGGTTGGAAGCCATTGAAAAAAAATGCTTCATTTCAGATGAGAAGGTGAAATAGAAAAAGAAAGAGGAGTTTTCAATCTATGGTTCAAAATCTATTTGATTTCTGGGCGAAAGACAATCAGTCGAAAGACAAAGTAATTCAATAGCTATTGAATATAAATTTGAAAAACTTAAAGAAAATAGAAAACTAGGAGCGACACCAGACTAGTTCTACTTAAGCCATTTTATATCCGACCGATTTAGCTGATGATTCAAAGGTGGATCACTCATCCGCGGATGCCTAGATTCCTTCACTAAAGACTTTCCACTCAATTCATTATTTTTTCGAATAAGTCAAGCTCGCCTCTTCATCCCACAATGGGGCCTTTTCTAAATGCCATGAATCAGACCTACTTTTGACTTTGTTTTGATACCAACTGTTGGTTTAAAAATTCCTATACAGGGAGTCTCCTTCAAATCTGTGGGGAGAAATGAAAGAGGCAAGCATATAGAAATTCATCTTTTTAAGATGCCACATAGATCCGCAGATGTACTTATTCAGGTGATCGGGTATGTCATCAAGAAAATTGTGTGCTATCTCAAAAGATAGAAGTCACTACTCTTTAATGGACTTAATCACCTCAATAAGGACTCTTAAGGATGATGGGTCTGCATATGTACCAGAGATTCTTTCCCTACTTTACATGGAAAAGTAAAGTAGGATTTATTTTAAATCAGGTTCGTTAAGTTTCCTACAGGGGCAAGCCCCCATAGTTAATTACATTCTAAGGAATGGGGATTCCTTAAGAAAACTCTCGATTAAGATAAATGATCGTTGCCTTCGAAGATTTAAATATGAAGGACTACCAATCGATTGGTTTATTTTTGAAAGATCAAATGGGATTGATCAAAAGAGGGAGTTATTATCGAAGCTAAAATGGAAGATAAGTAAGAGATGCCCATAATGCTAGGAAACCTAGCGAGTATCTAAAATTATCTTACAGTTGGGCTTTACATTTTGAAATTGATTTAGTTTGTTTAAGTTAAAATTTTCATTAGAAATTTAGGACTTATGATTTCTTAACACAAGATTAAGGAAATGCCTAAGAAGTGAGGAATTATGATTATGGCCCGCAAAGGGAAGAAGCAACCTCAAAACATAAATCTAGGGAGCTTTGGTGAGGGATAAAAGCACAATCTAAATCTAAAGCAAAAATGGGTATTTAGTTTACCTCCACAAGAGAGAACAAATACCCGATAGCTTGGGCTTACAACCGCCTGGGGGTGGCCGCCAACTAACTCCTCCTACAATTTTAAATACATGTAGGAAAGTCTTTATGCTTATGCAAGATAGCTAGGCTGTTATTTATTTAGAAAGAGACTAAGTCCTTAATCCCACTCCCCAAAAAGACTAGATCATGTAAAGGGACATGCTTCAAATGACCTAAATCTAATGCAATTCAAATATCATTTTATTTTCATTTTTGATAATTATTTTTACTCAGGTTAATAGGATTCATATGACTAATGCATGAGAAAGAAGGTTATTGGACAAAATCAATGAGAATGGAGGAGGTGAGTTTCCACCATGGCTCTCAAAAGTTAAGCCAAGTTTCTCTGGCAAAAGTGGAAGCCCTCCAATGAAGAGTGAAATAAGATGCATTTGTCCATGATATTATAAAAGAAATGCTCATGCAGCTAAAGGATTGCTAATTCTTTTATCTTGATTTTAAACCTAAGCTTTAGGTGAGGTTATGAGTTATTTAATTTTAATTTTGAGTTATCAAATTGGGTAAAAGATTTATTTTCCCCTAAAGAGCCTAATTCACATCCAGACCATACATAAAGCAAGAAAGAAATTAGGAAAAACATGCCACTTAATGCACAAGCTAAAAAAATTATCAACCAATTTATAAAGCTAATCGCCAATACAATAAATGCCATTGTGGTCGGGCACCATTGCACAAACTTGAAAATATCAAATATGGGTAGCCGAGCTCTACCCTTATGCAACCCGAATTACAGATGAATTAAATTACAATTAAGCAATAAATTCATTATTATGGGGGTCTTCAAGCTTTATTTCTTCTCTTTTCTTTTCTTCTTTCTTCTTTTGGTTCCTTCTTTTGGATGGTTGTAAGGTAGATGCTCCAAGGCTTCACATGGTGCATAAGATAGGATCTTATGACCAATGTTCATCCGAATCCCCATAACAATCATTCTGGAATCCTAATTGCACAAATTTACATGAAAAGGAAAAGTGGAACTCTGACTAACACTTACAAAACAAAGGTTAGCTAAAATAAACCACACAAATTCCAAGCATGTATATTAGACTTATCACCCCACAGATGGATGAATAAGTCCACCTGGCCTATTGGATTATGCTTAGGAGTATAAAGCACCTGCAAGCAAAAGCATTTATATTTTATTTATGATAACACCCCTTAAACACAATCCTCTGTAGAAAAGAATAGTTCGATTAAGAGCCTCCTACCATTTATTCTATGAGCATACACCCTAACATCCAGTCTAAAATATATCACAAAATAAAAGAAAATATCAAATAATGCACTGACCTAACCTAAAGCTAGAAGTGGTGACTTAGCTAATGTATACGCTTTGGAGGCTTGTGTAGTATACTTAGCTATGGATTTAGGTTCAAATTTTCTAAGTGTGAAAACATGTTCAACTTAGAGGAGGGTTTCATTTAAGTTGTTTAATTATTTTGGGTTGATTTTATTTCATTTTTTGATTAGGTTCAAGTGAATCCTATAATTAATTACTAAGTTATGAAGAGAGGGAAAGAGAAGAAGACTTCTCTTTCCTTCTCTAGCCTAAGTAATTTCTAAAGTAGATTCACATTTTAGTTTTGTTTAGGTGAATGTTTTGATTAAATCTTTTAATTAATCCTAAGTTTAGATAAACTCAAAACAAACATATTCAAAAAGAAAGGCATTTTAAGATTAAATAAAATGAATCAAAATTTATATAACACAGATTACTTCATTTCTTTCCCAACATATATAGCATGCATATGGATGAACCCTAAGCATATCTATACATACAAATGAGAGTATTTAACACACTTTATGATGCATGCTAAGTAATCTATTTAAGAAAATTTAGAAGTTAAATATGCATGATTTTTCTTAAGTAGAAAAGGGTTTCCTTATCCAAATTTTCACATACACGCATGAAAGTAAGAAAGGCAAAAGTGAGTACAACGCCATTGTTAACCAGAGGTCTAAGGTACAAGACCTACTTAGGGCTACTTAAAGCCTCGCAACCTCGGGGTTGTCCAGACTAATATACCACTTTCCTTAAATACAAATAAGTGTATAAATGAAATAAAATGGAAAAGAAGAATGCAAAAGTTGTATTAATAGATTTATTTTTTTTATGCAATTTATATATGCAAGTATAGGTAGCCCCTCTTAGGTGATAGCATAGGGATGAATAGGATATGGAATTAGGTGGGTATTAGGTCCTTTTCAAATGGACCATATATCTCACCAAATTCCTATTCAAAACTATGCTAATCATAAAGGAGAAAGGAAACCTATGCTAAGCATACCATTATATTCTTTCACATGCAAGCTTATAATTAGAGTATAAGTAGCATACTTTTAGATTTGATATTTGATTTATATGTTTTGAAAATAATTTGAATTTAGTAGTGATAATAGCCATTCATATTTCTACTTTAGCCAACACATGCAAATTTTACATAAAGTAAACAATTTTATTTTAAACTTGAATTTGAAAAATATGAATGCATGAAACCACATGACATACAAATTTAACATATTGGAGAAAGATTCAAAGTAATGAAAGCATGTAAACAAACTCACTTTAATCAAATCCTAAAGACATTCTTATGGAATAAGAAAACTTAAAATAAATCAAAGCAAAGTCCATGTGATTTTTATTTAGTTTGAAGTTTGATTTCATTTTGAAAAGGTGAGTTGATTTTCTATTCCTAACCCATTCCCACATGTGTTTGATATTTTTTTTGATTAATTTGTAGATGATTAGATCTATTTTTATGTATTAATTAGGTTAAGGTATGAATTAAGTAACTTTATTAACCCTTACTTACACCACCTTAGAATAATTAATCAAATAATTATGAGCCAATGAGATGACATAAAACCTCACAAGAAATTTAAATTTGTAATGCACTTAATAAGAAAAAAAGGCCTAATGCAATTTGGCTCATAATTAAAGGTTAATTAAGCTAAGGGTTTAGCTTAAGTAATTTCTAAACACCCTTTCGCACATATGAATTGGGTTTTGATTTCCTTAAATGAATTTAGGCTATTAAACACCTAAGCATCTACCCAAAGAAGATTAATTAAGTTTTAAAACTTTTTAGAATTTTTAGAAATTAATTAAGGGGATAATTAATGAATTAACCCTTAATTAAGAGAAGATTAAGGAGAGAAAAGGGGGTTTAGGGAATAACTTAAGGGAAATGCCCCAAAATTATTCCATAAAGCTACTATCTACTGGATCTAACCTTAATCAACCCTAATCATGGATTAAAACCACTAATCATACCCTAATTATGCTTAATTACATAAGGAGGGTAATTTAGAAATCCATATGCAATTCTCCTAATTAAGCAATAAATCCCAAAAAAAATTAGGGGAGGCAGAAGTCATCCCCTAAAATATACCCAAGAAGTTTGGGATTAATCAGAGGCTTAATAAAAAGATAATTAGCAAAATGAAGTTTCCAATAAAACTAAAACGTAGAGAAATTTATAATTCAAAACCCATTGAAATTAATTTTAAAATATTCTAGGTTGAATTATCTTTCCATAGGATTTTATTTCATATTTTTTTGATTTTTTTATTGAGAGTTATGAATTTTAGAATATCCCAAGATTAATTAGCATTTAATTAAACATCCTAACTAATCCTATAGCTCACGGCACGACGCATCGTGGTGGCGGTCAGTGCATTTTACATGTGTCACGCCATGAGGGATTGACTTAAATGTCAAATCCATAAAGGCGGCTGGCGGTCGACGTGGTTTGATCTCAGCCATCCAATCAATGATCGGATAGCCAGAGATCTCCCCACAGTTTTAAAAAAGGATATAAAGAAATCTAAACGTGGGAATTATCTCGACCTTCCATCCAAAATGCGTGGATGGATGGTTGAGATCTCCCAAATTATTCCCCCTTGATCAATAGAGATATTCCAAAATCTAGGGGAATATCTGAGCTTGATTGAGCTCAGATTCAAACCAAACTTAACCCATACATCTAAAGCCAAAGAGCGGTACATCCAACGGTGGGATTGACTTGAATTGAAAATTTTCTTCACAAAGGACCAACACCTCCTATGTTAGGTGGTCGAAAAAGTTCATACCTCAACAGAGATGATCATCGGTGCTCGATTCCCTAGATAAGCTTCATCTTGTTGAGATAAAGATGTGTTGGAAGAATGAGCTCTTGAGGTTATGTGAATTGCCATATGGACCAACTCCTCTTGCTCCCCTTTGCGGCTTTGATCAAATTCAACTCCTCCTTTCTATGGGAGCTCCAATGGAAGCTTGGGTGCACTCGACTTAGCTCCCTGATGAAGTATGCAAAAGAAATTTGGTGGAAATTGAGTATGGAGAAAGTTAGCTCTTCAATTTTCCTCCCCTATTCTCATTATTCAAAAATCGAAGATAGGAAAATGGCTAGAGCTCTAGGAAGCTAGGGATCACTCTCTGATGGCTCCTTACTATCTCTAATACTCAATCGAATGTGTGGCTATTGAATTCAAATTGAATTAGGGGGAGTATATCTCCCCCTTGAAGGATCAGATGGCCGCAAGCCATTGTGCCATTTTAATCCAATTAATCATAATGGGAAGGTTGTTTGAGCTGTTAGGAGTGTGCACATGGTCAGTTTGAGCCAAAGAGTGCATTTCCAACCTCCCATGTGCTTGAATTTGAGTGGAAGAGGGATTTTAAATTTCCCATTTTGACCCATGGAGTCAGGTTTGGTGTTGGGGCCAATTGGGCTGACCCAAACCCATTGGGTTGGGTGCACCACTCTTAATTAGGTCCCCTTGAGCTTTTAGGAAAGTCTTAAGTGAATATGAAGAGGGTATGACCAAATTATCCTTAGATTAGGTCAAATTTTGTTCTATGTCCTAGGGGTAAGATGATCATTTTGCTGATTTTCACTTTAGATATGTTGGGTATATGGAGAAACTAGGTTTGGCCAAGTTTCATGAGATTTGGAACTCATTTGATAGAGTTTGGCTCATGTTGTACCATTTAGGTCAAAATGGGTCAACTTGGGTCAAGTTGACCAATGGGTCAAATTGGATCAAACTAAGGGTTTGGTCAAGTTCATATGACCATTTGAAATATTTTGGTGGTTTTGGTTTGATTCAATTTAGTATGGTTTTGAATTTGGCTCATATCACTTCGTTTAGGTCAAATGGATCAAGTTGACCTATTTGACCCATTTGACCTATTTGGGCTAGGTCATGTAGGTTTAAGTTTGGTTAGTCATATGGAGTGGATTGGTATCTTTGTTTCCAACCAGTTTTGGTTAAGTTAAAATTTGGCTCAAGGCCCTTTAGGTCATGTTGGGTCTAAGGTCAATTGTGTTAAGTTGGGTCTAGTTGGCCAATTGAGGCTTTGGTCAACTTCCACAAGTGATTTGGAATGGACTTGACCCATTAGTTTCAATGAATTTGGCTTAGATCAAGTTTTTACACATCTTGACTCTTTAGGTCAAAATGGGTCAACTTGGGTCAAGTGGTCAATTGGGCTAGGTTAGGCTCAAATGTTGGCTTGGTCAAGTTCAAACATAGGTCATGAGTGAACTTAGATCAATGGTTTCAGTCAATTTGGCCTATGGTGGAATTTGGCTATGTTAGGTATCATTTTGGGCTAAGTTTGACTTGGTCAACCCTTAGATTTGACTTGGTTTGACCCAATTTGATTGATTGATCATCCCATGATGATTGTTGATCATGATGCGAGGCATAGATGAGTTTGGTTCAATCCAATTTATTTAGGATTAGAATTTGGCTCATAAGAGTACTTTAGGTCACTTTGGGTCGAGTGAGCCTAAGTAGGTCAAATGGCTTGGTCAAAGCTTAATTTGGGCTTGAGTGATCTTATATATGGACTCATGATTGAAATATAAATCCATTTACAAGTAATTTGAAGTCAAATGGGTTTTGATCCTTTTGACAATTTCATATTCAAAGGGAGAATATGAAGGGATTTTGGTTTTGATTTTGGAACTAGGTTTTGATTGTTTGATTGAAGTTTGTATTTATATATGGACTCATGATTGTAGGTTGGATTGAATCATGAGAGAAAATCAAGAGTTTGGCTTGATTTGGAGTTGATTTGGCTAAGTTCAATATTTTAACTTGAAAGGCTTAGGTTAAATTTAGAGTGGATTTGAGTTTAGATTTTGGAATTGGTTTTGATTGTTTCAATTTATATTTCATTTATATATGTGAATATAAATGAGAATATAAATGGATTATGAGAAAATTTCAATGATTTGAAGTGGTTTAATCATGATTTTTTCTAAGTCCATTAAGAAAGATTTAAAGGACTTAGGAAAATTTTTAGAGTTTGAAGTTTGAATTTTTGAATTTGGTTTGATTGATTTAAATTTATATTTCATTTATATATGTGAATATAAATGAGGATATAAATGAATTATGAGAAAATCCCATGACTTTGAGATGGTTTGATCAAGATTTAGGCTAAGTCCATTAATGGAAAATTAATTAATTAGCAAAGATTTTTAAATTGTGAATTTAATTCAAGAATTTGATTTGAATTTTTGATGGATTTTGATCATGGGTTTCAATCATGGACTTCAATCATAGATTTTGATCATAGAATTGATTTTTGTTTGGAGAAAATCAAATAGAATTGGTTTGGAGTTTGACTTGAAAGAAAGAAAGTGAGGAATGGTTTAGGCTAAGGGTAGGAAATTTTCTAACACCCCTAAGGCATGACCTATTCCTATGGCTAACTCTTTTAAGTCTCTAGGGCTAGGTTAAGTATCCACCTAATCATTAGATGTATCTTAAGACTAAGGAACTCTTAAAGTCTAAGAGGAGTCATATGTCTAAGATGGAGGGGTTGAGGGCTCATTCTAAGGTCACAAAAATAGGTGTGGTGTGACTGACAAGGAACACCACACATATTGGTGTTGATCGATACGATCAATAACACCGAGAGATCACAAGCACTAATAGAAATAATTTATCCTTAACCCAAGGCATAAAGAGAATCCAGAGTTTAGTGCGATGTGGTCTACCTATGTCCAAGATGTAAGAGAGAGGGAAGAAATACACTAAGGGATGGAGTGTGAACCTTCCACTAGGGAAGCAGGTTCAAGTCATCCACAAGGGAATGAAAGGTTTGATTTGATCCTCACTGAGGAGAAAAAATATTTGATTAAGTTCCACTAGGGAAGAGGGTTGAATTTGTTTTAAATTTTATATTAGGTTTGAACATTGAGATGAACCCTATTGGTTTGCAATAGACTGTACTAAGTAGGAGCCACGGGGGCCAAGACCTAACTCAAATTTACCAATCTAAAGGGGCAGTCTACTAAATACATAGTATGACTAGCCAACCAAAGGGATGCCTTTCGGTATGTAGCAACTGTACTTAGGAAGAAAGTGTAGTAGACTTACATACTCCAAGTAAGGACCAGTTGCTGGGGTAATCTAATGGCAAGGCAACAGATTGAATGCCACTGAGAGACTTAGATCAACTCAAAGATAGTCAAGATTGATTTCATTTTTAGGTTTATTTATTTTGATTATGATGGATCCCATAGGTTTGTGATGGACAGTAGGGCCTATGGAACTAACTTGATTTCAATTAAAGGGAGTAGTCTACCAACCACAAAGCAGGACTATCCAACCAAGTGGAAATGCCTTTTGGTATACAATGGTCAAGTTAGGAAGAAAGTGGGGGGACTCACATCTTCCACAACAAGGACCCACTGGGGTGGTTGGAAGCTTTGAGCAACAAATCGAATCTGACCTGAGGCTGACTATTGAGTGAATATCGCTGGTGACTTAGATTAACTCAAAGATAGTCAAGGATTAATTTGATTTTTAAATTTATTTTATAGATTTTATTGGTTTGCGATGGATCACACTGAGAAGGAGCTTATAGAAGCCAAAACCTATCTCAAATTTACTGAAACAATAGGAGTAGCCTCCCGGTCGATGGGAGTACTATCCAACCAAAGGACTGCCTTTCAGTTTGCAAATATCAATTGAAGGGAAGAAAGCTCAGGGACTCACATCTTCTAATAGAAAAGATCACTAGGGTGATCGGTTGCTTTGGGCAACAAATCAAACCTGACATAGGGCTACCCATCGATTTGTAATAATCATGCTAGAAAGAATGCATCATAGTCTTATATCTTTCAAAGCAGAATGATTGTCAGGGTAACCTGCTTATGGAAAAATTGATTGAACCTAACCTAAGGGAGACTACGGAGTGAGTACCGACCCAGAGATTTATCTCAACTCATGTAGTCGGGCAATTCCTATAGGGAGTTCTGCTGACATTACCCTAAAGATAGGATGTATTCTTGGAAACGGGGCCCTTTAGGGGCTTGAATTCCTAATCCACAAGCAAATTAATTTGTTTATTTATTTATTTTAGTTTGTTTTATCATGGACCCTGTTAGTTTGCAAGGATCAAACTGAGAAGGAGCTTATATCAGCCTAGACATATCTCAGATTTATTGAACCAAGGGAGAATTTACGACTGAACAAATTCTCTAACCACATGGGTATAGGAAAGCGTCAATCCAAAAGTAACCTGGCTAGTGTCTAAATGGGGTCGCAAAGGACTTAATCCAAATAGAGTGCCCACAAGATATGGGACTGGTAAGGGCTTAATCCAACACCCTGGAGAAAATGACATGGCTAGTTATATGTACAATAGGTATTCGGTGTCTAACTTAGGGAGAAAGTACGGGGACTCATATCTGCCAGGAGTGGTGTACTCACCAAGTGAGTCACTATCAGCATAGTGAACATCAACCAACCTAAGGTGCTTGCCGATTTACAACAAACAATCTAGGAAGAAAGCTTGGGAACTCACATCTTCCTATAAATGGCATTTAGTCGTCTTTAGCTCGATAGGTGCTATCCGAATAATGAGTGAAAGCGGGGCAGATCAACTTTAAGTAGTCAAGAGGAAAGGAGTCTCTGGGGGACTTATCCTAAACCTCAAATATACTCAACCTAGTTAGAGCATGATGGCTAGTTTAAGAAGAAAGCATGGGGACTCACATCTTCTTAAACGAAGTTAACATGAGATAGCTTATTGGCTGGGCAGTGAAGCATACCATACTAACAAGGTGTTCTTTAGTTTGCAATGATCAAGTTAGGAAGAAAGCTTTGGGACTCACAACCTCCAATGAATGACCACTGGGGTGACATACTAATGAGGTAGCATGTAGACCCGACCTAGAGCAGCTAATGAGTAAGTTCCACTGGGGCTTTCTCCCACATCAAAGTAGCTCGAGGCAAAATATATGTATTTTTTGTTGTGCATGTGTTAAAAGGAATATGATGCCTCTAGGGGGACCCTTACACCTACCTTAAACACACTAAGGGTTTTGATGAAATGATGCCATGGATGGAAAAAGGATTCCCACTAAGAAAGGATGCCGCTTAGGTTCTCTCACACCTAGCTTAGTTATGCTAACTGAATCAGAAAGCACTCTCTTATGCTCATCTCATTGAATGGACCAAAAAGATATCTTTTTTATTCTCATGAGAAAGCATTCTGAATCGGCATGAACAATAATCCCCCATAAAAGCATCAATAGGAAATGCAGTTCAGCAATATAATGGAAGCCAAATTAGCTCTGAATGAAAGGAGAATGGTACGACTGGGTATAGGAAAACTTGCCTAGCAAAGTCAAGCTATATAAAAGCTAGCAACCCTTATAGCAATAGGAAATGGCCTACTTATATCCCTTTCTTTGGGGACTTCAACAGGCCTGACAAGCTCATCAAACAATTTGTCTTTGCCTCAGATAGAAGAATAATGGATTGAGCAGGACAACCAGGAAGGGAAGCCTGACATAGTCGATATTGATTTGAATAAAGGAACTAAAATCAGTACCATAAACCAAACAAAATTCAAAATGGAATGGATGACCGACCATAAATAAGATGAAAAATATAATTTCTAATTCCATTCTCTAAGATAAACTAAAGGAATGTCTCATCAATCTCCTGGCCTTTGCTTAACTCATTTCATTATCTAGGTATCTCGGTCTCTTAGTCTCATCTTTTGTTAGTGTAAGAAAAAGAAATGAGTTTGCTTACCTCTTATGGTAGCAAGCTCTCTTTGTCAATAACCTCTTTAGTAATGGAATCGGTTCTTCGTTCTCTATCTTATCTAATTTTTGAATTCATTAGTTCAACTTCAGGTTCTTACTAGGCCTTCCATTCCTTTTAGTTTGAGTCCTCCTCTCTATTATGAAGTAGTTGTTTCCTAGCCCTCTATCTATCCTGATATTGAGGCAAGCCCGCTACCCCCTACATTGAGGCAATCCCAATTGTCTTATTGATTCTCTTCCCGAAACAAGAAAGAATTTCTTTCACTACACTAAATAGGAAGTTACATTTGTGGCAGTCCAAGAATTGATCTATCCTCGGTCTCAAGAATCTGAGGCCCATCTTCTTACTTAATGAGTTTGTGTTGCATAATGTGCCCTTCTTCTTGTGCTCTTTGGAATTACAAATCACTTGTTCTTTTACAAGAATCTTTCCAACTATTTCAATGGGATCTCACACTAATCAAGATGCTCTATTGTGATCCAAAATAGAACAAGAACACATGACTAAAGGAGAAGGGACTTCTTGAAGAAAATATTTTCCCTTGCTCAATGGGATATTAAGAGAAGACTTGTTTTGGGAATTTGGTCTTGTGACCACATGATGGATAAGACATCTAAGTTCAAATTTATGAGAATTGTTTGTTGAAATAGGACAACAAGAATAGTTATCATCATTGATAATGCAGAAATTTTTTGTTGGTGAGTAATCTCAAGTGGAAGGGAAACTAGAAGAGTGGTGAAGCCATTCGAGAAACTAGGAGGAGTCAGGGTGACCTCATACGCACCACAGGGAAAAACCATATCATCATAAGTGCCATTAGTAGAACCTTGACTGGATAATAGAAAATGGAAATGAGAATTCATCGAGATCACATGTGGAGATGAAAACATGGCCAAAAAGGGATCAAAATAGCGACCTTGGGGCTATAACCAAAAATACACATTTCAAGGTTCCACTTGTGAGATAGGGTGCTATGTGCACATTTGCGAGAATGAGGTTCCAGCTTGTGAGCAGTATAGGGTGCTATGTGAGGATAGCACACACACCTAAATGGTCATAGGACCTTATAATCTGGTATACAAACAACTTCACTTCAAAAGGAGAATGCCATCCCATAATCAGTTTATCAAAAACACAGAAGTACAAATAACTTCTGCCCAAAAAAAAAGAGGTACAGAGGATGTAATCATTAATGTACGTCCCCTCTTAGAAATATGATAGTGTTTACGTTTAACCAAACCATTATGTTGTGGTCTCTTTGGACAAGAAAAATGATGGTGAATCCTCTTTTCATCACAAAGAATGCTAAAAGTAAAGTTATCAGATTCCTGATCACCATCACTCTGAATGATCTTGAGTGTCATACAACAAGAAATGGATTTTCCACAAAATCCATAAATCGAGTGAAATAAACTGAATTTTTATGTCGCATAAATAGAAATGTTTGAGAATAGTAACAAATTTATTCTTAAGAAAGGTAGAACAGAATACTCCTTACCATCCTTTTCTAAAAGCTGATCCCTCATTGATTTGATTGCGTCAAAGGTGCATATATCACGCTTATCTTGAGCCCTTTTGAGCTAAACAATGCCTACCCTTACCCTTACCCCTTGCTTTTTATCGATACGGGCTAGTAGATTCCATGTGTAAATAAAACTCAGAGAGCGCCCTAATGAACTTTGACTAGAGCGCTTTTGGTGCCATAACTATAGGGCAAATCATGGAAAGGCAAATGTAGCTCAATGAGGTACCAATCCAGTCAGACTACCACCCACAAACCAAACTTAGGGGAGGACTTCTGGGGTTGACCCATCTAGTCGATCGGGAAGGACGATAAGAGAAACAAAAGGTTGAATCCACATCCACTTCAAGGTCTCTGAGCGGAAGAGATAAAATAGTTGGCTTATAGGTGCCCAGGCCAGGACATCATTTGTTTCTCCTCCTATAACTACTGATGAGGGTCAATCGACTGATCCTTTGAATCACATTTATTGATACATATATGGATAGATAGATAGCGACTCTTCCTCTTGATTATGAGAGATGGAAAGAGCATCAGCTTTCATCAGAATATCCCATCCAAAGGCCAAAGATGAAGGATAATAAGTTTATTTCCATACCATGGGCCACAGAAATGATCATATCGAAGGGAGAACCCCCCATCCTAATCTATCATTGAACTAGCAATCGAAGACAGGCTAGCTTCTTCCATTTCACTATCCAACCAATCAAGTAGAAGGTTGTTAAGTAAGTTAGTTTGGAAGAAACGGTTAAGTCAGTTGATCCTGGGGCTTCTAAAACCATATTTAGGAAGGTGACAAAAAAAGGGTCAAATTCATATGCTTAGGGAAGTTTCAGTCAAGTAACTATCAATCCATCCAGTAGAGAATTCAACCAAGCAAGGCAGCTTAGTTGGCTCCATTCCAAACATTTATCCAATCAAGTCTGCAAAAGGAGCTGAAAGATAGACATTGGTATGCGGGTTCATCTCTTTCTCTAAAGGTTTTTCAAGAAAAAAAGTCAAGTTTCAGCAAGGAAAGTAGTATTTTTGATCCCCAACATCATTAAGAAATGAAACCACGAGCGGGCTACTCCCCAAAAATGCTCAAAGGTGGGGATCAAAATAGATCTTGTTACTCATTTCGTGGGTGTGGGACTAGTGCAATCACTCCCTTCTTCACAACACCTTCTTTTTATTCATCACCAGGCATTTCCTCCAAGAATTTCTTATTTCATAACCCAAAACCCTTTATGACAGGCACTATCTACCAACTCAGTTCTTTCGGGTATCTAGCTTACGGAAAGCCTGGACCAAGGATTGCTCTTGCTGCTCTATAGATGAACTAGCATAACATACATGACTTAGACAAGCAAGACAACTCTAAATCACTCATTCTCTTGACTACAAAGCAACTGTCACTCTGAAATGGCTATCCTGACGGGAATCATTGACTGATGAAGAAAAGGTTGGCTTACCTATGCTCTTCCTCTTAAGAAAGCATAATTTGACCTAACTAGAGTATGGGTACGGGAGGAAGAAACCTACAGAAGATCTTTCATACAAGTTCACCAAGGTGTGATTCTGGTTCCAGGTCTGTGAAGATCATAAGATTACCTAAATCTTTTCTTGGTACGAAGAATGGCTATGTTTCATGAATCTATTTCTCTTCATATTCATTCATATCTGAAGTGTGTCACTTTTGGATAGCTAGATTTGATAGTGCCAACTCTGGGATTCTTATACGATAATAAAGGAAAGCCCTTATGAAATGAAAGGAAAAATGGATGGCTCTAAGCTTGACTAAAATGAAAGTCAATAGTGCCTTTTCCTCATATACTAGGGGATGAATATCTAGACCTAAAAGCAATTATCTAAAACACTGCTGCCACTTCCTTTGCTACCGGCTTCTTTCAATCAAGAGGTTAAACTCAATCTATCTTTTCAGCTTAGCTCAACTCCTCACCTAGGGTGACTGAAGGATATTCCGATTCAAGCTCTAAACCAAAGCTAATTCTTTTTTATATTGTACCCTCATCGACATCTCCTTACGCTAATTTGGGTAGTGAACAAGAGCTGAAACATGTTCAAGGTCAAAGCTACTAGTTCTGCCATACTCTATGATATGATATTTCTTTCCACTCTCGAGTTACTGGCTTTCTAAAGTGTAGTGGTAGGTATAGTCTCAGTACCACTGAAAGTGCAATTATCCTTTAAGCAAGGGACTTGGGAAAAGCCATCGAGACTATATCCATCACTAACGAATCTAGAATGTCAGTAAGAGAACCCTGGGTTAAGTAATCATGGCATGGTAGAATGTCTGCATAGCCTGGTTCCTTCTAAGTCTAAGTTATCCCTTCCCTTAGCGCACCCTTTTTAATCATCTTATTAGGCACACAGGCAGCCCATTGCAAGGAAGGAAAGAGGGGGAGACAAAGGATAAAATCTCTGTGCAAAAGCTTTAGCTCTTGCTTCTCTTCCACCTACCCAAATCAGATGTTTCTATTTGAAAATTGATTGGTTATGGTTGGAGAATCTTTCCTTTACTTCTTTTTTCACCCATAATGTTTGAATCGGGAGAAAGAAGATGAGAAGATAGAAAGTGCAGCTAGCTCACTCCCTAGACTCAATAGAGGAAGTCTCTCATTTGGCTCCCCTTCTGTGCATGATTCTAAACTAATTCTTATTCACTACCATCAGGGGTAGGATGCTAACTCAATGCTATTCCTAGTGTCATCTCTTATCTTCTCAAGCTAGTAGCCTTCAAGAAGTCCCCACAGCTGATTCACTTGTGCCATCTCCTTCCCTTGCAATTGGTTATTTCTTTGATTGCTACTGCTAGCATTGGCACTACCATCACTTTTGATCTCTCTACTATCACCCCATTGGGTGGCCTTTTGATTTTGAAGCAAATTCTCAAGCAGGTCCTTCTCTTTCTATGGAATTTGTCCTTTCTTTCATCCGGTGTACTTATCTTGATTTTTTTACTAGGAAAATAGTCGATAGAATACTCTTCCTTGGTATGAGGGGAATTGGGGATTGAAAGTCTCTAGGTACCAAAGTCCAATGAAAGCCTTTCCAAAGGAATTAGGTTAAGTTGCCTACATGGCTACTTCTAGCAGCTCCCGAAGAAAAGGAATACCCTTTTCTGCCGACCAACCTTTCCTCTTTCTTTGAGTGTGCTTATGTGTGTGTGTGTCTTCTTCTTTGGGAGATATTTTGATTCTAGAATATAGAAAGAAAAGTAAACTTCTTCTTCTATTAGAAGTATAGTGGATCAAGAAAGCTCTTCCCATAATGCCTTAGACTGATCCCGGAGGCTAAGATCAACTGCTTCAGAGAGCCAGACCCGGCCAAGTCGGTAGCCAAGTGCAGATAGTCAATTTCTTTAGTGAAGCTAGCCTATCTCAGAAAATCACTTTCTCTCTCCATCAAAATTCACTCCTGAGAGGAAGGGATATGATTAAGACCAAGGAAAGTTGTCCAATCACTTCAATCACTCTTATGTCAATTTTGCTGAGATCCTGCTACCATTCCCTCTCTTACACCTGGGCTCTATTTACTGCGCTTTGATCTGTCGATGATAATTAACCAAATAATTTTCTACCACTTCTACAGCTAGGGACCTAACCTCTTCCTTGAAGACCTTGTATTGCTTGTCTTTATTGGCAGTGTACACTACTTGATGGAAAGTGAAGAGTGTGCTATGCACCTTCGATGCTGGGGAAGGCAAGGAACTAAATTACCATTTCCAATAGCCGACGACGGAGGAAGCATAGCAGACATCTTTTTTTTCTCGTATCATCTGAGATAAACAATGGAAGGGTTGATGCGATCAATCCGGGTCATATTTCTTTGCTATCAAGAAGAAGAATTTTTGAGAAGGGAAGGCCTGAAAGCAGATACAAGATCAGCCCTGCCCTATTAGAGAAGGGAACCACTTACCACTTACCTCTAACTATAAGACCTCATTGAAAAAGCATATACATATTGTGTGACACTTTCTAGTAACACAATTTTTGTAATGACAGATACCTTTCTTGGGGCAATAACGGGTTTTGTTCTGGTGCCTGAAAAGAATATTCCAAAGCTTTTATATGTTCTCCGTTGCTTGTGTGTATAAGACCTATGTTATAGAATATATAACTTCGATCATAAGGATCAATTTGTGGTCGCATAGCTTCATAATAATTCTAAAAATCTTATATCCTTTGGATTGAGCTTACATCCATTACGATCGTTCATTCTAGTCAAAGAATCTCCGTTACAGAATGGTACATGAGATTTTCATCTTCCATCCTTATGTGCATAATCAGAAGTAAAATTTATATATATATAATAGTAAGCTTTAAGCCTTAGATCTCTTTTTCATCGAGGTGGGAGTAGGCAATTCTCTATAACTGGATGTTGAATTACCAAAAAGATGATAGGAAGAACTACTAGTTTTTTTTGGTACTTGGGAATCGAATTTGAAAGTATGTCTCTCACTTCGCTCTTTCATTTATTCTTCCTCGCATATCAATTGCATCAAAGTAGTTTTTATCTCGCAAGAGGGCCCTCTTGGCAATCTTAATGTCTCCTTTAATAAGGACTCAGAGAATAGGAAGTGTCTGCAAGCCTAGTCTTTTGAGCTCGGACTCCAACAAGCATGAAAGGCAAAGGTAGGGCTAGTTTGGGTATGAATCCTTTCCTAGAGTGAGTCCTTCTATAAGTATAAGGTAGCCATCTAAGGGATGCAATTAGTCTTTATGCAAAGCATCCTATAAGAGTCCTATTATATAATTGAAACTCCTTGAAGCTTCTATTCTATAAGAAGAAGAAAATAAAGATCTAGAGCGAGTCTTCCTCTCTAGTAGCCCTTTCGACGATAGATTCAATTGCAGTAATTATTCTAACAGTGGAAATAGTCCATGGTTCTGCCCTACTATCTTCATTATGACCCAAGGATCACTCACTACCCTAAGTGAAGTCTAGGAAGTCTCCCTTCTCTTCTGAAAGAAGAGAACTATCACCTTCGCTTCCTAGAATTTTAGCTTATAGCCAAGCCTAGGTGTAGAGTGGTTCAAAGGCACGAAGCGATGAATAAATCATTCAAGTGAGTGATTCAAGGTGTGTAGCAAAGAAAGTGAATAAAATAAATGGAAGAGAATCAAAAAGAGAAGAGGAGCTCTTAGCTTTAGCTTTGATACTGATGGTACCATTGCGTATTCGCATAGAAGACACTGAGGAAAGGAAGGGAGGTCAGAGTAGCAGTGGTGGGGATAGAGATAGCAGCAGTGGAAAATAAAAGTTTTTTCTACCATTATTTTTTTCCTTCTAGTGCCCTCCCGATTTCATCAACCTGTCAGACCCGAATTTGAACCATGCATTACTTTGAATGTTTTTTTGAAGGTGTTTGTCCTTAATGGACTCTTATCTGATGTCGTCACTACCAGCACATAATTTGGGAAACCCATCTATCTATTAACATCCTCAGTACATGAAACATATACTTGATAGTGATCTTCTTCAATGTCCGTACACACTTCATATGTGCCATGATGATCTTTTGTGCCATGCTGGTCTACTGCTTACTTCAGATTGTAGAAAATTGAGCTAGGGGAATGTTATCGGGAGTGCTTTCACTGCTCTCATTGTCTTGTGTTGTCGACTGTGTAGTTTCCACCTTCTTTCTTAGCTTCTCATATGGGGAGATTTTTTCACCTATGTTTATTTTTTCATAGCAATTGATTCATGGGTTGAGCGCCAACCATCTTTGGCCTACCTTTTCACTAGCACCTTTGGTGGTGGCTTGTGCTCTTTGCTGCTATTTCCAAAAAAAAAAAAAAAAAAAGGTGAACCCCAACCTAGACTCCATGACTATGGATCACATACGGTATATCATGGGTGATCATTAGATTTCTCGAGTTATTAAGGTCTCGTCACCTCGAAAACAAGTACAAGTACTTGTAGTTGCTAAGAATAAGAGTGAGAATCAATGTTGTTTCAAAACTAGAATCGGTCAGAGGTTTATAAGCCAAGCCGTCAATGAAGAGCACAATTTTACTTTCCAGTATGGAAATATGAATTCAGATTGATCCTACTCCCTTTCACTCAACTCTCTTCATCTTGAAAACAAGTACAAGTACTTGTAGGTGCTGAGAATAAGAGCAAAAATCAATGTTGTTTCAAAACTAGAATCGGTCAGAGGTGTATAAGCCAAGCCGCCAATGAAGAGCACAATTCTACTTTCCAGTACGGAAATATGAATTCAGATTGATCCTACTCCCTTTCACTCAACTCTCGTTATTTTTCTTTTTGCATACATCAAACTTTACTTTTAAGGAGACTTACCTTTTTTTCCTATCCAAAATGGAAGAGCTCTCATTGTCTTCCCACTATATGATTTTGATATCTAGTAAGAAGAAGAAGAATCAAAGTCCAAGTTAGTTGGTGAGCCTAGTAATTGGAGGCAATCTAGCTTAGTTCGGAGATAGTAAGGGATATGCCCAATGTACCTGCTGTAATATGATGAGAAGATATCCCCCACCCCCACCCCCCTTCCCCCAAAAAATAAAACTTTTCTTGATTTATAGATTGTACTTTTTCCATTAGTCCATAAGGATCAGACACCCATATTCTAGGATCATATAAGCATGTTACATGAAATGTGCCAAAGCAAGCCACTCTTGAGAGAAAGAAATGAATTCCAAAGATCTTGGGCAATCGAAAGAAGGTTTTCTCGTACGTTCATCATAGAATATTTTTAGGTCCCACTACACCCAATGCCAGATAGCTGACAAGAAGCACAAGCTAAAAAAACATAATATGTGTGCCTTGCCCTTCATAACTCCAAATGCCCATTCTTTCTAGTTCCTCATGAGATATTCCAATTGGTTATTCCTAAATGAGTCATGAAGGTATAACGAACATGCCTTGTTGCATCAAGAATAGGGTCAGAGGGATCAAAAACTTCTAATTCATATAGAGCCATCGAACCGGTCCAACCATAAAGCTATATGCATTATATGGAGAGAAAGTAATTGATCGAGATCATTCAAGATGATAATATGAATATGATACCAAGGCAAACCCATGGAAATACCCCTTTCTAAAAAAGAAAGAGACATTATGTAACTTTCTGACATTAGAAAAGACTATATCGTGTACTTCACCTATTCGGTAGATTTTGTATAGGAAAGGATGAATATTTCTTTGTATTCCCTTCTTTTCTTTTTCTTTTGAATGAAATAGAATAGAAATAGATCTTATTCTATACTCGATAAGTACTAATACGCAATGGGAGGATTTTTAGGGAGAAAATGCATCGATACTTTTTTTGAATTCAAAATCATTCGAACAATCAGCTGATCCCATCAATCCCATCCATTATAATATTTCTTTATTCATTCTATCTTCCTCTATGAACCTTCTAGTTCTATATCTATATATAAAGTATATATATACTATAATTCTATCTAGATAATAAGATGAAGTTCTATTTTCTATAATATATATAAGATTCTAATAAGATTCTAAATAGAAATACAAAATCTTATAAATAGAAAGAAGATGAAAAGATATAAAAATAAAAAAAGAAAGAGAAAAAATGATGAAGACAAGAAAACCATTCTTATGTTTCCATATGAAAGTAAAGTATAGAACTTTATTTTTTTTCTTTATCTTAATGCCCATTGGTGTTCCAAAATTACCTTTTTGGAGTCCTGGAGAGAAAGATGTAGCTTGGGTTCACGTATAGTGTGACTTTTCAGACATATTGGTCATATGGTGTTTCCCTGTTATCTCCCTCAATCAAGTCTTCTCTGCTTTGTCCAATCCAATAAATAGATATTCAATATTGTCTTTATTGAACCATCAATAATTTGAAGCGTGAAGCACAATAATTCTTATTGGGGATCAAGATTCCCAATTCAAATAATTGATGGTTTACTTGGACTGATAAAAGAAAGTATATAGGCTCCGTTCAAAGAATACTAAATTTGAAATGGTAAGAGTCCAAGTAATAGAATAGGAATGTAAATGTAGTAAGATAAATAGAAAGAATAAATATGAAAGAAAGAATTGGAGAAAATAAAATAGAATAAGAAATTAGAAAAAGAGAAAGAATTTTCATCCAGCCATGGTCTTTTTGTATAAAATGCATTTATCTAGTTCAATTACAGTAGTTTAGAATTATCGAATCTCCAGACTCAAAGGAAAGGTGTGTAGCGAAGAGATGAGTGTCACATTCGCACTGAATGAAGAGCTCCCCTTCCAAATATAGGTCTACCATTATCACCTTGCCTCATGATTTCAATATTGAAGTCCTTGCGCCGAAATTAGGTAGCGTCGGAAAACGTGGGTGGGAAAGGTATCGGTAGAGAAATTAGACTTAACGTGATATTAATTTTGGTTCAATCCACCATCATTTTTTAAGCGAATAGTTTACAATGCTCATTTTCAAAAAAAAAACTAGAAAAGCTAACTCATCATGATGTTTCCACTCCATTTTCATTACGAAGATGTATCACGTTAGGATCCATTACTCTAACTGAATCACACCAACGTTAAGGAAGTTCATGGATCATGTGAAATCAGATTAGTACAAAATTTCAGAATCCACTTTGAAAAATTGGTTATGGAGATGACGTGCGGTCAAAGATTCTTTCAGACAAAAAGGGGGCCTTCTTTCCGAGCATGAAAGTCATTTTGATCCAATCCATCCAAAAAAGACAATGGATACATTAAAAAGCGCTCTCCAAGGGCATGGACTGCATCATTTTTTGGTCAAAATCTTGACATCAATGTCTATTTTCTATTCTCCGGTCGAAATAAGGGAAAACCCCACTCTCTTTTTTTATGGAAATGGAGTTTTGCAAATTCACCCCAGAACTGGAAGAACATTTTGAGATTTTGAGCATCTTCGAGGGTTCAATGTGACTATTATCACTTCGACCAACACAAAAGATGAAACTTTACCACTGTGGAGTGGGTTTTTGCTAAAAGATGAGGGGGAAACTTAGTAAGATGTCAGATAAGCAAAAAATAAGAGATAACAAATGTAGATTGCTCGCGGCTAAATATAAACTGAGATAAAAGCTTTCTAAAGCCTTTTGTTAAGATCCTGATCTTCCATATGATATGCAGGACAAATATCATTTTAATTTGTCCAAGTTGCCAAGAAATAGTTCCTTTGCACGAGTAAGAAACTGATGTATTTCCGCAGGTCGCCCTCATGGAGTACTTGAGTTCTTTTGCATTTTTCGTATTGTTTGTTATGGATTAGCATCTCGAGGTCCTTTGATCGGCATAAAAAAAACATCTTGGTAATAACCCCCAAACCAATAGAACAAAGGTGAGTTCTGCAACTGGTCCACAAGAAAGGGTTTCTGGTTCATTATCGTCCAACTTTGGACCAAAACTCATGGAGTCATCCTAATTTTCAGATCAGAGATGCTAACGGGACGAGAATCGAAGTGGGGGACCTCTCTACCGCACCTGTCTCCCCAACAATAGATTGTGTATAGGGTAGTACTCTTGGAAAGATAGAAGATCACGACGTGAACAACTTCTAAATTCACAAATGTCACTCCCAATGGATTGACCACTATACTCTTAGAAAGACATTTGATTTTGGTGTTCATGTTCACGCTAGAGTGCTGAGGTTGTTCCCACCATTGAAGTCAAAATATGGGTGTGGGTCCACTTACTAATAGGGTTCCGGATGAGAAAGACCAAAAATTTCTTCTTGGTATAACAAACGCCAATATCATATTGACTCTCTCTCGTCCAATAAGAAAGAGTTTCCAAGAGTGACTTTACTTTCTGAAAATTCTCTCCTTTCCAAAGCTCCATAAGGCAGGTTACGTAGCAAAGAAAGAGTAATAGGACAACTTTTTTCTTTCTTTGTTTAGATTGAAATCGATGTTCTTTCGAGAATTAACCAACCGATAAATCTATAGGCCAAGTGATTCACTGCCTCCCTCTCCCAAGATGAATCTTTTCATGCAACTTTTTGATTATGAAGGGTACAACGAAGCCAATTTCCATCCATAGATAGTCAATGGTGCAGAGCAAAGAAAGAAAGAAAGAGGGGGGAAGAAGAGTTGTCACGATAGAAAAGAGAAATGACTATAAGGAACCAACAATTCTCTCTTCTGAAACAACCTATCTCATCCACACTGAACCAACATTTGATAGATTATCCAACCCTGAGCAATCTACGTTATTAGTGGGGGCTCGGTCCATTAGCTGGTCTTTGTTTAGCCATTCAGATAACGACTGCATTTTTTTAGCTATGCATCACACACCTCATGTGGATCTATCTTTCAACAGTGTAGAACACATTATGAGAGATGTTGAAGGGGGCTAGTTGCTCTGTTATATACATGCTAATGGGGTAAGTATGTTTCTCATTGTGGTTTACCTTCAACTTTTTTGTGGTCTATATTATGCGAGTTATAGCAGTCCTAGGGAATTTGTTCGGTGTCTCGGAGTTGTCATATTCCTCGTAATGATTGTGACAGTTTTTATAGGATACGTATAGTGATTAAGTGAACACTTAACCTAACCCTCAAGACTTAGAAGAGTTAGCCATAGGAATAGATTATGCCTTAGGGGTGTTAGGAAAACTTGCCTACCCTATAGCTTAAACCCAATCCTCACTTTCTTCTTATAATTCTAACTTCAAATCCAAACCAACTCCAAATTCAAATCAAATTTCAACTTAAATGACTTTTCTCAAATCATTCAAATCAATTCCAAAAATCCAAATCAATTAAAACTCAAAAGAATTCTCTCATAAACCATTTATATTCTCATTTATATTTACAAATATAAATGAAATATGAATTCAAATAACCAAAACCAAATCCAAAACTCAAGTCCAAATCTAAAATCTTTTCTAAGTCACTTTGATTTCATCTTATGTACTTAACTCAAATCAAATCCAAATCACTTCAAACTCAAGAGATTTTCTTATAACCCATTTATATTCTCATTTATATTCACAAATATAAATGAAATAGAAATTCAAACAACCAAAACCAAATTCAAAACTCAAACCCAAATCTAACCTAAAACCAACCTATACTCTTTCAAGTTAAACTCTTGAACTTAGCCAAATTCAAATCAATTCAAACCTTTGGATTTCTCTTCAAATAGTCAATCCTTTTATCACAAACCAAATTCAATTATAAACTTCAATCATCAAACCAAAACTAAATACAAAACTCAAACCCAAATCAAACCCATGTTCATCCTTTAAACTTGAAATTATCAAATGATTCAAAACCCATTTGACTCCAAATCACTTGCAAATGGATTTATATTTCAATTAAAAGTCCATATGTGAGTTCAACCAAACTTGAATCAAGCCTTGATCAAGTCAATTGACCCACTTAGGCCCACTTGACCCAAAGTGACCTAAAAGTACCTTTTTGAGCTAAAGTCTAATCCTACTCAAATTGGATTGAACTAAGCCCATCAAAGCCCCACATTGTGAGCAACAATCACCATAAGATGATCAATCACTCAAATTTGGTCAAACCAAGTCAAACCTAGCCTTTGACCAAGTCAACACTTAACCCAAATGAAACCCAAACTAGTCAAAATCTACCATAGGCCAAATTGATTGAAACCATTGATCAAAACTAACTCATGATCAATGATTGGACTTGACCAAGTCATCATTTGAGCCAAACCTAGTCCAATTGGACACTTGACCCAAGTTGACCTAAAAAATCAAAATGTGTTAAATCTTGATCTAAGCCAAATTGATTGCAACCAATGGGTAAAATTCATTCCGAATCACTTGTTGAACTTGACCAAAGCCTCAATTAGCCAACTAGACCCAACCTAGCCCAATTGTCCATGAACCCAAGTTGACCTAAAAAGTCAAATCAAGCCAAAATCAAACCAAACCAAAATTGATTGAAACCAAAGCTTTAAAAACATTTCAAATGATCAACCAAACCTAAACCAACCCATGACCTAACCCAATTGGGTCAAATTTGTCAACTTGACCCATTTGAGCTAAGTGAACTCAAATGAACCAACCAAATATAAACTAAATTGAACCAAACCAGTGATACCAAAACACTTCAAATGGTCATATGAACTTGACCTAACCCAAGGTTTTACCAAATTTGTCCAATTGGTCAACTTGACCCAACTTGACCCATTTTGACCTAAATGGGTCAACATGAGCTAAATCATATCAAATAAACTCCAAATTCATTAAAAATTGGCACAACCCATTTTTGAATCATTCCAAATATGCCCAAATCAAAATCAAAGTCAAATGATCATTTTACCCTTAGGTCAAAGAGTAACCTATGATAAATTCACTTGGTATTTGATCATATTCCAACTAAAGACCATTTGACATCCTCTTAGTGGTCCATTTGGACACCAAGGAGGGTGGTGCACGTGGACAAATGGATTTGGGTCAGCAAAATCCAACCTAAAGCTAAAACCGACCCCTCCACTTAGAATTCTCCACATGGATCACCTCCCACACTCATTTTAGCACATATGCATCTCCACACCACCACTCTTCTGCCAAAACTGAATCACATGGTGCTTATAACAACCAAAATAACCCATCCAATCAAACCAATTTGATCAAAAAGGAAAAATGAACTTCTGCCATCCAATCCAAGTAGGGGGAGATATACTCCCCCTCATTTCAATTCATTTCATCGGACTTGCATTCAATTGAGCCCTAGGAACCCAGAGGAAGCTACACAAGCTCTCCCAAGCATTTCCAAGCTCTCTCTATTTTTTTGCTTCTCAGTTTTACTCAAAATCACTCAATTCTCCATAGAATCCAAATTCCTCTTGTAAGCACCATCAAGGGACCAAATCGAGCTAACTCAAATCATTTCCCAAGCATCCAAGCCACGAGAAAGAGGAGTTTGATCAAAATCGCAAGCCATTAAAGGGGAGCTTGGCCAATTAGAAGATCCACTTCATCTCAAACCTTCAAATCTTCAACAAGGCTTCATCTCTACTAGATGAAGCTACCTCAATGATTGAAGCGCCGGTGATATCCTCTGATAAGGTATGCCTCAAAATCGAGCTTGAGTTCAAAATTCTTTGGTCCTTTGTGAAGGGAAGTGTAATCATAATTGAATTCCACCGTTGGATCTTCTTTTCTTTGCTCCTAGATGGTGTGGGTTGAATCCTAGCCCAATCCAAACACAAGTGAGCTCGGATCAAGCCATGGAAGATGGACAGTCTCCATCTCCCGCGGGCGAGGGTAGGGATGAATCATGGACCATCCATCCCGCATGTTTTGGATGGACAGTCCTGATTAAAACACATTAGATCCCATGATTAATACCTTTAAAATCATTGGTTTAATCCCGACCGTCTGATCTTTGATCGGACGGTATAAGGATAAAATGCGTAGCGCCACCAACTGACGCGGCATAAGATGTGACAACTTAAATAACCAATCCCATCTCTGTATGGAAAGTATGCACCGCATCAGCAGCCCACATGGCGTCGATGAGATTAGCTAATTAATTAGTCTTTTAATTATCCCTTAATCACTAAAACTTCCTAAATTCATAATTAAATGTAGAAAAATTAGAAAAATATAAATGAGGGCTCATTCTAAAGATAATTTAAAGGGGAATCCAATAAAATTATTTCTAATTGACTTTGAATTGTGGATTTTCCCTAATTAGGGTTTAATTAAAAATCTAATAACCCTAATTACTCCTTAATCATTTCATTAATTAATTCAATACTTCTCAGACATGTTTAGGGGGATAACTTTTGCCTCCCCTAATTTTCTTTAAATTTATTAATGAGTTACTTAGGAAAATCAATTAATGAATCCCTAATCACCCTCTTAATGTAATTAAGGGTAATTAAGTATGTGAATAGTGGTTTAATCACTTAATTAAGATAATTAAACATTGTTTAAGTGAAGAGGATGTTTATAGAATGGGTTTGGGGTATTTTCCCCATGCCATTCCCTAAACCCCCTTTCTTTCTTAATCCATACATAATTAAAGATTAATTCGCTAATAACCTATTTAATTAGCTTAATCAAAGTTTCAAAATCAATTTGAACTTAATCAATCTCTTGCTAGGTAGATCCTTAGGTGTTCAAAAGCCTAAGGTTGATTTAAGGAAATCATATCCAACTCATATGTGTGGGAAGGTTATGAAAGTACTTAATTAAACCCTTTAGCATAATTAATCAATAATTGTGAGCCAATTGCATTAGGCCCCTTTCTTAGGTGGATTGTTGATTTAAATTCAATGTGGTTGCATATCATATGTTGGCTCATAATTGTTAGGTTAATTATGTTAAAGAGGTTTAGGCAAGGGGTAATTAATGGATTTAATTCACACTTTAACCTAAACAAAACATAAAATCAACTTAATGGTTCTAAAAATTAAACTAAAATAATACACACATGAGGGAAATGGGTTAGAACCAATAAACACCCTTTTCACTTCCCCTAAATCAAACTTAAAACAAAAATAAAAATCTCTTTAAGAAATGTTGATTCTTTTTAAATGATCTGATTTCATAGGACCGTCTTTAGGAATTAATTAGGGTGAATGAAGTTACATGCTTACATCACTTTATTTTTTTCAAGCATGCAAAATGTTATGTACCATATGAAAATCATACATTCATACCTTTTGAAAAATCAAATTAAAATGAAATGTTTCCTTTATGTCAAATTGCATGTTTTGGCTAAAGTATGAATATGAATGGCTATTATCACTACAAAATCAAAGATTATTTTTAAAGCCTATAAATCAAAGACTATAAATGAAGGTATGCTACTTATAAGCTTGCATGTAATTGTAACATAAAATGTGTTGTGTGGTTTTCTTCTCTTTTCTTAACATGGGTTTGTATAGGATTCGTAAAGTGTATAGTTCATTTGAAAAGAACACAACACTTGCTTAAATCCAGTTCTATACACTTCTATTTTATGGATTAAGAAGAATCTTCATATTGCACATGTAAATTAAACAACCAAAATCAAACAAACAAACATGAACCTTTTGCATGATTCTTCATCCATTTGCTTTCTTTTTGTACATGCACATGTATTTAAGAAAAGTGATATATTAGTCTAGACATTCTGGGGTTGCGAGGCTTTAAGTAGCCCTAAGAAGGTCTTGTACCTTATACCCTTGGTGTAGAAAATAATGGCACCGTACTCACTTATGTCTTTCATACATGTAAATGTGCATTTGATTAATGGATAAATGAGTCCCTCTCTTTCTACTTAATAAAACCATGCATTCATGAAATATCCAAATTTTCTTGAACAACATCTCTTTGCATTCATCATTAAGGTGTGCTAAGACTTTGCATTTGTATGTATAGCTATGCTTAGGATACATTCATATGCATGATACACATGTTGGAAAGAAATAAATGGTTGTGTGTTTTGTGATAGTAATTCACTTTAATTAGTCCTAAAATGCCTTTCATATTGAATAGGTTTATTTAGAACAAATCTAAACCTAGGATTAATTAAAACACATAATAAAACAATCACTAAAGAAAAATCACTAATGAATCTACCTTAGAAATTACTTAAGGTAGGGATGAAAGAGAAGTTCTCTTCTCTTTTTTTCTCTTTACAACACTTAATAATTAAATATAGGTTCATTCAAACCAAATCAAATCATCAAATAAAATAGAAAAATCAACTAAATCACTTAAAATGAAACTACCCTTTAAGTTGAAACTCCTCATACTTAGAAAAATTTAACCATAAAGCCTAGTTAAGACATACCACATAAACCTTAAATGACACACACATTAGGCTAAGTCACTATTTCTAGTCCTATGTTAGGGCGGTGCATGGTTTGATGCTTAATTTTTTTTATCATGTAAAGTTTTAGACTAGATGTTAGGGTGTATGTGCGTAGATTGGAAGATAGGATGATCTTAGTCTAATCATTATCTTATGTAGAGAATTGTGCTAAAGGAGCGCTGTAATAAAAATATAAATACTTTTACTGTGCAGGTAGCTTATACCCCTAAGCATAATCCAAAATAGGTCAGGTAGACTTGGATGCCCATGTGTGGGGAGCTAAGTCCAATTTATTCATATACATGCTTGAGATGTGTGGTGTGTTTAACTAATCTCTATTTTATAGGTTTTAGTTAGATTTACTTTTTCCATTTTTATGTAATATTTTACAATTAGGATTTGGAATGAATATTATGGGGGATTAGGATGAACATTGGTCATAAAACTATGTCTTATGCACCATGTTAAGCCTTAGAGCAACCACATCCCAACCAACCAAAAAGAAGAAAGAAGAAAAGAAGAAAAGAAAGAGTGAAGAAAAGAAGAAAAGAAAAAAAAAAGAAACAAGAATGAAGACCCCTATAACATGAATTCCTTTTTGATTGTACTTAATTCATTTGTAATCTGGGTTGTATAAGGGGAGAGCTCGGCTACCCACATTCCTAATTCTTACACGAATGAGACTGATCACACCTGATCAGTGAAAAATTCTAACACCAATCATTTTTTCATTGACGAGTGAGTCTTACACCATTCATTTACAAGAGGATGAGTGATCAGCCTTATTGATATAGATGAGATAGGAAAAAAGACTATACTTATACTATAGAATAGGGTGGTAGGGCTGAACTTTCCAATCCGGAGAGCCGACCATGGAAGCCTACTCTAGAGTTCAAATCTTCCTCTGCCAACTAACTAGGACACGGGGCATCAAGTCATCCATCCATTTAGATTCACAACCAGACTAGTACTATGGCTAACACGTGACTCCGTACATCAACTGACATTAAAAGAACTACCTCCATGCAGCCCCTCGAGGCAACATAACTCGGTTCGGTTACGTATTGCTCTCCCAAATGAATGACTTTAACCAACAAGAACCCTTCCATGATGATGAAATCGTCACTTGCGGCTTTTTTCTGTGTCAAAAAGATTCTCTACTAGACTTCTCACACTACCAAAAAAGTGCCTAGAATCTAAAGGAGGACATCTAGTCCTAGCGTGGTTGAAATGAGTTGCCTTAGAAACTGCCCAAGAATGAAAAGAAGAGAAGGCAATAGCTCTCTTCTTTCAGAAGAGAAGGTGCGAACCCTTTCACCTAACCCTCAGAATGTAGCTCCTGTTAATTCCCTCAGTTCATTCTGCTTCCTATTCATAGCACAAAATTAGATTCTTTCATCTGACCAGACTCTATCAAATCAGAGGGTATTACACCTTATCGCAAAAACTTGGCTTGCATAGTGGCTAGCTTGGCTTTTTCTTCTTAATGGAATTAGTTCTTTCCTGTAATCCCCTTTTGAACATTGACCAATTCCCCCGGAAGGAAGGCCATAGAAGTTTTGAGAGCACCCATCTTTCGATAAACGACTTTGTGGATCGAGTGGAATAGGTTAGAGTGGCTCTATCAAAGTTGGAATGTGCTTAGTCTATAAGTTGGACATTGGAAACATGAAAAGGGAAATTAGGGTGAAAGAGAATAGTACACTTGCATAAACCCTCCACTTCAGTCAGTCAGCATATGTTATCCCATGGTCTCCAGTACTTTTTATGTTGCACCCTTCATTAGAGCCCCAAAAGAAGTGAGAGAAATGTTTCTCGATCAATGAGTGCATACCTTTTTGGGTAGCCATCATCGTAAAGGGCGTAGCATCGAGATAGTCGATAGAACATGTTTTCTGAAACTCAAATATTTCTTATAGAAAGATGTGAGATTAGAGACTCTAAGGAGAAAAAGAAGTGAGATCAGAAACTGAACACCCACCCAATCTAGATTTTGCATCAACAAAATATAGATACGATGATCTGAAGTTTATACAAAATTGACATACAATGATCAAAATTTATACAAAAGTTTTTATTTTAACTCACCTTTTAATTATTCTCTCCTAAAAAGCGATGTCAAGTTTGAGAAGTACTTACACCAAGCAGGTACTGGCTTCGCTAGACCATTTTGGATTGTCTATAGGGATATACACTTTTGGGCGCTGGATCATCGTAAACAAAAAACAAACTTGATTCAGCAGGACTGAACTATTGTTATATATGAAATTGCATATAGTCCTAATTTTTGTATAAAAAGAAAGAAGTGCTCGACTCACCCTTGACCCTAACCCTTAGATAATAGACTAGCACCTCTAGAGCAGCAGATTCTCTAAGACATTTGGTATGAGAGAGATGCTTCACAGAAAATTAGTCTAAGCTTTCCTTCTTCTTCGATAGGATCAATGAAATGGCACTCTTTGAAAAGATGGTCAAAGAATCGGCTTCTTGCACAAGCTAGTCTGTCACAACCCAAGATGGCATTCCATGCATCAATGCTATTCATACCAATTTTTACTAACATCAGATTTGCGGCATCACCTACTCTTCTCTGCATCAATCTGAGCTATGCCCTCTATTAGAGCAGTAAAAAGGTAAAAATAGTCAGAGCTCCATCTATGGCAGTCAAAATCATGGTTGACTATTGATTCAATTATGAAAATAGCTTCTTCTTTCTATTTCACCCTTGTAGTAACAAATCTTCGACTGAAGGTACCTAATCTATATATTAACTATTGATCTTGTCTGCTAATGTTAGAAAGTGAATAGGGCTGGGTTGGTCTGCTAGTCAACTATGTCATTTGCTTTTGGGTATGAATCCCATCTCGAACAAAAGAGAAATATCTTGTAAAATACACACTCTTGCCAGTATAGAGGCTTCCTATTTAGGCTAGGAGAGTTTGAGACATGGTTATCAAATAGATTTTTGACGTCGATTCAAAATTCTCAAGTTAGATTCTTTCATAGCTGATTCTCAAGCACCAGATTTCTAACACAACCTATTTACAAAGGAGCCTTTCTCCAATAGCCACAAAGAGGCTAAAGGGAAGAGACTTGCGTGTAAAAGCATGCTTTGGATGACCATTTCATTAGCTTCCTTCCAATCTAGCATAGGAGGCATACAAACAGGGGTAGACTTTCGGTTACACTTCACACCTTTTCAATTTCATGACTTTCTAAGGCATATCACACTTGCATAAAATGTAATTATGATCTATAACTCAGCTTTTGCTCAGAACATACTTTGTTTGGACATATTCCACTTTCGTTGAAGGAAAAATGGAGCATGGGCTTATGGCCTTAGGGCTTAAAGGAACTCATCCAACTTCATCAAGAAAGGAAGGAAGTAGTTTGAGGGCCAAATCCCCAACTCATTCATACTTCTGAGAACCAATTTCATACTTTCTTTAAGAAACTTTTTTTTGGGGACAATGCAACTGGATGGCGTGAGAACTTCCTACTTAACCATCTCGTTCAATAGTGAGTGTATGACCAAAAATTGGGCACACTTCAGACTTGGATGCTTTCTGACATCCTATTCTAAAAGAACCCTTCAAAGCCACTTGAACCTTTCACTTATACTGATCCACTTACTAACAAAAGTCATTTGAATCCCCAAAATAGTTCTGACCAGCTTGCAACAAAAAGCTTGACTTTCAAGTAGTACTTCCTAGAACAGAAAAATAAGCTTTTTCGAGTGATGAAGCTGTACGCATCTCCTGACACTTCACTAACAGTTTTGAAGCTAAGTCACTTTATTTGACTAAAAGACTACCTTCCTTCGGATGAAGTATCTAAGTAGCACTTCCCCTTTGCAAAATGTATCTGCTAGAGTAGTACAAACCTGAAATAGAGTATATAGAGGGAGTGAAAAAAATGCCTTTTGATCAGCAAGGCCCACTAAGGCTAAGTGATAGAGTAAGGCACTATGCTCATATCATAGTAAGTTTATCGAGTGGTTAGCGAGACTCAGTTCCAGGCACGGTTCAGTACTATGGGTGACTTGGATAAAATATCTATTTCAGATAATTATCTAACCTTTTCATTAAGTTAAGGTAAGTTCATGAATTCAATACTTGATTCATTGCCCATGTATGAATTGGATTATAACCAATATCGACGATACTCTTTTTAGTAGATCATGAGTGGATCAGCCGTTTCCTTTTCATTTCTTCGCACCTAAGCATTTCGTCAAAAATTTCCAACTAGATCATGGTATGTAGAAAAGAACTAAATATGTTTCCAATACCAACATCAACTCTCATTGAAGCAATTTTTCAGTTTCTGCACACTCCCCAATTTGAATTCATGCGTTCCTGTAGCAGCATTCAGGGACCCCCTGAAACTCCCTACATTGATACCAGACATATGACTTCTTTTCTGACTAAGAACTCTTGATTTGGTATTTGATTAAACTTAAGAAGGGAACCAACAAAATGCCACACCCGATACAAGGTTAGAGTCATTTCATAATAGAATACAAAGGTATATCACGATGACTAGATGATGATGCAAAACTAGGCCAAAAATCTTAACACTGATCCCCTCTTCTTTAGCTTCTTCTGGTGATCGAAGACTAGCGCCTTGAATTTCTTGAAATAATCCCATAAGAAGGGTTCTTGGTCTTCATTAAACTTGACGATTTTCATTTTCATGGGTTTGACCTGGTTAGCGGGTTCCTCATTCATTGCCCCTTTAAGTGGAACAAACAAATCCGTAATGAGCATACCGAGAATGACATAAACCTGACTGAAAGAAAGTAAAAAGTTTTTAAATGTTTTCAACAAGGTTGGGCTTGGGTTTAAAAGGCATTATTGAAATGACAAAGTGAACTCAACCAACAAAGGATGGCAGTATTTGAACTTAACATTCATGAAAATATGGTAACATCACCCCCTAGCAAAGGCACGTAGCAATCAGTCTGCATCTGCATTTTGCATTGTCTAATGCCATTATATAAGCACTGCAATCCTTGGTCTCTTGAGTGCAAGCTCTTCTAAAAACTAAAAAAGAAGAAAGGGTTTTTCCCTATGTCAGAAGAGACATTTCATCCCTGACCTGCCTCTATTGTGAATCATAGAAAGACGATGTTAGATTTGTATTACTACTTTAGTTGGTTGGCATTATACACCATTGCAGTTATAGACTGATCTTTTCTTGTGATCAACCTTCAATGGAAGTCTACAAGGAATCAGGATTATTAGTCATCAGAATCATAATGATAGGCTAATAACCACAAGATCTTTCTTTCTATATATAGGATATAGGATCTTATACGCTAGTCAATCTATGACCTACTGCTTTTCTTTTACCATCAGGAAAGTTAGGAAACTTGACTTCTCTCCAAAGGCATTAGTTGGCCAGTCCGATAGCTGGTTCAAATAAAAACTTCCTATAATGTCGAGTGAACTGAGTGACCAAATTTACTTCCCATGTGTTGACCTCATTTTTAGGATGATCTCTCATCCCCTCCATCTTAGATAAGGACTCCTCTTAGACATTAAGAGATCTTTAGTCTTAAGACACATCAAGTGGTTAGGTGGACACTCAACCTAGCCCTAGAGACTTAGAAGAGTTAGCCATAGGAATAGGTCATGCCTTAGGGGTGTTAGGAAAATTTGCCTACCCTATAGCTTGAGCCACATTCCTCACTTCCTTCCTTCAATTCAAACTCCAAATCAAATCAACATCAAACCTAAATCAATTCCAGCTTAATTGATTTTCTCCAAACCCAAATCAATTCCACATGATTGAAATCCATGATTGAAGCTTATGATTGAAATTCCAAGTTCAAAATCTTTCCTAAGTCCTTAGATCCCTTCTTAAGGACTTAGCCTAAATCAAATTCAAACCACTTCAAATCTATGAAATTTTCTCACAGCTCATTTATATTCTCATTTATATTCACATATATAAATGAAATATAAATTCAAATCAATCAAATCAAATTCGAAATTCAAATTCAAATCACAAATATTTCCTAAGTCATTTTGATTTTCTCTTAAGGACTTAGCCTAGATCTTGTTCAAATCACTTCAAATCTTTAAAACTTTCCCATAACCCATTTATATTCTCATTTATATTCACATATATAAATGAAATATAAATTCAAACAACCAAAACCAACTCCAAAAATCAAACTCAAATTCAATCAAAATCCAACCTAAGCCTTTTAAGTCAAAATCTTGAACCTAGCCAAATCAATTTCAAATCAAGCCAAACCCTTGATTTTTCTTCATGATTGAATCAATCCTTCAATCAAGAATCCAAATGTAAACATAAACATCAATCATCAAATCAAAACTCAATTCAAAAATCAAACCTAAGTCAAACTCATGTTCACCCCTTTGAACTTGAAATTGTCAAATGAATCAAAACCTATTTGACTTCAAACCACTTGCAAATGGATTTATATTTCAATCATAAGTCCATATGTGAGTTCAATCAAACTTAAATGATGTTTTGACCAAGCTATTTGACCCACTTAAGCTCACTTGACCCAAAGTGACCTAAAGTACCCTTATGAGCCAAATTCTAATCTAACCAAATTGGAATGAACTAAGCCCACCAAAGTCTCTCATCATGATTAACAATCATCATGAGATGATCAATCACTCAAATTGGGTCAATCCAAGTCAAACCTAATGGTTGACCAAAGTGATTAGCCAAAAAAAAATAGCCAAAATCCACCATATTGATTGAAACAAATGATCTAAGTTCATTCATGATCAATGTTTGAACTTGACCAAGTCAACATTTGAGCCTAACCTAACCCAATTGGCCACTTGACCCAAGTTGACCCAACTTGACCTAAAAAGTCAAAATGTGTCAAAACTTGATCTAAGCCAAATTGAATGGGTCAAGTTCATCTCAAAATGATTGTTTAACTTGACCAAAGTCTCAATTGACCAACTAGACCTAACCTATCTCAATTGACCTTAAAGCCAACTTGACTAAATGGTCAAATTGAGCCAAATTCAAACTTAACCAAAATTAATTGGAAACAAAGATACCAATCTATTTCATATGACCAACCAAACATGAACCAACCCATGACCTAACCCAAATAGGTCAAATGAGTCAAATTGGTCAACTTTACCCATTTGACCTAAATGAACTAAATTGAACCAAATTCATACCTAAACCAAATTGAATCAAACCAAAGCCACCAAAACATTTCAAATGGTCATATGAACTTGGCCCAACCCTTGGTTTGACCCAATTTGACCAATTGGTCAACTTGACCCAAGTTGACCCATTTTGACCTAAATGGGTCAACATGAGCCAAATCATATCAAACCAACTCCAAATTCAATGAAACTTGGTCAACCTATTTTCTCATCATATCAAACATGCCCAAACTAAAATCAATGTTAAATGACCATTTTACCACTAGCCATAGGGTAACCCAAAATCAAAACCACTTGGAATTTGATCAATTCCTTTTCATGGATACTTGGCTTCCTCTTAGTGGGCCAAATGGATAGTGTCCATTCTCCACAAGGGAATACAAGGATGAATCTCTGGCTGTCCATCCATGCATTTTAGATGGACAATCATGATAAAATCCATGTAGATCCATCGGATTTATCCTTTAGAACTGTGACTTTAATCGTGATCCTTGGTCAGAGCGCATAGTACCGACTGTACAATGTGACAACTTTATTATCCAATCCCATCATGTCATGTGAAAAGTGCATGCCGCGTCAGTGGCCCACATGCCGCTGATGGGATTAAATACTTAATTAGGCTATTAAATGTTCTAATTAATTATGAAAACTTTCTAAATTCATATCTAAGCCTAGAAAAATAAAAAAAATGAAATAAATTACATTGGATAGATAATTGAATATAGAATATTCTAAAAATGACTTCAATGAATTTTGAATAGTACTTTTTTCCAAATTTGGGTCTTATTAGGAATGTTATTTTGCAAATTACCCTCTAATTACTCCACTGATTAATTCCAAACTTCTTGTGCTTAATTAATGGGATGACTCCTGCCTCCTTTAATTTTCTTGGGATTTATTGGTTTCTTAATTAGTGGAATTTCTAGTTCATTCCTTAATCACTCCCTTAATATAATTAAGCTTAATTAAGGGCATAATTAGTTATTTAACCCTCTGATTGAGTCAATTAAGTTTTGATTAAGTGAATATGAAATTTAGGGAATAATTTTGGGATGCTTTCCTTAAGATATTCTTTAAACCCCCTTTTCTTTCTTAATCTAACCTTAATTATGGGTTAATTCACTAATTACCTCCTTAATTAATTTCATAAAATTCTAAAACTTTTTAGAACTCTATTAATCTATCTTGGGTAGATTCTTAGGTGTTCAATAGCCTAAGTACAATTAAGAAAATTAAAATCCAACTCATATGTGTGAGGGGGTTTATGAAATTACTTAAGTTAAACCCCTTAGTTTAATTATTTATAAGCTTGTATGTGGGTATAAATATGAAGATGTGCATAGTATACTTTTCCTTCACTTTTCTTTTAGCATAGTTTTGAATAGGATTTGGCAAAGTGTATAGTTCATTTGAAAAGAACATAACACTTGCCTAACTTCATTCCTATTCATTCTTATGCTATTACTTAAAGGACATCTATATTTACACATATAAATTGCATAAACAAATCAAACAAATAAATACAAACTTTTTTTTTGCATCCTTTCTTTTCTTTTCATTTCTTTTGTGCATATGCTTGTATTCAAGGAAAGTGGTATGTTAGTCTTGGACAACCCTGGGGTTGCGAGGCTTTAAGTAGCCCTAAGTAGGTCTTGTACCTTACACCCCTGGTACTAATAATGGCACCGTACTCACTTATGCCTTTCATACATACATGTGTGCATGTAAAAAATGGATAAGAAAATCTCTTTTCTACTTAATAAAAATCATGCATCATAAAGCATTCAAATTTTCTTAAGTAATACACTTAGCATTCATCACAAAGTATGCTAAACATTTCCATTTGTATGTATAGATATGCTTAGGATACATTCATATGCATGTTATACATGTTGGGAAAGAAATGAAGTGATGTGTGTTTTGTGAATTTAGTTCACTTTACTTAATCTTAAAATGCCTTTCTTTTTGAATAGGTTTGTTTAGGGAAAAAAATCTAAACTTAGGATTAATTAAAATACATAATAAAATATTCACTAAATAAAACTAAACATGAATCCACTTTAGAATTACTTAAGGTAGGGAAGGAAAGAGAAGTTCTCTTCTCTTTTTTCTCTCTTTAAAACTTAGTAATTAATTATAGGATTCATTTAAACAAAATCAAAATACAAAATAAAATCAACCCAGATCAACTAAACACTTAAATGAAACCACCCATCTAAGTTGAACATCTTCACACTTAGAAAATCCAAACCTTAAATCCATAGCTATGCATACCACACAAACCTTCTAAAGCACACATATTAGTCTAAGTCACTACTTCTAGCTTTAGGTTAGGGTGGTGCATGGCTTGATATTTGCTTTTGTTTTGTGATGTATTATTTCTAGTCTGGATGTCAGGGTTAATGTGCGTAGAATGAATGGTAGGATGATCTTAGTCTAACCATTATTTTCTACAGGGGATTGTGCTTAAGGGGTGTTGTAATAAATAAAAATATAAATACTTTTGCTGTGAAGGTGCTTATACTCCTAAGAATAATCTAATAGGGCATGTGGACTTGGTTACCCATGTGTGGGGTGCTAAGTCTAATATACATTCTTGGGATTTGTATGGTTTATTTAGCTAATCTCTGTTTTATAGGTGTTAGTTAGATTTACTTTTTTTTCATGTACTTTTTGCAATTAAGATTTTGGAATGAATGTTATGGGAGATTAGGATGAGCATTGGTCATAAGATCTCATCTTATGCACCATGTAAAGCCTTTGTAGCATCCACATTCCAACCATCCAAAAGAAGGAACCAAAGAAGAAAGGAGAAAGAAGAAAGAAGAAAATAAGAAAGAAGACCCCTATAACATGAATTTTCTTACTTAATTGTAAACTAATTCATTTATAATCAGGGTTGTATAAGGGTAGAGCTTGGCTAGCAAATTTGTTTTCGGGTTTGTGCGGTGGTTCTGAACCACAAATGGCCTTTTATTCTTTTGCGTTAGCTTTATAAAATGTGTGATATTTTGTTTAGCTTGTACATTAAGATGGCATCCTTTTCCTAGTTTATTTCTTGCTTGATGTATTGTCTAGATGATGATTAGGCTCTTAGAGAAAAATAAATCTTCTACCAAATTAATCAAGTCAAAAATTAAAAATAAACCACTCATAACCTCACTTAAAGCTTAAGTTAAAATCAAGATAAAAGAATTAGCAACCCCTTAGCTGGATGAGTATTTTTTTTATAACATCATGCATAAAAGCATCTTGTTTCACTCTTGATTGGAGGGCTTCCACCTTTGCTCGAGAAACTTGGCTTGACCTTTGAGAGCCATGGTGGAAACACACCTCCCCCTTCTCACTGATTTTGGCCCGTAATCTTTCTTCTCATGCATTAGGCATATGAATCCTATTAGCCTCAGTCAAATGATTGTCCAAAAATTAAAATAACATGTAATAGGTTTTGCATTAGATCTAGGTCATTTTCATGCCCTCACATGATCTAGTCTCTTAGGGAGTGAGTTTAAGGACTTACTCTCTTTCTAAATAAATAACAACCTAGATATCTTGTATAAAGCAAATGACTTGGATACATAAATTTAAAATCGTAGGAGGAGTTAGTTGGCAGGCACCCCTAGGCGGTTGTAAGTCCAAGCAGTTGGGTGATTTATCCTCTCTTGTGGAGGCAAACCAAATACCCATTTTCATTTTAGATTTAGGTTATGCTTTTGGCCCTCACCAAAGCTCCCTACATTTAGGTTCTGAGGTTGCTTCTCCCTTATAAGGGCCATAAGCATAAATCCTCACCTCTTAGGCATTTTCATAACCTTGTATTATGGAATTATAAGCCCTAAACTTCTAATAAAAATTTAACTCAAATAAATAATTCAATTTCAAAAATGTAAAGCCCAACTATATGATAGTTTGAGATGTTTGCCAGGTTTCCTAGCATCGTGAGCATCTCCTACTTATCTTCCTTTAGATTTGATAATAAATCCCTCTCTTTAATCAATCCCATTTTATCTTCCAAAATAAACTAATCGATTGATAGTCCTACATATTGAAATCTTTGGAGTCAGTGATCATTTACCTTAATCGAGAGTATTCCTAAAGGATCTCATTCATTAGGATGTAATTAACTATGAGGGCTTGCCCCTGTAGGGAACTTAATGAAACCAATTTAAAATAAATCTTGCTTTACTTTTCCATGTAAAGTAGGGGAAGAATCTCTGGTACATATGCAGACCCATTGTACTTAGGAGTCCTTGTTGAGGTGATTAGGTCCATTATAGGGTGGTGGCTTCTATCTTTTGAGATAGTACACCTCTCCCCATGTCGTACTTGATCACCCTCAATAAAAATATATGTGGATCTATGTGGTGTCAAAAATGCATAAAAAAGAGAAGTATATTTCTGTCTTTATTTTATCCTGTATAGAGTGAAGATGGAAGTATACCCATATTCTTTTAGAAATCTCCTCATAAAATTTAACCGCAGATTTTTCTGGCGACTCCGCTAGGGAAGGTTCCTATCTCCATCTTTGGTAAATAATCATTGTCTCCAAGTATCGATAGTGGATTTGTACTTTGGTATAAATCCAAGACTATCTTTTGTTCGATTGGCACTTAGCTTATTTCATCCTTAAGTTAAGCTAGCCAACATCTTTAGGTTTTAGGACCTCACCCCGTGTTGATCTTAAAACCCCCATTGGGTTCCCCAATGGGTAAAAATAAAAATTGAAACAAAGAGAATTAATTAAAGACTTTTGCCTTACCATTTTCAGGTTAAGGAAAGGTTCATTCTAAAATAATAAAGACAAAATAAATCCTTCATAAAAATCTTGCTTTTCAAAAAGCAGTCTTTCAAAATGCACATAATAAAATATTTTGCACAAAAGTTATGCTAAATCACCTTCATCTAAAAATTTCATGATTTTTATATGTAGGATCATCTTTACAAAAATAAAATTCCAACAATTACATTTTCTAAAAGTACAAATGAGTTTCTTCACTCAATTCTTTTTGGTGAAGACCTCATTTTCAAAAATAAAATTCCAACAATCATATTTTTGAAAGCATAAAATTTGAAGATGGGCCTTTCCATTTAATGCATCCAAATGTGTTTAATGGATATTACCTCTTCAAGCAAAATCATAACTTTGAAATTCCACTTAACACATTCCACATGTGTTAGGCTGGGACTTTTATATTTTCAAAAAAAGCACATATGAAACCTCTCCATTCAATACACCCACACTTATTGGATGGAGTTTCATTTTGAAATAAAATCAAAAATAAATTTTCAAAAAAAAAACACATATGAATATCTCCATTCAATATACCCAAATTTATTAAATGGAATTTTTATTTCCAAATAAAGTAACATTATTTTGAAATGCCACTTAACATATTTCATATATGATTAGGTTGGGATTTCCTCTTTCAAAAAAAAAAAAAAAAGCAATAATCACACACAAAATATACACCTTTGAAAAAAAAAACATAATTGATTTTCATCTTACATATCCAAATTTGTTAAATGGAAATCTCCCTTTTCAAAAATCGTCCAAAAACAAAATTTTCAAAATATATTGGGAACTTCAATTTAGCATACCCCATTTGCTAAAATGAAATCTTCCCTTTTCAAAATCCAAAAAAAAAAAGAACAAAAAAAAATTAAAACATCCTTTTTCGAAATTCATTTAGCATACTCAAATTTGCTAAGTGAAATCTCCATTTAACAAAATTTTAAAGAAATTTTTTTGGAACTTCATTCTTTAGCATACCTTATTTGCTAAAGTGATGTCTCCATTTTCAAAATAAAATCAAAACATAATAATTTTGAACAAAACTTTTGGAAATCCATTTAGCATACTCAAATTTGCTAAGTGAAATTTCCATTTCATAAAATTAAATGAAACTTCATTTCAGCATACCATATTTGCTAAAGTGAATTCTCCACTTTCAACCAAAAATCAAATCCAAATCAAAAGAGAAACACGTTAGGATTCTCTTAGCATACTTAAATTTGCTAAGGATCCTACTTTTCAAAATCAAATTCAAAATCAAAAGAAACACATTAGGATTTTCTTAGCAAACTTAAAATTGCTAAGAATCCTATTTTCAAAAATTTCCAAAAACAAAACACACTTAGATTTTCTCATTTAGCATGCCCAAATTTGCTAAATGGGAAATTCCATTTCTCTTTTCAAAATTATAAAAAGATTCACAAAATAAAGCGAAGAAAGAAACAAAAAGAAGAAATTATTTTCAAACTTCTCACTTCGCATACCCAAATTTGCTAAGTAAATTCCAAAAATATCAAATCCAAAATAAAAGTAAATTGACCCTTTACTTTAACATACTAAAATTTGTTAAATAAAGGGTCTTCATGATCAAAATTAAAACTCAAATATGAACCTGTGGAAGCATCCCTCTAAATAAAAAAAAAAATATTTGAACCCATTTTTAACATATCCAAATTTGTTGAAAGTCGATTCTATATCCAAACAATTCCTCTTTCCAATCAAAATATCAAAATCTATTCCAAATCATCTGAACTCAAATTAACATTTTCAAAATGTTAAGTATGAGTTCAAATTCTAAATTTGAAATTCAAAGTCAACAAAAATCTAATTCAAGTTTATTTTCAATATTGTAGATTCTTGATCAGTGATAGTTTTCAGTTACAGTTCAATCTCAGTTGCAGTTGACAAAAATGGCTGCACTCAAGTACATGTTTACCTTTCCCAACAGGATGGACTTGGCCCTGGATCAAGCCAGCCTTCCTCGTGCTGATTACGCCCACCTCATTCATGTAAGGAAACATCAACCTAGATAAGTGAATAAACTCATAAATTTATTATATAATTATTTCTTTCATAAAAAAGAAATGTTATTTAAGAATCCAAGGATCTATCTTTGATATATACATACCTTATATATATCAGAAATATTATATATATATATATATATATATATATATATATATATTATATATATGTTTGTATGTATGTGTGTATGTATGTATGTATGTATGTATGATGTATGTATGATGTATGTATATGTGCAAGCATGTGTGCACATGCATGTATTCCTATATTTGTTTAATAACTTTTGACAAGACAATAATGATTTTGTCATATTTCTATTCACATAAGTTATTGTGATAGTTTGATTACTTCAAATAACATGGTAAAATGGATTATGCATTCTACTTACTTAATACTATGGCTTTTAGTGGGTGGGTGCGCACGCGCGCACGTATTTCTATATTTGTGTAACAACTTTTGACAATATTAATAATCATTTTGTCAACACTAGAATGTTAGGTCACCGACCCTAGATTTAGGTTAGGTCGATCTGTGATGTTATGTGATGTGATGTTATATATTTTTTATTTTTTGGTGTACTATTTTAGACTGGATGTCAAGAATTGTTTGCCCATTAAAATGGATGGTAGGACGTCTTTTAGAACTAATGTTGTCTTCTACAAGGAGCTATGCCAAAGGGTCAGCTGTAATAAATTATAAAATTATCATTTACTTGTAGGCGCTGAATAAATCCCTTAGCATAGCCCAATAGGATAGGTGGGCTTGGCAAGCAATAAATGCTAAGCTCATATTTTTGCAAATATAACTAGTAGTGTTGTTTACATTTTCTTGACATCTATTTTGTAGGTTTTAGGATTTATTTTTGAATTTAAAATATAATTTGATGCTTAGAATTATGTTAGGATCTATGGGGTCTAGGCATAACAGGAGTTGTCCTTACCCACAGATAGGTGCAGAGGTCCCCTGTGAAGCCCAATGGAGGTCCCTGAAGAAGGAGACAATCTTGAAAAAGAAGACCCCTATAGATCTAAACTTGTAGTTTTCTAGGCTGGGTTGTATAAAAGCAGAGCTTGGCTACCTATTTTTCTTTCTTTCGGGGTGTATAGTGGTACTCAGCCTCAATGGTCTGCTTTTTAATTTAAAATTGACTTGATTTACTTTGGGTGTGTAATAAAATAAATATATTTTCTAGGTTTCTTTCTATGTTGTGATTTTTATGATGAATGACTGGCTGAATATGCTCTTAAGAAAATTAAAATTTCTACCCAAATTAAATTTAAATAACTTAAACAAAAATAAAGAAACTCAAAACTTCACATTAACTAAAGACCTATAAATAATCTAAAATCAACTATAAACAACTAGCTTTTGTGAATCATACTAGCATATTATTCTAAATTCTTGAATTGGCCACTTCACCCATTACATGTAAGTCTGACCTTTGAGGATGACCACCTTCCTGTGAAATGACTTCTCTTCTTGATTTGGCCCATGACTACTTTTAATGCATGTCATTTATGCATGAAAAAATGTACCTTAAGACCTTAAATGAATCACAAGTCAAAAGATCTAAAAGCGGGAAAACATGCATTAGTTAAGTGTATATCATACCTTACATGATCCTAGGTATTAGGGAGTGAGTCTAGGTTCTTAGAATTTTTTTTTTTTCTAAAATACAACATCATAGCCATCTTTCATACATGATACTTGACATCATGGATTTAAAAATTCACTTAGGTGGTATTAGCTGACAGCCATTGCAGGTGGGTTATAAGTCTAGAAGTGTCTCAAATATGTCCCTTTTCTCTAATAAGAGAATAAACCTATAATTTGCAAATATTACAATAGGTCAAGCTTCTAACTTGTGTTAGAAGCACTTATAAACTTAGATTATGAAGCTTCTAATATTCCTACTTAGGTTTAAGAATGTTACCCAAATAAATATAGAATAGTCATGAATATTAGATATTTATATCTTTTTCTTAACTTGTTATGGTTTCCAATTCCAATAACTCTATGTGAAATAGTTATAGAGGCCTAAATATTGTTAATTGATTTATATATTTAAAAGTGATTGGGTTTGCTTCCTTAGTTCATAGTCACTTCATAATTGATTTATAGAGTAATCTATTTTAAGCAACCATACAACTAGATTATCTCTTGATAGTTTTGATAAAGTACTAGGTCTTTTAAGTTCAAGCTTTAATTTAAGTTTTCAGGTTTGTTTATTTTACCTTTGGATGGTTTCAATTCAAATGATTTAATGATTTGTGATTATTGTTTTCATTTTAGATTAATTCTTTTTTTTTTATTAAAATAAATTATAAGTTTTCAAGAATGAAGAGTAAAATAGATTTCGCTTTGGGTGGAACCCATTCTATTCAACACCTAAATCCTAATAGAATGAAGCCCTCACCTTAAGATGAAGGTTCATTCCAAAGTTCTAAATCTTAATTAACTTCTTTGGATTCATTTAAATGATTTGGTTTGACTTTAATTTAAATCAATATTTTAATCCAATTTTGGAATTAAAATTTTATTAGTCTTTTGCACTTCTTTTTATTTAATTAAATGTTTTTAAATTTGATTTGACTTATTTGATTTGAATTAGTTTAATGCTAGTTTTATTAATGTTCATGTTCATTCAATTTGTATTCATTTAGTTTGAATTATATTACCCTGATACATTTAGGTTAATGTTTTAATCCAATCTTAATTTTAATTGATTATGTATTAAGATAACATTAATTGATTTATCATGAAGTTAATAATTTATTAACTTTAAGGCTTAATTAGGTTATGCATTTGTAATGGTATCCATCAAACCCTAAATTTGTAATTAATTAAATTCTTTAACTCAGGGGCCATTTAGGATCACTTCTATTTTTTTTATTTTTTATTTTTTATTTTGTATTTTTATTTTGTTTTGTTCATGTTTTGTTTAAATAAACTTGTTTGATTGCACTTGTTGTTTTTAAAAATACTTAAAACATCTTTTAGATGTTTTGAGTGTTTTTAAAAATAATATTTTTTTTGTTTTTGAAAATAAAAAATAAAATCACATAAAAATACTCTAAACAAATATGTTTTCAAAATCAACATAAAAATAAAAATAAAAAACAAAAGTGATCCCAAACAGCCCCTTAGAGTATTGGAAAATTGTTCTTAGGTGTTCTAATGTTGATCTTCATTCCAAATTAATTCATGAATTTTTATAATTTGATGTAATTTTCTAATTTATTATTTCATATAAATCAACCTAGAGATTGGAAACTCAATAACTTCCAATCCAGAGATCAATTAGCCTTGAACTTTTTATGGCAAGTGGGGTTCCTTGTCAATTTGAAATTTATAAAGTGTCATTTTAATCAGATGCATGATTTGGAATTACTTAAGGTCTTAATTATTTCATTAAAACTTAAATTAAACTTAATTTAGAAGGAATTACTTAGAGATTTTATTTTACTTAGATTCCTCTTTAGAAGATGCAACCTTGGAAGGATCATTTAAAATATCTGGAATTTTGGTTGGTTTTCTATGATTTTCCTAAGTTCAGGTTGATTAATTGCATTAATTAATTCAATTAAATGCTAAATTGGTCATTTTATGATTTATTAAGTTTAAATAAGTTTTAATGATGTGTTTAAGTTCATTAGGGTTTGTTATTATGGTTTTAGGTGATTTCATAATTTTCCAAGATTTTTTAATTTAATATTAATTTATTTCATTAAATTTAGGGTTTGAGATTGGAAATTCAATATCTTTTGATTTTCTTTGCAATAAATAATAAAAAAAATTTCTTGAGGAGTATTTTAACCCTAATTTTAGTTTCCCAAAAGTTTCACCTTGATTGGATTAATAGTTTGTGATTAATTTGAGCTTGATTATTTTTATTTAAATCCAAATTAATCCAAAATTACCCAATAAAAATTGAGGATTTTGGTTTTAATGGATTCTATTCACTGAGGTGAATCCATAGAGCCCTTATTTACTTTTTTTTTGTATTTTATTTTTATGATTTTTCAAATTTTCAAGCATTTTTTAATATTTATTTAATTCAAAAATGGGAAATTCCAGTTTTAAACAATCGTCACTGATGGCACCATTGCCACATGGCATGGCTCCATTAGGCTACATGGATCCCACATCAACGATTTCACCCGCATCTCTTATATGATCTTAATCATCCATTTAATAGAAGGAGCATATAGTGGAGATCAGTCCCTTGTTCTTGTCGATGAGAATCGGATTTCGTTTGTCGAATCCAATTGATTTTCAATGATCCAAAGGGAATTTTAACATGATTTTGATTGCAAAATTATCAAGGATCAATTTGCAATCAATACATACAGTTTGATCTCCTTAAAGATCAAATTCTCTTCACAAAGAACCAACTAAAATTGCTAAAGGGGTCGATTTAGGTCCATACCTCTGCGGCAGCGATCGCCGGTAGTCACTGTGCTTCATGATCCTTCGTCTTGATGGGTTGAAGCTATGGTGAAGATTTTTTTTCTTTGAGGCCAAGAGGTGGATGAGGTATGGAGAAGGGGAAGTACGATTTGATTTTCTCTCTTGCAATTTTGATTCCTCTTTTCTTTACATGGATTTCACACCATTCCTAACTCTCCCATGTCCACCTCATTACCTCATAGTTTGTTGGTTGGTTATTGACCCAAGTCAAACCATTTTGTATGGATTAAGTACTAGGTTAAGTCTATTTGGATTGGGTTTGGGTCAAATAATTCATTTCATGATATTTGGGTTTTGTTTTAACTAAATTAATTTAATTTAATTTAGTTATTTTATTTATTTTAATCTTAGATTTCAATCATTATTGATTGTCCAGTAAATGATTTATGAATTAATTGATTCATACCATATGATGATTTGATGTAATTTAGGCTAGTTTGACCCATTTGATTAAGGATGAATTGAATTGGATCTTTAAGCTCAATTGGTTATCTTATAATTTAAATTAGACTTTAATTGTGTTTTATTGATGACTTATAATGTTTTATATTGATTAATTTCCTTGAATTTCAAATTGATTTTGATTTTATGTTAACTTGACCCATTTAGATTTAAATGAGTTAAGTTGGACTCATTTGAATCAAATGACCAATTTGACTCAATTAAATTGTGTTTAGACTCCAATCATATTTAATCACTTATGTGAGATGATTTGGAGTTAATTTCATTTAATTTCAAGTTGATTCAACTTTTGATCCATTTAACCTTAATTGGGCTTAATGGGTTAAGTTTAGGTTCATTTGGGTCAAATGACCAAACTGATTAAATTTGACCAAATAATTGATTGAATTATATTTAATGATCATTTTCAAATGATTTTGAACAATCAAATTGAGTTGATATCAATTTGATTTGGGTTTGAACCAATAGGGCTCATTTGGGCCCATTTAGACCTAGTGGTCTGATTAACTCATTTAAGGCTAAAATGAATTTAAATTTCATAAGATTCATGTTTATGAATATTAATTCTATCATTTAGACCATTTGGAATGATTTCATTTGGACAAATTTTGGTGGGTTGACCTCTAACATGGTGGGGCTCACATAAGTCAAACCCATGTCAAAAGGGTTGACCATTTTTTTACCTTGATTTAAATTTAATTTTCTTTGATTTTATTTGATATGATTTTGCTCTTATTTATTTTAATTTATTTTCTTTTTAATTAATTTTATGCTTAAATAATATAATTAGGTTAATCACCTTAATCACCTTACTTGAAACTCACATGAATCCAAATTTCAAGTGAAATGTGTTTTTATTTAATTTATGTTTGAGATTTTGGATGAGTCTACCTAAATCCATTAAGTTAGATAAAAGCCCAAGGAGGATGCACTAGGTCACTAGGTGTAGTGTTCTTAAGTGCTTAATTAGGAGGCTCCTAATTTAAGATTAAGTGTCCTAATTATTAATTTAAGAAATGATGTTAACCTTATCCAAAAATGAGGTCAATAAATGGACCCCCGATATGTGTAGTGAACTGACCATAGTTCACTGCACATATTAGCTTTGATCAAACTAGTCAACACTACAAACATAAGCTTGAAGGAGTTCAAATTCATATTTTTTTTTATTATTATTTTGATTTTAAATTGTGTTTTAGATATGATTGTGAAAGATAGGCATAATCATGCCTAAATTTGATTTAATTTGGAATGATTCATTCTTAGGAACTTATAATCACTAAGCTCAAAGAAGAATAAAGATGTTATTAGAAGTAGACTCAAAGAATACTATAATCCTAACAGAGTCATTGTACTCAGAGAAGATGTCATCAAGGGAGTTACTTCTATCTTAGAATAGTCCATAAGAATAGGCCTTCATTAGCTTGTTTCCACTCCTTAATTTCTTTTATTTGCATTAGAAAAGAAGTCATAAGGACTTGAATCCTATTCTAATGAAGTTCTGCTAACATGAAGTGGCTTTTAATGGCTTAATTCTAACCTGAGTAGCTTGAAAGGGAAAGGGGTCATGATGACTTTATCATATCTTTATAAGGATGCCTACTAAGGATGCTAATGAATAGTCCATAAGAATGGGGCCTTCATTGGCTTATATTCACTAAGTTCTGAGAAGAATAAAGATATTATTAGAAGTAGACTCAAAGAATAGTCTAATCCTAACATAATCATTGTACTCAGAGAAGATGTCATCAAGGGAGTTACTCCTATCTTAAAATAGTTGTTGGAGAGGATGTCAATATGGACACTTAATTCTGATCCAAACTACATGACATTTTAACCAAACAAAGATACCACTAGGGGATTTACTCTTATTGAGACTTGATTCCACCCTAAATAGCAAAGCTAAGAAGAAAGGGCTTTAATAGCATAATCCTAAACCTAAATATTTGGACTACTATGCAAGGGTTATATGGACTTAATTCTTGGTCTAAATAGTCCATAGGAATTGGGGCCTTCATTGTCTTATTTCCATTCCTTAATTTCTTTTATTTTGCATTAGAAAAAGAGTCATAAGGACTTGAACCCTATTCTAATGAAGTTCAGCTAACAGTAAGGGGCCTTTAATGGCTTAATTCCAACTTGCGTAGCTTGAAAAAGAAAGGGGTCATGATGACTTTATCTTAACTTTATAAGGATGCCAACTAAGCGATTTACTCATTTATGATTCTAATTAAGAATAGGCTTCAATGGCTTAATTCCTTCTTGAGTATCTATAATGAGGAAAAGGGAACTTTAATGACTTATTCCTAAACCTCAATGATTTTGGCTAATAATAAAGGAATCTTCATGACTTATTCCTAACATAAGTAGCTTATTTGACAAGAAAGTGGTCTTGATGACTTTATCCTACCTTGCATTTCAAAAAGAATGCCTATCTTTCTAATTAGCTATTAGGAAGGGGCCTTTAATGGCTTAATCCAACCTAAATAGCTTAGGATGAGGAAAGGGGCCTTCATGACTTAATCCAATCCTTAAATTTTTTTCTTTTGACTGATAGGATAGGGGTCTTAATGTCTTTATCCTAACCTAAGTAGCTTGTCTGAGAAGAAAGCAATCTTGATTACTTTATCCTAGCATGTCATGTGAAAGGATGTCTACTAAGGGGCTTACTCCTATTTGATTAGCTATTAAGATGGGGACTTCAATGGCTTATTTTTAACTTAAATAGGTAAAGAAGAGGAAAGGGGTCTTCATGACTTAATCCAATCCTCATAATTTTGGCTAATATAAAAGGGGTCTTCATGACTTATTCCTAACCTAAGTAGTTTGTTTGACAAGAAAAGGGTCTTAAAGACTTTATCTTAACTTTCCATTTGAAATAATGTTTATTATGAGACTTACTCACCTATAGGAAACTAGGAATGGTTCCATGAAAGGCTTGTTCAAATCTTGTGGGAATGGTGCACAAAAGCTTACTCCAAACCCAATAAAGACATTAGAAGGGTGCTATGAAGGGCTTACTCCTAACTCAAGGTATATATAGGAATGGTGTTATAAAAGTTTTTCTCTTAACCTATGGATGATATGAGTGAGGGAAAAGGGTCTTTAGTGACTTAAATCCTAATCCTCAAAATTTTTTACTAATGTGCAAGGAATCACCTTGACTTAATCCTAACTTGATTAGTCAAACTAGTGAGAAGTTTTGAAAAGGTTTGCTTCCATTTCTTGGTTTCACTAATGCTTCTTACACATAAAGAAGTTTGGTGAGGAAGGTTTCAAAGAGTTGAAGTATATTTTTGAATGTTTAATAAGCAAATGTTGTAAGCATAAAAAATTATCATTCTTCTTTCTTCTCTATTCTATTTTATCTCAAAGTTACATATGTCCATGTTATATGTCTAATCCACTTTAGGAAAGACATCATATGCTATTAACATGAGAATTTTACTTTTTGAGCTTGCATGTGACTTTCTAGTTCTTAGGCAGTAAAAATCAAAGACAAAAAATTCTTCTCAAATGAAATTTTTTTTATTGATAAGAATATATATTTTATTCTTTTTTTTAATCATAAAATTATAGTTTATAAGGCCTTCTCTTAGATTCAATAAAGATCAAGAGATTTCTTTGAAGTTTTTAAAAGTGAATGAGAATTCAAGTAAGCAAACTCTTAGATTCTCCTAAAGATATTTTTTTATTCTTCTATCCCTAATCAATAAAGGAATAGAGAGAGTTAAATTGTTCAAAAAATTAAGATTCTCCTAATAAATTTGAAATAAATTTTCTTAAGTTGAATTATTATTATTTAAAGGTTTTATTGAATGATATTTTATGGATGGCTTTAATTAAATCATTTTTTTTATTTTCCTAATCCTTCTAAATTCCACTACAAGTTCCTTGAGATCACAATAAGTTTTAGGAATCTACATATAGTGATATGATCATTTTCAAATCATAATAAAGTTTATATTTCTATTTTTCTTTATAACCATTTATCAAAAAAAAATAGCAAGATTTTCAATCTCACACTTCACTTAATTGAAAGTGAGGTTATCAAAAATCTTAATCATGACCCTTTGATAAATTGTGTCAATATTTTGAGACTGAATGATATGATCGTGTGAAAAAATATTCTTGTAAGGATTTTGAATGTCATATCGTATGCTTTCACTTTTCTTTTCTAAAATTATCTTGATTTGATAATATTCATATAACTTATCATTAATGAGGATAATCTTATGCATGAAAGCTTTTCTTTATTTTGAAATAAAGTATGGGTAATAAGAATCCATCTTCAAGGTATAGATTACTCCTAGTCCCAAGATGTGACACATGCGAATTTGATCTTTTTCTTTCTTTTTTTTTCTTTTTTGTATTTATCATGATAATGTTAACCAACTAAGAAGAATGCTTTCTTCTTATATAACACCATCATTGACTAATTTTTAGTCTAGCAACATTTTATTTTTCTTTTGAAGTTTAATCATACACATCTAGGGATTTAGTTTATTGAAATGGCATCAAACCTATGCTTATAAACCGCTATATCTAGAGAATATTTTATTTCCAGATAAAGTAGTATTTAAACTCTAAGAATAGCTTAATTAAGTCATCAGTATTTGACTCATAAAAGAGTTAGATTATTGATATTAGTTGTAGACCAACTTTTTTTTTTCAAAATTTATTTCTCTTAGCTTGTCAATTTTGGCTTTAAGCTTCTCTTCAAATTCCTGAGGTGCAACCTAAACTTGAAGGCTATATAGATCTTTAGACACATCTAAATAATATTCCTTTAATATTTAATATGTTAAGGTGCCTTTGAAGAGAAAGTCAAGGCCCTGAGTATTTAACAATTCTCATCTTACAATGGCTCTACATTATTGAATCTCAAACCAACTTTTGGCTTTAATTTCTTGAATGCTTCAAAGCTTTTCTTGGTTATGACTCTTATCTATAGGCTGCTTACAATGGGATCAAACTATACTCAATTGAATCATTGATAAACAAAGGATAAGGATTCTTGGAAAATAAAATTCATTATCTCTTTAACCCGCCATGTGAGCGCACCCAACATGGCAAAGGTCATGATGACAAAGTATCAGACATCTGTTTTAATTTTTTTTTTAAGCGAGGGCCAATTCTTGACTTCTAAACCTACCACTTTATTTTGATGTATAAGAGTTTAAAGTTAAAATACCCACATACTTTGAAATATCGTACTTCATTCTTTTTACTCTTGGATATAATCCTTCCATCTCTTTTATTTTATTTCTTACTTTTTTTTGTCAACATTTCAATAACATTTTAACTCCTTGTAAAACATTACATTTGATATTTTTCAAAGATATAATATTTACTAGGACACTAGATGCATTTGACTCTTTTATCTGAATATAACATTTGATAAAACATTTAACATACTCAATTCTTTTCTTATTTTGAGTAATCACATTACTTAGTAAGACATTTCTTGAGGACTCTAATTTTATGAATACTGAATGCATGTGAATTTTCTTTCATAATGATGATTATTTTTTCCTTCCTTTACTTTCATTATTTTCATTCATTTTGATTTTATTTAGGCTAGATAAGACCATCTAAGATCATTAAACATGTCCTTATATTCCTAAGATTCTATTTCAATGTTTGAATTCTCATCTTCAATCAATAAAGTTGATTAAGACTAAGTTCCTCTTTTAAGTTAAGTTTTTAAGATTAAATTTTTATTGAATTGAAAATTCCTTTCTTTACTTGATTGAATCCACACGGCACCATCTTATCAGAATTAGATTAGAGTTGGGCCTGTGTATATTCAATTTCATAATTGTTTATAATTAATGTTGATCAATGCACCCAGATCAACAAGCATTCTGCAGATTTTCTTTCAAATTTTTCACATTGGCTAAGATGTTGATGAGTTCTCATTAGTTTATCTTCATCATAAAAGATAATCCTATAACCTTTTAGTAGATTTCCACATCAGGAAGTCGCTTATAATTAAAGAAGGAAAATTACATAATTATGTACTTCCTTGAATAATTATCACTTTTATTTTCATTCATTTTCCTTCTATTTTTTTATAGAGAATTATGATGCTCAATTTTGCAAGCAACTTCTCTAAGATAGGAAAAACATTATATTTAAAACTTTGAAGTGAATAGCTTTTTATTATTTTCTTTTATTTTCTTTTAACATGACTTATTTGTCATTTATTTTCAATATTATTTGAGGCAATATGACTCTACCATTTTGAATTTAATTTCAATAATTTCCTTTTAATATGAAGGGTGGGACGGTAGGTCCAACTCTATCGTCAATGGGTCTTTGTGTTCTTCTATCAATCTATCAGAGATAAAATTTTTATATTTTTCATTCCAAAAGATAGAAGCATAACCATTAGGACCCAATCTTAAGGTCATGATATTTAAGAATTTTTTAGAAGGATTGAAGTCTTCATTTATTTTTAGGATTTGTCCTTAAAATTAATGAAGTCCATCTATGAAATAACAATCATTCAATGGGAGAAGACTCACATTAAGAAAATTGATTTAAATTGGAAAGGTTTAAATTTTATTCATTTCAACTTTATCAAGAGAATCATAATTCTCTTTCGCTACCCTCTCTTTTCTTTTATTGATTAGGGGCAAAAGCAAGATTTTATCATGTCATCTTTGTTTACAATATCATGTCAACTTCCTCTTTTGACTCTCTCCTAAACTCTTAATGATTTATGGTTTCTAGAGGGTATAAAATAGGACTTTATAAATTTCTTTTCAATATTTTTTTCATTTTTAAATGATAATAAAATTATTTTGGACCAAAATTTCTTTCCTTAATTTATTTAAATTTTTTTCAAATTTTTAAGGGGGGTTGGTTCTAGGGACTATGATAAATGAAGAGTTATAAAACCTCAATTTAGGATGTTGGATAAGCTCAACCAAGGATGAAATGGAGATGCATCCAATGAAAAGAAAGGCAATCCTGGCCCTTGAGTGGCACAAGTACACTAGCAATGTCTAGAAGTAACAACCTATTTCTAAAGATGGAGAGAGGAACCATTCCCCAACAGAGTCACCAAAAAATATCTCTGTGAAAAAAATTTGTAACTCTACATAGATTTTATGAATTTATTATTTCGATGATCAAATGTGTCATTAAGAAATAAACATATTATCTTAGAAGATAAGCATGTTATCTTATAATGGATTTGGTCACTTAATAAAAGACTCCTAAGGCTAATGGGTCTTTAGTGTACCAGAGAGTTTTTTCCTGAACTATATTGGAAGTGGAACATAATTTATTTTAAACTGGATTCATGATTCCCCTTAATTAATTACATCTTAGGAATGGAGGGCCTCTTCCTAAGAAATCTCTCGACTAAAGAAATAATCTATTATTTCTATAGATTTCTAATTTGGTTTCCAAAGAAAATGTTATTTGGAAAATCCAATTGGGAACACTACAAAGTGGAAAGATTTATTTTTGGAAGTCAATAGGGATTAAGTAGGAAATGTATATTAATATTTGGATGCCTAGTATCCATTTCAATTATCAAATTATTTATCTTTAAATTTTGAAACTTAATAGAATTTTTAGGTGATATTTTATTAGATCTAGGGCTTATATTCTAGTGGCACAAGACTGCAAAAATGCCTATGGTTGAAGACATACTCCAATAGGAAGCTTCAGAATCTAAGTCTATAAGTGCTTCTAACATAAGTTAGAAGCTAGACCAAATAAAATATTTGGAAATTATGGGTTCTTTCCCTTATTAGAGATAAGGAACCTATCCCTAACTATTCTGGAATTATAACCTACCTTAAAGAGCTGCCAGCTAACACCACTTAAGCAAATTTTTAAATTTATGATGTTAAGTCTCATGTATGCAAGATGGCTAGGGTGTTATATTTTAGGAAAACATCTAAGAACCTAGACTCACTCCCTAATCTCTAGCATCATGTAGGGTATGATTTGCACTTAACTAATGCACATTTTCTAGCTTTTAAATATTTTGACTCATGATTCATTTAAGATCTTAGGGTGTGCCTTTTCATGCCTACATGACATGCATTAAAAGTAGTCATAGGCCAAATCAAGAAGAGAAAATAGATTTTCCTAAGAAGGTGTTCATCCTGAAAGGCAAGATACCCCTTATGTGCAATGGGTGAAGTGCCCAATTCAAGAATTTAAATAATATGCTAGCATGATTTGCAAAAGCTAGTTATTTCTAGTTGATTTTAAGTTATTCATATGGCTTTAGTTAATGTGAAGTTTTGAGTTTCTTTATTTTTGTTTAAGTTGTTAAAATTTAAGTTGGATAAAAAATTTAATTTTCTTAAGAGCATAATCGTCCAAATATTCATCACAGAAAGCACAGCGCAGAAAGAAACCTAAAAAATAGGTTGGTTCTATTACGCACCCAAAGTAAATCAAGCTAATTTTAAATTAAAGAGCGGGCCATTGTGGCTGAGTACCGTTGTACACCCTAGAAGAAAGAGCAAATGGGCAACCGAACTCTGCCCTTTTATAGACCAGCTTAGAACTACAAGTCTAGATCTATGGAGGCCTTCTTTTCCAAGATCATATCCTTCTTCAGGGACCTCCATTGGGAGTCACAAGGGACCTTTACACTTATCTTATGGTAGGATCAGCTCCTATTATTCTTAGACCTCATAGATCCTAACCTAATTCTAAGCATCAAATTACATTTTAAATTCAAAAAAAAATCCTAAGACCTACAAAATAAATGTCATAAAAATGCAAACAGTGCACTAGTAATTATATTTACAAACATATGGGCTTAGCATTAGTTGCTTGCCAAGCTCACCTGTCCAATTGGGCTATGCTAGGGGATTTATTCAACACCTACAATCAAATGATAATTTTAGAATTTATTATAGCATAGCCCCCTATAAAAGACAGCATTAGCTCTAAAAGAACATCCAACTATCTAGTCTAACGGGTAAACAGTCCTAGACATCTAGTCTAAAATAGTACACCACAAAATAAAAAAATATCACATCACATCATATAACATCATAGATCGAGCTAACCTAAATCTATAGTCAGTGACCTAACATTCTAATGTGTGAAGAAAATGGGCTTGTGTGGTAAGACTATACTAGGTCTTTTTTAAGTTCAAGTTTCAATTTAAGTTTTGAGATTTGTTTACTTTACCTTAGGATGCTTTCAATTCAAATGATTTAATGATTTGTGATTATTGTTTCCATTTTTAGATTCATTAATTTTTTTTATTATTAAAATGAATTCTAGGTTTTCAAAAATGAAGAGTAATAGATTCCACTTTGGGTGAAACTCATTTTATTCAACATCCTAAATCCTAATATAACAAAGCCTTCACCCTAAGATGAAGGTTCATTCTGAAGGTCTAAAATAGATCTTAAGTATCTTAATTAATTTATTTGGATTCATGTAAATGATTTGGTTTGAGTTTAATTTAGATCGATATTTTAATTTTACTTTGGAAATAAAATTATATTTTTCTTTTCCACTTCTTTTAATTTAATTAAAAGTTTCTAAATTTGATTTATTTTTAATTTGATTTGAATTGGTTTAATATTTATTTTATTAATGTTTATGTTCATTTAATTTGTATTCAATTAATTTGAATTATGTTAACCTGATACATTTAGGTTAATGTTATAATCCATTCTTAATTTGAATTGATTATGTGTTAAGAGTCTATTTATTATCTTTAAGGTTTAATTAGGTTTTGTATTTTTAATGGTTTCCATTAAACTCTAACTTTGTAATTACTAAAATTCTTTGACTTAGAGTGTTGGAAAATTCTCCTTAGGTGTTCTGATGTTCATAAAGATGTTTCAGATTAATTTATGAATTTTTATAATTTGTTGTAATTTTCAGATTTATTATTTCATGTAAATCAACATAGAGATTAGAAATTCATTAACTTCCAATCCAGAGGTCAATTTGCCTTGAAATATTTATGACAAGTGGGGTTCCTTGCCAGTTTGATTTTCCTAAAGTTTCATTTTAATCAGATGCATGATTTGGGATTAATTAAGGCCTTAATTATTCATTAAAACTAAATTAAGCTTAATTTTGAAGGAATTACTTAGAAGTTTCTATTTTTTTCTTAGATTCCTCTCTAAAAGATGCATCTATATAGGGTTTATTTAAAATTTTTAAATTTTGGTTGATTTACTATGATTTTCCTAAGTTAAAGTTGATTAATTGGAATGATTAATTCAATTAAATGCTAAATTAGGTCATTTTATGATTTATTGAGCTTTTGTAAATTTTAATGATGTTTTAAGTTCAATAGGATTTGTTATTATGGTTTGAGCTGATTCTATAATTTTCCATGATTTTCTTAATTTAATATTAATTTATTTCATTAAAATTAGGGTTTAAGATTGGAAATTCAATATCTTTTGATTTACTTTGCAATAAATGATGAAAAAATTTTCTAAGTTGTATTTTAAACCTGGTTTTAGTTCCCCCGAAGTTTCACATTGATTGGATTATTATTTTGTGATTAATTTAGGTTTGATTATTTCCATTTAAACCTAAATTAATATAAAATTATCCAATAAAAATTAGAGATTTTAGGTTTAATGGATTCTACTCACTAAGATGAATTTATAGATCCCTTATTTGCATTTTTTTGGATTTGTATTTTATTTTTTATAATTTTTTCAATTTTTTTTACATTTTTTAATATTTATTTAATTCAAAAAATAAAAAATTCATTTTTTTTAAATGGTCGTCGCAGATGTGCCACCATTGCCACATGGCATGGAACCATTGGGCTACATGGATCCCATGTCAAAAGCAGTGGGGACCACAAATAGTTGAAGTCAGATCGAAGAGATCTATTCCCGCATTTCTAATAGGGGATTAATCGAATCATCCGGCTAGCTCTCGATCGTCCATTCCTAACAGAAGGAATGAATGATAAAGATCATTCCCCTATTCTCGTCGGTGAGAAGCGGATGCCATTCATCGAATCTAGCTGATTTTCGACGATCCAAGGGGAATTTTAGCATGATTTTGATTACAAAATGATCAAAGATCGATTTGCAATCAATCATACTATTTGATCTCCTAAGATATCAAATTATCTTCATAAATGTCCAAACAAAATTTCTAAATGGGTCAGTTTAAGTCAAAACCTCATCGATGGTTATTCCCGTCAGTCGCCAAGCTTCGTGCACCATCGTCTCGATGGGTCGAATCTATGGTGAAGATTTCTTGGCTTGCCTCCCCCACCAAACACCATGGAGACCAACACTTGGTTTTTTTGTCATCAGCTTCGGTGGTTTTTCGGATCATTGGCGGTGACAAACTTTAGGAAGGGTTTGTTTGAGGTCACCTTCGTCCATGGAATGTGTAGGGAAGGCCAATTTTTAGTGGAGGAATACTCCTTCCTCAATTCCATGTTTAGCCAAAGCTCCTTGTCATCGATCATGGTAGAATTCTAGCCTATCATCGATGCAAAAGGATTGGGGATGGCTTCGAATCTCCTTCTCTTCATGTGAGGAGCATGTATGAGTGATTGGTTCCATGAGGGGAAACTCATTTCCCCTCTTTCCATATATAGTTGAGAGTCATCTGTAGAGAGCTTTAGGTGGCCATAATTTGGCCATTGGTGGTGAAGACCTTGGCCATGGGGTTGATTTGGTTCATATTTACCTTGTGAGTGTGTTGAGATGAAGTTCTTTAGGGGAGGAAGCCTTTTCCTCCTCTTTTTTTCCTTAGTCGTGAGCCATCATCCATGGAATACTTTCTTTCGCATGCCATGGTGATAGCCCTTATCCTATTGATCCCCCTTGGAAATTTCCTCCAAGAGGAAGTCAACTAATTGGAAAAGATCCAAACTAGTTGAGGCCAAGAGGTGGATGAGACATGGAGGAGGGGAAGTAGGATTTGATTTTCTCTCTTGGAATATTGATTCCTCTTTTCTTCACATGGTTTTCACACCATCCCTAACTCTCCCATGTCCACCTCATTACCTCATAGTTTGTTGGTTGGTTGTTGACCCAAGTCAAACCATTTAATATGGATTGAGTATTGGGTTAAGTCCATTTGGATTGGGTTAGGTTCAAATATTCTATTTTATGATATTTGGGTTTTATTTTAACTAAATTAATTTAATTAATTGAGTTATTTGATTGGTTTTAATCTAAGATTTCAATCATTATTGATTTTCCAATAAATGGTTAATGAATTAATTGATTCATACCATATGATGGTTTGATGTAATATAGGCTAGTTTGACCCATTTGATTAAGGATGGATTAAATTGGATCTTTAAGTTCAATTGGTTATTTTGGAATTTAAATTAGACTTCAATTGTGTTTGATTGATGACTTATGATGTTTTAGATTGATTAATTTCCTTGAATTCCAAATTGATTTTGATTTTATGTCAACTTGACCCACTTAGATTTAAATGAGTTAAATTAGACTCCTTTGAATCAAATGACCAATTTGACTCAATTAAATTGAGTTTAGACTCTGATCATATTTAATCACATATGTGAGATAATTTAGAGTGATTAATTTCTTTTAATTTCAAGTTGATTTTAATTTTGACCCATTTGACCCAAATTGGGCTTAATGGATTAAGTTTGGGTTCATTTGGGTCAAATGACCAAATTGATCAAATTGGACCCAATGATTCATTGAATTATATTTAATGATCATTTTCAAATGAGTTTGAATAATCAAATTGAGTTCATTTCAATTTGATTTGGGTTTGAACCTAATAAGCCTCGTTTAAGCCCATCTAGACCAAGTGATCTAATTAACCCATTTAAGGCCTAAAAAAATTTATATTTCTTTAGATTCATGTTTATACATGTTTATTCTATCATTTGAACCATTTGGAATAATTTTATTTGGTCAAATTTTGATGGGTTGACCTTTGACTTGGTGAGACCCACATAAGTCAAACCCATGTCAAAGGGTTGACCATTTTTTACATTGATTTTAATTTGATTTTCTTTTATTTGATTTGATTATAATTTGCTTTGGTTTATTTGAATTTATTTTAGATTTAATTAATTTTGAGCTTAAATAGGATACTTAATCACCTTAATCACCTTGCTTTAAACTCCATGAATCTAATTTTCAAGTGAAATGTGTTTTTAATTTAATTTATGTTTGAGATTTGGGTTGAGTCTACCTAAATCCATTAGGTTAGATCAAACCCAAAGAAAATGCACTAATTCACTAGGTGTAGTGTTCTAAGTGCTTAATTAGGAGACTTTTAATCTAGGATTAGGTGTCCTAATTATTAATTTCAAAAATGATGTTAACCTCATTCAAAAATGAGATCAACAATGGCATGTCTAAATGATGTGTTCATATCGATAGAAGTACGCAACCACCAGGTCCTTTTGCTTATCAATATTGAGCTCATCAATAAAAATACTCTTGAAGGGAAGGTTGCTATTGCTGAAAAGGATGAAGAACTAGATTGGAGGCAACCCTTTTGTTGATTACCTGAGCAAAGGCAAACTACCTCAAGAGAAATCATTAGCCCAACAAGTTAAGCAAATACCACTCTCATATGCTCTAGTTAATGGCACTGTGTATTGATGATCTTTTGATCACATGTGGTTACATTGTTTAGGCAAACATAAAGCATAGAAAATTATGACCAAGGTACATTCAAGACTGTGTGGAGCACATCAATCAAGTCCAAAGATGAAACCTAAAATTAAAAGGATTGGATACTATTGACCAATGATGATCACTTATTATATGGACATAGCGTATTGTTGTCATCAATGTCAAGTACATGGGGTGGTCCTAGATCAGTCGACTAGCATCTTTCATCTGACAATAGCATCATGGCCATTTAAGTGTTGGGGTACAGACATAGTGGGTCCAATTGATCCTCCTTCTTCCAAGGGTCGCCACTTTATTCTAGCAGAGACATGTTACTTTTCGAAGTGGGCAAAGGTGATCCCTTTAAGGGAAGTTAAGGCTCACCATGTCCTTCAATTCTTTAGCTGTCACATCATCTACAGATTCAACTTATCCCATCAAATTATATCCAACAATGGCATTGCATGTAAGAGTACTAAGATCAATAACTTTGCAAGGAGATATAACATAGATTGGAGGTACTCTACTATATATTATCCATAAGAGAATGGGCTAATAGAGGCCTTCAATAAAATCCTCATCCAAATATTAAATAAAATACTTAATGACAACAAACAATAGTGGCACAAGTGGTTGGTTGAAGCATTATGGGCCTATGGTACCACGTACATGACTCCAACACAATTCACTCCATTTTTTTGGTGGATGGTTCTGAATCTATTCTTCCATTAGAAGTTCAATTATCATCATTGAGAGTTATTGTAAGCAACAAGAGCACAATTGAGCAAAATGTTAGGCTCTGATTAGAAGAGCTCAAAGGCCTTGAAGAGAGGCGCCACCAAGCCTATCAAAACCTCAAGCTATACAAAGCACAGATGGTTCAAGTGCATAATAAAGTGGTTTGTCCAAGAGCTTTTCAAGTTGGAGAGCTTGTTTTAGTTCTTAGCAGACCAATTGTAGCCCATTGCAAGGTGAGAGGTAAGTTTGAACCAACATGGGAAGGCCCTTTTGTCATATAAAAGACTTATCAAGGGCGATCATATTAATTAATAAATAATCAAGGCAAGCTCCCAATGCTTCCCATCAATAATTTTTATTTAAAAAAGTATTACGCGTAACTGCATTTGAAAATAAATTTCATCAAAGTGATTATATTTTCATGTCAAGCTTGAACTTATATTAACTAGGTCTAAGTTCTTGAACAAACCTTCAATTATTTAATCTCCTCCAAACTACTTGTTAATTTAAAATCAAAATTTAAATCATTTTGAACCTAATGATTGCATTATCTTTGTCTCTCTATTTCAAGTTAAGTCAGGTAGACATATATGCTTTGTTCTTCACTTGCTGTTTTGAATAAGGTCAGGCATGTGTTGAACAATCTATCTCTACTATTTTGAATATGGTCATGTAGAGATTAATTCTCCATTCACATTCATCTTGTTGTTTTGAATGAAGTCAAGCAAATGTTTGGCTTATCTTTATCTTGTTATTTCAAATAGCAGGCAAGCATCTAAGTTTTATTCTTCACTTGCTATTTTGAATAAGGTCACACATGTGTTGAACAATCTATCTCTACTATTTCGAATATGATCATGTAGAGGTTAGATTCTTCCTTTACATTCATCCTATTATTTCGAATGAGGTCAAGAAAGCATTTAGTTTATCTTTATCATATTATTTTGAATAAGGTCTGGCAGACATTTATGCTTTGTTCTTCACTTGTTATTTTGAATATGGTCAAGCATGTGTTGAACAACCTATCTCTACTATTTCTAATATGGTCAGGTAGAGATCATATCCCTCTCCTTCATTTATCTCACCATTTAGAATAAGTGTGGCCACTTCTTAGTATAGCCCATTTCAAACCAAACCAAATCAATCATTAGGGAACTTCTCCCTAATTCCTCAAATCAAACCAATCTTCAGGGAGCCTTCCCTTGTGGCTTCCTTTACAAATTTGAGATTTACATTTTCCAATAGAAATATTTGTTTATAATAGTATTGTCGTTAAAATTACAAATAAATAATCTTTCAAGATGATTCATTCTCAAATTCTAAGACGGCCAATTTATGTATTAAACCTACTATCCCATCTATTTCTTGATGCAAAATTCTCATTTCTTAAAGACTTTTAAAGCTTCCATGAAGATTTAAGAGAGCATATAACTATGAGTAATGAAAAAATTACTTCTAATATAAATTATAATCATTAAAAATGTATAAGGAAGGTAATTATACTTTGATTTATATTTGCCTTAAGCATTACCATATTATTAAATATATGAAATTACATTAATGGCCCTTTAAAAAAATTTAAATAAAATTAGAACTAATGCTTATCACATTGCTAATATACTCATTCATTTTATTATTAATGTTAAAGCAATTTTATTATATTAAAAGTTAGCAAATCTCCTTATATTCAATTTGACTCTTTGGTAAGTCATAATTTTCCACTTGTAGAATCCCTTACCATTCACATTCTTAAAATTTGGTTGCATTACTATTAAAAAAAGTGTCTATAAATGATATTTAAGATCACAATTTTTCGGCTTGTTAGAAGAACAAACTAGCTACCAATAGAAAACACATGACTAACTCAGATTAATTTAGAGATTCTTGCCTTTCAAATAGTAGAAGTCTACTTTGACATTAACTTATAGGGCAAAATTCAAGTGGGCCTAAAACTATTTAGGGCAAAATTCAAATGGGCCTAAGAGAGTTGATGTAACATATCATATGGATAAAATAAATGAAGCCAAAAGTTCAATTATAAGAGTACAAGCATTAACTCATTTAAGGCCCATCACACGAGCTCTCTTAAATAAATAAGTACTTTTTTATTATTTAATGTTTAAATTTATAATGTAGAAGTTAATCTTTTTAATTTGAGAAACATATATGGGTTGGCCACTCAATAAATATTAGAGGATAAAATCAATTAATGATGGTTGTTAATACCTTCATTAATGTCACCTAACAACACCTTTCTTTCCATTGTTTTTTCTTTTCATCTTTTTAAATGATGGTAGCTTAAGAGTCAATATAATATTTTATATAAGATTACTATGTAATTAATTTTTGTTTAACTTTTAAATTAATTAAATTATTTTAGATAGGATTATTATATGATTATTATTCTGTGTTAAGGCTTGACGACCTTGCTTGACCATTTCTTAGAGAGAATAGTTTTTTTAATCGTATAAGTACTTTCTAATCCTTTCAATAACTCTTTTCCATCATCATTGCACCTCCTTCTACATCCTAACTAACATCCACCACCTAATTCTACATCCTAACTAACATCCACCACCTAAGTCTTCAAACCTTCCTTATAACATATTTCCAAGAATAATTACTTAGACTTAGTTTGAGAGGATTTTTTTAGTACGTTTTGCTTTTTAGAGCGTGAATTTTTAATTTTGATACCCGTTTAAATAGTGTGCTTTTTGGAACTGTATTTTAACTCCATCTCACTGAAAGCTCCATTTTAACCCTTTTTCGAATTAACCTCTTTTCAAAAAGCAAAAGACAAATAACTTTTCAAGAAATACTTTTAAATCAGCATTTCAAGAATCCAAAAAACTTAGCCAAACGAAACCTTAATATTCTAATCTAACCCTCCCTTATAAGTTTCAAACTAAAAAACTATATCCGTTTCTAACTAATAATTCCACTAAAAGGCTTATCATCACAATTACTTAAGCCGCTGTTCTGTCTATTTCTCTCTAACCCACATTCCCTTTTTTCTTTCTCTCCATTTTAGGCTATCATGAAAATGGGGAAGATAAAGAAATAAAAAGTTGTGTGGGGGTAATTTGAGGAAATTAAAAAAGAAAAACAGATAGAAAATAAGACGAGAAAATTGCTGATACATACAGAAAAACCGGCAAATCCACCAATTAAAATATATGGCAGGTACATTATTACTTAATCTCGATAATCAATCAGGCTAACATCTTAGGAGCCGTTTAAATCACTTTTAATTTTTTTTTTATACTTTTTATTTTATTTATATTTTATTTTGAAATAAACGTATGATGTGATAGTTTTTTTAAAACATTGAAATTATCAAAAAAAAATTGTTTTAAGTATTCTTTTTATTTTTTAAAAGTGAAATATTTAAAATATATACTAAACAAATATGTGTTTTAAAATATTATAAAAATACAACTAAAAAAAAACATAAAACAAAACTATCCAACCCTTAGATTTAAAGATATGTTTACCTCTGAATAATTTAGTATGCATCCCATGAATATCAAGTTTCCCAAAACATCTAACGGCCATAAATATACATGGTATCATTTCACAGCATATTGCAGTTGTATATCTGGCTCATGACAGACCAACATGAGAGACTTAAAACATTATATCATGAAATTAAGCTGATTTTAGCAATGGAAGAACATCATAGCACAGCTTTGATTGACGCATCATTACTTGAAGAAAACCTTTTAGGTTTTAAATTTTTTCTGACTGAAAATTCGCTTTAAAGTATTCTTGAAAACTGCTTTTGCTAAAACTTTTTGAAATTTTGAAATTAAAAGCAGCTTCAAAGACAATATTCAAACTGTAATTAAAATTAATCTCAAAAAGAAAACGACTAAAAGTAGAAACAGTTCTTAATCTACCTCCTCAGGTAAACTCGGTTCCCATTTGCCTTCTGCACGAATTTTGACGTATGGGTTACCTTGATATTATGGACAGCTTTAAAATGCCTTGGATGCTTTCTTGGTTCTGACTTTTCATTTCGATATAATGACCTCGTGCTTATTCCAACACTTATCCTGTGGCTTCTTGGCCGCAGAGACCTTGCCATGTGGAACCTTCTGTGCTCTCTCGAGCGTCGAGAAAGCGACCTTCGAAATTCTGATGCTTTAGCTCTGCGTGCATATGATATTCCCTCTTCCAAATCCTCGTCACTCCAACTATAATCATACATTTCCATCTCATTATCTTGCTTCAACTGTGTCAAATTCTTGAGCTTGAACCATAGGAGCATGCATCCATACTCACAGGAAGAGAAGCAAGAAGCCAGGCATGCCCATAACATCTTGCACATATTCCGGCTGACGCAGTCACATATGCCGACTTTGTATAGTAGGTAGAAGAACAGCAGTACTGCTTGTTGAGGAAGCAACAAAGAAATTGTCAGCCAAAAAAAAAAAAAAAAACTGCAGTGAAAATATGGAATTCGATGGAAAGAAATCAAAGAACGAATATACTAACCTATATAAAACAAGATAAATACAGCAAGCAACTTCAACAAGTTGCTTATGCAGAAGTTCTCGATGTAGCATATGAGATCCCATGTAGAACCACATTTTGAACTGATTGAAAAACATGATCTAAGAATCAATTTACATTAGACTAAAGAAAATACTTGAAGTTTTTTCCGGTCTAGCAACTCCTAGCCGCAGCACCATTACGCCAACGTACATAATGTACGTGCAGCAGCAAGAAGCATGAACATGTAGTGGAAAGCGGAGAAGGTTCTCATTACAAGATAGCTTTGTGGAACTACTTATGTTGGAGAATTACAGTCTATATTTAAATGATTGATATTTAATAGTAATAGTGCTAAAGAATAAGGCTACACTGTCACAATAAACAGAAGAAAATGGATAAGTTCCTGATTTAGGTAAATTTATTTCAAGGAGAATGAAATAAAATTGATAAGTTCATGATTAAAAATTTTTTTTCTAATAGCCAAAAGTTATACAAGCATCCACATCCTAGAAATAAAAATGCTAGAAATAGATGTTTATATCATGGAACACGTGATGGTTGACCTTGCCACCAGAATGAAAAGATTCTTCCAGAATTTTCTGCACAGTAGTGTTTTCCTACAATCAGTAATAATAGCTACATAAACAATTTTTTTTTATTTTACCTCACGTGATGAAAGTTAATCTATTTTGATGATCAGATGGAGGACAAACACAAGCACGGTTGAAATGTTTACCCAAAAGACCAAAGCCTGCACTAACTCTTACATTGATTATATATATGTGCTCGATCTATGGGAAAAGTTATTAAAATAATTATATAATACAGTAGTCACTATTATTATTTTGAGATTCTTTTAATTTTCAATTATTCATATACAAGACAAAAAAGTGCAGATTGAAGATGCATCAAAACCATGATAGATCGATCATCCTGTGTAGAGGTTTGTACGTGTGAATCATGTCTAACTGAAGTCGTCAAATTGCCTTAATAAGATCCATGCAAGGAAAGACTAGACTGATTAAAAAATCATACCAGCAAATTAACTGCATTGAGGTCAATCAATTTATCTACAAAAAAGTTTTTTTCAAAAAAATCTAAATGCATCAATATCCATGCAGCTTGATGCAAATCAAGTTATTAAATTGCCAGAGTCCTTAATTTGATCCTAGCTGCACCACTGACCATTTTAATTTCCTTCTCCAAGATTAGTGCAAAGCCATCCTCAATCCTGATGAACTTAATCAGACAATGTAATTATAGGTACATATCTCCCATTGCACAAAGGGTTACACAAAACACACATGAATTGCTTTGTTAACCATTGGTACAAATCTAAATTCGCTGAGCTTGGATCTAGTACTATAAGTATGGCACACCCAAGAGGAGGTGAAATGGTGTGCTTTTAAAAAATTTAAAGAGAAAAATATTCAAATCAAAATTTTGAAGTTCACTGAGAGAGATACTTTAATAAAACAAAACCATCAATCAAATAGAAAGATAAGAGCAGTTGGAAAATAAAAAGAAAGGAAAAAAAGAGGGGAAAAACAATTTACAATTTTCAGCTCAATGCGGACCTCTGCTCTCCAAATCTCCTCTAAAAATCTACCATCCATCCTTTGGCACCACAAGTCAAGGCGAAGATGCCTCTCTCCTTAACGAATAATAAACAAACCCTAAACTACTCTTCTTCTTTAAGATTAAAAAGATGGCATTCCCTCTCCAAGGTGCAAAACAAACTTTTATCAACAAAAAATCTTACACAACTTCTTAATAAGAATAAATTCTCAAGTTAAAGCACAAAACTCAAAGATAAGATAGATGAAAAAGAACAAACAAAACAAAATGCAACCTTCTCAACAAAAATCCCTCAATGAAAAAGAAGAGAAAAATCTCCATATTTTTCACTTAAGAAAACACTCTTCCTTAAGCTTCCCATAAGCTTTCTTACATTCAACTTGTCTAGCTAGGCTCTGCAAAAGAGATATTTATAGGGAGAAAACTGAATACAAAAAAATTTTTAAAAAAAATTTAATAAATTAGCCCAATCATACTATGCGATTGAACATTGTACAATACTATTGGTTGAACTTTCTAAGGTTAGAGACTCTAGACGATACAATCATCCCAACAATAGTCACTATTTATACTATATAACTATACCCTAAACAAAAATAGAGAATATCATTTTTATCGTCGTATTAGTAAATCTGAAGTTAGAGAAGCTTTAAAGAAAATGAAATGTGGAAAAACAGTAGGACCTAATAATATTCCAATAGAAGTGTGAAAATGTTTAGGAGATCAAGGAAATTCTTGGCTTACAAATCTTTTTAATGTTATTTTAAAGACTAAAAAGATGCCATATGAGTGGAGAAAGAGTTTGTTGATTCCTATATTTAAGAATAAAGGTGATGCACAAGAGTGTGCAAATTATAGAGGAATTAAGTTAATGTGTCATACATTAAAATTATGGGAGAGAGTAATTGAGCATAAGTTACAATGTGAGACAAAAGTTTCTCACAATCAGTTTGGTTTCATGCCAGGTAGATCTACTATGGATGCTATACATTTGTTAAGAGGTTTGATGGAGAAGCATAGAAAGTAAGGAGGATCTACATATGATATTTATTGATTTAGAAAGCTTATGATAAAGTTTCAAGAGATGTTCTTTGGAGAGTTCTAGAGCGAAAGGAGTTAAGATTAGTTATATTCAAGTCATTAAGGATATGTATACTAGAGCTGTTACTTGTGTCCAAACACAAGGAGGATTGACAAAATATTTTCCTATTTCAGTTGGATTACATCAAGCATTAGCTTTAAGCCCTTATCTTTTTACTTTAGTTATGGATGTTCTTACTAGGCATTTACAGGAAGATGTACCTTGGTGTATGCTTTTTGCTGATGGCATTCTTCTTGTTGATAAGACTAGAGAGGGAGTCCAAGAGAAACTTGAATTATGGAGGTCAACTTTAGAGTCTAAAGGTTTTCGTTTAAGTAGATCTAAAACTGAATATATGGAGTGTAATTTTAGTTGTAGAAATTCTAGTGGTAGTGTTGTGACATTAAGAACAAGTCATTAATAAGAGTGATTATCGATATTTAGGCTCATTGTTCAAAATGATGGTGAAATAGATGGAGATGTTATTAGTAGAATTCAAGTTGGATGGTTGAAGTAGAGGAATGCATCTAGCCTATTGTGTGATAGAAAAGTTCCACTTAAACATAAGGAAAAATTTTATAAGATGGTGGTAAAACCTGCAATGACTTATGGTGCAGAATGTTGGTCAATAAAAGAGAAGCATAAGATTAAGTTAAGTGTTACAGAGGTGAGGATGCTTAGGTGGATGAGTGGCTTTACTCTTAGAGATAAAATGCAAAATGAGTATGTTCGGGAAAAAGTTGGAGTAGAAGAATAAGATTAGAAATGCCTTAGATGGTTTGGCCGCATAAAGCGTCGGTCGTCCGATGACCCGGTTAGGAGAGTAGATGCATTAGATTTATCTTATATAAAAAAAGGAAGAGATAGACCTAAAAAAACTTGGTTAAGATGTATAAAAAATGACCTTAGTATACTTGAATTAACTGAGAATTTGACACATAATAGGACACAATGGAGACGAAGGATTCATGTAGCTGACCCCACTTAGTGGGATTAAGGCTTGTTGTTGTTGTTGTTAACTACAGTTTGTATTGTACGAACTCTACAAACTAAAAATTAAGCCCTCTATTTGTTTGGCCTATATGATATTATCATATAGTACAAACATATTAAGAAAATATTTTACTGACCTATGCCCACGAATTTTATATTAAATTTAAGTAATTACTAAATAAATTCATACCGTACGATTACCATTGTACTATATAATTCATCAAATTCGATAAAATTATAATTAACTAACTTAATCCTGACAATTGAAAATAATTAATAAAAATGAATAATTGTATAATACAATCAAGTATCATACAAGTAAGACTAGTTCAATTTTGGCAACTTTAGTGTTAACCAATTTAATTATTATTATTGAAATTAATTAACAAATATGGACAATCGTCCAGTATGATAAAAATCAGACAATATAATTTCCACACAATAATAATATTTTAAAAAATTTACTTTATATTCTCACAAATGTGTGTGAACTTGATTGTTTTCTTCATCATACACAAGCCAAATATATGAAGACAAAATAAAATACAAATAATAGAGATAATGACACCAATTTGGACTTGAGTTAGATCTTCTAGCATCAACCGTTCATTTATAGTCTACACTTATAAATTAAATATATTTAAAATGCTTAACCAATGATCGAATGATATATTTTACTAACTATTTCTAACTAATATATGCAACATTTCGATAAACATACTTCATAACTTATATAAATAACATCAATTAATTTACTTAATTTCCTAAACAAGTTTATAACAAAAATAAAATGATGCATAAATTTTCCTTGAATGACTAGATATGTTATTGCATGATTCAAGCAAACAAACAACTATTATAAAGGGTCACTTAATGACAAATTGGGGAAACGTGATTTATTTTCAATACTTCCCTATTTTTGTGGATTTTTTTATTATTGATGTTTCTCCGCTATTGTTATTTTATTGATACTTCTAAGCTTTGGAGATTTTTTTTCTTTTTTTCTTATTGTTCAGCTTTTATCCCAATTTGTGCATCATAATCATACTATTTTCATTACATGACTTATTCTACAATGTACAATATTGTATATATTCACACTAACATTTATGCACAAATTAATTTACTACAAAATATAAAGAATAATAGAATAAAGAAAAAATTGTGATTTACATATGAAAAATTCATAATAAATAATTATGAGCATCATTATAGAAAAATTTTAGAGTACTTGGTTAGGTTCGTGATTCATATTTCTACTCCAAAGATTTTGATTTCTAAATAATACCTAATTATGAGCATGTAAAATAAGAAACTTTAAAGAAAACATCATAACAACTTGTAATTCACAGAATATGACAAAAAAAATACACCAGTTAAAAAGGTTATGTAGAATAAACATGTTGAATCTTACTAATGCAATTAATACAGTACAATATTGAATACGAGACAACAACTAAGAAAGTAAGGACTACATTAGATGCAGAAAATCTAAAGCAGAATAGAGTACAATAGATATAAGAAGAAAAAGAGTAAAAACTTAAAACTCTGATGGTCCCTCATCTAGTGATGGTGGTCAGAAAATGTCACTGAGACTGATCTTGAGCCAGTGCTCTATTAATTTTGCGTTCAAGCCTTGCAAAGTGCGTTGTTCAAGGGGGTAGGGGTAATGAGCTGTTGTTTCCCCCTCTCTATCAACCTCCTCTTCTTTTGCTCCTACTGTGGCTTGTGTTGGCCATCTCTTCACTATAAAAGATGTAAAACGAATGATTTGTGAAGGCAGGAATGCGGTCTGGTGCCTCGGGATAAGTGAGATTATATTTGACATCATGTAGGTACACGATCATGTGTACTAAAATTAGATTGTATTTTCTTTTGGATTTGGGATTCTTGATGATTGTATGGTTTTCAATGTGGCTAATCAAAAGATTCGCAATATTGAATTGTGTATGGGTCATACAAAAGTATGTAACAATAGAAAGAAGAGGTGTGATGTTGCCTCAGTTGCCAGCTTTGGGAATGACATTGTGTCTAAGCACGTGCTAGCTAATATGAGTATTGAACATAAGTCCACTGACTAAGATCATTCTAAAAAAATACTATTGATAAGTGCGGTCATTTGAGATATTATGGGTAGATAAACTAGTGTTTGAGATGTGAAGGTATTCATGTAAAAAAATATCAGAAATACAGATTTTCCTATCACAAACTCTAGACAAGAGGAGGGTACCATCAGAATTGACAATAAGATTGAAAAACAAATTCATAAAACAGTTCAAAGTGAAAAGCATAGCCGAAAGAAATCGGAAATTGAAGGGTTGTGCTAGCAAAGAGATCAAGTATGTGCTAGGAAGCTTGAACTTAATTTTTTTTTTTTTTCCTTAAAACAAATTTTAATGTTGAGGCTATGTTAAAATATCAATGGAGTTATACAGCATTGAGACATCCAATATAATAGATCACGATAATCAGCTCTAAGCATCATCTCCACAAAACACCTTTGAGGTTGAAGCCATTAGTTCCAACAAATAAAGATGCATAGAAGAAGTTCCTTGTCATATGATAAAATTAGCCACCTTTGAAGAGGCACTTAGATGACAAGGGAAGACTACAATGACAAACTATTCAAAGTAGAGTTATTCATTGGCTAGCAAAGTTAATGCAAAGCATCAAGTGTACATAGATCAATGACTAGAGTTCAAAGCAAGTCTCACCACAGTACATGAACTTTGTAATTGTTTTATTCCAATTATTCATATCTGTTTTAAATTAAAAGGTGATTGGATAAAGATGGCAGAATCTCCTCATGCACATATTTATTTTGGACAACCACGTCTCTTCAAATTCGAGTAAAATCCATAATTCAAGGCTTGGTTTAAAGATTCTTTAAAGGTTCCTCTGCATTACAAGGTGCTTTCCACAAATTAAGGGAGGTTGTAACAAACATAACCATGCAAGCTATCAAACACCGACCTCCTCCTCTCTCTCCTTTTCTTGGATTTTAATTGCAGTTAGTTATTTTCATGGTTATTTTAAATCTTTGTGCAATCTTTAAATATACTTTCGATAGATGAATGAAATTATCATTGGATTGATAATGTTGGAGATTCTCTCTCTTACTTGGGGTTGAAGTTGCCGATCAAAACCCTTATTGCTTAGATGAGGAATTTATCTACTTGCATCTATACTTCTTAAAGATAATTCTATTTCTCTCTCTCCCTTCTCTATAAAACACTTTCAAAACCGTAAATAGCACTAAGTTTCCCATCATAATAAAATCTAAAAAAAAGGCTCATTAATTCAGCACAAAACTATTACCTAAACTCATTATTCATCACCTCTACAAGCCTCCACTATCCTCCCTCCAATTATTAAACCTTAATACATCACCCCATCTCTCAGCCAATGATATCACATGCTAAACAGAAACATTACACCTAGCCCTAACTACACAAATAATTTCTACCACCCATACACCTCTCAACCTCTTCAAGAACTGTGTGAAACCTAGCCCAAACTAATCCACAACACTCCCAAATGCCATTCTACATTTTCCCAAAATAATTACATGGGATACATAATTAATCCATTACAAAACAACACCACCAAACAATTAAGGTGCTATTAAGGTACTGTCTACCATAAGTAAAAAACTTTTCATAGTCATGATTTCACTTTTCCTTTGCCGCTACTTGAAAGTTTGGATAGTGAAGTGATAGCTGTCAGTAGCTCTTATGGATCGGATCATCCACCTTGAAGTTTAGTAACACCAATGATCTCATTCTTAATAAGGATATTATATAGCACAAGAAGCGAAAACCATCTTTCATTTTAAATACTAATAGAAAAATAAATCCCAAAATAAAAAATACCAATTGAATGTAAAAATCAAAATGTTTTGCAGTAAGAATTAAAAGTCAAATAATAACAAAAGTCTCAAGATTGCCTAAATAAATGTCATGACAAGTCTATCCTTGTAGTAAGAGAATGCAAGAAGATGCATGAGCAAAGCCCAAAGGCCAATGAAATAGACAAAGAATGTCACCATGGAGGATGTTTAAGATGTGTTAATACTCAATGCAAATAATCTAATGGAGGCATGGATATTCAACTCAGATGCGTCATTCAATTCTTTATCTAATGAAGATTTATTAAAAAATCAAGGCTTTATGGCTCCAGCTTTGAATCATGCCTAACTTAGGTAGAGAAGGTCGTGGGGACCCAACTTGAATGATCTAAACAAGAGGATAAGAAGCCTAGAGAATGATGATTATGTCATCATTCATACAATATTAAGGGGTATGATATCACAACTAGTGGAATCTTTGATGAAGAAAATGATGAAGATGCATGATGAGTTCATGGGAGAATTCAATAGGATTCTTGCTCACTTTAAAGATGTGCATAGAGATATGATCTTGTGCAAGTATACATTGGCAATGACACTCGCATACAGTACTAGTGAGTTGAGGTGCATTGAAATGCCAAAGTCGAAGAGATTCATGGGTTCACGCAATGCTAAAAAATAAGGACAACATCATGTGGAGGATAGAGCAATACTTTGAGGAAATAAACAGGATGGGTAAGGAGGTGAAGATACACTTCACGGCCCTCTATCTCACAGACACTGCCATGCTTTGGTGAAAGAAAAGGCAAGGAAACATGGAGAAGGGAATATGCTCCATATCCATACTAAGGGACTTCAATAGAAAGCTAAAGAGGCAATTCTACCTTGAGAATGCTGAAAATGAGACTTGATAATGTAGCACATCAAAGGAGGAAAGGACCTGTCACTAAGTCCTAAATCAAAGCTTGAACTCGGGAGGACTTTTAGTAGATTATGTATGGATTTATTTCAACTATTGTATTTTGTAGTAATGGGCGTATTTAATCATATGTAAGTGTTGCATTAGAGTTATGGTTGAAAACATATGAATTCATATATTCAATTTCATAGGTGTGGATCTAGCATCTTGGCACTACCTTTCCACAGCCTCGACGCTACACTCTATAGGTTTTAGTATTTGGGGACCAAGAAGCTAAAACCTTAGCATTGAGATATAGCACCTCGACGCTAGACTATGGCGCCGCAGCGCTAGTTCGTGGCATAACGGCGCTATGAAATAACTATTTCAACTTTTTATTCAATTTTTGGTAGTTTTCTCCCCGGGGAACGCATCCCTTAGAGTATTGTACTTATTTAAACACCTAGTCTAACCTAATGAAAGATTTTTACCTTTTGTTTGTGAAATGAGAGTGAAAACTCTTGTGGTTGGAGCTTGGTAGTCGGTTTTCCGGGAGATTCGGTAATCTCTCGCTACCGTTCTACTTTGTTGAGTAGAACTTCTTTAAACTTCTTTCACTTCGATGAGTGGAAGATCCTTAGAGTATTTCCATCCACTTTGGTGAGTGGAAGATCAATGGACCCTCTCTTTCTACTCTCCGCAACCCACTCCAATTTTTGGTATCAGAATGTTCCTCATCATTTTTAGTATCAGAGCCCAAGGTTTGGAGGCGCGGAAAAAGTACTCATAGATAATTCATATCAAATCCAAGCAAGATTAGTTATGTACTTAGAATTTTATATAATTTTCTTTACAAAATTAGTGATTTCACTTGGAAACGCATACCAAGTATATGTGATAGGCAATTCTATGAATATTTGTGATACTACCAACTAATTATCTCCACTTATAAAGCCTAATCTTTCCTTATTTAACCTCACCACAAGCCATCATACTTGAGTGATAACTTAAAGGAAGAGTTCATTAATTAGCCTAGCCTAGATACTAACCTTACATAAAAAAAAAATTAAAATCATATCCTTAAAGATGTTATGATTAATTTTTTTTTAAGTTTGCTTAATATTTTATAATATACACAAGTCACTTTGTGTTTATTGAAGGCTAGTATATTTCAAAATTTTGTGCATCTCCTTTATGTTAATTTTAGTTCACGCATCACATATTTTAAAGTTTTCATTTGAAGTGTCATGCTTGCATTTTATTTAAATCATGCTACCTAATCTGTTAGTTTGGACTAATTAGAGGACTTAACTAGAAGAGTATATGAGATTTTCACAAGAAATGAAGAGAAATTCACTATGGTAGAAAACCTACTCATGAATCTCACCGCACAAATTTAAACCTTGAGTACTAAACTTCAAACCCCGCCAACTATACCACGTCCAAATGACTTAGAATCCATAAAAGGGGAAAACATTGAACTTTGTAAAGATGAGTATCCTTCTAGAAGGTCAAATCTAAGGAACACCCTTAAACAAGATCATCTTAAGATTCATGAAATATCACAAAAACTTACAAAACAAGTTAAGATAGAAGCCCCAACATATGACGATGTTCCTGACCCCAACAAATTTTTAGAACAATTAACCCAAAAGGACGACTTCTTTGATTAGTATCATATAAATGATTTTCAACAGATAATATTTATTAAATGAAACTAGTAGGTCATGCGAAAATTTATTGGAATAACATTTTAGCTAAAGAAAGAGATATAACAAAAATCTCATGACATGGGTAGAAATGAAAGAAATATTAAGGACTAAATACTGTCCTAGAAATCACCATAAAAGACTCCACAAAAAATTGACTACTTTTAACTAAGGGATTATATCAATAGTGAAATATATGAACACATTTGAGGATTTAATAGTTAGAACTCAATGCACTGATCAAGAGTGGCAAATAGCTAATAAATTTATCATTGATTTAAGAGGAGATATTAGGAATGTCGTAGAGCTTCATAACCGCCAAACCTTAGAGAACACCTTTCACTGTGCTTTACTCTTAGAAAAGCATAAGAAAACTACATCCACATCCAAGATAAAAGCTCAAATAACTTCTAAATATCCGCTTATATCTCAATCTCAAAAGCCTATCGTTAAACATATCCATCCACATCAAACAACCCTTCTAAAAGGAACCCCAATAAAACAACTACTTCTAAAAATGCAAAAAAGATAGTTTGTTTTAAATGTCATAAAAAGGATCATATGCAAAATCAATGTGAAGCAAAAATCATGTTTCTAGATGAATTGGAGGATTTTAGAAGTGAATATCATCAGATAAGGATTAGACCAGGAGATGAATTAAAAACAGCATTCAAAACTCCTTATGGTCATTATAAATAGTTAATTATGTCGTTTGATCTTTCAAATGATCCTAGTACATTCACGAAACTATCCATAAATTTCACATTAAGTTTACTTGGAATGCCTCATGAATATATATATAGTGTATTTGTCATTGTAGATAAATTTTCTAAGATGACATATTTCATACCCTATTCAAAATCAAATGATGCATCTCATATAGCAAGATTATTCGTTAGAGAAATTGTCAAGTTGCACGGAGTACCGTCTACTATAATCTCCAATAGAAACGTTAAATTTATATCCAATTTTGAAAAATCTTATGAAAACTAATGAGAAGATAATTAAAATTCTCCTCTACATTTCATCCTCAAATAGATTGACAGATGAAACTAGTCAATAGGACATTAGGAAATGCACAAAGGTGTTTAGTTAAAAAAAATTAGGAAACTGGGACTTAACATTACCTACATCTGAATTTGCATACAATAGTTCTATTTTTAGAATAACTCATAAATCACCTTTCGAGATAGTCTATGGATACAACCCTAAAATGCCTATTGATCTAGTTATTACACCTACTCATGTATTTTCTGATTCAACATATATATTTGCATGTGATTTTCATAGCCTTCATGAAGGCATAAAGAAATAATTGAAATTACAAAATACTAAGTATGTTGAACAAAAGAATAAAGATAAAAATTTTAAGGAATATGAAGTAGGTGATTATGTATTGGTGTGTATTCATCTTGAGAGACTTTGTTTCACCAAATATAAAAAATTACAAGTTAGAGCATGTGGGGCATTCAAAATTATTAAAAACTTAGTACTAATGCTTATGCTATTGAGTTGTCCCCTCACATGTTTATTAGCCATATTTCCAATGTGGAAGATCTAATATCTTTTAAAGGAGTTACCCAACTTTTGAATTTGCAAGATGATACTTTTGCAGGAGAAGAGAAATTATTTGCAGGTACCTATCCAACCAAAATTCTTTGAGGTGGAAAACATCATTACAGCTGAAGCACCCATAGGTGATAGTATCAATCAAAGATTCTTAATAAGGTGTAAAGACAAGCCACAAAGTCCAGATACATGGATGACTTTGGAAGAACTACAGAGCTTCACCCCTGAACTTTTTTAAGACCTTTAGAATCCTAGCTCTTCGAAGAAGAGTTCTTGAGACCCGAGGGAATTGATATAGCACATCAAAACAGAAAAGGACTTGTCACTAGATCCAAACCAAAGCTTGAACTCAAAAGGAATTTTAGTAGACTTTATGTATAGATTCATGTTCATGTGTTATATTTTATAATAATGGGTGTATTTAATCATGTATAAGTGTTGTATTAGAGGTGTGGTTAAAAACATACAAGTTCATATATTCAATTTCATAGGTGTGGGTCTAGCGCCTTGACACAACACTCTGTAGATTTTAGTGTTTGGGGACAAAGAAGCTGGGGCATTGCGACTGGGATATGACACCTCAACGCTGGACTATAGCACAGCGATGCTAGTTTGTGGTGCCACGGTGCTGCAAAACGACCAGTCTGACTTTTTGTTCAATTTTTTCTGGTTTTCTCCCCAAGGGATGCATCCTTTGGAGTATTGTACTTATTTAAAGGACTTTTGACTTTTGTATGTGAAATAAGAGTGAAAACTCTTGTGGTTGGAGCTTAGTGGCCGGCCGTCCAAGAGATTCAATGATCTCTCACTACCATTCTTTTTTCGTAAGTAGAACTTCTTCAAACTTCTAGTTCGGTGAGTGAAAGATCCTTTAAGTATCCTTCCACTTTTGTGAATGGAAGATTAGTGGAGCCTCTCTTTCTCCACATACACTGTGACATCCTACTCTCCGCAACTCGCTTCTCCAATTTTTGGTATCAAAGCATGATCGTTCCTCATCACTTGAGCCCACTTGTAGAGACAAAACTAGTTAAGGACTATCTTCGACTACATCAAGGACTTCACAAGCCTAGTTTTGGAGATCCCCAACATGTCAGACAGATATTCTCTCTTCAACTTTATGGATGGACTCCAACTTTAGATGAAGTTAGAGTTAAGGTGACAAGGAGTACAAGATCTTTCCACCACCATAGTAGTGGCAAAAAGCTTAGTTGATTACTGTGGGATCCAAAAATTCGCCACCGACCTCTTCGATGAAAAGAGTGTTTAAGTGTCATTATAATTTTCAGAAGGCAGATGAATAGTAGATAAGACAATACCCAGAGATTTCGCCCTCATTTTGTGAGGACTTTAGATCTGGTTTCAAGTTTCCTAAAGCAAAACACCTATAATTAATTACTCTCAATCAAGAGAGAGACTTTCGATTAGCTTGAATCGTTAAATAACAGTATATAATAAAGTGGAGTTTAGGATTTATAAGATTTATTATTTTAATTTAAAATTTTGTTTGGGGAACACGACGTCAATCTAGATCACATGGTTCATTCATCCCGGGTTGTCAACTAGTCGAGGAGGTAGTCACCCAACCCGAGAAGGATTCAACAACACACGTTACGCCGTGTCTCAGAAAGCAGGGTGGGCAAGATAAATATAAGTAAACATTCTGGATATTTTGCCCAACCAAATGATTCTATAATTCACTTTCAAAGAAGAAACATCTGAGAAATGCAGTAGACCATAATTTAGTGGTGTCATTTTGTGGCAAGTTACCCGATCAGAGGGCTCTGGTCGTAACAACCATTTATGTGGTGTCATTTTGTGGTAAAACTAAGGGACTTCGCCACCTTACTAAAAGATTATTTGAGTGTGAAAATAGTTATGCATTTGATTTGATATTGGCTCTTTGTGAGCAAAAGTCTTCTTAATTTGTCACTCCCAAACAAACAGTTGCAGAGGAGTGGATGATTTTAAGTTAAATTTAAATAATTAATTTCATTTAATTTATATTTTTTATTTAAATATTTGATCATTGTATAATTGATTTACATTTAAATCTGTGATCATTGATCATTTAAACCGTAATAATGATAATCTTTTGAATGTAATAGACTTTGTCAACTCTGTCTTCTTTCTTGCAGAGGATTGGGTCTAAATTCATTGCTCTCATATTTATAATCTTCTAAACCTTGTCAACTCTAACTTGAGCGTAAAGGATCGGGTTTGAGACTTTTCTCTTGTGAGTTTGAACTTGAGAAGTGTCAATAGATTTATCATTATTTTCGATAAAAATTACTCGATTTTATTAAATGAAAGTTCTTATAATATCATAATCGAATTTTTAAGTTTTGTTAACCCGAACCCGGTCCTAAGACCAAATCGAAAAGTGTAGATATCTGTTCATTTATTTATTTTTATATGACTTGCATATTTTCCTAAGTGTTTGACTTAGTGAATACTTCAACATACATACAAGTATCTGTTTTTTTAAAATATTATATGAATATTTAGATGTTTAAGTTGAAGTAATTATGTTTGGCATGAAAGATGTGTCAAATTGCAAGTACATGTTTTGATATAGATTTTTGGGTTTTAACCTGCACATCTAAGACCCAAACCAAGTATAGTATAGTTTTCGCTTAACATATGACTGCATATCTTTTAGACTTGATCTAATAAATCTTCAATATACATACGTATTTGTTTTTAAAATATTGTATTTAAACATTTAGAAGATAGATGTCATTTGTATGTATCATATCTAGGTTTTAATACCTATAAGGGATCATGAATCAAGTGTATATATGTTTTATGAAACATAACAACTTTAATTCACATAAGTATTTGTTATGAATCAAGCGAGGATCGATTCTTGCAAATATGATAGTTCAATATTCTCAAGTATTTGTTGCAAACCAAATGAACATTTATTTTAAATGATCAAGTATATATCTATTTTGGAATGTACATAAAATATTTGTTTGCAAATCAAGTATCTATTCTTCACGATATGAACCTAATCCTTTCTAAGTTTGGCATGAATCAAGAGTATCTATTCTTGTGAAACATACTTTTGATCTTTTTAAATACTAGCTAAGCATCAAGTGTAGTATCGTTCCTATCTAAAATTCCCTTAAGATTTTGAGAATTGTCATAGATCAAGTATGAATTTAAATGATAGGACGTTATGTCATAAAGCATATGTAGGCTTATTTTGTTCAAATGTTCACACATAAGATCGAATGTTTGTGATTTTTCCTATAATATATGTCATATAGAAATCAAGAGAGATAGGATGTTATGATTCACATATGAAATATAACCACACCTAAACCTTTTATGCATATTAGAATTTGAGGATATAAGGGTTAATTCAATTAAGAATTTTCATATGGACTTAGGCCCGACGGGCTTTTAAATTGGAAAGAAATTGAGGCTTAGAGATTTCATGAAAGGAATCTTTTGTAAGCCCATTCAAAAACATGGGTCATATGGACTTTTTATGGATTTGGGCTTTCATGAGCCATATATGAACATGGGCTTTTATGAGCCCATATATGATCTTGATTTTTTTTTATGAGCGCATTTATGAATTTGAGCTTTTATAAGCCCTTTTATCTTTTTTAGAGAAAGAGAGCATAAAACTTTTAAATGGGCCAAACATGAAAGAAAGAGATCATGGCATTATGATCCTCTTTTTTTTATTTCATATCACTTCATTATTATTATTTTTTTATTCTATTTTTTATTTTATTTATCATGCATTTTCTTTCTTTCTCTTTATTCCTTTTTTTTTTTGTCATGACATGAAGCCATAAAGAGGAAGGAAAGACTTTCTTTATCGTCTTTTTTTTTATTACCCATTTATGAGTGAGTAAATGAGAAAGGTATTAAACCATTTTTTTTATTTATTACTTTCTCGTTTTTTTTTAAAAAAAAAAGAAAAAGTCACATGACATTAATAAGGGAGTATAAATCTCATTATATATTTTGTCATACATGACATTAAATAATTTTAACTTTATACAAAGGGGTTTGGGTGATATTTTACCTAGGAAGAGAGCTTAAGAGCAAGCTATTGCACATTACAAATATGAGAGCATTCTCCTCCTCATGGAGATTTACTCTCCCACTTCCTTCATATTCTTCTCACGGGAAATATATTGCAAGTCAAAAGTTTCTTAAGGGAGCTCACTAATCTTTCAAGAGAGTTACTACATTTGAAGTTACTTTCAAATCATCTTATATTAACAGGTAAGTAATATTCACTTCAATGTTCTAGATTTGAATTTCACTACTTACTTTAATGTTTTAATTTAGCCCAAAAATATTGCAAGGTAAAAGAGAAAAGATTCTCATAAGATAAGGGGATTTAGATCGATTCCAGCTTCATGTATTTGCTGATTTTAATTTGATGTCATAAGTAATTGCTATATATCATCAAAGTTCAAGTAATAACCATATCAAGATCTCTAATCCATTCATGTGGCATGTAAGGAAGGGCATCATCACAATATAAATAAATAGAGCATGCTTGTATAAAGATCAAGCATTCATGATGTTTAAGCTTGAAATTGTAAACCTAATTGAGCAATTACTCCACATGATAATGATAATCAAGTAAAAATCAAGTTAGGCATAAACTGAATAAGCCTAAAATTAGCATTCATCATCACGATATATCCTTATGATTTATGAACAAGAAAAAAGACATATCTACACAACTTTCATTATTTCTTTTTTTTTTTAATAAAAATTTTGGCAACCTCTCGACATCATCCCCGCATGTAGGGGATTGCTTCAGGAGACTAGGTCTTCCCACCACGCAAGAAAGATATACGTGTAAAGACAATCAAATTTTTATTTGACTACCACGCCAAGAAAAGCGTGCATGGGTTTGCATAATATAGCATTAAAATAGTTTTTCTGCCATGTTGGAACAACGTGAGCAGGTACTTATAACAAATTTTTCCGCGATTTAAATGGAGCGATTTTATCATAAAATAATTTTCCTGCCACGTTGGAACAATGTGAACAGGTACTTATAATAATTTTTTCCACCGCATTTGAACAATATGAACGGGTACTTATCACAAATAATTTTTCTACCACATTGGAACAATGTGAACAGATACTTATAACAAATTTTTCCGCCGCATTGGAACAATATGAACGGGTACTTATCACAAAGCATATTTAGAAACTTCATTTGCATATGTATAGAATTAAATGCTAGTTAAACTTCTTTGCAATGACACGATTTTCATCACTATTTCAATTGCATTTTATTTTTGAAAAATTCAAGTAGCAAGCTATAACATGAATATTCAATCATATGTAGACATCTTTCAATCATCTTATAAAAAAGAAAGATGTCTCTTCTTGAGGCCACAAGTGATACAACCATTAAAAGGAAAGAAGTGTGCATATACTTCATCATTTTTTTTTAGTAACAAATAATCATGAAGTTTTGCATATTCTGTCTCCATTTCTAAATACTTCATGATAATTGTTTGCAAGTAGTGTTTGATTTGCATAGAACAAAACAATTAACTTCATTAAATGAATATAAATCTGAAAATTTTATCATCTTTGCTTGGATGATAACAAGAAAGAAAGGAACAATAGCGCTATTAAGAAAGTCAACCACTCTGCCCTTCATTCCCTCTCTTTTACAATGATAGCCAAGTAAAATTTAAGCTCCATGAAGCAAATAGTTCTAAAGGGGGCTTTAGATTCAAGAGAGCATGTCATATTTTATGTCCACACCACTTTATAGGAATCTAGTCATTGTTTGTGAGTACACTGCAGACAAACATTATGCAAAATGCAACTTTAATAAAGTTAAACAGTAGAAATGGAGGCTTTAAATTGGCATAAAGTCAAACTTCAGATTGCATTTCAAAGGGGCTTAATTTGGGATTACAAGAAGAGAGCTAAACAAGCACATTGTTAGCAAAGCTAGTCATTTCCTTCTTCATCTCTTTTTTTTTTGACATAATACTTATATAAACAATCCCATCAAATTTGCTAAATCCAGAAACAAAAATCTGAATTTTTGTCTTAAATAAGATAATCAACTTCAAGCTTTGCAAATAATAGAAACAAGGAAAATAAGTAAAGCAAGAGCAAGATAACTCCCATGAAAGATCATAACCCTTTTCTCATTTGTTTAGTGACTCAAATAAATACACCATAAGCATGCTTGATGACAAGGGCAAAGCAATCAATCCAAATTTAATATTATGCCAACTAAGGAATTTTAGATTTTTGGTAAGAAAACACTTGCATACCTATGAAACTTGGCTAAATACTCGTTTGTATAATCATAGATAACCAAATGGTAGGAAAAGATAATGACAAGATAAGGCAAGCAATGATGCTAAACTCCTCACCACATATTTGAAACTTTCAATTTTAACCAAATGACTATTTGCATGATAACTTTCAACACAAGTTGAATTATAGATAACAAAACAAATCCCTTCCAAAGACATCTGCCTTTAACGTATATAAGAGGAAGAAGAATTTGCATTTAAGAAAGAAAACTTTGCATTTGGATTCAAGTTTCAATATATGAAGTATACAGTCACTCCAAATCCAATAAAGTATATGTCTAAATTCAAATTTAAAGAGAGACTTGCATATTAATAAGACCCAAATGAAAGCTAAGTCCAATATAAATAAGTATGAACAAGTGATGCAAGAGAGAGAGTAGGAAATCATGTTAAGCTCAACTCTCACAGAAATCTGAAAATTTTACTTCAACTAGATAGTCATTCATAAGATCAAATAACTTTAATCCACCAAAGGTAAACAACCATACTACATTCAATATGCATTATTCTGAAATTTTCGAAATTAATTAGATGGTCACTTGCATGGTAATGAAATGTCAAATGATAGAGAAACTGAACAAACTCATATGGAGATTGAACATGTTGACCTCCACATATGGTTCATAAGACAAATGAACCATGAAAGTTAAAATAAATAATTATCGAGAGGAACATCGCATGAATCGGGTTTAAAAACCCCCTAATTGCGATCGGATTCGATCAAATTCGCTTCGATTTAAAAATTCGGCTTCGTAATGCACATAAACTATTAAAATTAATTAAATGAAAAATATCGGATCAATTAATAACCGATTAATTAATTAAAATCAAATTTTTATGAAATTACACACATATCGAGGTGAGCGACATCCATCGAGCTCCGATAAATTGATCGCACCGTCGCCAAAGCGTAGAAATCAACGACGCCTTCGCGACGCAAAGTGCAGCTGTCAATCGATTCAAGCACGACGTCGCGCAATTTAAGCCCAACCTCACTCCGATCGTCGCCGACGTGGTCCAAATGACCTTCAATCGCGAAATCAATCGTGTCGTTGCGTTCGGCACAACAGAAATACCTAAAATCGACACCCATATTGCTAGGGTTTGTCGCACAAAGTAATTTCGTAATATTTGATGTGAAATTGTTAATTGTACTGCTTAATTAATAATGCTAACTGCTTAAATCCTCTAACCCTTATCCTAATCACACCGCCCAAGCCTACCAATTTGATTGGCCTCCCATTTATTTCCTATTGGCTGCCGTTTAGGCAGCCAATCGAAATGAGCGCTAGCCCTAAATCCCTAACCGAGCGCGACTCCCTCATTCATGCCATTCACGCCCAATCTCTCCTTCCTCTATCGTTCCCAAGCTCTTCCTCTCTCGTTCTCGTGCGATCTCCTCTCTTCCGTCTGTCTCGATCAGCGCAAGGAGCTCCAAGCCGAGCCTCAACGTCGCTCATCCGTCTCTTGTGAGCCCTAGCCGAGCCCAAGTATAGGGTGACCGAACCTTAGTTCGACCGAACCCCTTCTTCCCTTCTTCTTTTTCAAATCAACGCCTTCATATCATCTCTATCTAACCCTAAGCATGTTTTATACATTTGGTTTCATTTGGAGAGTGTGATTTGCCGAATCTCCACTTTTTCATGCTTAAAATAATATTGGAGTTTCTATTCAAAGATTTGGGATGATGTATGGCCCAGATCACATGTTAATTTTTATTACCTACAGATTTTTATGCTTCCATTTTACTTGAAATGATTTTCCATGAATGAAATTACATTTGTTAAGCCTCTTTCATATGCTAGGATGAAATCTGAAATCTGAAATTTGAAATGGGGTTTGAAGTGTTGTGTGGCTCAAATCCTAAATTATATAGAAGTTCCCATTCCTTTTATGCTTCAGTTTTACTGTTTGGGCGGAATAATACTTGCTAATCCTCTTTTACATGTTCAAAAATGAAGTTAGAAATGTGAAAATAAGATTTGAAGTGTTGAATTCTACACATCTTTTATGTCAAATGGATCTCTCCTTTCCTTATAGCAAGTGAAGTAATGAAGTCCTAATCTCCTAAGAAACAAGCATTATGACATGATACGTTTGTCAAATTGTTATGAAGAGATTCATTTGAGCAAGTTGAGCAAGTTGTTGAAATCTTCATCTCCTAAGCAAAATTGAAATAATGTGGAATGCACATGAAGTTGGTTTAGTAAAATTTTCTTACATATATGTATGTCATACCTTGAGTTGCTCTTTCATGGAAATATCTAGATTAAAAGGGGGGAATATTATACAAGGAGATGTTTTAAATCCTTATACATATTCATTCATTGCATATGTTCCCTTTGGATTGCTAAGTAAAGAGAATGAAATACACAAAAATTGTTGTTTACCTAAGCCTTCATTTCTTCATCTTTAACTCTTTCTAACATCTGGCAATCTACTACCATGCAAATAGCAATCTATCTAAATCTGAATCTGAAATTTCAGAAACTTATTTGACATGATTATGTGCAACAAAAGAGGAAGGAAATAGTCATGACCTTGTTTCGTTCTATTGTTTAGTGATGAATTGTTTTGCAAATAGCTGTTTATTTAAACGAAAAATCCTTAAATTGAATAAGTATGAATTCAATTTTACCTTATGTGCATTGAATCCTATTCAATTATCATGTTGAGGCAAAGAGCATATAAGGTATGCATGTGTTTGCTTAACCTTATTCTTACTTCCCTCACTAATTGCCATCAAATATCAAGTTCCTCTCTATGTTAGTATGAATCTAGAGAGATGTTTGTGACTAACTTTGTTATTAAGTTGAAGTAAAGAAAGAGACATTTTGGTTTGACATTGGTTCAAAACCTCTACATATATTTGAATCTCTTGCTCTTTATAACTCATGTAACCATCTTCTTACTCCTTATGATATGACTTTGAGATATCATTCTAATTTCTATGTATCAAGGTGGATGCTTCTCATTGTTAAGGATGAATGAAAGTTACATGAAGATTGAAAACTTCTATTTTAATTACAATGCATGCTTATAATTTGACATATAATTGTTATCTCACTTGTTGAATTGGAGAGAGACACTTCACCTAGCATGCTCAAAAAAAAAATTCATGTAATGACATTCATATATGATTAAAAGTTTAGGTGATGGCTTATTATATGTGATGCTTCAAATGCAATATCATATGTCATGCACATATAAATGCAAGTTAGAAAATATGTTTTGTTATAAGTACTCATTCACATTGTTCCAATACGGCGAGGTGATAGTACTGCGTTGTTCCGCGCGAAATCTGTTGTGATAAGACATCGCTCATTGTTCCAATACGGCAAAACTGTGATAGTTTCACGTTGTTCCAACGCGTGCGGAAATCTATAAGAACCGTCACATTGTTCCAATGCGGCGGGGAAACTTGTGATAAGTATCTTTTCACGTTGTTCCAACGTGTCAGGGAAACCTGTTGATATAAGTACTTGTATGCATTGTTCCAATGCTACAAGAAAATGTTATTGCGATGTTAACATATGCACCCCTTTCTTGGCGTGGTCGGCAAATAAATTTTTGGTCGCGGTGTCTCACGACACCTACCAGAGGCTGCTGAAAATTTTGATAAAAAAAAAAGGATACGCAAAAGCTTAAGTTATTATTTGAATTTTCATACCATGTGTATGTGCATTTATGCTTAGCTTAATATCATGCAAACTATCCTACCATGTGGCAATTATAATATGTTTATCAATGTTAGTCTAATTATCATTTGAATTTTCATATTATAAGGAAAATACTTACTTAAAATTCAAATCTTTTTTGTCTAAATGGTGATTATACTATATGAATGAGTTATTTGAAAATAAAACACCGTATGTGCCATGTAACTTAAATATTATCTTATTACTAAGCATGTGTTTATGACATAATTGTCTCCTCTTTACCTAAGTCATGAAATAAGATTGAGATAAAAAATCAGCATGGATAATTTCTTAGTCAAGTATAAATTTTTGGATTTGTGATCGTGAGTTTAGTATGGATATGTATCCTATCTCACTTGTTCATTTTGCAATAATCCTTACATGCTTATGAATAGTTGAAAATAGAAAAGGTGTATCTTATTGTTGCATGATCTAAATCTTATTTTATTATCAAATGTTCATTCATATACTGAGGAAGGAAATATCTAAAGCATTAAATTAGACATAACTTACAAGTCAATGTGATATGAATTGAACCCTTCCTTTGAAAGTTGGGTGAACTCACTTAAAAGACTTAGGCTTGCAATATATCTTCTGAAAAAAAGGGGAAGAGATAGGAGAGTAAAGTTGTTATGAGAGAAGGATTCTCTCTTATTTATAATGATTAGCTCCTTAGCATGAAGTCAAAAAAAAAAAAAAAGAGATGGGACTTGTGTCATCCCATTAATTTCTTTTTTTTATATTTATTTTATATACCATTAAGAGGGAGACCTTTACTCTCTTTTGACATTTATTCTTAAAGCCTTATGATATAAACATAGATTTAAAGGAAAACTTTTGCTTCCCCTTGTCATTTTCTCTTAAAGCCCCATGACATAAACATAGATTTAAGGAAAAACCTTTACTCCCTTTATCATTTTCTCTTAAAGCCTCATGACATGAGCATGAATCTAAGAGGAGATCTTAACTCTTTTGTCATTTTTCTCTTAAAGCCCTATGACATAAACATAGATTTAAGGAAAAACCTTTACTCCCTTTATTATTTTCTCTTAAAGCCTCATGACATGAGCATGGATTTAATGGGAGATCTTAACTCTTTTACCATTTTTCTCTTAATGCTTCATGACATGAATATAGATTTAAGGGAAAACCTTTACTTCCTTTTGTCATTTCCTTCTTAATATCTCATGATATGAGCATGAATCTAAGGAGAGATCTTAACTCTTTTGCCATTTTTCTCTTAATGCTTCATGACATGAACATGGATTTAAGGGGAGATCCTTACTCCTTTTGTCATTTCCTCTTCTCTCATTTATGAGTGTACGTTATGATAAAAAGAGAAACATGGATCATCCTAAATAGGATTGGATCATAATATCATGGCTATCTTTTAAAACAATTTTTTTTTTTACCTAGACCTCTAAAAAAGCAAGTGGCCCATTTAGAATTGGTGAACTTTCTCTTTATAAAAAAAAGGTCATTAGGCTTAATCTTGTAAATAGGCTTATGCAAAAGTCATGAAGTGCAAATGGGCTTTTAAAATGCCATTTTGAAGAGATGTTTAATGCAATTTCAGCCCCCTTTTAGCTTGCTGATTGGTAATATTAAAATGGCATTTTACCTAATAAATGTTTATGCTACACCCATTAATAAGTGTCAAATATCTTGTATGAATAGCTTTATACTTGAGTCAATGGACTTTGAAAATGCATTTTGAAAAGATGTTTAATGCAATTTTAAACCCCTTTTAGCTTGTTGATTGGTAATATTAAAAGACATTTTACCTAATGAATGTTCATGCTACACCCATAAATAAGTGTCAAACTTATATCTTACATGAATGACTTTATACTTGAGTTAATGGGCTTTTAAAATGTCATTTTAAAAAGATGTTTAATGCAATTTTAAACCCCTTTTAGCTTGCTGATTGGTAATATTAAAATGGCATTTTACCTAATGAATGTTTATGTTACACCCATAAATAAGTGTCAAACGTATATCATGCATGAATGGCTTTATACTTGAGTTAATGGGCTTTTAAAATGTCATTTTGAATATACCTTTTTAGTTTGCTAATTGGTAATATTAAAGTGGCATTTTACCTCATAAATGTTCATATTACATCCATAAGCAAGGGTTAAATTTATATCTTGCATTAATATGAAAATAGAACATGATCCTCCAAAATTACTTGTTTTATATGAAACCTAAATTCTAGTTGCTTTTTATGTAAAAGAATGAGAGAATGAAAGATGGAATGTAAGTGGGTAGCTTTATTAACATTAGTATCATTCTTTCCTTTCTATGAATATATGAAGGGTGTCATTAAACATAAAGCTCTTTTTCAAATTCGAAGAGGCATCAAATGGAAACTCATATGCATGCTTACATTTGAATCGATCTTTATCCATCCAAATTCTAATACGCATAATGGGGTTTAGTTGGGACGTGCAAACTTATACGGGATTTGTAACCTTTCCTTAAATTTCTCTTAAGATAGATATCGCACTCGATGCTTAACGAATGCTTTAAAAGGTTAAAGGTATATCCTATAAAGATATACACATTTGATTCATGATGAGGCGAGAAGGGTTTAAATTCATATCATTAAATAACAAATGTTCACTTGATGTAAAAGTAGATGTTTTGCCTCTTTCGAACAAATGCAAGCTTGACCATCTAGAACAAATACTTGTTTGGTTTTCCCCAGTTTGATCTTAGGACCGGGTCCAGGTTAACAAAACTCAAAAATATCATACCAAAATCAAAATTTGCAATTTGATATCTACACTTCAACTTAGACATGTTAATGTCCATACAATATTTTATAAAAGAACAGATACTCGTATGTGTGTTGAAGTGTTCAGACATCTAGGATCATATGCAAGTTAGATAAAAAAATGAACAGATACTACACTTCCCAGTTTGGTCTTAGGACCGGGTTCGGGTTAACAAAACCTAAAAATTCATATCAAAACTCATGCTTGCACGATACATGTCAAACTCGACTACTTCAACTTAGATATCTTAATGTAACATTTTAAAATAAGATACCTATGTTGAAGTATTCATTAGATTAAATATCTGAAAGATGTGCAAGTTATGTGCAAAATGAAAGAACGGCTACCCCAGGTTTGGTCTTGGGGCCGTTAAGTTAACAAAACCTAAAAAAATTTATTAAAAATTTTAATTTAATAATACACAAGCTAATCTTATCGTATAATTATAAAATATGAATCTACATATAGCTTCAAGCCCTCAAAGGAAAAGTCTCAAACCGTCACATATTTGGTAGAATTGATAAGGTTTGAAAGATTATACTTCGGGAGAATGAATTTAGATCCATCCTCGTAAAAACGGTAATAAGCGATTAATATAGTCATATGATCGAAGTGCGATTACTATTAAAATTCAAATAATCAATGATCATATATTCAAATCTAAATCAATCATAAAATAATCAAAATTCAAATAAAATAATAAAATATAAATGAAATTAAATTAATTATTTAAATTAAAACTTAAAATCAATCCACCCCTCCACAACTGTTTGTCTGGAAGTGACAAATTAAAAAATATTTTGCTCACAAAGAGCGAATTTAAAATCAAATGCATAACAATCTTCACATTCAAATAATCTGTCAGGGCGTGACCATGTCTTCTTGCTGATTTTATCGCGAAATGATCTACATAAATGGCGGTTATGACACGACTCCGGCCGGTGGTTATACGATATGGCACCAAATTACAATCACAGTCGGCCGTGTGTTCTCCAAGATTGCTCTTTGGTGTGAAATATAAAATACATTTGGGGCAAAAGCGCATGTTAATAAGGTTGACTTATATTTGTCCCGACAAACTCCACCCCTGACATCTTGGGCACGTAATTGTGTTCAGCGATCCTTGGTTGGATCGACTCCTATCCTTGAATGGGGGCCGTGACAGATAATGAAACCATGGGATCTAGACGTCATCGTTCCCCAACAAAATTTTTAAATTAAAATAATAAAAAACTTCACTCACCGTTATTATATACTCAAGTATTTAACCATTCATCACTCAACCTTCATCGAAAGTTGCTCTCCTCAATATCGGTATTACTATCCATGCGTGCCATTATGTGAAACTTACTAGATCTAAAAAATTTAACCATAAATTCTAAACTTCACTCACTGTTATTTATATTTTTTATTTTATGCAGACAGTAAAGTTTCATATTGTATGAGCCTCAGAAATTTATGCATGGTGAAATTTTCTGCTTTTGCTTTGAAGATGAAGTTGAACCTTCTAGTATATAGAAAGTGGAGGAGCTCAGTGACTGCTACACACCAATGAAGGCGAGATCTAGAGATCACCATCTTAAACAATACTGTAATTGTTGTGGGTGTTCGAGTGCTACTGCAATTGGAAGAGGTAAAACCTATCCGTAATCAAGGACATAAGAGGATAGGAGGCAAGCATGGATAATGTATTGGCCATGGAAGAAGTGTGCAACAGTAACAACAATTTTCTTCTTGTCCTAATTCTCATCTTCTTCAATAATAACATCCATCTTCAGTCTGAATCCTTACATGGTAACCATTTCCTTTGTGTATTAAGAATAATTTATATATATGACGTTCTTGAAGCTTATGGAATTTTTAGATCTATCTGCGGTCATCAAAAATAGAAACTACACCTAACCATACATTTTGGTGTTGCTGTGTTTGCTATCTTGTTGCAATTATTTCCTCATTTGCAAATTATTTAGTAGACGGTTTCTACTTTCCTAAAAACTTTCTCCTTTAAAAAAGGATATAAACTTTAAAAATTTTGAGCGAGCTCAAATTTGATATGGGCCACTTTTCTTTTTAAAGTTGATATACATTGTCTCTCCGACCAAAAGAGAAAGGGCTACAGGAAGATGTGCACAATAGAAAAATGGAAGATGCGCACCTGCAAGACTTGCCAGAAAGAAATTCCACTGGAGCTCCAAATAAGTCCCCGACGACTTTAACAAAACCAGATATCAATGAAGTAATTATATTTCCCATGTAAGTAATCTCAAGTTTAACCCATGTACTTCATACTGTAGAAGATAGCCTTTGGTGTGTCGATTCGTCAGGCCTGCAATGATTAACAACTGCAAATATTGTTAACATTTCAATTGCAAAATCACGGAATTAGATACAACTTCAACAAGAAACACGTTTCAATGATGAAAAGATTAATTTGATGAGAAATTTGATAACCCGAAAATCCATCTTTTCTTTCTCGTTTTCCCACAAATTTTCATATATTAAGCAAAGGTTATGCCAAGCTTGGATTCTAAATATGAAAAGTTAAAGCAAATCCTGGAAGAGAAACATACCCAAAATATGTCATTTTTCAGAGAGAGAAAAAAGGATTTCAATCACGCAAGGAAATAGGATCTCTCACTCTATGGATAGCTTCTAAGCAAGCATGGTAAGAGAAATTGAAAAGTCTGGCATTCCCGGCCCAGCAAGTGAAACCGGTGGTTTGTTGGTCACGACCGGCTAACGCTAAAGTGAAATTCAAGAGCGTTTCCGCGGGATTCTTAGGGAAGCCCGGAAATCAAAAGAAAAATGAGCAGCGCTCGCCCGCTAGCTTACTAGCTCCGGTAGTCAGGCTCTTCGATAGATGGTGATGGCATTCCATTTGCAATTCTGACCTTCAGAAAGGGCGCTCGAGCAACGAGGCATCTCCTACTCCTAGTCATTCAATCGCCTTCTAGTCGATACGTCTCAAGCGACCATTAGTCTTGAAACTGAACGATGTGCACCGTTGGATTTCCTGTGACGAGTGTTTGAGCAAAGTGGGATGACCGTTGGATTTCATTGAACTATTACCATACCAACGGTGATGTCGGAAACAAGGACAAGAAGCAAAAAAAAAAAAAATTAAATAGCAAGATATAATAATAAAGGGTAAAGAAATGACATAAGGCTTTGAACATCTAATAGCATTATAGTTAGTTTTTTTATTTCTTTTTTATCATTTGATTTTTTTAATGTTTTTTAAATTGGCTTTATTAATGCATTGTAACATTGTTATTTTACTTATACTTTAATTTTACTTAAAATTATTTAGAAAATTTTGAGTTTATATATTTCATAATACTCAAAAATAGAGAAATATATCAAAATTTTATTTATTTAGAAGATATACCTAAAAATTTATTTCAGACTAAATTAGAAATTTGACCATGGAATGCTTATTTAATATAATTGTGATGAATAACAATTCAAAAAGCATCAAATAATCATCAAACGAAAGTTCAAATAAGATCAAAATTATATTTTTTTAAAAAAACTAAAATTTTTTTAGAGCATTGCTAAGTCTTATTCAAACTTTTATTTAAAATGATTTTGAATATGGGTCTAGTATATAAAATATTTTCTTAATCATGCAAACAACATAATTGCATAAACTCATAAATTACATAAATTCTTAAACACAAGATCTTGAACAAGATGATTTTCACAAAATTTTAATTAATAAATAAATCATATACTTTGATTTGTCATGAGTCCTTTTAATTTGTGAAAATAGAGTTTCTCTTCCTTCACCTAAAATTTCTTCATGTAGTAGTCTTAATGAAGAGACACTTACACATTAAATAGTAGGAAGATGACTGATAGTTTTATCTATAAAGTAAATCTATTTGATCAAACAGTTCATAAACGATTGATCAAACTCTCTCTTGATCAATGGGATTTAAGTAAATAGTTAATTATTAAATAATAAATTGAATAATTATTAATGTGCGTCACACTTCAAAATTAATTGCATAATTCTTACATAGCAATAATCAAACCTGTTGAATCTCAATTTGTTCATGGGTCAATGTCAAACCTTATTTATAAGATTTGGAAAAGTGAGAGGTATATATGTATATATATGTATATATATATATATATATATATATAAACAAGTACAGCTCTAGCCGAATGGATTTCAGAAGTCTCAAAAAAAGTCAAAAAGCTCTAAGAGATCTCAAAAGATCTTAAATGTGCCTCTAGAATTTTAATTTATAAGGTTGGAGGGCCATATAATTAATTTCAAGAAATATATAAAATAATAAAAAAGAAAATGTAAAGCTTTCCCTCCACACAAGTTCAAAATTCCTCATCTAAAACCATATCAGGGTTGGATAGACCCAATGGAACACATTGTCTACTTTGAGTCAACAACATCTATATTGGATATGGATGACGCGATAAAATATCGTCTTTTCTTCATCACTTTCAAAGAATTGCCAGTTAGGTGGTTCTCAAACACCCTACTAGGGCCATCGCCTCATTCTCCAACTTCAAGAAGATGGTCATCACACAATTAATAATGAATGCACCTACAATCAACACTTATTTTTTTTAAGTAATTAGACAAATTATCATTACACCAATGAGCATGGTACAACCTTTCAAACAAAGAATATAAAAAGTACTTAACCAAAAAAAAAGGTTTGTCTTCTTCATTTATAAAAGTATAAGTTATAGGTTGGTGAGTGTAGGATTACATGGACTATTTCTCCTCTCCCAACTCGCAACAAAAAAAATAATAAATAAGAAAGAGAAGATGAGAGAAGTAAGAAAGATCAAGTTGCGATGCTCTCATCATCGTTGAAGTCCGAGAGGGCCATTATGTTGAGGAAGTCCAAGAAGATCCAACTAGCCATGCTTATGAGCTTGGTGATGATAAAGTTAGCACCCGCCTTGATCTTCTGCTACAGCAATCCCTACTCATCAGAATCTAGAAAGCCTGTGAACTCAGCCTCTTTCTTCTGAAACTCCTCCATATGGCGAGAGAGCTCTTCTTCCAACTCCTTCTTCACCTCAGTAAAGCGAGTGAGCTCCGTCACAGCCTGCTCCTTCTTCTCCTCCTCCTCCTCCTCCTCCAATCGCCTCGTCTCTTCTTAAAGCTCGATGAGCTTGGCTTCAAAAGAGGTGAGTTGCTCTTGCACACCCTCCAACTCCACCTTCACTATGGATATACTCTTCCACTTGATGAAGAACTCTCTGCAAATCTCTTAAGTCAACTGCTAGGCCATTGCTTGAGCGGTCATTATAGTAAATGGTAGTCGACTATTGGCAAGGTTTTTTAAGAAGATCATCGAGTTCTTTAAAATAGATCTCAAGACCAAGCATGAAGGATTGACTAATCGGTTGGGTGAGATTGGGAGTGAAGTTATCCTCTATGTACTCATCCTCTTTCTCCTTCTTCTCTCTTTCTCCTTCACAGGCTCGCTCCTCTTTTTCAAGCAACCATAAGGAGCCAAACTCATAGCTCTCCTCTTGGACTTTACAAAGCTATACTTGGACCTACCTCATCACTAGCCTTAACAGGGGCTAGCTCATCACTGCCTTCTTCACCTTCATCTTCCTCAATAAATTGGACTATTGAAGGATCGAGTGTAGAAGTGGCAGTGTCCTCATCTCCTGATGAGTGAGTAAGAATATTAAAAAAAAGCGAGTAAGACAAATAACATCAACACTCAGAAAACTCAAGTGTAAAGTGCTTACACAAAAGACACGAGTAACTCAGCCATGGTAAAGACAGTAACTAACATTTAGGGGGTGTTTGGCAACGGATTTATCGGGGATTTAGCTGGCTAAATCCCGTAAATCCTGCCAAACACGTTCTGCGGATTTACTAAATCCTTTAGCTGGTAAATCCCGTAACCAAAGTTATGGATTTAGATTGAAATCATTCGCGATTTAACGGATTTAGGATGGCATAAATGGCGATATGGCGGGACTTGGAAGCTTCTCGGAACTCCTTCTACCTACCGGTATTTCTTCACGGATCGCCGCCCGCCATCTTCAGAATCGCACACTATCTCGTGGACTTCTATACGTTCGTCTCTCTTCACAATTTTTCTTTGCGTCATTTTGATTAGTTTGTTTAGATAGGATGAAACGGAGTTAGATGGAAAGATTGGATAGAAGCGATGTTGATTTACTTGTTGCTATTCCGTTTCTTTCTCTGCTCTCAATGCCGCTTATCATCGACGGATAGATCATTTTCTTATTTGCTATTGCGTTCTCCGTCTCTGTCTCTCAATGCGGCTTGGATCAGACGAGGTGAGAAAGTAGTTTTATACGTTAAGAAAATATAATATTTTATTATATAGTTTTAATATAATTTTTTTGCATATACTGGGAATTGGTCATTATAACGAGAAATTTTGAAGGAGTTGAAAAATTCAATTGTATTATCAGCAAAAAAATTTTCTTATATCCAAATAATGTAATGTTTATTTACTTTTTGTAATGAAGATGATATCTTTTGTTAAATAATGAATTTTAATTTTAATATTTTATTTTTTTAATTATTTATTTTTATATTTAAAAATATTATTATTTAATTATATGACTTAAATCCTCATATAACTTACCAAACATCTTTCCGGATTTAGAGGATTTAATAAATCTCAAACACTTTTCGTGATTTACTGATTTACTAAATCCAGGTTATCTTTGGATTTACTAAATCCTACTTGAAATAAATCCAATCCGTTGCCAAACACCCCCTTAGAGTATTGTAAGTCACCTTCTTCAATAGATCCTCAGCTAAGCACCCATCTTAGGAGCCACTACCTTTCTCGGTGGAAAGGGGGTGGAAAGGAGGTGGGAATAGCTATGACGTTGAGCTCTTGACAAACAAAAGCTTAGAATGCCTCTTCTTCACTTTGTTGGACAGGCCGTAAATCCTCAGCAAGATTGATGAGAATTGAACAATACTATCATAATCACCCTTCATTGAGAAGACATGGGGAAAAGAGTCAAACTCCAAAGCAGTCTCTCCTCCTTCATCATCATCAAGAAGGAGGTAATACTCACCATAGATTTGTTAGGGAAGATCTGGGTGGATATGACCTTATAATACTTGAGAATATTTACCCACTTGTCGGGCAATGAATGCCCAAATCTAAGTTAGAAGTGGTTGAATGGGATGCACAACTCATCCGACTTGGTTGAGTTGAACTGTCTGTCATGATCGACCACCAGCGCTGAATAATCAGGGTGACTCTGGCAGTAACTGTGGAAGATGGAGGTCATCATCCAAGGGTTAAGATTAAGGACGTTTTTAACTTTGGATTGCATGCATGCACTCACCCCTATTTTTAGAGCTGCCATTGAAGTGTCTCGCTTCAAAGAGATGAGAAAATATAGATTACTCACTCAACAAGGATATTACTCACACTACAAAGAGAGTTGTAATGTTTCAACTACACATGGTGAAATTGCATTTATAGACGCGATAAGTAAAGCTTAGTAATATGGACTTCGCATCAAATTTTAATGAAAAAATCATTACAGAATCCTGTAAAAATTTTTAATAGTACATATGAAGATAAAAGTATCTAACAAATTCCTACTCACAACTATTAAAAATAGAATAATACTCGACAAAAGAAAACTTGAGTATGAGGTAAACTTTTCTTTAAATATTTATTTCAGAAAATTAAAATTACAAATTCACTAGCTATGACCCCACTATTACATTTTAAATTATTTTACAATGGGATCCTAGAGACACCCCTCACTGAGCGTTCTCTTCTCCCACATATAGTCAAACTTGAAGTTTGTGTCAGTAATGAAGAGAGAAGACCTATTTTACTTTGACGAGCACTGAAGAGAGGTCAACTCGGCCCTCATAATCACCAAGTCTCTCTAGAACTTGGCATTGGCAGCCTTCTTTCGCCACAACTCCATCTCTAGTAAAGACCTGAGCTCACTTAACTCCTACCTCCATAAGATTTCTCCAAAAGCGCCACTTTTCCTTGCAAGTTAGTGAGCTCAATCGAGTATGAAAGCACCAGAAGCTCCTTCTTTGTGTTTTCCTCCTCCATAGGAGCAGACTCATTCCTTTCAAACTCATTATTTTGATGAGGAAAACATGTTAGCATCTCTTGAATAGCAACGAATGTAAAGCTGATCGCAGCTGCAACAGGCAAGGCGGGTATTTTGGCTAGTGCTCCTTACGTGGTCGAGCATTCTGTCATAGTAAAACTTGGTACCATCACATCAGCTCATGGAAAATCTTGAGTCACCGAATATCAACGAATAAAAAATGAACTTATCAAAAATGGGTATGGGGATTACAATGAGGCAATCGACTAAGGGCAAGATCCTTAGAGAAGGTAGCCAATATTTAAACAAACTAACTTTCTCTTCATTCAAATAATAATCCAGTAAATCACCCACAATAATATAAAACATATTTTTAGAACTACTTAGACTGTCCAGGAGAATAATCTGAGGAGCTACCAGTCACTCATTATTGCCCTTTCTCGCCTTTTGCACACTCACCACAATTAGAATGACATACTATCATAAATTAATAAAATTGCTTAAAGAAAAAATTTGGAAGAAGAATAAAATTAATCCTACCTCAATAGAACTCTCCTCTATAATGGTTATCACAAGAGAGGTAATCATTGACCTCCTTTTCACTACCTTCTTGTGGCGAATCAGGGGAGCAAAGCAACGGCCTCCTCCTCTTGCACACTCCCCTAAGCAAACACTCACCTTAGCTGACTCCTCCATAGTGCTGCCCTTGATCAGAATGACCATGGTTCTAGGGGCAGGGGTATCAGAGGAACTCATCTCCATTAAATGAATAGGGGTGACTTTCGTTTGCTTCTTAGATTTCCTTACTTTTTTAAGGCCAGCGCACAGTTTAGAGGAGTCAGCATTGCCACAGTCTCTTAAATTTCATGTTAAGTATACGAATTATGCTCGCAACTAAAAACTCAGTAGTAAAAAAAAGTGCATCTCCATCTATGAATGAGAGATCTAGTAAAATTTCTTAGGGATGCCAGGGCTCCTTTTATAGCTTAATGAGCTAGGGATATGCCAAAAGGACTAAACCAAGTTAAAAGGTGTTGTAACATTTAATGAAATATTTATTTTTCTTTTCAGCATTTATTATGAGTTAATTGACTTTTTAATCTTCTATCTTTTTTGTGAGTCGCCTCTACAAAGGAGTAGAAGAATTATGAGCTAAATGTATACCCAAAATAAGTAAGCTATCCAAATGTTAAAGACTTTCCACACGCATAGTGATCAAAGGAAGAAAGTAAAAAAAAAGAGACACATGTGCCAACAATATAGACAAATACTTAGCCATAGAGAGGGCAAGTCTCCAGAGAAGAATGATCAGCCCAAAATAATTTAAGTTCAGTAATTCTCCTCAAACTAGAAAGAGAAGTCACATATAAATGAAGCATTATGTCACTCATCGTAAAGCTCAACACCCGCTGCACAAGGTTAGGCAGTCCCTATTTTGTATCCCCAAAACCCAAATATTATAAAAAAGGGGGAGGGGACTTCTTAGTTTGGTTAAGATTGTTGACCTCATTTTTGAATGAGGTTAATATCATTTCTAAACTTAGTAATTATGACACCTAATCCTAGATTAGGAGCCTCCTAATTAAGTACTTAGAACACTATACCTAATGACCTAATGCATCCTCTTTGGGTTTGATCTAACCTAATGGGTTTAGGTAAACTCAGCCCAAATCTTAAACATAAATTAAATCAAACACATTTCACTTGAAAATTGAATTCATTTGAGTTTAAAGGTGGTTAAGGTGATTAACCTAATTACCTTATTAGGCTCAAAATTAATTAAATCCAAAAGGAATTCAAACAAAGTCAAAATAAATCCAAATCAAAGCAAATGAAAAGCATGAAATCATAATATGAACATGAATGAAATTAAATCCAAATCAAGGTAAAAAATGGTCAACCCTTTTGGCAAAGGGTTTGACTTATGTGGGTCCCACCAAGTTAAGGGTCAAACCACCAAAATTTGACCAAATAAAATCATTCCAAATGGTTTAAATTATAATATATTCATGTTTAAACATGAATCTAAAATAATATAAATCCAATGAGACCTTAATTAAGCTAAATATGTCATTTGACCTAAATGGGCCTAAATGGACCCTATTAGATTCAAATTCAAATTAAACCAAAACAAACCCAAATTATTTTTATAAAATCACTTAGGAATGATTAATAAACATAAATGAGGCTCAATTTGTCCAATATGGACATTTGACCTAAATGAACTCAAATCTAACCCATTAAGTTTAAGTGGACAAAATTGAGTTGTAAACCCCATGTAAATGGAATTAAATGATCCAATCCATTCCTAAATGCTTGGATCATCATAATTGAAAAGAAAATGCATTGTAATTGAGTTGAGCACACCATTTGACTCAATTCAATTCAACCCATCCTACTTAATCCAATAATGGGTTAAACATGAGATAAGAAAATTATAAACTTTAAACTCCATTAAAATCTTTGATTAACAACATCCTAATTGGTTAAGTTGATCTAATTGAAGCATCAATTTAATGTTAATCAACCAAATGAACCAAGCCAATTCAACCTACACAAAAGAATTTTAAAATGACACCAAATGTACCCAAGCTTGAATGAAACCCGTCCTAAGAGTGGTTGGGTGATTGACAGCCAATCTTAAACAACTTAATCAAGTCTAAGTCAATCCAAAATAAAAGAATATTCCATGGAAAGCAAAAGGTTCATGAAGTCAAATCGAAGTCCTCAATCCCCTCATTATCTTTTCTCATCCACCTTAGCACCTCTAGACAGGTGAGAGGTAGCCAAACACCCTTGAAGCAAGCCTTCAAAAGTGTCAATCCCCATGGCCAACTAAGAGAAGGAGAAAGGGATAAAGAGGCTCTTGGCCTAATGCCAAAATAAGGAGCATTCCATCACATTCTACTAGTGAAACGAAGTCGAGTGCACCTATACCCCGATCCCCTCGCTGCCAGGATGCCGCAGAATGACCAAGCTCAATGAAATCCTTTCATGCCTTGATTCATAGGCTGATCCAGGAGAAGGAAATTCAATTGGTTCTTCCTAGAGACTCGTCTCATCATTTTGAAGCTATTCGAATCAATCCCACCGATTGAGATCACCGTCAATGAGGTACGCCATTAACCGACCATTTTAAGTTTTTAATTTTGGTCCTTTGTGAAGGAAACTTGATCTCAAGGGAGATCTAGCTGTAAAGATGTGATCCATGTGTCTTGATGGTTTTGGAAGTGAAATCGAGCAATTTCAACAATTTGATCATGAGAATTCGTCTTGAATCGATGGACGGCTCTCGACTTTTATTGTCATCGAGAGAGGTGAAATCTTCATTGTCTATTCTTTTAATTAGGAACAGACAGCTAAGATTTATCCAAATCATTTGATTAAAACCTCTATAAGAGCCCGCAAAAACATCTAAGCCGTCTAATAAAAGATTGCATGGCCTGAATCAAAACTGCGTGTGACACCATTTTAAAGCGAGATCCATGTGGATGAATGGCGTGACGTCGTGTGTAAAGCGATGCCACATGATGCTGATGCGTTTAAATGGAAACATCAGAATTTTTATATTATTGCAGAAAAATGATAAAAAAAACTTCAAAAATCATAATAAATCAAATATTTAACCAAAAAAATTAAATAAAAGTTCGATGGATTCATCTCATTAAGAGCAATTTATTACAATTAAAATTCCTAATTAATTTTGGATAATTTTGAATGAACTTCGATTTAAATAAAATAATCAAACTTAAATTAATCTTAATTATTTGAAACTTTGGGAAACTGAAATTAAAGATAATATACACATTATGTGAATTTTTCATAATTTACTGAAGAATAAATATAAAGATATAAAATTTTCAATCCTAAACCCTAATTTTAATTAAAATAAATTAAATATAAATCAAATTGTTGAGTGTAGGTCGGGTCGATATAGTAGGAGAATTTGATTTCTTTGCGTTGCACAAAAGTTTCACATACACAGTAAAAGAGTTTGAGAAATCTTAGGATTTTTACGTGAAAAATCCAAAAAGGGAAAAACCACGAGGCCTAGCCCACTTAAAAATAATTTCACTACATCAACTTCTGTTACAATTATTATTCTTTCTCCAAAGTTAAAGAAGGATAGCTTGCAAGAATAAGTTTTGTGATAAGTTTCACTGGATTAGTGATGAAGGTCTTACTTGAGGTGGTAGTCTGATGATGCGACAAAAACTATCAACCGGGTGGCGGTTGGTAAGAACTAAAAATGGTGAACGGCACGATCGACGCGATCCACAACCATCGGGTGGTGGCGGTGATAGTGGCTAGGGTGACCAATAATGGTCACCGACGGTGATGGCGGCGATTACGGTGGGTCCGGATGCTCGATAGTGATGACCGGTGGTGTCCACGGCGATCAGGCAACCGACGGCGCCGACGCTATCGCCGGTGATCAGCGATAAGATAATGGCGGGTAACCAGTAGTAGCGGCATGATCACGGCAGTGGTAGCAGCGGATCAGCGACAATGACCAGTGGTGGTCGACAGAATTATCGCGGTGATCAACGGGACCGGCAATGGGTGGTCGGAGTGACCAGGCGCGATTAAGCGATGGCCGACGGTATGGCGGCCGGGCTGGCGATCCGATCCGGCGTGTAGGGCGGCGGGTGACCGGCATGGCTACCGACGGTGAGCAATGATGTGGTCCGACCGATTAGTGGTGGTCCGGTGATTGTCCTGATGATGGGTAAATTATGAAATGGCGGTCGGCGATGGTGACCGACGATATGGTCAGAAGTGACCGACGCGCGCATCATCACGGCGGAATCCGCGACTATCGGCGGGTACCGGTGGTGGTGATCAATGGCGCGGCCGGTGACCAACAATGGTGGTCGATGGCACGGCGGCGGCCGCAGCGGTGGGTCGCGATGGTTTGGCGCGACCAGCGATCTACGGTGAAGACCGGGGTGGTGGTGAATATGGCGACCGGTGGTGGTGGTGACGTGGGCAACGCGGTCGAATGATCCAACGACGGCCGATGGTGGTATGCTTCTCGAGTCTCGAGCTCTCCTCTCTTTAGCTTTGGGTCCCCCTCATGTGAAGAATGAGGGGCCATTTATAGATTATGAGAGTGACATTTCTATAAATGCAAGCAAAATTCAAACCACTCCATCAGATGGCTCAAAATGATTCATTCAATTATCTAATGTATTTTAAGTATTTGAATACTCAAATGAAATCAGAATTAAGAGATCTTAGGTTTATTAAATTCGGCTAGTAAAGATGCTCAATTTGACTATAAATACTCCATATTAAGGATCTATTTAGGGATCCAATTGATATCACAAAGTTTTCAATTATATTTTAAGTGCTTGATCTGGGCTAGTCTCTACTCAGAATTGGATTGCTTTCGATATCAAGATTTATGCTTCAACTAGTAAAGTTTTTAGTGACATATCAGTTGCCCCTTATTTTTGGATGATATCATCTCTATCATCCAAAAATACATGCCAAATAATTGAAAGTCATTTGAAAAGAAAGTCATTTGCTTTGTTGATTAAGACTTCATGTTCACTGATTTTTTTTCGAGAGAATCAACCGTCCTCATCCCGAGAGTTTGGAGGCGATCAATAGTTCATCTGAGTCTCGATTTTCCTCGAAAGGAGAGTCAACTATCCTCGTCAGACCAACTAGGTTTGGATGTGATCAAGGCTCATAGTTCATACGATGAGGCTCCGATTTTCGCTCGGAAGAGACGTCAACTGTCCTCGTCAGACTGATCTAGTTTGAAGGCGATCAAAGCCCGTAGTTTATATGATGAGGCTTCAATTTTTCCTCGAAAGAGACATCAACTACCCTCATCAGATTGACCAAGTTTGGAGGCAATCAAGGCTCGTAGTTCATACGACGAGGCTCCAATTTTTCACTGATAATTTTAACCCATCCAAGGTTGTTCTTCATGGTATTTACTCAATATGAATCATGCCGAAAGAAATCCATCTTGAATTTTTGATCTATCTGAGGTTGTTTGTCATGATGAAAAAAAATTTTATTGAATTTTTTACTTATCCAAGGTTGTTTGTCATTATGTTACTTGATGACGTTAATCTGTATGGAACATGTCGAAAGAAATTCGCCAAGGATTATTTACCCATCCGAGGTTATTTGTCAAAGTGTTACTTTATAAAGTAACCTGTATGGAATGGGTCGAATCGAATCCGCTAATGATTTTTGATTCATCCGAGGTTATTTGTTAGAGTGTTACTCAATGACATTAACGTGTATGGAATGGGTCGAATTGAATCTGTCAAGAATTTTTTACCCATCTGAGGTTATTTATCAAAATATTACTTGATGACATTAACCTGCATGAAAGAGGTTGAAAGAAATTCACCAAGGATTTTTGACCCATTTAAGGTTATTTGCCAAAGTATTACTTGATGACATTAACTTGTATGGAAGGGGTCGAATCGAATCCCTCTAGGATTGATTATACTCTGATTAGAATGAGGTGATCGCCACATGTATCCGAATCAAAGATAAAAATTTGGTTTGTATTTAGACCGTTACTATATTTTCTTGATCAAAATTATCGTCTTGCCCAATGAGTAGAAATCTAGTTGAAAATTGTATGAAGAATTTTAATTTTGCCCAAGAGTTTCTTATGACATCTTATATATTTGTAGAAAGCCTCTTCATATTGCTTTACTCATCATAAATCTATTATATAGAATTAGATGATAGAAGAAATGAGCGTCGTAGTCATAATTATGCCAGAATTTCATCATCTGAATATTGCAATCAGAATTGCTCCCCAATCTTGACTTGTTTATCTTAGGATTGGTAATCAAGTGGACCCACGATGATTTTTCCCCATATATTGCTCAAACTGCTTTCGATGTGCATTGATATCCTCGTTAGCAAAAATTTGCACTTCCACATGATGAACCAAGTCGGCATATGAGTGAACTATATTACGCATTAGTGATTAGTATAAAGGCCCAGGATGGAGTCCTCCAAGAAAAACTTCTCTTTGTAATTCAGGTTCCACCCCTAGTATCTGACGAGCTTCTAAGGAGAATCTTTGGAAGAACTCCTTAAGTGATTCAGCTTTATTTTGATGAATTTCTAAGAGATGAGAGGAATCTTTAATGATCCTTCAGATCGTAATGAACTGTTCTACAAAAATCTTAGCGAGTTCATCAAAAATATAGATAGATCCCCTTGGAAGAGAGTAGAACCAACTGCCTTGAGGGTGACTTGGAAGACCTGACAAAGTAATGTGACAGGAGCTCGTTGGATGTGCATGATAGTTCTATAATGGTCAATGTGTTCATATGGGTCAGATGCCCCATCATAGAAGTTGATGCTTAGAAGCTTGAAACCTACTAGAATAGGATGTTAAAGAATTATTTCAGCTAAAGGTGGAGACTCCTGATAGTCATGATGAGAGGGAAGATGATTTATATCTTTGAGGTAAAAATTCTTCTCGCATTAAATATTGTAATTCCACACGTATAACATGACGGGTGAAATCAGAAGGGAAAGAATATGCCAAGTCATACACAATTATTGGTGGGTTAGAGATCGGTTGAGCCGTAAGTGATGAATGACTAGAACTAGCAGTGTCAAGGAAATCAGCATCATGGTCTGGCAGCAGATGAAATTTAGCCTGATGGCGAGAAGGTCATGTGCAAGCATTTTGGCCTCCCATGGTTAATGATTGACCTTGGGGTAGATGCGTTTGTTGCAGTGGCGACTGTCGTGTTTCTCGAAAAGTTGAATTATCTCATTTTAAGCCTCTTTTATTCGACGAACACGATCCTCTAGAGAGGTTCCTAATATACATTCGCCGATAGGGTAATGTCTATGGGAGGGAAATGAGGCAAAAGCTTAGCGTCGTTATTTTAAGGATTGGCTTTGAGAATGATGGGAGTTGGAGCGAGAGGCTCCGCTGTTGTGAGTATTACGCTTGTTGGCCATATTGCAGGTGTTCATAGAGATTGCAATTGTCGGATTCTCTTTCCCATAGACGGTGATAAACTATTACGTGCAGGAAGATTCGTGTTGGGAGAGTAAGAGAATTTAATGTCTTAGCGTTGCACAAAAGTTTCACACACATAATAAAAGAGTTTAAGAGACCTCAAGATTTTTACGTGGAAAATCCAAAAAAGTGAAAAACCACAGGGCTTAGCCCACTTAAAAATAATTTCACTACATCAACTTCTATTATAATTATTATTCTTTCTCTAAAGTTGGAGAAGGATAGCTTACAAGAATAAGTTTTGGGACAAGCTTCACTAGATTAGTAATAAAGGCCTTGCTTGAGGTGAAAGTCTGATGATCCGATGAAAACTATCGAAAGATGGTCGGCATGGCGATGATTCGGTGACTATCTAAGCGATATAGCGGCGATGACCGGTATGCGGTGACCATGCAGGCCGATGAGCGTATTAACGCGACCATCTATGGTTCGATCCCGGGTGTGGGCGGTATTTCGCGAAGGCCAGAATGGTCGGTATGCGACCAACGATGCATGGTGATGACAATGACCTGGCGTGACCGAATGACAATCGGTGGTCAACGAGCTGCCAACGATGGCGCTTGTCCGATGATGATACTCAGCGACCAACCGGCGGGCCGCGGACCGGCATGCGGGTCGAATGACCGACAATGACAAATAATATGATAAGCGGGCGCGATGATGGCGTTAAAGCTGAATGGGCGCAGATCCAGCTATGGACAGGGGTGTGGTGGTGACCGCGATGGCGGCCACGGTGACAATAATGGTGGCCGACGGCCGGAGCACCGGTGGTCAATGATTGTCCGGCGTGATGACCGACGAGGGGACGGCAGATGGTATGGCGGGATCTACGGCAGGGTCGGCGGTGGGCGCTAAAGGGACCACCGAGATCAGGCGACCGGCGTGATCCGGCGATCGCCTGTAGCGGGTGGTGACCGATGGTGGCCGCGACCAAATAAGGCTGATGCAGTGGTCCCGCGGATCGCCCACGGTACGCATGGCGGATCGGCGCGATAGGGTGCAGACGGCGGATGACCGACGGCAGTGGTCGCCAGTAGGACCGCGACAGCGTGGTCGACGCACGATGATGGGGTGATCCGGCGACGGTGACACCTGGCAGACCGGCGAAGTAAATGGGTGACCATTGGCGGGTCGACAACAGCGGCATCGAAATCGGGTCCGCGATTGTCCGATGGTGGCGTGTGGTGACAACGGTTCGATGGCGACCGCGATGGTGGTCTGTGGGTATGACCGACGGCAGACGATGACGCGGTGGTGGTGGCCAACGATGGCTACGCGGGTCGTGGTATCCCGATGATGGCCTGGGTCGGTCTATTATGCAGATTCTTCGAGTCTCAAAGCTCTCTACTCTCTTTAGCTTCAGGTCCCCCTCATGTGAAAAATGAGGGGATATTTACAAATTATGATAGTGACATTTCTGTAAATACAGAAAAAATCCAAACCATTCGATCGGACAGCTCAAAATGATTCATTCGATCATCTGATATATTTTAAATATTTGAATACTCAAATGAAGTCAGAATTAATAGATCCAAGAATTGTTAGATCTGGCTTGTCAAGACGCTCGATTTGACTATAAATTCTCCATATTTATGAGCTATTTAGGGATTCGACTGATATCCCAAAGTTTTCAATTATATTTTAAGATGAGTCTCTATCGGTTTTTCGATATCAAGATTCGTGCTTCAACTAGTAGAGTTTTCAGTGACATCACAAATAGATTAAGAAAAGTGTGAAAAAAAATTCAAAACATTATAATAGATCATAATGAGCTTAAATATATCATTAAAGTTCTTTGAAACCTAATAAACCCTATAATAGTCTAATTATGTGATTAATTGGATTAATTAGCACAATTAATTAATCTAAACTTAGGAAAATCATAGTAAATCAACCAAAATTTCAACATTTATGAATAAACCCTCCATGGAAGAATCTTCTAGAGAGGAATCTAGGAAAAATAAAACCTCTAATTGATTCTCTTTAAACTAAGATTAATTTAAATTTTAATGAAATAATTAAAATCTTAATTAAACCCAAATTATACATCTAATCAAGATAAAATTTTAGGGAAATCAAATTGGCACAAAACCTCATTTGCCATAAAGATTTCATGGTTAATTGACCTCTCGAGTGAGATTTACTAAATTTCCAAGTCCCTATGTCAATTTATATGAAATACTAAATCAAAAAATTATAAAAAATTATAAAAATTTGTAAAATCAATTTAGAACATTTCAATTAACTTCAGACCACTCAAAAGAAATTGTCAAACCCTCTGATGTTAAGAAAATCAATCGATTACATATTTGAAGAAGCTTAATAAAGTGATTAAAGGATTGAAAATTAATTAAATAATCACTTTTAACCAATTAGGATTAAAATTAGCCAATAAATTTTAGATATAAATATAAATTTCATTAACATATAAATACTCTCAACTCTTTCAACTTGAGTGAACAACACAATCCTAAGCTATAACATATAATGAACTAACCTAAACCAACAAATGGAATCATAAGTTGAAGGCAATGAAATTAATCCAAACATCATAATAAAATGAAATGATTATATGAATGTGAATAAAATCAAATTAATTGAAAATATATAAGTCATGCATTATAAAATTAAAATGTTATGAATTATTTAAATAATGAATTTAAACTAAAATGTAAAATATAAATCTAAGTTACAAAACCTAACATAAACATAAAGGAAATATACAATGAACATGGATTAAACAAAACATGAATATAAACAAACATATGATAAACATAACATAAACATTAACTAGCAAATAAAATTAACCTAAAGCCAAAATTAAATGAATAAGGAATTGGATTAAAATAAAAATATAAAACAAAATCCATAATAAGAACAATAATAAATCTAAATAAACAAATTATATTATGGGTAAGGAAATCAAAATTTAAATTAAATCAAAGTAAATTACAATATTATAAATAATAATGTAATAAATAAACCTAATTAGTCTAAGTTAAATGAATAATACAAATCAAATAAATGAAATGAATAAAATCAAATTATAAAACTCAAACTATAATAACAAATGAATTAAATTTAAAGTGAAAACCAAATAAAATTATAATAATATAAATAAACCTTAATTGAACTTAATTGAAGAAACATACATTAAAGAAACAAAACCAAATTAAAATGTGATCAATCAAACAAAAAAAAAACAAATGAATGAAGAGGAGTATTCAAAATAACAATTAAGACACTCATGGAATTAAACTTAAAATAAATTCAAAAAAAAAACATTTATTATGATACTTAGGATATTAGTTAGACCTTTGGAATGAACCTTCATTTTAGGGTGAAGGCTTCATTCTATTATGATTTATAATGTTGAATAGAATGGGTTCCACCAAAAATTGAACTTATTGTATTCTTCATTCTTGACAACTTAATTTCATCTTAACATAAATGCATCTAAAATAAAAATAAAATTATAAATCATTAAATCACTTAAATTGAACTCACTCTGATAAATTAAACCAATTTTTAAACTAAAAGAAGTTAAATGAATTAAAGAAATTTCATAATTAGCAACATATGGTATATAGTTTGGACACTCGAAGTCATAGGACTACTAATCCGAAAGAGGTCTTAATACACTCCTATGAAGCGAAATTATGAAAATTAAAAACTCTAAAAATCAAATTAAATTAAATATTTGAAACTCAAATTAAAACTTGAATCTAAAAAGACCTAGTAAAGTCTTGCCACACAAACTCATTTCCTTCCCACACTAGATTATTAGGTCACTGGCCCTAGACTTAGGATAGGTCATTCTGTGATATTCTGTAATGTGATGTAATTTTTCTATTTTTTGATGTACTATTTTAGACTCGATGGCTAGGATAGTGCGCCGTTAGTATGGATGGTAGAATGTGTTATTTTTAGAACTAATGATGTCTTCTGTAGGGAGTTGTGATAAAAAGTGACCACCATCATAAATTATATATAAATATTATTTTCTTGCAAATATCCTAAAGTCCCTAAGCATAGCCTAATAGGACAGGTAGATTGGCAAGCAACTAATGTAAATCTCGTATGCTTCCAAATATAACTATTGGTATGTTGTTTGTATTTTTTTGATATTTATTTTGTAGGGCTTAGGATTTATTTTTAAATTAAAATATATTTTGATGCTTAGAAATAGGTTAGGATCTATGGGGTCTATAATAGAAGGAGTTGACCCTATCAACAGAAGGGTGCAAAGGTCCCCTGTGAAGCCCAATGGAGGTCCCTGAAGAAGGAGATGTTCCTAGAAAAAAGACCCTCATAGATCTAAACTTATAGTTTTAGACTAGGATATATAATGGCAGAGCTCAACTACCCATTTTCTCTTTCTTTCAGGGTGTACAACAGTACCCAGCCACATTGGCCTATTCTATAATTTAAATTGGATGGATTTACTTTGGGTGTGCAACATAATCAACCTACTTTCTAGGTTTCTTTCTATGTTGTGCATTCTATGATGAATGCATGGACGATTAGGCTCTTAGAAAAATCAAATTTTTTATCCAACCTAAATCTAAACAACTTAAATGAAAAAAAATTTAAAGAAATTCAGAACTTCACATTAATTAAAACCTTAGAAATAACTTACAATCAACTAGAAATAAATAGCTTTTATGAATCATTCTATCATATTCTTCTAACTCTGTGAATTGGGCACTTCACCCATTGCACATGCGGCCATTTTCACTTTTGACCACACCTTCCCGGGAAGTTCGTTTTCTCTTTGATTTGGCCCATTACCACTTTTAATTGAATGTCATTTAAGCATAAAATGTATACCCTAATACCTTAAATGAATCATGAGTCAAAACATCTAAAAGTTAAAAAATGTGCATTAGTTAAGAGCATATGATACTCTACATGTTCCTAGAGATTAGGGAGTGAGTCTAGGGTCTTAAATTCTTGTTTAAACTACAACAACCTAGCCATGTTACATACTTGAGACTTAACATCAGAGATTTAAAATTTGTTTAGGTGGTGTTAGCTGCCAGCCCTTCCAGGTGGGTTATAAGTCCAGAAGAGTCAATGATAGATTTCTTTTCTCAAGTAAGAGAAAGAGCCAATAATTCCCAAAAGTGAAACTAGGTCGACCATTTGACTTGTGTTAGAAGTAATTATAGACTTAAGTTTTGAAGTATCCTCCTAGGAGTAAGTCCTCAACCCTAGATATTTCTATAATCTTGTGCTGCTAGAATATAAGTCCTAAATTTGTAATAAAATTTTAGCTTAAAATTTCATTTAAATTCTAAAATAATAATAGGATAGTTGAAATGCCTACTAGGCATCCCAATATCAATAGGCATTTCCCACTTAATCCTAATTGACTTCCAAAAATAACTGTTTTCACTTTGTAGTATTCCCAAATGAATTGTTCAAATAACATTTCCTTAGGAAACCAACTTAAAAATCCACAGAAATAATAGCTTGTTTCTTTAATCGAGAGTATTCTTATGAAGAGATCCTTCATCCCTAAGATGTAGTTAACTATAATGGCATGCCCTTATAGATAACCGTAAAACCAATTTAAAATAAATCATGTTCTACTTCCCAGTAGTTCAGGGTAAAACTCTCTAGTACACTAAAGACCCATTAGCCTTAGGATTCTATTATTAACTGATCAAATCTATTATAAGATAAAATATTTATCATCTGAGATAATATGTTTATTTCTTAATGACACATTTGATCATCCAAATAAGAAATTCCTAAATTTATGTGATGTTACTAATTTTTTCGATAGAGATCAAAGAGAATTATAGCATAGAATCCTCTCCTCTCAAACTTTATTCTTTCTTTTTCCTCAAAAGTAAGGGAATTCTCTCATCTTGCATTAAGACTACCTAAAAGGCAATAAAATTGAGTTTTCTTCTTATATTCTCTCCATTATCTACTGTCTCTCTCTTCATTAACCCTACTTCCCAGGTGTCTCTCGAGGTTCTGCTTCAGTTCAAGAACACATTTGGATCCAACAATTATCTTAAACTCATTTTTTGTAGTTTAGAAATTAAGACATTATACGTTATCTCATAAAATTAGCCTTATTTCTTGAGTTAATCATCTTTAATAGTTGATGATTTAACCAATACTTTCTAAAATTTTAGTAAGGTAGACAATGATTTTCCAATTTGATATAATTTATATGTTACAATGACTGGTCAAAGGACAAGCTTTGGCTAATTTTCTTGCTAATAAATAAGTTATGTTCTCTAGATAAAATTCCTTGAGTTAAAGAAATAACTGGATTGATATTTATATCATTGAATGGAAGAATTATTGTTTTTCTTATAATAGAATCTCATACCAACATTAAGGTTAAATATGAAGCTCTTGTTATAGAGTTAGAATTACCATTTAGATAAATATCAAAAGAGACAAAATTTATATTGATTCTCAATTAATCATTAGTCAAGTGGTGGGGATGTATATATTATCAAAACCTAACCTTTGTGCTTATCATTAAAAGGTAATATCTTTGCTTAAAAATATTTCAGCCTTATTAAAATACTAAAAGCTATAAAAATAAAGATGATGGATTAGCTATGTTGGTCAAAGAATTATTAAACCCAAAAGAATAAATTATATAGGTTTTTATACAAGGTATTTAGGGCTATAAATGAACCAAGCTGAGCCAAGGAGGTGTTTGTTTGAGCTTGAGCTTGTTTATCAACATCCTATTAGAGTTTAGATTAAGCTTGATTTAAGCTTTTAGGATTGTGTTTGAGCTTGATCTTGTTTATAAAATTTTTATTTGAGATTGGCTTGAGCTCAATTCAATGTCATTACATATTAAGATTATTGAGCCTGATAACAAGCAGCTTGTTTAATAAAACAAATAAACTTTAAATAACTTTTCAATTAAACTTATTTACAAGCTTTAGTCAAGCTTCTTAATGAGCTTGTTCACAAGGTTTAAACAACATTGTTCATGAATATAAATGAATCAAACAATAATTTATTTATTTATATTCATTTAGCTGTGTCGAGTATTTATAAAATTGTTCAGGCTTATTTCATTAGTTAATCAAAAGATCATGTATGAGCTATAATCAAACTGAACCATGAGTAGCTCATTAATCACTTATTTAATTGAATCCCTTAAGGTTGACAAGTGTTATCTCTTTCTTATCTTAAACCACTAAACCTTCACAAAAATAAATGCCAAAATCTAATTTTAAGTTTATCTATAAATTTAGATCATGATTGGTTACAGGTCTTCATAAATTACTTTAGTCATGGATGGCTCACTTTTGACCATTTATCTTGATCTCAAATTTACAAGGAAGTGGTATCTTATACTTTAATAAAAAGAAAGTGTTATATTGAGCATTGTTGATATTGATGATCATTCAAGCAAATATTACTTTATTATTTTGACAAAAGTAAGGGCATAAAATTATGGGTGAGATATATGAAGGTTTATGTGAAGTTCACTAATATGATTCCATCATGAAATTAAAAATAAAAATAATGGAATATTATTGTCTTACCATTACCTATGCTTGTATCATTTTTGCAAGAAAAAATATATCATCAATGTCCAAGTTACAATATGTTCCATGAATCTGTCAAATTTTCAATATTGAATAATTTCCTCATAGCTATTTGAATATTGGGGCATATATATTGTGGATCCAATATAACCACCTCCATTAAGAGGCCTTTGATTAAAATTAAAAGCCATAGATTCTTTTCTTAACAAGCTGAAGCAAAATCAATGAGAGATGTAATAATGAAAAGTGTATTACACTTTATCTATAATCATATCATATATATATTGGCGGGCCTCTTTAAATAATATATGAAAATGGTATGGAAGTTAAAAGCATCAAAAATAATAGATTTACTCAATTCTATAACATTGATTTATGATATTCCATAATCTAATACCCTCAAACTAATAGTTTAACTAAGTCTTTTAACATAATATCGATTAATTTATTTAAGAAAATTATAATAATCTACAAATAAAAGTGGCATAAAATATGATAAAAGCAAGACTTACCACACTAACAAAAGAACACCAACTCAATCAACCCCATATGTGTTAACTTCAAGTCAAAAGTTGTTCTACCTTTAAAGTAGAATTGCCTTCCCAATGCTTAGCTATAATCAATAATTTTTTGTTCATCTAAAAGAATTGGATAATTTTGATGAGCTTCAATTTTTGGTCCCATTATAGCCTAGAAATTTATTGTGTTTGCATGACTACGACACATAATAAACTAGTAAGACCAAAAACTTTTATAGTTATTGATTTAGTGTTAGTATTATAACGACCATAAAGGTAAAAATTTTGAATCTACTTAAATGGTTCCTTTATAATATAATTAGTTTATAAGAGAGAGCCTTACATTTTAATAGAAAAAGATAGTACCCACCCAATGCCTTCCATAAATAGGTGTTATCTTAAAAAGCACCATGTTTATAATTGGGTTAAAATTTTCTTTAAAATAAAAATGGGTGTTCTATAAAATTTGATGTGAAAGAAAGAATATTATTATACTTTTACATATTTTTAATTAAGTATTTCATTTTATTATTGCTTGTGAAATCAACATAGACTTCTAACTGATAATATTTTTGATGTGAATAGTTTCAAAAATAGAAAATGCTATATCCAAGAGAATAATTAGGAGTAGTCCACTTGTTTTGATAGCAAATTCTGAAATTTAACTACCACTATCTTGTTGTATACTTTGTCTAGTTGACAATGATGTATTTGAAAGTTCTACTATGCATTTATTTAGTTTGGCTTTGATCTCTACGTCATAGGATTTATTATCGATCTTTATCCAAAATTTTCACATTTTTCTCTTTGTATGAATATGCTCATTCATGTATGGATGTATTGGATCTTTGAACAACTCATCTTCACTAACACTTGCCCTAGAAAGGTATTATTTATTATAATAATAATAGAATGAATCTAAGTTAGTAGTTCAAATCACCTAAGAGATGATCTTAAGAATCTTAAGCGAGGTTCTAGAGATAATGATTGAAATCCAATTATAAGGTCCCACTACATAAGCCTATTAGACGAGCTCACTTTTGGAAGCTCTTAGATTTGGATAAGTATTAACCATGTACCTATACTTAGTTTCCACAAAGGCAATCAATGTAGACCAATCCTTGAGTTCTCTAGGATAATTTACCAACATAGATAATTGAGCCAGTGGTAGTTATAACATGGTGCATGCTCCATTTTATTGATAAAAAAATGGGTGAATAAATTGAACATGCAAGGACGCTTGTCTTCTAGTGGATCTAATTGATTCTACAAGAAGATTTTTCTAACTTTCTTTATAACTAATAAATAAAATTGGATATTTATCATTTGATTATATGATAGGTATCTACTATCCTTTTAGAAGTTTTGTGTAAAATATAGTGATGGATATTTCAATCTTATAAATGTTTCATGTAAATATCTTTATTAGTGCTGATTAAATAATTTACAAACTAATACTTTATATGTCTTAGATATGATCTCTCTAAATATTTAATAGATATTCTTAATGTTCCTCATCAAACATTTATAAGACTATTAATTTTAGATAAGGAAAAAATTACTCAAAATATTCACTATGATTATTCTTCTTAGTTATCCAATAATAGATTTTTATAATATCTTCATGTTTCTCAAAAAAAAAGGGCAACCTTTTTGCATCAAATGCCTTTATCAAATTCCTAAGACATTTTGAAGAAAAATTTATCCTTATAGAGGTGAAATATTGGCCTTCAATAAAACAACTTTGAATAGGGTTCACGTCATTCAAGGTAGGTTGTTTAGCATATTTTTCTATTCTTATTATGGGTAAGAGATCTTTTGGAGATATCTTTCTATTCCTAAAAATAAAGATAGTTTATATCAATCATATTGAAATTAAACATAGATTATTCATGAATATACTTCAAAAGTTATCATTGGATGATATATTTTTGTTCTTCTAAAAGAACATAGTTTATTTTTGTTACGAACAAATTTGTTTTATCTAGTCATAGATTTAGAAGATTCATACTAATTTTAAGAAGTTTTAAAAAAAAAAAATTCTAACTTTTATTTGTAGAATATTTTTATACTATTTTCTTCACTCAAAGTTAATTTTGTCATTTTGCAATTTAATATTTTGATATAGATTTCTTTCTCACTAAAATCATTGAGAAGATAATGTTATCTTTTTCTGATAAAATATTCTTAATATAAGTTGGTTTTTTTAGAAAATTTTTAGAAGTTAATTTTATCATTTTTGTAGTACTAAGTCTTTATTTAATAGAAAATATATATGACAAATATATTATCTCTTCTTGAGATTGGATTATATCTATCACCTCTGATGATAAGGATCAAGTTCAGTATCAATTTTAAGCTTTTAGTCATCAAGTTTAAGTATTTCAATTAGTTTTATGATTGGATTTGGATTACTAAAACAAACAAATTTCAATCAAAATTTGTCAAGGTTTATACGTTGCCTACTACATATTAATTTTATGAGCACATTCACAAGTTGATGCCTTTTCAAAGTCTTCCTCCTTTAGATAGAATTATTTTATGAGTTTTGTATATGTACTTAGAGAAATGACAAGGAAATCTTTTAGTTATGTTTCCTATCATGGTAAGATCTAACTCATAATTTTATATTTATACTATTGAATGTAGAATTAATAAGAGTCCCACTAAATTGATCATTTGAAAATTATCTTCTATGACTTTTTGTATGTATTTTTACATTTAGTGAAAAGATAATCTTGATCTTTGACTCATTTGAGAATCTTTTTCTTTTCAGATTCTATGCACATTCTTGGACAAAAAATTAATAAATCTTTCAAATTTTCCCTCTTTATATGATAAGGTCTACATTGTAACTTTTTGTACACTTATAAACATATAGTTAAGATGCATACATTTATGAAAACCCACTTCTACAGTTTACATTTGTGCTAAGAAAAAGTGTTAATGAGTTCAAATTAACTTGAGTGGCAATAATCATTTCTCTACTTTTTGTATGTTCTTGAAAATATAGTTAAAAGATGACCTAGTCTCTTATTGCTTTTACAACCCATTTCCTCTATGCACATTCTTGAGCAAAAAATTAGGAATCATTCAATCAAATTTGATCTTTTTAAAGAAGTGATATATTCTTTGTATGCTCTTATATATAAGATTAAGAATCATCCAACCATTATTTCTTTTTATTATGTACGTGCTTAGACACAAAGTCAAGAAACAACATACTTTTTTTTGCTTTATATATGCTTTTGGATAGGGAATAAAGAGATGATAGCTCATAAGTATAAGTATGAAAAGTTATTTTTGAAAATTTTTTGTGGGCTTGTGTGTTCTTTTGGGCATAAGATTGAGAATTGTCCCCCATTAGATTCTAATTTTTTTGTATATGCTTGGATATTAGATTTAGATAATTTAATTTTCTTTGTTCAATGTATAATATTACACAAGGGGAAGAGTTAACATTGATAAATCATAAATCTGAAATGTCAAGTCATCCTTTGCATTTGAGGTTTGTTCTATGCTCAGAACATCAACTTTAAAGATAATTAAGTATTCATTTGAATTAGTATTTATTAGTAAATAAAAATCTTTGTTGATGATTGTTGACCTCATTTTTGGATGAGGTTATTTTAGCAATTAGGAGATCCTAATCTCAAATAGGATTTTATTAATTCCATGCTTAGGGCACTATGCTTACTGACCTAGGGAATTCTCCTTGGGTTGGATCTAACCTATTTGGCTTAGGTAGGATCAACTCAAGCATCTAATATGAATCAATTCAAATAAATCAACAATCAATTGATCATCAATCCAAGATGATTAAAATTAAAATTAAACTTAATTTCAAATTCCTTTGAATTGATTTTGAATTGGTTCAAATCTGAATCAATCCATGTGATTTGGACTCAACTCAAGTGATTAGTTTGAGTTAACCAACTCAAAGTGATCAATCTAGGTTAACCAAGTGATCAACCTAAATTAAACTATTCAAATGATCAATTTGGATTAAGCAAAATAATTCCAATAAATTAAATTGAAATGAAAATCCAAACATCATAAAATCAATACATTTGATTTGAGTTCAAACTCCAACCCAATTCAATTGGATTCAAAGTTAAGCTCAAATCCACTTGAGTTTGAGAAAGGGCAGCCATACATTAATGATGATGCCATTAATCATAGATCTATAAACTAAAAAAAATGAAATGGAATGAAAATCAAAAGGAAGAAGGGAAACTGAATTTGCCTTCTTCCCATTTCACAACACATCTTCACATCAAGCCAAATTCCACCTCTTGAGAGGGGTGGCTGCCTTCCATGCAAGAGGAGGCAATCAAGAAAACTTCCAAGAGCTTGCCATCACTCTAGCCAACCAAGTAAAAGAGAGAGAGAGAGAGAGAAGAGGAAGAAGAGAGATCAAGGGGGGCTTGGCCAAAGGTGGAAATCAAGCAATGAAGCTCCCTACCTCTCATGTGAACATTCCAGTATGTTCACAAGACCAAGGGGAGTTGATCCCACACCTTGGCCGGCCTTGCCGCTGCTGGTGGCCAGAGTTCGGCCACCAAAATTCTTCCTTATAGAGCTTTCGTCCATCAATGGAAAGTGTGGAGGGGAGGCCTATTCCCTCCCCCATTTTCATTCCAAAAGCTTTGCCAAGGCTAGAGAAGAAGATCCATATCATAACCCGACCCCCTCACCACCAGCACGTCGGCGAACGAACGAAGGCCGAAAGCCCCTCTAATTGTGAAATCCAAGATAGGGAGTTTCACGTCAAATTGAAGATACCAACACGTTCTAGAGCTTGTGGCGATCCAAAACAAAATCCCATCTGGCCTCTTCACCATTGGCAAGCCGTAAAATGACCAACGCCACCTCAAACTGAGCATGCATTGGTCAAGAGGAAATCCACGAGGATCAAAGCCATCAAACTTCGTGCACATGTTCGTGGGGTCAAGGAAAAGCTAATGGGATCGGTCTCACCATTGGCGATCGCCAGAATTTGGGTATGCATTTTCCCCCTTCCTTTAGGCTGTCAATTTTGGAGCTTTATGAAGGAAATTCATTTTCGAATTGGATCTATCCGTATGGATGGGTCCTAAATTAATCCCTGGTCATTTTGGGATCAAAATCAGAGCTTAATTTGCTGGGGATCGCCGAATATTAACGAGAAATCACTGATAGTATCTATTTCTCACCGGTGAGCTTCAGGATTTAATCCCGACCATCTGATCCTTCTCTTAGGATCGGACGGTCTATATCTAGGCGTACCGTTGATTTAAAACCCTGAAGGAAACGTGGGAGTAACCTAGACCGTCTGATCTTTGATCAGATGACCCACAAAGGATCCCGCATTTTAGCCTTGGCTAATATGGATGCCATGTGGCTTCGCGTGGACCAACCCGCGCATGCCACGCGACGAGACGCGCCATGCGGCCTGCATTGCCGCGTGGACCCCTTCACTTAAAAACCGTTAGTTAACGGTTTAAATGATTAAAATTTACAAAAAACTTCTAAAAATCATAGAAAAATAAATAAAAATTAGAAAAATGTAAAGAAAAGCTCTATGGATTCATCTTGATGAGAGAAATCCATAAAAAATAAAATCCCCAATTTTTATTGAGTATTTTTCCCTTAATTAGGGTTTAATTAAAAACATTAAACCATAATTACTCTCAAATTAATAATCTAATCAATTTGAAACTTTGGGGAAATGAAATTAAGAATAAAACACATCTTAGGTGAATTTTTCAGAATTTAATTCATTAAATTCAGTGGAAATTGCAATTTTAATTAAATTAATTAATCCTTAATGAAATAATTAGGAAATTTTAATTTAACAACCTTAAATCACTCTACTTCAGTGAACATTAAAACATCACTTAAATTCAATTAAACCCAATAATCCTTAAATTGACCTAATTAGGCAATTAAATGGATTAAATAATTCAATTAAATAGCGTGAACTTAATTAAATCATAGTAAATCAACCAATTAGTCAAAAATTATGAATAAACCCTCATTAGAAAGATATTTAAGTGGGGAAGTTAAGAAAAATAAAACCCTTAATTGAATCTCCTTGAATTATGCCTAATTTAGGATTTAAAGAAATAACTATAACCTTAATTACACCCTAATTACAAATCTAATCAACATGAAACTTTAGAAACATAAAATTGGCATGTAACCCCACTTGCCATAATTATCTCAAACCCAATTGGTCTATAGATTTGGAATTCTTGATTTTCCAAATTTCTAGGTCAATGTGAATTAAATAATAATTAAGAAGAATCATTAATTCATTGAATCATCAAATAAATTGAACCGATCTGGAATAAACATAAGAAATACTTAGGGTAATTCATCAAAACTTCCTAAGTCAAAGAATCTAATCAAACTTAAAAATTAGTGAAATTAAAACATTAAGTTAATTAAATATCAAAATTGAAGAAAGCAAATACTCAATGACATTCAAACATCATTAAACAACTTAAGTTAAATTGAATGAAATCAAACTTTAATCTAAACACTTTAAACCAAATAAAATAAAACCAACATAGCTTAATTCAAAATGAAACAAATCAAATAAATTAAATCAAACAAAGCAATTCAAACTAAATGAAATAGTTCAAACTAAGCTAAATCAAACCTTAACCTTACTTTAGGTTAACATAAACTAAATTAAAATGAAATCAACATAATTTAATCCAAAATATTAATATAAATCAAACAAAGGAAACCAAATTCAAAATATCAAAATGAACTAAGATACTTAAGAATCTTAGTTAGACTTTTTTAGAAACTTCATTAGGAATTAGGATGTTGAATGAAAAGAGTTCCATCCAAAAATGGAATCATTCCATTCTTCATTCTTGAAAACCTATAAAACTTTAACAAAATAAAATGGAATAAAATAAAATTAAATCATTAATCCATTTGAATTGAAACCACCCAAAGGTAAAAATTAAATAAAATCAAACGTTGAATTGAAACTTGAACTAAAAAGGCCTAGCAAAGACTTACCACACAAGCCCAACTTCTACACATACTAGATTACTTAGGTCATGGACTCTAGATCTAGGTTAGATCATTCTATGATTTTCTTTTAAACTCCTATGATATATTGTGTTGTACTTCACATGTCTGTGTGGTGTGTTGCTTTAGACTTGATATGCTTAGGCTTGTTTGCTCGTTAGACTGGATAATAGGCTTTCTTTCTAAGATTTAATATTATTTTCTACAGGGGACTGTGTTAAAGGGATCGTTGTCATAAATAAAAATTATAAAATTTTTATTTGCTTATAGGTGTTGAAAATCCCTTAACATAGTCCATAGGACAGGTGAGCTTGACAAGCAACTAATGTTAAGCCCGTATGTTTGTGAAATATAAACTACTTTGTGTGCAGTGTGTATTCCCTAACATCTGTTTTACAGAACTTATGATTTCTTTTGAATTTTAAATGTAAATTTGAGCTTAGAATTAGGTTATGATCTATGGGGTCTAGGATTAGCAAGAGCTGACCCAACCGAGAGATGGTGTGGTGGTCCATTGTGGAGCCCTTTGGATGTCCCTGAAGAAGAAGACTTTTCTGGAAAGAAGACTCATAGATCTAAACTTGTAGTTCTAGGCCAGGTTGTATAAGGGTAGAACTCGGCTGCCCATTTTCTTTCTTCCAGGGTGTATAGCAGTACCCGACTACATTAGGTTATTTTTATTAATTTAATTTGGCATGATTTATTTTTGGTGCACAATAGAAACAACATGCTTTTTCTAGGTTTCTTTATGTGTTATGTTTGTTCTGTGATGAATGCCTAGACGTAGGCTCATAGGATAAACTAAATTTTCTACCCAACTAAATCAATTGAAACATAAAAATAAAAAATAACTCATAACCTCATATAAAAGCCTAGGCATTAAATCAAGATAATAAAATATTTAGCAACCCCTTAGCAGGATGTTCAATATCATGCATAATCATCTTATTTTACTCTTATTAAGGGAGGGCTTCCATCTTTTCTAGATAAAATGGGCTTAACCTTTGAGAGCCTATGATGGAAGAACACCTCTTTCCCTTTTGATTTGGCCCATAACCATTTCTAATTGTATGGCATTAGGCATAAAATACATACATATGGCCTAAAATGAATCTTGAGTCAAAATTTATTAAAATCTGAAAAATGTGCATTAATTAGATACATCTTCATACTTTAAATGATCTTAGGGATTAGGAAGTGAGTTAGGTTCATAGATTTCTTTCCTAAAAATGCAACAACCCAACCATCTTGTATTCATGTGACTTGACTTCATGAATTTAAAATACGCTTAGGTGGTGTTAGCTGGCAACCTTCTCTAGCAGGTTGTAAGTCCAGAAGAGTTAAGGATAGGCTAGTTCTCTCATGTAAGGAGAATGGACAATGATTCCCAAGGATAGAATTAGGTCGAGCATCTGACATGTGCAGAAGTGCTTGTAAACTAGGTTCTGAAGCATTCTTTTTAGGCATAAGTCTTCAACTATAGGCATTTTTGCAATCTTGTGCTGCTAAAATCTAAGCCATAGATTCCTAAGAAAATGATAACTCAAAATCTAAAATTAAATCCCAAATTTAAATCCCAATCATAAGATAGTTGAAATGTTTACTGGGTATCTCAGTATCAATAGACATTTTCTACTCTTTCCCATTTGACTCTTGAAAATAACTCTATCCAATTTGGGCCTTTCCCAATTGAATTTTCCAAAAATCAATCCTTTGAAAGCTACCTTAACTATCTTTAAGAATAACCACTTATTTCTTTACTCGAGAGTATTCTTAGAAAGAGACCATTCCTATGATATAATTAATCATAGAGGCTTGCCTTTATAGGGAACCATGATCCTAGGATAAAATAAATTTTGTTCTACTTTTTCATGTAGTTCAGGGGAAAATACTCTGGTACATGAAAGAACTATTAGTTTTAGGAGTCTTTTATTAAAATGATCGAATCCATTATAGGAAAGCATGTTTATCTTTTGAGATAATATGTTTATTTCTTAATGCCATATTTGATCTTCTAAATAAAATATTCCTAAACTCTATATGGTGTCATTTCTTTCCTCTATTCTAGAGGGAACACCAACAATGATCACTTCATCAACTATCTTTCTTTGAGTTTTAATCATCTCTTTATGGACTTTTTTATTGAAAAGTTGTTATATACTTTGGTTATAGTATTGCACACTCTACCTTAACATTTAAGTATTTACTTATCCACCTAAGTGATGTAGTAGCCCAACTCCAGTTTAAATTTTTCCTGGCCCAATCAAGGAAATGACACCATAAGGTTTTAGCTAGTAAACAAGGTTCCAATTTGAAGGACTGTGGTTCTCAATTTTCTACTTGCTGTAGTTTGCTCTATGATCATCACTTCTACCCATTATCCGCGAATGGGATATGATTTTGACTATAGTGGATTCAGGAGTAATACTAGCTTCATTGTGTTTGAAATCATTCCTAGCTATCCAAATAAACCATAAGATAATGAATAGAGTGTTCAACTCCTTGGTAGTCAGGCTCTAAACTTCTAGATGGAAGTTATCAAAGAGTTAAAGGAGTGGAGTGGCCATTGCAATGTCCTTCCAATGAATGTGATCAACAAAGGCATTCCAAATTTTCTGCTGAAATTGCAATGAATGAAGGTATGTATAATCCCTTCTTCCTCTTATCTGCATAATGGACACCAAAAGGGTAATCTCAAACCCTTGAGCTTGAGGATATCAACAAGAGGGAGGTAATGGTGGAAGAGTCTCCATCATAAAAAGGATATTTATGGTTTGGTTTTAGAATTCCAGATTACTCTTCCCTAATGAAACATATTGCAATTTGGCCACCAGGGAAGGTAGATTGTCTTGAGTATGGAATAGTTGGTAGCTCTCCCTTTAATCACAATTTCTACCACTTTCAATTATTATACTACCAATTTTTCTTACAAATATATGGAGGGAGGATAGTTTTTAACTTGTCTCTGCCCCCATTTGGCATCAGTTCAAAAATATTTAATAAAGCTTGAGTGCAAGGGCCTATAACCAATAAACTACACATAAAGGGGTTCATATCCCATCCAATGATCATTCCGAAAATCAATCAACCCATTTCCAAGGTCCCAGAAAGTTAAATTCTCAACTTCCTCCCTATGCAGCAGCAATTGTTTCCATAATGCAGAATCAAAATACCTCTTTCCCACAGCCATTGGATGTGCATTAGTGCAGTATTTAGACAGCATAAATTCATACCAAAGTGAATTATTTTCTCTAATTTAAACCATAGTTTTTTGGTGTTACATTTGATTGTCTCTTCAATTTTCAGAAATCCCAGCCCACCCTTGTTTGTCAGTTTGCACATTTTTCTCCAGCTAGCCCAATGGATAGATTTATGTTTGTGACTCCAAATGAATTGGATTAACAGTCTTTCAATTTTCTATTGAATAGTTTTGGGAATGTGTTGGACTTGTGTGGTGTATAGAGGAATTGAGTTAAGGATGCTTTTTACTAAGGTGATTCTCCCTCCAAAAGAGAGGAAAGAGTTTTTTCAAGTGTTAATTTTGCTTTGTATATTGTCAATCAAATCAAAGAATAGAGAAGATGTAAGTTTTCCTTTATAGAGCTTGATTTCGAGTTAATTGAGGGGAAATTTAGAATTAGTGAAACCAAACTTCTCAGTAATCGATTTGATTTTGATTTTGTTTATCTATTTGCCTATGACAAAGAGACATTTGTTAGTATTTAAAGACATACCAGAGATGAAGTCCATGATAATTTTCCAATAGGTGTTGATAGATTTCTTATTTCCATTATTGAATAATAGGAGATCATCAACAAAGGCCAAGTGTGATTGATTCTGCTAGAGGTGTGGAAGTTGATGTTATCCTTTGAATTAGAGACATTGTTCACCTCTAATATATTAAATATCTTGATCATATACATTACATTAGATGTCAATCTGCAATCACTTAATCATTATACATACACTTTTCTATTTGATTGACTTTGATCTCATTTTACTGACCTGTTATTAGGTTTGATTAATATGGGTCAAGCCTTACTTCGATTTTTAAGCACATTAACTAGCTTGCCATTATTGCAAGTCTAAGAAATTGAGGACCACACTTTTAGGAAAAATCACACAATATCCTAAGGCAGTTAATATTATCTTATTCTATACACTAAATGAATCATGATCTCCTAAAAAAAATTTACCTTTGAAATATTCTAGAAATCATTATAATTAATTTTAACATGCATGTCCATAAACTAGTTTTGCATTCTTAGCTAAGTTTCCATGAAGATTTGGTTATACCACCATGGTTAAGTCCACATTCACTACAATCATCTCTTCTGATTATATTTGTTTTTTTGTTTTGTTTATATAATTTTTGTTGAGAATCTCTCTAAACAAGTTTTGCTCTTTTGACCAAGTTTATCTCTAATATAAGCATGCTCTTTTGACTATGTTAACATAGCCATGCTCTTTTAACTATTTCTATCATATATTTGATCATGCTCTTTTGACCAAGTATATTTCTAGTGTAGTCATGCTCTTTTAATTATATTATTTTATTTTGGTAATGCTATTTTGACCAAAATATCCTTCTCACTAGTCATACAATCTTGACTAAGTTTTCCTTCAGTTTTCATTCTCTTTTGATAAAGTCATTCCATAGTAGGGTCTCTTTTGAACTTACTATTAAGTTAGTGGCCTTCCTTTTAAGAACACTTTTTGAGTTTCTATATCATATTTTGATGAATTTTATCCTAATTTAGTCATAAATTTCTTATTAGGTCATTCCACACCTTGTAGCTAAACACCTTGATTCTAGATATACACCTCGTACTCTGACCATTAATTTCCTCTTTGAGTAAAATGTCTCTATTTGGGAATATTTTGCACTGTGGATATTTAGAGTTCTTTCTAAAAATTTTAAACTTTTTTATTATTTGAGTGTGTATATTTCTCACAAGATAGTTGTTGACCTCATTTTTAGGATGAGTTCTCAACCTCTTCCATCTTAAACATAGGACTCCTCTTAGACTTTAAGATATCCTTAGTCTTAAGACACATCTAGTGATTAGGTGGATACTCAACCTAGCCCTAAAGACTTAGAAGAGTTAGCCATAGGAGTAGGTCATATCTTAGGGGTGTTAGGAAAATTTGCCTACCCTATAGCTTGAACCACATTCCTTACTTCCTTCCTTCAAGTCAAACTCCAAACCAAATCAACATCAAACCTAAATCAATTCTAACTTAATTGATTTGTCCCAAACTCAAATCAATGCCACATGATTGAAACCCATGATTGAAACTTATGATTGAAGCCCTGATTGAAATTCCAAATCTTACCTAAGTCGTTAATCCCCTCTTAAGGACTTAGCCTAAATCGTGTTCAAATCAATTCAAACTCATGAAATTTTCTCATAACTCATTTATATTCACATATATATATATATATATATATATATATATATATATATATATATATATATATATATATATATATATATATATATATATATATATATATATATATATATATATATATATATATATATATATATATGAAATCTAAATTCAAATCAGTCAAACTAAATCCAAAATTCAATTCCAAGTTCAAAATATTTCCTAAGTCCTTAATTCCCTCTTAAGGACCTAGCCTAAATAAAATTCAAACCACCTTAAATTCATGAAATTTTCTCACAACCCATTTATATTCTCATTATATTCACATATTTAAAATAAAATATAAATTCAAATCACTCAAACTAAACCCAAAATTCAAATCCAAATTCAAAATCTTTTCTAACTCACTTTGATTTTCTCTTAAGGACTTAGCCTAGATCATGTTCAAATCACTTCAAATCTTTGAAATCTCCTCATAACCCATTTATATTTTCATTTATATTCACATATATAAATGAAATATAAATTCAAACAACCAAAAGCAACTCCAAAAATCAAACTCAAATTCAATCAAAATCCAACCTAAGTCTTTCAAGTCAAAATCTTGAACTTAGCCAAATCAATTTCAAATCAAGCCAAACCCTTGATTTTTCTTTATGATTCAATCAATCCTTCAATCATGAATCCAAATAAAAAACTAAAATTCAATCACAAGATCAAAATTCAATTCAAAAATCAAACCTAAATCAAACACATGTTCACTCCTTGAACTTGAAATTGTCAAGTGAATCAAAACCCATTTGACTTCAAACCACTTGTAAATGGATATATATTTCAATCAAAGTCCATATGTGAGTTCAATCAAACTCAAATTAAGCTTTGACCAAGCCATTTGACACACTTAGACTCACTTAACCCAAAGTGACCTAAAGTTCCCTTATGAGTTAAATTCTAATCCTAATCAAATTGGATTGAACCAAGCCTACCTAAACCTCTCATCATGATCAACAATCATAATGAGATGATCAATCACTCAAACTAGGTTAAACCAAGTCAAACCTAAGGGTTGATTAACTCAACACTTAGCCAAAATGAAACCCAACATAGCCAAAATCCACCATAGGCCAAATTGATTGAAACCAATAATCTAAGTTCATTCATGGTCAATGTTTGAACTTGACCAAGTCAACATTTGAGCCTAACCTAGCCAATGGCACTTGATCCAAGTTGACCCAACTTGACCTAAAAGTCAAAATGTGTCAAAACTTGATCTAAGCCAAATTGATTGAAACCAATGGGTCAAGTTCACTCCAAAATGATTGTTGAACTTGACCAAAGCCTTAATTGGCCAACTAGACCTAACCTAGCCCAATTGACCATGAACCCAACTTGATCTAAAGAGTCAAATTAAGCCAAATTTAAACTTGACAAAAATTGATTAGAAATAAAGATACTGATCCATTTCATATGACTAACCAAACATGAACCAACCCATGACCTAACCCAAATAGGTCAAATGGGTCAATTTGGTCAACTTTACCCATTTGACCTAAATGAACTCAATTGAACCATAACCAAATATAATCCAAATTGAATCAAACCAAAGAAACCAAAACATTTCAAATTATCAAATGAACTTGACCCAACCCTGGGTTTGACCCAATTTGACCAATTGGTCAACTTAACCCAAGTTGACCCATTTTGAGCCAAATCACATCAAACCAACTCCAAATTCAATGAAACTTGGCATAACCCATTTTTTGAACATATTCAAATTGAAACCTAAGCCAAATGACCTTTTTACCCTAGGGTCAAAGGGTAAATTTTGGCCAAATCCACTTGGAATTTGGTTAAATCCTCTACATAACCACTTGACACCCTCTTAGTGGATCAAGTGAACACTAGGGAGTATGGTTCACTCAACCCAATGGGTTTGGGTCAGCCCAACCTAGCCCAAGGCCAAAACTGACCACTTGCTTTAATATGGGCACATGGGAATGATTCCTCCACTCATGTCACGCACATGACACCTCACTACTCCACTCCTTAGGCCAAACTGAATGCAAGGACACCTCTAACAGCCTAACAAACTCATTGCATAAGCTCAATTGGATCAAAACATAAGGGAGAAGCATGACCGTTTGATCCTTCAAGGGGGAGATATACTCCCCCTAATTCGAATTGAATTCATCAGTCCCCAATTCGATTGAGTGATAGGAAGCCAGAGGAGTTATTTCCTAGCCTCCCTAAGCTCTCTTAAGCATTTCCCAAACTCCATCTTCTCGATTTTCATAGCTTGAAAATAGGGGAGCTCCACTAAAAATTGAACTTACTCCACACTTCTAATCAACCCAATTCCCTTTGCAAGCTCCATTAGTGAGCTAAATCGAACTTGCCTAAGCTTTTTTCCAAGCTCCAAAGGCATGAGAGGTGCTACCTTGATCAAGCTCGAGCTCAAGTCAAGGAGGAGTTGGCCCATAGGAGGATCCACCTAATCTCAAGACCTCAAACTCTCAGCAAAGCTTCATCTCCACTAAACGAAGCTTCTCCAAGAGAATCGAGCATCGGTGATCACCTCCAGTGAGGTTAGCCATTAAACTAAGCTTAAGTTCAATGTGGTTTAGTCCTTTATAAAGTGAAGTTTAATCCTATGCAAATCTAGCCATTTGATGTGTTTACCTTTGTGCTTAGATGGTGTGGCTAAATTTTAGGATCAATTCGAGCTTAATCGAGCTCAGATCATCCCCTAGAAGATGGACGGTGTCCATTCTTCATAGAGGAATACAGGGATAAATCATGGGCCGTCCATCCACACATTTTGGATGGACGGCCATGATTTAAGACACGTACCTCCACATTTTAACCCCTTAGATCTGCAACTTTAACCTCAGTCGTCCGATCCTTAATTGGATGGGTGAGGAGAAAGCGTGTAGCGCATTATGATGTGACAAACTTAATTTTGAATTTCATCACACCACGTGGAGAGCGCATGCCGCGTCAGCGATCCACGTGGCGCCGACGAGATTAGATATTTAATTAGGCTATTTAAATTATTAATTAACCATGAAAAATTCCTAAATTCATATCTAAGCCCAAAAAAATTAGAAAAATATGAAATAGATTGTATTGGATAGATAATTGACCATAGAATATTCTAAAAATGATTTGAATGGATTTTGAATAGTGTTTTTCTCTGGATTAATGGTTTATTGGGAATGTTATTTTGTTAATTACTTCGAATTACTCCACTGATTAATCCTAAACTTCTTGTGCTTAATTAGTGGGATGACCCCTACCTCCCCTAATTTTTTTGAGATTTATTGGTGGCTTAATTAGAGGAATTGCTAGTTCATTCCTTAATCACTCCCTTAATATAATTAAGCTTGATTAAGGGTATAATTAGTGGTTTAATCCCCTGATTGAGTTAATTAAGTTTTAATTAAGTGAATATGAGGTTTAGGGAATAATTTTGGGATACCTTCCTTAAGATATTCTTTAAACCTCCTTTTTTCTTAATCCAACTTTAATGAAGGGTTAATTCACTAATTACCCACTTAATTAATTTCATAAAATTCTAAAATTTTCCAGAACTCAATTAATCTATCTTGGGTAGATGCTTAGGTGTTCAATAACATAAGTACATTAAGGAAATCAAAACCCAACTCACATGTGTGAGAGGGGTTATGAAAGTACTTAAGTTAAACCTCTTAGTTTAATTAATCATTAATCATGAGCCAATTGCATTAGGCCCTTTTCTTTCCTAGGTGCATTGCTGATTTAAATTCCTTGTGTAGTTTTTGTCATCTCATTGGCTCATAATTATTTGATTGGGTATGCTAAGGTGGTATAGGTAAGGGGTAATTAACACACTTAATTCAAATTTTAACCTAACCAAAGCTTAAAATTAATCTAATCACCTAAAAATTAAACAAAAATAATAAACATATATGGGATTGTTTAAGGAACAGTAAACTCATCTCATATTTCTCAAAATTAAATCAAACTCAAAACAAAATCAAAACTCCTTTAAAAATAATTTGATTTGGTTTAAGTTTTCCTATTTCATAAGATTATTTTTAGGAATTGTGATGAAAAATATTCCCGCCTTCATCTATCCTTTTTGAAGAGGATAAATTAAAACATAAATATTACACCTTTTGTGACACCACGTAGATCCGCAGATATTTTTATTGAGAGTAATCGGATACGATATTGAGAAGAGGTGTACTATCTCAAAAGATAGAAGTCACCACCCTACAATGGACCTAATCACCTCAACAAGGACTCCTAAGGACAATGGGTCTGCATATGTGCCAAAGATTCTTCCCCTACTTTACATGAAAAAGTAAAGTAAGGTTTATTTTAAACTAGGTTTATTAAGTTCCTTATAGGGGCAAGCCCCCATAGTTAATTATATTCTAAGGAATGAGATCCCTTAGGAATCCTCTCAATTAAGGTAAATGATTGTTGTCTCCAAAGATTTCAATAGGTAGGACTATTAATCAATTAGTTTATTTTAGAAGATCAAATGAGAATGATCAAAAAAGAGGACAAACCATAAAAAGATCAAATTTAAGATAGAAATATACTTTTTCTTTTCATGCATAAAAAGAAGAAGTATATTTCTATCTTCAATTTATCCCGCATAGAGTGAAGATGGATGTATGAATTTCTCTCATATAAAAATTTCACCATAATAGCTGATATATTTACCTATCCTCCTTCATAGTGATGTAAAATCGACACTAATTAGTGGTGATGATTCCTTTAATTTTAAGATTTAATCTATTTATGATTGAATAATTTTTATTATCAGGTAGCCTTCTATCCATTAGATAAAAGTTAATCAATCATAATTAGATATCAAATAACTACTTAAGAATGTTAAACAATCTAAAGTAAATTATCTTTTTAAAAACTCATGTAAATAAGGTAATAAGCCTTAATTTGAATAAATCTTTTAGGACGAGCTAACTTGGTCCTCCAACTCCAATACAATTATATGATTTGATCTTACTACACCAAATCTTCTTCACACACTTAGGTATTATGATAAGTCACACTCCTTAATCATTTAGCATAGGACTAGGGTATAGTTATATTAATATTTTATTGGAGGATCCATTTGACGCACAACATATGGCTTTAGGTGTTGGTTAGTAATGGTTATTACATATTTGTTATGGCTACTTTTCCACTCTAGGATAAAGATATTTTTTAATTGGTATTAGATGTACAACCATTGCTCTTTTACTTTTATTTTCATAGGGGTAGTGTAATAAAAATATTAAAATGCCAACTCATGCAACATATAATATAAGTTAATTGATATATTAATTAATTTTCATTTATTATATTATCATAGCTCAACTTAGCATATTTACTTTTTTTACACTTAATATAATCTTGGATAAGCTCCCATATATTGTAAGATGTAAACAAAGATTCATGATAAAGTGAAGATCCAAATTTAAGAATGCCTTTCCTAGTATCCAACAAATAGGTATATGTTTGAAATAGGTGACAAGGATAAAGAGTAGAGGGGATCTAATGCTTATACCTTGTTATTTAATTTACTTTTAAATTAAACATTTTAAGTAGTATATGTAAAGCTTAACTATTTTTTCTTCTTCTAAGCATGTAAAATTTCTTTGATCCGCTACACAAACATATTTTTCATATTATTTTATTATCATTATTGCATAATATTTAATTGGCTTTTATATTTTATTTATACTATTTTAATGTGATTTGTTGCAAGATTTACTACTTTGTTAGTCCATAATATAAATAATCTTTATGGTAGGCTCTTAAAATAAAATCTTTTTTTATAAACATTAATAAATTGATAATCAACTTTAAAATAATTTAAGAAAAATTTTCTTAAAATTCAGACTCTCTTTAACTACTTTTTAATTAAAAATGATTCTCTTTGTATCTCTTATATAAGATCATATTAGAATGAATCAGTGAACACTGATGCATGTTCATAATATAGCCAGTTCAACATGCATATCAAAGTCTTTTACACTTAACGATAAATAACTTGCATTATTTATCATGTTTTTAAGAATATAATTTCTTATATAGGATTGAATTTTATTAATACTCCTAGAGGTCGTAGTATGCTAAGTAGTGGCGGTCATGCTCTAGATGAGATTGCAAGTCTATTCAAGTAGCTCAATTGCATTTTAACTAAATTATCTCTCTTCTTTTTCTATAGAAAAATCTTTTTTATATTTAAGGATTACAAGCCCTACATCTTTCTAATCCACTACATAAAAATTCTCTATTTTATTTTATTTTTTTACTTGAGATCATAAGTCCAACTCTAGATGCAATTTGAGGCAACTAATGGCTTTATTGAGTTTACTACATTCACAACTAAGTGATCATTGCGTAAAAAAATTGTGACACCACATAGAGTTTTCGAAATTTCTTATTTGGATGAACAAATATGTCATTAAGGAATAAACATATTATCACAGAAGATAAACATGTTTTTCTATAATGGATTTGATCATTTAATAAAAGACTCCTAAGGCTAATGGGTCTTTCATATACCAGAGATTTTTTCCCCTGAACTACATGGAAGAGTAGAACAGGGTTTATTTTAAATTGAGGTCATGGTTCCCTATAAAGGCAAGCCCCTATAGTTAATTACATCTTAAGAAGGGTCTCTTCCTAAGAATACTCACGATTAAAAAAATGAGCTATAATTCTTAGAGATTTCTAAGGTGTTTTTCAAAGAATTGATTTTGGGATTTTTAATTGGGAGCAGTTCAAAGTGGAGAGAGTTATTTTGGAGGCCAAACGAGATGAAGTAAAAAATTCCCATTGATACTAGGATGCCGAGTAGACATTTTAATTATCCTACAATTGGGCTTTAAAGTTTAGAATTTAATTTTGATTTTGATTTGACATTGTCTTAGAAGTATAGGACTTAGATTCTAGCAGCACAAGACTGCAGAAAAGGCTAGGGTTGAAGACTTATTCCTAGAAAGGATGCTTCAGAACCTAGTCTAGTATTTTTATTCACAATGGCATGTCATCTTTCTCTTTTGACCCTCTCCTTTACCTTTAATGATCCAAGGTTTTGGAGAGGTTTAAAAGAGGGTTACCTCCAATCCACTTCCTAAAATTTGCTAATCAATTTGATTAGTTGGTTTTCCAAAATTTTAGTGGACATATGGAGATGTATAAAGATTAAAGCTGATTTGCATTCATGTAAAATTATCTTCTATAAGTATAGAGTATTTACATTTAGTTCCTTAATCCTCAAGGTCAATATATTTTTGGGATAATTTTTATTTTATCCCTCTTCTTATTTTCTTTTGAGTTGATTCTTCTTTAAATGCAATTCAAGCTTCAATCATGGTGGTAAGGGGCAATAGGCACAACTATGCCTCCTTTCGATTTATATTTTCTTAGGATTTGAAGGAACTCCTTCATTTCAATATACATCCTTAGGTATTTGTTACCTTCGAATGTGGTAGAACAATGTGTGTCAACTTTGGACCTTGTTCCCATTCTCTTTAACTTTAGTATAAAGCCAAAGTAAGATCAAGGAAAAGTTTAATTTTGTGGTTTTATTCTTGAGATTTACTTTTCAAATTTTGAAGTAATTTTCAAACTTTTTGAATTTAACATTTCTTTTCCACATTGGAATGGTTTCAAATCTGTCTTGACCAGAAATGACTTGATTTTCATTTATTTCTCTAACCTTTTTTTATTTTGGGATTTGGTTCTAGGACACAATCATTTAACTGTGGCAAATAAAGAGTTCTACAACCTTAGTTCAAGATGTTGGATAAGCTCAATCTAGATGAAATGGAGAGGTATCCAAGGGAAAGAAAGGACGTCTTGACATGTGAGTGGCACTAGTACACTACCGATACATAGGAATAACAATTTATTTTTAAACATGGAAACCCAAGCTTAATCCAAACAAACTAAGTCATGAAGAGCCCTTTTTTGGCAACTCTGCTAGGGAGTGGTTCCTCTCTCCATCTTTATAAAAGCAAGTTGTTATTCTCAAATTATTTTTCGTAATCTCTTTCAAGTTAAATGATCTTCTGGCCAAAAAAAAGGGGAGAGAAATAAATGAAAATCAAGTCATTTTTACTTCAAGACTGATTTAAAACCATTCCAATGTGGAAAAGAAATTCACAAATTTGAAAATTCAAATTTGAAAATTCAAGAAAATCTCAAAATTGAACTTGTCATTGATCTTATTTTGGCTTTATACTAAAGTTAAAGAGAATGAGGACAAGGACTTAAGTTGATACCCTTTGATCTACCACCTTCAAAGGTAATAAATACCTAAGGATGTATATTGAAATGAAGGAGTTCCTTCTAATCCTGAGAAAATCTAAATCAAAAGGAGGAATAGTTGTGCTTATTGCCCCTTACCACCATGATCGAAGCTTGAATTATATTTCAAGAAGAATAAACTTAAAAGAACATAAAAGGAGGAAGAAAAATAAAAATCATCCCAAAAGATTGTCTTATTGACCTTAGGCAAAGGTTGATTAAGGAACTAAATATAAATCTTCAATCCTTATAGAAGAAAATTTTACATGAATGAAAATCAGCTTTAATCTTAATAAAGAATTTTGGAAAATCAACTAAATTGATTAGCCAATTCTAGGGAGAGACTTGAAGGCAACCCTCTTTTTGACCTCTCCAAAACCTTGGATCATTGAGAGTAAAGGAGAGAGAGTCAAAAGAGAAAGATGACATGTCATTGTGAATAAAAAAAACTTATGACATGACGAAAAGATTCACTTTTGCTCAATAAAAGAAAGAAAGAATTATTATTAAAGTTGAAATGAATGAAAAAACTTAAATCCCTCATTGATATTTTAGGATGGACAAATCATGAAAAGAAAATAAATGAAGATTTTAATCCTTCTAAAGAAATCATGACCTTAGGATTGGGTCTTAAGAGTGATATTTCGATCTCTCAGAGTGAAATCATGCCTTAAGAGTGATATCTCTAGTAAGTTGATAGATAAATCACTTAGGACTTTGTTAGTCCAAATTAATGAAGAAAGCATTAGTTTTCTCCATTCATAAACTAAGGCATTATATGCTTTCAATACAAAGTGAATCTAAAGTAAATCCTTTGCAATGTCTTATGACCCACTTGACATTGTCTTAATGTCTAGTATGGTGGTCAGAGATTCCATTGCAAGTTGAGATTACCTTTAATCTTATTTGTGCTATAAAAATTACAAGTCATATTTGACTTTCTAATAGCACATCATCTGCCCAAGAGGTCCTCTTTTAAATGATGATCTTCCAAATGAATAGATCATGAGGTCTAATAGTTCATTGAGGATAGAGTTAGACGTACCTTCCCTCCATATTAAAAGGGAAATTTTTGAAATCAAATTCAATATGGTACTGTCATACCACCTCAAATGACATTGAAAAGAAATGACAAATAAGTCATCTTCAAAATATGATGTCTTGCCCATCTTAGTGAAGTTGCTTGAAAATTAAGCCTCGTAATGCTCTGTAAAAAAAAGAAAATAAAATAAAATGAAATAAAAAAATAAAAAATGGAAAGCAATGAAAAAGAAATTACCATTAAGCAAGGCATTACATAATCTTGTAATTTGCCTTCTTTAACTATAAGCAACTTCCAAATGTAGCATTCCACTATAAAAAAGTTATAGGGTTATCTTCTATGATAAAGATAGACCACTAAAAACTTATTAACATCTTGATTGATGTAAAAAATTCAAAGGAAGAAAATCTCTAAAATATTTGTTTATCTGGGTGCATCGAACAACATCACTTGTAAACATGAAAGTGAATTTAGGTAAGCCCAATTCTAATCAGGCTTTGATGAGATGGTGCCATATAAATTCAATCAAATAAAGAAATGAGTTTTTCAGTTTCATGAAATTTTAATCTTGAAAACTCAACATAAGAGAAAACCTTAATCTCAATCACATAGTTGGTTGAAGTTAAAAACTCAAACATTGAAAAAGAAACTTAGGAATTAAGGAACATCTTCAATACTCTTGAATGGTCCTATCTAGCCCAAATAAAGAAATAAATGAAATTAAATGAAAGAAAAAGAAAAAAATATTAATTATGGAAGGAAGTTCATATTCATCCTAAATTGAAGGTGTAAAGTCTTTAGGAATATCATTCTGCTAATCCTAAATGACCTCATTAAATATATGGTTCTAGTAAATGATTCTGAATTCAGAAGTGTAAAGTTTTTAAGAAAGTCATTATGCCAATCTTAAATGACTCCACTAAATAATTCTAAATTTAGAAGTGTAACGTCTTTAGAAAAGTCATTTCGCTAGTCCTAAATGACTTCATTAAATTTGTTGTTCCATTAAATGATGAAAAAGAAATTGAAGTGTTGGATCATATTATATGATCAATCAATAAAAATGAAGAATTGAATTATATCAGATGTTGTATTCAGACAAAAAGTCAAATACATCTAATCTCCTAGTAAATGTTGTAACTAGAAAAAATGTCAAATGTAACATTTCACAAACAAAGACGCATTAGCCTTAAGAGTCTTTTATTAAATGATAGACTCTATTATAAGAAAACATATTTATCTTCCAAGATAATATTTGTTTTCCTTAATGATGCATTTGATCATCCAAGTAACAAATTCCTAAAACTCTATGTGCTGTCACAACTTTTTCCCACAGAGATATTTTCTGGTGGCTCCGTTGGGGAGTAGTTCCTTGCTCCATCTTTAGAAATAAGTTATAATTTATATACATCAGTAGTGTATAAGTGACACTCATAGGCAAGACTGTCTTTCTTTCCATTGGATACCTCTCCATTTCATTCTTGGTTGAGCCTATCCAAAATCCACTAAGGTTCTAGAACTCTTCGTGTGCCACAGTTAAATGATTGGGTCCTCAAACCAAATCCTAAATGGAAAAAAATGAAGAGAAATAAATGAAAATCAAGCCTTTTCTATTAAGACCTAAATTTGGTCAAGACAGATTTGAAACCATTCCAATGTGGAAAAGAAATGTTAAATTCAAAAAGTTTGAAAATTACTTCAAAATTTTAAAAGTAAAATCTCAAGAATAAAATCTCAAAATTAAACTTGTCAGTGATCTTACTTTGGCTTTATACTAAAGCTATGAGCACAGGGTCCTAAGTTGACACCCTTTGTTCTACCACATTCAAAGGTAATAAATACATAAGGATGTAAACTGAAATGAAGGAGTTCCTTCAAATCTTGAGAAAATCTAAATCAAAAGGAGGCATAGTTGTGCCTATTGCCCCTTACCACCATGATTAAAGCTTAAATTACATTAAAAGAAGAATCAACTCAAAAGAAAATAAAAAGAGGGATAAAAAAAATCATCCCAAAAGAATGCCTTATTGACCTTAGGTAGAGGTTGATTAAGGAACTAAATATAAATCTTCTATCCTTATAGAAGAAAATTTTATATAAATGCAAATCAGCTTTAATCTTAATACATTTCCATACGTTCACTAGAATTTTGGAAAATCAACTACTCAAATAGATTAGCCAATTCTAGGGAGTGACTTAGAGGTAACTCTCTTTTAAACCTCTCCAAACCCTTGGATCATTAAGAGTAAAGGAGAGAGTCAAAAGAGAAAGATGGCATGTCGTTGCAAATAAAAAAATTGATGACATGATGAAAATATTTACTTTTGCTCCAACTCAATAAAAGAAAAGAGAGGGCAGTGAAAGAAAACTCTAATTTTTTAGATAAAGTTGAAATGAATGAAATATAAATCTAATAAATTTAATTCAACTTTCTTAATGGGAGGCTTCTCACATTGATTCATTAATATTTCATAAATGGATTTAATTAATTTTAAGGAGAAATCATGAAACGAAAATAAATTAAGGTTTTAATCCTTCTAAAGAAATCATGACTTTGGATTGGGTCTTAAGAGTGATAGTTATATCGTTCAGAGTGAAAGTATGAAACTTCTATCTCTGGTAGGCTGATAGATAAATCACTTAGGCCTTTGTTAGTCCAACTTAATGAAGAACTCCTTAGTTTTCTTCGTATAGAAACTAAGCATCATATGCTTTCAATATAAAGTGAATCTAAGGTAAATCCTTTGCAATGTATTATGACCTGCTTGACATTATCTTAATGTCTAGTTTGGTGGTCAAAGATTTCATTGTAAGCTAAGATTACCTTTAGTCTAGTTTATGCTATAAAAAAGTACAAGTCATATTTGACTTTCTAGTAGCACATCAACTGCCCAAGAGGGTCCTTTTTTAAATGATTGTCTTCCAAATGAATATATCATGAGGTCTATTAATCCATTGAGGATAGAGTTAGACCTACCTTCCCTCCATATTAAAAGGAAAATTCTTGAAATCAAATTCAATATGGTAGAGTCATACCACCTCAAATGACATTGAAAAGAAATGGAAAATAAATCATCTTCAAAATATGATGTTTTTTTGCCCATCTTAGAGAAGTTGCTTGAAAAATCAAGCATCGTAATGCTCTATAAAAAATTGAAAATAAAATGAAATGAAATAAAATAAATAAAAAAATAGAAAGGAATGAAAAAGAAATTCATTAAGCAAGGCATTACATAATCATGTAATTTGCCTTCTTTAACTAGAAGCAATTTCTAGATGTGGCATTCCACAATAAAAAGTTATAGGGATATCTTCTGTGATAAAGATAGACTACTAAGAACTTATTAACATTTTGGTTGATGCGAAAAATTCAAAAGAAGAAAATCTCCAAAACACTTCTTTGTCCGGGTGCATCGGTCAACAATAATTGTAAACAAAAGTAGGCCCAATTCTAATCGAGCTTTGACAAGATGGTGCCATGTAAATTCAACAAATAAAGAAATAAGTTTTCAATTTCATGAAATTTTAATCCTGAAAACTCAACTTAAAAGAAAACCTTAATCTCAATCACATAGTTTGTTGAATATAAAAACTCAAATATTGAAAAAGAAACTTAGGAATTTAAGAACATCTTCAACTTGGATGGTCCTATCCAGCCCAATTAAAGAAATAAATGAAATAAAATGAAAGAAATAAAAAAATATTAATTATGGAAGGATGTTCATATTCCTCCTAAATTGAAAGTGTAGAGCCTTTGGGAATATCATTCTGCTAATCCTAAATAACCTCATTAAATATTTGATTCTAGTAAATGATTCTGAATTCAGAAGTGTAAAATTTTCAAGAAAGTCATTATGCCAATCTTCAATGACTCCACTAAATAATTCTGAATTCAAAAGTGTAACATCATTAGAAATGTCATTTTGCCAGTCCTAAATGACTTCATTAAATTTGTTGTTCCATTAACTGATGAAAAATAAATTGAAGTGTTGGATCATATTATATGATCAATCCATCAAAACAAAGAATTGAATCATATCAAATGTTGTATTGATACAAAAGTCAAATACATCTAACCTCCTAGTAAATGTTCTAACTAGGAAAAATGTAAAATGTAACATTTCACAAAGAATTGAAATGTTATCAAAATGTTACTATAAGAAAGAATGAAAGAACAAAAGAAAGAAAGCAAATTAAAAGAATGAAAGGACTCTATATCCAAGAACAAAAGGATGAAGTCTGAAATTTCTAAGCATGTGGACATTTTTAACTATAAACTCCTCCGCATCAAGATAAAGCGGTAGGGTTAGAGGTCAAGAATTATCCCTAGCTAAATAAAAATAATCTGATTTCTCATACTTTGTCCTCATGACCTTTGCCATATTGGGTGAGCTCGCATGGCAGGTCAAAAGAATAATGGATCTTCATTTTCAATAGTCCATATCTTTTGTATGTCAAAGAATCAATTGAGTACAATTTGATCAAAGCTAAAAGCAAGAGAATAAATGAACTATTTGAGAAGCCAAAATCCAAAAGTTTGTTTGAAATGCAATACTATAGAGTCATTGCAAGATAAAAATTATTGAGTAGTCAGGGTCCTGACTTTGTCTTCAAAAGGCACTCTAACATATTAAATGAATATTGTTTAGAGTTGTCTAGAGATCTATATAATCTTCAAGTTTAGGATGCAACCCTTGAATTTTAATAGAAATCTAAATTTATAATTGCCAAACTACAAGAAATAAATCAACGAATGAAAGTTGATCTACCACCCATATCAATAATTTAATTTTTTGATAAGTTAGATATTGATGACTTATTCAAGCCAAAATTCAAATTTAAAAACTACTTTACCTAGAAGTAAATTGAAATATTCTCCGAAAATAGCGGTCTATAAGATCAGGCTTGATGCCATTTCTTTTAAGCTAAGTTCCTTGATGAATGCAGGCACAATTTCAAAAGAAGAACAAAATATTACAAGACCAAAAGTGAACTAATGATTGCTTTACATAAGAAGTAAGCATTCTTCCTGGTTGGATAAGATCATTATAACAAGAATAAAAAGATAAATAAAGAAAATAAAATGAAAATAAAAAATGGAAAAAAAGGAAAAAGAAAAATATCAAGTACACATGTGCCACATCTTGGGACTAAGATACAATCTTTATTTTAATGATGGATTCAAATTACCCATACTTCATTTCAAAATAATAAAAAAAATTCATGTATAAGATTATCCTCATTAAGGGTAACTTATTTGAAATTTATCAAATCAACATAACTTCGAAAAAGTAAATTGAAAGCATATGATATAACATTCAGAATCCTTAAAGAATATTCTGTTATAGAATCACATCATTCAGTCCCATAAAAAAAATTGGGATAATTCATCAAATGGTCATGATTATGATTGTTTATAACCTCACTTACTTTCAATTAAGTGGAGTGTTATATAAAAAATGAAATAAATGACATGCAAAATGATGAAAAGAATGTGAAAAGAAGAAAAGAAAAGAATTTCATTATGATTTGAAAACAATCATATCACTATATGTAGGTTCCTAAACTATACCTTTAAAGTGATTTTAAGGAACTTATAGTGAAAATTTAGAAGGGTCAAAGTTACATAAACAAAAATTAGTCAAAAGTCATTTAAAAATATTACTTCATAAAACCTTAAAAGAATAATAAATCAGTCTAAGAAATTAAATTTCAAATTTATCAGGAGAATCTTAATTTCTCTAATAAGTTAATCATTTCAATTCCCTTATTGATTAGGGACAAAAGAATAAAATAAACAAATGTATCCATGAGGATCAAGAGTTTGTTTATCTTGATTCTCATTCACTTTAGAAAGCTTCAAAAGGAATTTATTGATATTTATTGAATCCAAGAGAAGGCCTTATAAGTTGTTAAGTCATGTCAATGAAACAAAAATGATATATATGTCCAAACAAGAAGAAAAAGAATTTTCTTTTGAGAAGCACTGGTTGACTTTGGTTCTTACTGCCTAAAGAACTACACAGTCACACGCTTCTCAAAAATATAGAATTCTCAGGTTAGTGCCCTATGATTTCTTTCCTAGAGAGAATTAGACATCTAGATGGTTATATGTAACTTTGAGATAAACAAAAAAAAAGAGAGAAAAAGAGAAGAAAAAAATGATGAAATTCTATGCTTATAGCATAGTAAAGCATTAGGTCCAAAATATACCCAAATCCTCTTTCAAAAATAAATTTCAACTCTTTGAAATCCTCTTCACTAAGCTTCTTCATGTATAAGCAGTATTAGTGAAATCAAGAAATAAAAACAAACCTTCCATTACCTTTCACTGGTTAGACTAATTAAGTAAGGATCAAATTCATTTAACTCTTGCATATTAGTCAAAAGAGTTGAGGATTAGGAATTAAGTCTCTTTGACCTCTTTCCTCACCCATATCATCTATAGGTTAGGAGCAATCCATTTTTGGAACCTTTCCTATACATTCCTTGAGTTGGGAGCAAGCCTTTTATGGCACCTTTCTCATGTTTTCCTTATGAGTTTGGAGTAAGCCTTTGTGCACCATTCTCATAAACCTAGAGTAGGTGTGGGTTCAATCTCGAGCCAATCTGAGCTCTAGTGAGCTCAAATTGGGTGAAGGAAGATGGACAGTGTCCGTCTCCCATCGCTCAGGGGATGATAAATCACTACCATCAGTTTTGCATGATTAGAATGGACGACTGTGATTAATTCTCTAGATTGTATATGATTTAATCCTTAAGAACCGTGTCTTTAATCTTCGTCATCTAATTTTAGATCGGATAGTGGGAATGAAACTGCATCTGTCGCCAGCCATATTAGTACTATTCGGACAGGTTTAATTAACTTATCTTGTGATGCCACGTGCAAAGAATGCCATATTAGTGATCCACGTGGCACCGACGGGATTAGGCTTAATTAATAGGTTTTAATCACTGAAACTTTTAAAAAAAAATAAAACCAATTATAAAAAATTCAAAAAATACAAATAAATACTCATTTTAAAAGTAAAACAAATGAGAATTAATTAAAATTAATTCCAATTAATTTCAAATAGTAATTAAGACTTAATTTGGGCTTAAATGCGATATTGATTCATTTAATTAATCCATAATTACTTGAGCAATTAATTCCAAACTTTCCTTGATGATTTAATGGGATGATTTCTGCCTCCCATGATTATCTTAGAATTTATTGCTTGGTTAATTAGGGAAATTGATCATTTGAACCCTAATTACTCTTTTAATTAATTTATTGATATTAACACCCCAAACAACAACAAATTAATTAATTGAACTTATTAATCAATTTAATAGTGAATGGATGAGGGAGTGGGTCCTTTTTCTAATCACTTTTCCCAAGTCCATTTCATTTTAAAGAGGGTTAATTAATATGGAGATTAATTAAGAGTTTAGTGATTAAGTGGTTTAATTAATCAAATTAAAATCATAACCATATCAGATATTTAACAATGAGATTAAGGGTTCTTTTTTATGTGTTTAATAATAACATAAAGACCCTTAAGTAAATCATGATTAGCCCATATGTGTGGGAAAAATCATCAAAGTACTTCCATTTGCATTAGGTCCTTTTAGGTGCATTGCAATTTTACTTTCTCATATATTCATTCCATTTATGGCTCATAATTAAGTGGTAAATCAAATTAAAGAAGCATAGGTAAGGGCAATTAATTGATTTAATTAAGGATCTAACTTAATTAATTCATAAAATCCTCTTAATTAACTTTTCTTAAACCAATTAATTTCACCAACATGGGAATGGAATTAAAACAACAAGCAAATCTCCTTTTCTTTCAAAATAATCAAAATCCTAAATCATAAATTAATAAAGAGCTTTGGTTTTCTTTAAATAGTTTTATTTAATGTGATTATCCTTAGGAATTAATTTAGTTGAATGAAGCATGTGTTTATTCTTAGTTGTTCCTTCCTAATCACTTTAGATGTTGTGTTATTTGATTTCATGCATCCATCCTTTTAAATATAAATGAATTAAATGGACTTTATTTATGTAAGCTTGCATGTGTTGATCTAAGCTAATTATATGTGTGGCTCTTATCACTATTTAAATTCAAAAATATATGTTTATAAAGTTTATAAATGAATCACAACATTTGGAGTGATGATAGTTATGAATACATATAGGATTTGCATGTGCTTATAGCATAAGTATGTGAAATGAAGCTCTCTTTCGTATGTTTATATATAGATTTATAAAAGTTTGAATGTTAATAAGTATATAGTCTAGACATCCCCAAAACACGGGGATTTAAGTAGCCCCAATGTGGTCATTTGAATACCTCACATCCCTGGTTAACAATGACACGTACTTATTTGATTTCATTCTTATGTATTTTGATATTAGAATTTGGATAGAGCTTTAATTCATATGCATAAATAATTGAAATAAAGAAAATGCAATCTTTACATGATTTTCATCCTTATAATTGTGTATACATTTACATATATTTAAGATAGCAAGTGTTTAGTCAGTACATCCTAGGAATATGAGGCTTTAAGTAGCCCCAAAGAGGTTATTTGATTACCTTACATCCATGGTTAACAATGGCACATACTTGCTTACATCTTTTATACATGTCTATGTCTACTTAATTAAAAGATGGGAATCTCCTTTTATTATTAAAAATACATGCATCCATAATCATCTAAGTCATTAGTATACATTACATGTAAGTTAGTGCTCTCTTTCTTGTGATTCACATATAGATTTACATAAGTTTGAGCATTAATAAGTATATAGTCTAGACATCTAGGGAATATGAGGTTTTAAGTAGCCCCAAGGAGGTCATTTGATTACCTCACTTCCCTGGTTAATAATGACACGTACTCATTTGATTTCATCCTTATGTATTTTGGTATTAGAATTTGGATAGAGGATTAATCTACATGTATAAGTAATTCAATTAACTAAAAATATAAATTCCAAACATATGCATTCATCACCATTTAAGTGTGCCAAAATACATTGTATGTATAGATATGCCAAGTGTTAAAGTCATATGCATGTTACATGTGATGGAAAGGAATGACTTGATATATATATCATGCGATAGTAATTCAATTATATTAATCTTAAGATGCCTTTCACATTGAATATGATTATTTAACGTTGACATAAATTTAGGATTAATAAAAATATTTAATAAGCCATTCATTAAAAAAAACTAAATCATAAAAATATGCTTTAAAAAGTGATTTAAGGCAGGTATGAAAGAGTGTAATCCTCTTTTCTCTCTTTATAACACTTAAAAGATAAGTGTAAATCATATAGAACGCAAAATATGAATTAAAATCCATAAATTAATTAAACAACTTGAAATGAAACCAACCTTTATGTTAAATTAAATCCTTCCAAACTTAGAAAATCATAACTCTAATGCTTAGCTAAGACATACCATACAAAGCCTTAACACACACATTAGAATTAAGCCATCACTTCTTGTCCAAAGTTAGGACGGTGTATGTGTGATGTATTTTTTTTTTTTGTGATGTAATCTTTTAGACTAGATGTTAGGGTGTATGTTTCATAGATTGGATATTAGGCCGCTATTAGCCTAATCATATTTTCTACAGGGGATTGTGCTTAAGAGGTTGCTTAAAAATAAATATAAATGCTTTGCTTGCAAGTTGCTTAAGTCCCTAAGCATAATCCAAGTTAAGATAGGTGGGCTTGATTACCAATGTGCAAGGTGCTAAGTCTAAATTATATATATAATTGATGAGGATTATATGTATGTGTGGTGAATTATTTTCTCATCTTCATCTATCCTCTTTTGAAAAGGAGGTGATGAAAATAAGAAAATTATGCCTTGTCGGGACACCACGTAGATCCATATATATTCTTATTAGGGTGATCGGGTATGACATTGAGAAGAGGTGTACTATCTCAAAAGATACAAGTCACCACCCTACAATGGACATATCACTTCAATAAGGACTTCTAAGGACTATGGGTCTTTGTACGTACTAAAGATTCTTCCCCTACTTTACATGAAAAAGTAAAGTTGGGTTTATTTTAAGCTGGGTTCGTTAAGTTTCCTATGGAGGCAAGCCTTCATAGTTAATTACATCATAAGGAACAGGATTCCTTAGGAATACTCTCGATTAAAGTAAATGATCGTGGTCTCCAAAGATTTCAAAGATAGGACTATGAATCAATTGGTTTATTTTTGGAAGATCAAGTGGGATTGATCAAGAGGAGGGAGTTATTATCGAAGCCAATATGAAGATAAGTAGGGGATGCTTGTGTACTAAGGAGCCTAGTAAGCATCCCAAACTATCCTATGATTGGGCTTTATATTTTTGAAATTGAGGTGATTTATTTGTTTGAGTTGAATTTTTGTTAGAAATCAAGGACTTATAATTCCATGACATAAGATTGTTGAAATGCCTAAGAGGCTATGATTTATGCTCATAGCCCGCAAAGGGAAATAGCAACCTCTAAATCTAAATCTAGGGAGCTTTGGCGAGAGCCAAAGCATGACCTAAATTTAAGGTGAAAATGGGTATTTAGTTTACCTCCACAATAGAGGATAAACTACCCGACTGTTTGGACTTACAATCACCTGGGGGTGGTTGCCAACTAACTCCTCCTACACTTCTAAATACATGTAGGCAAGTCATATGCTTTTGTAAGATATCTAAGCTATTATTTATTTAGAAAGAGACTAAGTCCTTAAATATACTCCTTAAGAGACTAGATCATGTAGGGCATGATTTAATGACTTAAATCTAATGCAAATTTTGTTATATTTTATTTTCATTTTTAGATAATTCATTTGACACAGGCTTATAGGATTCATATGCCTAATGCATGAGAAATTAGATTATGGGCTAAAATCAACAAGAAAGAAGGTGTGTTTCCACCATGGCTCTTAATGGTCAAGCCAAGTTCCCTGACATAAGTGGAAGCCCTCCAAATCAAGAGTCAAATAATATGCTTTTTATGTATGATGTGACATAGAAAATACAACAACCACCTAAGAGGTTGCAAATTCTTTTATCTTGATTTTATAACTAAAGCTTTAAGTGAGGTTATGAGTTGTAAATTTTTAATTTTGAGTTGATTAATTGGATAGCAAATTTATTTTTTCCAAAGAGTCTAATCGCCTCCAGTCCATACATCAATGCAAGGAAGAAACTAGGAAAACATGCCATTTTAATTCACAAGCTAAACAAACATTAATCAATTTATAAAGCTAGCGAAAAAAGAATAAGAGGCCTTTTGTGGTCGGGCTCCACTGCACAAACACAAAAATAAATTGGGTAGCCAAGCTATACCCTTATGCAACTCGGATTACAAATGGATTAATCACAATCATGAAGCAATTCATGTTATGGGGGTCTTCATTCTTCATTCTTCTTTCTTTCTTCTTTCTTCTTTCTTCTTTCTTTCTTCTTTCTTCTTTCTTCTTTCTTCTTTCTTCTTTTATCTTTTGGTTGGTTGGAATGTGGATGCTCCAAAGGCTTCACATGGTACATAAGACATAGCCTTATGACCAATGTTCATCCTAATCTCCCATAACAATCATTCTAAATCCTAATTTGCAAAATTACATGAAAAAGGGAAAAAGTAAATCTAACTCAAACCTATAAAATAGAGATTAGCTAAGCAAATCACATAATCCCAAGCATGTATATGAACAAATTAGACTTAGCACCCACACATGGGTAAACAAGTCCACCTAGCCTATTTTGGATTATGCTTAGGAGTATAAGCAACCTGCACAGCAAAAGTATTTATATTTTTATTACAGTACCCCTTAAGCACAATCCCTTGCAAAAGATAACGATTATATTAAGATCATCCTACCATTCAGTCTACGCACATACACCCTAATATCCAGACTAAAACATCACATCATAAAATAAAAGCAAACATCAAACCATGCATCACCCTAACATAGGACTAGAAATAGTGACTTAGCCTAATGTGTGTGCCATTTAAGATTTGTGTGGTATGTCTTAGCTAGGCTTTAAGGTTTAGATTTCATAATTATGAAAATGTTCAACTTAGTGGATGCTTTCATTTAAGTGGTTTAGTTGATTTTGTTGATTTTATTTGATGATTTATTTTGGTTTGAGTGAACCTATAGTTAATTACTAAGTGTTGTAAAGAAAGGAAAAGAGAAGAGAACTTCTCTTTCCTTTCTAACTTAAATAATTTCTAAGATAGATTCATTATTGATTTTTATTTAGTGAATATTTTATTATGTGTTTTAATTAATCCTAAGTTTAGATTTTTTTTCCTAAACAAACCTATTCAAAGAGAAAGAAACTTTAAGATTAAGTAAAGTGAATTACTATCACAAAACACAGAACACTTTATTTCTTTTCAATATGTATAACATGCATATGAAATGATCCTAAGCATATCTATATATGCTAATGGAAACATTTAACACACCTTAATGATGGATGCTAAGAGATGTTGCTTAAGAAAATTTGGATGTTTTATGATGCATGATTTTGTTAAGTAGAAAAGAGGGGTTCTTTTATCCATTATTCATATGCACATTTACAAGTATGAAAGACATAAGTGAGTACGACGACATTATTTTCTACACCAGGGGTGTAAGGTACAAGACTTACTTGGGGCCACTTAAAGCTTAGCAACCTCAGGGTGTCCAACCTAATATATCAAATTTCTTAAATACATGTGCATGTATAAAAAGAAATGCATGGAAAAAGAATTATGCAAAAAGTTTATGTTTGTTTGATTTGTTTGGTTGTTTAATTTATATGTACAAATTTGAAGGTCCCTCTTAAATGCTAACATAAGAATGAATAAGAATGAATTTAAGCAATTGTTGTGTTTTTTTCAAAGGAACTATACACTTTGCAAATCCTATTCAAAACTATGTTAAAAGAGAAGAGAAGAAAAAGTCACATAATTCACATCTTTATATTATACTCACATGCAAGCTTATAAATAATTATAAGTAGCATACCTTTCATTTGAAATATTTGATTTAAAAGTTTTGAAAGTAATTTTGGATTTAATAATGATAATAGCCATTCATATTCTTACTTTAGCCAAAACATGCAACTTGATATAAAGGAATCATTTCATTTTAATTTGATTTTTCAAAAAACATGAATGCGTGATTTTCATATGACATACACATTTAGCATGCTAGGAAAGAAATAAAGTGATGTAAGCATGCAATTTCATTCACCTTAATTAATTCCTAAAGGCAATCCTATGGAATAAGATTATTTAAAGTGAATCAAAGTTATTTAAGAAAATTTTGATTTTGTTTTGAGTTTGATTTGAATTTAGGAAATGTGAGAAGGTCTTCTGGTCCTAACTCATCTCTCACATGTGTATATTGATTTAGTTTATTTTTAGAACCATTATATTAGTTTTATATTTTGCTTAGGTTAAGGTGTACATTAAGTCTATTAATTACCCCCTTACTTACGCCACTTTAACATATTTAACCAAATAATTATGAGCCAATGTATGACATAAAACTACAAGAAATTTAAATCAGCAATGCACCTAAGAAAGAAAGGGGTCTAATGCATTTGGCTCATAATTAATGATTAATTCAGCTAAAGGGTTTAATTTAAGTACTTTCACAACCCTTCCCACACATATAGGTTAGGTTTGATTTCCATAAGCTACTTAGGTTATTGAACACCTTAAGTATCTACCCAAGAAGGAAATGATTTAAATTCAAATTGATTTTGTTTTAAAATTTTGATTAATTAAGCCATTCAATTAAGTGATTAAACTATTTAATTAATTCATACCTTAATTAGTTTTTTATCCAAATGAAATGAACTTAGGGGAAAAGATTTGGGAGAGGACTCCTAATCTCATTCCTTAAGTCCATTCATTATTTTAAGATAATTAGCAAACTTAATTAATAAATTTATCACTATTTAATGGATTAATTAGTCATTTAATTAATTAAGAGGGTAATTAAGAGTGAATCAAGTAATTACCCTAACTAAACCATTAATAAATTCTAAGAAAATCATGGGAGGCAGAGGTCATCCCATTAATCAACCCTAGGATGTTTGGAATTAAATAATGGAATAATTAGGGAGTAATTAACACAATTATATTCCCAATAAAACCAAATTGCATGAAATTTACTATTCAAAATCAATTAAACTTAATTTTATATTATTCCCCTTTGAAATATCTTCAAAATGCATTTTAGTTTGTATTTTTCTAATTTTTCTGCATTTAGTTATGTATTTTTGAAGATTTTGCAATTAAAACTTAATTAAATATCATAATTATATAACCAAACTCGTCGGCACCTTGTGGACTGCTGACGCGGCACACGCTTTCAACCTGGCACGACGGGATTGGTTATTTAAGTTGCACATCAGCTACACAGTCAGTCGGTGGTGCTACGCGCTTTCGCTTGGACCGTTCGATCTCAAGATCAATTATGTGCTATTAAAGGGATTAAAATGCAGATCTAACTTGTATTAATCAGGACCGTCCATCCAAAACATGTAGGATGGACGGTCTGTCATTCATCCCTGAGCTTGCCTACGGGAGAGAGCAACCATCCATCCCTTAGGGCTTGATCCGAGCTCGATTGAGCTCAAATTGCACGAAAATTTAACCCACACCATCAACATACAAGGAGTAAGACATCCAATGGTCAATTTGCAATGGGATGACACTTTCTTTCACAAAGGACCAAAGAAATCTACTCCTAAGCTCGATTTTGATACATACCTCACTAGAGGCTATCACTGACACTCCCAATCATTGAGATAGCTTCATCTAGTGGAGATGAAGCTCTGTTGAAGGTTTGAGGCCTTGAGGTTGAATAGATCCTTCAATTGGCCATAGCCCTCCTCCTAGGCATGTGGCTTTGGTCTAGCTCCCCCTTCCCGTGCCTTGGAAGCTTGGATGAGGACTTGGGTGAGCTCGATTGGATCCTCTGAGGGTGCTTGCAAGAAAAATTGGATTGAAATTGAGTGATGGATGAGTTTTAAAATTCCTTGAGCTCCCCTATTTTTGGCTTAAGAAAATTTAGAATGGAGAAATCAAAGTAGCTTTGGAGACCTTGGGGGAGCTTGGAATTTCTTCCTTTGAGTTCCTATGCTTCAATCGAATGTGAGTCTATGCAAATGAAATGAAATTAGGGGGAGTATATTCCCCCCTAGAAGGATCTAATGGTTGAGAGTCTAGATGACATTTTGATCAAATTGATCACTTGAGTGGGTTTTTTTCGTTGTTTGAGGTAGCACATGGTTCAGTTTTGGAAGAGGGAGGTAGTGGAGAAGTTTCCAAGTGCCAAAGAGAGTGTGAGAGGTGATCCCATGTGCTTATTTTGAGTGGGGTGGTCATTTTTGGGTTTAAGTTGGGTTAGGCTGACCCAAACCCATTGAGCCATGTGCACCACACTCACTAGTGTCCACTTGGTCCACCAAGAGGGTGCCAAGTGGCCATGAAAAGGATATGGCCAAATTCTAAGTGGAATTGGCCATAGGTTACCCCTTGACTTGGGGGTAAAATGATCTTTAGCTTTGATTTCACTTTGGCCAAATTTAAAATAGTTTGAAATTAGGTTGGTCCAAATTTCAATGAATTTGGAGTTAATTTGATGTCATTTGGCTCATGTTGACCCATTTAGGTCAAAATGGGTCAACTTGGGTCAAGTTAACCAATTGATCAAATTGGGTCAAACCAAGGGTTGGGTCAAGTTCATATGACCATTTGAAATGTGTTGGCATCATTGGTTTGGTTCAATTTTGTTCATTTGATTTCATTTAGGTCAAATGGGTCAAGTTGACCAACTTGATCCATTTGACCTAATTGGGTTACGTCATGGGTTGGTTTAGATTTGGTTAGTCATTTGAAATGTTTTGCAAGCTTTGGTTTCAAATAATTTTGGTTTGGTTTGATTTTGGCTCAATTTGAACTTTTAGGTCAAGTTGGGTTCATGGTCAATTGGGCTAGGTTGGGTCTAGTTGGCCAATTCAGGCATTGCTCAAATTCAACAAGTGGTTTAAAATGAATTTGACCCATTGGTTGCAATCAATTTAGCTTAGATCAAGATTTGACACATTTTGACTTTTTAGGTCAAGTTGGGTCAACTTGGGTGAAGTAGCCAATTGGGCTAGGTTAGGCTCAAATGATGACTTGGTTAAGTTCATACATTGATCATGAATTGGTTTTGATTAATATTTTCAATCAATATGTCCTATGGTGGATTTTGGCTAGTTTAGATTTCATTTTGGCTAAGTGTTGACTTAGTCAACCCTTAAGTTTGACTTTGTTTGACCCAATTTCAATGATTGATCATCTCATGATGATTGTTGCTCACAATGTAAGGCTTAGGTGGGCTTAGTTCAATCAAATTTGGTTAGGATTAGAATTTGGCTCAAAAAGATACTTTAGGTCACTTTGGGCCAAGTGAGCCTAAGTGGGTCAATTGACATGATCAAGTCTTGATTCAAGTTTGGTTGAAGTCACATATGGACTTATGATTCAAATATAAATCCATTTGCAAGTGATTTGGAGTTAAATGAGTTTTGATTCATTTAACAATTTCAAGTTCAAAGGGTGAACATGAGTTCTTGGGTTTGATTTTTGAATTTAGTTTTGGTTTAATGATTGAAGTTTATGTTTATGTTTATATTTGGTTTCATGATTGAAGGATTAATTGAATCATGAAGGAAAATCAAGGGTTTGGTTTGATTTGAGTTTGATTTGGCTAAGTTCAAGAATTTGACTTGAAAGGCTTAGGTTGGATTTTGGTTGAATTTGGATTTGAGTTTTGAATTTGGTTTTGGACATTTGAATTTATATTTCATTTATATTTGTGAATATAAATGAAAATATAAATGGGTTATGAGAAAATTTCTTGAATTTGAATTGATTAGAATTTGGTTTGAGGTAAGTGGACTTAGGAAAGATTTTTGAACTTGGAATTGAGTTTTGAATTTAGTTTTGGTTATTTGAATTTATATTTCATCTATATTTGTGAATATAAATGAGAATATAAATGGGTTATGGGAAAATTTCTTGAATTTGAAGTGATTTGAATTTGATTTGAGCTAATTCCATAAGATGGAATCAAAGGGACTTTGGAAGGATTTTAGAATTTGGAATTCAATCATGGATTTCAATTATTTGGAATTGATTCATGATTTGAGAAAATCCATTGGAATTGATTTAAGGTTTGGTTTGGAATTGAAGTTTATTTGAGTTTAAGGTTGATTGGAATTTGGAGTTTAACTTGAAAGAAGGAAGTGAGGATTTGGTTTAAGTTATAGAGTAAGCAAATTTTCCTAACGCTCTTAAGGCATAACCTACTCCTATGGCTAACCCTTCTAAGTCTCTAGGGTTAGGTTAAGTGTTCACCTAATCATTAGAAGTGTCTTAAGACTAAGGAACTCTCAGTGTTTAAGAGAGGTCCTATGTCTAAGATGGAGAGGTTGAGAACTCATTCTAAAAATGCGGTCAACAAAGGGCACCCAATATGTGTTGTGACTGATAAGGCATACCGCACGTATTGGTGTTAACCAAAATGATCAACAACACCAAAGGATCATAAGCACTAACAAAATTGATCTACTCTCAACCCAAGGTGTAGAAGGAATTAAGAGCTTAGTGCAACGTGACTCTACTCATGTCAAAGACATAAGAGAGTGAAGGAGGAATCCTCTAAGGACTGAGTATGTGAACCTTCCACTAGGGAAACAGGTTCAAGTCATCCATAAGGAGATGAGAGAGTTGATTTGATTTTAGTTTCTCTTAGAAAAAAATTGATTTGATTTGTTGATTTTGTGTTTCACTGGGGATGAAGATGTGAACTCTTCACTGAGGGACCAAGTTCAAGCCATCCACTGAGGAAAACAGGTTGTGAAATCCGCTGAGGGATTAGAATTGGGGATCCGTTGGGGAACCAGAAAGACTTGCATCTCACTGAGGAGAGGTGAATGATTTGATTTATTTCATTATTTTGGTTTGTTTTAATTGTTTGATTATTTTAACTCCATTGGGGGAGGTTGATTGAATTTGTTTTGTTAATTTTGACTCCATTGAGGGAGGAGGGTTGAATTTAATTTTTGTTGTTTAAATTTTAGATTTTGAGATGGACCCTATTGGTTTGTGATGGACCGCACTGAGTAGGGGCCATGTCGGCCTTGATCTAGCTCAGATTTATCAATCCAAATGGGTAGTCTACTAACCACGTAGTAGGACCAACCAACCAAAGGGATTTCCTTTCAGTGTGCAGCAGCTGTACTAGGAAGAAAGCATAGTAGACTTACATCGTCCAAAGTAGAGATTAGTTACTAAGGTGATTAATTGGCAAGGCAACGGATTGAACCCAACCTAGGGCTAACTATTGAGGGAATGCTGCTGGGGGACTTAAATCAGCTCAAAGATAGTCAAAAGATTAATTTCATTTTTTTATGGATTCCATCGGTTTGCGATGGACTGTACTGAGTAGGGGTCATGTTGGCCTTGATCTAGCTCAGATTTACTAATCCAATTGGAGTAGCTTCCCAGCCGAGGAGAGAACTACCCAACCAAAAGGGTTCCTTTCGGTTGTAATGGTTAATTCAGGGGAAGAAAGCACGGGGACACACATCTTTCACTACAAATGGCCACTAGGGTGATCGGTTGCTTTGGGCAATCAAACCTAGGGGGATTGGTTTGCGACAATCATGCTAGAAAAATGCATGTAGACTTACATCTTCCAAATGGAATGACTGTGGTAACCTATTCGGGCAAAGATTGAACGACATAAGAGCTACGGAGAGAGTGACCAGGGACTTATCTCGGTAGGTAGTGCAATTCTATAGGGAGTTTCTACCTAAAGATAGGATGTTTGCTTGAGAAAAGGGGCCCCTTGGGAGCTTGAATTCCTAATCCACAAGAGAATATTTATTTATTTTGTTTTATTTATTTATCATGGACCCTGTTGGCTTGTGAGGGATCATACTAAGAATGAGCTTATATTAGCTAGACCTATCTCAAATTTACTGAACCAAAGGAGAATCTGCGCATCTGCGGAATAAATTCTCTAACCACAATAGTGGCTATGAGAAAAAGGGGACTGTCCAATCCAAAAGTAACTCGGTAGTGTCTAAATGGGGTCGCAAATCATGTGATCCAAATAGAGTGCCCGCAGGGGATGGGGTCGCTAAGGGCTTGATCCAAAATCCCTGAGAAGATAATTTGCAATAGGTATTCGATGGCCAACTCAAAGAGAAAGCATGGGGACTCATATCTGCCAAGAGTGGTGTATCCACTGAGTGAGTTATTGTTAGCATAGCGAACATCAACCAACCTAAGGTACCCGTCGATTTGCAATAATCACAAAGAAAGCTCGAGGACTTACATCCTCCTATTGTGGAACTGATTGCCAGGATAGCCTATCTTCGGCTCGATAGGTGCTATCCAACCTAGGATGACTATTGAATGAATGCCACTAGGGACTTATATAAACTCAAGAGTAGTCCAGAGGAAAGGAGCATCTAAGGGACTTATCCTAAACCTCAAATATACTCAACCTAGTCAGTACATGATGGCTAGTTCAAGAAGAAAGTGTGAGGATTCACATCTTCTTAAATGAAGTCAACATGAGGTAGGTTACTGGCTGCACAGTGAAGCCTACCAAACTAACAAGGTGCTCGTTAGTTTGCAATGATCAAGTTAGGAAGAAAGCTGAGGACTCATCAGCCGTGACCAGCATTGATATATGCTTAGCAAGGTAGAATGTCAACCCGATCTAGAGCAGCTAATGAGTGAGTGCCACAAGGGGCTTGCTCCCACATCAAAATAGCTTGAGATAAAAGATTTGTGTTCATTTATGTGCTTATGTTAAAAGGAATAGAACATCGCTTGGGTTATCTTAAACCTACCCTAAACACACTTGGAGAATTTTATGAAATGATGCCACGGATGGTAGCTTGGATTCTCACCAAGAAAAGATGCAGCTTGGGTTCTCTCACACATAACTTAGTGGTGCTAGTCAAAATAGGATACCTCTTGGGTTCTCTGACACCTATTCTAGTAGCATTGAGGAATTGTGTTTCATTGTGTTTATGCTGTGAAAGAGGGATAGGATGCCTCTTGGGTTCTCTTACACCTATCCTAAACACATCATGGCAGATTCGCAAGATGAGCAGATAACACTTCGAATGAAGAGAAGGTTTTTGAAGAATTGGAATGAAATTTTATTCTTTTAATGATAATTTTTTTCAAACATATTTTTATGGGTAATATTTTTTCAAATAGAGCCCATTAATTGGAAGCATCGGGTGTTCCCATTTACAATCAATCGTCTGATAGGATCCTCCTTGGTAGGCTTTCTCTATGATATAAGGGCCTTCCCAAGTGGGTTCAAACTTGCCTCCCATCTTTCAACGGGCAACAATTGGTCTCCTTATGACTAATACAAGTTCTCCTACTTGAAAATACATAGGATGAACCAGCTTATTATGAGCTTAAATCATTTTGGCTTTGTATAACTCGAGGTTCTGGCATGCCCATAGACATCTCTCCTCCAAATCTTTGAGCTCTTCCAACCGTAACTTTGCATTCTATTCTGTAGTGATTTTGCTACCTAATACTATCCTTAGTGATGGGAGTTGAACTTCTGAAGGTAGAATGGCTTCAGACAAATACATTAAAAAGAACATGGTAGATTGAGTTAGAGTTCTGTATGTGGTGCGGTATGCCCACAAGGCTTCAACAAACTGCTCATGCCATTATCGCTTATTGTTGTTAAGCATCTTCTTTAGTATCTGGATGAGAGTTCTGTTGAATGCTTCTGCTAGGCCATTTGCTCTGGGGTAGTAGATGGTGGAGTATCTCAAATCTATACACTATCTTCTGGAAAAGCTATTGATCTTGGTGCTTTTGAATGCAGTACCATTATCAGATATAATTCATCGAGGCACCCCAAACCTATCTACGATATGGTTCCTGAAAAATTGAAGCATATGCTGAGTTGTGACCTCTTTGAGTGGGATTGCTTCCCCTCACTTGGAAAAGTCATCGTTGGCAGCTAAGATGAACCGGTGACCCTTGGAAGAAGGAGGATCGATTGGACCCACAATGTCAATACCCCAACACTCAAATGGCCATGAAGCCAAAGTAGGATGTAAAATATTGGGTGGTTGATGTAGGACCACACCGTGTACCTGACACTAATGGCATCTCCTAGCCACATTCATGCAATCTATAATCATCGAAGGCCAGTAGTATCCTAGTCTCTTGATCTTTGCTTTCATCTTCACACCGGATTGATGTGCTTTGCATAGACCTGAATGTATCTCGATCACAATCCTACAGGCTCCGTGTTCGTCTAAACAATGTAACCATATTTGATCAAAAGACCATCAATACAAGGTTCCACCCACGAGAGCATAGGAGAGAGCTCTCTGTTTCACCTGATATGCTTGTGATTTCTCTTAAGGTAGTTTGCCAGTGTTTAAATAATCTATGAACGGTTGCCTCCAATCTAGCTCCTCGTCCTTATTGGCAACGGTAACCTCCCCTTCAAGAGAAAGTCTCTCGATGAGTTCAGCATCAATAAGGGATAGGACTTGTCTATTTTGGACCCTTATTGGAATGGACTCATCTTTCGGACATGCCAATTCTTTGGCAAGTTTGGCCAAAGCATCTACTGTTCTCTCCTCAGGGGACCTTGTAGATGGTGACCTCAGGGATCTAGGCCAACAGCTTCATGGTATAGTCATGGTAATGACGAAGCTTGGGTTTGAGAATCTTGTAGGATCCAGCAATATGGTTGATGATCAGCTGAGAATCCCCGAAGATGTTGATGATCCTAACATAAATTATAATGGATAACTCCATACTGGCAATCAAAGCCTCATACTCAGCTTCGTTGTTAGTGCATAGATTGGAGAGATAGTATGAGAATCTCATCACATCGTGGTCTGGAGTTAAGATAACTATTCCTACCCCTGCTTTTCCTGGAAGAGTAGATCATGGTGCTTCTTCTTTATGAAAGGAAGTCGCACCATCAAAATACATCTCCTAATAGTGGTTGTCAACCTCCCTTAAGTTCATAATTTATTCTTCAAGGAGATCATCACTAAGCGCAGAGTCAGCAGAAAGTGGGTGTACTGCTAAGAAATCCCCTAGTGGTTATCTTTTTATCGCACGGAGGGGTACGAATGTGATATCAAATTGAGAGAGAATCATGGACCAACATGCCAAATGTCTTGATAATGTTAGTCATGTTATGAGGTACTTTAGTGGATTGACTCTTGAAATCAAGTTCACCTTTTGAGAAAGTATATAATGTCATAGCTTTGAGATGCAAGATTAAAGCTAGGCAATGTTTTTCAATAGGTGGGTAGTTCATTTTAGTAGTGATCAGACGATGGCTGAGGTTGTAGAGAGCATTCTTATTCCCTTCGTCATTGGCTTGGGCCAACAAAGCACCAAGGGAGTCATCTAATGCAGCTGTGTAGAGGATGAATGGACTGCTTAGGATAAAGGCTGATAGAACTAGCGGGTTCACCAAATATTGTTTGATATCTTTGAAGGCATGCTGGCACTTGTCATCCCACTTGAACTTGGAATCCTTTTTGACAAGTGCTTAAAATGGCTTGCATCTTCTCGATTGGTTAGAAATAAAGTATCTTAGACACGCCAACTGCCCTTGGAAAGATCTGAGTTGAGTTAGACTTTTAGGGGGTGTCATTTCTAAGATAGCTTTAATCTTTTCTAGATCTATTTCTATTCCCCAGTGTCAGACAATAAAACCAAGGAACTTTCCTAAAGCTACTCTAAATGCACACTTTAGGGGGTTTATTTTGAGGTTAAATTATCTTAATCGTTTGAAAACTACTCTCAAGTTAAAGAGATGGTCTTCCTTTTATCTGCTTTTTATAACTAGATCATCAACATAGCATTCAACTAATGATGAATGAGTTCATTGAAGATCTGCGTCATGGTCCGTATTTATGTATTTTTTTAAGGTAAAGGTATGACCTTATAACAATAGATTATGATCAGGATTCAAAAACTAGTGTTTCTTTCATCCTCGGAGGCCATCTTGATTTGGTTGTAGCCAGATGACCCATCCATGAAGGATAATACTGCATGAGATGAGGCAATGTCCACCATTAATTCTAGTATAGAAAGAGGAAACTCATCCTTAAAGCATGCCTTGTTTAAGTTCCTAAAATCGACGCATTTGCGAATTTGGCCATTCTTCTTTTTAACTGGTACGACACTGGCTAACCAGGTAGGGTATTTTTCCTTGACGAAACCAACATCGATCAGTTTCTTAACTTTAGAAATGACCTATTATTTAATTTCTAATCGTATGCATCTAGGAGCTTGCTTGATAGGGTTAGCACTAAGATCTATTGCTAATTTGTGGACTGCTACGTCAGGAGATAATTGTTGGTAGAAAATTTTCTATATATGCCACCTTCAATCTGTAGAGAAAAGGCAAGAATATAAAAATTTATCTTTTTGGGATGCCATGCAGATCCGCAGATGTGCTTATTCATGTGATCAGGTACGTCATCAAGGAATAGTGTATTATCTCGGGAGATAGAAGTCATTACCCTTTAATGGACCTAATCACCTTAATCAGGACTTCTAAGGACAATGGCTCTACATACGTACCAGAGATTCTTCCCCTATTTTACATGAAAAAGTAAAGCATGGTTTATTTTAAACCAGGTTCGTTAATTTCCTTATAGGGGAAAGCCCCTATAGTTAATTACATCTTAAGGGATGGGATCCCTTAGGAATACTCTCGATTAAGGTAAATGATCATTGTCTTTAAAGATTTCAATAGGAAAGCACTATCAATCGATTAGTTCAGTTTTGAAGATCAAATGGGATTGATCAAAGAGAAAGAGTTATTATCGATGCCAAAAGAAAGATAAATAGAGGATGCCCACGATGCTAGGAAACCTAGCAAGCATCTCAAACTATCTTATAGTTAGGCTTTATATTTTTGAAATTGATTTAATATGTTTGTTTGAGCTAAATTTTTCATTAGTAATTTAGGACTTATGATTCCATAACACAAGATTATGAAAATGCCTAAGAGGTGAGGAATTAAGCTTATGGCCCACAAAGGGGAGAAGCTACCTTAGAACTTAAATCTAAGAAGCTTTGGCAGGAGCCGAAAACACAACCTAAATCTAAGGCAAAAATGGGTATTTGATTTGCCTCTCAAGAAATGACAAGCCACCCAACTGTTTAGACTTGCAACCACCTGAAGGTGGCTGCCAACTAACTCCTCCTATGATTTTAAATATATGTAGGCAAGTATTATGCTTATGCAAGATAGTTAGGCTATTATTTATTTAGAAAGAGACTAAGTCCCTAAACTCACTCCCTAAAGAGACTATATCATATAAGGACATGCTTCAAATGACCTAAATCTAATGCAATTCAGATTTCTTTCTATTTTCATTTTTGGACAATTATTTTGACTCGGGCTAATAGGATTCATATGCCTAATGCATGAGAAATAAAGTTATTAGCCAAAATCAGTGAGAAGGGAGGAGGTGTGTTTCCACCATGGCTCTCAAAGGTCAAGCCAAGTTTTTCTAGCAAAGGTGGAAATCCTCTAATCAAGAGTGAAATAAGATGCATTTGTGTATGATATTATAAAATAAATACTCATCCAGCTAAGGGGTTGCTAATTCTTTTATCTTGATTTTAAACCTAAGCTTTAGGTGAGGTTATGAATTCTTTATTTTTAGTTTTGAGTTGTTAGATTGGGTAAAAGATTTATTTTTCCCAAAGAGCCTAATTCACATCCAGGCCAAACATAAATCAAGGAAGAAACTAGGAAAAAGATGTCACTTAAAAGCAAAAGCTAAACAAAGCATCAATCAATTTATATAGCTAATCGTAAAAGAATAAGAGGCCAAATGTGGTCGGGTGCCACCGCACAAACCTAAAAATAAATTGGGTAGCCGAGCTCTACCCTTATACAACCCGGATTACAAATGAATTAAATTACAATTAAACAAGGAATTCATTGTTATAGGGGTCTTCAAGCTTCATTTCTTCATTCTTCTTTTCTTCTTCCTTTTTCTTTTCTTCTTTCTTCTTTGGTTCTTCCTTTTGGATGGTTAGAAGGGGGATGCTCCAAAGGCTTCACATGGTACACAAGATGAAATCTTATGATCAATATTCATCCTAATCCCCATAACAATCATTCCAAATTCTTAATTGCAAAATTTACATGAAAAGGAATAATAAATCTAGCTAACACCTGTAAAACAAAGGTTAGCTAAACAAACCACCAAATCCCAAGCATGTATATTAGACTTAACACCCCACACATGGGTGACTAAGTCCACCTGGCCTATTGGATTATGCTTAGGGGTATAAGCACCTGCAAGCAAAAGCATTTATATTTTTATTTATTACAGTGCCCCTTAGGCACAATCCCCTACATAAAATAATGGTTAGACTAAGATCGCCCTACCATTCATTCTATGAGCATACATCCTAACATCTAGTCTAAAACATATTTCACAAAATAAAAGCAAGTATCAAACCATGCACCGCCCTAACCTAAAGCTAGAAGTGGTAACTTAGGCATTAGTGTGTGCTTTGGAGGTTTGTGTGATATGCTTAGCTATGGCTTTAAGTTAGAATTTTCTAAGTGTGAAGCATGATCAACTTAGAGGAGGGTTTCATTTAAGTTGTTTAATTATTTTGGGTTGATTTTATTTCATGTTTTGATTAGGTTCTAGTGAATCCTACAATTAATTACTAAGTTATGAAGAGAGGGAAAGATAAGAGAACTTCTCTTTCCTTCCCTAACCTAAGTAATTTCTAAAGTGGGTTCATGTTTTTAGTTTTGTTTAGTGAATGTTTTGATTAAATGTTTTAATTAATTCTAAGTTTAGATGAACTCTAAATAAACTCATTCAAAAAGAAAGGCATTTTAAGATTAAATAAAATGAATCAAATTCACAAAACATACATCACTTCATTTCTCTCCCAACATGTATAACATGCATATGAATGAGTCCTAAGCATATCTATACATACAAATAAGAATATTTAACACAGTTTATGATGCATGCTAAGTAATTCATTTAAGGAAATTTGGAAGTTTAAGATGCATAATTTTCATTACGTAGAAAAGGTGTTTCTTATCCAATTTTCACATGCACACATGAAAGTAAGAAAGGCATAAGTGAGTACAGCGCCATTGTTAACAAGAGGTGTAAGGTACAAGACCTACTTAGGGCTACTTAAAGGCTCACAACCTCAGGATTATCCAGACTAATATACCACTTTTCTTAAATACAAACATATGTACAAAAGAAATGAATGGAAAAGAAAGAATGCAAAAATTTGTATTAGTTGATTTGTTTTGTTTATGCAATTTATATGTGCAAGCATAGGTAACCCGTCTTAAGTGATAGCATAGGAATGAATAGAATATATAATTAAGCAAGTAGGTTCTTTTCAAATGAACCATACATCTTACAAACTCCTATTCAAAACTATACTAAAAGAAATGAGAAGGAAAACCAATGTTAAGCACATCTTTATATCTTACTCACATGCAAGCTTATAATTAGAACATAAGTAACACACTTTTAGATTTGATGATTGATTCATATATTTGAAAACAATTTGAATTTAATAGTGATAATAGCCACTCATATTTCTACTTTAGCCAACACATGCAAATCTGACATAAAGTAAACATTTTCATTTTAAAATTTGAATTTAAAAAAAAAGGATGCATAAAACCACATGACATACAAATTTAACATGTTGGGGAAATAATCAAAGCAATGAAATAATGTAAACACATTCACTTTAATTAAATCTTAAAGGCAATCTTATGAAATAAGAAAGCCTAAAATAAATCAAAGCTTATTTAAGATGATTTTTGTTTGATTTAGAATTTGATTTAATTTTAAAAATGTGAGTTGAGTTTTCTATTCCTAACCCATTCCCACATGTGTTTACATTTTTTTTTAATTTTTAGATGATTAGATTCATTTTAGATTTTTGGTTAGGTTAAGGTATGAATTAAGCAAGTTAATTAACCCTTACCTACACCACCTTAGCATAGTTAACCAAGTAATTATGAGCCAATGAAATGACATAAAAAACTCACAAGGAATTTAAATTTTCAATGTACCTTGGAAGAAAAGGTCCTAATGCAATTTGGCTCATGATTAATGGTTAATTAAGCTAAGGGGTTTAACTTAAATAATTTCAAAACACCCCTCACACATATGAGTTGGGTTTTGATTTCCTTAATTGAACTTAGGCACTTGAACACCTAAGAATCTATCCAAAGTATATTAATTAAGTTCTGTAAGTTCTTAGAATTTTTAGAAATTAATTAAGAAGGTAATTAATGAATTAACCCTTAATTAAGAGAGGATTAAGAAAAGAAAAGGGGTTTAGAGAATAACTTAGGAGAAATACCTCAAAATTATTTCCTAAGCCTCCTATTCAATGGATCTAACCTTAATCAACTTTAATGAGGGATAAAAACACTAATCACACCCTTAATTATTCTTAATTATATTAAGGGAGTAATTAGGAAATATATTTGCAATTCCCCCAATTAAGCATTTAATAAATCCCAAGAAAATTAAGGGAGGCAGAAGCCAACCTCCAAAATATACCCAAGAAGTTTGGGATTAATCAGAGGATTAATTAAAGGGTAATTAATAAAATAATATTTTCCTTAAAACTCAAAATTAGAGAAAAATATAATTCAAAATCCATTAAAATCAATTTTAGAATATTTTAGATTGAATTATCTTTCAATAGAATTTTACCTCTCATTTTTTCAATTTTATTTAGGGAGATATAAATTTTTAGAGCTTAGAAACTTAATTAACATTAATTAAAACCTTAATTAATCCCCTTAGCTCACAGCTCGACACGCGGTGGCGGTGGTCAGCGCACTTTACACATGTCATGCTGTGAGCCATCACTTAAATGTGGCATCAAGGCGACAGAGTGACGACGGGACGTGGTTTGATCCCCACTGTTCGATCAAGGATTGAACGTCCAAGGATCATCCCGTGGTTTCTAAAAAGATAAATTGATTTATAAACGTGCGCTTAATCTCAGCCGTCCATCCAAAATGAGCGGATGGATGGTCGGGATTACCTTAGTTCTTCCCTGAGGATCAATGGAGACCTTCCATGATCTAAGGGAACATCTGAGCTCGATTGAGCTTGGATTAGGATAAAAACTTGCCCACACCATCTTATACTAATGGCAAGCCTATCCAACGGTGGAATTCTCATGCCATGACACTTTCTTTCACAAAGGACTAACACCTCTAAAGCCTAGTGGTCGAAAAATGTCATACATCACTGGAGGTGATCATTGGCGCTCGATTTCGATGAGGTAGCTTCGTCTAGTGGAGACGAAGCCCTGTTGAAAGTTTCAAGCCTGGGGGTTGAGTAGATCTCTCTATGGACCAAGCTCTCCTCCCCTCCTTTGCGGCTTTGATCGAATTCAATGTCTCCTTTCTTTGGAAACTTGTGTGAATTCTTGGGTGCACTCGACTTCGTCCCCTGAGGGAGTGTGCAAAGGAAATTGAAGTGAATTGGACTATGGAAGGAGTTGGGAATTGAGTGGAGCTCCCTTATTTTCTTTTAAAGAAAATTGAGAAATACAATATTCAAATTCTTCTTAGAAAGCTTAGGATTGTTCTCTGATGGCTCCTAACACTCTCTAGCACTCAATCGATAATGAGGGTCCTGAATTCAAATTGAGTTTGGGAGAGTATATCTCTCCCTATGGAAATTGGATGGCTGAAGCTTGGGTTGCTGTTTTGATCCAATTGACCATATGGGAAGGGTTTTTTCGGCTATTTGAAGTTGGCACATGTTCGGTTTGAGCTTAGGAGCGGATTAGTAACCTCCCATATGCTTCAAATCAAGTGGAGGGTGATTTTTGAATTGGCCAATTTGAGCTAAGGAGTCGATTTTGGCCTTGGGTCCATTTGGGCTGACCCAAACCCATTGGATTCGGTGCACCACTCTTCATAGTGTCCACTTTACCTATTAGGAAGGTATCAAGTTGATATGAAGAGGGCTTAACCAAATTACCCATGGATTAGACCAAAATTTGTTCTATGTCCTAGGGGTAGAAGGGTCATTTTGCTAATTTTTGAATTTGGATATGTTGGGTATGTTGAGAAAATAGGTTTAGCCAAGTTTCATTGGATTTGGAGTTCATTTGACATGGTTTGGCTCATGTTGACCCATTTAGGTCAAAATGAGTCAACTGGGGTCAAGTTGACCAATTGGTCAAATTAGGACAAACCAAGGGTTGGGTCAAGTTCATATGACTATTTGAAATACTTTGGTGGCTTTAGTTTGGTTCAATTTGGTTTAGTTTTGAGTTTGGCTCATATGACTTCATTAGGTCAAATGGGTCAAGTTGACCTATATGACCCATTTCACCTATTTGAGCTAAGTCATGGGCAGGTTTAGGTTTGGTTAGTCATATGAAGTGGATTGGTATCTTTATTTCTAATCAATTTTGGTTAAGTTTGAATTTGGCTCAACATGACCCCTTTAAGTCAAGTTGGGTTCAAGGTCAATTGGGCTAGGTTAGGCCTAGTTGGCCAATTGAGGCTTTGGTCAAGTTCAAAAAGTGATTTGGAATGAACTTGACCCATTGGTTTCAATCAATTTGGCTTAGATCAAGTTTTGACACATTTTGACTTTTTAGGTCAAGTTGGGTCAACTTGGGTCAAGTGAACAATTGGGCTAGGTTAGGCTCAAATGTTGACTTGGTCATGTTCAAACTTAGGTCATGAATGAACTTAGATCAATGGTTTCAATCAATTTAGCCTGTGGTGGATTTTGGCTAGTTGAGGTTTCATTTTGGCTAAGTGTTGACTTGATCAACCCTTAGGTTTGACTTGGTTTGACCCAATTTGTTTGCTTGATCATCTCATGATTATTGTTGATCATGATGAGAGGCATATGTGAGTTTGATTCAATCCAATTTAGTTAGGATTAGAATGGTACTTTAGGTCACTTTGGGTCAAGTGAGCCTAAGTGTGTCAAATGGCTTGGTCAAAGCTTGATTTGAGTTTGATTGAACTTGGATATGGACTTATGATTGAAATATAAATCCATTTGCAAGTGATCTGAAGTCAAATGGGTTTTGGTTCAGTTGACAATTTCATATTCAAAGGAAGAATATGAATGGATTTGGGGTTTGATTTTTGAATTGGATTTTGGTTAAGTGATTGAAGTTTTTATTTATATTTGGATTCATGATTGTAGGGTTGATTGAATCATGAAGGAAAATCAAGAGTTTGGCTTGATTTGAAGTTGATTTGACTAAGTTCAAGATTTTGACTTGAAAGGCTTAGGTTGGATTTTGAGTGGATTTGAGTTTGATTTTTGGAATTGGTTTTGATTGTTTGAATTTATATTTCATTTATATATGTCAATATAAATGAGAATATAAATGGATCATGACAAAATTTCAAGGATTTGAAGTGATTTAATCATGATTTAGGATAAGTCCATTAAGAAGGAAATTAAATGACTTAAGAAATTTTGGAGTAGGGATTTGAATTTTTGAATTTGGTTTGATTGATTTGTATTTATATTTCATTTATATATGTGAATATAAATGAGAATATAAATGAGTTATGAGAAAATTTCAAGAATTTGAATTGATTTGAAAAATGATTTTGGCTAAGTCTAAGAAGGAAAACTTAAAGGACTTAGGAAAATTTTATGGAGTTTGGAGTTTGATTTGAGGATTTGATTTGATTGATTTGTATTTATATTTCATTTATATATGTGAATATAAATGAGAATATAAAAAAGTTATGAGAAAATCCCATGAGTTTGAATTGGTTTAGAGTTGATTTTGGATAAGTCCTTAAGAAGGGAATTAAGGAACTTAGGAAATTTCATGAATTGATTTTGAATTTTGAGTTTAGTTTGATTATTTTGAATTTATATTTCATTTATATATGAGAATATAAATGAGTTATGAGAAAATCTCATGAGCTTTAATTGGTTTAGATCATGATTTTGACTAAGTCCTTAAGAGGAAGATTAAGGACTTTAAGAAAGATTTGAACTTAGGAATTTTATTCATTGATTTCATTCATGAATTTCAATCATGGATTTCAATCATAGATTTCAATCATGTGGAGTTTATTGGAGTTTGGAGAAAATCAAATAATATTGATTTGGAGTTTAGAGAAAATTAAATAAGATTGATTTGGAGTTTGACTTGAGGGAAAGAAGGTGAGGAATGGTTCAAGCCAAGGGTAGGCAAATTTTCCTAACACCTCTAAGGCATGACCTATTCCTATGGCTAACTCTTCTATGTATCTAGGGCTAGGTTGAGTGTCCATCTAATCACTAGATGTGTCTTAAGGCAAAGAAACTCTTAAAGTCTAAGAGAAATCCTATGTCTAAGATGGAGGGGTTGAGAGCTCATTCTAAAAATGAGGTCAACAATAATCCGAGCATCTCTTCATAACTCCATGCAAAGCAGTCCTTAAAGTCAATCAATAGCCTAACTAAGTCATTGGTTTCTACTTTATTCAGCAACGAACTGATGTATGTCAGGATTTTCTTCCATCCCGAGGTTGATTTCTTTAAGATTGTCAATTATTGAATGGATTTTCTCTTCAAATTCTCGCAGTGCATCTTTAATTTGGAGATCATCTGGATCATCTGAAGTTTCTAAACATACTTCCTTATAAGAGTTGGTATGATTAGAGAAGAACCTATCAGACGCCAGATGATTGGTAACAACAAAACAGTAATCATCGTCATCGCCTGGACCCACTATACTGAATTCTAGTTCTGATCTTGAATGAGCTTCCCTGCCTCTGTTGTTCCATAGCTCTTTAAAGTATTTTGACCTGTGCTTAGACCATGTATAAGGAATCAAACCTTTCTTTGCAAGATTAAGAACACAAGGCGAGTACCAATCAAAAGACAATTCCATTAAATCTTTAAAAGAATTATCCTCAAGTTCTACATCAACTTCAGGACTTCAGGATGACAATCCCAATATGAATCTCTTCAGCTTCACATCAATGGAAGACTGTGGGGCTTCCTTAACTACAAAACCTTTAAGTTTTTTAGATGAAAGTGAGGTTGGAGCTAAGGTTCTCAACTGTTGTCTGATAGTTTCACATAAATCTGATTCAAATACATTTGTGCTTTGCTTGAAGGTCTAGTCTTCGTCACTGTCCGACTCAAGTGTCACCTTCAATGAAACCCACTAAGAGGGGTTAGCTGGTATACTAATCACATGAGACTTATCCTCCAAGATGGATTCCAAGTCTATGTGAATAACAATGGTACTCCTGTGAACTAGAATATAACCCATGTCGGCTGGCTGCCAACCATGAGGTCTTCCACCTCTGGGATTGCCTCTATTTCTGCATCTATCTCTGCCTGGTGGAGATCGAGTCATTCTACCCATATGTTTATATGATGGAATGAACTATGGGTGGAATGTGATATGCGATTCTACTTTTTCCTCAATGTCCTTTTTCTCATTCACTTGAACTTTCATTTTTCTTTTCTCTTTCTTTTTCTTTTTCTCTTTCTTTTTCTTCTTTTTCTTTTGCATTTGAGTTTTGATCAAGTTCACTAGGCAAGGTATTTTGAGGAAGATAGTAGGTTGCATCCTCATATATCTCAACCTCTCTAACTAAAAATGGATTTTCATCACCTTTGACATAGTACTCGATCTCATCCTTTCTGAACTTGATGCACTTATGGAGGGAGGATGGAATCATCTTGTTCTGATGTATCCAAGGCCTAGTAAGCAAAGCAGTGAATGAAGTATTCAAATCAATTATGTAGAACTTGGCTTCAGTCTTCCATTCATCTATCTCCAAAGATAACACTATGGAACCCAAAGCCCTCACACCTAGTTCATTGAACCCTCTCAACATCATCCGATCTCCTTAGAGTGTGGAGATATCGATCCTCAAATAGGCAAGGGTCTTTAGACTCATAATGTTCACTGATGCACCTGGATCAACAAGAACCCTGAAAAGTCTAAATCTTCCAATGTACACTATAATGTAGAGGGGATGATTGTGCTCCATGTCGCCTAGAATAAGGTCTTCATCTGTGAAAGTGACTCCTTAGCTTCTGAATGTAATGTCTCTCCCAGCATGTTGAGCTAAACATATTTCAGGATCAATAATAGCCTTGATTAATGACTCTCTCATCTCTTTGGATAAGATAAGGGCATCATATATGCTTAACTTAGATGGTAACTTTCTTAGGTGAGAGAGAATATTATAATCCACTCAGGCTGATCCTCCACAAGCATATCCATGGGTGGAGCATCCTGTGGAGGGGCTTCTCGATCATCTGAACCAATGACTTGTTTCCCTTTTTCTTGAGGTGATGCCCTAGGAAGTAGAACCATACCACTACAAAGGTTGACTTTGGTGATTGCTTGTGGCAGGTTAGTGGAAGGTTCTACTTACTCATCAGGCTCATCTACAGCTTCTCCTATAGGACCCTCAGAATTGAATGATTCCAAGTCTATCTTAAGAGGTGGACCCATATTATTCAAAGAAGGAAAGTCCAACTCTGAATCATAAAGAGGAAGATCAGAGTTATTTTAATTATTATTTAGACTTGGAGAGCTTTCTAAAAGACTAGAGTTAGACAACCCATCAGAAGTGACATAGATATAATTCAAACTAGCTTTATTCCTTGGTTTCTTGGATTTTGAAGGAGGTACATAGTAGAAGTCAAGTAAAGTAAGTTGGGTAAGGGATTTGATGCCCTCATCCATCGATACAATGTCTGATATAGGGAGAGCTAATTGAAGTAGAGGTGCTCGCTGAAGTAATAGCTGTAATTGTGGACTAGAGGCTGGGCTCGATTGGTGGTTGCACTACTTGGCTATCCTAGGCTGGCATAGGCTGCTGTTGAGCTCCTACCTTCCCTAAGTTATCCTGCAGAACTTGCAAACCTTCCTAGATGTTGGAGGTTTGAGCTGCTTCAGGCACCTGCAGGGAAAGTTTCTTGATTTTTGATACAATTTTCTTAGAGGTTCAAGATAAGGAGATATCCTAACCTTCTTTAGTTTTAGAAGGATCATAGGTATCCCCAAGAATTACCCTAATGGAACTGGATGGTTGGTCCACAAGATATTCCATTGAAATAACTATAGCACCTGTCATGAAGCTATGCTCAAGCCAATCTTTAAATGTAAAGTAATCCTCCAAAACATGACCTAGCATGCAGTGGTAGGGGCAAAAGTGAAGATCATTGCTCTTGCCCACTTCCTTCAGCCTTCTAAGTTTGGGTAGCTGGAAATTAAGTTTCTTTAAAATATTCTTAAAGATTTTCTTGATTACCTCCATCTTAAATTAATATGATTTTTTTAGTTTATCCATAAGAGTAGGTGGACCATAGCTACGGGGTGTATATGTGCACCTTCTCATATGGCTTAGGAGGAGGTGGTGAAGGTCATGGAGGCTACTGTGGTGGTCGGTAGGATGGCCTCAATGGTGGTATAGGAGGTGGAAGTGATGGCTATGGAGCTCGAGGTCTTCATACTGCTCTCTGGCCGGCTACTTCTTGTAAGCTAGTCATCTTATTGATTAGCTTCTCAAATGCTTTGATGGTGAAACCTTTGAGCATGAACGCGATCGGGCCATGGATATTCTTTAGTATAATCTCAATGGCATGCTGTTCGGATAGTTGCGGTTCACATTTCATACTTAAATTATGTCATCTGAGAATATAATCAACGAGGGACTCACCATGATATTGTTGAGCCACAACGAGATTGCCTACAGTCACCCTTTGTTGACTCCAACAAACCTCTTAATGAAGAGTTGCTCTAACTCTGCAAAAATCTTCACTAAATTGTTAGGGAGTTTAGCGTATCAATTAAAGGATATGTATAAGCTACCGACAAAAGTCGAAAGAGAGCATCAATACCGGTGTTGCAACAAGCTAAATGTGCTATGTGAGTTCCGCCATCGAAACTCTTGAAAGAAGGTGGCACGAAACCCTTAGGATACTAGATGGCATCGAATTCCTCTAGGTAGGGTCTACCCTTTGAAACTGATGATCCTCCTCGGGCTTGAGCCAATGCTTCTCTCACCTGCTACTCAACCATGGTTTTAATGTCTTTTTCCTGTATGGAGGTACTATTCACTACCTTCCTATATAAACTAGTGTTGCCCTACTCTATTGGAGGTAAATTCTTAGTTGGATCCAAGACATGCAACAACTTTGGTTTACTAGTCTCTACTATGATAGGATGAACTACCGGGGCTTGGTTTTAAAGTGCTAAAATAGCCACTAGAAAATCCTTGAGCTGCTTCCCCATCCTATCTATTTTTTCATCCTTTTGCTTTAATTGTTGACAGAGGTGTTGGGTTGAGTAGGCTGGGTCTTCCTACTTGGCCACATCACCTTCCAAAGTTTGTTGATCACGCAGAAGAGAACCTTTGGTGTCTATCATGTACACTCCTGTTGAATCCTCTAACTGATCATCTTCATTGGGATCAAAACTGACCTTTTCATCCTCTAAATCAGACCAGACATTTCCAAGATTTTCTTCTTCTCCACTAGATACTAAGCCAAATGTCATCTAGGGATCGGTCTAACTGAATGGGTATAAAAGATCGAGGCTAATCGGTAGTAGGATCATTGTCATGAACAAATGCATCTAACCTCTACTACTGCTGGAGAGCTAACCTTATGAGAGATACGCTCGCTAGAAGAAAGATGCTCCTGGCTATCACTGGATTTGGATGGAGTAGTACTCCTTGGAGGATCTATAGCCATGGGGATGACTGAACTATCTTCTCCTCCCTCTACTGATGCAATCTCCATAGCCTGTTGAGGTGGTGGTGATGGGATAACTACGATACTCTAAGGTTGTCAATCCTTCTTCACCACAACTGGGGAAGAAGGTCGAGCGGGAGAGCTCGGCCTCGCCATAGTAGGCAGTGTAGATGGAACGGGATCTCTTGGTTGTAGCTGGATCACCAGTAGGGCCCTCTCTCCCCGGATGCAGCCTTCATGGCCTTTGATAGAATGGTAGATGATGGGACTTGAACCGGAGATGGTGGACGAGGGGTAGAGTGGTGTGGTGGAGGCACCACTGACTCCCTCTAAATAGAAGCTCCTCTCTTATGATGGGTAGTCCCCATCAGTAAGATATTGTCAGCATGATCGACGTGGGTAGCACGCCGATCTGGAAAGTCCACAAGTGCAGAGGCCGCTGACTGTCGGTTGTACCTCTATCGCTCCCGACTGGTAATATGCACTGATGTCAGGCCTCTCTAGCCCTCTCCTGCCTAATATGTATGCCCACACTGTGGGAGATAACTGATCTAAAATCAAATTGAGCCCCGAACTTCGATCGTCCGTAGGCTCCGCCGACTCGGTGAAGAATTGACCTCAGGCTGGCATATGACCTCCTCCTCTCATTGGTAGAGCCTGAAAATGAACTGTTGGCAGAGGTGAAGCTAAAATCCTCCTAACATCCTCTCTATTAGATCTAGATAGGGGGTGAAACCTGTTCTTTGTAATGAGAGGAGACACTACCCTAGGTGACTCCTCCACGAGACTACTCAAACTCCTTCATGCTATGATACCACTTGATCATGGTTCTTATTTCGTGTTGATTCACGGTAGGTCAAGCGATGGGAACTAGACCCAATCTCGAGAGGAGACATGGAATGGAGCCTTCTCCTTGGAAGGTGCCAAGTAGTGGGTGCAAGCCCTAACTGGGGTAGTAAGTGGAACAACGGGGCGCACTGGCACTGACACTACTACTACTATGAAAATTTCCATAGCCTTCCTCTTTAGTGAGGGAATCTCATAATTAGATGGCAACTTAACCCGGATGACTGACTCCTGCCCGGTCACCATGCTCCTGGTGACTATGGTGAGGGTAGTCCCGTCACATGTGATCCTAGCACCCTCAAAGCCTCGGCCAAACTGGATGAGATGGGCATAGTCAGATCGTGAGAGGCTGGCCTGATCCAATGCCAAATCCATCCCATGAAGAAATGTGAAGACATATTTCTATACTACCATTGAACTGAACTGACTGAACTGAAACTGACTAAAAATTGACTGAAAGTCTGTAATGTTGAAAAAAAAGTTTGAATCAGACTTTTGCTTTGTTGATTTTTGAATTTTGATTTAGATTTTGAACCTACACTCAACAACTTGAAAGTGTTAAGTGGGGCTCAAATGAATTTAGAAGAGAGATTTTGGAATTGATTGGAAAGGAGATTATTTTGAATGTAGAATCCATTTTCAACAAATTTGTGTATGTTGGAAATGGGTTCAAATATTTTTGAAGAGATTGATGCTTCCATAGGTTCATATTTGATTTTGATTTTTTGAGTTTGATGACCCTTCATTTAACAAATTTGAGTATGTTAAAGTAAAGGGTCAATTGATATTGCTTTGAATTGCGGTTTTGGAATTTACTCACTTAGCAAATTTAAGTATGCTAGGTGAGGTGTTCAAAAATAATTTCTTATTTTGTTTGCTTATTTTTAAATCATGTGTAAATTTGAGAATGGAATCTTCACTTAGCAAATTTGAGTATGCTAAATGAAGAATCCAAGCGTTTTGTTATTTTTTGAAAAGAGGATCTCTACTTAGCAAATTTAGGTATGCTAAGTAAAGAATCCATGTGTTTTGTTTTGATAGTTTTGAAAAGAGGATTCTTAACAAATTTAGGTATGCTAAGGAAATCCAAATGTATTTCATATTTTTTATGATTTTGAAAAGAGGATTCTTAGCAAATTTAGGTATGCTAAGGAAATCCAAATGTGTTTCATATTTTTGTGATTTTGATTTCGAAAAGTCGATCTTCACTTAGAAAATTTGGGTATGCTAAATGAAAGATCCAAATCTTGTTTGAATTTTTGATTTTGAAAAGTGGATCTTCACTTAGCAAATTTGGGTATACTAAATGAAAGATCCAAATGTTGTTTGAATTTTTATTTATATTTTTTATTCTGAAAGGTGGGTCTTCACTTAGCAAATTTGGGTATGCTAAATGAAAGATCCAAATGTGTTTTATTTTTGAAAAGATGGTTATTGATTTTATTTTCAAAATGAAATCTTCAGTCAATAAATAGAATGAGGATGTTCATTTGTGCTTTTCAAAAATATGATTGTTGATTTTGATTTTTTAAAATGATTGTTGATTTTGATTTTTTAAAATGAAATCTTCATTTAATAAACTGAATGAAGATGTTCATTTGGTGCTTTTGAAAAATATGATTTTGGGATTTTATTTTTGAAAATAAAGTCTTCGTCAAAATGAATTGAGTGAAAAAGTTCATTTGTGCTTTTGAAAAATATGATTGCTGGAATTTTATTTTTAAAAATGAAGTCTTCATTAAAATGAATTGAGTGAAAAAGATCATTTGTGCTTTCGAAAAATATGATTGTTGGAATTTTATTTTTTAAAAATGAAGTCTTCATCAAAATGAATTGAGTGAAGAAGTTCATTTATGCTTTTGGAAAATATGATTGTTGGAATTTTATTTTTGAAAGTGAAGTCTTCATCAAAATGAATTGAGTGAAGATGTTCATTTGTATTTTTAGAAAATATGATTGTTGATTTTATTTTGGAAAGTGAAATCCTCATTCAGTAAATTGAATGAGGAAGTTCACTTGAAAATGAAATCTTCATCAAAATGAATTGAGTGAAGATGTTCATTTATATTTTTGAAAAATATGATTGTTGAAATTTTATTTTTGAAAATAAAGACTTTATCAAAATGAATTGAGTGAAAATGTTCATTTGTATTTTTAGAAAATATGATTGTTGATTTTATTTTGGAAAGTGAAATCCTCATTCAAGAAATTGAATGAGGAAGTTCACTTATGCTTTTCGAAAAGGATGATTATGGATTCTATTTTTGAAAATGAAATCTTCATCAAAATGAATTGAGTGAAGATGTTCATTTATATTTTTTGGAAAATATGATTGTTGATTTTATTTTGGAAAGTGAAATCCTCATTCAATAAATTGAATGAGGAAGTTCACTTTTGCTTTCCGAAAAGGATGATTATGGACTTTATTTTTGAAAATGAAATCTTCATCAAAATGAATTGAGTGAAGATGTTCATTTGTATTTTTGGAAAATATGATTGTTGATTTTAATTTTGGAATGATCTAACATATAATAATCATGAAGATTGTTAGATGAGAGTGATTTAGAAAAAAAAATTTTGGGCAAACATTTTATTATGTGCATTTTGAAAAAGTTCTTTTTGGAGATTGATGTTTTCATAAAGGTTTTATTTTTCTTTATTTTTGGAATGAACCTTACCTTACCGTAGAAATGGTAAGAAGAAAATATTTAGTTATTTTTTTTCATTAAATTTTTATTTTCACCTATAGGGGAACCCAATAGGGGTTTTAAGACCTATACAAAGTGAGGTCTTAAAACCTAAAGGATGTTGGCTAGCTTAGCTTAAGGATGAAATAAACTAAGTCCCAATGGAAAAGAAGGATAGTCATGGGTTTATATGAAATACAAACTCACTATCGATAGTTAGAGACCATGATCATTTACCAAAGATGGAGAGAGGAGCCATCCCCAACAGAGTAGCCAGAAAAATCTGTGATGAATTATTTTCTCATCTTCATCTATCCTCTTTTGAAAAGGAGGCGATGAAAATAAGAAATTTACGCCTTGTAGGGACATCATGTAGATCCGCAGAAGTTCTTATTAGGGTGATCGGGTATGACATTGAAGAGAGGTGTACTATCTCGAAAGATAAAACTCACCACCATACAATAGACCTAATCACCTCAATAAGGACTCCTGAGGACTATGGGTCTTCATATGTACCAAAGATTTTTTTCCTACTTTATATGAAAAAGTAAAGCAGGATTTATTTTAAACCGTTCGTTGGCGGAGGCAAGCTCTAATTACATCCTAAGGAAAAAGATTCCTTAGGAATACTCTCAATTAAAGTAAATGATCGTGGTCTCCAAAGATTTCAAAGATAGGACTATTAATCAATTGGTCTATTTTTGGAAGATCAAGTGGGATTAATCAAGAGGAGGGAGTTATTATCAAAGCCAATAGGAAGATAAGTAGGGGATGCTTGTGATACTAGGAAGCTTAGTAAGTATCCCAAACTATCCTATGATTGGGCTTTATATTTTTGAAATTGAGGTAATTTATTTGTTTGAGTTGAATTTTTATTAGAAATCTAGGACTTATAATTTCATGACACGAGATCGTGGAAATGCCTAAGAGGTGGGGATTTATGCTCGTAGCCCGCAAAGGGAAATAGCAACCTCTGAACCTAAATCTAGAGAGCTTTGGAAAAAGCCAAAGCATGACCTAAATCTAAGGCGAAAATGGGTATTTGGTTTACCACCACAAGTGAGGATAAACCACCCGACTATTTGGATTTACAACCGTCTGGTGGTGGCTGTCAAGTAACTCCTCCTACGATTTTAAATACATGTAGGCAGGTCATATGATTTTGAAAGATAGCTAAGTTATTGTTTATTTAGAAAGAGACTAAGTCCTTAAACACACTCCCTAAGAGACTAGATCATGTAGTGCATGATTTAATTACTTAAATCTAATGCAAATTTTGTTACATTTTATTTTCATTTTTGGACAATTCATTTGACACAAGCTTATAGGATTCATATGCCTAATGCATAAGAAATTAGATTATGGGCCAAAATCAGCAAGAAAGAAGTAGGTATGTTTCCACCATGGCTCTCAAAGGTTAAGCCAAGTTCCCTAACATGGGTGGAAGCCCTCCAAATAAAGAGTAAAATAATATGTTTTTTATGCATGATGTGAGAAAGAAAATACAACATCCAGCTAAGGGGTTGCTAATTCTTTTATCTTGATTTTATAACCTAGGCTTTAAGTAAGGATATGAATTGTTAATTTTTAATTTGAGTTAATTAATTAGATAGCAAATTTATTTTTCCCTAAGAGCCTAATCGCATCCAGGCCATACATCAATGCAAGGAAGAAACTAGGAAAACATGTCATTTTAATGCACAAGTTAAACAAACATCAATCAATTTATAAAGCTAGCATAAAAAATAAGCAGCCTTTTGTGGTCGGGCTCCACCACACAAGCCCAAGAACAAATTGGGAAGCTGAGCTCTACCCTTATACAACCCGGATTATAAATGGATTAATTACAATCAAGAAGGAATTCATGTTATGGGAGTCTTCATTCTTCATTCTTCTTTCTTTCTTCTTTCTTCTTTCTTCTTTCTTCTTTTGGTTGGCTGGAATGTGGATACTCCAAAAGCTTCACATGGTACATAAGACATCCTTGTGACCAATGTTCATCCTAATCCGCCATAACAATTATTCCAAATCCTAATTTATAAAATTACATGAAAAAGGAAAAAAAGTAAATTTAACTAAAATCTGCAAAATAGAGATTAGCTAAGCAAACCACACAATCCCAAGCATGTATATGAACAAATTGGACTTAGCACCCCACACATGGGTATTCAAGTCCACCTGGCCTATTTTAGGTCATGCTTATGGGTATAAGCAACCTGCATAGCAAAAGTATTTATATTTTTATTACACCACCCCTTAAGCACAATCCCTTACAGAAGACAATGATTAGACTAAGATCATTATATCATTCAGTCTACGCACATACATACTAACATCCAGACTAAAACATCACATTATAATATAAAAGAAAATATCAAATCATACACCACCCTAACATAGGACTAGAATTGGTGACTTAGCCTAATGTGTGTTCCATTTAAGGTTTGTGTGATATGTCTTAGCTAGGCTTTAAGGTTTAGATTTTCTAAGTATGAAAATTTTCAACTTAGAGGATGGTTTCATTTAAGTGGTTTGGTTGATTTGGTTGATTTTATTTGATGATTTAATTTGGTTTGAGTGAACCTATAGTTAATTACTAAGTGTTGTAAAGAGAGAAAAAGATAAGAGAACTTCTCTTTCCTTTCTATTTTAAGTAATTTCTAAGGTAGATTCATTATTGATTTTTATTTAGTGAATATTTCATTATGTGTTTTAATTAATCCTAAGTTTAGATTTTCCCTAAACAAACATATTCAAAGAGAAAGGCACTTTAAGATTAAGTAAAGAGAATTACTATCACAAAACACACAACACTTTATTTCTTTCTAACATGTATAACATGCATATGAAATGATCCTAAGCATATCTATATATGTAAATGGAAATGTTTAACACACCTTAATGATGGATGCTAAGAGATGTCACTTAAGAAAATTTGGATGTTTTATGATGCATGATTTTATTAAGTAGAAAAGAGGGGTTATTTTATTCATCATTCATATGCACATTTACAAGTATGAAAGACATAAGTGAGTACGGCACCATTATTTTCTACACCAGGGGTGTAAGGTACAAGACCTACTTGGGGCTACTTAAAGTCTCGCAACCCCAGGGTGTCCAGACTAATATACCACATTTCTTAAATACATGTGCATGTACAAAAATATATGCATGGAAAAAGAATTATGCAAAAAGTTTATGTTTGTTTGATTTATTTGGTTGTTTAATTTATATGTACAAATTTGAAGGTCCCTCTTAAATGCTAACATAAGAATGAATAAGAATGGATTTAAGCAATTGTTGTGTTTTTTCAAAGGAACTATACACTTTGCAAATCCTATTCAAAACTATGTTAAAAGAGAAGAGAAGAAAAAGTCACATAATGCACATCTTTATATTATACTCACATGCAAGGTTATAAATAATTATAAGTAGCATACCTTTCATTTGAAATATTTGATTTAAAAGTTTTGAAAGTAATTTTGGATTTAATAATGATAATAGCCATTCATATTCTTACTTTAGCCAAAACATGCAACTTAATATAAAGGAATCATTTCATTTTAATTTGATTTTTCAAAAAACATGAATGCGTGATTTTCATATGACATACACATTTAGCATGCTAGGAAAGAAACAAAGTGATGTAATGCAATTTCATTCACCTTAATTAATTCCTAAGGCAATCCTATGGAATAAGATTATTTAAAGTGAATCAAAGTTATTTAAGAAAATTTTGATTTTGTTTTGAGTTTGATTTGAATTTAGGAAATGTGAGAAGGTTTTCTGGTCCTAACCCATCTCCCACATGTGTATATTGATTTACTTTATTTTAGAACCATTAGATTAGTTTTATATTTTGCTTAAGTTAAGGTGTACATTAAGTCCATTAATTACCCCGTACTTACACCACTTTAACATATTTAACCAAATAATTATGAGTCAATGTACGACATAAAATCACAAGGAATTTAAATCAGCAATGCACCTAAGAAAGAAAGGGGCCTAATGCATTTGGCTCACAATTAATGATTAATTAAGCTAAAGGGTTTAATTTAAGTACTTTTACAACCCTTCCCACATATATGGGTTAGGTTTGATTTCCTTAAGCTACTTAGGTTATTGAACACCTGAATATCTACCCAAGAAGGAAATGATTTAAATTCAGATTGATTTGGTTTTAAAATATTGATTAATTAAGCCATTTAATTAAGTGATTAAACTATTTAATTAATTTGCACCTTAATTAGATTTTTATCCAAATGAAATGAACTTAGGGGAAAATATTTCAGAGAGGACTCCTAATCTCATTCCTTAAGTCCATTCACTGTTCTAAGATAATTAGCAAATTTAATTAATGAATTTATCACTATTTAATAGGTTTATTAGTCATTTAATTAAGTAAGAGGATAATTAAGAGTGAATCATGCAATTACCTTAATTAAACTATTAATAAATTTCAAAATAAATCATGGGAGGCAGAGGTCATCCCATTAATCAACTATAAGAAGTTTGGAATTAATCAATGGAATAATTAGGGAGTAATTAACATAATTACATTCCTAATAAAACCCAAATCGAATGAAATTTACTGATCAAAATTAATTAAACATAATTTTATATTATTCTCCTTTGAAATATCTTCAAAATGCATTTGAGTTTGTATTTTTTTTATTTTCTACATGTAGTTATGTATTTTTTAATATTTTGTGATTAAAACTTAATTAAATCCCCTAATTATATAACTAATCCTGTCGGTGCCACGTGGACCACTGATGCGACTCGCGCTTTCCACATGGCTCAACTAGATTGGTTATTTAAGTTATCACATTTGCTACACAGTCAGTCGGCGGCACTACGCGCTTTCCCTTGGACCGTCTGATCAAAGATCGGATGGTCAAGATCAAGCTTGCGATATTAAAGGGATTAAAATGTGGATCTAACGTGGATTATTCAAGACCATCCATCCAAAATACGCGGGATGGACAGTCCGTGATTCATCCTGAGCTCGCTTGTGGGAGAGGGCAACCGCCCATCCCTTAGGGCTTGATCCAAGCTCGATTGAGCTCGGATTGAGCTAAAATTGAAGCCACGCCATCAACATACAAGGAGCAAGACATTCAATGATCAATTTGCAATGGGATGACACTTTCTATCAGAAAGGACCTACACCTGAGCTCGGTTTTGATTCATACCTCGTCGGAGACTATCACCGACGCTCTCAACTGTCGAGGTAGCTTCGTCTAGTGGAGACGAAGCCCTGTTGAAGGTTTGAGGGCTTGAGGTTGAGTATATCCCTCAATTGGCCAAAGTCCTCCTCCTAGGCTTGCAGCTTTGGTCTAGCTCCCCCTTCTCGAGCCTTGGAAGCTTGGATGAAGACTTGGGTGAGCTCGATTGGATCCTCTGAGGGTGCTTGCAAGAGGAATTGGATTGAAATTAAGTGATGGATGAGTTTGAAAATTCCTTGAGCTCCCCTATTTTCAGCTTAAGAAAATTGAGAATGGAGAAATCAAAGTAGCTTGGGAGACCTTGGGGGTGCTTGGAATTGCTTCCTCTGAGTTCTTATGCTTCAATCGAATGTGAGTCTATACAAATGAAATGAAATTAAGGGGAGTATATCTCCTCCTAGAAGGCTCAGACGGCCGAGAGTGTAGATACTATTTTGATCAAATTGATCACCTTGAGTGGGTTATTTTGGCCGTTTGAGGTGGCACATGGTTCAATTTTGGCAGAGGGAGGTAGTGGACAAGTTTCCATGTGCCAAAGAGAGTGTGGGAGGTGATCCCATGTGCTTATTTTGAGTGGGGTGGGCAGTTTTGGGTTTAGGTTGGGTTATGTTGACCCAAACCCATTGGGGCATGTGCACCACACTCAGTAGTGTCCACTTGGTCCACTAAGAGGGTGTCAAGTGGCCATGAATAGGATATAGCCCAATTCCAAGTGGAATTGGCCATATGTTACTTTGATTTCACTTTGGCCCTTTCCCTAGGGGTAAAATGGTCATTTGGCTTTGATTTCACTTTGGGCAGATTTAGAATAGCTTGAAATTAGGTTGGTCCAAATTTTAATGAATTTGGAGTTGATTTGATGTCATTTGGCTCATGTTGACCCATTTAGGTCAAAATGGGTCAACTTGGGTCAAGTTGACCAATTGGTCAAATTGGGTCAAACCAAGGGTTGGGTCAAGTTCATATGACCATATGAAATGTGTTGGCATCATTGGTTTGGTTCAATTTGATTTATATTTGGTTCTGGTTCATTTGATTTCATTTAGGTCAAATGGGTCAAGTTGACCAATTTGACCCATTTAACCTAATTGGGTTAGGTCATGGGTTGGTTTAGGTTTGGTTAGTCATTTGAAATATTTTGCGAGCTTTGGTTTCAATCAATTTTGGTTTGGTTTGATTTTGGCTCAATTTGACCTTTTAGGTCAAGTTGGGTTCATGGTCAATTAGGCTAGGTTGGGTCTAGTTGGCCAATTGAGGCTTTGGTCAAGTTCAACAAGTGGTTTAGAATGAACTTGACCCATTGGTTGCAATCAATTTGGCTTAGATCAAGATTTGACATATTTTGACTTTTTAGGTCAAGCTGGGTCAACTTGAGTCAAGTAGCCAATTGGGCTAGGTTAGGCTCAAATGATGACTTGGTCAAGTTCATACATTGATCATGAATTGATTTTGATCAAAGGTTTTAATTAATTTGTCCTATGGTGGATTTTAGCTAGTTTAGGTTTCATTTTGGTTTAGTGTTGACTTGGTCAACCCTTAGGTTTGACTTGGTTTGACCCAATTTGAGTGATTGATCATTTCATGATGATTGTTGCTCACAATGTGAGGCTTAGGTGGGCTTAGTTCAATCCAATTTAGGTAGGATTAGAATTTGGCTCAAAAAGGTACTTTTGGTCACTTGCCTAAGTGGGTCAATTGACTTGAGCAAGGCTTGATTCAAGTTTGGTTGAACTCACATATAGACTTATGATTGAAATATAAATCCATTTGTGAGTAATTTGGAGTCAAATGGGTTTTGATTCATTTGACAATTTCAAGTTTAAAGGGTGAACTTGAGTTTGACTTGGGTTTGATTTTTGAATTTAGTTTTGGTTTGATGATTGAAGTTTATGTTTATATTTGGTTTCATGATTAAAGGATTGATTGAATCATGAAGAAAAACCAAGGGTTTGGCTTGATTTGAGTTTGATTGAGCTAATTTCAAGAATTTGACTTGAAAGGCTTAGGTTAGATTTTGGTTGAATTTGGATTTGAGTTTCAAATTTGGTTTTGGGCATTTGAATTTATATTTCATTTATATTTATGAATATAAATGAGAATATAAATGGATTATGAGAAAATTTCTTGAATTTGAATTGGTTTGAATTTGATTTGAGCTAAGTCCATAAGATGGAATCAAATGGACTTAGGAAGGATTTTTGAATTTGGAATTGAGTTTTGGAATTAGTTTTGGTAATTTGAATTTATATTTTATTTATATTTGTGAATATAAATGAGAATATAAATGAGAATATAAATGGATTATGAGAAAATTTCTTGAATTTGAATTGGTTTGAATTTGATTTGAGCTAAGTCCATAAGATGGAATCAAATGGACTTAGGAAGGATTTTTGAATTTGGAATTGAGTTTTGGAATTAGTTTTGGTAATTTGAATTTATATTTTATTTATATTTGTGAATATAAATGAGAATATAAATGAGTTATGAGAAAAAATTTTCAATTTGAAATGATTTGAATTTGATTTGAGCTAAGTACATAAGATGGAATCAAAGGGACTTAGGAAGGATTTTAGAATTTGGAATTCAATCATGGGTTTCAATTATTTGGAATTGATTCGTGATTTGAGAAAATCCATTGGAATTGATTTATGGATTGGTTTGGAATTGAAGTTGATTTGAGTTTAAGGCTGATTTGAATTTGGAGTTTGACTTGAAAGAAGGAAGTGAGGATTTGGTTTAAGCTATAAGGTAGGCAAATTTTTCTAACACCCCTAAGGCATAACTTATTCCTATGACTAACTCTTTTAAGTCTCTAAGATTAGGTTAAGTGTTCACCTAATCACTAGAAGTGTCTTAAGACTAAGGAACTCTTAGTGTCTAAGAGGGGTCTTATGTCTAAGATGGAGAGGTTGAGAGCTCATTCTAAAAATGAGGTCAATAATATATTTAGCTAACATCTATTTTGCAGGTGTAGTTAGATTTACTTTTCTTATATAAATATAATTTTGCACTGTGAATTATGATTAGTGTTATGGGGGATTAGGATGAGCAGCTAGAAGGCTTTGTCCTGGGGTGCCCTGTGATGCCTTAGAGCACATTCAAATCAAAAATGAAGAAATGAAGAAGGAATGAAGACCCCCCATAGCATGTATTCATTCTAATTGTAAAATTATTGTTTTATATTCCGGGTTGTATAAGGGTAGAACTCGACTATCCATCTTTTCTTTTTCAGGGTGTACGGCAGTACTCGACCGCACTAGCCTATTATTCTTTTGTGTTAGTTTATAAAATAGATTGAGAATTTATTTAAATTGTGTATTATAAATGGCATGCTTTTCATAATTTCTTAATGCTTGATGCTTTAATGTGTGGCTTGGATGTGGTAGGCTCTTATGATAAAAAAAAAAAATTTATACCCAACTAATCATTCATAATTAAAATTTTAAACAACTCACAACCTCGTCATAAAGCCTAGTCTATAATCAAGATAATTAAAAGATTTAGCAACCCCTTAGCTGTATGTTGTATGTCTCACATCACGCATGCATCTTCTATCACTCTTGCTAAAATTGAGGGCATCCGTCCTTACACAATAGGGACCACTTGACCCATGAGAGTAACCCTTGATGATAGAGCTTCACCATCTTTCCCTCTTGATTTAGCCAACAATCAATTTTCATCATGCATTTAGACATAAAAAAATCCCAAACCTTCTTGTCTAAAATGATTTATCAAAATGAAATAAAATTTATAATATTTTGCATTTGTAGATTAAGTCATATGATCATATCACTCATGCTTTAGTCTCTTAGGGAGTAGGTTTAGGATTTTAGTCTCTTTCAAATTAAACAACTACCTTAGCTGTCTTGCAATTCATAAGACCGGACTATATGATTTTAATTCGTAGGAGGAGTTAGCTGGCGGCCACTCCAGGCGGTTGTAAATCCAGAAGTCGGACTGGTTTATCCTCTCTTATGGAGATAATCCCTCATGTTCACCCTTCACTTAGATTTAGGTCGTGCTTTAGCTTATGCTAAAGCTCCCTAGATTTAGGATCTGAGATAGCTGTTTCCTTCGTGCTACAGGTATAAATCCTTACCTTTTAGGCATTTCTATAATCTTTTGTTGATGAATTATAAGCCCTAGCAATCTAATAAAATTTCAACTCAAATGAATAAAATCTCTTCACTTTCGAATATATAATGCCTCACTGTATGATAGATTGAAATGCTCACTAAGCTTCACTAAGCTTCCTAGTATCATGAGCATTCCCTACTCATTTCCTTTGAATTCCAAAAATAAGTCTTCTCCTTGAGCTTTCCTAATTGATCTTCCAAAATAGCTCAATCCTTTAAGAATCTAGCCTCGAAATCTTTGAAGATAATAGTTGTCTACTTTAATCGAGAGTATTCTTAGGGAATCTCATTCCCTACGATGTAATTAACTATGGAGGCTTGCCTCCATATGGAACTTAAGAACCCAGCATAATATAAACTCTATTTTATTCAACCATGTAAAGTAGGGAAAAAATCTCTGGTATATTCGAAGACCCATCATGTCTTAGGAGTCCTTATTTGGTGATTAAGTCCATTATACGGTGATGTCTCTATCTTTCGAGATAGTCATCTATAATGTATTCAATATAAATTACCCCTACGACCCCCACACACACACGCACATCAAAAAAAATAAATGTCACATAGTCAACAATTTTCATCTTGCAATGACTCTATAGTATTGCATTCCATATCAACTTAATCATATTGTACTCAATTGATTCTTTGACATATAAAGATATGGACTCCTGAAAAAAAAAAGATCAATTATTCTTTTGACCTGCCATGCGAGCTCACCCAACATGGCAAAGGTCATGATGACAAAGTATGAGATATTTGATTATTTTGTTTAGCTAGGGACAATTCTTAACTTCTAACCCTATCGCTTTATCTTGATGTGGTGGAGTTTAAAGTTAAAAATTTCCACAAGCTTAGAAATTTCAGACTTCATCTTTTTGTTCTTGGATATAGTCCTTCCATTCCTTTAATTTGCTTTCTTTCTTTTGTTCTATCATTCTTTCTTATAGTAAAATTTTGATAACATTTCAATTCTTTGAAAAATGTTACATTTGTCATTTTTCCTGGTTACAACATTTACTAGGAGATTAGATGTATTCGACTTTTTGTCTGAATACAACATTTTATATGATTCAATTCTTCGTTTTTATTGATTGATCATATAATATGATCCAACACTTCAATTTCTTTTTCATCATTTAATGGAACAACAAATTTATTGAAGTCATTTAAGACTGGCAAAATGACTTTTCTAAAAATGTTACACTTCTAAATTCAGAATTATTTAGTGGAGTCATTTAAGATAGGCATAATGACTTTCTTGAAAATTTTGCACTTCTGAATTCATAATCATTTACTAAAACCAAATATTTACTGAGGCAATGATATTCTTAAAGACTCTACACTTTCAATTTAGAATGAATATGAACATCTTTCCATAATTAATATATTTCTTCCTTTTCTTTCCTTTCATTTCATTTATTTCTTTATTTGTGTTGGATAGGACCATCCAAGAGTATTAAAGATGTTCCTAAATTCCCAAGTTTCTTTTTCAATGTTTAATTTTTTATCTTCAACCAACTATGTGATTGAGACTAAGGTTTTCTTTTAAGTTGAGTTTTCAAGATTAAATTTTCATGAAACTGAAAACTTATTTCTTTATTTGATTGAATTTACATGAGACCCACCTAAGTCAAACCTATGCCAAATGGGTTGACTAATTTTGACTTTGATTTGGTTCCTTTGTTTTAATTTGATTTTAATTTAGAGCTATTTTGATTTAATCCAAATTGGAAGATTGGGTTGAATCCACCTAAGCCAATTAGGTTAGATTAAACCTAAAGATAATGTCCTAAATCACTAGGTATAGTGTCCTAAGCATCGAATTAGGAAATTCCTATTTGAGATTAGGACATCCTAATTACTAATTTCAGAATGATATTAACCTCATTTAAAAGTAAGGTCAACAATCATGAACTTGATAACTTGAGATAATGGATCCATACAAAATTTTGACTAGGTTATTCTTAACTTTTTCATGAATTCTTACCATTAACCCTAACTATTTTGAGAATATTAAACTCCTTAATTAACTCTTTTGTGATGTAGAGAAACTATAAGACTAAATACAAAGAGTAAGATTTGATGAAAACTTTTAATCTTAAATTTTGATGGCATTTTCATCTATATAATTTTGTTATTATAATACTATTTTTGTTTTGTTTGTATAAGATTAGGTGGGAAAAAATTAAAAATATAAAAATAATGGAGTTTAAATTTTCAAGTTTTTAAGGAGAATCTTCAACTAAAAAAGAATTAAGTAATTATAAATAATAATTAATATAATTATTAATTATATGTTACTTTTCAATTAAAATAGGCATTCTAAGCTTTCTAGGGGTGACCAAGGAGAGTAAATCTCTCACCTTAAACCAATATGAGGGGTGGCCCCCTCTCTCTCTCCTTCTATTTTTTACATTTTTTGTGTTAAGATTTATAAGAGGACAATATATTTAATTATATTTTGGAATGAATGGAGATTATTATTGATTGATGACAATTTTTGGAGTTTCTCCAAGGTTGTAGAGGCTTGGTGGCCATCCATTGCAAAAGAGATTTGGTGGTCATTCTCAACCTATCTCTTTAATGAGTGATAGTTTTATTGATGTTTTTTTATATTTTGACCATCTTATTAAGCCTAAAGTTTAGTTTTTTTCAATGATCCATCACATCAAATCCTAACACAAGCCTTACACATCTCATTTAACACTTTTAGAGCCTTCTAAAGGTATCATAAGGTGTAATCCCAGGCCTTTTCTACTATACCATTTATCAAATTTTGGTATCAATGAATATGGTTGGACAAAGAGAAAATATTAAAAGTTTACTTGCAAAAGATAGTTCTCTGCATTTTACACTTTGATAAAATATTTTTTCTACACTTTTCACTTTAGATAATATAATTAATTTCACATCATACATTTTCTTTATTAAAGATAATTCAATGAAATTTATGCCATTTCTCCAATTAGTTGGCTCCATAAATTTGAGTCATTCTCTTTAACCAACCCTTAGATTTTGCTCGAGTAGATTTCAATTTTAGTGAGTTTATGAGTTCACAAACATAACTTAAAAGTCGATCATTTTTGAAAATAATCTAAATATTAAATTTTAAATTATGTTTTACTATTGAAATTTCACTTTTTCTTATTTATTTGTGTGAAGTAATTAGATTTGTTTTCTTATATTTTTATGTAAATCCAAATCTTTGTATAGTTTCAAACTCAATAGCATTTTGCATCATTTAAAGTATCATACAATATTAGGACTTGCTAAGATGATTAAGGACTTAAATACTAGGAAACTAGCCATGAAGATATGATAAAGAAAGCCTAAAATTACTTAGAAAAACATAGTATTCCATTGAAGAACATAACTATCATAAGAAGATAACTAACAACCTAATATAAAAGATATTCATGTAGTTAAGTGCCACAAACAACTGTAGAATGTGGTAGCCAAAGGTATTGTAGAAGTGGTTTGGATCTTGCTGCCTATTTTAAATGTTTAGGTTGACACCAACTGATTCAATGGTGATAGGGAAGAGAAGAAAGCACAGTTTTAGTGGTTTTTATGAGAGGGAATGGAAGAGATAATGTATAAACACAAAGATTAAAGATAACTAACAATCTTCTTTTAATAACCATCAAAAAATTATGTAACATCACAAAATGTATGTTAATCACATAGCAGACTAACATTAATGGAAAAGCACATTCATATCAGCCAAACAAGTTCCAAATAATGTTTCAGGAATACATGTAAATAATATATGATATTATCTCAGGCAAACCATGAAGACAGAACAAGGATGAGGAAGCACACGAGAGAACAAATGATCAGAGTAGCGTGGCTTGCTTGCTTCCCAGAATGATGAAGTGACAGAAAGACTTGAAATTTAGATCAATGTTAAGCTGTCAATTTGACTGTGATCAATATAAAAAGAATAGCAAAAACACGAGCTACTTTAATTTTCTTTTAGATTAAAATTCTGGGTACACCGTCGAACATTCTGCAAAACAAACAGGCACTCGCCAGACAAGTAAAATTTATCTATCAAAACAGAAAAAGAAAAAAAAATAACCGCAATTTGTTGATGACAGCTGACAATGATATGCTTTCAGGGGATCAGCAGAGAAACTAGGCATCCAATCAGCCAGAGTAACTATCAATGGCAGATACTTGACCCTCTTTGTTTGAATGAATCATTGTTTTTCTAAAGCACCATAACCCCAGAATTCCTTCATCTTTTTTTTTCTTAACAGGTTCAGTGATTCTGAAAACTCTCAACGGCTCTCTTCCACTGCCATGCCTGCTGTTTCGCATCCTCAAATGATAAGACCTTCTTTGGCTGTATCAAGAAAAAGAAAGAAACCAACATAAGAAAACTCAACTCATGGTGGAGTTTATAAACTCATGCACAAGTATATAACCTCCCAGATTCTGTTATCAACTTCAAATCTTTAATTCAACTGACAAGATGACCAAGTTTACATAAATTGAGTAATTCTAGCTGGAGAAACATACAGTTGAAATCTTGAAATGAGAGGGACTCGTCACATGGATGCTGATGTCTCCAGAGTTATCAGTCAAAATCATATTCCCCTTGGACATGACCTTAGAAGGATCCACGCATACTAACTTTGGTTTATCAGTAAGGATCAATTGCACCTTCTTGTTAGTGAGTTTCTGCAGTTTCTTCAGCTTCGAGATCATAACAATGCTCTCCCCAGGTTCCAGGAACTCTTGCCTTCCATTGGATCGAGAGATGAACAAAATGAATGCATAATAAATATTGAAAATAATAATTTAGATAAAAAATGTATAATAGAACAAGAATAGCTGAAGATGCGGCAAAAGATAAAAGACTTGAATCAGCAAAATGTTCAGCATTTTATGTCTCAAACAAACGAAAAGGACACGTTTCCTCATCAAATTTTTGATGGAAGTGGAAACAGGTGAGAAGAGGTGAAATATGGTACCAATTGCACATTACCATTTGGAGTCAAATGAGTCGATCTTAGCAAGTTTAGATATATGCGATTGTGTCTCAGAAGATGAGGTAACACTGCTAATATGTCCAACAGGCGGCAAGTGATGCACAAAGCCACCTCCTAGATGCGATAAGTTCCATGTCGAATCCTGGGGATCATCATCGTCATCTGCTACCTGAAACCTAAGCATGTTAGTGGGTTCCAGAAAACCTGGCTCTTCAAAATGATAAAATGTCAGAGCAGATGAAAATAAGCTATGGTGAAAAACTCAGTACAATTGATTCTGAAGCAAGCTTTGGTGCGGCAGATTTTCTCAAGTTTTTCCAGTCGATTCCCCTAAAGAAAGGATGCACTTTGAGGGCAGCATAACCTTCAGGTCCAGCACCAAGCCTTTTTGTGGGTTCTATGTCCTGTGCAATAACGCATTGTCGTAAGAATGTGTAGAAGGAATGTTCTCTCTCACGCGGAAAATAAATTTATGCAAACTTCTTAAGTGATGTAAAAAATATATATTAGAAAAGAACTTTTATGATGAGGGAGGTTGTGAAAGTACCATGTTACCGAGCAGCAGTAAAATGCAATAAAATAATACTACATGACTAACGAAAAGTAATTTGTCTAAATGATACTAATGAGCAATGATTAACAAATTTCCTAATAAACTTCTACAACTTTCACCTTCACATGTTTGCCAAACAACTTGTGGTTAAGAATCTGCATTTCCAAAGAGGTTTGAATACTAAGCTCATTTAAGTCTTGGCTCAAATATAAATTATAATCACTGCACATTAACTGCCTTTCACATCCCAAAATGCAGAAGAAACAGAGGAAAACAATGGGGTTAACATGGTTAAACTTTATAATATAAAAAGAAAAGGATACTTCTAGTTAAACTTAGAAGAATAATAGAATAAAGAATGGCGCAATACGTAGTTGAAGGTTTTAGCAAGAGTTTCCTGTATTATATTAAGTCCTGAAGATGAAAACTAATCAATCTGATATTTTTAGCAAGCATCAATAAATAGGTGTGTTTCTTGGTTTAAACTAAAAAACTAAACCAAATAAAATATTTATTCAGTTTTTGGTTTTGGAGCAAGTGTTGGTTCGATTTTTAAAAAAAAAGTAGTTTAGCCAAAAACTGAAATTGAATGAATAAATAACCAAATATTATTTTCCTTTTCAAAAGCCATAAGCCCTAAACTCACGCCTGACAAAGGAGTGACAGAAAGCACAAAAGTGAAATTCTGGATTTGGGATCAAATCAAAATCACAGGTTTCTCGAATTGAGGTTTGGTTATAATTACAATTCTAACTATGATTTTAAAACTCAATTAAACTAAAATCAAATTATACTGTGGTTCATTTTTGTTCGGTTCTACCCATGATTTGATATATTCAATTTGCTTATAATTTGTATCAATTTAATTAGTTTAACAAATATGAAAGCCACTCTATCCAAAATAAATGCACACCCCTATAGTATTTATTAAACTAAAATCAAGATTAAAAGCATACCTTACGACATTCATAAAAATATTTGAATGGTTGAGTTTAAAAGTAGGCCATCAACTTCTTCACTCCCAAGCATCAAATCATACTACTTAGAAGCTAGTTTAAAACTACGTCATTCAAGTGTAAGGTGTGTGAGAACAAAGAACCGTATCCTTCTCCTACAAGAATAGTAGTTTAGTACGAATCTATCTCTAACACCCAATTATTAAATATATCCATTTCTTTTAAAGAAAAAGGGACCTTTGCCTCACACAACTTATGAGATTCATAAAAATATTTGACGTTCATAAAAATATTTAAATGGTTGAGTTTAAAAATAGATCGTCCAACTTAAATTCCCAATATCATATTATAATACTTAAAAGCCATTTTAAATCTTCATCATTCTAGTATGTAGATAAGTGGTGTAAGGTGTATGAGAACAAAGACATCTGTGCTCCTAAAAGGATAGTAGTCTAATATGTATCTATCTCCACCACCCAATTATCAAATCTATCTGTTCTCTTTAATATCAACAATTTTAAGAATTTTAAGTTCATTTGGTCATCCATTAAATAAATTAAAAATTCTATGATATATATCTTCAAGAACATAAGAAGATACTACACTTAATCTTCGCTAAAAGGCGGAGAAAGATATAGAAAATTGCAAAAAATAGATGATAAAAAAAGAACATAAGAAGATAGTTGTGAGTTCAAATTGTAGAGAGTTTCAAATGGATTGGAATCAAAATCATGACAATCTCTTGTGTGCATTTAGCATCTTTGATTGGTCAAATACATGAAAAAAATTGATTATTAAAAGGAGTTGCATATATTATTTGATCATCTTTAATATTTTTATGTGCTTAATGAATGATTAAATTAACATGAATTTAATGAAACTCAATTCTCACATATATCTTATGTTGTAAATCACAATCAATGGGATGATTTTGAATTTAAAAAATATATATATAAAGTAATAGAATTGAAGAATGCAACAAGACATCAATATCAAGCTTCAAGTTGTATTAACTACTTTCAAAGGTGACGTTGATGAGAATTTATTTGGTTATGTTTCTCGTTATTGGTTGATTATCAAACTTTATGTGAAATATCATGACACCCCAATATGTATTAATAGATCATGCCGGAAATCATAACAAATACTTAAACAGTCTTAGATAATAAACTTAATTAAAACCTTGACACATGAATGACATGGAAATTTAGGACATAAATTACTTCTTAGTGTTCATCAATTCATCAATTTGTTGACACTAGTAAAATGATGGTCCTTATACATAGAAATGCCCCAATCCACAACACTACCAATAAACTTTCTACTAAACCACTCATGAAATCTTCTCTATCTTTTTGAAGTACTCTAATGCCATTCATTAAAAAAAAAGGGTTCTCCCTTCCCATAAATAGTTCTCCAAGTAAACATATCATTGCCTAACATTTATAGTTCCTCCAAAACCAAAAATAGCACAATATGCACCTTCCAAATCAACAAATTCTACTCTTGGCCTTCCTCCTATTGTAACTCCTCCAAAACTCGTAAAACATAGCAAATATATTTAAGATAACTCCCCAATAAGAGCTCAATTTCATTCAATACGATCAAGCCTCCACTAAAAATAATTTGTTTGGTCAATGTTGATTCAAGCAAGCTCACCAACTCCTATTAAAAAAACAATAATTTTAACTAAGCAATGGAGGTATTGCAAAGATGATGCAACAAATGAATCCAATTTAAGTATGAGCATGATGAAGATCAAGACAATTAATACAATGGAGTGGAATTTTCACATCTGACTTGCATGATCAACCTCCTCCCTCAGTTGATAGTGATTGATGATTAAGATTAATCAAAGCTCAAATGTGCATGATCAGCATTCATTATTGGAATCACCATGTGCTTAATAGAAAACTTATTCCACCTTCCGTTAATGTCATGGTGAACTACTCTATTTTTAAAAAAAGTAAACATGTGTTAGAATGAAGACCACTCCCTCTCCAAATAGTCTTGGCTGGCCGGCCATTGTAGAAAGTTCAATTAATAGTATTATGTAGAGGTTAATAAGCTTCCTAATATGCAATGGTCAGTCCATTGGAAAAAAATATTGCATTACACAATGATTTAAACCTTCCATAAAGGTCATGGCTAGCAACTCCTCATGCTTAGCAAGGTTATGTCAAGTTCTCTATATAAACATGTGATATGCAATCTTGATGAACAAAATCAAGAGAAATAAAAATTATTGGTGCTTGCTTTCAAGTGTTTTGAGAAGATAGCTTCTTTTTAGTTTGGAGTCCTTTGTGAAGCTGCAATCATTTTTGTGATTCCTTGAAGTTCTTTAGTTACGATAGTTACCCATCTGCACTTTCGTTACTATTTCCACTTGCATCCCTCTATGTAGCTCTCAACCAACCCTAGTCTTCATGCTTTGGCCGGCCACATCAGTAAACCAACCCTAGAAAACTTTGGCATATAAGCACAAACTGCCATCCAAAATGTACAAAATATCACCACCACCCTCTTTCAAGAACACAAACATTACATTAGAAATCATAGTAAAGTTTATACAGCAGTTCTGTAATAGTGTTGCCAATAGATAAAAGGAAACTGCAAGTGAAATTTCTTACCAATAACTTGTCTATAAGATCTCTTGCTTCATCTGAGAAGTAATCAGGAAACTTAAGATCCCTGGCCATAATCCTCTGAAAGATAAGCCACTCACTCGCATCTTTAAAGGGAGAAGATCCAGAAAGCATCTGATACAAGGTACACCCAAGGGCCCATAGGTCATTTCTGGTAAAAAGAGAGAATATATGATTTAGCAAGAATAGAGTTTGATCAAAAAGACCAAATGCTACATAATTTACAGTCAAATTAAATATTGTGCTTCAATTACTTCAGCTGGGACAAACACATACTAATCTTGCAACAATATTAGATGTTAAAACATAAAATCACTCCGAGTATAGTGCCCAATGCCACATTAAAGATGTCTAAATCAGGCCCACAGAGCTAAAAGATGGAATGATCAGGATGATTTTTGAGAAGACTGGTAGCTGGATGATGAAAGGATGGAAAAGGGGAAAGATTTAGTTTTTAAGTATTTGACAGTTTCTTCTTTTCATCTTAGCTCAGGTCCTAAATATTCCATTTGGCATAAAAAAAAAACTAATAGTACATGAAAAGAATATAATGTCGAGGCAATAAAAAGTTTAAGAGGAGGAATTTAACACAATATAAGGTCTTTTACTGCTATAAACATCCTTGCTCCACTGATGCAGTAGAAAGTAATGGATTAAAAGAAAAAAAAATTTATAACATTCAAGCATTGAACTAATTTATAAATTTATTTCAGCTTTATTTTATTTAACTGCTAAAATTATTTTTACTTTGACTTAGATGATAGGACGTTAAGACTTAACTAGGTGTAAGCTTTGAATTTAATTTGAATTTATCATGCAATCATATACATATTGAATAGAAATTATTTGGATTATTAATGAATTATGAAAGAAATGAAAAGATTTCTCCTGAATATTCTCTCTCCCCTCCTAATCTATTTTGTTCCCAACAAATCTCATCTCACATTCTTCCCTTATCATTGCCTATTCTACTCCACCATGACATCTATAAAGCCAAAAAAATTAATTTGTGTAAGATGCATAGATTATGCCTATAGGATACATCGCAAAAATAAAAGCTCACATGTGGAGTTACAAAATTATCCTTAATCACTTGAAAATAAATGTTATAGATTTTTAGAGATATTTCATTAAGCCAATGAGCATAGAATTATGCAATCTTATCATGAATATAGTTCAAATATTAGTGAATTATATCTTTCGTGTGATTATAAGCCCAATATATTTATTACACTAAATGATATAAGCATAAGTATCTTTTATAATGTTTGGTAAAAATATTGTCTATTAAAGTACTTAATGCAACTAAGTAAAAAAAATTGTATAATTATCATACATGACTCACATGGTTATAATGAATCATATATCAACAATGATTATTATCCTAAAATATAGATGTCATCAACATAGATCATATGATTATAAATCTTATGATGGCCACATTGAAGAAGGATGACTGTAGAATGAAAATAGAGTAACCTACAATATACTTCAATGCATTAAATTACATGTATTGTTTACATAAAAAAGGAAAAGGTAGTCTATTGTGCTACAATAACGTTTGTTATAGTCCTGAGCATATAATTGCCTAGGCTAGCAGCTGCACATGATGAGTGCTTGTACTAGATAAAACAGATGAATCGTGGTCATGATGATGAGGTTATGTCAATATCACATATATATAATCATCATGTTCAATACAACCAAAATCCATCTTATCCTAATGACATATCTTATTATAAATAAGTTGTTTTAAACTCCCAAGATTTAGAAACTTATCAATTTTAGAAAGTAATGTAAGTAACTGTCACCTTCCAATTCAAAAATTTGATCCTTATGTTGAGATGGCACATGAGGTATTTTAAAATTTTGGATTATACACATAAACTTGATAATAATGAAAAATCATCAATAACCAAGGTTATTGCTAAGGATAATCCTTATGTTGTCCCTAAGACTATTCCAGAGCCTCAATATACATAATGTTCGAGCCTATTGTTGAAAATAAGATGGATTCTATAACTTATTGAGATAAAGAAGTTAATTAGAATAATCAATAAATTTCAAAATTCTTGCAAGCTTATTCTACAAGAATACTCTGGTGCATATGGATTCCAGTCACCAAAGTGGAACGGCAACGAGAGATTACGAAATCTCCCAAAAGGTCAGCCACCAAACTTCAACTAAGAATTTCCACTCAAATTTCACAAAAAAATAAAATCAACTACCTTAATTCCATTGATACGCTTTATATAAATTACTAGGCTCCCTAAGGGGGTGTCCTTTCAGAATAACTCTCAATTAGTTCTAAGAAAATCATTCTAAAAATTGAACCAGACAACTCGTGGCACCAAGGTGCTAGAAAGTCAACACCTGGAGCTATCGCCCCTGTCCTATAACACAAAATACAATAGCTACGGTGTTGCGGTGTTGCGGTGCCAAATAATCAATGCCTCGATGCTAAGATGACTATTACATACTAATACCTGATTTCGACCACAACACACATATAACACTTAAATATGATAAGCACATCTTCTAATATAAATTACAACACATAAAACATATATGACGAATCATAAGTCATGTCTTCTGGCTTGGGAACTTGTGATGGACCTTCTTCTTTCCTTTCTTCATTGATGTGCTACATCATACTCTCAAGCTCCAAATATAATATGCTTCCTTAACAAAAAACAAAAGTCAATAAAATTCATGTTACCATTTATACCACCATCACAAGATTATATTTGAGAAAAATATATAATAAATGTAGATGTTCAGATCCTAAACTATTATATTCTACTTCTAATACAAAGTTATTTATGAACTAGTTCCACCAGCCTTCAAAAAAAGAACTAGACTTGTAATAAATAGCTTCTTCATAACTTTTCATAAGAACACTATCAACCCCTAGGAAATTGATTTTTTTTATATACTCAAGTCAATAAGATGGACCTTAATTATGATGTAGTTGGGATTCAAATCCAAGACATTGGCAATAACTTCAAAAACTTTTACCAACCAGACTAATTGGCACCTACAACCCCTAGGAATTTGACAAAATACAAGAAAAATATTTCTAAAATATTTTAGCATTTGGATGATTTAAAATTTTATTTAAATTTGCCTTTATTTAATTGTTAGGTTTATCTTTTTTTTTTAATTTGGTGGTAAAATTTTCAAAAAAAATTATTGATTGATGTTTTGAATTTAAAGTTAGAATTATCTCATTACCCTACTTCTAATATAAACACTAAATGGGCACTATGTGATTATTAATTAGAAATTAAATAAATATGAAGAGATTCCTACCACTATTGTCATCTGTATTTTGATTGATAGTCTATCTCTCCCCCCTCAATCATGTTACTTTCTCTCTACACTCAATATATCTTCTCTCCCTTCACTCATAATGTTCTCTCTCTTTTGATCACACCCCAAGATATTTATGTGTTAATAATAAAGTGAGTTCAAAAAACCAAGAAAATAAAATTTGGTTCCTTATACAAGCAGCGTTCCTTCCTCTTCACAGTTATCTCTTTTCCAACCAAAGAAATCTAGCAAATCAAAAACATTCAAAGATCTATGGAAGAGAAACATGAAGCAATAATATAATTATTATTGATGGCTTATCATTAAACTGACATCAAATAATTCTTCTCCTACATCGCCTAGTTTCCTTTTTGAGAATTTGTCTAGATTATGAACGGACAAAAAATAAGGATCAGGTCACTATTGTTACCCAAGGCTTGCTGGAGAAGAATTGAGAACTTCCGGAGGTATATATGCAGCTGTTCCCACAAAAGTGCATGCCTTATCATCTGCTAAAGAAATAAATATAAAATATTACACAATTATTCTGTCTGACTCAAAAAAAAATTAAAGCATATTCCAATATTACATGTAGTATTAGGAAGGAATGTGAGTTTGCTAGCCCTTGTTGGCTTTACGCTACCAAAATCAGCAACCTTAACATGTCCATCTGAAGTGAGTAGTAAATTTTCTGGCTGGTATTAAAAAAAGTAGTTAGTTATTGCAGCAACCAGATCCACAAATGTACTAAATTTACCTTAATAATTTACCTTAATATCACGATGAATTAATCCGACACCATGTATATATTCCAAAACATCAACAACTTCAGCTGCATAAAAACGAGCCTCATCCTCAGAAAGACAGACTTTCTGCGGCAGTGCAACCATGTTAAAATGCGAAACAAATACTAGATTTAGCATCTAAGAATAATTATATCTGAAAGCTCAAAATTTTACCCTGGTTATTTGATCAAACAACTCACCACCCTCACAAGATTCAAGGGCCATGTCTGCAAAAGATAGTATTCCAAGCATAAGTCAAATATAGAAACCAACAAATCCACTAACTACAAGATAGCACTACTTACAAAGAGAGTAAGAGTCTTGAAAAGTAAAATACAGCTTGATGACACCGGGATGATCCAACTGATCAAGAACAATTCTCTCTAGTTTCACATATGATATTTTATTTTCTTTAGCAATGAACTTCTTGTCCATTATTTTTAAAGCATAAACATTTCCTGTATCGTTCTTCTTGGCCCTCACAACCTGATTTTAGGAAAAAACAAAATTGAATTTATTCCTGCAGAACCAAGACAGGAAATAAAAAAAAGAAAGGGAACGGCTGGGTAAGGATGTGGCACGGGTTAAATATATTATGTTTAAAATGTAACCAAAAGGTTATTCAGTGATCAAAAGCAAGAGATCACCTTTTTTAGCTTCTATAGCACTTACAAACAGTTAATCAAAATAACACATCAAATAGTACATATTCCATGCGATATGACATTTTCTAACAGTTAAACATGTCTTTATAATTTGCTATCTTTTGCTTGCAAAAGCTATAAAGTGACTTACTGGCTGGAGTTAAATAGTTAAAACGAGAAGTCACTTCAAAATATAAAGACAGCATAACAGAATATCTACAGTATCGCAACTATAATCTTTAGCAATGCCAGCAGAGATCCATGGAGAATGATGCTTACAGATTTTATCAAGAATCTTGTGGAGAATCAGATGTTTTGCATCATTTGCAATTTAAATATTTTTAATAAACCTAGATGCCCTAGCATAAAAAGGTTCCTAACTCGAGTATGGTGGCTTGCTGTCCAAAGAGATTCTCAATCAGAGGCAATTTCCCTCTTTGGACTGAACAAAATGAGCCCAAGGGCTAAGATTGTTGCAATCACTCAACAAGCATGCCTTTTGTTTGCCTTATGTGGAATAGGAAACGATGTGTGATATACAAACATCATAATCATTGTTAATCTTCCATGCAAATCATCATAGCATGTACATTTTGTCTTTAATCATGTTTAATTGCATTTTATATTTTAAAAATGTACTAAAATATTATATTTTTGCCTTATTTGTCTCATAATTTTATGTATTGAGAAGCCTCTTCTATAAAAGAGATGCCTTAGGATCATATGGAGCCGTTGAAGATTGTTGCATGAAAATATGATGGTTTAAATCCTCTCCTCCCTTCGGAATTTCTTCCCTTTCTCACTCCCATCCCCTTCATTATGCAGTCTTCCTCCCACTTTTCTTTACTTTCCCTAAAGTTCAAAATCATCAAAAAAAATCATTCAATTGCATTCTCTCATCCTCATTTGGCATTTTAACAAAGATCCACTAAAGATTCACGAAGGAAATTATGGAAGGAGAGCTTTTAAGGTACACTTACATCTCCACATCTTCTACTCTCACTCTTCACTTCCAAATCTGTCCATTCATGCCCTCAAACCCTTCTCCAAATTGCTTTCATGATCTTCCAAAAAATCATGACAGATAAAACCATAAATAGATTGCAACAATTTTCAGAAGACCTTATTGTGTCAATCATTTATCCTATCAAATCAACTATAAATTGAATAAAGCTTAGATGAGAGATTCCTAATATCATGATTTGCAATTCCTCCAAAATTTTAGGCATTCAAAAATATTTAATTTCTCTGCCAACACAAATACTATCAAATTTATGAGTTGAATTATGCACCTCCATCACTTAGGCCACCAACCAATCACATTCATCAGCATCCCTAAAAATTCCCAACCAATAGCTTCCTGACCTGTGAAATCCCGTTGAAAAAAAAAAGGTATAATATATAATATGAACCGCTACTATCGGTTCAATTGAACCAATAGTAGTCAATTTTGTTATTTAGATGGGTGGTGGAGGCGGAAAGGGGAGTAGAACAGAGACAGAGAGTGTGCTAGCAAGTGTCAATCGAGATGAAGTTGAGACCAAGAGAGAGAACAAATGCGGGATATGGGGAACAACACAAGTCATGCACGCAATCAAGTAAGAACTTTATTCTACTACCACAAATTCTTGTGCTTTTAATTTAGATTGTAAAATTATACATAATAGCATGATGGTCAATGATATCTTAATCTAAATCCAATAGATCCTTTCAACAATTGTATAATATATTTATATTACTACCATGAGATAAGATTCATGTTCCATTTGCCATTTATTACCATGGATGCCACCTTCAAACTTTTCAAAAAAGAATCTATTTTAAATAATATGAATGAAGTAATACAATCAAAATTGTTAAATCTTTTCCATCCAAATCATCACCACGTCTCCCTTTAGTTTTTAAACATGTTGAATCATGTTTCATATTTTAAAAATATAAAATGGGTACATTATATCTTTACTTTGTCAGTGCTAAGCATTTTTAATGTATATCGAGAACTTCTATACAAAAATTCCTTCGGAATTAATGGAGTGGTTGAAGATTGTTAAAGAAAATATGGAGGAATGACACATGTTCTCTCATAAGGATGTGTTCCCAACCTTTTTTCCTTACAAGGAATTATGTTCCTAATATCACTCCCTTTACATTAGTTGTGTTCACTTTTGCCTCTACTCCCTATACAAGATGGTGTTATCATTCCCTAAAGTTCAAAACTATTGTTTGCATGGAACTTATATTTTACCTCTTTTGGTTGTATTTTGAACAATGAGGGGATTCCTTTGCATACTCTATTTATGATTAGTGGAATTATCGCAATAAATGAGAGCAACTTGAAATGTGTTCAAGAAAGATGAAAGAAAGGAAAATGATAAATAACAAGGCGATCACAAACATTTAGCTAGCAAAATTTATGAAGCCAATTTATAATGAAAAATGATTAAAAGTGAAAGAATTAGAAACATGTCAGTTTATTTCCTTAATTAGCAATAAGCACCTAATGTTCTTCATGAACACTTAAATAGGTTTATGTTGTCTTTTCATATTCCCAAAAAACAACACTTTACAGTGCTACACTACACTTTAGAATGCTAAAATTACAAGGTTCATAATTATTCATATCAGTGTTAAGACACATGAGATTTAGATTTAGACCCACATTAGATGATAAGTGAAAAGTATGCCGATACAAAAATACCAAGTAGTTTTCCACTAGTATACATAGCCAAACTATAATCCCCCTTTGATTCATCTCCCTAACAAGCAGTATCAAAGTTGATAGTTCAAATGGAATCAAGTGGTGTTATGTAGTTTCCACTCCCATGAATCTATGGTTCTTTCTATCATGTGGAGCATGGTTCAAAAATAGGTGACTCCTACAATGACTAGGCATTTAATGCATAATACTTGATAATGTTGAAAATCTTCTCTTTAAGAGAGAGTGATAAGTGATGTTGAGAGCTCTAACATTAGAGACACTATTAAAGCACAAACTTATGTTTAGTAACACATTGAAAAATTTTAAAATATATACCAAGTGTTTGACCCTCACTTATAAGCTTGTATTTTAAGGTTAAAATGAGTTAATCACTGATGCATCTAACCCAACTTTAATCCTAATTCATCATCCCAAATAAGAAAGTCTTCATTTAAAGTTTAGGATTCATCCTAACATTCACTTAAACAATAACATAAAAACAGATTTAAAAATATAACAGGAGAGAATTTCAGGTGATAACAAAAAGCTGGACTGGCTCCATTTCAGCTGGCATGGCCTATCATGTTGGGCGGCAAATCCAAAAAGTTATCTTAATTAAAGGTTTTCATTCCAATAATCACTTCCATTAATTCCAAAAGATCACAAAGTCAACATAAGGCTCTCCTCCACCCTATTCATTTGATGATTGTATAATATATTCTTGCCATTAGGCCTCAGTACCAGACGTCTATCATTTCAGTGCATGTGACACGAAAACTCCATAATTAACAAGACTTGCAGCAGAATCTTACTACAGAACACATCGCATTATTGCTCAGAAGCCCCTGAACGGACAGTCATCTTGACTTTATTACTTTACACGTCGCCAGTAGATTACAACTTACTGTACCGAGTTTTCATTAAAATTATCAGGAAAAAGCAAGACGAAGTTAATGTATCATAAATACATCAACAAGCCCAAAACATACAAGTTCCGGAAACTACTGAAAAAAATACAAACATGGATTGACAAAATTCCAGCCATTACGCCCCCAATCCATGTCCCTGTTCTTACCAAGATGAATAGCCAAGAAAAGAAATACCAGAACTTCAACCACTGAAGGATAGCACAACAAACGAAACCGCAAAGACAACTTCCCGGGAAAGCAAAAGTAGAAACAAAGACGCACCTTTGAGTACGAGCCAACGCCATAAATCTTCCCGAGTTCAAAATCGTCAATCGTGAACGGCTCCTGCGGCGCCCGGAACGTTATGCTGTTGCTCCTCTGCACCGGCCCCTGCTGCCCATGACTGTGCTGAAACCGGAGCTTCGTCTCAAAATCCTTTTCCATCTCCTCTCTACCTCCGTCACCAATAGTCATCATATTCTTCTCTCTCCCTCGCTATCTAAAATCATTTCTAATAATCGCTCTCCCTCGGGCCCAACGAAGGAGAAAGAGAATGGAAGAAGGAAAATGAGAAGTGGCAGAACTGGAGAAGAACGAATCCTTCACGGCCCCCAACGCGGAGGTCGGTCAACGGAGAAACCGCGAATCATCGGATTCCTCTTCTTCCGATAAAAGTGAAAGGAAGATCAAGGGAGTGAAAAGCGAAGTGGCCTCCCCCTCTCTTTCTCTCTCCTTCCTCTACTGCCAACGGCTCAGGCTTTAGCTTTGAACTCAGAATCTTTTGCTTAGCCCCGACAAAAACCGAGCCAAAGAGAAGCTTTAGCAAATCAAAGAAAAAATAGCTCGTATTTCTGAATGGAGCGGGAGGAAAGACGAAAGAGCGATGGATGGGCGATGGAGGCCGAGACGAAGAAGCACATGGCTTGTAATGATGCGGGCCAGCTCTTTATCTCCCTCCCCTGACTCCATCTCCCACAGTCCCACTGCTCACCGTCTCAACTCCCAAATTAAAAAACAAAACTTTTTATTTATTAACTATTTTATGTGAAAAAGCCTACCATATACTTGAATTTATGGAATGGCCAAACAGGCGATTTCCATTTTTTTTCGGATACGCAAAATTTGAAATAAATGAGCAATTTCTGATTTTTTTTAATTATCAATAAAAATCTAAAAAATTGATTTTATTATTGATCTTCATTAAACTTTCATTAACTAAGCTAATCAGATGTGTCACACAAATAGTAGAAGACTAATGATATCATGTAAATCAAAATCGATATGCTTCAATCACTGATGAAATTATCCAAACATTCTTCATTTAGAAAATGAATTATAGCGATACGTTCAAAACATTGAAATCTATTAAGATAAAACACTCATAATCAATTCAATCAAGTATTACATAATAGAATAAAAACAAAGCGTCACATAAATAAAATTGAATCAAACTGAAATTGTATCGACTATCATCAAAATCACTCACATGATGTTCCTTCACAAAAAAGATTGTGTTGCTTCTAATACATTAAAATTGCATAAAGAGGTCATATATATATTACCTAGATCCCGCACATATGAAATCATAAAAATACCTATGCATGAGGAAATGATGTGTTTTCTGATATCTATGAAAGATAACATATTTTAACAACAACAACAACAACAACAATAATAATAATAATAATAATAATAATAATAATAATAAAGTCTTATTTAAATATGGGTATAAATATATGAATAAGTTAATATTAAAGTCAATCAAATCAAAATTCTTATTTTTAATTATGATCATGTTATAAGCAATTATATATATGGATTAATTTAAAAATAAATCATAGTAATTGTTGCATGCTAGAAAACCAGTTGCGGTAGAGTAAAGTTCTCCTTCTTTGGGAGTCCAAAGCCACAAGTATTTAAAAGCGAAACAATAAAACTCCAATTTTTTGTGCCTCAAAAGAGGGAAAAACCACTGCGCAGAAAAGCTTCCACTATGTATCTTTTGAAGAGATCTTCCGTCTGGGATTACTGAAATTATATATGAAATGACAAGCGATTCTTAGTAATAGGCAATGTTGGCGATGTTAACGGCGAAGTTAATCGATGTTGACGAGTTGGCAACGTTTAACGATGGCCGACGATAGTGGTCGGTGATGATGGCGGCAACAATGGTCGGACGGTGAGATCGGCGGTGGCGGTGATGGTGGCGGCCGTGGCGGCCGGCGGTGTGGTGTTGACGGCCGTCAGTGAGATTGTCTTGGAGGATCTTTAAAGCTCTTTTCTCTCTTGCTTCTCCTTCTCCTTCACGCCTCCCTCATATAGGAATGAGAAATTTTTATAGGTGAGTGGCGTCTCGTAAATACGAAAACGTACCGCTCACCCGTTGGGCGGCTCAAAATGATCCCCTTGATCATATGATGTATTTTGTGCATTTGAATGCTCAAATGAAGTAATTGATCTTGACTTTGACTTGGGCCGTCGAGACGCCTTCGATTTATAAACACTTCATTTTGAGCTATATAGGGATTTAAGCGATATCCCAAAATTTTCGGATATTTTAAGAGCGATCTCGACCGCTTTCAACTTCTGGATCGCTTTAACATCGTCAGATTCGTGTTTGTAGTATTTTAAGTGTCATATCAGGCATAAATCTCACAATTTAACTTGATGATAATAAACTTTGTGTAATAAAGACTAACAATTTCTTTGCATGATAAATTATCCAAATTAATCATTAAGATTATTGTTATTAATTTGTATTTTTATTGATGATAAATATACATTCTTGAAGCTATAAATGATTTATTTTAAGTGCTTCAGGAAATTTATTAATTAATTTTCATGCAAATTTATTTTTTATCCGTTCATTTTAGCAAGTGAATTTAATTATTCATTCAATTATTAAAATTATCTTCTCTCTCTCTTATCATTTATTTTCTCTCGCATATCAATAATTGCATTTGATTTTTATTTACTTTTATATTTGGCCAAATTTTTATGCTTTTGGCATAAGAAATTTTGTGTGATTTATTTAATTTAACACCATAGAATTTTCTTTATTTAAAAAGATTATTAATTTTTATCATGATATATTTTATTTGATATAATGCATTAATATTTTCTATATTTGAGAATTTTTAAAATTCAAATTATTTTGAATTTTAAATTTTAAATCATGTTATAAATTATTTCTACATTTGTTTTATTTATTTTTGGCATGCTTAGGTTGGACACAGATTTATTCTAGTTGATTTAATTCAATTTTATTTGAATTAATTTGATTTAAATTTAATTTAAAATCAAATGTCTTTGGATTTAATGCACTTAAAATTCTTTTTTTTAAAAAAAAAATTTTTACTTTTTTTGGTAATATTTGTCTTGCCCACTTTAATATATTTTTATTTAAATTTAAATTATGTTTAAAATTCAAATTTCTTTTTAATTAATTTCTTTAGATTATTAATTGATTGATTTTTTTGTTAATTGGAGATTGATTTATATAAGAAAATTCTTGGCCGCTCCCTTCATAATTGAATTTTGAATTTATTTTATTTCAATTTTTTTTTTCAAACTCATTCCCTAATTAATCCCATGATTAATTAGAGTTTATTCAATTGTGTCAAATGCATTTAAACCTTTTCCCTTAATGATTGAACGTCCCAAATGCATTTAACTATTAACATTGTTGAAGATTTTTTAAAATTATTTTCATTCATATTTCAAGTGATTTGAATAGTTCATTTTATCTTAATTTGTATTTTGATTTATGAGATCTCAATTTTATGGCTTTTATAATTATTACTTTTTATAGTTTTCATTTCAAGTTTTAAAATTATAAAAGGAACAAAAATATTTTTAAGTTTTTTTTATTTATCTTGTTATTGCTTAGCTGGCTTGAGTGTAAAATTATTTTAAAATTGAGAGATAGATTTTCATTATTATATTTTTCTCATTTCTTATTCTTTGAACTCGTTATGGCTGTGCTTGCTCGTGTAAGAATGTACGTTGTTGGGTTGTACTTACTCGGTGTTGGAAAGTATGAGAGATTCATTGTAATCTCGACTTGATTAGTGAATTCTTAATCAGGGTGACTAGGTGTAGACTTAGATTGATTTTTGAATTTTGGCTGAACCATAAATTATTTCTATGCATCCTATTTTTCTTTTCTTAATTTACTTTTTTGCATTGAATTTGATTGATTACTTTGTTCTTTACTTATAAACTATCACATATACTTTACAACTAATTTTTCTATAAAATTTTAAAATTAAGTTTTAATTTAAAAATCTTCTCATGAGTGTCATAGTATCTTAATATATAGGCCTTATGTTGATACAAAAAGATGACTTCCACATAGTTAGGTAAGCACACATGTACCACATGAAAGAATCACATGTCTAACATGAATGCATGAGATTGAAAACTAGAATATAAAATTTTATTGAATTAAAAACCAAATTTATTGGCCATAGATAGTCTAATAATAAGCATTTAGTTCCTTAGTCGCCAAGCAATTGATGTATATTGGTTATATTTGATTTCAAAAGTTTTAAGTCTTTATCATAATGAAATGAGAAATATTATTATTTTTTTCTTTAAGATATGTTATAAGAGATAGGTTAAGAAATGCTTGGTTTGGTGAAAAAAATGAGTGTAAAGTATTTGAAATGCAGGGATTTTAAAATTTTTGGTGTTTTTTTTTTTTTTTGAAGAATTTGGAATCAATGTAAAATTTTAATGAATTTCAAATTCATATTGTATTTTATTTTTAGTATATTTTAAATTCTCTTGATTTTGGCTAAAATTGAAATACACCAAAGTTGTACCATTTTAGTCACCCATAATGGCCCCACCACATATGCCAACCACACCTATTACTATCGTTGTCGTTTTCTCCATCTGTCCATTGCTGTTGCCGACCATAGTTGCTAGACACCACTAGCACGCTCGATCCCACCAGTCACCACTTGTCCTCACTGGCCATCACTTGTCGTCTTCGCCCTCTATCTCCTGCCTACTGTCTCCACTGTCCACTGCGGCAGCTCACTATTGCCCAACCCCACAACGGTCCTCCACCATCATTGCTAGCTATTGTTGTCATCGATTGCCTCAGCCGCTACCCTCCACATGCCAACCACGACCGTCACTTGTGACTTTTACATTACTTTGTTTTACTTTAAACCAAACACAAAAAAAATTAATTTCTTTTATTTATTTCTTATGTATTTCAAATATACTACATTTCAAATATATTGAATTCTTTTACACTATATTTTTTTTCAGCAAATCAAATAGCCTCTAAATAGATTATTTATTTTTTTTCTTATCATTTTTTATAACAATTGTCATATTTGCTATTTTTTTTTGTTTTTTTACAATGCAATGTCTTATAATAAATGAATTTTTCAGGAAGAACAACATTGGGGAGCAAACTACCCATAATTCAAGATGAATGCATGATGACATGCACAAAAGAAAATAGGCTCAAATTTTCCTCATTGAGAAATGAAGAAGCAATCAAAAATCAAAGTGCCTTATCCAGAAGACTAGATGAGTATTATAAATCAAAATGATTACTTGTTCCCTTCATATAAGAGAAAAACTTAGAACTTGATCCTCTTTTCTATAGAACCACTAGCATCTCTTCAGTTCCCTTTACACCAAACCTTCTTAAAAGCCGCATAGGTGAGTGCATTCGAAGATGAAGTCGATTTTAGGGACTTAACAAGTAATCATTTTGGCCATTCTTCTAATAACTTAGATCAATGGTTTCAATCAATTTGGCTTATAGTGGATTTTGGCTATGTTGGGTTTCATTTTAGGTTAAGTGTTGACTTGGTCAACCCTTAGGTTTGACTTGGTTTGACCCAATTTGATTGATTGATCATCCCATGATGATTGTTGATCATGATGAGAGCAAATATGAGTTTGGTTCAATCCAATTTGGTTAGGATCAAAAGTTGGCTCATAAGAGTACTTTAGGTCACTTTGGGTCAAGTGAGCTTAAGTGGGTCAAATGGCTTGGTAAAAGCTTGATTTGAAGTTAATTGATCTTGTATATGGACTTATGATTGAGATATAAATCCATTTAAAAGAGATTTGAAGTCATGGATTTTGATCCATTTGAAAATTTTATATTCAAAGGAAGAATATGAAGGAGTTTTGAGTTTGATTTTTGATTTGGGTTTTGATTGAATGATTGAAGTTTGGATTTATATATGAGCTCATGATTGTAAGATTGATTGAACCATGAGGGAAAATCAAGAGTTTGACTTGATTTGAATTGATTTTGGCTAAGTTCAAGATTTTGGCTTGAAAGGCTTAGATTATATTTTGATTTGATTTGAGCTTGAGATTTGGAGTTTTGATTATTTGGATTTATATTTCATTTATATATGTGAATATGAATGAGAATATAAATTGATCCTGAAAAAATTTCAAGAATTTAAAGTGGTTTAATCATGATTTGGGTGAAATCCATTAAAGGGAATTTAAAGGATTTAAGGAAAATTTTAATTTGAAATTTAATTTTTTGAGTTGGATTTGGTTGATTTATATTTACATTTCATTTATATATGAGAACATAAATGAGAATATCAATTGATTTTGAGAAAATCCCATGAATTTGAAGTGGTTTGATCAAAGGGTTAAATCCATTATTGAAAAATTAAGGGATTTAAGGAAATTTCAAGCATTTTAAATTTGGAATTTAATTTTTGCCTTTGATTGGATAAATTTATATTTATATTTCATTTATATATGAGAATATAAATGAGGATATAAATGAGTTTTGAGAAAATCCAAAGGATTTGAGTAGGTTTGATCAAGTTTTAGAGTTGATTTTGGCTAAGTCCTTTAATGGAAAATTAAAGGGACTTAAGAAATTTTTCATGAATTGATTTGAAATTTTGAATTTGGTTTTATGGGTTTGAATTTATATTTCATTTATATATGAGAATATAAATGAGAATATAAATGGATCATGAGAAAATCTCAAATATTTGAATAAGTTTAGATGACAATTTTGGTTAAGTCCTTAAGAAAGGGTTAAGGACTTAGGAAATTTGAACATAAGAATTTTGATGGATTTTGATCATGGGTTTCAATCATGAATTTAAATCATGGAATTCAATCATGGAATTGATTTGAGAGTTTGAGAAAATAAAATAGAATTGATTTGGAGTTTGACTTGAAAGAAGGAAAGTGAGGAATAATTTAAGCTAAAGGATAAGAGATTTTCCTAACACCCCTAAGGCATGACCTATTCCTATGGCTAACTCTTCTAAGTCTTCTAGGGCTAAGTAGAGTGTCCACCTAATCACTAGATTTGTCTTAAGACTAAGGAACTCTTATAGTCTAAGAGGAATCCTAAGCCTAAAATGGAGGTGTTGAGAACTCATTCTAAAAATGAGGTCAACATTGAGTTGCATGATATTAATGGTAAGCTCAAGTTTCAATTTTGTCTACTTTGTAAAGATAATAAATATGATAATTATGAAAAAATATTTTTTTTTTTTGTATTATTGTTCTTATCAAGCAAATTTAACTTTGAAGCATTACAATGAACCAAAAAGGCAACACCTCAATGATTTTGCCTTCCAGTGCTCTTTGCTACTTTCCGAGTATCCTTCTCTAACACAATAACGGATCCAAAAGCAACATAAAAAAATGGAAACTGGAACATATGAAATGTGCAGAAATTAGGAAAAATTTTATGAAACCTTTTTTTGTTATCCATTTAGTGATTTAAGTTAACTGATTTAGTTTTTCTTGAAGAACATTCAAATAATGACCGAGCTCTAATCTTTGAGGCACGTATATCTTCATCATCATTATCTGAGAGACTAGACTAAATATTTTGATTTATTATAATAAACTAATAACTGTTCTAACTTCTTAAATAATTATTAAAAAGGGTCACATTTGCATCGATTTTAGGGACTTAAACAAGGCATGCCCTAAGGATGAGTTTCCTCTTCATATACTAGAGCTAATGGTAGACATTGCCTCATCTCATGCAGTCTTCTCTTTTATGGATAGATCATCTCGCTATAACCAAATCAAGATGTCTCCTGAAGATGAAAGAAACACTGCTTTCCGAAACCCGATCAAAATCTTCTATTATAGGGTCATGCCTTTCGGTCTTAAAAATGCTGGTGCTACATATCAACGAGCCATGACTCAGATCTTCAATGAACTCATCCATCATCAGGTTGAGTGCTACGTTGATGATCTAGTAGTCAAGAGTAGAGAAAAAGAAGATAACCTCTTTGACTTGAGAGTAGTTTTCTAACGGTTAAGACAATATAACCTTAAAATGAATCCCCTGAAGTGTGCATTCAAAGTAGCTTCAAGGAAATTCCTTGAGTTTGTTGTTCAACACCGGAGAATAGAAATAGATCCTAAAAAGATTAAAGCTATCTTAGAAATGCCACCTCCTAAGAGTTTAACTCAACTCAGATCCTTTCAAGGACGTCAGACATATCTAAGATGCTTTATCTCAAACTTATCAGGGAGATGCAAACCATTCTCAACACTTGTCAAAAAGGATGCCAAGTTTAAGTGGGATGACAAGTGCCAACACGCATTTGAAGACATCAAAGAATACTTGGTGAAGCCTTCAATTCTCGCAGCCCCTATCCCAGGCAGGCCGTTCATCCTTTACACTGCTGCATTGGATGACTCTCTCATTGCTCCATTGACCCAAGCCAACGACGAGGGGAAGTAAAGCGCACTTTACTACCGTCATCGCCGATCTCTACCACTACCACCTATTGAGAAACATTGCAGCTATCTTTGCATCTCCGCACTATATACTTTCTCATAAGGTAAACTTGATCTCAAGAACTAATCCACTACAGTACCTCATGACACGACCAATGCTTTTCGGATGTTTGGCTCGTTGGTTCATGATTCTCTTGTAGTTTGATATCACAATTGTACCCCTTCGTGCGGTAAAAGGTCAAGCACTAGCGGATTTCTTAGCAGCACACCCACTTCCTATTGATTCTCTGCTTAGTGATGATCTCCCCGATGAATAAATCATGAACTTAGGGGAGGCCGACAACTACTAATGGAAGATGTATTTTGATGGTGCTACTTCTTTTCTTAAAGCTAAAGCACCACAATCTATTCTCCCAGGAAAGACAGGGGTAGGAATAGTTCTTCTAACTCTAAATCATGATGTGATGAGATTCTCCTACTATCTTTCCAACCCCTGCACCAACAATGAAGCTGAGTATGAGGCTTTGATTGCCAGTTTGGAGTTAGCCATCACTATTAGTGTCAAGAGCATCAACATCTTTGGGGATTCTTAATTGGTCATCAACCAGATTGCCGGGTCCTACAAGGTCCTCAAGCCCAAGCTTTATCATTACTATGAATATACCATGAAGCTGTTGGCCCAGATTGTCGAAGTCACTATCCACAAGGTTCCCCGAGTAGAGAACACAGAAGCAGATGCCTTGGCCAAACTTGCCAAAGGGTTGGCGTGTTCGGAAGATGAGTCCATTTTAATAAGGGTCCAAAATAGACAAGTCATATCCATTATTAATGTTGAACTCATTGAGAGACTTTCTCTTGAATGGGAGGTTTTCATTGTCAAAATGGACAAGGAGCTGGATTGGAGGCAACCGTTCATAGATTACTTGAACACCGACAAACTACCTCAAGAGAAATCTCAAGCCCATCAGGCAAAATAGAGAGCTCTTTCCTATGCTCTTGTTGATAGCACCCTCTACCGACGGTCCTTTGACCAGATGTGGTTACGTTATTTAAACAAACATGAAGCCCATGAAATTGTAACTGAGGTACATTCAGGTTTATGTGGAGCTCATCAGTCCAGTCCGAAGATGAAGTCGAAGATCAAAAGACTTGGATACTACTGATATTTTATGATCACAGATTGCATGGACGTAGCTAGGAGATGCCATCAGTGTCAGGTGCACAGTGTGGTCCTTCACCAACCACCCAACATTCTACACCCTACTTTGGCTTCATAGCCATTTGAGAGTTGGGATACCGATATTGTAGGTCCGATCGATCCTCCTTCTTCCGAGGGGAATTGATTCATCTTAGCTGCTACCGATTACTTTTCCAAGTTGGCGGAAGCCATCCCACTCAAAGAGGTCACAACTCACCATGTGCTTCAATTTTTTAAAAACTATATCGTATATAGGTTTGGGGTGCCTCTATGAATTATATTCGATAATGGTACTGCATTCAAAAGCACGAAGATCAATAGATTTGCCAGAAAACATGATATAGATTGGAGATACTCCACCATCTACTACTCTAGAGCTAATGGTTTAACAGAAGCATTCAACAAAACTCTCATCCAGATACTAAAGAAGACTCTTGATGACAATAAACGACAGTGAAACGAGTAGTTGGTTGAAGTCTTGTGAGCTTACCGCACCATATATCGAACTCCAACTCAGTCTACCCCATTTTTCTTAGTGTATGTCAAGTCGTTCTTCCTTTAGAAGTTTAACTCCCTTCACTAAGGATATCATTGGGTGACAAGATCACTACCGAGTAGAATGCAAAGTTGCAGTTAGAAGAGCTCGAAGGTTTGGAGAAGAGTCACCTATGGGAATGCCAGAACTTCGAGGTACAAGGTCAAAATGATTCAAGCTCACAACAAGCTGGTCTGCCCTAGGTCTTTCCGAGTAGGAGAACTTATGTTAGTCCTAAGGAGACCAATTATTGTCCCATCAAAAGATGGGAGGCAAGTTTGAACCCACTTGGGAAGGCCCATATGTCATAGAGAAGGCCTACTAAGGAGGATCTTATCAGCTTATTGATTGTAAAGGGGAACACCCGATGCTTTCAATTAATGGGCTCTATCTAAAGAAATATCACCCATGAAACAAAACATGTTTGAAAATAATCATTAATAAAAAGAACAAAATATGATTCCATTCATCAAACCTTCTCTTCTTTTCGAAGTGTTGTTTGCTTGTCTTGTGAATCCGTCGTGACGTGTTTAAGGTATGTATAAGAGGCCCCCAGTGGCATCCTATCCCTTTTTTACAACACAAACATAATCTTTCGATGTTATTAGAATAGGTGTAAGAGAACCCAAGAGGCATCCTATTTTGATTAGCATAACTAAGTTAGGTGTGAGAGAACCCAAGAGACATCCTTTCTTAGTGGGAATTCTTGTTGTCACCCGTGGCATCATTTCATATTTCCCCGCCATGTTTTAAGGTAGATGTAAGAGTCCCCCAGATGCATCCTATTCTTTTTAGCACATGCATGCAATAAACATAAATCTTTTATCTCAAGCTATTTGAAGTGGGAGCAAGCCCCCTATGGTACTCACTCATTAGCTACTCTAAGTTGGGTCTACATGCTATCTCATTAGTATGTCACCCTAATGATCATTTGTTGGATGATGTGAGTCCCTGCATTTTCTTCTTAACTTGATCATTATAAACCAAAGAGCGCCTTGTTAGTATGGTATGCTTCACTGCCCAACCAGTAAGCTACCTTATGTTGACTTTGTTTAAGAAGATGTGAGTCCCCGTGCTTTCTTCTTGAACTAGCCATCATGCTAAAACTAAGTTGAGTATATTTGAGATTTAGGATAAGTCCCCCCAGAGGCTCCTTTTCTCTTGACTACTTTTGAGTTGATATAAGTCCCCCAGTGACATTCACTCAGTAGTCGTCCTAGGTCGGATAACACCTGTCAAGTCGAAGACAGACTATCCCAGCAGTCAGTTCCACTATAGGAGGATGTGAGTCCCTGAGCTTTCTTCCTAAGATGATTATTGCAAACTAACGGGCACCTTAGATTGGTTGATGTTTGCTATGCTGATAGTGACTCACCCGATGAGTACACCACTCTTGGCAGATATGAATCCCCATCCTTTCTCCTTGAGTTGGACATCGAATACCTATTGAATTTATGACTAGCCATGTCATTTTCTCTAGGGTGTTGGATTAAGCCTTCTTGGCATCCCCATCGGGCACTCTATTTGGATCAAGTCCTTTGCGACCCCATTTAGACACTATCCAGGTTACTTTTGGATTGGATAGTTCCCCTTTCCTAGTAGCCACTCTGTGGTTGGAAAATTTGTTCAGCGAATGCGCAAATTCTCCTTTGGTTTAGTAAATCTGAGATAGGTCTAGGCTGATATAAGCTCCATCTCAGTTTGATCTCTCATAAATTAATAGGGTCCATGATAAAATAAACAAACAAACATAATTAATTCTCTTATGGATTAGGATTTAAGCCCCCAAAGGGCCCCTTCTCCCAAGTAGGCATCCTATCTTTAGGGCAGTGTCAGTAGAATTCCTTATAAAAATTGTCTGGCTACTTGAGTTGAGATAAATCCCTGGGTCAGTACTCACTCCCCTTAGTCGTTCAATCTTTTGCCACAAATAGGTTACTTCGGTAGTCATTCCACTTTGAAAGATTTAAGACCATGACGCATTCTTTCTAGCATGATTATCGTAAATCGACGGGCAACCCTAGGTCGGGTTTGATTTATTGCCCAAAGAAATCGATCACCCCAGTGATCCTTTTTGGTGGAAGATGTGAGTCCCCGAGCTTTCTTCCCTTCAATTGATCATTGCAAACTGAAAGGCACTCCTTTGGTTGGATAGTTCTCCCATCGGTCGGGAAGCTACTCCCTTTGGTTTGATAAATAAATAGGTCTATAAGCTCCTTCTCAGTGTGATTCATCGTAAACCAATGGAATCCATCAAAATAAATAAAATTAAAAATGAAATTAATCTTTGGCTATCTTTGAGTTGATCTAAGTCCCCCAATGACATTCACTCAATAATTAGCCCTAGGTCGGGTTTGATTTGTTGCCCAAAGCAACCAATCACCCTAGTGGTTTATTGTCTCTAGAAGATGTGAGTCCTCATGCTTTCTTCTTAAGACTTGACCATTGTATACCAAAAGGCATTTCTTCTTGGTTGGATAGTCCTACCTCGTGGTTGGTAGACTATCTCTTTGAATGAATAAATCTGAGTTAGGTCTAGGCTTCTATGACCCCTAATCAGTGTGGTTCATTGCAAACCTATGGGATCCATCATAATTAAAAGAAATAAAATTAAAAATGAAATCAATCTTGACTATCTTTGAGTTGATCTAAGTCCCCTAGTGGCATTCACTCAGTAGTCAGCCCTAGGTTGGGTTCAATCTGTTGCCTTACCAATAGATTACCCTAGTAAATGGTCCTTATTTGGAGGATGTAAGTCTACTATATTTTCTTCCCAGTACAGTTGTTGCATACCAAAAGGCATCCCTTTGGTTGGCTAGTCCTGCTGTGTGCTTAGTAGACTACCCCTTTGGATTGGTAAATCTGAATTAGGTTTTAGCCTCAATGACCCATATTTTGTACAATCCATTGCAAACCAATAGGGTTTGCCTCTAAAAATTCAAACCTAACAAAATTTGAAACAAATTCAACCCTCTCCCCTAGTGGAGATCTCTCCTCAGTGTGATTCAAATCAAATCCAATATTTCATCTCCTTGTAGATGACTTGAACCTGCTTCCTTAGTGGAAGGTTCACACTCTATCCCTTAGTGGATTTCTTCCCTCTCTCTTATGTCTTGGACATAAGTAGAGTTACATTGCACTAAACTCTAGATTCTTTCTTTTCCTTGGGTCAGGAATAGGTAGTTTTTGTTAGTGCTTATGATCTCTCAGTGTTATTGATTGTTTCGGTCAACACCAATATGCACGGTGTTCTTGGTTTGTCACACCACACTTATTGGGTACCCTTTGTTGACCTCATTTTTCGATTGAGTTCTCAACACCTCTATCTTAGGCTTAAATTTTTTCTTAGACTTTAAGAGTTCCTTAGTCTTAAGACATATCTAGTGATTAGGTGGACACTCTACCTAACCCTAGAAGACTTAGAAGAGTTAGTCATAGGAATAGGTCATGCCTTAAGGGTGTTAGGAAAATCTCCTACCCTTTAGCTTAAACCATTCCTCACTTCCTTCTTTCAAGTCAAACTCCTAATCAATTCTTTTTTATTTTCTCAAACTCTCAAATCAATTCCATAATTCAATTCCATGATTGAAATCCGAGATTGAAACCCATGATCAAAATCCATCAAAATTCTTAAGTTCAAATTTCCTAAGTCTTTAACCTTTTCTTAAGGACTTAGTCAAAATTGTGATCTAAACTTATTCAAATATTTGAGATTTTCTCATGATCCATTTATATTCTCATTTATATTCCCATATATAAATGAAATATAAATTCAAACCCATCAAATCAAATTCAAAATTTCAAATCAATTCATGGAAAATTTCTTAAGTCCCTTTAATTTTCCATTAAATGACTTAGCCAAAATCAACTCTAAAACTTGATCAAACCTATTCAAATCCTTGAGATTTTCTCAAAACTCATTTATATCCTCATTTATATTCTCATATATAAATGATATATAAATATAAATCAATCCAATCAAAGGAAAAAATTAAATTCCAAATTTAAAATGCTTGAAATTCCCTTAAATCCCTTAATTTTTCATTAATGGATTTAACCTAAACTTTGATCAAACCACTTCAAATTCCTGGGATTTTCTCAAAATCAATTTATATTCTCATTTTTTTTCTCATATATAAACAAAATATAAATAAATCAACCAAATCCAACTCAAAAAATTAAATTTCAAATTAAAAATTCCCTTTAATGGATTTAACCCAAATTATGATTAAACCACTTCAAATTCTTGAAATTTTCTCATGATCAATTTATATTCTCATTTATATTCACATATATAAATGAAATATAAATCCAAACAATCAAAACTAACTCCAAATCTCAAACTCAAATCAAATCAAAATCTAATCTAAGCTTTTCAAGCCAAAATCTTGAACTTAGCCAAAATCAATTCAACAAGCCAAACTCTTGATTTTCTCTCATGGTTCAATCAATCTTACAATCATGAGCTCATATATAAATCCAAACTTCAATCATTCAATCAAAGCCCAAATCAAAAATCAAACCCAAAACTCCTTCATATTCTTCCTTTGAATATGAAATTTTCAAATGGATCAAAATTCATATGACTTCAAACCTCTTGTAAATGGATTTATATCTCAATCATAAGTCCATATACAAGATCAATCAACTTCAAATCAAGCTTTGACCAAGCCATTTGACCCACTTAGGCTCACTTGACCCAAAGTGACCAAAAGTACCCATATGAGCCAACTTTTGATCCTAATCAAATTGGATTGAACCAAACTCATATTTGCCTCTCAACATGATCAACAATCATCATGGGATGATCAATCGATTAAATTAGGTCAAACCAAGTCAAACCTAAGGGTTGACCAAGTCAACACTTAACCTAAAATGAAACCGAACATAGCCAAAATCCATTATAGGCCAAATTAATTAAAACCATTGATCTAAATTCACTCATGACCTATGTTTGAACTTGACCAAGCCAACATTTGAGCCTAACCTAGCCCATTTGGCCCACTTGACCCAAGTTGACCCATTTTGACCTAAAGGGCCAAAATGTGTCAAAACATTATCTAAGCCAAATTGATTGGAACCAATGGGTCAAGTCCATCCCAAATCACTTGGGGAACTTGACCAAAGCCTCAATTGGCCAACAAGACCCAACCTAGCCCAATTGACCTTAGACCCAACATGACTTAAAGGGATCATGTTGAGCCAAAATTGAGCCTAACTCAAATTGATTGGAAACAAAGATACCAATCCACTCCACTAACCAAACCTAAACTTACCCTTGACCTAACCTAAATAGGTCAAATGGGTCAAGTTGACCCATTTGACCTAAATGAGTCATATGAGCCCAAACCTAACCTATACCAAATTGAACCAAACCAAAGGCACCATAAATTTTCAAATGGCCATAGGAACTTGACTTAACCATTGGTTTGACCCAATTTGACCAATTGGTCAACTTGACCCAAGTGTTTAACCTAAATGGGTCAACATGAGCCAAACCCTATCAAATGGATTCCAAATCCATTGAAACTTGGTCCAACCTATTTTCTCAACATACCAAACATACCCAAATTGAAAAAAATAGCAAAATGACCATCATACCCCTAGGCCATATAACAAATTTTGTCCTAGCCCATGGGTATTTTGGTCATGCACTCATCACAATCACTTGAGGCTCTCCTAAACTTTAAGGGGACCTAGTGATGAGTGGTGCACCCAAGCCAATGGGTTTGGGTCAACCCATTTGGACCATGGACCAAACCCGACCACCCATGGCCAAATTGAAATTTCAAACTTCCCCCAAAGCTCAATTAGATGCACATGGGAGTTAGCCTTCCACTCCTCTGGCCAAACCGACCATGTGCACAGCTCTAATAGCCAAAACAGCCCATCTTATGAGGTCAATTGGATCAAAATGGCAAGCCCATTGTCGACCGTTCGATTGCCATAGGGGGAGATATACTCCCCTAATCCATTGAAATTTTCATTGCCACTTGATTGATTGGAACCTAAGAAGCTTTAGAAACCTTCATAGAGCTCCCCCAAGGTCCTTAAAGAGGATGGAGATTTCCCATTATTCGGTTTTGCACAGTGCAAAATAGGGGAGATCCATTAAAGAGAAAACTTCTTCTACACTCAATCTCATCCAAATTCTTCCTACACTCATCATCAAAGGATCAATTCGAGCCTGCCCAAGCTTCCAGTTGAGTTCCCACGATAATGAAGAACTCAATTTGATCAAAGCTGCAAGAGAGATCAAGAGGAGTTGATCCACCCATTCACCCACTCAACCTCAAGAGCTAAGAACTTCAACAGGGTTTCGTCTCCACTAAATGAAGCTACCTCATCGATCCTGAGCATCGATGATCACCTTCGATGAGGTTAATGATTTTCTGACCACTTAGGAAAAGAGGTGTTGGTCTTTTGCGAAAGAAATTTCCATTTCATGTGAAATCTGTCATTGGATTGGCTGCTTTGGTCCCTTAGATGGCGTGGGTTGAGTCTTGAATGAATCCATGAAGGATCGGGCTCGGTTCTCCCCTTGGATTGTGAATAGTTCACATTAATCCTCAGGGAAGAACTCAACCCATCTCAGTCGTCCATCCGCACATTTTTAGATGGACATCTGATATTATTAGGTAACACTACCTTTGCCGGTCCCAAGTCCAGATGTGAAAAGTGGAGGGTTGCGATAGGTAGTTGACAGCCAGCATAAAACTTATCAAAATAATCATGACATGAATCCTTTAAATTATTGTGTTAATGTTAGGGCATCCCTTATTTGAATAAAAAAATGTGCTAAAGTCACGATCTAGTAGTGTTAAATAAGAAAGAGTTCCCACATTATGGATGGATGCGGGCAAAGAAGTTAGTCCATGAAACTAGAATTAGGTTAGGATCTTGGAATATAGGTAGTCTTACAGGAAAATTAATGGAATTAATAGATATTATGGTTCATAGAAAGATAAATATTTTATGTGTTCAAGAAACTAAATGGGTTGGGGAGAAGGCTAAGGAGATTGATAGTTTACGTTTTAAACTTTGGTATTCAGGTTGAAGTCGAACTAGAAATGGTGTATGTGTGATTATAGATAAAAGTTTGAAGGATAATGTTATAAATATTAATAGATGTGGAGATAGAATTATAACTTTAAAGATTATTGTTGATATTAATATTATCAATGTTATAAGTGTTTATGCTCCTCAAGTAGGTTTGGATGTAAGCTTAAAAGAAAAATTTTGGAATGAATTAGATGGATTAATACAAAATATACCTCTTGAAGAAAAAGTATTTATTGGAGGAGATTTAAATGGACATGTTGGTAGAGTGGTAAGATTTTAAAAGTATTCATGGTGGTTATGGATTTACTAATGAAGAAGGTAGACTATATTAGATTTTGCCTTAGTTTATGATTTTGTAGTTGCTAATACTTTATTTAAGAAAAGAAATGAACATATTATTACTTATAAAATGGATCTAGTAAAACACAGATTGATTATTTTTTGATAAGAAAAATAGATCGTTTAGATTGTAAAGATTGTAAGGTCATTCCAAGTGAAAATTTAAGTACCCAACATCGATTGTTTATTTTAGATTTTAAGATGAAAGGTTGTAAGAGGAAAATTAAATCAAATTATTGTCCAAGGATTAGATGGGGACACTTAAAGAACACAAATAAAAATATTTTTAAGAGCAAGCTATAAGAGATTATAATTTGAGATGTTCATAATGAAGCTAATGTTATGTGGAAAAAAGTAGCAAGTGAAATTAAGCAAGTTGCTAAAGATATGCTTGGAGAATCAAAAGAAAAAGCTTCTTTTAATAAGAATAGTTGGTGGTAGTCAGAGTGTGCAAGAAAAGATAAGAAATAAGAAACATTGTTATAAAACTTGGTTTAGATGTAAAATTCAGAGAATTGGGAAAGATATAAAGTGACATGTAGAGATTCTAAGAAAGTAATATATGATGCAAAAAATTTAGCTTTTAGTGATTTATACAATAGATTAGATACCAAAGAAGGTGAAAGATGTATGTATAAGTTAGCCAACCAAAGAGATAGGAGAAGCAAAGACATAGTTCAAGTGAGGTGTATTAAGGCTGAAAATAATAAAATGTTTTTCTTAGAAAATGATATTGAAAATAGGTGGATGAGATATTTTGATAAACTTTTTAAAGAAGGATCTGAAAGTATGATTGATTTTAGCAACCTTAATACCCTAAACAAAAATAGAGAATTTCATTTTTATCATCGTATTAGTAACTAAGTTGAGAAGCTTTAAAGAAAATGAAATGTGGAAAAATAGTAGGACCTGATAATATTCCAATAGAAGTGTGGAAATGTTTATGAGATCAAGGAATTTCTTGGCATACAAATCTTTTTAATGTTATTTTAAAGACTAAAAAGATGCCAGATGAGTGGAGAAAGAGTTTGTTAGTTCCAATATTTAAGAATAAAGGTGATGCACAAGAGTGTGCAAATTATAAAGGAATTAAGTTAATGTGTCATACATTAAAATTATGGGAGAGAGTAATTGAGCATATTATGTTACGTGATACAAAAGTTTCTCACAATCGCTTTGGTTTCATGCCGTGTAGATCTGCTATGGATGCTATACATTTGTTAAGAGATTTGATGGAGAAGCATAGAGAAAGTAAGGAGGATCTACATATGATATTTATTGATTTAGAGAAAGCTTATGATAAAGTTTCAAGAGATGTTCTTTGGAGAGTTCTAGAACGTAAAAGGAGTTAATATTGATTATATTCAAGTCATTAAGGATATGTATACTAGTGTTTACTTGTATCCAAACACAAGGAGGATTGACAAAATATTTTCTTATTTCAGTTGGATTACATCAAGGATCAGCTTTAAGCCCTTATCTTTTTGCTTTATTTATGGATGTTCTTACTAGGCATTTATAGGAAGATGTACCTTGGTGTATGCTTTTTCCTGATGACATTCTTCTTGTTGATAAGACTAGAGAGGGAGTCTAAGAGAAACTTGAATTATGGAGGTCAACTTTAGAGTCTAAAGGTTTTCATTTAAGTAGATCTAAAACTGAATATATGGAGTGTAATTTTAGTTTTAGAAGTTCTAGTGGTAGTGTTGTGACATTAAATGAATAAGTCATTAATAAGATTGAGCAATTCAGATATTTAGGCTCTATTATTCAAAATAATGGTGAAATAGATGGAGATGTTATTAGTAGAATTCAAGTTGGATGGTTGAAGTGGAGGAATGCATCTAGCCTATTGTGTGATAGAAAAGTTCCAATTAAACTTAAGAAAAATTTTTTTAAGATTGTGGTAAGACCTGCAATGACTTATAGTGCAGAATGTTGGTCAATAAAAGAGAAGCATAAGACTAAGTTAAGTGTTACAGAGATGAAGATGCTTAGGTGGATGAGTTGCTTTACTCTTAGAGATAAAATGCAAAATGAGTATGTTCGGGAAAAAGTTGGAGTAGGTCCAGTGGCAGATAAGATTAGAGAGAGTCGCCTTAGATGATTTTTCCACATAAAGCGTCGGCCGTCCGATGACCCGGTTAGGAGAGTAGATGCATTAGATTTTCCTTATGTTAAGAAAGGTAGAGGTAGACCTAAAAAGACATGTTTAAGATGTATAAAAATGACCTTAGTATACTTGAATTAAATGAGAATTTGACACATAATAGGACACAATGGAGACAAAGGATTCATGTACACTTAGTGGGATTAAGGCTTAATGTTGTTGTTGTTGTTGTTGGCTGATATTATTAGGCACATTTTTAAATCTCATATCCGATTTATAAATCGCAGGTGTATCCTTAGTAGTCTGATCTTTGATCAGACGATTAAGGGTAAATGCGTGTGCGTCACTGCCGTTCCCTTGACTTGACAACTTAAGTAGGGGGCTCACAGCGTGATGCGTGTAAAGCGCGCTGACTGCCGTCGCCACGCGTCATGCCGTGAGTGGGTATTAGCTTAGGATTAGTTAGAGATTATTATTAATTATTAATTAATTTGAAAATCTTCAAAAAATCATAACTCCTTCAAGAAAAATCAAAAAATATAAGGAAAAATGCTATGGATAGATAATTCCATCTAGAATTTTCTAAAAATATTTTCAATGTATTTTGAATTCCTTATTTCTCTGAATTTGGAATTTTTTGGGAATGATAATTAGCTAATTATTCCCTAATTAAGTCACCAATTTATCTCAAACTTCTAGGGTTTATGTTAGGGGATGACCTCTGCCTCCTTAATTTTCTTGAGATTTATTGAAGCATTGATTAGAGAAATTGCTAACTCATTCTCTAATTACTCCCTTCATATAATTAAGGGTAATTAATATGTAATTAGTGGGTTTTCCCTATGATTAAGTTGCATTAAGGTTAGATCTAGTGAGTAGGGGTTTTATGGAATAATTTTGGGGTATTTCCCCTAAGCTATTCCCTAAATCCCCTTTTCTTTCTTTAATTCCTTCTTAATTAAGGGTTAATTAATTATTTATCCCTTTAAATAATTTTCAAAAATTCTAAAAATTTCTCGAACTTAATTAATATACCTTAGGTAGATGCTTAGGTGTTTAATAGCCTAAGTCTAATTAAGGAAATTAAAATCCATTTCATAAGTGTGTAAGGGTGTTTTAAAAAGTACTTAAGCTAAATCCCTTTGCTTAATTAACTTTTAATTGTGAGCCAAATTGCATTAGGTCTTTTTCATTACTAGGTGCATTGCAAAGTTACATACCTTGTGGGTTTTATGTCATCTCATTGGCTCATAATTACTTAGTTAATTTTCCTAAGATGGTGTAGGTAAGGGTTAATTAAGTCACTTAATGTATACCTAAACCTAATCAACACTTAAAAATGGATTTAATTGTCTGAAAATTAAATAAAAATACAAAACACATATGGCAATGGGTTAGGAACTGCAAACTCATCTCGCCTTTTCAAAATTAAATCAAACTTCAAACAAACAAAAATTATTTTGAAATTCACTTTGATTTATTCTATGTTTTCTTATTTTTTAAGAATGTCTTTAGGAATTAAGTAAAGTGAGTTTGTTTACATGATTACATTACTTTAGTTCTTTCCCAATATGTTAAATTGTATGCCATATGATTTATGCATCCATGATTTCATATTTTTTTTCAAAGTTTTAAAGATAAAATTGTTTTCTTTATGTCAAATGTGTATGTGTTCGCTAAAGTAAAATATGAGTGGCTATTATCACTACTAAACCCAAAATATTTTCAAAACCTATAAATGAAATATCAAATATGAAAGTGTACTATTCTTATAATTTAATTATAAGCTTGCATGTGATAGATTATAAAGTCATATTTAGTGTAGCCTTTCCTTCCTTTCTTATGTTAGCATAGTTTTGAATATGGGTTGGTAAGATGTAGGGTTCAATTGAAAAGAACCCAACACTTTCTTAATTCCAAACCTTATTTATCCTTATGCTCTCATCTAAGAAGGATTGCCTACATTTGCATGAATAAATTGCATAAACAAACATGAAACTATTAAACAACTTTTGCATATTCTTTTTCCATTTCATTTCTTTTATATGCATGTTAGTACTTAAGAAAAGTGGTATATTAGTCTAGACAACTCCGAGGTTGTAAGGCTTTAAGTATCCCTAAGTAGGTCTTGTACCTTACACCTCTGGTTAACAATGGTGTTGTACTCACTTATGTATTTCTTATTTTCATGCGTGTATGTGAAATTTTGGATAAGAAAAACCTTTTCTACTTAAGAAAATTCATGCATCTAAATCTTCTATATTTTTCTTAAAATGAATTACTTAGCATGCATCATAAAGTATGTTAATCATCTTCATTTGCATGTATATATATATATGCTTAGGGTCCATCCATAAGCATGTTATATATGTTGGGAAAGAATTGAAGTAATACATGTTATGTGAATTTTGATTCATTTTTCTTAATCTTAAAATATCTTTCTTTTTGGATAGGTTTGTTTAGAGTTGTTCTAAACTTAGGATTAATTAAAATTTTTAATTTAAATAATCACCTAAATGAAATTAAAATGTGAACTTACCTTAGAAATTACTTAAAGATTAGGGAAGGAAAGAGAAGTTCTCTTCTCTTTCTCTCTCTTTATAACTTAGTAATTAATTGTAAGTTTCATTCAAACCAAATTAAAACATGAAATAAAAATAACCCAAATCACTAACAACTTAAATGAAACTCTCCTCTAATTTGAACATGTCTTTCACACTTATAAAATTTAAACCTAAAGTCTTGAGCTAAGCATGCCACACAAACCTTCAAAGCACACACATTAGCCTAAGCCACAACTTCTAGCTTTAGGTTAGGTCGGTGCATGGCTTGATATTATGTTTTATTTTATGATGAATGTTTTAGATTGGATGTTAGGGTGTATGCTCATAGAATGAATGGTTGGACGTGCTTAGTCTAACTATTCTTTTCTACAGGGAATTGTACTAAATGGGCACTATCATAAATTAAAATATAAATGCTTCTTGCTTGCAAGTGCTTATACCCCTTAGCATAATCCATAGGCTAGGTGGACTTAGTCACCCATATGTGGGGTGATAAGTCTAATATACATGCTTGGGATTTGTGTGGTGTGATTTGACTAACCTTTATTTTACAGGTGTTAGTTAGATTTATGCATTTTCTTTTCATGTAAAAATTTATATAAATCAGATTTTGGAATGATTTGTTATGGGGATTAGGATGAGCATTGGTCATAATATCCTATCTTATGCACCATGTGAAGCCTTGGAGTATCTACCATTCAACTATCCAAAGGAAGATCTAAAGAAGAAAGAAAGAAAGAAGAAAAGAAAGAAAGAAGAAAGAAGAAAGAAAAACAAAGCTTGAAGACCACCATAATAATGAATTCCTTTGCTTACATTGTAATTTAATTCATTTGTAATCCGGGTTGTATAAGGGTAGAGCTCGGCTACCCATATTTGACATTTTTGGGTTTGTAATTGGTGAGTCCACCACAAAGACCATTTATTCTGTTATGCTTTTATAAATTGATTGATGTTTGTTTAACTTGTGTATTAAGTGGCATGCTTTTCTCAGTTTCTTCCTTGCTTTATGTTTTGCCTGGATGTGGATTAGGCTCTTTAAGAAAAATAAATAAATTTTTTACCCAACTTAACAATTCAAACTAAAACTAAATAACTCATAACCTTACCTAAAGCTTGGATTAAAATCAAGATAAAAGAATTAGAAACCCCTTAGCTGGATGAGTTCTTTTCTTTATAATATCATGCACAAATGCATCTTATTTCACTCTTGATTGGAGGGCTTCCACCTTTGCCAGAGAACTTGGCTTGACCTTTGAGGGCCATGGTGGAAATTCACCTCCTAAAATTTTAGCTGATTTTGGCTAATAATTTATTTTCTCATGCATTAGTCATAAAAAACCTATTAGTCTGAGTCAAAATGATAAAAATGATAATAAAATGAAATTTGAAAAACATTAGATTTAGGTCATTTGAAGCATGTCCCTTTACATGATCTAGTCTCTTTAGGGTATGAGTTTAAGGACTTAGTCTCTTTCTAAATAAAAATAGCCTAGCTATCTTCCATAAGCATAAAGACTTGCCTACATGTATTTAAAATCATAGAAGAAGTTAGTTGGTGGTCACACCCAGGCGGTTGTAAGTCCAAGTTGTCGGGTGGTTTATCCTCTCTTGTGGAGGCAAACCAATTACCCATTTTCGCTTTAGATTTAGGTTGTGCTTCCGGCCCTCACCGAAGCTCCCTAAATTTAGATTTTGAGGTTGTTTTACTCCTTTGTGGGCCATAAGCATAATTCCTCACCTCTTAGGCATTTCCTTAATCTTGTGTTTAGGAATCTTAAGTCCTAAATTTCTAAAGAAAAATACAACTCAAATAAATTAAATCAATTTCTAAATTGTAAAGCCCATTTTTAGGATAGTTTGAGATGCTCGCTAGGTTTCCTAGCATTGTGAGCATCTCCTACTTATTCCCATTTTGGCTTCAATAATAACTCCCTCTTTTGATCAATCCCATTTGATCTTCAAAAATAAACTAATCGATTGATAGTTCTTTTCTATTAAAATCTTCAAAGATAACGATCATTTACCTTAATCGAGTGTTTTCCTAAGGGATCTCATCCCTTAGGATGTAATTAACTATGAGGGCTTACCCCTGATGAACCCAATTTAAAATAAACCTCGCTTTACTTTTTCATATAAAGTAGGGGAAGAATCTCTGGTACATATGCAGACCCATCGTCCTTAGGAGTCCTTATTGAGGTGATTGGTTCCATTAAAGGATAGTGATTTCTATCTCTCGAGATAGTATACTATACCTTGATGATGTATCCGATCACCTGAATAAGTACATTTACGGATCTGCGTGGCGTATTACCAAGACGAATTTCCACATATATAATTTTTCCTCTCCTTTCACCACAGATTTGAAGGCGACTCTAATATGTGTGTGGGAATTTTTCTACCAACACTCAAGTGTTTAGAATTTTGGAGAGATAATTAGATCATAAAATACTGGTAAAAAACTAGTTCAAGTGTTTCAAAGCATACACATAATAAATGAAAATCAAAGTAAAAGAGATCATAGAAAATGCACCAAATTTAATATGAAAAAAACTTAAGAACAAGAAAAATTACTGAGCCGCACTACTAAGAAATTCAATATGAAAGAAAAGTTGAGCAGAATAGTACATATTACACTTATTTGGAGCATACACAAAACAAATGAAAACTAAAGTAAAAGAGATCACACAAAAAATATCAAATTTAACATTGAATAACTCAAGAATAGGAAAAAAATTATCGAGCCACACCACCAAAAAATTCACTATGAATTGAGGAGAATAGTACATATAACACTTATTTGGAGCCTCTCTATATTTCAGTCACTCTAAGGCCCACATTTCACTCTCACACTTAAGATAAAAGTAACATAAGTTCTCAAAACTGTAGAGAAACGGCATAAATATGAAGTTCCCCTACTTGTAACGCCATGGCGCCGCGACCCTGGAGCCTAAGTGTTAGTGCCATTGTCCTCCAGGCTTTTTTGCATGTGTTCGAGCATCGTGGACTAGCCTCTCTATCATTTTTGCTTTTGGTGCCCTGATCCTAGCACCACATTACCACCCTGAAACACCAATGTGTTGTGATCTAGTGCCATGGTGTTGTCCTTCTGGCATCGAGGCATTGTCTCCTCTGATCTTGAAGCCAAAGTCTCTTGTCTAGTGCCGAGGTGCTGCTTCTCTGGAGCCGAGGCGCTACCCTCCTAAAGATAAAATCAGCCTCCACAATATAACATCAAGATCACGAATGAAGAGGGATAAGGGCAATTTAGTTCAATCAATAGGCTAAGCTCATGACAAGTTTAATTGATAAGCAAGTTGATTTAACAATTGCTTTGGCATATATTAATAATTAATGGTATTCTTGCTTGAACCATTACTAGGTTTGACTTTGCATTTCGCCATATCTCACTAACGCCAACTGATGTGTACAGAAAATTTTATGTATTATTTCATTTGTGGATTTTTGTCTCTTCAATGCTACTATATATTCAACACAAATTCCCCTATAGCAGCTACATGTGTGTTGGAGTTTTGTTTGTGTTTGTATGAATGGATAAATGCAATCCTTAATTAAATGTTGTACTTCAGAACATATAATTATACCATATTAATTTAAACCTTCTATAAAATTTCATAGCCTTTCATGATGATATGAACAAAAAATAATTTTTATAATAAAATTGTAAATTAAATAAATATTTAATAATTACTCAAAAAGTAAAAATAGTTAAGATAATGACTTATGGTCATCATAAATTTATCATAAATTTCTTAAATTGATATGACAATTAAAATTTGATAAATTTTTAATCTAATAAAGAAATAATTTATTTAATAATCTTAATAAATACTTAATAATCATTAAATATAATAAAAAAACCTTAAATCAATTTAAGGAATTTTAGAAAAAAAAAATTTCATAAAAATATTCTAGTATAATTTGAAATAAATTTCACAAATAAAATGGCAACTAATCATGAACTTTAAATTAACAAAATGGATGATCATACACACAGTGACCCAACTCATTCCTAGCATGATTTGCTTTCTTGCAATCTTGTTAAATTAGCTTGATGAACTTGACCATTCCTTTAGATCAAGCTTAACAAAAACTAACCAATCATTATTAGCTAGCTCTTATATGATGGAGTCATCCATTTATGATTGAATTTTTCCTTAGTTCAATCAGCCACTATGACAAAACAACATTGAAATATGAGTATGGACCCCTGCCCAATCCTATTCCCTTCATTTGAATAGATAGTTCCCATTCACCTTTTCTTTACACTCTTAAATATTGTGCTTTTTTTAATACCCAAGATTTGCTTGGATACAAAACTATCCTTTTATGATTGACAATGTTAATTACTATTTATTACATTGATACATTTATATATTAATTAGCACATTAGATTATATTATGTCACTATAAAACTCAAATTTGACCTAATTGATGATTAATTAACTTGTATTATTGGATGGAGTTCATCTAATAGTGAAGTTATTTAATCATGATTAAATCCTTATATGAGCTATTAGTATGCTTGACCAACTTAAAGCTTATCACTTATTTTGAGTAAAATATATGTCAAAGCCTTAAGATGATCAAATTGCTCGTATGACTTAGCTTGGTAAGTCAAGGTCGTATAAGATTGTCCCTAAGAATACACTGGTTTGCATACATTTATGTGTTATGATAGTCCATAACATTATAGTCACTACTGAAGAGAGAGGTTGTAGCTAGGCTACTTTGTTTGTGCTACCCTTTTGACTATATGAGATGAGGTTTCAAGCGTATGATTAGAACTATTTTACTTTAATTGATTGTGCAAATTATAATGTGTTGCACCACTATTTTGTTGTATTATTATTAGGTTAGAGATATTTTATAGTAGGTGATAGAAGTATGGCTATTGCTTTTACTTTTACTTTTCAAGGGTTGTGTGTCAAGATATTAATTACGTGATAATTATTTTGTCATGTGTTATTATTTTACAATGAATTCTATTGTGTTGTGATAGCTCCATTTAGTTTAGGAGTTTGCTTTATTTACAACACCTTTTAAACTTTTCCTATGTAAAATTAAAAAATAAACTAAGTTTCCTTTCCCAATACTTGAAGATATTACATCTTAAAGGATAAGCATCCATTTTGAACTAGAAAAATTACCACAAACAAAGAGAAATATAAATTATATTTATTTGTAAAATTAATTTGAACATGTATTTATAAGTAGAGCTCAACTACCCCTTTGTACTTTTTTATCTAAGCACGCTGCCTAACTATGTTGGCCTGTTAAATTTTATAGTTCTCATAAGAGTTTGTTGGTTCCTATATTTAAGAATAAAGGTGATGCACAAGAGCATGCAAATTATAGAGGAATTAAGTTAATGTGTCATACATTAAAATAATGGGAGAGAGTAATTGAGCATAGGTTATGATGTGATACAAAAGTTTCTCACAATCAGTTTGGTTTCATGCCAGGTAGATCTACTATGGGTGCTATACATTTGTTAAGAGGTTTGATGGAGAAGTATAGAGAAAGCAAGGAGGATCTACATATGATATTTATTGACTTAGAGAAAGATTATGATAAAGTTTCAAGAGATGTTCTTTGGAGAGTTCTAGAAAAGAAAGGAGTTAATATTGGTTATATTCAAGTCATTAAGGATATGTATACTAGAGCTGTTACTTGTGTCCAAACACAAGGAGGATTGACAAAATATTTTTCTATTTTAGTTGGATTACATCAAGGATTAGCTTTAAGCCCTTATCTTTTTTGCTTTAGTTATGGATGTTCTTACTAGGCATTTACAGGAAGATGTACCTTGGTGTATACTTTTTGCTGATGACATTCTTCTTGTTGATAAGACTAGAGAGGGAGTCCACGGGAAACTTGAATTATGGAGGTCAACCTTAGAGTCTAAAGGTTTTCATTTAGGTAGATATAAAACTGAATATATGAAGTGTAATTTTAGTTGTAGAAGTTATAGTGGTAGTGTTGTGACATTAGGTGAACAAGTAATTAAAAAGAGTGATATCTTAGATATTTAGGCTCTATTGTTCAAAATGATGGTGAAATAGATGGAGATGTTATTAGTAGAATTCAAGTTGGATGGTTAAAGTGGAGGAATGCATCTAGCTGTTGTGTGATAGAAAAGTACTGCTTAAACTTAAGAGAAATTTTTATAAGATGGTGGCAAGACCTGCATTGATTTATGGTGCAAAATGTTGACCAATAAAAGAAAAGCATGAGACTAAGTTAAGTGTTGCAGAGATGAGGATGCTTAGGTGGATGAGTGGCTTTACTCTTAGAGATAAAATGCAAAATGTGTATGTTTGGGAAAAAGTTGGAGTAGCTCCAGTGTGATAAGATTAGAAAGAGTTTTAGATAGTTTCACATATAAAGCACCTTGCCTAATATTCGATTAGGAGAGTAAATGCATTAGATTTACCTCATATTAAGAAAGGTAGAGGTAGACCTAAAAAGACATGGTTAAGATGAATAAAAAATGACCTTATTATACTTGAATTGAATGAGAATTTGATACATAATAAGACATAATGGAGACGAAGGATTCATGTAGCCGACCTCACTTAGTGGGATAAAGGCTTGTTGTTGTATAGTTCTCATAGTATAGCGATTTTTTATCACATTATTTGCTTTGTTCAATTTTTTTAGTTTCTTTATTGTAATGTGTTTGTTTGAGATTTTGTGATCGCTAGACTATTAGGATGAAAAGCTATATTTTCTAACAACTTTTAAAAATTTTAAAAAACTTTAAAAAATAATTAGAAGAGCCTTTTTAAATATTAAAATTAAGGCTCGCACTAACCATTATTTACTAAAATTAATCCCCTTTGTTTTTTTATATCTCTTGGAAGTGGTATAAAGTTAAGCCTTTTTAGCATTAATGCTAGCACCCATCATGTCATGACCTAATCGAAGCATGCATTAGAAATTTTATTTAAAAACATACAATTTGCATATCATGAATAACCTCCTCTGGATAGAGTTCAAGTAGGCATGGTTTTAATGATGATTAAAAAATCTTAGTGCATTAGATAGTGACAACCTAACATAGATAGGTTTGTAATTCTGATCTTGATAACCTAGTCATAAGACTATGTTATCACCCATCCTTTCTTTATTTGGACATGTCCTCGTCTATGTGAAAATCATAAGTCCCGATCATCTAATCTATTGCTTAAAGACCTTTGCGCAGGCTTCCTTTACTCTTCTTGCTTGGTGCAGGCCATGAGACCAACTTTGAAAGATGCAACTTGTTGTTGATAATAGAGCACCTCTTGGCTGGGTTGTGTTGCTTATCTTCCCAAGATAAATAGCCATGTGTTTGGAAGCTTAGAGTGATGGATGCATGAGATTTGGACTAAATTTTTTTCTACATTCTTCCTTAATCTCCCCTCCTTATCCATGACTTATGTGATCCCATCATACTCTATATTAGATTGCCATCTTACTTCATTATAGTGATTCACCCTTTGCCTTGTAGACTAACATTAGATATATGAGCTATTCTATTATGACACTACTTGCTAAATTACAACCTTTTCCTTTGAAAATCCAAAAAAATAAAAATAAAAAAATCAAGATCAATTATGTGCCTTAATTTATCGAGAGTTTTTCTTACAAAGGTGTTTTTAAGTGCAATTAACTAAGGTAGATACATCTCCCTATGATATTGTATAACCTACAATCCTCTTTTTTTTCCATTAGCGTAGTAAAAAATCTATGAATAAATACTTATCACAAACTAAATTGAAAAATAGAATCTATCTCCTATTATACCTTTTATCTCTTCTTTGTGAAATATCACATATATGTAATATAATATTTAGTTAATATATTTACACCCATAATAATATCATGATAAGTAAAGTTGCTATAATAAGCATAATTTATTCTTTTATATTTTTGAGTATAATTGTTCAATAGATTTTTCATTGGTACATAATGATAGTTATATAAAATACACTAACTTGGACTACAATGATGAAAAATTTGCCAACCATTCTAATGATTTTTATCAAAAAATTTTGCTAGTAGTTTTTTTTGGCAATTATTTTGCCACCTTGACCTAACCCAATATTTTTTTTGTTGCTTCCTGCATTAATTTCTATGATATTTACCAACAAAATTTTTATTAGAAATCCTTGAAAACATTTTTATGATTGAAATTTTTCTCTCAAAAATTATTTTTGACACAATTATTTTCAACTAACTTAACCTTGTCAATAACACAAATTACTAGTAAATTTTATTAAGTTTTTAATGGAATTATTCATTGAAAAATGATTATTTTTCTAGTAAACATTTGTAGATGCCTCTCCTTCTAAATTTTTTAGAAGTTGAAAACACAATATTAAATAAAATTCTAATAGCTACAAACACCCTACTCAAATTATCAATAGGTAGAAAAATATGCCTCCTTTAAAAACTAAAAAAGTTTGGAGATGCTTATCTAGATGAATATGTCGACTTTAACTCTACATAGTAGAGTTTTGTGTAGACTAGTAGAGTTGATGTAACACTAAAACATGTACATAAGCTAATGGCCATAGTTGAGACCATATAATGCATCATTTTAATTTTAATATCATCATTACATTATTTTCAAATCTTTAGACAAGGAGTTAGATCAATCTTAGACAACTTCTTTATTCATGGACCCCTCGAACTTCTAATAATGCATGGCCAACCATTCAACATGCAAGTAACATGAGATAAATTGAGTTCAAATTTTTTTTTCTTCAAAAGATCATGGTCAACCATTGAAAAGAAGGAGAATAAGATTGCATGATTTAGAGCCATTCTTTTTCACCCCCTTCTACAACCATATAATAAGTTAGTTCCCCTTCACAACTGTCGACCTATTCCTTACAACATTAAACCTTAAAATCTCTCATAGTCTTGGCCCTCCATACTAAGCCCTAAGATTATATCACACTTACATAAAATCTTTATAAATCATCTTTGTAGTATTAAATCTTAAAATATTAACACCAATTCTCACCCTAGCACATTAAGCACAAAATAAGAGCCCTCCTTCCCCCTTGAGTCCCTTAAAATATTCTTCACAATCTAATGCTCAACCAAAATCTTTTACCACCCAGCTTGTTAAGACTATGTTCCCCCTAAGGTTCCTCACATACCTCTATATATCACTATAAGCAGCAAGTGCCATCACACTTAACTAGCAAAACCTTACTCCACTAGCCTTTTCACTCTCAAGGTTATAAATTTCATTTGAATCATCAGAACAACAAATAGGTGGCTTTGAGTTCAAGCAAGTTAATCTTGGCCTAAGTGAATCAATTTGGCCTCAAGTTCAAAATACCATAGTTTAGCATGTCTTCAAAATGACTTGATATTTTTATTTTTATTTTGAGCCAACTCAAAATCAAGATTTTGGAAACATAAAAAAAAATTGGTTTTTTGTTTCAAACTTTGAGATTACTTTCAATTGAAATGTGGAAAAAAAAAACCATTGCACCAAGTAATGTAATACACACACACACACACACACACACACATACAGGGGCGGAACCAACTCATTTTTTCAGGGTGGGCAATATTTTAAATAATAAAATAATATAATAATTAAATAATAATCATAATAAGTATAATTAAATAAATAAAATTATATAATATTTTTAATTTTAGAAAAATACAAATAATTAGTAAGATAAAATCATCAAATTTATAAGAGAAAATTATAAATAGATAAAAATGTAAAAATTATAGCCTATAATTTATAGTTTAATCACTTTCTTAAGATTAAATATATAAATTAATTTTATCCAAGATTTATAAATTAAATTATTTGATGACTAGAAAGTTAATAAAATATCAAAATTCTCTTTATCCATTTTTGAAATACTAAGTACAAAATAATTTTTTTTTAAATTTATATGACGTAGATTAATTTAAGCAATTTATGAATTTAATTAACATTAATATTAATTAATATGTGCATGTTAAATGTTTTTTTTTAAAATGTAATATTAATATATAAATATAAATATAATTTATAAGAAGAATATAACTAACAATACAAAAAAATTTAAAAAAATTTTATGATTTAAAATTATTATAAAATTATAAAATATAGTTTATAACTAGATCATATGAGTTAAAAATATTAATTACATGAGATTATAATAAGTTAAAATTAAATTCATTTTAAAATGTGTTCATCTCAAAATTATTCTTAAGTCGGAATTATTTTGAGAATGGGCAAAATTATAAACTTCTCCATCTAATTGAATAAAATTAATATTTTTAGGCTGGGTAAATGTACAAATTGTAAAATTCTTCATACTATTACATAAATTTAATATTTTCAAGTGGGCATTTGCCCACCCTCGCAACACTTGGGTCCGCCTATGCACACATACACACACACACATATATATATATATATATATATATATATATATATATATATATATATATATATATATATATATATAGGTGGTAGCTCGACAACTTATAATGTATACACCAAAAATCAACAAAGAGATGAGTTTTAAATTCCTTAAAATTTTTTGAATTTATTTTTTATGAGACTAAATATCTATATTTTTAGAACTCTTAGGCACTACATAAGATTTATTTTTATTTTTTTATTTTAGAAATACATGTGTATATCTTATATTTTTAAAAATAAATTACTTTATTTGAAAATTCCAAAATAAATTTAGTTGTTTTATGTATTATTAAAAATGGCTACCACTACTATTAACTTATTAGTCTTTGGCCACACCTCCAATCATAGTAGAACTCCATTGTAATGAGTATTACTTATAAGTTTTATTACTTCAGTCTCCTTAATTTTTAATAAAAATGAAAATACATTTTTAATATATTAAGTATTTCTTATTTTAAATTAAAATATAAATAAAATAAATAAAATAAATAATTATCAATAAATTTTTATATTTTAAATATTTTACATCAAAAACGCTTGAAGTCAAACGCGTGCTCAGTGCTATTCTTCCAACTCTAAAACCGAATAGACGGTTTCACTGTCGGAAAGAACGCAGAGAGCGCACAGGAAATGGGTGAGGATAGCAAGCTAAGAATCGTTTTAAGAGGTTTGGGCCGAAACGGATATAGAGTGAGCAGGTGAGTGCGCGCGCGCGAACGATAATGGATTCACCTCCGGAGAATGACTTCTGCTCGGTATGCCACGAGAGATTCACGCTGCCATGCCAGGCGAATTGCTCCCATTGGTTCTGCGGTACTTTTCTTTTATCCGAATCTTTTATCTGTCTCGGATTTCGGATCCCTCTTCCTCTTAGCACGGATTTTATTGATTTCCATGGCGGAAACCATTCCATTTGATGGCACGATGGGGGAATCATGGTTTTAGGTTTATTGATTTTTTTTCGTTTCCAATGGGTATTCAAATGTGAAGTCAGATTTTTATTTTTTATTTTTTTTAAGTTGTTGATTGAATCTGGGGAGGACGGCAAATTAAAGTGGGGATCGGGTTAACGTTGGTCAACGGGCTATTTTGGGTGATTTAGTCATCTTCCATCTACCTTGGGTTTTTTGGGTAAACAAGAGGGGATAATTTGAGCCGGAATCAGTGGGTTTGTAAGCACAAGAACTGGCTGCAGGGGGTTTGTAATGATTGGCGAAATTTGTAGAGTAGAATTTGAACAACTAAGTTAATTGTCTTTCGCAAGCCTGCAAAACTATGGCGGTGATGTTCAGACCTGATTTTACAAATTCAATCGCTATATATTCAATCACCGCGCCAAAAACCATAGATAAAGTAATAAGAGAGAAAATGTGTAATTTAACATGGCCGTGTCATGGAGTCCACGAACTAAAGAACCATCTATCATATCACTTTATGCTTATAGAATTTGCTAACGTTGAAGAAACCTGGGATCTACCACCCTATCATCAAGCTATGAGATTACTAGTGAGATCTATCTAACTCAGCCCTAACGTACAAACTATGGCTTCCATTCTCAAACTATGGATTACTAGTGACATGATTACTATGGCAGTTAACGTACAAACCAAAATGATTACTAGTGAGATATAGCTAACTCAGCCCTAATGGCTTCCATTCTCAAACTATGGATGCCTGACAAAGGATGAATTACCCTTTACCTTTTCTCCAGACACAATATTTTTTGTATACAAGCCACTTCCTCCTCATCATCATCATTGCCTTATCCCAACTATTTGGTATAGCTTTGTGAATCTTCATTTTCCATTCAGACCACTACCTGAACACCAAATATGCGTAAATTGCACATAGATGGAAAAGAGTGAATGGCGGTTGCGGCAAGGAACGGTCATGGTAGAAAGCAGGTAGATGAGCTCTGAGATTGAAATTTTAATTCTATGAGAATGCAAAATGTTATATCCATGTATATTTCCACTATACTAGTAATTGAGTGTGTTTCAGCTGGTACCATCATGCATATCTCAATTGAAGGTATTGATATCATAAAGAGAATCAAATAGTTTGTTGATTGATACATGGGTGCATGCTAACTCTTCTAATATCTTGTTGACCCCTACTTAATTTCCTTTAAACTTTCAGTATTTATTTATTCTTCTTCTTAATTTTATTTTTTTGGGTTGTATTATATTTGTGGATAACTGTCTTATATAAGTTCATCTAGAGGTTTTTACTATTAATGGCCAATTTATATTTATGATCATCATTGAAAAGAAGTATACTCCAGGGAGCACTTTACAGTATGTAATGGGAATGAGGAGCTTGTTATTCTCTTTATTGTTTTAATGTTATATTAGTCTTTATGCTCTTTTCTCTATGATCTGAAATAAAAAACAAAATGGTTTTTTCTTATATTTATTCTGGTTGTAATTTCAGGGAGTTGTATTATGCGTGTATGGCATCATGGATCTGCCCTTCAACCATGTAAATGTCCAATATGTCGTCGTTTTATAACTTTGTTGATACCTACCGAGACTGTGCAAAGTCAACGCTATGAGCCAGAAGCTAGCCAAGTTTTGGAAAACATTGAGAAGTATAATCGCTCATTTGGTGGCGGATCGCGCAGCCTCATGCAGGTTATTACCTATATAATTGTTTATGTTAACCAATAGCTTTTCTTTTTTGTTTAGATTGAAGTTCTTTTTCCATTCACTGATTTTACAATAAAGGTGTTTTGTAAAGTTTTTCACGTGGTTGTGAACTCATTTCATGCAAGAATATAAAAACTCATTTCATGTAAAGTTTTTCACGTGGTTGAGATGACAACATGACTGGATTTGGTTGAAAAAGATCTCAACTGATGTTGGACTCATATTTCTCTTTTTATTATGCATAATTTTTAAATATGTAACCTATTACAACTTTCTTATCTTCCCTTATGTTTCCTTGTGATTCTTGTTTCTATAACTTTATCAGTCTTGACTACATTTTCTTCTCATGCATTCACTTTATGTCCACCATTTGACTTAATGTTTTTATTTATTAGAGTTACTGATCCTCACTTTGTGATCTCTAATCAGTAGTCGTGTAACCTGGAAGGTCCTTTGGGACCATGCTGTAAACTTTTGATGTTGCCTTTGCTTTCATGTTGTCATCTCAAATATTGTGTATGGTGTTTGCTTATGCGTTTTATGTAGAAGTTTCAGAAGGTATCTTTAGTTCCCATGATGTAATTTCTATGGTTTGCCATGTACTTGTATTTGGAAAACTTAGGAATTCATAGGTCATGCTAGATGAATCTGTGATATACCTGCATTTTCCCTGCTAAAGTAATTACTTAAGTTGTTTTGACTTGATCCTATATTTTATTTTCTGTTACAAAACATTTTATTACCTCCCAACTTGTAGAGTCATTTGTTAATCTTTTCCAACAGATTTTCTCTTATTTATCTTTCTTATCATCAGGATTAATACCTGATGCTTGTGCTTTGGTGCCATAGTATGTGCCTTCTTGGAAAATTTCTTACCTTTATATCTGACATGCCTATGTTATCTTTTATTTGCTCGAGTTTTGGTCTTTACCGAAAGTTTATCAAATGTGGTGGAACTGATTAAAAATTACTATTTGCATGAAAAAAAGTAAAATTTTGATATTTGATATTTGTTTGTTTTACTTTCATTAATCATATAGAAGTTGTATATCTCTAATTCATATCTATATTATAAAAAAAAAAAAACTTTTAACTTGTGCTCTTTGGGTAGAGTATATCCTTTTTAAATTGGCTAGATAAGGTGGTAAGTCATTACACTTCTCATGCTTCCACCCAAACAAAATAGCACAGGATAACTAGATTAAGGAGTTCGGCCAAACCCTTTTATTTTCATTTTGTATTTTTTTGCTCATGGAAGGGCCTTTTTGATGTTCTTGTCTTCTAAATTGATTAGCAGGAAGAACATAATTATCTTTGTGACAACCAATTCTAGTGTTTGTATCTTCACACTAATTCAAGATGTAGTCGCTAGCATTACTGTTGAGTTAGTATAATAATCCCTTTTCAAAACCAATTAAAATTTTTTTATCATTCGATGAGAACTCAATCTGCATTATCATTATCATCAAGGCAAGAAAGATCATTATTATAATTATTATTTTTTCATTTATTTTTGTTTATTTTTAAGGTTTTTAACTTAATAGTTGTAAGAAATCTTGAACAACTTCTATTGATATAATCTTTAGTTTACCACTTTTTTTTTTTAAAAGTATCTCACACTAATGTTTTTAACTCTTATAATCAGGGCACCTTTTAGTCTTCATTGTACATATCTAAAGTACTTTAGTTTATTTTTTAGTCACCTTATCTTCAAAAGACCACACTTCAATCTTTCCTCTAATATAATCTTCATTGATTTATCGTTTCTAGTTTTTTCATTTCCCATCTTAATATTATCATTTCTACCACATTCAACTTTGGTATCAATGATTTTCTTACAATTCAATATTTGAATCCATACAACATCGCCACTTGTCACAGTTTTATAAAATTTGCTTTTGCACCTACATGACATCTTGTTATGACAAAAAAAATTGTCTTGTGCTGTTTAGGAAGAGTATATCCTTTTGAAACTTGCCTGACAAGATGGTAAGTCATTATGCTTGTCATGCTTCTATAGCAAACAAAATAGCATAAGATGACTAGATTAAGGAGTTCAGCTAAGCCCAATTATTTTCATTTTGTATTTTTTTGGTCATGAAAAGGCCTTTTTAATGTTATTGTCTTCTAAATTAATTAGTAGGAACTACAACATAAATTATCTCTGACATAACCAATGCAAGCGTTAGTTTATATCTTCACAGTAGGTCAAGATAAAGTTGCCAGCATTATTACATAGTTGGTATAATAAGCCCTTTAAAAGTCAATTAAAAGTTTTTATCATCGATGGGAACTCAACTTGCATTATCATTATCATTAATTGCCTTATTCCAAGTATTTGGGATCATCATTAGAATTCTTATTTTTCATTTATTTCTACTGGCTATTTTTAAGGTGTTTAATCTATTAGTTGTAAGCCAGTTTAAAAAACTTCTATTCATTTAATTTTTAGTTTACTCTTTTTTTAATTATCTTACACTAATAATTTGAACTCTTCCAATTGGTGCACTTTTTAGTCTTCATTGTATCCATCCAGACTACTTATGTTTATTTTTTAGTCACCTTATCCTCAATATATGATACTTTAATATTTTTTTAATATAATCATTCCTTGATTTATCCTTTCTACTTTCTTCATCACCCATCTTAATATTATCATTTTTACCACATTCAACTTAGATATCAATGATGTTTTTTTACAACTTAACATTCAAATCCATACAATATCGCTACGCTAATCATATTTTATAAAATTTACTTTTACACGTGCATGATTTCCTATTATGAGAAAAAAACATTTAATGCAATTCTCTTGCACTTCTCTATGTTGAACGCTTAGTCTTAACTCGAAAAGTTACGTTTTACTTCTTCTATATCTTTGTTCCTTTATATGATATATTTAAAACCTATCACACCTAGGTACCTTATTTTCTAATACAATTTAATGATAATGGCTAATGTCATATCACTAAAATTACATATTAAATACTCAAATCTTTATTCTAATAATTCTAAAACTTTTTATTTTAGAAATATTTTTATCATTATTTTTTATCATTTTTTTTAGTTGATGTCTCACTAATTAGAGTCATGTCATCTATAAAAAGTATATAATAAAAAACTTTGGTATAAATATTTTTTATAATTATCTCTATAATCAACACAAAAAGAGATAGACGTTAATGTAAATTTACGTAATTGAAAATTCTTAGTCACTTCATGTATACTAATACTAGTAAGCTGGTCAATCAAGCATACCTTTAATATCGTCAACACATATTTGACAAACACTTAGATGTCTTAAAAGTATACTTAATTAATAAATTTATTTAAAGATCATTTCTTTATTCTCTATATTTCATTAATTTCTTGATCTGAAAAGCACTTTCATAGTTGTTTTTGTGACATTGTTATGAAATTGGTTATTCAAAATTGATGTAATATTTTATGCCTATATTTTATTTCTCTCTCTCTCTCTCTCTCTCTATAGTTTTATTGTAGACTCAAAAGTTTTATTTCTGTTTATTTATTACAATCTTTTTTTTTTTTGTTTTGAATTATTGTTATCAAAATATTTTATCTCCAAATATTTGATAACTTTTTATTTTCAAAATTCTTTTAAAAATATTTGTTAACTAGATGACGACTATAAAATTACTTGTTACTCTTCACACATCTTAGTAGGTATCTCATCTGAACCAAAAGCAACACTTTTATGTATAATTTAGAGCTAATTCTATCTATTTTTTTTGTCAATCTATAATGTACTTCACTATAGTGTTCATTTTACTTTTTCAAAATAATTTCTTTCATAAAGCTCTCATTTAATATTTTCTTGAAATTTTTCTTCTTTTTGGATTTCTTTATTTTTAACTAAGATTTTATTATCTTGATTTTTGAGTAAAGCCACTCATCCACCTGAGCATCCTCATCTCTGTAACACTTAACTTAGTCTTATGAAAAATGAGTATGTTCGGGAAAAAGTTGAGGTGGTAGAGATTAGGGAGAGTCGCTTAGATGGTTTGGCCACATAAAGCGTGGTCATCATGAACCGACAGGAGAGTAAATGCATTAAATTTGCATTATGTTAAGAAAGGTAGATAGACCAAAAAGACTGGTTTAGATGTATAAAAATGATCTTAAGATACTTGAATTAAATGAAAATAATTGACACACAAAGACTAAGGATTCATTTTAACACCTAGTGGGATTGTTGTTGTTGTTGTGATTTTTGATGCAACTAGGCTAATTAAAATTTTTAGATCTCTTATAAGTGACCTTAGTTATTCAATATATCCCCTTGTCTCTTATCTTAAAATAAATCATAAAAAAATATAGCTTTGGCTTTAGTATCTTCTTTATATGACATTTTAAAACTCTTTATATGTCATTTTAAAAAGCGCATATATATATATATATATATATATTAAATAACCCATCAGATCTTGTATTCTCAAAATCTGCACATCGAGAGAAGTATGATTAAATATCAGTCGAATTTTCAGAAGGTAGATGGAATAATAGATAAAATACTACTCAGAGATTTCGCCCTCATTTTGTGAGACTTGACCGGTTCTGGTTTCTATAGAAGACGATAAGTTAATTACGCCAATCCGAGAGAACTTTCGATTAATGTTAGATCGCTAAATTAGCGTTAGAAGAAGATGTGGAGTATAAAATTGTGAATTTATGAAATTCATCATTTTAATGTAAAGCGGATGGTTGGGGGAATGATGACGCAGCCCGATCAAGATCCCATTTGTCCGATCATTGCCGGTTTCCTACTTGGTCGGAGAATAATCAACCTCGGATCTTTGTTAGCAACAATGAGTTGTGTCATCCAAGAAAATCTTATAAACATGGGGTGGTGTTTGTCTAAGGAGACAAGTTTAAGTCCATCTTAGACATATTTTTTTGTCCCTCAATTATGATTGATCTCAAAAGACAGACATGAGAAGATACAATCGGTATTATAATGGTGTCATTTGACGACAATCATCCGACAAGGACTCACAGAATCGTAGTAGCTGGTATTACAAATCACGTAGACAGAGAGGCACGCCCCTACCAAGCGAGATTTGGAGAAACATGGGTATACTTGACTCATTAATGTGATTTATGAGTCTTAATTCCTCACAAAACAATAGCGGAATGTGAATTAATTAGATTTTGTTTTAAGTTTTTGATATTGAATTTCATTTAACTATTTAGAATTTAGTGACTTGTCTGATTTTATATTTAGATTAATTTGATTTGAGCTTCTAAGCGCATTTTGATGGTAAGTATTCTCTCCGGTTGAAATCTTCATTCAACACAGTCATCATCGGGGTATTTATGTTTACTTAATTATTTGGTTTATGATTTCAGATACTAACAACTCTATTAATTTAATAATAGAGGACTAGATCGGGATTTATATTTTAAGGATTTTGAATTTGATCGGGATTTATATTTTGAGGATTTTGAATTTGAGAATATTAAATATAAATATCTTAGATATTTTTATAATGATGACCCATCCGGTTGATATTTTCAATCAACTATCACTAATTAAGATATGCGTTATCTTATCATATAGCATTAATCTTTTTTTTTTTTTAAATAAAGATAACAAAATCATTAAGTTTTCTTAATCAGGATCCAGTCCACAAACCCAATTAGGAATCAACCCGCACATCTTCAGACACTAGATTCATGCATTCACCATAGTGTTGCTTATGCGGGTTACTTAATTCAGTATTAATTTAAGTTTCAGGGATTTGAATAGTATTATTGAAGTTTCATTGTAAGTTTAATTTTAGATAAAATTTACAAGATTTTAAAGCCTGTCCAGAGTATACGTGAGCTAAATTACCCCATGTGAAGAAAGGCGTCGAGTGGTGAAAATACCAGAATCGTCATCCTACTACGCCAAAGAGCATATTAAGCGCACTGTATAAACATGATTTTCCAACGCCAAGAAAGACGTGTACGTTTACTTATACACTTGCAATGTTAGTTTAAACATTAATTTTATAATTGCGATTGGATTTATGTCGTTTAGGCCTTTGGTTTGAAAATTCGGCGATTCGATAACATCCGAGCCATCCCAGATGGTCGCCGCACAGCCGCGCCCATCACGCTGAAATATATATATGGATAAACACTGACAACGTCATCCCAGTAGTAAGAAAGTATATAGGCTAAAGACTTTAAAAACACAAATTTCCACATTGCCAAGAATAAGTACGTACTGCATTTTTTCAACTAGAATACCTTTTTTTGTTATTTTCCTTAACACTCGGGATTACGACAAAATTTGAGCATCTTCTGGGGATTTATCGAACTAGCCGCACTGTAAAAAAAAAGATGTGCATGGGTGATGCTTTACACGTGAAGTCTCCAACCTACCCGTCTAAAAGAGATAGCTTTTTGAGTAGTGTAGAAACAGATTTTTTCAGCCAGAGAAAAGGGTACTTATATACCCACAAAGTTTTTTTGCCACCAAGAAAGACACAGTACTTATATTTTAATAACTTCGATCTTCTTTCTCTGGCTATAATGGCGTGTCTGGTTTACTCGCGAGTGTCCTACTATTTTCCCTTCTGAAAAACGCGAGTTCCACTTGTAAACGGTCGCATCCGCGTTTGGGACATCCACGATCGAGCATTTTTTATACCTGTCATGAGAGGGTCGAATGGAATGGTTTGGTCGTGCGGCTTGCCGAAGGACGGTTGAAAAAGTGAAGGTTTCGGCTTTGTTCGGCTCTCCAGAGAAGGATGGATGAGGGTTGGCATTCACGTAGAGACTGACCAGACTAGGTGGCTTCGTCGGAGAGGGAGAGAGGCTGTCACGGAGAGGAAGACAGGAGGAGCTCGGTTCGCGAGAAGCGGACCCAAGCAATTATATGTATGGGTGTTGGGCGCTGAGAGGCGCAGCGCGGAAGCGAACCGAACGGAGGTTGCTCAGTTGTCGAAATGGGACAGAAGCGGAAGCGCGAGGTCAGTGTTGTCATGAGAACAGGAATTTGGGAGAGGGAGTGGGATAGATGGGTTAATTAGTGAATTAAGGAGAGGTATTTGTAGGAGTTTCATTTTAGTGAAAATTAACCTTATTAGGATTTTTGCGCCGACATTATTACATGGACAATATATATGTTGATCTTGATGACGTTCGACGAACACTGTTTGCGATCGGGTGGTTCAAGAATCGGCCAATTTCGAAAAATTCGTTTTGATACATTCGACTGCGAATTCGAAAAAGTCTCATTGATAGTATTCGACGCTTTGACACACGTGAAATAGCGCGGAGGAGGTTATTTCGTTGCTCCCCGCCTCGATATCGCTGGGCGCTCGACAACTCTCCTTTGACGGCCGAGATTATGTAATATATATTTTTCGATCAATTTTGACGTTTTGAACGTGATGGAAAAGTCCGTTCGTCGATCGGAGACCGTTTCGACTAGTTTTGGCGACGTCTAGTGTATTTCAGCTTCGATTTAGGCGTTGTTGCATCCGAAGTCGATCAACTTCATCTTGTGAACTCGACTCGATTGATGTGATATCTATGGAGATCAACATACCTCCTTACTCATTAATCTTCTTAGTGGAATGGGTTATCTTATCACATATCTTGTGTGGCTCAATTAAAGAATTTCGATTTTCCTCTCTTAACAACCTATATTAAACCTTAAGAATTTCTCACATTTCTAATTTCACAACTTTATCCTAGAGCCATAAATTTTTATTGATTATTTTTTTACTATTAAAATATATATACATGACTTCTACCTATATTGTTTTCATCAAGCTTTCCACTAGAATCACTTTAGAATTTTTGTAAGAAAATTATTTGAGTATAAATAATTATTTATAACTTAGCATTTCACTTTTATGATTAATCAAATGACTTCTAATTTCTTAAAATATGTGCTCCTTGATTATTGGTCACTATGAAATAAAATATAATTTCTCTAATAACATTTCTATTGTCTAGTTTATAACCACCATATCATCTCATGATCCATCTTACTAGAACCTATATAACCATTTAAAACACTTTTAATAATTATCATTCTTTTATAAGGTATATATTATAATAGTTCATTTGTCTCTTATGTTATGATGTCCTACCAAAATTTATATATTTATTTAAATTACCTCCAATAACTATCATTTGTTCAGTACATATATATTATAGTATTTCATTCATCTATTCCCAAAATTGATTTTTTTTTAAACCATATAATTCTACTTAAGGAGCATAAGCATTGACCGTACTTAATAACTATCACTCGATCTATTGTTAGCTTTAGTATCTTCGATAATTTTATCTTTTAATTCTTTGTTCGCATAGCCTAATTCTATTTATTCTGCTAATCTTTCCAATATATTGTTTATATATATATATATATATATATAAATTCTTTATTATTTTAAAAATGACCTTCAGTAGTATCCTTAAAATTTCTCCTTTTCATTTAGTTTATTGTAAACAAAATAATATTTATTCTTCTTCTTATCATATTGTCAACAAATTTTTTTGTCTTCCTAATTAAAATTTTCAAATTTCATGCAGCAAATCTAATTTTAGATTTAAATTTAGTTAAACATTTACTTTCTTTTCACCATAATTGGGTTAACTTATAATGTGTCATTTAAGGGTGATGCTCTAGTGCAGCTTTGCGTATTTCTTAATACAGTCGAGTTATGTTGTAGCATGTAACATGGGGGATGCCCTGGTGCTAGTGAAATTCAAATTTATATTGATTTCATTAGTTATGACATTAGTTTTATAACCAATTTGTAATCTAACATGAGGCCAATCTTTCTGATTTGGGTATAAATAATAATATAATAATTTAAAGAATAATTGTAACAGCAATGATAACAGAATTTCAGAATAAATAAAAAATTGTCCAATGAATTATGGGATTAGAACAATTATGTTTTGTCATACAGAGTGAACCACTAATTAATAGAAGCAAAATCCAAAAAAATTGAAGTGTCGTAAATGGCATCTTGTTTAATCACATTAATTAAGACTGTTATCTCTATAGCTAAAAGACAATATGTTTCCATGATATTTAAACCTAAGGGGGGAAAAAAAGTAAACCAAAGGAGAAACAGAGGTTGGGGTTGGCAAACTCTCGTGAGGCACAACAGAGTCTACAACAACATTTTTTTGTAAGAAGGCTGTACCCAATGTCTAAGGCTTTCACCAATGCGGTTTTGAGAAACTGTGATACACATAATATTATCCTGGCTTTGAATGGAGGTTTTTTCTTCGTAATTTTAATCACTGCATCCAGAGCATAGTGGAGGTAATCTACAAATTCTCCTAGCTTGCATTTCTATGTGCAATTTATTATGATACATTAAAGCATGGAAATGCTGTAAAATTTTTTGAAGCAAAATTTAAAATCTCAGTTGTGATTTCCATTTCGTTTTAGACCTCAGAGAAACAAGAGATTGGCAGTTTCAGAAGTTTCTGGTTGTTTTGGCATGTTTCTCTTTAGTTCAAAAAACAATAGCTACTAAATATAGAAGTTTTTATAGGAAATATATTATTATAATATTTATAGTTTTAAATATTTTTTTTCAAAATTCACGCATACCATGTTTAATAGTATAATCATAGATTTCTATTTATGTAAAATTGTACCATTAAGTTAAATTAACAAAGAAGTACATTTTTTGGAGTTTTACATGGATCCAAACATCATGAAATTATGTGCATTTGTTCATATCTACCACAAATTGTTAGGGGTAAACTTGCCAATTATTGTACTTGCTAACTCTTTCTGCATCCTGCAGAAAGATCTAGTTATATGTGATTTGTTCGCTACGTTATATGGAGAGTTGTGACGTGGTTGTTAGTTTCCTTGGTATCTGCCTGACTGCAGGTTTATGATTTGTTTCCTGTATTTTGTTGTAAAAGAAAATTCATCTGCTGAAATCACGTAGAGGTAGCCCCTTGTTAATCACGGGCCTATAGGGAGTGCTCACATATTTTGATTATTATAGGAGAATCGACCAAATATTTTTCTATTTCAATTGGATTGCATCAAGGATCGGCTTTAAGCCAATATCTTTTTGCTTTAGTTATGGATGTTCTTACTAGGCATTTATAGGAGGATGTACCTTGGTGTATACTTTTTGCTGATGATATTCTTCTTGTTGATAAGACTAGAGAGGGAGTTCAAGAGAAGCTTGAATTATGGAGGTCAAACTTAGAGGCTAAAGTTTTTGTTTCAGTAGATCTAAAATTGAATTTATGGAGTATAATTTTAGTTGTATAAGTCTAATGGTGGGGTTGTGACATTTGGCAATCAAGTCATTAAATAGAGTGACCATTTTAGATATCTCGGGTCTTTTGTTCAAAATGATGGTGAAATAGATGGAGATATTATTAATAGAATTCAAGTTGGATGGTTGAAGTGGAGGAATGCTTCTAGCCTATTGTGTGATAGAAATGTACCGCTTAGTCTTAAGGAACATTTTATAAGATGGTGGTAGGACCTATAATGATTTATGGTGCAGAATATTAGCTAGTAAAAGGGAGCATAAAATTAAGTTAGGTGTTGTAGATATGAGGATGCTCAGTTGGATGAGTGGTTTTACTCATAGAGATAAAATGTGAAATGAATATATACATATAAGGTTGGAGTAGCTCTAGTGACGGATAAGATTAGAGAGAGTTGCCTCATATGATTTGGCCACATAAAGTATCGGCCGTCCAATGACCAAGTTAGGAGAGTAGATATATTGGATGCGCCTTATGTTAAGAAAGGTAGAGGTAAACCTAAAAAGACTTGGTTAGAATGTATAAAAAATGACCTTAATTTATTAGGATTAATGAGAATTTGATACTAATAGGACACAACGGAGAAAAAAGATTTATGTGGCCAGCCTCACAGTGGGATAAAGGCTTGTTGTTGTTGTTGAGGCCTAAAGCATGTGTCTCCGTATCTTGTGAAAATCTTTCAGGAACAATGATTGGGTTTTTATTTACGAAGAGCCACTAGAAACCTTTCAGGAATAATGATTTTGGCTGGCTTCACCACAGACTAATATCATAGTTACTAGGATGCCTTATTATTGAAGATATTACAATTTTTGTACATTTTATTCATGAATTCTAATATTTTATTTTCCTACTTGATTATATAAATCTTCAATTTCTTGGTCAAATGTAGGTATGATGTTGAGTTGTGTTTGATTAGTTGGCCTTGACTAGAAATTGAATATTTTGATTTCAGCTTACCCCATGTTTCAGTTAAGACGAATGTTATTGATTTCGATTGCCACCAAAGCTGAACTTACTCGAATCTATTAATTTTATTCTTCATGCATTCGTATTTTATAATATTTTTATAATGTTATAATCAATATAAATGTGCATTCATGAATGTATTTATATATTATGTGTCAGCTATGCAGGCGGATATATGTTAAAATATATTTATGACATCATATATTGAATAAATGTTGATTTGAATTGAAATAATTTCTAGGTAACTTGTTTTCTGATTGAAGAAAATTGTTTTTGATTTCAAGTTGATTAAAATTTAAGTTATTATCGGGCTAGTTTCAAATTTCAAATATTACTAGCAGTTGTGTAACTGCCTTTTGATCATCTAATGTTTTTTTTTTTTCATTTTTTTGAATTTTTTTAGTTATTACGTTTTAATTGCATGATCATATACTATTTTGGTTGCAGAGACTGCGGGATCTCCCTTTTTTTATTCGAAGATTAATAAGGGAACTGATGGACCCTCAGAGATCACTTCCTCTTGTTTTCAGGGCTAGAATGATATTTGCTGTAAGTTCAAGCAAAAGAAAGCAGGCATACGTTGCACAATATGTTTTTTTAATCAAATTTTGAATTTCTAGTTCTTTAACATCCATTTCTATTTATTTTTCATTTGTTGAGAAAAAGAAGGAAAATTACGTCAGTGGAAGAAATGCCTTCATATAATACTCAGTTCAAAGAATGAATATTGTATTAGGATATCTAGAGTGAACATTCATGCTTTCACTTGTGTACTTTCTTCTACGTTAACTGAAATAGAGTAAATACGATAGAGTATCTTTCTTTTTTGGTTCATTCCGTCAAAGATGATTTTTGCATCCTGTATCATCTACTTGAATTTATTTCATACAGCAAAGTTAGGATGTAAACTACGAGAGATTGATTCAGTTTCATATGACTATTCTAGACAATGTGCATTTTGCATCCTGTACAACCCTATTTTTCTCATTCATGTAATTTATAGAATAATCTGTGGTGTGCCAAACACCAATTCATTTTTTTTGAAAATTGGCCATGATATGCTATAGAATTTGGTTATATTCTCCTCGATGCTATTTGCTTCCATTGCAAAAAAAATAATGCTTATCCTTATGATGTTATCTTGTAATATGACTATTTAGTTCCTGTAAAATAAAGAAGAAAAAAAAAATCTCTGCCTATCAGAAGTGGGGAACGATATGCGAGTTTCTTGAGATCAAGTTCCAAGAATTAATTTTTAGGACTCTTTTACCTTTTAACTTTTCTTTACCTTCTTTATCTCACCACATTTGTTCTTTGTCTTGGTTTTGTTTGGCTTCATTTATTAAATACCTTTTTTTTTGTTGAAAATTCTAGAATTGCTAAGGGAGCATTGTTTTATGTTGTTATCATCATATCTTTTAGTACCTTATGTTGTTATCATCATATCTTTTAGTACCTCACGAGATGTATCAAACCTAGATTTTCTTATTTAAAAAATAATCTTATTTATGGAAAAATAGCTTAACTTTGAAAGTTGTTTTTGGGCACCAAATTTTAGGATTACCTTGTTTTTTTTCTTAAATTTGGGAAATGATTTGAAGTAATAATATAATATGGAAGGTAATCAAACATAAATTTCAAGCAACCTTTCCTGATTCATTAATTGTATTCTTCTTATTGGACAGCCTAATTGCTCAATATTAGCATGCATATTACGGCTGGGCGTGCATGTGGGTTTTTGAAAGTGCTGCTAGCATTGATATTTTTATTCTTTGACGTTGATGATGTGAGTATCTGTAAATTACAACTTGTTTAGTTTTAGAGTGGAATTGGAATCAATTCGATTGAGTTCAAATTAAGTTTCAAGCTGAGAGAGAGAGAGAGCTAGAACCCAATTGTTAGTTTATTAAAAGTCTATGGTTGCTTGCTCAAAATTTGATTCAACTTGATTCATAAATTTTGCATAGATTCATTTGTTTTGTATATTATCTAGTTTAAAGCTTGATCAATTAATTAGAGGCTCTCCATTTATAAACAAGGTATCTAAACATTAAATCATCCCTTCAACACGCATTTTATTTTTTTACCTCACTTTTTTGAAATGATTTATTGGGAGTTTAAGAAAAACTTGAATTATGGAGGTCAACCTTAGAGTATAAAGGCTTTCGTTTGTATAGATGTAAAATTAAATATATGGAGTGTTATTTTAGTTGTAGTAGATCTAGTGGTGGTGTTGTGACAATGGGTGATCAAGTCCTAAAAAGAGTGAACATTTTTGATATGTGAGGTCTATTGTTCAAAGTGATAGTGAAATAAATGGGGATGCCATTAGTGGAATTCAAGCTGGATGGTTGAAGTGGACGAATGCATCGGGCCTATTGAGTAATAAAAAAAAGTATTGCTTAGGTTTAAGGAAAAGTTTAATAAGATGTTGATGAGACCTGCAATGTTTTATGGCGTAAAATGTTGGCCAATAAAAGAATATAGAGATGAGGCTACTCAAGTGGATGATTGGTTTTATACTTAGAGACAAAATGCCAAACAAATATGTATGTAAAAAGGTTAGAGTAGCTCCAGTGGCAAATAAGATTAGAGAGTTGCCCATATGGTTTGGTCATGTATAATATTGACCTCCCGGTGACCCAGTTAGGGACTAGATGTATTAGATTTGGCTATGTTAGGAAAGAAAGGAGTAGACTTAGAAAGACTAGGTTAGGAAGTATAAAGAATGACCTTATTTTATTAGAATTAAATGAGAATATGACATTAATGGGCCACAATGGAAATAAAAGATTCATTTAGCCAACCCACATAATGGGATAGTGATTTGTTGTTATTGTTATCATTGTTTGTTGAAATGATTGATTACTTATTGAATTAACTTTGATTTTGAGCCAATTCAACTCAAATAATTTCCAAATTAAATTCGAGCTGATACCTACCTAGGCCCCATGCGTTGCAATTGAACGAACCTCTGTAACACAATACTAATGCTAGTTTTTTTTTTTTTCTGCAGATTATACCGACTATACTCTATGTTCTGAGCCCCATCGATATCATTCCAGAAGGTAATTTGACACACATTCTTAGATATTCTTTTTGCTTTATAATCTAAAGGGGGTGTTAGAACTGATTATTGAATGATATTTTGAAATTATTTATCAGATATAGCCATATTTTGATTCATTGAATATGTCCTATACAGGAGTTTTTGGTTTAATCGGCTTTCTTGATGATTTGCTTGTTCTGCTGATTGTTTTTCTGCATCTTGCTGCTATCTATCGATCCATGCTGCTTTATAGGCATGGAGGCCATTGAAATGCGTTCTGTTCTTGGCCTGCATAGTTAAGTTGTGACTTAACAGGTTTCCATGAGCACATTCACTTTTTGAAGTCATTCAAAATTTATTATTGCTTCCTTCTTTCGTCTTTTGTGAAAAATGTGAATTTGTAGCTTCTCGTAGTTCGTTTGGTTGAGTAAACAGAACGACAAGGTTAGATTTTTCTTTGCTTTTTTTTTTTGTTAATTTTAATGAAGCGTTGAGTCTTTGATGCAATAAAGTAATAGAGTGATACTCTGTTAGATCCTTGAGATGGTCTTTAATGTTAAATGTTTTTTAATTTATTGAACATAATTTCTACATTTAATAACTTTTATAACCTTTCTTTAAGCCTTCATTAAAATTTAAACTTTAATTGATTATTTTAATAAAAATTATGTAGATCTATGAACATTATTCTTCTTAGCTTTCTAATTATATGCAGCTGTACAGTGAACTGCTCGGACTATGACCTCAGTTAAACTATTTGAACTACACAATAATAAATTTTGTATAGGTACGAGTATAAATATTTTAAGTTAAATGCGTAAATCACAAGAAAAGTATAGACGGGACCACATATAAAACTTAAAGGACGTTGGTGATCCAAATAAGTAAAGTAAGCTAGATTACTTTAAGATGAAAAATCAGTTTTTTTAAAAAATTTATTTATTTTTGAGTCTGTTATTATTTTTTCAAAATTTTAGATTTCAAAAAAAAAAAAAAACACGAACAAAACAGAAAATATATGAGCAATTTTCATTAATATTAAATAACATATAAATTATTGTAATTAATCTCAATATTGTATTGCACAATCAATCTTATTTTATCAAATTATTAATACATTTAATTTATATTAATTAAGATATCTCAAATTTTAAAGTAAACAGGTTGAGTGATTAACATAATTATCTCAATAAAAATTAGTTTTAATTATGATTATTCAAAATTTGAACAAATTATATTTGCAATTAATTAACTAAAATAAATTCAACTAATTGCACGATAATTTAAAAGATTAGTACAATTTAAATTGAACTAATTGTACAGTATAATTTTGATTGTATTATACAGTAAATCATCAATTTTTTTGTTCTACTTAAACAGCCTTTGGAATTGAACTAATAATAAGAGAATTAATATATAATAAGAGAATTAATATAAAAAGAGAATTTTTTAAAAATAAGTATCTTATAAAAAAGAATTAATTGTTTAAGTATGATTTTAAAATTTTTTTAGAAATGTGGATAGCAAGTCGGCTTTGGGCAAAGGGTTTTAGTAAAAGAAAGTCGAAGAAAGCGTCACTGTTAAACCGGACGATTCTTTGGATATAAAAGCTACCTTAAACGGGTGACTATTTAATTTTTTTTAAAAAAAATTGTAACATGTCATCTTCTTTGGCCAAAATTTCAGCATGTTTGAACAAGTATGAAATTATCAATATGCAATAACATGAAAATATAATTAGAACAAAGCTTCACGGTTTATGATTTCTCATAACTTATTAGAACACACTCAAGTGTATAATAAATGTGAGCCTTATCTACCTGGCAAAGTGTTTTACTTAGTAAACAAGAGGAAAAGTTTAGCATTAGAGAAATATTAGAATAAAAATTCAATGGTCAATATTCATTTTAAGAAAGGGACCAAATGTCCAAAATAATTTTTGAATTTTAAGAAAGGGACCAAATGTCCAAAATAATTTTTGAAATTCATGTGTAGTTGTTGACTGGAGCCTATAAACTGAACCTAGCAAAATAGAATACATCGATTCCATGAATAAATCGAGAGAGCAGTACGAGTCCTCCCAACTCTCAAAAATTACTTTAATACTCTTACGCTGCTGTGCATCCCATGTCTTGGTATAAGATACTTTAATGTTAAACTTTGCTTCCATTCAGACAATAATCTCCCTCGGTTTTAAGTCTATTTGATTTCTCATAACGGGTAATATGAAATAACTAATGAACTTAAATGTACATTGACGTTGTCCAGAACTTGTGATAGTGCTGATGCATGTGTGCGCAACACCTAAGGTTGATATTCTCCCAGCACCTCTCAATCACTTGCTCCCGCTACAATGCATGCGCCACTAACATTCTCTATTGGGATTATTGTGCTGTGCACACACAACTGTGAAATTCTTTTGATTTGAAGTAATTATTATGAATTGAATATTATTTCTTATTTACCAACCAGTAATTACAAATTGAAGCTTCTTTTAACTTAAGAAGCACATGCCTTTAGATAATTCACCTGAAACTTCAATATCATCTGAGAAATTATGCTATCAGATGTGCCATTAAAAATAACATATACATCCCAGTCTTTTGTGATTTCATAAGTACGGACGTAGTTATTATTGAAGATCATTTCATCTTCATTTGCAGAACTTCTTAGAGAATGATTCCTAATAAGATCACGACTACCAATATTGTGACCTAAACTAGGTTGTCCAAGTAGAACATCGTCCTCGGGATTACTATCCTCAGATGCATTACTTGATTCACTATTCATTATTTCATACTCATCATCAGATATAAACCTCGGTACAGTGGGTTGCTCATGCGAATGTACATCAACAGACATTCGAGTTATGTGCAATAACCTTTAACATGATTAACATTGAAGGTATACTGAATGACGTTATCAACAAGATAAATTTATTTAAAGTAACTACTAACCGTGGTTCTGATTCCTCGTAACTTTGTTGTATCACAGTTGTTGATGGAAAAGTGAATTCATGTGCGTAATCTGAAAGAATATTATGCTGCATGACAACAGTATCAATTGTAGATGAAGCACGACAATGAGGTTTCACTTCTACATAAAGAACCAATGTTTGATGAGAAGCTTCATCCAGTACAATATTATAGACTTCATCATCAGAAATTATAGATGCTATAAATCCCGAGCCAACAGGGAAACGACACGTTAAATCAACTATAAAATTTTCTATATCATATCGTAGAGATCACAAAACTTTTTTTTTTTAAATCGTTCAAGTTTGTGTGTCGCGAAACTTGTATAAGATGATTTCTTCCACCGATATAATTTGAAATGAAATGATCATCAACGACCAGTTACCCATCATAGAATAGGATTAGGGATACGAGCTCTTGACTCATCCTAAAATATATTTATCAACCAACCTACAATCTTAGATGATAAAATGTACATACTTAAGCACAGATCGTTTTGTGTAAAGTTAAATCTAAATAATTTAGACCTAAACAATGCTCACTAAGCAAATAATAAGACACCTAAGAATATATGTTTACTAAACTATATGAAATTAAATACTCATACTTATTTTAAAAAATTCATATATAAATAGTAAAAATATCTAACCATAAACCAAATATACTCTTAATTCTGAAGGATTAAAGGGTTGTTTCGCTGCACATAAGATTTACCTCAAGTAGGATAAACTAAATCCAGTAAACCCTATATACTCTTATATCCCACCATCCTTTGTGCGCTTCTATTTCTTTAAATCCTGTAAATCTGCCTACTAACAGGATTTACTAAATGCAGATTGAAAATGCCAAAGCGGCTGCCCACACACCTCTACAATGAGGTTACACATCTTTACAATGAACTACACTTAAATTCGGTTCAAATCCTACATTTATACATCCATACATCTTCACAATAAAGATAAAAGTTATTCTTGTAAACATACCTTCACTGTGGGGACGTTGAGTCGTGTTGGCTCGCGGTTGAGATGATGAAGCAGGGAAGGTAGGTCGAGATGAGCACGAGGGACCACGGGGAAGTGTTTTCACCTAGTGGATTCCACTAGTCGTGGAGCCGGCCTATGAAGCCTCGCTAGAGAAGGCATCGGTCGGGTGGAGAGAAAGCACACAACAAGTCATCGACGGGTTGAGAGAAAGCACACAGTAAGTTGTTCCTGTACCTCGGGGTTGACTACTTATGCCCTAAGCTAGTCACCCATTTAACGTGAGACTGTACCTATTTCTATTTTTTTTTAAAATCGTACTTAAACAATTAATTATTATATATAAGATACTTATTTTAAAAAAAGCCATATAAAAACCTATAAATCATATATAAAAAGAAGCTTCAATCATAAGAGAGAGATAGTATATGAATACATTAAGGTCATCATCTTCTTTTGAACACCTTCTGATTTTCATATTAGTAAATCCGATTGAGTGTAAGCATCTATTAGTTTCTTGTGGGAGATCTCAAGTCTAAAAAATAATTATGAATAACTTACCACTTAGTCATTGGGTTAGGAGATGTTTCTTCTAATTTCAAATAGAAGTGGTTATACATGAAAGAGGGAAGCTTCTCCATCTTATGATAATAGGAGAATATAGTGAAAAATCTGAAGAGAAAACTAGGGGAGAGAATGTTAGATCATTGAAGATAGATTAGTTTATTTGCCTTATGTTTTGCACTTTTATTTTAAAGTACTTTTACACATTGCAACATTTTGCTGATATCTAATATGGTGAACCATCTTTTTTATCCAATAACCTAAAAAAATACTTTTTTTTATTTATGAAAAATCTCATGTTTGTCTTTTTCAATAAAAGAGAACTATTAATTTTTTTAATCATTTTAAAAAAGAGAAAAATTATTAATTTCTTAAAATTATTTTTAAAATCATATCAAATAACCTCCCTCTTGGTCGTGACATACCATTCAATTGGTATAAGAGTTGGTTCTTTGTTTAATGGTTTAACAACCTAAAGTGGATTCATATAACACACTTTGAAAATAGTATCACTATAGGGTATTTCACTATTTGATAATATTTTATATAATTTTTAAAAATTTAGAATGTCTATATTATTTATTTGATTGGCTATTGTAAGTAGAATTTGGTACTAGTTATGCACCTTCGGAAAAAAAATATATGAATGAAGAAATATATTAATATTTTCTTTTGATGAGACATACTTTCTTTGCATCAAAGGCTTTCAAAAAGAACTCATTTCTAGCCTTGATTTTCAAAATCATGGAGGACTTCTCCAAAAGTTAATGCTACAACTTGTCATAGTTTTTTTAACTAATATGAAGTTGATTTGTTAGCTTGTGTGATTTATCTTCATGGCCCGCTTGGTGGAGCCATCATCAAGGACAACATTAAGCTCCTTATGAGTCATCCTAGAAAATACATTAGCCTAAAGTCATAAATAATGGAAGTCATTCGTGTCTTTAGCATGGTAAGATTAAAGTGGTAGCTAACCTATATAATAATAAAGTCATCTCCCAACAAGCTATTGTAATTTTCCTCTTTATTTTAGAATAAAGGAGCGAATCCTTATGGTTGCTCGAATGCCTATTTTCCCTTTTCCTTCAAGTTGACAACCATGACATTTTTCTTTCTCACTCACTTGACCTTCCTCCTAATAGGCTCCTTATCAATGATTATCCGATTAAGGGAGATGATTCTTCTTGGTTGCATAGTGAGGCTCAACTTTTTGAGATGGTGTAGAGAAGCCATCCTCTTAAATTTGATTTTCTTAAAGGAGGAGGAGGAGGAGGAAGTGAGTACATTATTACTTAAAAAAACATTTAAAATGAATCAAGGGGAGTAGCTAAGTCCAAAGAACATCAAGAGGAGTGCTAGTACTATCGATATCAAGAGGCATGATGGAGCATGACAAAGTTAGCAAAGAGGGTGAGATTGATAAAGAAAAAAATAATAATATGATTACCTCTTATGCAATTGAAAATAATGGAACATCAAAGTCAGGATAAACCATCTCAACATTATGGTTAACAAATACTTCAAAGACCTTCTTTGGCGACCTTTTCATTATCTTTGACTTCTAATCAATAGAAGTTTCCTCATCCTAATTAATTCAATCATGATGGGGGCATACAACTCATTGAAAATAAAGAGTATTTTTAAGTTTCTTTTTAACTAAATAAAATAAAGTCATTAGGAAGAATGGACAACCAAATTCAGTGGACATACCTTTGAAGATCATATTCATCATGGTTAAGCTCACTTGATATTTCATGCATGATCCCTTCTTCTACACCTTAAAAAATTTTTCATACCAAGCCATAAAAGCAAGGGGGCCACCAACTTCCCCAAGATAAATTTACTTTAGCTCAATCATCCTCACATGATGCTGTTATATAGAGATGTCAAATCATTCTTGAATGTTGACTACTAATTAGAGTAGTGTAAGATGATATTATTCATCAGAACATCTTTAAAGAGACAAGAGAATTAGAGAATCAAATATTCATACAAATTACCTTTGCCAAGTTCAAGCCAACTAACCCATTAACTCAGTGAGTTTGTCAAAACTAAACTTGTAAAAGATAAGATTTTATCAATACTCACCTTCATTACAACAAACTCACCAACAAGATCAAGTCATCTTAAGCTTGATATATAACTACAAAAAGTAAAAATATAATAATAAAAAATAATTTGACTATGCATTTGACCCAACAATGGTATTGATCTAAAATTTTCAAAAATAGTGACTCACAAGAACTCGACAAAATGGTGAAGTCAACAAATTATTTCATGTGATTCTATCCCATAATCGGAAAGTCCTGATACAAATCTAATAGTTACAATTGTCATATCTTTAGTTTATAACAAGTTTTCAATAATCTATGATTTCTTTTTTTTTAAATAATATTTTTATAGATTTATGCCTCTACCCCTACTTATAAATATATTGAGTTATATACTTTCAAAAAGTACAAAATATAAATCATTCTTTTCTCTCTCTCTCTCTCTCTCTCTCTCTCTCTCTCTCTCTCTTATCTTTTTAGTCATTATTATCACTAATGTGCATGCGTTATCTAAATATAAATTTAGATTTAACATCACTAATTATTGTGAAATTTATCTTGACCTCAAGAGACTTTTATCACCTTTATCTCAACCCAACTAATTTCCAAATAAGGTAAATGAATTGAGAAGATCAATGTTGAATTAATGATATCATTCAATTTGAAAATATCATAATATTGAAATATATGCTCTTCTTAAGCATTCATTGCCAATCAATATGGACCTCATAGTGATACAAATTACTAAGGCTCCAAGACCAAGGCTATTATTGTAGTGGGAGAACTAAATAACCAATATTACAATGGTAAAAGCTTATTTAAGGCCATTATACATCCTTCCAAGAGTGTCAAGTACTCTTAAGCCTACAGAAATACTACTACTACTAAGATTTTAAACTTTATATTTCTTACTATCTATTGCTTCATTTTCTACTTTGTCACATAGTTTCATTCTCTATATGTTCTGATCTGAGTATCCTCAATCATAGTGATTTCCATATATATATATATATATATATATATATATATATATATATATATATATATATATATATATATATATATATATATATATATATATATATCACATGCCTTATTGAAACTCAATCATTACCATATCAATAAGCTCCTAATTTTTACTATTAGCAACCACTAATAGACACAAGGATACTTTGATGAGATTTGATATGGGATCCACCAAAAATGTTTTCTTGTTAATTATAATGATGTATTGCACATTAACACTAGTGAATATTAAAACAACTTGAAATCAATTCATGAAAAAGAATTAAAAGATACTTAATATTAATTAATTATTAAAATAATAAGTGTCAACATTTGTGTCAATAAGTAATTAATAGTGACAGAACCCATGTACAAAATAAAATAAATAATAATACCTAAGGACTAGTGTTATAAATTTCTTATAAGAATTTTTAAAAATAATTCCTTTAAGATATTTGTCCCTCTCAAAGGAGAAAATATTACGTCCGGAGTCCACATATGTGGACTCCAATCGACTGACATGTCCAGGTTTTTTCCCATTTTAGCGCTCAGAATCGATCTGACGGTGACCATTGTTTATCCCGGCGACCCGACCACCCTCGTTCAAATATCGGGAGAAGAAAAACGAGATGGGCGTCATTCGACATTCCTCCTGCATATGACAATTAAGGGCTTTCTCTTGCTCGACTCAGCTTTCGATCGAACGTCCATCGCCGATGGTTTAGCAAATCTTGCAAATAACTTCCATTGAGGTTTAGAAGTATTACTACATGAGGTATTTACACGTGTTCCCGAACTTTAATGAATTTAAGGTTTTCTATTCTTCTCACCGTCAGATGTGAACATTTTAGAACATTTGAGTTCTTTAAATGAACGGATGTATTTTAGTAATTTTGGAGATGTTTTGCATGTGTACTCTCTTCACAAGATGGTAATCGTTATTTTCAAATTTTTGAAGATTTTGTGAAATATTTAGTATATCAATGGTAGGATTGGTCATGTTTCAAGATGAATTCAGGGCTGATTAGGGATGATAGTATGTTCGATGAAATTAAAATTGGCTGATTTATGACTCAGTACTCTCATGAGAGTACAGAGCATTTTGGTCATTTTTTCCTATTTTTTTTGGCTGTTTGGAGGAAATATGTTCATTACAATCCATTAGGAATAATTTGGAGGTTGTTTGGTTGGTTTTTTAGTGTTATTTTGCATATGTACTTTTTGTACTCTCTTGAGAGTACAGAAGATTTTGTGGATATTTTTTCCAGTTTCTTTGGCCTGGTTGTTCAGATTATGTTCATTACATTACATTGGAAGCAATTTGGTAGCTATTTGGATGATTTCCGGAGGATTTTTGCATATGTACTCTACAGAGCATTTTGGTCATTTTTTTCCTATTTCTTTAGCCTGTTTAGAGGAAATATGTTCATTGCAATCCATCAGGGATAATTTGGAGGCCGTTTGATTAGTTTTTTAGTGTTATTTTGTATATGTACTATCTATACTCTTAAGAAAGATGATTTTGGACATTTTTTCGCGCTTTGACCTCATTTGATTATGTGATATTATATTGGAAGCAATTTGGAGGGATTTTGGATGGTTTAGAAGATGCATCTCATGAGTGAGAGTACAGAGCATTTTGGTTATTTTTTTCCTGTTTCTTTGGCCTGTTCGGAGGAAATATGTTCATTACAATCCATCAGGGACAATTTGGAGGCTGTTTGATTGGTTTTTTAGTATTATTTTTCATCTGTACTCTCTGTACTCGCTTGAGAATGTAGATGATTTTGTGGATATTTTTTTTCTTTGGCCTGGTTCTTGATTATGTTCATTACATTACATTGGAAGTAATTTGGAGGGATGTTTGGATGATTTCTGGGGAATTTTTGCATTTGTACTCTCTATACTCTCATGAGAGTATATAGCATTTTTGATCATTTATTTTCTATTTCTTTGGCCAGTTTGGAGGAAATATGTTCATTGCAATCCATTAGGGACAATTTGGAGGCTGTTTGATTGGTTTTTTAGTGTTATTTTGCATCTGTACTCTCTTGAGAGTATAGATAATTTTGTAGACATTTTTTCCAGTTTCTTTGGCCTGGTTGTTCAGATTATTACATTACATTGGAAGCAATTTGGAGGGATGTTTGGATGGTTTCTGGGGAATTTTTGTATCTATACTCTGTGTACTCTAATAATAATACAGAGCATTTTGGTCATTTTTTTTCTATTTCTTTGGCCTGTTTGAAGGAAATATGTTCACTACAATCCATCAAGGACAATTTGGAGGCTGTTTGATTGATTTTTTAGTGTTATTTTATATTTGTACTCTCTTGATAGTACAGATAATTTTGTGGATATTTTTTCCAGTTTCTTTGGCCTGGTTGTTCAGATTATGTTCATTATATTACATTAGAAGCAATTTGGAGGGATGATTGGATAGTTTCTGAGAGATTTTTGCATCTGTACTCTATGTACTCTCATGAGAGTACAGAGCATTTTGGTCATTTTTTTCCTATTTCTTTGGCCTGTTTGGTGAAAATATGTTCATTACAATCCATCAGGGACAATTTGGAGGTTGTTTGGTTGATTTTTTAGTGTTATTTTGTATATGTACTCTCTGTACTCTCTTGAGAGTTCAAACAATTTTGTGGACATTTTTTTTCTATTTCTTTAGCCTGGTTGGAGGATTATGTTCATTACAAATCAATTGGGAATAATTTGGAGGCTGACTGGTTATTTTTCATGGTTGATTTGCATCTGTACTTTCATTAACTGACTTTTCATTTTGAAGTTTACCATGTAAAGGATAACTTCGCGATGCTGCTAAGACCGTTAGAGCGGTGTTCGATAATATTAAAGACGATTCTTGATAAAATCATTGATATTTTAAAGAGGCTTCATCTGTATCAATTCATTAGACTCCATGAAATTCAGCAAGACTCAATAGCCATTACCTCAATCTTGTCTTGTTGGGAGATAGAGAAGCAAGCTTTCTTTCTTGGTGGGCAGTGCATTCCTTTCACCCCCGATGAAGTTGCAGTAATTGTAGGGATGCAAAACAGAGGGGAGAAGGTCTGATGAAATCCTCAGAGCTCGTGGACTATAAAACTATGCTTGAGCGCGGATAGCTTCGTGACAGCTTTTGTACATATATCGTTGTTCATCATTCACCACGTTGCGTTGATAAGATGTCCATGCAGAATGAGTCTTTGAATCATGGACCACTTGGATCTAATTTTATAAAGCTCATGCGGATGATCATACAAATTACCTTCTTCTAGCATGACGACCAAAAGCTTCTTCAAACTCTTTCTCTGAGTCACATTTGCTCATGCATGCATAAAATATCCCTTGTACCCTCTTATTACTATTAAAGAAGTGAACTTTGGAAAGAGCTTTCTTCGAAATATGCCATTGGCACAACCTATGACGAGTATGCGGTAATACAATCTTTCGTGTCATTATCTGATCTTGATCGTGAATATTGTAGGATGTTTGTCATTACCATCAACCGAAAAAATGGAATAGCCATGAGAATGACTCAATCGTCTCTTTTGATAAAAATGCTACTCCAAATAACACATTTTGCCAGTGATGATTTACTCCAAAAAGAGGTGCACAAATAAGATTATATTTATTGAGTTGATAACTTGTATCAAAAATTATCACATCACCAAAACAGTCATATTCTATCCTAGACATGCCATTGCTCCAAAAAAAATTTACTAAGCAATTAGACTCATCAACTTGTACAACCCATGCAAACATCCCGTCCGCTGCTTGCCTTTCCTTGAACAACTGTATTAATGCATTACTATCACTATTCGCAATCCTCGATCTTTTCTCTTTTTGAATAAAATTGAAAGCATCTCTTTTTGTGAATCCAATATTCTCTACATCGCTAACCTCCTCACTTAGATAGCTGAATGCATCGCTTAATTCAGCTCTGCCATTGTCTTGACGAAAACCTTTTCATCACTAATGCATCTGTGTGATCTGAGAAGATGTAGGTCAGCAGACTTTGCCAATGAATGATTATGACTTTCTATATATTTTTTAACCATCCAGTTCTCGTCCAAGTCAACAGAGAATCTAATCATGGCCGGACAAGCCGTCCTTGTATCAGTTTTCTGGAATTTTGCTAAGCCATTTAGACTGGCAGATTTCTTCCGACCTGCTTTTGCACATAAAAAATCTTTTGATTTCAATTTCTTGGAGTTTGGCCAATAACTAGTATCCTTCCAACACCGAAGCCGCTTGATGCGTAATACAGTATACGCCCGCTTTCATTCTCAACATGTCAAGGAGTTTTCCTAAATTTGGTTCATTAGACATCACGACTTCATCATCGCACTGCTCATTGATCGCATTCACCTACCCAGACAGTTCCACATAAATGTGACATGTAAAATAGCTCCACAAATAAACATATTCCCTTTAAACAGGCCAAAGAAAGTGAAAAGAATGAGCTAAATATAGAGAGTACAGATGCAAAAATCATCCAAACATCCCTCCAAATTGCTTCCAATGTAATGTAATGAACAAATTTCCTCCAAACAGGCCAAAGAAACTGAAAAAAATAGCCAAAGTCGTCTGTACTCTCAAGAGAGTACAGATACATAATAACACTTAAAAACTAACCAAACAGCCTCCAAATAAGTAAAGAAATCATCATAGAAACATAAATAATATTATATCAAGTTACCCATGAGTTAAGAAGAGTACACAGAGTACAGAGTACAAAGAGTATAGAGAGTACAGAGAGTACATAAAGTACAGAGAGTACAGAGAGTACGAGTCTGAGGGGGGCGCCTTGCTCGAAGGCTTCTTTTGCTTTGTATTTTTTACCTTCAAGATACTCTTTAAGGGCTTCCTCATTGGAAGTGCTGACCTCACAGATAATACATTCCCTCTATGCCATAAGACCTCCCCTCTGTTTGGCATCCCTATTATCACTGCAACTTCATCGGGGGTGATGCTCTTTAAGCTTCGCTTTATGGCTTCTTTTGTTTTGTGTTTTACCTTCAAGATGCTCTTTAAGAGCCTCACCTGGAAGTGTCGACCTCAGATAAGACACATTCCCTATATGCCATAAGACCTTCTTCTATTTGGCATCCTTATTAATCGAACTTCATCTGGGGTGAAAGGAATGCCCGCCAAAAAAAGAAAGCTTGCTTCTCTATGCCCCAACAAGACAGGATTGAGGTAATGGATATTGAGTCTTGTTGAATTTTATAGAGTATAATGAATTGATGCAGATGAAGCCTCTGTAAAATGTTAATGACTTCATTACTAAAGAGTGCTGCAACGGAATGTACAGAGAGTACAGATGCAAAAATCCCCTAGAAATCATCCAAACAGCTGCCAAATTGCTTCAATGTAATGTTCTCAACAACTGTGCCAAAGAAACCTGGACAACACAAAATCATATGTACTCTCATGATAGTACAGAGAGTACAGATGCAAAAAACACTAACAAATTAACCAAACAGTCTCCAAATTGTGCCTAATGAACATATTTTCTCCAAACAGGCTAAAGAAACAGACAAAAAATGACCAAAATGCTCTGTACCCTAAGGAGAGTATAGAGAGTGCAGAGAGTACAGATGTATTGAAAATAATCTCAACAACCAGTCTGAAGAAACTGGAGAAAATGACCAAAAATTATCTGTACTCTACAGATGCAAAATAACACTAAAAAATAACCAAACAGCCTCTAAAATTTTCTCATAGATTGTAATGAACATATTTCCTCCAAACAGCCTGAGTAAAAAAATAATCCAAAATGCACTCTTAAGAGTATAAAGAGTGAGAGTACGATGAAATCCGTAAAACTATCCAAACATCCCTTAAAATTGCTTCCACTGGTATGTAATAAACATAATCTGAACAACCAGGCCAAAGAAACTGGAAAAAAATGGCAAAAATCGTATGTACTCTCAAGAGAGTACAGATGCAAAATAATACTAAAAAAACCACCAAACAACCTCCAAATTGTTCGTGATAGATTGTAATAAACATATTTCCTCCAAACATACCACACAAAGTGAAAAAATTAATGCTCTATACTCGTGAGAGTACAGAGTATGAGAGTACGATAGAAATCTCCCATAAAGATTAACCAAACAACCATAAAATTGCTTCAATTAATGCAATATTCTATTCCATCCAGCAAAATAAAGCGTAAAATATTCAGAAAATCATCTCAGACTCTCAGAGAGAGTAGATGTAAAAATTCCTCAAAATATGCAAAGTTTTCTTACAAAGAACTCCAAAATGTAGAAAATATACACTAAATAAAAGAATTTCAAGGAATAACACTAACAAACCGTAAAAAAATTGCACACGTATACAACAATTAATAAAAATTACCGATGAATTTTTATTTAATACATCCTCAGCTATTTTCTTAAGGCTTTCGTTCTCCATCTTCATGGTTCTTTCATAAAAAGGAAATGAGAAAATCTCTTTCTCTCCCTGAGCTCGATTTGCAAGAAAAAAAATACACCCCTAAACCCTAAATCTAGATAGATATTTCTTTTAAATTCCTCCTGCACATTCTAACGAGGCTTCTTCTCCCGCTGTTTGAACGAGGCGGTCGTCGGAGTGCCAGATAAACGGGTCGCCGTCCCATCCGCCATTATTGCTAAAAGGGAAAAAATCACTGTCGAACATCGGGAGTCCTGACGTAAAGCTACGTGCGGACTCCGGACGTAATATTTTCTCCTCTCAAAGTGTTGCATTCTATCCATTTTGAAGCTTTTTAAAAAAGGAGAAATTTCAATATGTTAGCCTCACTATCATGGAAATTCTTCAAAGTATGAGATTTATTATCTATTCAATTTTTTTTTATCTTTCTTTAGAAAATGCATTATTATTTTAGACAAGATATTTAATTTATCTTTTTTTTTACGTCAACGTTGCTATTTTATGGTAGAACACTTATTACTATACAACTAAATCTAGTTAATTACATTTTGACTGTTTATCCTGACCTTTTTGACACAAGCCAATTGTTTATTACCAAATAAAGGGGGTAGGATTCCTGTATGGCAGAGAGCGAGCAGACTCCAGGAATCAGGATCCACACAAAAGTCGTGGAAAGCTGCATGCATGCATGCATGTGCAGCTATAAGTAAAACCCCCGTGAACACAGACCAACACGCAACATCGCACATGTAAAGCGCGCCTTCACCACCATACTCTCTATAAGAACTCGGGAGGAAACCTTCAGTCCTTCGAAAACTGAAACTTTTCAACTCTCTCTCTCTCTCTCTCTCTCTCTAACTCAATACACATTCGTATATCATGCATATTCTACTGACGAATGGCCAGGGAGACAGGTTGGTTATGGGAGTAGCTTTGCTTCTGATACTTCAGGTGAGGCAAAGCATGCATGGCTGCTTTCTTAAGCCAAGCATGCTTTTGTTTAGGTTTAAAAGAAGGGCTTCAAGAAACTACATTGAAAAAAACGCAGCGTTAGCTCGTATTCTTACATAACCTTTCCAACATGTATGGCTTTTCATTTCAATTTTATATGAAAACTTCATGCATGCGGCCGACTCCACAAATACCAGTAAATCTCTATTTTATAATGGAGATTGTTAGATGTATCTATATTATATTAAGTATATAGAAGCTTCTCAAAGGAGCATTAATGGTGGCTTCTTAGCTAGTAGTCGGTAGACTCAACATACATAATATATGTCTATGTATTTTATATTTTATAAATCAATATAAAAATTTACTAATGTTGCGCACACCGACGTGGTGTTATTTGTTGCACCTAATTTAGGGATTTTCACATCATTTTGAGCTTGTTTGGTCATCTGTTCAACCAAATTGAATCTAACATTCTGCTTTTCTATAACTAGTTTGAAGTTTTAAAGTTAAACAAATAATAATCTAATTAAACAATATCTATCTTTGCACAATTATTAAACTATGCATTTTTTTCTTCTTAATCATTGATATTTATTAAATTTGATTAAGCTTAGACAATTTAACTTGTTACAAAATGCGTAATTTTTTTTAGGTTTAACTCACCCTCATAATACTTAAGTTGATACAAAAAACTTACATTTTTATTATAGCTAATTATATTGTTGTTCAGAGTTGCGTGAATTTTTTTGGACTTAGCCATTGATAAAATACATTATTATAATATTATGACTACATATATTTTGCATTTTTTATATTTAAATTTTAAATAATACTAAAAATATAATTTTGGCAATAGTTAATTTATTATGTTACTATGTATTTCAAATTAAATTATTTTTAAAATTATTTTAAGTATTCTTTAAAAGATATGGTTTTTTTTTCTAAAAATAAAGATTAAAAATAATATAAAAATACTAAACAAATATGTTTTAAAATAATCTAAAAATAAAATTTAACAATACAAAACCCATACAGGCCTTTCTGCGTGTGCAAGAGCCTGACGATTCACCATGGCCTGATAATATATGACGAGCCCATAAAGCTGCCATTTTATTCAATAAAGGCGAGGGTCGTAGCAATTGCATCTCTTAAAGCATAACTAGAGTTTATTTAATTTAAAATACATACGAAATGCAATGAGAAATGAGAAAAAAAATAATAATAAAAGAAAAGAAAAGATGCTTAATTCGACCAATTTGAGAAGAATCAGCGAAGTAAATTTTAATGAAGTTTTCATTGGTTAATCAACTTGTATTTTATATAATATAATTTTTTTCTTATTCAGCTCACTGATTAGAAGGGAAAGACACATCACAAACTTAAATTTAGATGGTGTCCTCTAGTGGAGAAAATATTAGATATAGCTTTACATCCGGATGTCAACCGGAATGCAACACATGTCCAGGAATAAAATATAATTTTTTTAATTTTATAGCCCTGTAACATAACGATGCCGTTAATGTTAACCCAGCCCGGCCCGATGGGCATCTCCTTCCTTCAATTTTGTTCTTCCAAAGAAACATCATAAGGTCCAAGCATAAACACCAACAACATATTATATAAAAAGTAGAAAATGAACCAAACCATTCGTTATTTCAAACGCTTCTCTTAAGTGAAAAATAAAGTCCTTGAGAGTCGCTACAGAAGAAATTGGGAAACATACTAAACATGAAATGCTGAGTATAGAAGTACATATAGAAAATGTGATGAAATCTAATTTTATATGTTATTACATTCAATAAATGTGACACATCTTTCTCCAATGTAAATGTTCTACTTCAAGTGATGTCCACTTTTAAAATCATACTGTATCTGAAGGCAGTCTCAGTACAGAGTGACCTTCAATGACACTGTTTGAGAAAATATCACAGCAACTTTCAATATTTTGAACAAGAATAACAAAAACAAATTTCAATGCAGAATGCAAAATTTCAAATGCCTAAAAAAACAGAATTTAAGAAGCTTGAATTCAATATATGTTGCTCATATTGGGAGCTCAGATATTGGAAATACCTTTTGATATAATAATAACAGAAGTCGGCCAAGATTGAAGTCTGAACGATCTCTGAAAGGAGGACCATTCCAGGCCAGAATCCATATCCAAGTGCGAGCAATATGGTTCCACGGCTGTTGACAACCTGCAGAAAGGGATATTTAGAGGAAGGTTCCTTACCACAACCCATCTTGTTTGACTGAAAAAACTAGTCTTGCATTCAAAAAATAATGAGAATGTTCGGAGATTAATCAACAACTTCAAAAAAAATCATCAAACTTGAGTATTCAGGTTCTTCAACTAATAAGATTGCGAAGTACGCTTTACATTTCAGGTTTATGAAAATAAAATAACATAAAATAGAGATTATAAGAACACTTTGCAAAAGTTCAAAAAAAAAAAGTGGGACTTAAGAAAATAGATGCAATTTGTGATGAATATATATATATATATGTATGTATGTATATATATATATAGAGAGAGAGAGAGAGAGAGAGAGAGAGAGAGTCACACAAGATGGTAGGCCTTTTTAGATTAGAGTACATGAGATTCACTCATTAGCATACAAGTTATTCCACTAACATATTAAAATCCCATAATCTTATTATTTCCATTCATTTTCTGCAGATTGGAAATAACAAAAATATTTAAAATATATGTTCCAAAAGTTCTGCATTCTAGCTAAGGAATCTATAGTTAGACATTAAAACTCATTGAGAGAAAATGAAATACAATGGGAAAGTATAACATAATAACTCATAAACAAGTAAGCATTATATTATATATAGATTGGTGGTTTGATTACCAGAGAGACTAACAAATGATATTGTCAACTCTGGTCGTAAACAGCACAATCTTGTCATATCTAAATCAAAATTTGCTTAGATGGAGAGATATTCATCTTTGAATTATAAATGGATATTAAATATTGTTGATGAGCACTGTTGAACATATTTCCAGAATATAACGTGAGAAGGTAATTGTAAAGTAGTATGGCAAGTTCAACAAATAAATAAACTGACATCCTTGCATCACCGAAAACAATATATTTGGCATATAGTGGCCATTAAACAATTGATCTCACTGCTAGTCAAAATGATAACTTTATTGTAGTGTTACACCTGAAGTATCCAGTGTGCACAGCTTAAGAAACGAGCAACCCCCAGAGCAAAAATATAGTGGGCAGTCAATGATTCAACAATCTGCAAAAAGAAAATCAGTACAAAAAAATTTCGTAGGTTAAAGCTGCATGCCAATAACATAAGTAAGAAAAAAACAATAAAAATAATAATAGACCTTGGTGTTCTGCATCAAGCGAAGCTGTGGTATAATTGCAACTGTTTCCAAGTTGCAGCCAAAAGCCAAGATAAGACGGTTGATCAACCTGCCAGATGACGTTGGATGAACAAGGAGTGCCATAAGAGCACATGCTATCACCTGAATCAAATTGCTCCTGTGAGAACTATGTATAATAAAACTAGAATTCCTTCCCAACAATAGACTAGGGCATGTAAAAAATTTGAAAAAACGAATTTTAATGTAGATGATAAAACCTGTCAGGTTGTAAATGCAAAAATAGTCAGGATAACAAAAGCCATACAATTTATTTAAAAAGACATCTCTTCTATCATAAGTGACATGCCGCAGAGGTAGCGTCTACAAATATAATCCAGTGTAAAAAGTAATGCATTCTTGAAACAGATTCATCAAAGCTTGTAGAGCACCAAAGAAGTGAAACTGAAAATGAATGTAACCCTTTTACTTAACCTCAAGTTTACAGGAAAACCCAAAGAAATGTTAGGATGATAGTAATGAGCAAAAAATATGAAAGCGAGGAAAAAAATAAATCAAATTCTCATTTTCAGTTTAGACGTTTTGTTAAGAGGTAAAAAAAATTATAATTTCAATTTAATTCAAAATCTTGCTGCTTCATCTTCCTCCAATGACAGGTGAAAATAATCAATAAAAATAAAAATTACAACCCAAATCACCAAACTAAACTGCAAATCAATAAATTTTACAGAATAGGCACAACATTCTCGATGAACTACTAGCACTAGCATACCTGTGAAAATTTTTCATTTAGCTAATTCAAAGTGATGATTTATTGAGTCTTAATAATTACCTAAATTAATAAAGAAAGAAAAATGTGAGCATGTTAAAATCAAAAGTAAAAAAAATATCATGCTAGAAAGATTCATTTGGAGTCTCCCAAAAACAAAAACAAAAAAAAAAAACACGAAAAGCATGTATGTGTTCCTTAGCTGGTGCTATCTGGTGTAAAGAAACACTAATTGCGTACCAAAAACATGTAACAATAATGACCAAAATTTGAAAGGTAAAACATAATGTAAAATGTCAAAGCTACCAGATATTGCATTGGAAAGTTGTCCTCATCCTCCATGTAACTCGATTTCAAGATAACACGTATCATGTAGACAACCCACAAAGTTGTTATCAATGTGGCAATGTCGAGTATTGCATCTATGTCAAAACTCTTGTACGTAGAATAAATTTTGAGTGCCAAAAACAATGCTGTCAACTCCTGAGATTTCAGAGATAGCCCTACATAGTAATCAGAAAAAAACTAAAATGAGCAGACAGCATGAGCAACGGACCACTAACAAGACTTGTCAAGAAAAACATGTCCTAACTAGGTGAGCGATTTCGAGCCCATAGTCGGCGAAAATCAAAATCGGCTCGAATCGCTCGTTTCGAAAGTTTGAGTTCGGCGAGTCGGATCGAATCGAGCTCGATCCGCTCGATTGTGAAACGAGCGGCTCGAAATCCATCGAGCGATTCAAAATCCAAACCAACCGCTCGTGCAAACGAGCCGCTCGTTCGGGCGATCGTTTTCTGCGCCGGGCGAGCGGCCGCTTCGCTGCTCGCGAGCCGCTGAAGCCACGTTCGGAAGTCGGCTGTAATTTCGAACATTTCGCTCGAAAATCGCTCGTTGCTCGAGATCTCGATTCGAGCCCAAATTCGAGTCGACTTTCGAGCGAGCCACGATCTTCGAGCTAATTTCTCAGCCCTAGTCCTAACAAAGAAAACGATATCACGCTAAAAACTATTCCCATTTTTAGTGATAGAACAAGAGAAAAGCATTAGTATATTAACATTACTATAACAAGAATAAACCTTTGTTATACACCTGTTCCTGAATACAACAACAACAATTTATCCTGCTGCGTGAGGCCAGCGACATGAATCCTTTATAACTAACTTAACAAAAGAAGAAAAATGATGAAAATTATCTTCTTAAAAATTATTTGATTAAATTATAAATGAGTTATCCATTAACTCTATCTTGATGCAGGCAAGATCGACTTTTTATTTTCACATTTCTTCTCCAAACCAAATACATAATGGTATAAGAGTGAGGATAGAAGATCTGAAACATGTCCTTGTTGAGAAACAATAAAAAAGATAAAAACAATAAACTTGTGAAGCTACATTGATATTTTTTTACTTCTAGATCGAGTTAATTGTTAAAGAAAATTCATCAGTGTTTGAAGGTCATCATGCAAAAAAACCTAATCTAACTAGGAATCTAGGATCGATGGTTCCAATCATAAGAACAATAGACCATTAATCATAAATAAAATTTACACCTCTTCTCGATCACTTTCTCCTTGACGCTGAAGGAGATAATGGTTTCTTCTACATCTCCAAGCAAACAATTCACTAAAGATTAAAAGTTTCTACATTTACGATCAACTTCTACAACTTGCACAAAAAATTGCATGGGGCAGGTTGAAATCTCATCCATCGGACATTAAGTTCATTCTCATCTTATGTCGAACATGTTCATCAAATATCTATAATTTGTAACCAAACCAATGACAAGTTTTAGAATTGTTGTTGCAGCGACAAACTGACCGTGCTAAGAGATTTGAATATTTATTAAAGATTGCATATTTAGAAAGAATATTTATTAAATATTACATATTTATAAGGGTTCAAATGTGAATATTAAAAAATATACAAAGAAGTAAACGTATTTATCTAGAGAGAACTTGATCTTTGAGGAATTTCTTACGAGGTATCAATTAATGTTCAGTAACAAAATAAGGCTTTGCTAAGTTTACCATATTAAAAAAAAAGTTTTAAATTATATCTGAATTTCAACAAATCATCAGACAGAGTTGTTGTCTCTGCACACATGTATAGAATCTAATTAAAAGCGAAAGGAAACAATGATAAATGCAAATAATTTAACTTTATAAGAAAGAAAATAGAATAAAGAAGTTTCTCTCCGAATTGCAATCAGTTTCAGGCCAATCAGCATATGAAATAGTGTAAGTAAAGAAATTTCACTTCTCATTGCAATCTGTTTCAGGCCAATCAACATATGCAACAGTAAAAATTCTCACCGGCACAACTGCGATCCTTAATGAGTTTATAGATGAGGAACGAGATGCCTGTGGCATGAGATAACTCGGCAGCGAAGAAGATGAACCCGTGATCGTTGACGAAAATCCAAAGCAGCAGCAGTACAGCGGCTGCAGTGGCGGCGCCGATCACCGCCTTTGTTCTGAGAGGCTTCCTTCCTACCCAAGTCCTCGCAGCCATCATCGCCCTAGCCAGTTTCCTCCACTGACTCGTCCCCATTTTCATCTTTCAGATTTCTGATTGAACAAAAGAAACCACACTGTCCAAATCGCAAGCACATCCATCGTTTCTTGAAGACGGAGCAAGAACGGATGGGCGTTTTGAGAGTTACAAATTGCACCGCCATTAAGGTAAACCGAGATCTCAACCGCTGTTGGGTATAATAACGGCATGAGGCGAACACCAAGCAGCGAAGGTAAGAGAATGGGCGGTTTAATACGTTAAGGGCTAATGAAGATGTTCCTTACTTTCGATGTAATAATACAACGAGAAACATCTTCATTGCTGTTCCTTACGAGGGCTAACGGCACGAGGCGAACATCTTCATTCATTGTAAAGAAGATGTTCCTCATTAGTCCTTTCTTGATAAACAGTTGTATTAATCAATATTATAGCTGTTAGAATGCACTTGATATACTGCATATTGAACGACAAATGTGTAATATTCAAGGATAAAAATAAATAGGTGGGTTAATATTCAAATAGTTTACTCGAACAAACTAAAATAAACGTCTATTAAACTATGCGTCAGTTTGGGATAACTGTAGATGTATGAGAAAGCAGTGATGAAGCTGTGGCAAAAGAAATTGCTAAAGTAGAAATTGTTTTGCTATTTAGGAGATAGCTATGAAAGTGTTGTGTTATACCTGTGTTTTAATCAATTGATAGAAATGTCAATATAGAGTGCACTCTTAAAGTAAAAAAAAATAATGAACTGTTGGAGGCAAACAGTCAATTTTTTATTACAAATAATATTGTAAAGCTCTAAAATAAATAGTTTAAGTACCTCTCAACATGTCATTCAATGTGCGAGACCAGCATTGTATGAAATGCAATGTCTACAAAATAACACAAACAAATCTAGCCAATTGATAGTTTGTTAAAGTACATATAAGGTGGAACTCCTAAGTGACAATGAGAAATAACATAAAAATGAAAACAACAAATACAATGAGTAAATTCATCATAATATTGAACTTCTTGTCAAATTGATCAAATCTTTTGAGTATCGCACATCGGAGAAGACCAATAACACAAATGGAGTGTAGATAAAGGATTTCACCGAAGTTTCGGTGGATGAAAGGAGAGATTCAAGAAATACCGCAGTCGTTGGAGGAGAAGGTGCACGCACATGATACCCTAAAAGATATAGTGAGGGGATGGAGGGCATGGATTTAACAACTTGATTAGGGGAAAATTTTGGAACAAAACTTTTCAAATAGTGGACCATGAGCTCACCACAGCTCGTCAGCAATGGTCATGTATTTCCTATTTGCACCGCGTGAAATATCCCACCGCGAGTTGCTTGCAGCTCCTAAACACTTGAGTAGTGCGTCTTATAGATGCACCACAACATTGACGCCCTCCCAAACGGGCCCTTAGTTATCTTCTTTCTACCTTAGTTTTTGGGGTAAATAAAGGTGATGATTTGAGCCGAATCAGTGAGTTTGTAAGCAGAAGAATTGGCTGCAGATGCTTTGTTATGATTGGTGGAATTTGTATAGTAGAATTTGAACAATTAAGTTAATTGGATTTCGCTAACATATTTTATGGTATACCTTTGTGAATCTTCATTTTTCATGTAGACCATAACCTGAACACCAAATATGCATAAATTGCACATAGATGGAAACTAATGAATGGCGGTTGTGGCAAGAAAGGGTCATGATAGAAAGCAGATAGAAAGTAGGTAGATGAGCTCTGCTACTGAAGTTTTAATGCTACGAGAATGCAAAATGTTATATCTATGTATATTTCTACTATACAAGTAATTGGGTGTGTTTTCAACTATTACCATATCTCAGTTGATGGTAATGATATCAACAAAAGAATAAAAATAGTTTGTTGATTGAGACATGGGTGTGGTGCATGCAGAGGTGGAACCAAGCACTCTTTTGTGAGTGGGAAAATAGATGAGATGGATTAAGGCTTGGATGCTTTGAGTATTTTGTTCCTTTAATTTTGGGCAAATGAAGTTAATGAGAGTGGGCAAAAATATCATAAGCCTATGGAGTATTAAAGAAAAATTAATTTTCAGGGTGGGCAAATTGCCCACCCTGAGCAAAGCCTGGGTCCGCCCCTCGGTGCATGCTACATCTTCTAATATTTTCTTGACCCTACTCTTTTTCCTTTAAAATTTTGAAATTTATTTATTCTTTTACCTAATTTTATTTTTTGGGTTACATGAAATTATGGTTAAATTCCTTATATAAGTTCAGTTAAAAGTGTTTGCTATTATTAGCCGATTTATCTTAATGTTCATGATTGAAAAAATCATACTCCAAGGATCACTTTATAGGATGTAATTGGAGTGAGGATCAATTTATTTTTTTCATTGTTTTAATGTCATATTAGCCATTATGCTCTATTTTATATCTGATCTGAGATAAAAAAAAAAAAAAAAATGATTTTTTCTTATGTTTATTTTGCTTGTAATTTTAGGGAGTTGTATTATGCGTGCATGGCATCATGGATCTACCCTACAACCATGTAAATGTTCCATCTACCATCGTTTTATAACTTTGTTGATACCTACCGAGATTGTGGAAAGTCAACGGCATAAGCCAGAAAGTTTTGGAAGACATCGAGAAGCATTGGAAAACTTTGAGAAGAACAATCATCATTTGGTCTTGTAGCTTACTCTTAATAATATTTTTATTAGCATTCTTAAGTACCTTCATCTAATCCTAGGTAAATATCTCAATTTATTTTTCTTCTTTCAACTCTTCATCTTAAAATCCAAAACCAGTGGTTGATATTGAGTACTTAAACTTTCATATGTAATGATCTTATAATATTTATAATCTAAACTTTCTATTTTCTTATAATAAAATATTCAATCTGCATTTTATTATGACCATTCTTATAAGTGATAATATACTCCTCTCTTTCTTAAATAAAGTATTAGTAATTATAAATAATAAGTTAAAACAAAATCTAATATGATTTTACTTTCTTCATTAGTCACTCCATACTCATAGCCATTATGAATGCTTTTTAATCTTCTAATGCTCTACTAATAAGTCCATTTAAATATACTTTAATAACTAATCTTTCTTAAAGAAGTATCCTTTGTATTAAATCTTCTCTGTCATTCCAATTTTTTTTTTTTTTGGAGAATACTTTTAATCCTACTTGAGGGGCATAAATACTTATAATATTAATAATATTAACATCAACAACAATCTTTAAAGCTATAATTCTTTCTTTAATTCTATTAATTTCTATAATACTATTTTTTAAACTCTAATCTATAATCACACTTATGTCAATTCTAATATGACTTTTATCTAAATACCAAAGTTTAAAATCTAATTATTAATATCCTTGGACTTCTTCCCAACTCATTTAGTTTCTTTAATAATTAAGATATTGTTGACCTCACTTTTGGAGTGAGGATTAACCTTTCTCATCTTAGACTTAGGAACCTTCTATACACTTAGATTTTTTAGTGTTAAGACACTTCTAGTGATCAAGGAAATACTAAACCTAAGCTTAGAGACTTAGAAGGCATAATCCTAAGCCTTGGATATACCTCAGGACAAATAGGTTCTACTTATCCTATGGCCTAAACCAAAACTCATACTTATTCACTCATCCAAATTTAAGCTCATTTAAATGAAACACAACCAACCTCAAACCTATTTAATTAATCTTACTTAATTTGATTTTCTAATCCAAGCTCTAAGCCAAATTAACTTGGGTCTTAATCGAAGTTAACCCCCATCACAATCCTATAACTCAACTTAAGCCTGTTCAAGTAAACTAAATCCGACCTAATTTTCTCAACCTTTCTAATTATTCATTAGATCATTTCAAGCCATGCCAATACTTGTAATGAAGCCAATTGAACCAAAGGAAAGTGGCCAACCTAAGCTAGCCCATATGATCTAAAGGGTTCAAATGAGCCAAAACCTAATTGAGCCTAAATCAATTGCAACCAAAGCCATAAATTAACTTCAAATTATTCATTGAACATACCCCAACCATCCATTACCCCAATTGGCCCAAGTTGGCTTGACCAAATCACTTAACCCAAAGTGACCTAAGAGAGGTGATTAAGACAAACTCTAATTAAACTCTTATTGAATCAAATCAACCCATCTAATCCTTTTATTGATGACTGTACATCATTATTGAACACTCCACTATAATCAATTAAGCCTAACCAAGCTAATTAGACCCTTTGACCCAAGTTGACCCAATTTAGCCTAAAGGGTCAAACTAAACCAAATCAAATCCTAAACTAAATTGATTAAAACTAATGCTTCTAACAAATCTCTAATCCAATAATAAATATAATCCAACCTTTGATTGAACCCAATTTGGTCAACCTAATCATATTTGACCTAAAGGGTCAAATTGAACCAAATCATTCCATAATCCAAATTAATTTAAATAAACTCTTCCAATCAATCACCAATGATCAATTGAACTTAAATCATACCCATGCTCAAGCCAATTTGGCCAATTTGGCCAATTTGGTCAAATCGATTAACATGACCCATTTGACCCAAATTAAACTATATGAGCCAAATTCAAATCTAACTCAAAATGAATCAAACCAATTACACTCACTTAAAATGACCAATCGAACTCACCCAAACTATTAGTTTGACCCAATTTGGTCAAATTGGTCAACTTAATCCAATTAAACCCAATTGACCCATATGGGTCAAATTGAGCCAAACCCAATTAAACCAAGCCCAAACCTAACCAAACTTGGCATGACTCATCCTTGGGTCACCATGGGCTTGCCCAAGTAAGCCCAACCCATGGTGAACCCAGTTTAGGTCAAACCTACTGAACCAAGACACCCAAATGAGATAAAATCCCCATTTGGGTGAGTTCTCCACCCTCTTACCCCATGTCAACCACATTTGGCTCTTCTTAGACAATAGTACCACTGACCCAACCTATCTCAAGACTGTTGGGCTCAGCTTTTGATCATGAGAGGGTGAGTTCACCCATGACAACCCATTGGTTTACCTAAAGAAGGCTGTACACTCTAGGCTAGCCCACTACACTCCCTCGGCCTCTCACCATCAGCCACCTCAGCAGTCTCTTGCCATCTCCGGCCACCTACCTCGGTCGGACGACTACAAAAGGTTAAACCAATCTCAGTCCTTAGTTCAATTGGGGAGGAGAGTATGCTTCTCCCCATAGATTCAAACTCATTACACACCTTCCCCAGAGCATTTCGCACAGTCCCATACCCTCTCCTGAGCTCTTCATGCACTCCACCACCACGAGATTAGCTCTCGATCAAACCCAAGAGCTCTGTCCATCTAAGTTTCCAAAATCTCCACCAAACCCAAATTAACTCTTCCAACACCTTCACCTCACTCCATCCAACCTAAACAAATAGTCTCCCGAGCGATTTGATCATCGAAAGACATCTTAAGACCAACTCCGGTGAACTTTGCGGTGACGTTTGGTAGATAGAGCAATCAGTGGAGAGGCAACTTATGATCTTCTCAATAAGGCTTCATCTCTTCAAGATGAAGCTACCTTTATCGGCAGACCACTAGTTTATAGCTTTGATGAGGTAAAAATCCAACAACTGTAGTTTCCCCCATAGGTGCTAGTCTTTTTTGAAGTGAATTGTGTTTTCGTGCAATTCTCATCGTAGGATCCCTTTAAATTTGTTCCATGATCATTTTAGAGTCGAATTCACCGACAAACGAGCTCCGGTGAGCTTGGATTGAATGGCGAAAGGTGGACGGTGTCCGTCTTCCAGCGCTCATTGGATGACAAATCACCTACCGTCTGTTTTGTGTGATTAGAATGGACGACTATGATTAATTGCATTACAAATTTTGATTTAATATTTTTGAAATCACAAGATTAATCTCGGCCGTTCGATCTGAGATAAAAATAGCAAAATGATTTTTTCTTATGTTTATTTTTCTTGTAATTTTAGGGAGTTGTATTATGCGTGCATGGCATCATGGATTTGCCCTACAACCATGTAAATGTTCAATCTACCATCATTTTATAACTTTATTGATACCTACCGAGATTGTGCAATGTCAATGGCATAAGCCAAAAAGTTTTGGAAGACATCGAGAAGTAGAACTGTTCATTCGATGTTGGTTGATACAACCTCATGCAGGTTATTATCTATATAATTATTTATGTTGAACAATAACTTACTCTTAAATTGAAAAACAATGGAAAACATTGAGAAGAACAATCATCATTTGGTCTTGTAGCTTACTCTTAAGAATATTTTTATTAGCATTCTTAAGTACCTTCATCTAATCCTAGGTAAATATCTCAATTTATTTTTCTTCTTTCAACTCTTCATCTTAAAATCTAAAACTAATAGTCAATATTGAGTACTTAAACTTTTTTATAATAAAATATTCAATCCACATTTTATTATGACCATTCTTATAAGTGATAATATGCTCCTCTCTTTCTTAAATAAAGTATCAGTAATTATAAATAATAAGTTAAAACAAAATCTAATATGATTTTACTATCTTCATTAGTCACTCCATACTCATAGCCATATGAATGCTTTTGAATCTTCTAATGCTCTACTAATAAGTCCAATTAAATATAGTTTAATAACTAATCTTTCTTAAATAAGTATCCATTGTATTAATTCTTCTATGTCATTCCAATTTTTAAATTTTTTTTGGAGAATACTTTCAATCCCACTTGAGAGGCATAAATACTTATAACATTAATAATGTTAACATCAATAACAATCTTTAAAGCTATAATTCTTTCTTTAATTATTAATTTCTATAATATTATATTTTAAACTCTAATCTATAATCACACTTATGTCAATTCTAATATGACTTTTACTTGAATACCAAAGTTTAAAATCTAATTATTAATATCTTCAGACTTCTTCCCAACTCATTTAGTTTCTTTAATACATAAGATATTATTGACCTCACTTTTGGAGTGAAGATTAACTTTTCTCATCTTAGACTTAGGAACCTTCTAGACACTTGAATTTTTTTAGTGTGAAGACACTTCTAGTGATTGAGAAAACACTAAACTTAAGCTTAGAGACATAGAAGGCATAATCCTAAGCCTAGGATATACCTCAGGATAAAATGGTTCTACCTATCTTATGGCTTAAACAAAAGCTCATACCTATTCACTCATCCAAATTTAAGCTCATGTAAATGAAACACAACCAACCTCAGACCTATTCAATTATTATTACTTGAATTTGGTTTTTTAATCTAAGCTTCAAGACAAATTAACTTGGGTCTTATCCATCATAATCCTACAACTCAACTTAAGCCCATTCAAGTAAATTAAATCCAACCTAATTTTTTTAACCTCTCAAATTATTCATTAGATCATTTCAAGCCATGCCAATACTTATAATCAAGCCAATTGAACCAAAGGAAAGTGATTAACCCAAGCTAGCCCATCTGACCTAAAGGATTCAAATGAGTCAAAACCTAATTGAGCCTAAATCAATTGCAACCAAAGCCACCAATTAACTTCAAATTCATCATTGAACACACCCCGACCATCCATAACCCTAATTGGCCGAAGTTGGCGTGACCAAGTCACTCAACCCAAAGTGACCTAAGAGAGGTGATTAAGCCAAACTCTAATTAAACTCATATTGAATCAAATCAAGCCATCTAATCCCTTTATTGATGACTGTGGATCATTATTGAACACTCCACTATAATCAATTGAGCCTAACCAAGCTAATTAGACCCTTTGACCCAAGTTGACCTAATTTGGCCTAGAGTGTCAAATTGAATCAAATCAAATCCTAAACTAAATTGATTGAAACTAATGCTTCTAACCAATCTCTAATCTATTATTAAATATAATCCAACCTTCAATTGAACCCAATTTGGTCAACCTAATCATATTTGACCTAAAGGGTCAAATTGAACCAAATCACTCCATAATCCAAATTAATTTAAATGAACTCTTCCAATCAATCACCAATGATCAATTGAACTTAAGCCATACCCATGCTCAAGCCAATTTGGTCAAATTGGTCAACATGACCCATTTGACTCAAATTAAACTAGATGACCCAAATTCAAATCTAACCCAAAATGAATCAAACAAATTACACTCACTCACTCCAAGTGACCAGTTGAACTCACCCAAACTATTAGTTTGACCTAATTTGATCAAATTGGTCAACTTAATTAAATTGAACCCATTTGACCCATATGGGTCAAATTGAGCCAAACCCAACCAAACGAAGCCCAAACTCAACCAAACTTGGCATGAATCATCCTTGGGTCACCATGGGCTTTCCTAAGTGGGCCCAACTCATGGTAAACTCAGTTTAGGTCAAACCCACTAAACCAAGCCACCCAAATGGGAATGAGTTCTCCACCCCTTTATCCCATGGCATCCATATTTGGCTCTTCTCAGACAATAGGACCATTGAACCAACCTAACTCAAGACTGCTGGGCTCAGCCTTTGACCATGAGAGGGTGAGTTCACCCATAACAACCCATTGGTTTTCCTAAGAAAGGCTGTACACTCTATGCTAGTCCACTATACTCCCTCAACCTCTCACCATCAGCCACCTCAGCAGTCCCCTATCATCTCCGACCACTTACCTCGGTCGGACGGTTGCCAAAGGTTGAACCAATCTCAGTCTTTGGTTCAGTTGGAGAGGAGAGTATACTCCTCCCTATGGATTTAAACTCCTCACACACCTTCCCCAGAGCATTCCGTACAGTCCCATACCCTCTCCTAAGCTCTTCGCGGGCTCCACCACGAGTGAGACCAGCTCTCGATCGAACCCGAGAGCTTCGTCCATCCAAGTTTCCAAAATCTCCACCAAACCCAAATTAACTCTTCTCACATCTTCACCTCACTCCGTCAAATCGAAATGAATCATCTCCTGAGTGATTCGATCACTGGAAGACATCTCAAGACCAACTCTAGCGAGCTTTATGGCGGCATTTGGTAAACAGAGCAATCGACGGAGAGGAAACTTGTGATCTTCTCAATAAGGCTTCGTCTCTTCAAGATGAAGCTATCTTTATCAGCATACCACTGGTTTATAACTATGACGAGGTAAAAATCTAACAACCATAGTATCCCCCATAGGTGTTGGTTTATTTTGAAGTGAATTGTGTTTTTGTACAATTTCCATCAAAGGATTCCTTTAGATTTTTTCCCTGATCATTTTGGAGTTGATTTCACTGGCGAATGAGCTACGGGGAGCTTGGATCGAGTAGCGAAAGGTGGACGGTGTCCGTCTTTGGGCACTCGTGGGATGATGAATCACTAACCGTCCATTTCGTATGATTAGAATGAATGACCATAATTAATTGCATTAGAAACTTTGATTTAATATTTTTGAAATCACAGGATTAATCATGATCGTCTGATCTAAGATCAGACGACCGAGATGAAATCGTGTCCACCCCCGTTGAGTCAACTGCCATGTTAGATAATTTAAATAACCAATACCATGGTGCCACATGGAAAACTCTGCCACATCAGCATTCATGTGGCGCCGATGGTTTAAAGGGTTAACTAGACCTTAAAAACATAATTAAATGGTGAGAACATATGAAAAAAATATAACTAATTATAAAATTTTAAAAAATACAAATAAACCCATTTTGGAAAGGTTAGATAGAGGAGAATTTAAGAAAAATAAAATCCTTAAATTATGTCAGTGCTTAATTAAAATTTGAAGCTTAGGCTAATTACTTTAATTAGGGCTTAATTCCTTGGCCAATTAATTTCAAATTTGGTGGGATGATTCCATGGGATGTCCTCTGCCTCTCATAATATCCTCGGAATTATTTACCATGTAATTTAAAAAAAAAATAGAATTTCAATCCTAATTATCTTCATTAATTAATTTATTAATTATTAAAATTGATAAATAGTGAAAATTAAATAACTAATGATAATTAATCATTATGAATAGTGAGAATAATGAGAAGAAATAATTAGGATCTCTTTCTTAATTATCTTTCTAAATGTATTTTCTTAAGAGAGTTAATTAATATATGTAGTAATTAAGGATTAATTAAGAAGGTTAGTGATAAAGTATAAATCAAACAAAATCAATGATTGCTTCAGATGATTCAAACATAGTCTATTAATTCCCCTTTATGTGTTTAATAACATAAAGTTATTAAAGAAATTATGGTTAACCAAATGGTATGGGAAAGTCATAAGAGTACCTAACTTAGATTCTTTCCTTCTTTAATATAGTTAACTCTTAAACATAAGCCTAATTGCATTAGATTCCTTTAGGTGCATTGTAAATTTTATTTTCCAAAGAGCATATCATTGAAGGCTCATGGTCAAACAATTAACTATATTAAAGAAGTTTAGGGAAGGATAATTAATTGATATGCTTAACAACTTGAACTTAATTTATCCATAAAGTCCATTTAATTGCCCTATTTAAATATGTTGAATCACCAACATGGGGTGAGGTAAGTATTAAGTATCATCTCTCCTCCTTAGATTTCAATAACTCAAATATCAAAATCAAACCTCATAAACACTTTGATTAGTTTTAAGAAATATTTATTTGGCTTGATTATTCTTAGGACTTAGTGTAATTGAATATGTTATGTGGCAATGTTTAATTACTTCTTTTCAATCATCATAAATGTGCATGCCATTTGTGTCATATGTTTATGGTTTCAAAAAAAGAAAAAAAAAAAGAGAATCAAAAGAACATGATTACATCTAAGTTGCATGTGTAGGACAAATATTACTATATGATGTGACTATTATCACTAATAAATCCTAAATTATTTTCATAACTATAAGCTAATGATAAAAAATTTAAGTTAATGTTGGTTATAAATATTCAATAAAGTTTACAATTAATTATAATTTCAAAATAGAAAAGCATTTATTTCATCTTTATGTTTCATGTACATGTTTACATATATTTGAATTGACAAGTATATAGTCTGGACATCCCGAAAACATGAGGCTTTAGGTAGCCCCAAGGAGGTCTTAGATAACCTCACTTCCCTGGTTTAACAATGGCACATAATTGCATAATTTCATTTATATGTATTCATGTGCTAGAGATTGAGATAAAATTTTTCTTTTCATATCACTAAGCTTTGCATGAATAAAAGATTTGCTATTATATAATCTTTGCATGATCTTCATCTCTAAGTTTATGTGTATGTTTAAGTGTATTTAATTTGGAAAATATATAGTCTGAACATCCTGGGAATATGAGACTTTAAGTAGCCCCAAGGAGGTCTTAGATAACCTTACTTTTCTGGTTTAATAATGACACATACCTGCTTAAATCTATAATGCACATTTTCACATGCTTAACTAAAAAGTGAAAATTTTCTTTTCTACCAAAATACATGCATTAATGATCCTCAAGTGTGAAAAAAATATAAATATGTATTGTATGTATAAATATGTGTATTAAATTAAGTATCATGAATAATAAAAATGAAGAAATGTGTATGTATTGATGATGGAAAGAAGTGGCAGAATGTTATCTATGTAATAGTGATTCAATTTTATTAATCCTAAGGTGCCTTTCATATTAGAATAAGATTCTTTAAGACTAACCCAAACTTAGGTTTAATAAAAATATTTAATAAACAGTTCACTAAAGAAACCAAAGTCATAATAATATGCCCTTAGAAAATAACTAAAGATATGGATGAAGGGGGTCTAACCCCCTTTCCATAATAATTAGATATTAAGTAGGCATCAAATAAAACAAAAAATATAAATTAAAATTAATCAATTCATTCAAAGATTTGAAGTGGAACCTCCCCTAATGTTTAACTTAAATAATTCTAAACTTTAGATAATCACACTTCTAAAGCTTAATTAAGACACACCACACTAAACCTTAGCACACACATTAGAATACTAAGTCACTAATTCTAGCTTTTAGGTTAGGCCAGTGTATGTTGTGTTGTTATGTTTTATTTTATGATGTAATATTTTAGAATGAATGTTAGAATTATTTGTGTGTAAACTGGATGTAAGGTCGCTAATAGTCTAATGATATTTTCTACAAGCTTCTAAAGGGGTCGCTATAATAATAAGTAAATATAAATATTCTTGCTTGCAGGTGCCGCTTATGCCCCTATGCATAATCCATTTAGGATATGTGGGCTTGCTTACCCAAGTGCAGGGTGCTAAGTCCAAATATGTGAAATATAGTTGCTTGGCTTATATGTTTTTTTTAACTAACGTCTATTTTGCAGGTGTAGTTAGTTTCATTTTTCATAAATATGTAATTTTTTGTAATATGATTAGGATTAGTGCTATGGGGTTTAGGATGAATAGTGGCTAGAAGGAAAAGACCTGAGAGGCCCTGTGAAGCATGGAGCAAAATAAATCTAAAGAAGGAGAGAAGAACAAGAGGTTGAAGGCCCTCATAACATTCATCATAATTGTAATATTCTATTATATTTCAGGTTGTATAAGGGTAGAGCTTAACTACCCATTTTTTTTCTTTTTCAGGTTGTATGATGGTACCCTGTCACACCAACCTCCTATTCTTTTATGAAATTCACATGTTTGATTATTGTGTTTAGTTTGTACATTAAAAATAGCATGCTTTTTTTAGGTTTCTTAAAGTTTGATGATTTGGATGTGTGGCTTGGATGTGGTAGGATCTTTAGGATAAAATTAAATCTTCTACCATCATTAAAAACTTATAACTAAATTCTAATGTAACTCATAACCTCATTTTAAAGCCTAGGCTCCTAATCAAGATAAATAAAAGATTTAGAAACCCCTTAGTTGAATATTGTATGTTATCGCACCATGCATATCCTATTGTGCCACTCTTGAATAGGGAGAGTCTCCACTATTGCACGATTGGGGATATGCTTGACCTTTGAGAGCAATCCTTTGTAGTAGAGAACATCTCTTCTAATTGATTTAGCCTATGACTTAATTTCATCATGCATATAGGCATAATTGTTCCAAGCCCTTAGTCTGAAATGAATGTGTAAAAAATGGTTTATAAAGTTGTAAATTTTGGCATTAGTCTAAGTCATGTTTTCATACCAATCATGATTTAGTCTCTTATGGAGTGAGATTAGGATTCTAGCTTCCTTCTTAATTAAATAATAACCTAGATATCTTGCATCTACATAGGACTAGCCTACATAGTTTTAAAGTATAGAAGGTGTTAGCTAGTGGCCACTCAAAGTGGTTGTAAGCCCAAAAGAGTCGGGATATGTTTATCTTCTTTTGTGAGAGTAAACCATTATGTTCTCTTTTCTCGATTAGACTTGGGTCGTGCTTCTAGCTTGTGTTAAGAAATTTTATATTTAGGTTTTGAGGATACTTATTTCCTTCGGGCTACAAGCATAAGTCATCACCTCTTAGGTGTTTTCACGATCTTGTGTTGTGAGACTTTAAGCCCTAGCATTCGAATAAGATTCCAACTTAAGTAAATGTAAATTATCTCCTTCAAATATATAAATACTCACTATAGTGTAGACTGAAGTACTCACTAGGATTCTTAGTATCATGGGTATTTTCTACTTATTCTCCTTTAGAATCCATAAATAAGTCTTCCTATTTGAACTCTCCAATTTTATTTCTATAAATGCCTAATTTTTTGATAGTCTAGCCTTGAAATCTTGGAGATATTTATTGACTACTTTAATCGAGAATGTTATTAGGAGATTCTCATTTCCTAAGATATAATTAACTATAGAAGCTTGCTTTCACATAGAACTAAAAAACCTGACATAAAATAAACCCTATTTTACTTCTCCATGTAAAGTAGGAGAAAGATCTCTGGTATATACGTAGATGCGTCTACCTTAGAAGTCCTTATTAGGTGATTAGTTCTATTATATGATGATATTTTTATCTCCCAAGATGATACATCATACCTTAATGCACATCACTTATAAATCCCCAAGATCGGTGTCCCTACGACTCCAAATTAAAACACTACAGATTTTTTTGGTGACTCTACTGGAGAAGGTTCATCTCTCCATCTTTAATAGTCAATCGATATCCCTAAACATCAATAGCGGACTTATGTTTTTATGTGAGTCTAAGACTATCATTCTTTTGCACCACATTTTTCACCCAAGCTGGCTAACATCCTTTTGGGTTTTAGGACCTCACTCCAGTAGGTCTTAAAATCCCTATTCGACCTCCAATAGGTAAGAAAGATAAATTTTAAAAAGTTAATTTAAAAATTCAAGAACCTCTTACCACTAGCATGGAAAAGTAAGGTTCATCCAACATATTCAAAATTCATTTGAACTCACTTTCTGTGAGATAAATAAAATATTTCTCCTCAAAATTACAAATCTCTCCAATACATATATGAACCTCATCTAGCATAACCAAATTTGTTAAATGAGAGTTTAAATTTACAATCAAGTTAAAAGAACAATAATAAAGCAAAGTCTAATTTTATACCCTTCTTTTCCAATAGTGAAGGGGAAAGCCCCAATTTTTTTTTTCTTCCAAGTAGTCAATCACCATGTCTTTTAGAAAACTCATCTTCTCATTCACTTCGAGTGTGGATTTGGCCATGGATCAGGCCATACTCACCTCATCCCCAATCATCTAGTTTGGCCTTAGGTTTGAGCATTTCAAAGTCAGTTGTGATGGTCCTACCCTTAGCACAGTGAGTAGGGAGGAGGTGGCTGACATAAAGCCACTTCTTCAGTTTGATCTCTAGTTAGATACTGAGTTTTCATCTTTAAAGAGGAAAGCCTTAGAGGTTCCCACACCATGAGTACCACTTGTGCCCATCATAATTTCTTCTAAGATTAGTATCACCTCTGTTGTAGCCTCGGCCCTTAAGGGGAAGTCAGTTCCAGCATTTGAGATTGTTTCTCCCACTTTCGAGATCAGTACTAGCTCCCACCATGTACCCTTAACCAAGACTCAGTGCTGTAATGAGATTAGGAAGATCAAGAAGTACTATAAGTGCTCGACCAAGGAGGTTAATGAAGCCTCACATGTAGCTGAAGAGGGGTCCATTCGTGAGACCTCTCCCCTTCTTGGTGGTAGTAGATTTCACTCTCTCTCTCTCTTCTAGAGAGAGGAGGATGTGAGAAGATAATCATCTTGACCATAGAAGAGAGACACATGAAGAGAGAGAAGAGTAGGGAGAGTCTATGGATGTTATGAGTCTGCCACCATTCATGACTTCAGACGGGTGATCCCTAGAAGTGTAAGGAATTAGATCTATAGAGAAAAAACCATAGAGTCCAAGGTTGCTACCCAAGAGGAAAAAAGAGATAGGATGAGGTTTGCCAGATAGTCGATGGTCTTAGCATTGATTGACCATCCTGATCAGCGAGCTGATACAGCCGATCACTCAGATAAGATAGTTCTTACTAGTTCCAATCGTAGAAGAAGACCTTCGATTGAGAGGTAGCCGATGTCATCACCACCACACCAATCCACTCGTTGACCACCATCACCAGTCCATGTCAAATCATCTGAAGTGCTTGTAAAATACCATAAATTAGCATTCATAGAAAAGACACCCCCTTGGTGATACAATTACATCCCAATGACGACACTCCATCTACTTCACTAGTTAAGGCGAGGCCAAGCTCTCCCGCTCGACTTCCTGCCCCAACAGTAGAGAAGAAAGAGTGGTAGCCCAAGAGCATCGTAGTACCCTGCTTATGGAGGAAATCGGGTTGACTCTCATGATTGTCAGTACATCCATAATATCTGTATCACCTCTTCAAAAAGTATGAGTCACCACTATGCCCAAGTAGTTCCGGGTAGAGTGGATGACCGATCATTAGAAGAGATATTAGAGGATTATCGTACCACAGTGAGGCATATAGTTAGAGATTATCATTCTGACCAAGAGAAGGGTATGATAGACTTCAATGCCAATGAGGATGACCTTTTGGATGATACTACTGAAGTCCACATGGTTGATACACGAGGATCCTTGCATAGAGAACAAGCAAACTAGGAAGCTCAGGGCATTGTAGTTGAGGATGGTGATGTATCAGACTCAACTCAGTGCCTTCTTTAACAGATCAAGCTCAAGGATGATTAGATTGATAGGCTAGAGAGGAGAGTAGAGGAGTTGATGGAAGTGATATTAGCATTGCAAAATCAAGCACCTGTTTCCCAACCCACTCTTATGGAGACCGATAGACCTGAGCTAGTGCATATCCTAGATCATCCTAAAAGCACCACTCCAATGAATGAGAATACCAATAGCCTGCATAGGAAAATAGTTGATAGTACCTCCATGCATGCAAAATACATCAAGTAGATGGCAGAATAATATGTGAAAGAGGCATTGGCATAGGTCCAAGGGAGCTCATCAGTTTCGAAGGTTAGACCCTACCCTGAGGAATTTAATGTAGTTCAATATCCTAAGGGTTTTGTGCTACCATCCTTTAAGGTATTGGATAGTGGAACCCAGGCACATTGCACATTTGAGCCGTTATTGCAATGTTTGGTGGTAGTGATGCCACTCTTATTTGTCTTTCTCTAGTATGGTCTTTGATTGGTACACGAACTACCCAACAATTTGGTGAAGTCTTTTGCAGAATTAAAGCAATTTTTTATTAAGAGATTCATAAGAGCTCAGTGGAGAGTGACTGTAGAGGACCTTGTTGTAGAGAGATAAAAACTAAATGAGTCCCTTCTAGATTATATTCTCAGGTGGAAAAACTTGAGTATGAAATATGAACCACAGCTGTAGGAGCATCATGCCATTGAGATTCTTCTCAAAAATATTTATGGCCCTGTTTCCTTCATGCTCAATGGCTTTACTATTAAGATATTTGAGAAATTGATCAGCGAGGTAGCTAACTTACAGGAGAAAGCCAAACAATTACCCTTCTTAGACTAGTCATCCAAGCCTAAACCCCAAAAAGTGTTTGAGAAGAAGCCAAAGATAGTGGGAACAGCGGACAAGGGGAAGTAGCTAGTGAGAGCATAGTTTGAGAGGCCCAGAGCTCAACAACCTTCACTCTCACCTCCTCTTCCACTACATCGGCCACCATAAAGGCCACCCCAGTAGCCTATATAACAGCGATACCATTATCCACCACTAGGTAGCTACTATCTACCTACTCTTACTGATAAACTCAACAAACTGTACTCATTCAAGAAGGAGGTAGTCAAAAAAATCTTCAAAGGCCTTTTTAAGAAGCCTGATTTCTAGCTACCCAAGCCTAGAAAGCAGAAGGAAGTGGGTAGAAGTGATGATCCTAACTACTGGTCCTACCACCTCATGCAAGGGCATGTCTTAGAGGATTGCTTTACATTCAAGGATTAGCTTGAACATAGCTACAAGTCAGGAGCCATAGTGATCCATAAAGAATACTTAGTGGAACAATCCTCTGGTTCCATTAAAGTAGTCTTTGGAGAAACATCTGATCCTCTTAAGATAAAAGAAGGTTGGGATATCTCTTTATCTCATCCTCTAAAAAGATTATTTCTAAAATCAAGAAACTTTCTCTGTGTGCGACTGCTTTCAGGACCTTCAAGAAGGTTTATAGTTGTGAGGGACAACTCGGGGAGGGTGGAAGCTCAGCAACAATACTAGCCACCACGTGCTCGGGATAGTTCTATAGCACCACCACCTTGTGAGTCCAACATTCTTCCTCCCATAGTTGCAGTTACCACATCTACTAGCTTCATTTCCATTAAGAGGAGTGTTGTATCTATGGATGAGGACACCAAGCCAATTGCACCGCTTATTTTACTTGACTTTTATCATGTACCACCAAAATTGAACAAATCAATGAAGAAGAATAATTTTGCTTACAACTTGTCTACTTTTGAAGATCCCAGTGATTTTATTCCCATTGATAGCTCTCCAAGTATGTTGACCTCATTTTTAGAATGAGCTCTCAACCCCTCCATCTTAGGCATAAGAATTCTCTTAGATTTTAAGAGTTCCTTAGTCTTAAGACATATCTAGTGATTAGGTGGACACTCAAATTATCCCTAGAGACTTAGAAGAGTTAGCCATGGGAATAGGTCATGCCTTAGGGGTGTTAAGAAAATTTGCCTACCCTTAGCTTGAACCACTCATCATCTTCCTTCCTTCAAGTCAAGCTCCAAATCAATCTTATTTGATTTTCTCTAAACTCAAATCAATGCCACATAATTGAAATCCATAATTGAAATCCATGATTGGAATCCATGATTGAAATCCATGATTGAAACCCATGAATGAAATTCCTAAGTCCAAATCTTTCTTAAGTCCTTAATCTTCTCTTAAAGACTTAGCCTAAATCATGATCAAACCAAATCAAATCCTTGAGATTTTCTCATAATTCATTTATATTCTCATTTATATTTACATATATAAATGAAATATAAATTCAAACTAATCAAACTAAACTCAAAATTCAAAATCAATTCATAAAATTTCCTAAGTCCTTCAATTTTCCTTCATGGACTTAGCCTAAATCAAATACAAATCAATTCAAATCCTTGAATTTTTCTCATAACTAATTTTTAATCTCATTTATATTCACATATATAAATTAAATATAAATACAAATCAATCAAATCAATTCTAAAAATTAAATTCCAAATTTAAGATCCTTCTTAAATCCTTAATTTCCCTCTTAAGGATTTTTCCTAAACCATGCTCAAATCAATGCAAATTCATGGGATTTTCTCATAACTCATTTATATTCTCATTTATATTAATATATATAAATTAAATATAAATATAAATCAATCAAACCAAATTCAAAAATTCAAATTCAAAAATTCCAAATCTTTTCTAAGTCCCTTAATCTTCTCTTAAGGACTTAGCCTAGATCATGATCAAATCATTCCAAATTCATCAAATTTTCTCATAATCCATTTATATTCGCATTTATATTCACGTATATAAATGAAATATAAATTCAAACAATCAAAACCACTTCCAAAAATCAAACTCAAATCCACTCAAAATCCAACCTAAGCCTTTCAAGTCAAAATCTTGAACTTAGCCAAATCAACTTCAAATCAAGCCAAACTCTTGATTTTCCTTCATGATTCAATCAATCTTACAATCATTAATCCAAATATAAATACAAACTTTAATCACTTAACCAAAACTCAATACAAAAATCAAACCCCAAATCCATTCATGTTCTTCCTTTGAATATGAAATTGTCAAGTGAATCAAAACCCATTTGACTTCAAACCACTTGCAAATAGATTTATATTTCAATCATAAGTCCATATACAAGTTCAATTAAACTCAAATCAAGCTTTGACCAAGCCATTTGACCCACTTAGGCTCACTTGACCCAAAGTGACCTAAAGTATACATATTGAGCCAAATTCTAATCCTAACCAAATTGGATTGAATCAATCTATGCCTCTCATCATGATCAACAATCATCATGGGATGATCAATCAATCAAATTGGGTCAAACCAAATCAAACCTGGGTTGACCAAGTCACTTAAAATGAAACCTAACATAGCCAAAATCCACCATAAGCCAAATTGATTGAAACTAATAATCCAAGTTCATTCATGACCAATGTTTGAACTTGACCAAGTCAACATTTGAGCCTAACCTAGCCCAATTGGCCACTTGACCCCAAGTTGACCCAACTTGACCTAAAGGGTCAAAATGTGTCAAAACTTTTTCTAAGCTAAAGTAATTGAAACCAATAGGTCAAGTTCATTCCAAATCACTTGTTGAACTTGACTAAAGCCTCAATTGGCCAACTAGACCTAAGCTAACCCAATTGGCCTTGAACCCAACTTGGCTTAAAGGGTCATGTTGAGCCAAATTCAAACTTAACCAAAATTGATTGGAAACAAAGATACCAATCCACTTCATATGACTAACCAAACCTAAACCTACTCATGACCTAGCTCAAATAGGTCTAATGAGTCAAATTGGTCAACTTGACCCATTTGACCTAAATGAAGTCATATGAGCCAAACTCAAAAGTAAACCAAATTGAATCAAACCAAAGTCACCAAATTATTTCAAATGGTCATATAAATTTGACCCAACCTTTAGTTTGACCCAATTTGACCAATTGGCTAACTTGAGCCAAACCATTTCAAATGAATTCCAAATTCAATAAAACTTGGCCAAACCTATTTTGTCAACATACCCAATATATCCAAATTCAAAAATCAGCCAAATGACCATTCTACCCCTAGGCCATAGAACAAATTTTGGTCAAATCCATGGGAATTTTGGTCAAGTCCTCTTCATACCAAATTGATACCTTCCTAATAAGTCAAGTAAACCCTATGGAGGGTGGTGCACCCAACCTAATGGTTTGGGTCAGCCCAAATTGACCCAAGGTCAAAATTGAGCACATGGCTCAAATTGGCCATATGAAAAACTTCCCTCCACTTATTTTGTAGCACATGGGAGGTTACCAATCCACTCTCTAGCCCAAATAGACCATGTGCAAACTTCTAATAGCTTAAACAGCCCTTTCAATCTTGGCAATTAGATCAAAATGATAAACAATGCTTTGTTCATCCGATTGCCATAGGGGGAGATATACTCCCCCTAATTCACTTCAATTCTAACATCCTCACTATCGATTGAGTAAGAGAGGGTCATAGAAACCATTCTTGAGTGATCTTATGGTCTCTAGGAGGGATTGGAAATTGCCATTCTCTATTTTCCCTTTAGTAAAAATAGGGGACCTCCAATGATCGGCAAGCGTCCTTTACACTCAAACTCCACCAAATTCTCTTTGCACACTTCACCAGAGGACCAAATCGAGCTTGCTTAAGCTCTCTCTCAAGTTCCAAAGGCAAGGGGAGGTCTAATTCCATCAAAGCTGCAAGGGTGCTAAGGAGGGGTTGGTCCATAGAGCAATCTACTCAACCTTAGGAGCTAATAATTTTACCACAGCTTCGTCTTAACCAGACGAAGCTCCTCCAAGGGAATTGAGCACCCGTGATCACCTCCAGCGAGGTTAGACATTTTTTTGACCACTAAACTCCATGTGTCTTGGTCCTTTGTGAAAGAAATTTTAATGGCATTAGATTTTGACCGTTAGATAGGCTTGCCATTAGGGTTAGATGGTGTGTGCAAGTTTTCATTCCAATATGAGCTCGATTGAGCTCGGATCTTCCCATTGAAAGTAGACGATCTCCATTATTCCTCTGAGAAGAACATGGATGATCTCGGCCGTCCATCCACGCATTTTGGATGGACATGCGAGATTAAATGCACATTTTAAATCCTATTTCTCCTTTTAAAATCATGGGTTAATTCCTGGCTATTCAATCCTTGATCGAATGACGGATACAAAACTGCATAGCGCCACCGCCACACAGTGCTGTGACAGGATGTTTAAGTGGTCGCTCATTGCTCGACGCATGGAAAGTGCTTCTGAGTCACCACCCACGTGTCACGCCGAGTGGATTAAGGGATTAATTAATGTTTATTTAATCCTAAGTAATTCTCTGAACTTTAAAAATTCATATCTCCTTAACGAAAAATCAAAAAACTATGAGGTAAATTGTTACTAAAAGATAATTCAATCTAGAATATTCTAAAATTGGTTTTAATAGATTTTGAATTGTATCTTTCTCTGATTTTAGATTTTATTGGAAATTTTAATTTGCTAATTACTCCCTAATTAATCCATTGATTAATCTCAAAATTCTTGGGTATATTTTGAGGGATGACTTCTACCTCCCCTAATTTTTTTGAGATTTATTGATGGCTTAATTGGGGGAATTGCTAATGCATTTCCTAATTACCCTTTTCATGTATTTAAGGATAATGAAGGGTTTGATTAGTGTTTTAATCCCTTATTGAAGTTGATTAAGGTTTGATCTAATGAATAGGAGATTTGGGGAATAATTTTGGAGCATTTCCCATAAGCTATTCCCTAAACCCCCTTTTCTTTCTTAATCCTCTTTTAATTAAGGGTTAATTTATTAATTATCCTCTTAATTAATTTCTAAAAATTCTAAAATCTTCTAGAATTGAATTAATCTACTTTGGGTAGATGCTTAGGTGTTCAAGAGCCTAAGTTCAATCAAGAAAATCAAAATTGAACTCATATGTGTGAGGGGTGTTTTAAAATTATTTAAGTTAAATCCTTTAGCTTAATTAACCATTAATCATGAGCCAAATTGCATTAAACCCTTTTCTTCCTAGGTGCATTGCAAATTTAAATTTCTTATGAGTTTTTGGTCATCTCATTAGCTCATAATTACTTAGTTAACTATGCTAAGGCGGTGTAGGTAAGGGTTAATTAACATGTTTAATTCATACCTTAACCTAATCAAAATCTAAAATGAATCTAATCATCTAAAAATTAAACAAAAATGTCAAACAAATGTCGGAATGGGTTAGGAAAAACAAACTCAATCCACATTTTTAAAATTAAATTAAATTTAAAAATCAAACAAAAATCATACTAAATGAACTTTGATTTACTTTAAGCTTTCTTATTTCATAAGATTATCTTTAGGATTTAATTGGAGTGAATGTGTTTACATGCTTTCATTACTTTAGTTCTTCCCCAACATGTTAAATATGTATGTCATGTGGTTTCATGCATCCTTGCTTTTCAAAATTCAAATTTAAAATGAAAATTCTTCCTTTATGTCAAAATTGTATGTGTTGGCTAAAGCAAGAATATGAGTGGCAATTATCACTACTAAATTTAATTTTTTAAAAAAATATATGAATCAATTATCAAAACTGAAAGTGTGTTACTTATATCTTAATTATAAGCTTGCATGTGAGTAAAATATAAGGATGTGCATAGTGTAGGTCTTCCCTCTCTTCTCTTTTAGTATAGTTTTGAATAGGATTTGGTAAGGCGTGTGGTTCATTTGAAAAGAACCTAACACTTGCCTAATTTTATATCATATTCATTTCTATACTGTCAGTTAAGAAGGATACCTATGCTTTCACATATAAATTGCATAAACAAAAATAAATCAACTAATATAAATTTTTGTATTCTTTCTTTTCCATTCATTTCTTTTATACACATGTATGTATTTAAGGAAAGTGGTATATTAGTCTAGACAACCCCAAGGTTGAGAGGCTTTAAGTAGCCCTAAGCAGGTCTTATACCTTACACCTCTGGTTAATAATGGCACTGTACTCACTTATGCCTTTCTTACCTTCATGTGTGCATGTGAAAATTGGATAAGAAATCCCTTTTTTACTTAATGAAATCATGCATCATAAACTTTCAAATTTTCTTAAATGAATCACTTAGCATGCATCATCAGGTGTGTTAAATATTCTCATTTGTATGTATAGATATTCTTAGGACTCATTCATATACATGTTATACATGTTGGGAAAGAAATGAAGTGATGTATGTTTTGTGAATTTAGTTCATTTTATTTAATCTTAAAATGCCTTTCTTTTTGAATAAGTTTGTTTATAGTTCATCTAAACTTAGGATTAATTAAAGAATTTAATTAAAATATTCACTAAAAAAAACCAAAAAATGATTCCACTTTAGAAATTACTTAGGCTAAGGAAGGAAAGAGAAGTCCTCTTCTCTTTCCCTCTCTTTATAACTTAGTAATTAATTATAGGATTCATTTGAATTTAATCAAAACATGAAATAAAATCAATCCAAAATAATTAAATCACTTAAATGAAACCCTTCTCTAAGTTGAACATGCTTCACACTTAGAAAATTCTAACTTAAAGCCATAGTTAAGCATACTACACAAGCCTCTAAAGCACACACATTAGGTTAAGTCACCACTTCTAGCTTTAGGTTAGAGCGGTGTATGGTTTGATGTTTTACTTTTATTTTGTGATATATATTTTAGTCTGGATGTTAGGATGTTTGTGCGTAGAAGGAATGGTAGGACGATCTTAGTCTAACCTTTGCCTTCTACAGGGGATTGTACTTAAGGGGCGTTGTAGTAAATAAAAATATAAATATTTTTGCTGTGTAGGTTCTTATACGCCTAAGCATAATCGAATAGGCCAGGTGGACTTAGTCACCCATTTGTGGGGTGATAAGTCCAATATACATGCTTGATATTTGGTGGTTTGTTTAGCTAACTTTTATTTTGCTGGTGTTTGTTAGATTTACTTTTTCTTTTCATATAAATATTACAATTAAGATTTTGGAATGATTGTTATGGGGATTAGGATGAAAATTAGTCATAAGATCTCATCTTATGTACCATGTGAAGCCTTTGGAGCATCCACCTTCCAACCATCCAAAAGAAGGAACCAAAGAAGAAAGATAAAAGAAGAAAAGAAGAATGAAGAAATGAAGCTTGAAGGCTCCCATAACAATAAATTCTTTGCTTAGTTGCATTTAATTCATTTGCAATCTTGGTTGTATAAGGGTAGAGCTCAGCTACCCAATTTATTTTTGGGTTTGTGCGATGGTGCCTGACTGCAATGACCTCTTATTCTTTTGTGATTAGATTTATAAATTGATTGATGATTTGTTTAGATTGTGCATTAAGTGACATCCTTTTCCTAGTTTTTTCCTTGCTTTATGTATGGCCTAGATGTGAATTAGGCTCTTAGGAAAAAATAAATCTTTTGCCAAATCTCATAATTCAAAACTAAAAATAAAGAACTCATAACCTCACCTAAAGCTTAGGTTAAAAATTATAATAAAAGAATTAGCAACCCCTTAGTTGGGTGAGTACTTTTTTTATAACATCATGCACAAATGCATCTTATTTCACTCTTGATTGGAGGGCTTCCACCTTTGCCAAAGAAACTTGGCTTGACCTTTGAGAGCCATGGTGGAAACACACCTCCTCCCTTCTCACTAATTTTGGATAATAATCTTATTTCTCATGCATTAGGCATATGAATCATATTAGCTTGAGTTAAAATAATTATCTAAAAATGAAAATAAAATGAAATATTAATTACATTAGATTTAGGTCATTTGAAGCATACCCTTACATGATCTAGTCTCTTTAGGGAGTGAGTTTAAGAACTTAGTTTCTTTTAAAATAAATAACAGCCTAGTTATCTAGCATAAAGCATATGACTTGCCTACATGAATTTAAAATTGTAGGAGGAGTTAGTTGGCAGCCACCCCTAGGAGATTGTAAGTCCAAGCAGTCGGGTGGTCTGTCCTCTCTTGTGGAGGCAAACCAAATACTCACTTTCTCCTCAGATTTAGGTTATACTTTTGGCCCTCGCCAAAGCTTCCTAGGTCTAGGTTCTGAGATTACTTCTCCCTTTATGGGCCATAAGCTTAAATCCTCACCTCTTAAGCATTTTCTTAATCTTGTGTTATGGAATCATAAGTCCTAAATTTCTAATGAAAAATTTAACTCAAACATATTAAATCAATTTCAAAGATGTAAAGCCCAATCATAGGGTAGTTTGAGATGCTCACTAGGTTTCCTAGTATCATGGGCATCTCCTAATTATCTTCTTTTTGTTTCAATAATAACTCCCTCTATTTGATCAATCCCATTTGATCTTTCAAAATAAGCTAATCGATTGATAGTCCTACCTATTAAAATCTTTAGAGAAAACGATCATTTACCTTAATCGAGAGTATTCCTAAGGGATTCCATCCCTTAAGATGTAATTAACTATGGGGGCTTGCCCATATAGGGAACTTAATGAACCTGGTTTAAAATAAACCATACTTTATATTTCCATATAAAGTAGAGGAAGAATCTTTGGTACATATGCAGACCCATTGTCCTTAAGAGTCCTTATTCAGGTGATTAGGTCCATTGTAGGGTGGTGACTTCTATCTTTTGAGATAGTACACCTCTCCTCAATATTGTACCAGATCCCCTCAATAAGAATATTTGCGGATCTACGTGGTGTCCCGACAAAAGGTGAATATTTCTGTTTTCATTTATCCTCTTCAAAAAAAAAGAATTAGATGAAGTCAGAAATATTTTTCAACACAGATTTTTCTGGCGATTCCACTGGGGTTGGTTTCTCTCTCCATCTTTGGTAAATGATCATTGTCTTTAAGTATCGATAGTGGGTTTGTATTTTGTTATGAATCTAAGACTATCTTTCTTCTTGTTGGCACTTAGCTTATTTCATTCTTAAGTTAAGCTGGCCAATATCTTTAAGTTTTAGGATCTCACCCCGTGTTGGTCTTAAAACCCCCATTGGGTTCTCTAATGGGTAAAAATAAAATATCTAAATAAAAAGAAAACATTTAAAGACTTCCTCCTTATCATTTTTATGATATTGAAAGGTTCATTCTAAAATAGTAAAGACAAAATAAAATTTTCATAAAAATCTTGCTTTTCAAAAAAGCACTCTTTCAAAAAAAAATGCACATAATAAAATATTTTCCACAAATTTTTCTTAAATCACCCTCATCTAACAATTCTCATAATTATTATGTGTAGGAATTTTCAAAAATAAAACTAATAATCTTTTGCAAAAAAGCACAAATGAACATCTTCCTTCAATTCATTTTGATGAAGATTTCATTTTCAAAGTAAAATGAATAATCATCTTTCCAAAAATCAAAATCAAAATAAAAAAATAAAACTTTCAAAAAGCACACATGAACCATTCCATTCAATACACTCATACCTACTGAATGAAAGTTTCATTTACAAACAAAACTAAACTTTTCAAAAGCACATATGAACATCTTCATTTAATATACTCAAATTTATTGAATGAAGATTTCATTCCTAAATAAAAATAATTTGGAAATCCCACTTAAACATATTCCATATATGATTAAGTTGAAATTCCCTCTTTCAAAAAGTAATAATGTCACACAAAATAAAAATTTTTACATTTCAAAAATAAGATTGATTTTCATTCCTACATACCCAAATTTGTTGAATGGAAGTCTCCTTTTCAAAAAAAAAATAAATCAAAACTTAACGATCATATTTTCAAAATTTAAACACATTTGGAACTTCATTTAGCATACTCAAATTTGCTAAGTGAAGTCTCCAAATCCAAAATCAAAAATTTTCAAATACATTTGGAACTCCATTTTAGCATACTCAAATTTGCTAAGTGAACTCTTTAAATCCAAAATCAAAAGTTTTCAAAACACTTTTAGAATTTTGTTTAGCATACTCAAATTTGCTAAGTGAAGTCTCCAAATCCAAAATCAAAAATTTTTAAACACATATTTCGAACTTCATTTAGCATAATCAAATTTGCTAATTGAGTCTCCATATCAAAAATAAAAAATTTTTAAAACACATTTGGAATTTCATTTAGCATACTCAAATTTGCTAAGTGAAGTCTCCAAATCCAAAATCAAAAATTTTCAAACACATATTTGGAACTTCATTTAGCATAATCAAATTTGCTAAGTAAAGTCTCCAAATTCAAAATCAAGAATTTTCAAACATATTTGGAACTTCATTTAGCATAATCAAATTTGCTAGGTGAAGTCTCTAAATTCAGAATAAAAAATTTTCAAACATATTTGGAACTTCATTTAACATGCTCAAATTTGCTAAGTGAAGTCTCCAAATTCAAAACCAAAAAATTTTTCAAGCACCTTTGGAACTTCATTCTTTAGCATACCAAATTTTCTAAAGAGAAATTTCCATTTTCAAAACCAAATCAAAAATTTTGAACACATCTTTTGGAATCTCATTTAGCATACTCAAATTTGCTAAGTGAAGTTTTCATTTCACAAAAATTAAGTCGAACTTCATCTTTATCATACAATATTTGCTAAAGTAAAGTCTCCACTTTCAATCAAAATCAAATCAAAACAAAAATGAAACACATTAGGATTTCCTTAGCATACCCAAATTTGTTAAGGGTCCTACTTTTTCAAAAATAAAAATATCCAAAAATAAATGAAACACCATAGGATTTTCTTAGCATACTCAAATTTGCTAAGAATCCTATTTTCAAAAAATCAAACAAAACACACTTTGGTTCTTCACTTAGCATACTTAAATTTGCTAAGTGGGAATTCCAATTTTTAAAATCAAACAACAATTCACCAAAATGAAATAATTATTTTCAAACACTTTACTTAGCATACCCAAATTTGCTATGTAAGTAAAACACCAAATCAAAAACAAAATCAATTGACCCTTACTTTAACATACCCAAATTTTTTAAAGGAAAGGATTCTAAAAGCAAAATCTAAATTCAAACAAACATTAACCTATGAAAGCATCCTTCTCAAAATATTTGAATCCACTTTTCAACATACCCAACTTTATTGAAGTTGGATTCATATTCAAAAATTTCTCTTTTTAATCAAATTTCTAAATCTTCTCAAATCCATTTGAACCCCACTTAACACTTCCAAGATGTTGGATGTGGGTTCAAATTTTCAATTCAAATTGAAGAATCAACAAAAATAGAAATCTGATCCAAGCTCATTTCTTATTACAGATTCTTACCATTAGTTATAGTACACCTACAGTTCTATTTTTTAGTCTTTATAGTTGATCTGAAATGGCAAGCTCGCAAAAATTTGTTTTTACTTTCCTTCATGGCATGGATTTGGCTTTAGACCAGACCAACTTCCCCCGATTGCCTCATACACACCTTATCCATTTCGGTAGGGGATTTGAGGGAGTGAGGATTACATGTGAGGGCACTCCCCTCATGACTGTCATCTAGATTGATCTACCTTCTGATTCTGAAATCTCCTCATTGAAGAGAAAAGCAATGACAGTCCCACTAGCTTGATGACAATGCGACTAGTTTGGTCAGCCATTTCTCATCTGCCCGGGGCTAGCACCCTCTCATCAGTACCCTCTAAGGGTAAGGCTCCCCTGATCTCAGGGATTATCTCCCCTACTTTTGAGTATGAGTCTAGCTCTCACTCCTCTCATCCTACCAGAACATAGCGAAGGAACAAAAACTACATGATCAAGCAGTATCACACTGAGATTGCCAAGGAGATGGAAGTAGCGCCCATTCAGCTATTGAGGAGTTTCCTGTTTTGACTTCACCACTGGTTATAGCAAACCAGTTTCATCCTCTCTCTCTAGGTCAGACAGAGAGGATGTTAGGAGGATTTGTACATCACCTCCACCAGTGGTCCAAGACCATCGGTTACCAGGCAGGGAGGTTGTATGCTGAGTTGGAGCTTATGAGCTTGAGTTCGGAGCTCAATTTGATCTGAGATCTGTCATCCCCCATAGTGTGGGAAAACATATTCATCAGGAGAGGGCCAGAGATGCCCATACATCTGCTCATATTACCAGTAGAAAGAGGCAAAGGTTTAGTCACCGATCGGTAGCTTCTACACTTGTTGATTTTCTAGCTTGATACACTACTCACATCGACTATATAGACAACATCTTACTTACTGGGATCAGTCATCACATGAGGACAACTCATGTTCATAGAGAGTCAGTGGTGTCTCCACCACACCGCTCTACCCCCCGTCCGCCATCACTAGTCCAGGTCAAAGCATCTCTAGTTCCATCAAAGGCTATGAAGGCCATATCCAGGGAGAAGTGTACCCCGTTGGTGATCCAGCTATGGCCAAGGGATCCTACCTTATCTACACCTATTGTGCGGGGCTCGCTTTCGACCTTACGCCCCTGGTGGTGGTGTGGAGGGAGTGGCAACCCGAAGCATAGTGATCGTCCCTTCACCAACTCTGTCAGTTCAGTGGGATATGGAAATGGTAGTAGCTATTGCAGATGGAGTAGATGATAGCCCAACTGCATCGATGGTTGTGGAACCTCCTAGGAATGTCACCCCTTTCATACCTAGTAGGAGTGTGTCTCTTCTAGTGAGTACAATTTTCATAGGATTGACTCTCCGATGCAGGCAGGTCTAGTGCCTTCATTGCGATAGTGATCACAGTATTTGAGATCATTTGTTCCCGTTCAGATCGATCGTTCTCTCGAGGAGGTAGTGGCATATTATCTTGTAAAGAAGAAGGAGATTTTGGGGTATGATTGGTCAGATAAGGAGAAGGTTAGCTTCAACCCTAACGATGATGATTTGTTGGGAGACTTAGTCAGGGTCTGTATGGTAGATACTAGAGGATCTCTCCTCAGGGAGCAGCAAGCCATGAAAGGTGATGAGGTTGATCAGGAAGACACAGCCCAATCAGCCCAACACCTTCGATATCAGTTGAAGCAAAAAGATGAGCAGATAGATAGGATGACATTGTAGCTAGAGGACTTGTTAACAGCTATTTTGGTACTTCAAAAATAAGGCCTATCAGTTCATCTTACTACACTCGACATTAGTCAGCCTGAGTTAGTGCATGTCTTGGACCCAGCCAAGTCCTTACCTCCCATTGAGCAATGTAGCACTAGCATGTATAGGAAGGTAGTGGAAAGTACCTCCATACAAGAAAAAGACATCAGATCCATGGTTGAGCAGTAAGTGAAGGAAGTGTTGGCTCAAGCCTAAGGAGGATCATCTGTTCCAAAGGGTAGACCCTACTTGGAGGAATTCGATTCAATCCAATATCCCAAGGGTTTCATACCACCTTCCTTCAAAAGCTTTGATGATAGTGGAAACCTAAGGCAACACATAGCACACTTCAGGGCCAGTTGTTGCCACGCCGGTGGCAGTGATGCTTTACTTTTTCTCCTCTTCTTTAGTAGCCTAGTAGGCATTGCTCTTGATTGGTATGTTGAACTGCCCAATGGTTCAGTAAAGATATTTACTAAGTAGGAGCAACTCTTTATGAAGAGGTTTGCTGGAGCTCAATAAAGGATTACTGTAGGTGATCTCGTTGTAGCACAACAACACCCAAGAGAGTCCCTTGTTGATTATATTCTTCGATGACGTAACCTAAGTATGAAATGCGAGCCGCAGCTATCTGAGTAGCATGCCATTGAGATTCTTTTAAAGAATATCCATGGCCTAGTAGCCTTCATGCTTAAGGAATTCACTATCAAGACATTTGAGAAGCTAATCAATAAGGCGGCTAGTCTATAAGGAGAGGCCCAATAGTTGCCTTTTGAAGATTAGTTGCCTAAAGAAAAGCCACAAAAGGTCTATGAGAATAAGGCGGTGGCGATTGGTAGATAAGAGGCAACTAGAGATCGGTAGAGACCACTTGAGCCTCCACCTCCTTTACCACCACGACCTCAGCCTCCGGCGACCTCCCGACATCGCCTCACCATCATATGATCTTTAAGAATCTCTTAAGAGCACGATTTTTTACTGAACTACGAGCCTAGGAGGAGGAAGTAGGCAAAGTCATGATCTAACTTTTTTGCCCCTACCATGATATCTTTGAGCCATGTTTTGGAGGATTGCTTCACATTAAGGGTAGCTTGAACACTTCAAGGCGGTCTGTAGTTATCCTAAAGAACCTTGTGGAACCAACCATCGGTTCCATTAGGGTAATCCTTGGGGATACATGCGATCCTTCCAAAACTAAAGAAGGTTGGGATATTTCTTTATCTAAAGCCCTAAGAAGATCATCCAGAAGATCAAGAAGCTTTCCTTGTAGGTGCCTGAGTTAGCTTAAACCTCCAACATCAAGGAAGGTTTGCAAGTTGCCAATGCTAACTCGAGGAAAGGGGGAGCTCAGCAACAGAAGAAGTAGCAGCATGTGTCAGCCCGGGATAGCCCAATAGCGCATCCATCGATCGAGTCTAGCCTCCACCTTACAGCTGCAGCTTCCACACTGACAACTTCTTCCACTTCAGCTAGTTCTTCTTCTTATACTAGTAGAACTTTTGTATCGATGGATAAGGGCATCAAATCCCTTGCCCCACTCACTTTACTTGATTTCTACTTTGTACCCCCAAATAAATCCAAAAAATTGAAGAATAAAGCTAGTTTAAGTTACATCTATGTCACTCCTGATGAGTTATCTTCTTTTATTCCTAATAATAACTCTTCAAGTCAAAATAACTATAATAATTCTGATCTTCTTCTTTCTGATTTAGAGTTGGACTTTCCTACTCTGAATACTGTGGGTTTGTCTCTTGAGATGGACTTAAAATCATCCAATTTTGAGGGTCCCATAGGAGAAGCTATAGGTGAGTTTGATGTGCAGGTATAACCTTCCATTACCATGCCACTACAGATCACCAAAGTCAACCTCCATAGTGGCAAGGTTCTACCTCCTAGGGCAATACCTCAAGATAGAGGAAAATAAGTCATTGGTACAGAAGATCGAGAAGCCCCTCCACAGGATGCTCCACCCTTGGATATGCTTGTGGAGGATCAGCCCAAGGTGGACTATAATGTCATCTCTCTTTTAAAAAAGTTTCCATCTAAGCTAAGCATATATGATGCCCTTGTCTTATCCAAAGTGATGAGGAAATCACTAATCAAGGCTCTCCTTGATCCTAAAATATGCTTAGCTCAGCTGATCACTATAGGTGAGGAGACACATTACACAAAAGAATCTCAGGGGATCACCTTCACAGATGAAGATCTTCTTCTGGGGGACTTAGAGCACAACCATCCCCTCTACATCACAGTCGACATTGACATGCTCAGACTTGTCAGAGTTCTCGTGGATCCAGGTGCATCGGTGTACATTATGAGTCTAAAAACCCTTGCCTATTTACGGATCAACATCTCCACACTCTGAGGAGATCGGATGATGTTGAGAGGATTCAACAAAAAAGGTGGCGGGCTTTAGGTTCCATAGTATTACCTTTGGAGATAGGGCGGAAGCTGCTAAGTTTTACATCATTGATTGAATACTTGTTCATTGCTTTGCTCAAGGCCTTGGATACATTAGAATAAGATCATTATATCCCTCCATTCATCATCAAAAGATGGGATTAAGTACCATGTCAATGGAGATGAAAATCCATTTTCAGTTAGAGAGATTGAGATTTATGAGGATGTGACCTACCATCTTCTTCAAAACACCCTTTCTCGTGAACTTGGACAAAATTCAAATTCAACAGCAAAAGAAAAAGAAAATAAAGAAAAAGAAAAGATAAAAGAAAAAGTAAAGAAAAATGAAAGTCCAAGTGAATAAGAAAGGGGAATTGAAGAAGAAATAGATCGACATATTACATTTCACCCACAGTTCATTCCATCATATGGACATGTGAGTAGGATGGCTCAAGCTCCACCAGGTAGAGGTAGAGATAGAAATAAGGGCAGTTCCAGAGGTAGAATACCCCCTAGTTGGCCATCAACCAATAGAGGTCGTATTCTAGTTCATAGGAGTACACTTACTATTCACATAGACTTAGAATCTAGCTCGGAGGATGAGCCTAATGTGATTAGTATACCAACCAACCCCTCTCAGTGGGTTGCATTAGAGATGACTTTTGATCCAGACAGAGATGAAGACCAGGCCTCCAAACAAAGAAAAGTATTCAAATTAGGTTTATGTGAAACAATTAGGCAACTGTTGAGAACCTTAGTTCTAACCTCACTTACATTTTAGAAAGTTGAAGGTTTGGTAGTTAAGGAAGTCCCTAAGTCTTCCAATGACATAAAACAAAAGAGATTCTTTTTGGGATCATCATCCTCAAGTCCTAAAGTTGATGTAGAACTTGAGGAGGATACATTTAAATAACTAATGGAATTACCATTTGACTTTTACTCGCCTTGTGTTTATAATATTATACAGAAAGGTTTAGTTCCTCATACATGGCCCAAGCACAGGTCAGATTACTATGAAAAGCTATGAAATAATACAGGCAGGGAAGCACAATGATAAGGGCAGGATTTGATCTGATGGGTCGGTCGATGATGGCATTCTTGTTTGGTTGAATCATTTAGAATCTAATAAGTTCTTCGCACACACCCCTAACTCTTACGAGAATGTGTGTTTAGAAAATTTAGATGATCTCTAAATCAAAGAGGCATCGCCCAAATTTAAAGATGAGATTCATTCAACAATTGACAAGCTTAAAAAAATTAACCTCATGATAGAATAAAATCCGCGCCCAACGTACATAAGTTTGTTGCTGAAGGAAGAAGAAAATAATGACTTAGTTAGGCTATTGACTAAGTTTAAAGACTGCTTCGCATGGAGTTATGAATAAATGCTCGGATTATCTCGGCGTAATCTACAAGCAATAGATCTACTACCCCTATTAAGCATGCTCCTAGATGCATGCGATTAGCGAACAACATGTTTCTAAAGTCAAGAAATTGATCGATCTTTGGTTTCATCGGGGAAAAAAAAATCCTACACAGTTAGTTGTGCGTTCTAGTTAAGAAGAAGAATTGCCAAATTCGCACATGCGTCAATTTTAGGGACTTAAATAAGGCATGTCCTAAAGATGAGTTTCTTTTCCTATTTTAGAATTAATGGTGTACATCACCTCATCTCATGCAGTATTCTCTTTCATGGATGGATCATCTGGCTATAACCAAATCAAGATGTCTCCTGAGATGAAAGAAACACTGCTTTCCAAACCCTGATCAGAATCTTTTGTTATAGGGTCATGCCTTTTGGACTTAAAAATGCTGGTGCTACATACCAACGGGCCATGACTCAGATCTTCAATGAACTCATCCATCATCATGTTGAGTGCTATATTGATGATATAGTAGTCAAGAGTAGAGAAAAGGAAGACCACCTCTTTGACTTGAGAGTAGTTTTCGAACGGTTAAGATAATATAACCTCAAAATGAATCCTCTGAAGTGTGCATTCAGAGTAGCTTCGATAAAATTCCTTGGATTTATTGTTCGACACTAGGGAATAGAAATAGATCCAGAAAAGATCAAAGCTATTTTCGAAATGTCACCTCCTAAGAGTTTAACTCAACTCAGATCCTTTTAAGGACGGATGGCGTATCTAAGACGCTTTATCTCCAACCTATTAGGGAGATGTAAGCCATTCTTAGCACTTGTCAAGAAGGATGCCAAGTTTAACTGGAATGATAAGTGTCAGTATTCCGTTGAAGACATCAAACAGTATTTGGTGAAGCCATTAGTTTTAACAGCCCATATCTCGGGCAGGCCACTCATTCTCTACACTGCTACATTGGACAACTCTCTCGGTGCTCTATTGGCCCAAGCCAATGCTGAAGGGAAGGAGAACACTCTCTACTACCTCAGTCCTCGTATGATTCCTGCTGAAGTGAACAATCCACCTATTGAGAAACATTGCTTAGTTTTGATCTTTGCTTCCTAAAAGCTACGACACTATATGCTTTCTCATAAGGTGAACTTGATCTCCAAATAAATCCACTATAGAACCTCATGACACGGCCAATGCTATCCGAATTTTTGGCATGATGGTCCATGATCCTCTCGCAGTTTGATATCACATTCGTACCCCTCCGTGCAGTAAAAGGATGGGCACTAGCAGATTTCTTAGCAACACACCCACTTCCTGCTGATTCTCCACTTAATGATGATCTCCCTGATGAACAAATCATGAACTTAGGGGAGGCTGACAATCATTGATGGGAGATGTATTTTTATAGTGCATATTATTTTTATAAAGGGGAAGCACCACGATCTACTCTTCTAAGAAATGCAGGGGTAGGAATAGTTTTCTTAACTCTAGACCACGATGTGATGAGATTCTTATAGTATCTTTTCAACCCTTGCACCAATAATGAAGTCAAGTATGAGGCTTTGATTGTCAGTTTAGAGTTATCCATCACTATCAGTATCAAGTGCATCAACATCTTTTAGGATTCTCAGTTGGTCATCAACCAGATTGTCAGGTCCTACAAGGTTCTTAAACCCAAGCTTCGTCATTATTATGAGTATACCATGAAGCTGTTTGCCAAAATTTCTAAAGTCACCATCTATAAGGTTCCCCGAGTAGAGAACGTAGTAGTAGATGCTTTGACCAAACTTGCCAAAGAGTTGGCATGTCTGGAAGATGCGTCCATTTTAATAAGGGTCCAGAATAGACAAGTCTTATCCCTTATTAATGTTGAACTTATCGAGAGACTTTCTCTTAAAGGGGAGGTTGTCATTGCCAAAATGGACAAAGAGCTAGATTAGAGGCAACCGTTCATAAATTATTTGAACACCGACAAACTACCTTATGGTGAAAAATATTTTTGCTTTCATCTATCCTTTTTGAAGAGGATAAATGAAAACAGAAATATTATGCCTGTTGGTTGGGACACCGCGTAGATCCATAGATATTCTTATTAGGGTGATCAGGTACAATATTGAGGAATAGTGTACTATCTCGGGAGATAGAAGTCATTACCCTTTAATGAACTAAATCACCTTAATAAGGACTCCTAAGGACAATGAGTCTATATATGTACCAGAGATTCTTCCTCTACTTTATATGAAAAAGTAAAGCAGGGTTTATTTTAAACTAGGTTCATTTAAGTTCCCCATAGGGGAAAACCCCCATAGTTAATTACATCATAAGGGATGGGATCCCTTAAGAATACTGTCGATTAAGGTAAATGATCGTTGTCTTCAAAGATTTCAATAGGAAAGAACTATCAATCGATTAATTCATTTTTGAAGATCAAATGGGATTGATCAAAGAGAGAGAGAGGGAGTTATTATTGAAGCCAAAAGAAAGATAAGTAGGAGATGCCTACAATGCTAGGAAACCTAGCGAGCATCTCAAACTATCCTATGATTGGGCTTTACATTTTTAAAATTAATTTAATTTGTTTGAGTTGAATTTTTCATTAGAAATTTAAAACTTATGATTTCATAACACAAGATTATGGAAATGCCTAAGAGGTGAGGAATGTGTATGGCCCGCAAAGAGGAGAAGCAATCTCAGAACCTAAATCTAGGGAGCTTTGGAGAGGGTCAAAAGCACAACCTAAATCTAAGGCGACAATGGGCATTTGATTTGCCTCCACAAGGGAGTACAAACCACCTGACTATTTAGACTTACAACTGCCTGGGGGTGGCTGCCAACTAACTCTTACAGTTTTAAATATATGTAGGCAAGTCTTATGCTTTATGCAAGATAACTAGGTTGTTGTTTATTTAGAAAGAGACTAAGTCCTTAAACTCACTCCTTAAAGAGACTAGATCATGTAAGGATATGCTTCAAATGACCTAAATCTAATGCAATTCAGATTTCATTTTATTTTTATTTTTTGACAATTATTTTGACTCAGGATAATAGAATTCATATGCCTAATGCATGAGAAATAAAGTTATTGACCAAAATCAACGAGAAGGGAGGAGGTGTGTTTCCACCATGGATCTCAAAGGTCAAGCCAAGTTTCTCTGGCAAAGGTGGAAGCTCTCCAATTAAGAGTGAAATAAGATGCATTTGTGCATGATATTGTAAAAGAAATACTCATCTAGCTAAGAGGTTGCTAATTCTTTTATCTTGGTTTTAAACCTAAGCATTAGGTGAGGTTATGAGTTCTTTATTTTAATTTTGAATTGTTAAGTTTAGTAAAAGATTTATTTTTCCCTAAGAGCCTAATCCACATCCAGGCCATACATAAAGTAAGGAAGAAACTAGGAAAAAGATACCACTTAATGCATAAGCTAAACAAATCATCAATCAATTTATAAAGCTAATCACTAAAAGAATAAGAGGCCGTTGTGGTCGGGTACCACCGCACAAACCTGAAAATAAATTGGGTAGGCGAGCTCTACCCTTATACAACTTGGATTACAAATGAATTAAATTATAATTAAGCAAGAAATTCGTTGTTATGGGGGTCTTCAAGCTTCATTTCTTCATTCTTCTTTTCTTATTTCTTCTTCTTTTCTTCTTCTTTTTTTCTTCTTCTTTGGTAACTCCTTTTGGATGGTTGGAAGGTGGATTCTCCAAATGCTTCACATGGTGCATAAGATGAAATCTTATGATCAATGTTCATCCTAATCCCCATAATAATCAATCCAAAATCCTAGTTGTAAAATTTACATGAAAAGGAAAAGTAAATCTAGCTAACACCTACAAAATAAAGGTTAGTTAAAATAAACCATAAAATCCCAAGCATGATTATGCTTAGGGGTATAAGAACCTGCAAGCAAAAGCATTTATTTTTTTATTTATTATAGCTCCCCTTAAGCACAATCCCCTGCAGAAAATAATGGTTAGACTAAGATCGCCCTACCATTCATTCTACACATATACATCTTAACATCCAGTCTAAAATATTTATCACAAAATAAAAGCAAACATCAAACCATCCATCGCCCTAACCTAAAGCTAGAAGTGGTGACTTAGCATAATGTGTGTGTTTTGGAGGTTTGTGTGGTATGCTTAGCTATGGCTTTAAGTTAGAATTTTCTAAATGTGAAGCATGTTCAACTTAGAGGAGGGTTTTATTTAAGTGATTTAGTTATTTTCGGTTGATTTTATTTCATGTTTTGATTTGGTTCAAGTGAATCCTGCAAATAATTACTAAGTTATAAAGAGAGGGAAAGAGAAGTTCTCTTCTCTTTCCTTCCCTAACCTAAGTAATTTATAAAGTGGATTCATGTTCTTTAGTTTTGTTTAGTGAATATTTTGATTAAGTGTTTTAATTAATCCTAAGTTTAGATGAACTCTAAACAAACCTATTCAAAAAGAAAGATATTTTAAGATTAAATAAAATGAACTAAATTCACAAAATATACATCACTTCATTTCTTGCCCAATATGTATAACATGCATATGAATGAGTCCTAAGCATATCTATACATACAAATGAGAATGTTTAACATACTTTATGATGCATGATTTTCATTAAGTAGAAAAGGGGCTTCTTATCCAATTTTTACATGCACACATGAAAGTAAGAAAGGCATAAGTGAGTACAACGCCATTGTTAACCAGAGGTGTAAGGTACAAGACCTACTTAGGGCTTCTTAAAGCCTCGCAATCTCAGGGTTGTCCATACTAATATACCACTTTTCTTAAATACAAACAATATGTACAAAAGAAATGAATGGAAAAAGAAAGAATGCAAAAATTTATATTTAATTGATTCATTTTTTTTATGCGATTTATATGTGCAAGCATAGGTAACCCTTCTTAAGTGATAGCATAGGAATGAATGGGATATATAATTAGGTAAGTGTTAGGTTCCTTTCAAATAAACCATACATCTTACCAACTCCTATTCAAATATGCTAAAAGAGAAGGGAAGGAAAATCTATACTAAGCACATCCTTATATCTTACTCACATGCAAGATTATAATTAAAATATAAGTAGCACACTTTCATTTTTGATAATTGATTCATATATTTTGAAAATAATTTGAATTTAATAGTGATAATAGCCACTTATATTATTTCTTTAGGCAACATATGCAAATTTGACATAAAGTAAACATTTTCATTTTAAATTTGAATTTTGAAAAGTATGAATGCATGAAACCACATGACACACATATTTAACATGTTGGGAAGAATTAAAGTAATTAAAGCATTTAAACACATTCACTTTAATTAAATCATAAAGGCAATCTTATGAAATAAGAAAGTTTAAAGTAAATCAAAGTTCATTTAGTATGATTTTTATTTGATTTAGAATTTGATTGAATTTTGAAAATGTGGATTGAGTTTACTATTCCTAACCCATTCCCACATGTGTTTGACATTTTTGTTTAATTTTTAGATGATTAGATTCATTTTATATTTTAATTAGGTTAAGTTATGAATTAAACATGTTTAATTAACCCTTACCTACACCACCTTAGCATAGTTAACCAAATAATTATGAGCCAATGAGATGACATAAAACCTCATAAGAAATTTAAATTTGTAATGCACTTAGGAAGAAAAGGGGCCTAATGCAATTTGACCCATGGTTAATGGTTAGTTAAGCTAAGGGGTTTAACTTAAGTAATTTCAAAACACCCCTCACACATATGAGTTGGGTGATTTCCTTAATTGTACTTAGGCTCTTGAACACCTAAGCATCTACCCAAAGTATATTAATTAAGTTCTAGAAGATTTTAGAAATAGAAATTAATTAAAAGGGTAATTAATGAATTAACCCTTAATTAAGAGAGGATTAAGGAAAGAAAAGGGGGTTTAGGGAATAGCTTAGGGGAAATACCCCAAAATTATTTCTTAAGCCTCCTATTTTCTGGATCTAACCTTAATCAACTTCAATAAGAGATTAAAACACTAATCACACCCTTAATTATCCTTAATTATATTAAGGGAGTAATTAGAAAATGCATTTGTAATTCCTCTAATTAAGCCTTCAATAAATCCCAAGAAAATTAGGGGAGAAAGAAATCATCCCCCAAAACATACCCAAGAAGTTTGGGATTAATCAAAGGATTAATTAAGGAGTAATTAGCAAAATAAGATTTCTAATAAAACCCAAAATCAAAGAAAAATATAATTCAAAAACCATTAAAATCAATTTTAGAATATTCTATATTGAATTATCTTTCAGTAGAAATTGAACTCATATTTTTTTAATTTTTATTTAGGGAGATATGAATTTTAAAACTAAGGGGATTAATTAGAATTAATTAAAACCTAATTAATCCCCTGAGCCCACAGCTTGACACGCGGCGACAGCGGTCAGCGCGCTTTACACGCATCGTGTTGTGAAGGGGTCACTTAAACATCCCATCTGCATGGTGGCGAGGCGGCGGGACGCAGTTTGATACCCACCGTTCGATCAAGGATCAAATGGTCAGGGATCACCCCATGGTTTTAAAAGGATAAATGGATTTATAAACGTGTGCCTAATCTCAGCCTTCCATCCAAAATGCATGGATAGATTGTCAGAATTATCTTTGTTCTTCCCTAAAGATTAATGGAGACTGTCCATGATCCAAGGGAAGATCTGAGATCGATCGAGCTTGGATTGCAATGAAAACTTGCAACACCATCTAACCCTAATGGCAATCCTATCCAACGGTGGAATTTTCATGCCATGACACTTTGTTTCACAAAGGACCAACACCTCTTAAGCCTAGTTGTCAAACAATGTAATACCTCACCGAAGGTGATCACCAACACTCGATTCCCTTGGAGGAGCTTCGTGTGGTTGAGTCAAAGCTGTGGTGGAAGAATGAGCTCTTGAGGTTAGGTAGTTTGCTCTATGGACCAGCTCCCCTTTCTCTCCTTTATGGCTTTGATCGAATTGAACTCCTCCTTGCTTTGGGAACTTGTCTGAAGGCTTAGGTGCACTCGACTTAGCCCCCTGATGGAATGTGCAAAGAGAATTGCACTAGATTGGAGTATGGAAGAAGTTTTGAAATGAGTAGAGCTTCCTTGTTTTCAAAGGAAGAAAACCTAGAAATGCTCTTTTTAAATCCCTCTTAGAAAGCTTAGGATTGCTCTCTGATGGCTCCTAACACTCTCTAACACTCAATCGATAATGAGCATTTGTGAATAGAATTAAATTAGGGGGAGTATATCTCCCCCTATGACAATTGGATGATCGAAGCTATGGTTGCCATTTTGATCCAATTGACCATATCGAAAGGGTTGTTTGGGTTGTTTGAAGTTGGCACATGGTCAGTTTGAGCAAAGGAGTGGTTTGGTAACCTCCCATGTGCTTCAGATCAAGTGGAGGGAGGTTTTCAAATTGGCCAATTTGAGCTAGGGGTTCAGTTTTGGCCTTGGGTCCATTCGGGATGACTTAAACTCATTGGGTTGGGTGCACCACCCTCCATAGGGTTAACTTGACCTATTAGAAAGGTATCAAGTTGATATGAAGAGGGCTTGACCAAATTCCCCATGGATTTGACCAAAATTTGTTCTATGGCCTAGGGGTAGAATGGTCATTTGGCTGATTTTTGAATTTGAATATGTTAGGTATGTTAAGAAAATTGGTTTGGCCAAGTTTCATTGAATTTGGAGTTCATTTGATATGGTTTGGCTCATGTTGACCCATTTAGGTCAAAATGGGTCAACTTAAGTCAAGTTGACCAATTGGTCAAATTGGGTCAAACCAAGGGTTGGGTCAAGTTCATATGACCATTGGAAATATTTTGGTGTCTTTGGTTTGATTCAATTTGGTTTAGTTTTGAGTTTGGCTAATATGACTTCATTTAGGTCAAATGGGTCAAGTTGACCAATTTGACCCATTTGACCTATTTGAGCTAGGTCATGGGTAGGTTTAGGTTTGGTTAGTCATATGAAGTGGATTGGTATCTTTGTTTTCAATCAATTTTGGTTAAGTTTGAATTTGTCTCAACATGACCCCTTTAGGTCAAGGTGGGTTCAAGGTCAATTGGGCTAGGTTAGGTCTAGTTGATCAATTGAGATTTCGGTCAAGTTCAACAAGTGATTTGGAATGAACTTGACCCATTGATTTCAATCAATTTGCTTAGATCAAGTTTTGACACATTTTGACTTTTTAGGTCAAGTTAACTTGGTCAATGCTAGGTTATGCTTAAGTGTTGACTTGGTCAAGTTCAAACATAGTTCATGAATGAACTTAGATAAATGATTTCAATCAATTTGGCCTATGGTAGATTTTGGTTATGTTAGGTTTCATTTTGGCTAAGTGTTGACTTGATCAACCCTTAGGTTTGACTTGGTTTGACCCAATTTGATTGATTGATCATCCCATGATGATTGTTGATCATGAGATATGTGAGTTTGATTCAATCCAATTTGGATTAGAATTTTTCATATACTTAGGTCACTTTAGGTCAAGTGAGCCTAAGTGGGTCAAATGGCTTGGTCAAAGCTTGATTTGAGTTTGATTAAACTTGTATATGGACTTATGATTGAAATATAAATCCATTTGCAAGTGGTTTGAAGTCAAATGGATTTTGATTCATTTAACAATTTCATATTCAAAGGAAGAATCTGAATGGATTTGGGGGTTTAATTTTTGAATTGGATTTTGATTTACTGATTGAGTTTTATATTTATATTTGGATTCATGATTGTAGGGTTGATTGAATCATGAAGAAAAATCAAGAGTTTGGCTTGATTTCAAGGTAGTTTGGTTAAGTTCAAGATTTTGACTTGAAAGGCTTAAGTTGGATTTTGAGTGGATTTGAGTTTGATTTTTGGAATTGGTTTTAATTGTTTGAATTTAGATTTCATTTATATATGTGAATATAAATGAGAATATAAATGGATTATGAGAAAATTTCAAGGATTTGAAGTGATTTGATCATGATTTAGGCTAAGTCCATTAAAATGGAATTTTAAAGGACTGAGGAAATTTTGGAGTAGAGATTTGAATTTTGGATTTAGATTTGATTGATTTATATTTATATTTCATTTATATATGTGAATATAAATGAGAATATAAATTAATTATGAGAAAATCTCATGAGTTTGAATTGGTTTAGATCATGATTTTGGCTAAGTCCATGAAGGAAAATATAAAAGGTCTTAGGAAATTTTATGAATTTATTTTGAATTTTGAGTTTAGTTTGATTGGTTTGAATTTATATTTCATTTCTATGTGTGAATATAAATGAGAATATAAATGAATTATGAGAAAATCTCATGAGTTTGAATTGATTTGATCATGATTTATGTTAAGTCCTTAAGAGGAAAATTAAAGACTTAAGAAAGATTTGGACTTAGGAATTTCATTCATGGGTTTCAATCATGGATTTCAATTATGAATTTCAATCATGTGGCATTGATTTGAGTTATCAAATAAGATTGATTTGGAGTTTGACTTGAAGGAAGGAAGGTGAGGAATGGTTCAAGCTAAGGGTAGGCAAATTTTCCTAACACCCCTAAGGCCTGACCTATTCCTATGACTAACTCTTCTAAGTCTCTAGGGCAAGGTTAAGTGTCCACCTAATCACTAGATGTGGCTTAAGACTAAGAAACTCTTAAAGCCTAAGAGAAATCCTATATCTAAGATGGAGGGGTTGAGAGCTCATTCTAAAAATGAGATCAACATACCTCAAGAAAAGCCACAAGCCCATCAGGTGAAACAAAGAGCTCTCTTTTATGCTCTCGTTGATGGCACCCTGTACCGTAGGTCCTTTGACCAAATGTTGTTACACTATTTAGATAAACATGAAGCCCGTTGCATTGTAATCGAGGTACATTTAGGTCTATTCGGAGCACATCAATCCGGTACGAAGATGAAGTTGAAGATCAAGATACTAGGTTACTACTGGCCTTCGATGATTACAGATTGCATGGATGTAGCTAGGAGATGTCATTAGTGTCAGGTACATAGTGTGGTCCTCCACCAACCACCCAACATTCTACACCCTACATTGGCCTCATGGCCATTTGAGTGTTGGGATACTGACATTATGGATCTGATCGATCATCCTTCTTCCAAGGGTCATCGGTTCATCTTAGCTGCCACTGACTACTTTTCCAAGTGGGTAGAAGCCATCCCACTCAGAGAGGTCACAGCTCAGCATGTGCTTCAATTTTTTAGGAATCATATTGTATATAGGTTTGTGGTTCCTCGATAAACTATATTCGATAATGGTACTGCATTCAAAAGCACGAAGATCAACAGCTTTGCCAGAAGACACGATATATATTGGAGATACTTCACCATCTACTATCCCAGAGCAAATGGCTTAGCAGAAGCATTCAATAAAACTCTCATCTAAATATTGAAGAAAACTCTTGATGACAACAAATGATAGTGGAACGAGCAGTTGGTTGAAGCCTTGTGGGTCTACCACACCCCATACCAAACTCCAACTCAATCTACTTCATTTTCCTTAGTGTATGGGTTTGAAGCTATTCTACCCTTAGAAGTTCAACTCCCGTCACTATAGATAGCATTGGGTAGCAAGATTACTACAGAGCAAATGGCTTAGCAGAAGCATTCAATAAAACTCTCATCCAAATATTGAAGAAAACTCTTGATGATAACAAACAATAGTGAAACGAGTAGTTGGTTGTAGCCTTGTGGGTCTACCACACCACATACCAAACTCCAACTCAATCTACCCCATTTTTCTTAGTGTATGGGTTTGAAGCTATTCTACCCTTAGAAGTTCAACTCCCGTCACTGAGGATAGCGTTGGGCAGCAAGATTACTATAGAGCAGAATACAAAGTTGTGGTTAGAAGAGCTTGAAGGTTTGGAGGAGGATCGCCTGTGGGAGTGCCAGAACCTCCAGTTGTACGAGGCCAAAATGATTCAAGCTCACAACAAGCTGGTCCTGCCCTAGGTCTTTTCAAGTAGGAAAACTTGTGTTAGTCCTAAGGAGACCAATTATTGCTCATCGAAAGATGAGAGGTAAGTTTGAACCCACTTGGGAAGGCCCCTTTGTCATAGAGAAGGGCTATGTAAAGGGGAACACCCAATGCTTCCAATTAATGGGCTTTATCTAAAGAAATATTACCCATGAAGCAAATCATGTTTGAAAATAATCATTAATAAAAAGAACAAAATCTAATTCCATTCATCAAATCTTTTCTTCTTTCGAATTGTTGTTTGCTTATCTTGCGAATCTACCGTGATGTATTTTAGGGTAAGTGTAAGAGTCCCCCAGTGACATCATATCCCTCTTTCACAACACAAACACAATCTCCTGATGCTATTAGAATAGGTGTAAGAGAACCTAAGAGGCATCTTATTTCAATTAGTACAACTAAGTTTGGTGTGAGAGAATCCAAGCAGCATCCTTTCTTAGTAGGAATCCTATTTATCATCCGTGGCATCATTTCATCAAATCCCTTAGCGTGTTCAAGGTGGGTGTAAGAGTTACCCAGAGGCATCCTATTTCCTTTAACATATGCACAATAACAAACACAAATCTTTTGTCTCAAGCTATTTGATGTGAGAGCAAGCCCCCTGTGGTACTCACTCATTAGCTACTCTAGGTCGGGTCTACATGCTACCTCATTAGCATATCACCCCTAGTGGTCTCTTGTTAGATGATTTGAGTCCCCGTGCTTTTTTCCCAACTTGACTATTGAAAACCAACGAGCACCTTATTGGTGTGGTAGTATTCACTGCTTAGCCAGTAAGCTATCTCGTGTTGATTTTGTCTAAGAAGATGTGAGTCCCTGAGCTTTCTTCTTGAATTAATCATCATGATCTAACTAGGTCAAGTATATTTGAGGTTTAGGATAAGTCCCCCAGAGGCTCTTTCTCTCTAGACTACATTTGAGTTGATATAAGTCCTCCAGTGGTATTTACTCCGTAGTCGCCCTAAGTCGGACCTATCGGCGAAGATGACTATCCCAACAATCAATTACTATGAGGATGTGAGTCCCAGCTTTCTTCATATCTTGATTGTTTTAAGCGACGGCACCTTAGGTTGGTTGATGTTCTATCCTCTTGGACTCACGTGGATACATCACTTGATGTGAGTCCCCACGCTTTCTCCTTGAGTTGTCCACTGAATACCTATTAGATATATGACTAGCCATGTCATCTCCTCCAGGGTTTGGGATTAAGCCCTTAGTGGACCCATCCCCTACAGACACTCTATTTGGATCACGTCCTTTGTGATCCCATTTACACACACTTTTGGATTGAGCAGTCAGTAGCCACCCCTATGGTTGAAGAATTTGTTCAGCGAATGCACAGATTCTCCCTTGGTTCAGTAAATCTGAGATAGGTCTAGGCTGATATAAGCTCCTTCTTAGTTTGATCCCTCGCAAACTAACAAGGTATATGATAAACAAAACAAATTAATTTACTTGTGGATTAGGAATTCCAGCCCCTAAAGGGCCCCTTTTCCCAAGTAGGCATACTATCTTTAGGGCAGTGTCAACAGAACTCCCTATAGGAATTGCGACCGAGTTGAGGTAAATCCACGGGTCACTCACTCCTAATTTAGGTCAAGTTTGATCTATTTTTCCATAAGCAAATTATCCCGATAATCATTCCGCTTTGAAAGATGTAATCTATGACGCATTCTTTCTAGCATGATTATCACAAATCGACGGGTAGCCCTAGGTCGAGTCTGATTTGTTGCCCAAAGCAACTGATCACCATAGTGGTCTTTTATAGTGGAAGATGTGAGTCCCTGATCTTTCTTCCTTCAATTGATCATTATAAACCGAAAGACACTCCTTTGGTCAGATAGTTCTCCCATCGACCGAGAAGCTACTCCCTTTGGTTCAGTAAATCTGAGATAGGTCTAAGCTGATATAAGCTCATTCTCAATATGATCCATTGCAAACCAACATAATCCATCAAAATAAATAAATCTAAAAATTGAAATTAATCTTGATTATCTTTGAGTTGATCTAAGTCCCCCAGCAGCATTCACTTAATAGTCAGACCTAGGTTGGGTTCAATCAATTATCTTGCCAATAGATTACCCCAGCAACTAGTCCCTACTTTGGAGGATGTAAGTCTACTACACTTTCTTCCTAATACAGCTGCTGCATACCGAAAGACATCCCTTTGGTTGGCTAGTCCTACTATGTGTTTAGTAGACTATCCCTTTAGATTGATAAATTTGAGTTAGGTCTTGGCCTCCGTGTCTCCTATTCAGTACGATCCATCGCAAACCAACTAGGATCATCTCAAAATCCAAATCTAAAAATTGAAACAAATTTAACCCTCTTCCCCAGTAGAAATTTCTCCTCGGTGGGACTCAAATCAAATCAAACCTCTCATCCCCTTGTGGATGACTTGAACCTGTTTCCCTATTGGAAGGTTCACATACTCTATCCCTAGTGGATTCCTCTGTTCCCCTCTTATTTTCTTGACATAAGTAGAGCCACATTGTACTAAACTATGGATTCTCTCTACACTTTGGGTTAGGGACAAATTATTTCTGTTAGTACTTGTGATCTTTCGAAGTTGTTGATTATTTCGGTCAACACCAATACGTGTAGTGTTCCTTATCAGTCACACCACACCTATTTGGCGCCCTTTATTGACCTCATTTTAGAATGAGCTCTCAACCCCTCCATCTTAGGCATAAGACTTCTCTTATATTTTAAGAGTTCTTTAGTCTTAAGATACATCTAGTGATTAAGTGGACACTCAACCTAGCCCTAGAGACATAGAAGAGTTAGCCATGGGAATAGGTCATGCCTTAGAGGTGTTAAGAAAATTTGTCTACCCTTAGCTTGAACCACTCCTCATCTTCCTTCAAGTCAAGCTTCAAATAAATCTTATTTGATTTTCTCTAAACTTAAATAAATGCCACATGATTGAAATCCATGATTGAAATCCATGATTAGAATCCACGATTAAAATCCATGATTGAAATCCATGATTGTAACCCATGAATGAAATTCCTAAGTCCAAATCTTTCTTAAGTCCTTAATATTCTCTTAAAGAGTTAGCCTAAATCAAGATCAAACCAAATCAAATACTTGAGATTTTCTCATAATTCATTTATATTCTCATTTATATTCACATATATAAATGGAATATAAATTCAAACCAATCAAACTAAACTCAAAATTCAAAATCAATTCATGAAATTTCCTTAGGCCTTTAAATTTTCCTTCATGGACTTAGCCTAAATCAAATACAAATCAATTCAAATCCTTGAAATTTTCTCATAACTCATTTATATTCTCATATATAAATGAAATATGAATATAAATCAATCAAATCAAATCCAAAAATTAAATGCCAGATTTAAAATCCTTCCTAAATTCTTAATTTCCCTCTTAAGGATTTAGCCTAAACCATGTTCAAATCAATTAAAATTAATGGGATTTTCTCATAACTCATTTATATTCTCATTTATATTCACATATATAAATGAAATATAAATATAAATCAATCAAACCAAATTTAAAAATTCAAATTCAAAAATTCCAAATCTTTTCTAAGTCCCTTAATCTTCTCTTAAGGACTTAGCCTAGATCATGGTCAAATCATTCCAAATTCATCAAATTTTCTCATAATCAATTTATATTCTCATTTATATTCATATATATAAATGAAATATAAATTCAAACAATCAAAACCACTTCTAAAAATCAAACTCAAATCCACTCAAAATCTAACCTAAGCCTTTCAAGTCAAAATCTTGAACTTAGCCAAATCAACTTCAAATCAAGCAAAACTCATTATTTTCCTTCATGATTCAATCAATCTTACAATCATGAATCCAAATATAAATACAAACTTCAATCACTAAGCCAAAACCAAATACAAAAATTAAACCCTAAATCCATTCATGTTCTTTCATTGAATATGAAATTGTCAAGTGAATTAAAACTCATTTGACTTCAAACCACTTGCAAATGGATTTATATTTCAATCATAAGTCCATATACAAGTTCAATTAAACTCAAATCAAGATTTGACCAAGCCATTTGATCCACTTAGGCTCACTTGACCCAAAGTGACCTAAAGTACCCTTATGAGCCAAATTCTAATCCTAACCAAATTAGATTGAACTAAGCCCATCTATGCCTCTCATCATGATCAACAATCATCATGGGATGATCAATCAATCAAATTGGGTCAAACCAAGTCAAACCTAAGGATTTACGAAGTCAACCCTTAGCCAAAATGAAACTTAACATAGCCAAAATCCACTATAGGCTAAATTGATTGAAACCAATGATCCAAGTTCATTCATGACCAATGTTTGAATTTTACCAAGTCAACATTTGAGCCTAACCTAGCCCAATTGGCCACTTGACCTAAAGGGTCAGAATATGTCAAAACTTGATCTAAACCAAATTAATTAAGGGTCAAGTTCATTCCAAATCACTTGTTGAACTTGACCAAAGCCTCAATTGGCCAACTAGACCAAACCTAGCCCAATTGACCTTGAACCCAACTTGACCTAAAGGGTCATGTTGAGCCAAATTCAAACTTAACCAAAATTGATTGGAAACAAAGATACTAATCCACTTCATATGACTAACCAAACCTATGCCTAGTTAGATTTAGATTTAATTAGAATATATTTGATTAGTCATTTGTTTAATTTTGAGCTTGGTTTGGATTCACCTAATTCTATTAAGTTAGGCTAAACCCAAGAAGTTTCACTAGGTCACTAAGTATAGTATCCTAAATGTTTGGATAGAAAATCCCTAATATAAGATTAGGTAACCTAATCAATAAGATTAAAAATGATGTTAAACCTCATTCAAAAATGAGGCAAGCAACAATCAGGAATAAGTAGGAAATGCTTTAGATGTTGGGAGGCCTAATAAGCATTTTAACTTATTCTAATGCTGGGCTTCATAGCTTTGAAAGTGATTTATATTTTGAGTTGACATTTTATTAGAAAGTTAGGACTTAAATTCTGATAACATAAGACTATAAAAATACTTAAAAGGTGAAGACTTACTCCTGTAGCAAAGAAGAAATAATATTATTTATCATGGAGTTACATTTGGAGAAAGTGGTACAAAATTTTGGAAAGTTAAAAACCATACATCTTCTTGAACATAACATTTTTTGGCCTTTCATAAAGAGTGATGGTGGGATGATAGTCACCTAGTGCATCACTTATAAGAGAGCAATGATTACTTAACAAAAATAATAAAAAATATGCACATTTCCTATTCTATTTAGATTTTAGGAAGATATCTCTTTTAGTTTTGTGTTTGGACTTGTATAACATAAATATGATATTAAAATATTTTTGTTGTAGTGGACCGCTTCTCTAAAATGACTCACTTCTAACATTGCTCAAAATATATTGATGCATCTCATATACTAAGGTTATTTTTTAAGGAGATTCCTAAACTTTATCAACTCACTTCCACAATTATCTTAGATTGTGATGTAAGTATATATCATACTTTTGAAAAATATTATGAAAGTTAATGGGCAAAACTTTAAAATTTTCTTTAGCCTTTTAGTCTCAAACTGATAAACAAACTCATATAATGAATAAAACATTAAGAAATTTTTTAAGGAGTTTGGTGGGCAGGAGTTTAGAAAATTGGGTTCTCTACCTTCTTAAAGTTGAGTTTTCCAATAATAACACTATTTCTAAGGACCAATAAGAAACAATTTAAAATAGTACATAGTTATAATCCAAAGTGGCCAATTGATCTTGATAGCATCTCTTCACAAGCATTCTTTGAATCAACATTTACATTAGCAAAAGAATACAAAGGATTCATAAAAATGTTTATCAATAATCGAAATAACTAATGGAGAATATGTTGATACTTAAAATTCAAAAAAATAAAACTTTTAAAAAATTTAATGTATGAGATCATGTGTTAATAAGTAAAAAAATTACAAACTAGCTCATGTGGGCTAGATTATTAAGAAACTTGACACTAATGCATATATTCTTGAATTATCAAAAGATATGTTCATTAGTTCTATATTTAATATAGAATATTTAATATTATAACCTCCAAATACACGTGATGATTTTTATGCAGAAATACAAAATCACCATTTATAGTTACCAACTCAATATTTATTATTTATGATAGATTACATCATCTCTGATAAAGAAGATTAGATTGGAGATCATAAATTATTTATGATATGGAAAGACAAGCCACTCAATGAGGTTATTTGGTTAACCAGAGATGACTTGAAAAAACTAGCATTAGAGCTTATTAAAGACTGCCAAGACTTTAACTTATTTTAAGAAGAGTTCTTTAGAGCTCAGGGAGAAGGTCTAATCACAAGAAGTAAATCAGACTTAGTTATTTATATATTTTTAATTTTTTTATGTTATGTGATCATTTATGATTTTAATTTCATATTATGTGTCATATATAACATCTTATATAGTAGTTTATGCTTTTTGAGTTACTTATGTAATTTAAAAAAGTTGGAGGCATATTAAACAAAAGTATCAAATTAATTAATTTGAATTTGAGATAGTAGGATATGGAAGAAGGAATTGGGCGATTACAAGAGTGGCCCCTCTCCAACCAATCGTTCTCTCATTTCCCCCCTTGTCTCCAACCATTCTCTCCACTCTTATTTTTAAAACCTCTTTTTGTAAACCTTATTTAAGAACTATTTTTTCTATAATGAAACCTTTTATGTTGATTTTTAGACTAAAGTTGGAGAGTTTTCCATAAGATTTCTTGGCTTGGTGGTTGGCCAAGTGAGAAATAAAGAAGGTTCAATGATCTCTTTGTAACGATCACTTTGATGAGTGATCTAAAATTATTGTGCGACTTTTATTTTTATTTTTTTGTGGTGTGTCCATCATCACCTCCTATATCTCAATAATTAATTCCCACTCTAATTCTTCACATAAAATCATCAAATTCTTGTTTGGGAGCAGTTAGTTAAACTCAAGTCTGATTAGACCTAATTTAAATTTTAACTGAGATTTAGTAGTCTTATGCTTTTCAAAATTCATCAAAAACTCTAAAATCATACTAGACACACAAAAATTTTATTTATAGATGTTTACTTAGGTTTCTATCTACCATTAGTCTAATTTCCAATAATCCTAATCCACCAAACAAACTGTTGGCCAAAGAAGGTTTCACAGGACTAGTTTTGAGAGAAAATAAAAAATAAATAAAATTTAAAGCTTATGAAAATTGGTGAAACTTTTCAAATTTAAACTAGACTTCATTCCTTACAATTTTAATGTCATTTCAAGTCTTTTGGAGTTATGTAGAGGGAGTACTAAATTGGTAATATTATTTAACAAGTTCTAAGTTATAATCTACTTGTGCTGATAAATGAAATTTGAATCTCTAACTTGAACTCCACTTCAAAACTAACCTATTCACACTCATAATCACTTTTCTAAGCATCTTAGAATATTCTCAATCCACCATAAGTGACTTATGCCACATCATTACATCTAGTGTTATATTTGAGGTAATGAAAAAAAAGATTACCTTGATCTATCTGAACCTTGCTTATACTTTATTCAAATATTATTCGAATCCTATAAAAATCTTTTCAAACCATGTTTACGTCATATTTGAACTTTATTCAAACTTACCTTTAATTGAGAGTTTAAATCTATCTTAAAATGATGGTTTGAGTAAGATTCAAGTTGAGCTCAAATAAGTTTCAAAATTTTCTAGAATTTTATTACCATCTTGTTAAAATTTTTTTTTTTGAAGTAATGTTGATTACAAATGATTTGAATATGTATTTATGATAAAAATAGAGATATGTTACTTGAATGTGAATTTTAAATATTTTTTGAAGTAAAAATAGTAGATATATTTATTTAATGGTGAACATTATAAGAAAATTTTACATGCGGAGTCCAGATATTGCTCTGCATCCAGACTACAATCAAAATTCGACATGTGGCAAAGCTTAAAATATAGATTTTTTTCTTTCAAAGTCGGTAATGGCGAATCCGATGTCGTTAATGTTAATGAACCCAATCCTCCTGTCTGGAAATCGGGATTGCACGACATTTTGAAGTGCAGCATAAATTTATATTTTTTGTACTGTATTCATTAGTTTCTTCTATTGTATTCATCTCCCTCCCGGCGTGCATCACTACGAGCATCGGACATTCCTCCACGATTCTACTAATTCTCGGACATTAAAAATCGAGGTACTATCTCATCTTCTCTATCAAAAATGACTCCATAAGGTATTATTCCATTCATTCTTGAACTTTAGAGATTTTAGGATTTTCATATTTATTCCGACTGTTAGCATCTCATCTTCTCCTTCAAATATACCTCTATAAGGTATTATTCTACACTCTTTTCAAGTTTATAGCTTTTAGTTCAATACATTCAGTGCACTCAAGAGTGTACTACTTTATTTCATGTTTATATAGTAATGTATTGAGATTTGTAATCAAATTCATGTTTTAAGCTATTGTAAATTATTTTGATGGGCAGTGAAATCAAATGATACAATTTTTCTTGCAGTACAATCAGTACACTTAAGAGTGTATTGTTTGGTAAATCATGATGTACTGCCTAACTATGGGTCTAAATGATAGATAATTTGAGTTCATTTCAAGAGTATTTGAATAGTTTTTGATTATTTTTCCTGTAGTACAATCAGTACACTGAAGAGTGTACTACCTTTTTTCATATGTAAATTATGGTGTGCTCCTCAATTATGGATCTAAATGATATTATTAGCTATTTTAAGTTTATTTCAAGATTATTTGATAATTTTGGATTATTTTTCTTGCAGTACAATTAGTACACTCTAGAGTGTACTACCTTTTTCATATGTAAATCATGATGTGCTCCCCAATTATAGTTCTAAATGATATTATATGCTGTCTTAAGTGCAATTCAAGAGAATTTGAGTAATTTTGATCCATTTTTTTCAGGAGTGTAATCAATACACTCTATAGTGTACTGCCATTTTTTCATATATAAATCTTGGTGTACTTCTCAATTATGGATCTAAATGATATTGTTAACTGTTTTGAGTTCGTTTCAAGAGTATTTGAGTATTTTTAGACTATTTGTTCAGATGTACAATCAGTACACTCTAGAGTGTACTGTCTTTTTTATATATAAATCATGGTGTGCTCCTCAATTGTGGATCTAAATGATATTATTAGGTATTTTGAATGCATTCCAAAAGTATTTGAGTAATTTTGGACTATTTTTCCAACAGTATACTCTAGAGTGAACTGCTATTTTTTATATGTAAATCATGGTGTCCTCCCTAATTGTTATTCTGAATAATATTATAAGCTATTTTGAATGCATTTCAAGAGTATTTGAGTAATTTTAGTCCATTTTTCCAGAAGTACAATCAATACACTATAGAGTGTACTATCTTTTTTCATATGTAAATCATGGTGTACCATCCAATTATGGATCTAAATGATACTGATAGCTATTTTGAGTTCATTCTAAGAATATTTGAATATTTTTGGACTATTTTTTCATCAGTACAATTAGTACACTCTAGAGTGTACTGGCTTTTTCATATGTAAATCATGGTGTACTTCTCAATTATAAATCTAACTGATATTGTTAGTTGTTTTAAATTAACTTTAAGAGTATTTGAGTAATTTTAGACCATTTTTTCAACAGTACAATCAGTACACTCTAGAGTGTAGTGCTTTTTTTCATATGTAAATCATAGTGTACTCCCTAATTGTGGATCTAAATGATATTGTATGCTATTTTGAATACATTTTAAGAATATTTGAGTACTTTTGGTCCATTTTTCCAAGAATACAATCAGCACACTCTAGAGTGTATTACCTTTTTTCATATATAAATTATGGTGTACTCCCCAATTATTGATCTAAATGATATTGTTAGTTGTTTTGAATTCATTTTAAGAGTGTTTGAGTAGTTTTCCACTATTTTTCCAGTAATAGAATTAGTACACTCTAGAGTGTATTGCCTTTTTTCATATATAAATTGTGACGTACTCCCCAATTGTGGATCTAAATGATATTGTTGGTTATTTTGAGTTCATTTCAAGAGTATTTGATTATTTTTGGATCATTTTTTTAGTAGTACAATTAGCACACTCTAGAGTGTATTGTCTTTTTTTATATGTAAATAATGGTGTACTCCTTAATTGTTGATTTAAAGGATATTGTAAGCTATTTTAAGTGCATTTCAAGAGTATTTGAGTAATTTTGGTCCACTTTTCTAAGAGTTTAATCAGTACACTCTGGAGTGTACTATCTTTTTTCATATATAAATTATGGTGTACCTCCCAATTATGGATCTAAATGATATTTTAGCTATTTTGAGTTCATTTCAAGAGTATTTGAGTATTTTTGGACCATTTTTTCCAGTAGTACAATTAGTACACTCTAAAGTGTACTGCCTTTTTTCATATGTAAATCATGGTGTGCTCCCCAATTGTGGATCTAAAAGATATTGTTAGTTGTTTTGAGTTCATTTCAAGAGTATTTGATTAGTTCTAGATAATTTTTCCAGCAGTACAATCAGTACATCCTGAGTATATTGCTTTTTTCAGATGTAAATTATGGTGTGCTCCCCAATTATGACTCTGAATGATATTGTAAGCTATTTTAAGTTTATTTCAAGAGCATTTGAATAGTTTTTTTTTATCATTTTTCTTGCAGTATAATTAATACACTGAAGAGTGTACTATAATTTTTCATATTTAAATCATGGGGTACTCCCCAATTCTGGATCTAAATGATATTATAAGCTATTTTGAGTGTATTTCAATAGTATTTGAGTAGTTTTGATCTATTTTTAGTTGTACAATCAGTACACTCAAGAGATTACTACCTTTTTATATATAAATCATGGTGTGCTCCCTAATTATGGATCTAAATAATATTGTTAGCTATTTTTATTTCATTTCAAGCATATTTGAGTATTTTTGGATCATTTTTCCTACAGTACAATCAGTACACTCAAGAGTGTACTGCCTTTTTCCATATGTAAATCATGATGTGCTCCCCAATTGTGGATTGTAAGCTATTTTGAGTTCATGTTAAGAGCATTTGAATTACTTTTATATCATTTTTCTAAAGTACAATCAGTACACTATAGAGGCACCATCTTTTTTTCTTATGTAAATCATGTTGTACTCCCCAATTATAGATCTAAATGATATTGTTAACTATTTTGAGTGTATTCTAAGAGTATTTGAGTAATTTTGGTCAATTTGTCCAACAGTACAATCAATATATAATAGAGTGTACTATTTTTTTCATGTTTAAATAGCTGTGTATTGAGATTTGTGAGATAAAAATCATGTTTTAAGCTATTGTAGATTGTTTTGATGGGCAATGAGATCAAAGAATTACATTTTTTTCTATAGTACATTTAGTATACTCAAGAGTGTACAAATCTGGTTCTGATGTTCTCATTGGTTCACTTTTCATTTCAAGCTTAAAATATCTGCCAAATAGATAACTTTCAAATGTAGGTCATCCACCTTTAGAACATTATGTGATTCCATTTTAATACATTTTACTGAGAAAGTTATTGATATTTTAAGAAGGCTATATATTTATCATTTCACTAGAAGGCCTGTCATTCAACAAGATCCTGCTGCTATCACTTGGATCATGTCCTACTAGAATATTAAAAAATTGGCTTTTTATATTTGTGGCCACTATCTTCATTTCACAACTGATGAAGTGGCTTTAATCATATGGATGCCAAATAGAGGGAAGAAGGTCACATAACATAAATCACCATTGTCAAAGTCTAATTCAATATACGTGAAAAATATAATTGAGAATGTTAAATATCCGAGGAGCTTAGAACAATTTGTGAAGTTGTATATAAAGTTTTTTATTACAAATTTATTTTTTATTTATCATAATTATATAGCACCTTCAGACTTGATATCCTATGGTGACGATATAGACAAATTTTCTGATTACGATTTGCCAAAAGCCATATGGAGGTTTCTCCTATCACAATTTGATGTGATTACAACAAAACTTTTGATGCAAAAGATACCTGGGTACATGAGTGGCTTCGTCACTCTTTTGATGGTATGTATTAAATTAAAAATTTTTTTTTGTACCTTCAAGTTAACATACTTTGCTCTTTAATGTAGATTTGGTTTTTGGAGCACACAAGAGTGTAAGCCCCACTATTCCTGTTGCCAAGGAGTTTGCCTACAATTGGTTCATGAGATATAAGAACTTCATCATTGCACCGATGTTTTGTCTCATTCACACACACACACACACACACACACACACACACACACACACACACACACATATGTATTATGAAAATCTATATAACATGTGCAATTTTGTGCACCATCTATTATGAAAATCTAAAAAAAATTTACTGTACACCATCTATATAACATGTACAACTTTATTCATATTATGCTATCAGTTGTAAGCATTTTACACGTAATACACTTCATATATATTGTACATATTATACAGGTTGTACAAGTTGTATATGTTGTATATGTTGTACACATTGTTCAGGTTGTATAGGTTGTAGTTGTTATATAAGTTGTATAAGTTGTATAGGTTATACATATTATACAGGTTGTACATATTGTACAGATTTTATAGGTTTTACACACTGTACATGTTGTATACATTATATAGGATTTAGGTTGCATAGGTTGTATATGTTGTATAAGTTGTACACATTGTACAAGTTGTGCAGATTGTACACTTTATACACGTACATATTATACACATTGTACACATTACACTTTGTGCTTTCACAAATTCAAGCATTGTAGATCTTCATAAATAATCCTACAATTTACCCTGAAATAGGGTTTAACCATTTCAAAACAAAATTCTACCACATAAATGCTGTCAACGAGCATCCTTAAAAAAGTAATAAACTTTAATATGAAAAAAATTTATATTTCAAAAAGAGTTCAAAGAAGATCACTAAGCAAAGTCACAAAATAACTATATCTGTACAACTATGTAAGAAATTTACCAATGCATTCAGATTTATAACATAATCTGCTAAACTAGTCTCCATATGATGTCTAACACTTTGTTGCTCGTTCTCCATCTCCGCAGTTTTCTTATCAATTGAAATGAGAGATTTTTGTTTTTGTTCCCTTCAGTTCAGCTGAAAATTTTTTTAAATCTGCATATTCTTTATTAGAGTGCCCTAAATCCATTTGTATATTACTTTTAAAATTCTTCCGCACATTGAGACTTCATCCAATCCCGCACTTCGAAACGACGTGTTGTCCCGTTATTTTAATGGATCGGGTCGGGTTCGGTAACGTTAATTATATCGGGTCTGCCATTATCGACTTTGAAAGGATAAAAAATTTTATTTTAAGTTTTATCATATGTTAAATTTTAATTAAAGTTTAGATACAGAGCTATATTCACACTTCTCATATAATATTTTCTAGAACATTATGGGGGATATAAAGTAAAATTTTCTTTTTTTGTTTGGTTCTGCGATTTAGAATCGTGAAATATCAATGTAAAATATCTGATGAATTAATACTTTACATTGTTTGGTTCTATGTAAAGTAAATACGTGTAAACTATATTTTCTTTGGTTGAGATATGTAAAGAAAGTAAATACAGATTTTAATATTTGGTTGGATGAATATAAAGTAAATATTTGTATTAATACCTTATTCAATTAAAAAAAAAATATTATCAAATAAAATATAAATAAATTATAAATAAAATTTTTTTTCTTGACTAAAAGATAAATAAAATCAAATACAAATAAAATTTATTTCAAATATTTAATTATTAGTAATTAATTTACAAATTTTCTAAAATATTAAAATAAAATCAAATACAAATAAAATTTATTTCTAATATTTAATTATTAGTAATTAATTTATAAATTTTCTAAGATATTAATTATTTGAATATTATTATTTTATACTAACATAATGACCCAAATTTAATATATATATATATATATATATATATATATATAATTTTATTACTATATTAAATATTAATTAATTAATAAGATTTTTATTAAATAAATTATTCATCAAGATTTAATATTTATTTATTAAATAATTTTTCTTTAATAAATAATTTATACTTTAATTATTTTTTATTAAATAAAGAAAAATTTAATAATTATTTTATTTTTTTATTTATCGTGAATTATTTATCATCAATTTAAATAAATTAAAAAATAAATTAAAAAATAAAAAAATTTTTCCCCTCCGCCCTCCCAAAAAGAAAAAAAATTAAAAAGAAAAATAAAATTTTCGCAGCCTCCGCCCTCACAAAAGAAAAAAAAATTTCGCGCAGCGAAAATTTTCCTCAGTTCCGCTTAGTAAACGAAATCGTTTTTTATTTTTAAGTTCTAGCTAAAAGAAATGGAATACTCCCAAATTTTACAGGAATTAGATTCTGCAGAAAAAGCGTGTATTTAGATTACACCGAAAGTCACCAAACAGTATTACCCCGAAATGGAAATATTCACAACATTGGGGCATGTTTGTCCCGAAAGCTCCATTATATCATGAACCACGGTCTTCCCCATATTTTCTGTTTTCTCCCACTTTAGATTGCGTAAACAGTGCGATTTCTCCCACCCTCGATCCTGCTCTAGCGATGGGGAAACCGAGCTCGAGCCGGTGGTCGTCAGCCGTGCCGGCCTATCTCCTTTGGCGTGGAGACACCTTGCTTATTCTCCTTGCCATCATCTCTGTCGTCTCCCTTCTTACCAACGAGCTCTCTCGCAATTATGTCCTCGCCACCGACTTCGAGGGATTCGACGCTGACGAATTCGAGTTCGATGAAGACGCCAACGACGCTATCTATTCCCAGCCTCTCAATCCATCGCCTCCTGCCGCCACCACCCTCACCCAATCCTCCACTGCCGAATCCCACGACGGCCCCCCTCCACCATCTACAGTCGAAGTTCCCCCTGCCGTCGGCATCGAACATGGCGGAAAACCACTTGCCTCTTCAACCCTCGAATTCTGGGACGAGGAAGAGTTCGAGGGTATTCCGTTTCAAATCGCCGATCAAAGCCCTGATTCGCTGGTCCCGCCATCGGAGCCATCCACATCTGCCGAAGCTGTAGCTGACTTCCCTGTGCCGACCCCGCGTCAGCCCTTTTCCCTGAGCTCGTACACGATCGAAATCGTGTGCATCAGCTTTCTCATCGTCCTCGGTATCAATTTCTTTATCGGAAAACGACAGAACGAGTTGATCGCGCTCTGCTGGGCTTCTCAGTTCGCGACCAAGGACTCGATCTTTGATAAGAATTTTAGTCTCTTGGGAACTGGCGACGGCAAGGAGGACGCTCCCCTACTACTCAAAGAGGGGCAGGACGTATTCAAGTTCTATGCCAGCGGGCGGAGGTTCTGTCAGGGCCTGCTTGCAACTATGGAACTGCGGAGCCGGCATGATTTGATTGCAAGGTTGACAGATCTGCTGTTCAACAAGAAGGATACTATCACAATTGAAGTTGTGATGAACGAGGATGCCATGGACCATGTTGTCCTTGCGGTTGCAAGAAAGAAGATGGCGAAGTCTATGCACAAGGAAAACTGGGATCTCCAGAGGTTTGCTACAATGTTGACAACTGTACCTTCTGGGAGAAGGTGGGTGGCTGAAGATTTGGTGGTGGTCTCAGAGTCGAAGGAGGTCGCAGGGGATTTGATAACAGATGTTGTTATTGATCAGGTGAGTCCCATTTCTGGTTAAAGTGATTTATCGCTGCAGTGTTTCTATCTGTTTGACTTATTTGAGTTGGGAATTTGAATTTATTATGATACAATTTAACTCTAATGTCATCAAACTTCCATATAGTTTCTTTTTTTTCCAATGGTAGAAGATGCTTTTGTTCGTTAAGATAGGATACTGATTAGCTTAGCTTTTAGGTATACTTGATGTTTCTCTATAAAAATCATTTACTTGTGTGTCTTCCTTTGGGCTATAGATCATATTTGATTTGGTCATACTATAAGTTGTTCAAGTTTGAATCGAGTTCATCTAAGCTTTCACATTTTTGTTCATGCTTAGCTTATTTAGAATTGTCTATCTAGACCTTGGCTTGTACTTGAACAAACAAGTTTGAAATAAATATAAATATTTCCAAACAAATAAGTTAACAAAAATTTAAAATAAGTAGCCATTATTCATAACTCATGCTTCACAAAAAATAATAGTGTTAAATTGATTTGACAAATTAATTATTTTTAAATAATAAAAACTCAATAATAGTCATGAATATTTAAATGGATCAAAAGCATTCAAATTCATTGAAGGAGGAAAAGCAACAAATTTGAAAAATATTAGTCTAGGATTTATCAAATCAAAATTGCTTTTAAAGTAAGTCAATATTGATGATATCTATTCAAAGTAAACAAATGCATTAAAGATGCCTTTTAAACATACTATTTTATTAGTTATGAAAATTGGTGCACACAAGAGTACATGATTGAGCAAGAATAAAACTGATGAGAAATAGATATTATTACAATCGGATTGTTGTTTACTATGTACCAAAATTGAATTAACTACAATTTTATTTATGTATAAAAATTCGGCATGGTAAATAAAAATGAGAAGATTAAATTACTATAGGTTAGTGTTTCTAATTAAAAATGCTCAAAAAGAGGGTTTTGCTATAAAGAGGTAGATCTAAGGGTAGGGGTGTAAAGCAGTGAGCTTAGCCAGAACCCCTTGTGTTTATTTGGCTCAGAAATGGCTCAATTTCACTATTCGGTTCGTTGTTCAAATAGCTCGTGTCATAAATGACTCGAAATGCAATAATCCGAAAAATTCATAAGAGAGGATTCGATCACTAATCTTTTGCATCTTTTAAACTAAGCCATCTTTGTAGTTGTATATATATATATATATATATATATATATATATATATATATATAACTTTTATTTTGAGCTAAATCTAACGAATATGATTGAACAAAGGATTGTTCATGTTTATCGTTATAAATCGAGATTGAAATGTTTGTTCGCTGTTTTTCACGTTAACGAGCGTCAAATACTTACTTAACCGAACACAACAATGAGCTTTTTTGATAGCCCTATCTAAGGGTTAAGTTGTACCAAGATATTGTCCAACTAGTTGACAAGTTAATTCGATCAATTGATAAATTTAAAATTATTATAATTAGACCCAAAGGTGTCCTCTACTTAACCTATATAAACTAACGCACTAACCACAACTTATCTTCATCTTCGAGATAAATTCAATGTTGAAAATTACAATAAAAATATGGATCTTAAGGATCACTCAAACTTCAATGCATATACCTCTATTCTAAGATATGTTATGGTATTTCAGCTATGATGAACTTATTTGACCTCTCAATTTTAAACAAATATTTATATCTGGTAGCCAAATAATTTACAATAATAATAAAAATAAGCTGAAAATATGCAACAATAAATTTAAGCAAAGAAATTAAAATATCAAATTAACAAGAAATTTTGGTTTCATTTACCCCAAAAAAGGAGTTTAAATATAATATTAGTTGAAAAATCATTGCAAACATTCATGAAAATATATAAAAAAATAAATAGAGAAATAAAACTCAAGTTTGAGAGCTCTCACTATTATCATCGGCCACCTCTATTGAAGAATGCCTTGGAATAAGGCAAATATCTTCTAAAAGTTAATTCACTATAGAAGATTCCCCCTAAATCTGGCTTAAAATCGTTCATCATGAAATTTGTTGATGGGGGACAAAGACTAGCATTGTGATGCTACCTTTTGGGTGATTAGGGCAACAAGTAAAAATGAAAGCGAAGCATTTTCATGCTGAATGATGCACTAGTGGGACTAAAATTTGGGACAAACTCTAAGTACTTTATATTAATGTTCTTTAGGCTATAATAGGACCATGTTTAGTTGAATGCAGTTACAATGATGCATAATTATTATGATAAAGAACAAGTATAAAATTAAATTTAACACTATAGTACTATCAAAAAGCTTATAATCAATTGATTGACATTATTCATTGCAATATGTCCCCTTGTTATTGCTTGTTAAAATCAGAAATGACAACAAATCATGTTACTGTTTTGCAGAGCAGTGAAAGATTATTCTCATATCCTAAACTAAGATATCCTGGCTCATTAGATTTTCATATTTTGGTACATTAGTAATGTTGGGTCATCAAAATTTCCATTCGGGACTTCAAAATAAATTCTTTAGAATATGCGATCTGTTATTTGGCAACACTTACACATTAAATTTTTTTCTCATTTTCCAAAAATGATTTAATTGAAATATGCAATAACTAATATATCTAATATATCTAGGCATCATTAAGCCCAAACAATTTACATCTTCCTTCTAAAATCAAAAATAAAAATAAAGAAACTAAAATGGCAAGTTGTTCTTATAACAACTTTGAGGCGCAATAAAGACCACATCATCAACATTTTCTTCAAGATCTTTGCAAGACAAATGCAAGTTGTGATAATCAAAGCAATGTCAAAAACGTAATCACACAAAATCACCCATAAATTTTAGAAAATGTTGTCTTTAGTGAAATAAAAAGAACAAAAATATAAGGATCCCACACTTTGGTGCTACTTATTTTACTCGCTCTCAAAGCTCCACATATTGTGATGGAGGTGGAAATAAAACATTGACTAGGCCCGAGTGTAGATGCTAGTTTGTGAACATGTCTAAGAGAGAGGAGTTGAATTAGCCCTCATAATCAGAGTGTTGGTGGCTACATTGCATGAGATTGGCCGTCAAGGTGTATCATTGTTGTTGTGTACACTGCTACCATAGGTCCGAAGAAGAAAGTCTATTGCTTAGGCCTTGAATTTGCTCTTTCAAGCTTGCCGAGTGTTGTTCATTAGAAATTGGAAATGATAGAGCTCAAGAGAATCATCTAGCATCTGAGAGGTAACATGTGGTTCTATGTTCAAATTTTCTCATCGTAATTGGAGCCTTAGGGTTTAGAACATGTTTGAATCCACTAATGGAAACCCTTGCTTGATTGCACAACCCATAAATAAGTGATGGGTAGCCAAGTCCAACTATTGTTGTTCTATGGAGTGTGTGAATGATGGCTTGTTGAATGATAAATAGTTCATGACATCACTCAAATTTTTGGCTCGATAGCAATTTGCAAATATGAATATATGCCACTTTTTAGAAATGTTCATTAAATATGGATCAAGAAAGCTTACAATATTCCCATCATTTTATTTTTATTCAGTATGTAGGACCGTGAAGCCATTTCTCACTAACATGTTGGTTGAGTACTTGTCATCATTAATGTGCTATAGTTCATAAAAGGTCTTGATGGTGGTTCAATCAAAGGGGACACATTTTCTCTCGATTAAAAATTGTATTCCCACATGATTCTTTGCATTTAAAGAACTTCTGGATAATCGGGATCAAAGAAACATCTAGTTGCCAAGAGAACATTGCCATCCCTTTGACTCAATGCTGACTTAAATGGATCCACTATGAAACATGAATCTCTGCTATGCGATGCAAGTTAGCAACACTATGGAGTGAGAGTAATGCTTTGAAGCCTCTATGCTTATAAATTCTCTTGGGTTATAAGATTGAGAGGATGAGGAAGACACACATTTCTATTTTCTGGGAACCATTTGAGAGTAATAAAGATAACAAAAGAATGAGATGCGAGGACTTATAAGCAAAAGGTTGTTGTGGATTTTTTTTTTTAAAATCCCCCATCTTAAATAGATGCTTTGGAAGGGGAGGTGAAGAATTTACCCCCAATCATGGTAACGCTGGCCATCCTATGAAATTTTTGCCTATTAAATGATTGAATGGAGGATACAGTGCCACATGACAACATCTGATGGGGGACATGTGGGAGAGCTTTTAATTGGAGACATTGGGATTTGTTCTACATGGGGAATAGTAAGAATCATCAATAATTGAGTGAAACCTCAATGCAACAACTAGCACTGTGGCATCATCCGCGCGGTTTCCTTGCACTAGTTGAAATTGCTTGGCATTATGGCACTAAGTGGGGCACCTAGGTGTCGAAGTGTGGTGTCATGGAACTAATTTTTTTGCTTTGATTTGGGACAAATGATGCATTGTAGCATTGCGACTTCAAAATTTTGTTACGGCACTGTAGCATCAATGTTGACACCAAGGTGCTTAGAGTGAATTTTGTTGTTGAGATGGAGTAGCTCTTATGGTTTCTTGGCATCATCCTCTGGTGTTGGGTTTGGTGTCTTAGCACTAGCCATGGTGCTATGGTGTTGAACTCTGTAGAAAAATTCTTGGTATCCTAATGTTGTCAATGTAAGCATTGCAGTGCCATTAACAAAACTTGTTTACTTTTTTTTTAATGGAAAGATGATGAATCATTTTTTATAAGTACAAAATAGTTAGGTGCCTTTCAACATGTGCTTGGTTCAATGCCTTTTGCCTAGTCGATTTCTAAGTATCTGTGTTTTACAATTAGGGTCCATTAGGGTAATTGTTGCTATATTCTCTAGGGTGACATCTTCAAAATAAGCCTTTAGATGTTGATCATTCACCTTGTACTTTATTTTTTATCCATGGAACAATTCAGCCACTCTTTATGGATAGACATTACACAGTAAATGGCAATGACTATCTTGAACATAGTTTACCTAGCAAAGTTCAAAAGTAAAACCTTTTATCTAGGAAAAAAAAACTCATGCTTAAGAATGTGTTTGTCATGCCAATCTTTTGTTTCATTATACAATGCTTAATCTTTAAAAACTCATGCTTAATCTTTATACCATTTTTCATAGAAAGCATGTAAATTTATTTATTTCTAAGTTGAAGGAGTCTTTTCTCCCTTCCCCTACAGCTTGGGTATCAAAGTTTGGCTTCTTGACTATTCAAAATGTCTTATGCTCCAAGTCTAGGAGTATGTGACATCTCCAAACAACTATCAATAAGATAACAAATCAGTAGATTTTTTATAGGTAATGCAATAAGCCAACAATGCAACATCAAGTTTTAAGGCTCACTCTTTGTTGATGCTATTATGAGTCTTTGCACGTATACACTTCAACTCATGATTGTGTATAATTGTTGAAATACTTGATTCCATACTATATTGTATGGTTCAGATAATTTATAAAAGTATGTATCGAGATATTGACTACGTTCGTCTGAAAGAATATCATAGAAGAATTATTTATATTTACAACTATATTTATTTAAGTAATATACATTGCAAATATTAAAAATTGTAAGTTTTTGCTTAGCAATCTCAAATTATTTTTTGACTTTTTCAGTTTCAATAGTAAATCGAATTCTATATCCAATAAATTCACTTCTAATAAAATCTGTATAAATATTTACTCATTTACTTAGCGTACTTATAGTAGATTCAGCTAAACAAATATTTCTAACTTCTTGTTTTTGATTTTGTCTAAGACCAACAAATCATTTTTTGCAAATATCTAAAAGAGTATTTTTAATAAATCCGTATGCATGTTCTCCTTGAATGTTGTAATTATAAATGGCTAAATTATTTTCTATAGTCCATTTATCAATTGTAAATATACTTCATGACCGTTAATTGCATTATTAAGCCAATCTTTTTTATTTTGAGGAATTTTTCGGGATTGATTATTCCAAGTGTAGGAATACGCATAATGCTAGGTGGTAAATAATGTTTTGGATTGGTGGAAGACGAAGTATTTGTATTAGGTTGAGTGGTTTGAGTAGTTATTTCGAAAATATGTCTATCTACTGAAGGAGTTTGTAGCGTATTATTCATAAATTGATGCTAATTTAATATATAACTCACATTTTCTTGATGATTCTTAATTTCTACAACTTGTTCATTTACCTTGAATATTACTTATACTATGAGTAATAATAAGTTTTTCTGAGTACTTTGGAAGGTTGTCATTCAATCCTTGTAAGCCACATTCAGTATAGACACATTCCGCAAGAATTGCGGCTGTCGTAATATTATTATTGAGAATCTATTGGTTCTCAATAATTCTTTTCCAAAGTTCTAGTATATTACTAGTACTTTCTAAATTAGTTAAGGATTTGTATTGTTTTTGTAAAAGAGTTTTAAATCATTTAGTTTTGTTGTTTTGAATTTGATTTGATTCCATATATCACAAGTTAATATTTTATTCGAATTATTCGAACTAATTCCGAGGTCATGACGTTGTTTTAGTATCATATAACTAAGAACAATCCATTCATTAAAATTTCTAAGGGGAGCTTTAATATGAAAAATTTGTTCGTCTATGAAGACTTCTAATTGGTTATTAGCAATGTTTATTTATAATAAATTTTGAATTCTTCTGAATTCTTTCTCTAAATATTCGTTTGATATATTTGTCATTATTTTTTAGATATGAATATATCTTCTTCTCCTACTTGAAGTCTTTTAAATGTTCTTTTCTTCGATTAGAGATTTGTATGAAAAAAATTACTTTATACTTCGGTGCATAAGCAAGCATCATTTTTATTACAGTATTCTATATTTGTAGTAAACTTAGTTTCTTTATTTTTGGTGTGGTCTCTACTTTTAAATTTTAAGAGTTTTGTTTAGTTGATATATTTAGTTTAAGCTTTTCAACTTCTTTTTTAATATTTTGAAGCTTATTCATGATTAGTTTAAAATCAGATTCCATAAGAAAATATATTATTCTCTCTTATTCATTTCTATAACTATAGTAATCATTGTGTTTTATGGTTCGTATAAGTTCATTTCTTACCCTTAACGTAGCAAGATCAAACATTAATTGTAAGCAACATGTACTGTGTTGTTATTCTCTAAAGTAATCATATAAGATTGTGGTTAAAATTGAGCCTGTATCTCCTTGAGAAAGCCATCGAAATGGGAGAATATGATATAAACCGGAGAACTAACGATCAAACCCAAGATCAAGTATTAAGAGTAATTACATAAACATATTATAAAAGATCTAGAATAGTAAGACAAATCATAAGCATGATGGACCATTATAGAAACGAAGTATGATTACCATAGTTATAGATAAGGGAGAAGAATATATTTTCTTATGAAATCTGATTTTAAACTAATCATGAATAAACTTCAAAACATTGAAAAAGAAGTTGAAAGGCTTAAACTTAATATATCAACCAAACAAAACTCTTAAAATTTAAAAGTAGAGACCACAGCAAAAATAAAGAAACCAAGTTTACTACAAATACAAAATATTAGGATAAAAATTTTACTTGCTTATGCACATCGAGTTACTCGTATAATAGTAATTTTCTTTCATACAAATCTCTAATCAGAGAAAAAAAGAAACATTTAAAAGACTTCAAGTAGAGGAGCTTGAAGAAGATATATTCGGATCTAAAAAATAATGACAAATATATCAAACGAATATTTAGAGAAAGAATTCAGAAGAATTCAAGTTTTATTAAAAATAAACATTTCTAATAACTAATTAGAAGTCTTCGTAGACGGACAAAAGTTTCATATTAAAGCTCCCTTTGGAAATTCTAATGAATGGATTGTTCTTAGTTATATGATACTAAAACAACGTCATGACCTCGAAATTAGTTCGAATAATTTGAATAAAGTATTAACTTGTGATATATGGAATTAAATCAAATTCAAAACAACAAAACTAAACGATTTAAAACTCTTTTAAAAAAATGATACAAATCCTTAATTTATTTAGAAAGCACTAGTAATATACTAGAACTTGGGAAAAGAATTATTGAGAACCAATAGATTCTCAATAATAATATTGTAACAGCCGCAATTCTTGCGAGATACGTCTGTACTAAATTTGACTTACAAGGATTGAATGACAACCTTCCCTAGTACTCATAATAGAAGTAATATTCAAGGTGCAATGCGAATTAATGAAGTTGTAGAAATTAAAGAATCATCACAAGAAATAGATGAGTTAGTAGCTGTATTAAATTAGCATCAATTTATGAATAATACACTATAAACTTCTTCAGTAGATAGGCCTATTTTTGAAATAACTACTCAAACCACTCAACCTAGTACAAGTAATTCGTCTTCCACCGATCCAAAACATTATTTACCACATAGCATTAGGCATATTCCTACACCTAGAAGTAATCAATCCGGAAAAATTCTTCAAAATAAAAAGAGGATTGCCTTAATAATGCAATTAGCGGACATGAAGTCTATTTAAATTTAGACTGTTGCAAAAATATTGTAAAAATAATTGATAAATGGACTATAGAAAATAGTTTAGCCATTTATAATTACAACCTTTAAGGAGAAGATGCATACGGATTTAGGGAAAATACTCTTATAGGTATTTGCAAAAAATGGGTTGTTTTGTCTTTAGACAAGATCAAAAATAAGAAGTTAGAAATACTTGTTTAACTGAATCTACTATAAGTTCGTTAGGTAAATGGATAAATATTTATGCAGATTTTATTAGAGTGAATTTCTTGGATATAGAATTTGATTCACTATTGAAATTGAAAAAGCCAAGAAACAATCTCAGATTGCTAAGCAAAAACTTAAATTCTTAGTATTTGCAATATATGTTACTTAAATGAATATAGTTGCGAATATCAAAAAATTTTTTATGATATTTTTTCAGATAGATATAGTCTATATCTCGATACATATTTTTATAAATTACTTGAACCATATAATATAGTATGGAGTCAAGCATTTCAACAGTTATATCCTACGGATATAACCTTAGAAAGTAGAATATTATTTGTTGAAGAAAAATTAGTAGAAGCTTGCAACAAATAGGTTTACATAAACAAAATAAATCGTACAAACAATCATTATATTGTAACAAGAATGATTTAGTAGCCCATCAATGGGAATGTTTCAAAAATATAACACAAAAATGTACTGGTATAAAATGTAACCAAAAGAAAAAATTCTTCTAGAAAACGACAAAAAATAAAATAAATATGAAGAAACGAAACTTTCAAAAGATAAAAATTAATTTTAAACCAAAAATTTGTAAATGTTGGCTATGTCATGAAGAGGGATGTTATGCTAATGAATGTCCGGAAAGGAAAAAAGTCTCAGGAGTTAAATCAGTTCAAATTATAGAAGAACAATTAGAACCTTTCTTTGATATCTTTGAAATAGATTCTAAAGAAGAAATTTATGAATTATCTGATCAAGAAAATGATCTCATAGATCAATATTGTTATTCAGATAATGATATAGATGAATACCTATGTTCTGATTAATGTCTGAACTTGAAAAAATAAATGATACGGTTGAAATTACAGACAATCAATTTGAATTTTGCAAACAAATAACTCTTTCAGAAGATGAATATAAAAAGATAAGTAAAAGAAAACTATCTTTAAGAACTAAAGACTGTTTTGATATGCCTATACTAAATTGGAAAAAACTTATTCATTATAGTATTAGACAAGGTGAATACCTAATCGAAATTACTGAAGCACAAGGTAGTATAAAAATTTATTTATACAATTTAGCTATTAGAAATCAAGATCTTCAAAAAATATCTCATCCAGAAAGATACCGACATGTATTCTTTGGTGGAATTTAAATATTAATTAATTTATTTTCGAAGAGGTATTGCAGCCCAATTACTCTTTGAATTTATGATGATAGAATTATTCATTCTAAAAAAGATGCATTATTTGGAGTAATTCAAGGAAATCTTTGTTATCAAATGTTGATGTTTAATTTACATCCTAATTATGCAATAAACATTAATGATAGGCATCTAGACCGAATGATTACTCTTAAACATAAGTTAGATCGTATTCAGTTACACTTAGGAAGTGTTGGTTACAGTATTACATATCAAGCAGCGTATGCTTATAGTAATCATCATAATACTATTGTATTTCGAACACATGATGAACCTATTTATATAGACTCTATCTTCTCTCAGATTGGACATACTATCCAACCAGAAGAAGTAGATTATACAACACTTACACCTCCTGATACTCTAGCTCTAGATTTTGGAGAAAGCAGTAACCTAAGTAATAGTTTTAGATTACCTAGATGACAATTAATATTTAATGAAAATAATAATGATCTCATCATTCAACCAAGGAAATCAATTGATTCAAGAAAAATACAACACTCCAATAATCAATTAATTATAAATGGATATTATATTCAACCAGATAATAAGATCTCAATCTTATTAGATATTGGATCACATAGTTCTCATATAGATATATCTTTAATACCAATAAATCTATTAATCAAAAGGACAAAATCATATATCTATAAAGACTATCATGGCAATAAATATTATTGTCATAGTGAAACCAATATCTTATTTAGATTTTGGGATATACAAGAGCAAATAATAGACTTTCAACATACTTTTCTTACAGATGAAACCGAAAAAAGACGTATTTTAGTAGGAATGTATTTCTTCCAACAATATATTGCTACATTTACAGACTCTATAGTTCGAATCGACTCACATATTATTAAGCGACAACATGGTTAACTTTCATAGCTACATACAAATAGAACTTTACGTTCCGACTTATGACCCAATTTATGTTCACGCATTGTGTGACACAGGAAGTGAGATTACAGTTGCCAAAAGATGTATTTTCCCTCCACATATTATTCCTCAACAAGAAGCATTAATCATCGATACCTTTAATGGTCTTCGTACCATTAATGAGTACTGACCCAATCAATATATACTTATTCTTGAAACAAAAATTAAAATCCCTCGCTTATGGTTCCTGGATGATAATGGGCATGATGTTATTTTAGGAAATAACTTCTTTAAATCTATGATTTCCATTACTCAATATACTAACCACGTAGACCTCATTACACTTGCCAACATATTTGGAGATGATAGGCAATAGAAATTTTATATTTCACTTCATATTTATGCATCAGTGTGTCAAATTACTTTACAAAGATGCTTTCTTTTGTCATTGATATTTACTCGAGGTGTCCCAAATCATGTGAAATTATTTTTCTTCATTAACCTCAAAACCACTTTATTTTCATTGAAGGAGTGCAGTTGCTTCTACCCATTCAACACATTGAGAATAACCACAAGAATATACATATTATTCATGGATGGTGGGAAAGGACACCAATACCAATACATCAAATATTAAATTGTTCTACTTCCAAGATGTTATGATGGGGCATCTTGTCCCTTTTATTGATATTATTAGCCGTCTAGCATTTGTTGTGTCTCACCACAAATTCATAAGCATTCTAAATATTGCAGGCCTATAAAAAATTAGATTTGTGTATTTTTGTGGTTGTATGATTAGTTCAGAACGACCTCTTAGATGTGTGACAGTGATACAAAATAAGGATGTAGCGCCAAATTATTTGATTAGAATGAAATTTATAGAGATAAGGATCATGTCAAAGATAGTGTTTCACAACCAAAAGTGATTTCTTGCGCTGTTAGTAGGATTGATCTGGAGTAGCACATTACATGCTAAATTATTTATATAATCCACAAACCATGACAATGATAATGAGTTAATAGAGAGTAGTAGCTCATTTGGGATTTGTCTCTCAATCCTTTTTTGTCACATATCTTTAGGTCAAACTCTTGTAATAGCAAGACCCATCTAATCATCCTTGGCTTTGTTTCCTTCTTAATAAAAACTTTAATAGTCGAATGACCATTGTATGCTATCACCTTTGTACCATTCAAATATGTTCTAAATTTATCAAAAGAAAAGATTGTAGACAATGAGTAGCATAGTTTAGTTGTGCATCAATAAAAGCCTTGCTTGCATCGGGGATGTCATAAAGCACCTTGCTTATTCATTGTCCCAAGCTTGCTCCAACTACATGATACTTGCACGATACATCAACTTGAAGGGAAGACTCATGTCATGTGCCACAATAATAGGGGCATAATAAAGAGTAGATTTTAGCACCTGAAATGCTAAGATGCACTCATTGTCAAATCTGGATAAATGTTCTTGACCAACTAAATAGATGTAAGCAGATGTAACTAGTTGTTGACCATTGTTTTCTTGTTAATTTGATCTTTTAATATCTTTGCTTAATTTTTTTGCTATATATTCTAAATTTGTTTTTATTGTTCTTGTAATTGTTTGGCGTCAGTTGCTAGATTTGGAGATATGTTTGGCACCAAGAGGTGACAAACAAGTTCGCAATGGTTGAGATACTATAACTAAAGTTGTGATAGAGATATCTGTGTTGTAATGGTATAATACTTAGATTCCTATTTTTATTACAATTTTCAACATTGAATTTATCTTAGATATGATGGCAGAGTGTGGTTGGTAAATTAGTTTCTCTAGGTTGTTTCAGAGAATGGCAGAGTCTCCTTTGAATTTGATTACAACAGTTTTACTTTTATTGATTGATCAAATTAATTGTGAATCAATTGAATAATATCTTGGTGAAACTTAATTGTTAAATGTGGTAGCATAATTTAGTTGTGCATTAATAAGGTTCTTACCTGCATAGCAGGTTGCGTGAAACATGTTGACTATTTATTTTTCTAAGATAAGTCCAAATGCATGATAACTCACATCGTACGTTACCTCGAAGGGAAGACTCCAATTATGTGCCATAACAACAGAAATAAGAGCAAACTTTAACACTTAAAATGCTAAGAGGCACTCACTGTCCAATTTTGAATGGCATGTCCTTGGCTAATCAAGGAGATATAATTGGATGTTGAACATTGATTTCTTGTTAATTTGATGTCTTAAAATTCATACTAAAATTTATTATTGCATATTTTCCAACTAATTTTTATTGCTCTTGTACTTGTTTAGGGCCAATTGTTAGATTTAGAGATTTATTTGATATCAAGAGGTGACAAATAAGTTTGCATAGTTAACATATCATAATTGATTATGGGATAAAGATATCTAAGTTGTAATTGTGTAATATTCATATCTCTATTTTTATTATAATTTCTAATGTTCATTTATCTCAGAGATGAAGGTAGATTGTGGTTGGTAAATTAGTTTCTCTAGGTTTTTGAGAGAATGGTAGAGATCTTCTTTGAATCTAATCTTAGAATTTTAGTTTTATTGGTTGATTAAATTAACTTGTGAATTAATTAGATAATATCTTAGTAAACATAACCTTTAAATATGGTAGTATAGTTTAGTTGTGCACCAATAAGAGGCATGCTTGCATGGTATATGGCATGAAATGCCTTAATCGCTATCCTAAGGCAGCTTTAATGGCATATTCACTCATATTGTACAATGCTTTTTTTTTTTTGAATTTTCGGCCTATCATTATTGTTCTTGTAATTGTTGGGCGCCAATTTCTAATTTAGAGATTTGTTTGACACTAATAGGTGACAAAGAAGTTTGATGTGGTTGAATTATCAGTACTTATTATGGGAGATATCTGCATTGTAATTGTATAATACTTGAGATCCTTATTTTATTTTAATTTTCAATGTTGAATTTACCTTAGAGAAGAAGGTGATTATGGTTGTTAAATTAGTTTCTCTAGATTTTTGAGTAATAATAGAGAACGCCTTTGGTTCCAGTTACAATAATTCTAGTTTTTTTTTATTGATCAAATTAACTTGTGAATCAATAGGATAATATCTTGGTGAATCCTAACCCTTAGATGTGGTAGTATGGTTTAGTTATGCATCAATAGGGGTCTTACTTGCATAACTGATTGCATGAAACACCTTGCTTATTCACTGTCCTATGATAGCTCCATATGCATAATCACTCACATCGTACATTACCTCGAAGGGAAGGCTTCAACCAGGTGCCAATATTAGGGATAGATGTAAGAGCAAACCTTAGCACTTGAAATGTTAAGATGCACTCATTGGCAAAGTTAAATGGCACTACTTTGACCAATCAAAGATATGTAACTTGATTTTTTTTTCATTTCTTATATTAAATTTATTGCTGTATATTTTCAATATTTATTTATTTATTTTTGTAATTGTTTAGCACGAACTGGTAGCCTTGGAGATTTATTTGACACTGAGGTGTTATGGTTGAAATACCATAACTAATCACAGGATAGAGATATTTGCATTGTAATTGTTAATACTCAGGATATCTATTTTTATTATAATTTTAACGTCAAATGTATCCTAAAGATAAAGGTAGCTTGTACTTGGCAAATTATTTTCTTTAGGTTTTTGATAGAATGGTATAGAATGCTTTTGGATCTAATTATTTTAATTTTAGTTTTATCAATTAATCAAATTAATATGTGAATAAATTGGATAATATATTGGTGAAACCTAACCCTTAGTTGTCTTATCATAGTTTAGTTGTGCATCAACAAGAGTTTTGCTTCTATAGTAGATGCCAGATGGCATAAAATGCTTTGCATATTCACTGTCCCATGATAATTATAAATACATAATCACTCTCATTGTACATTAGCTTGAAGGGAAGACTTCGATCAAGTGCTACAATAATAGGGGTAAATAAGTCAAATTTGAATTGCTCATCTTTGGCCAATCAAAGCGATCCAACTGAATGCCACCATTTGTTGAACATTGGTTTCTTTTAATTTGATCTTTTATTCTCTGCCTAAATTTATTACTATATTTATTTGAATTATTTTTATTATTCTTGTAATTGTTTAGCACCAGTGAATTGGAGATTTATTTTACATTGAGAAGTGATAAATAAGTTTGTTCTAGCTTAAATACTATAATTAATCATGAGATAGAGATATCTACGTTGTAATTGTGTGATACCTAGATTCTTATTTTTATTGTAATTTCAATATTGAGTTTATCTGAAACATGAAGGTATATTGTGGCTGACAAACAATTTTCTCTAGACTTTTGGAAGAATGGTAGAGAGTGCCTTTGGATCTAATTGCAATAATTTTAGATTTATTATGAATCAATTGTACAATGTCATCTCAAATCTACCTCTTAATTGAAAAATGCTTCTTTTCAAGCATGTTGATTACAAGCTCTTAAATTCTCATACTCTTATTACTTTCTCAAATATTTTTGCTATTACTAATTATCACAATTAAGAAGTTTTTTTTTGTGTTATTGTTTTGGGACAAAGAATTCTAAGACTAGAATGGAGCTTGGTTGCACTCTATTACTTTTTTTTTTTGTACTAAAGAACCAGAAATGCAATCTAACTATAATAAGCCTTTTAAGTGTTACTCAAATTACCATTGATTTCGCACTATGTGTACATTAGATCCAATAATTCTTTGCAAATGACGTTGTGCACTATAAGTATTAAGTTTCTACATTATCAATTATTTACAATTTATTGTAGATAAATTCTTAAAAAATAGTGTGTATGACGTGAAAAACACAGATTCAATTTGAGAGTGATCAATAAAATCTCACTCAACATGGAACAAGAATCATTCTAGCGTAGTTTTTTTCATTTAATGATATATTATTAAGGTTTTGAATTATCAAAATCTTAAAATGTGGCATTTGACATATCTAACTTTTAACACCGGTTAATATTAAGATATTGCATGTTTAGTATACTGAATTCCAAATTCTCAACAATACTTAGCATCATTTGACGTACTATTTAATGAACTTGTTTGCTTTAGTGTAATTCTAACAATATTGTCATGCAGGTGCAAAGCTTGAGACCTCAAGTGACTAAAGCATAGAGATTGTAAGTGATTAAGTGTAGAACAATGTGTGAAAATTTGAAATAAGAGGGGACAAGTAACCTAGCTTTTGAAATAAATACTTGATATATTCTTATATAAAATATGTTATATTTAAACAAAATTTTATTGAACATTATATGATTTATCATCGAGCCTAATATCAAACCTTTTAATAAGTTATTGAACAACAAATATGTTATTCGTGTTTTTGAATAAAGTAGTTAGACTATGTTTAAGCTTGGTCTATTTAACCTTGAGCTTTAAAAATATTTAAATTGTTCAATTACTAAGTTGAAAAAATTTGGATCAACATTAATAAAGCCGAATTCAAATAGTTCATCGAGTGCATTGGTTCACTTAAATCCCTAGTCTTTCGTTGCTTTACTCTAGCAAAACTATAATGTCATTTGAGGTCCCATTTATTACCTTTTTTCAATGATAGAAGATGTTTTTTTTTCCTGTTATTTCTTTTTTATTTGGAGGAAAAATTTTATTTGCAATGATTTTAATGTGATTTCAAGGGAAATTTTTCCACAAAACATGTAGTAGCAATCATAGATGCATATCTTTGGACTATGAAAAAATAAAAAAAATAAATAATTGTCCTAAGATAAGATTGTGGATCATGAACTGTTAAAATATCTTAATCTTTCAATGTAAGTTGTTAAGAGAGGAAAATTAAATTCTGTAGTTGAGCTTGGCTAAATGTGGCTTAAGATTGATAGTTTTAATTAAAACATTGGCAATTGCAATTGAAATTTTAAAGAGTCTAGAAAAAATAGATTTTCTGCAAGGGGTGGAGTGAGGTACAAAATATTATAAAGGTAAAGAAATGTACTCTGCAAATAGGATAACATGAAAAGAAAACTAGAAACCCTGCAAATAGGATAACATGCAAAGCAAATATATATATATATATATATATATATATATATATATATATATATATATATATATATAGATATATGATTGTTGAATAAGGAAATAAGATGTCTATAGATCTTGATTAAGCTAGATGAATTAGAAGTGATGAGATTAAATTATTGTTTAAAGATGAAAACAATACAGAAAAAAAACTATTTTAGAAATTATTAAATTAATTAATTTTAAGGAAGAAATCATTTTGAAAGATATAATGAGCTAAATATTAAGGTGTATTATCAATTGATTCAAAAAAATTGAAGTGGAATTAGCTCTTAGTAAGATGCATATAAGTAATGTTTTGAATCCATATATAATATCTATTGAGATATGAAGAGTTGAGTAATATTTGAATTGTTTGGTTAAAATTTTTTTCAATGGAATCATAGAAATGAAGAGGATGGAAATTGATGGAGAAGTACATTTTGGTATGATAACTTAAAAATAAAGGAGATATTTAGAATTGTAGTAATTATATTTAAAGTATATAGAGAGAGTAATGGAGCATAGGCTTAGAAATTTATGCCATTAGTGATGAATCAATTTATAATTGGAAGATCACTACAGACACAATTTCTTATCAAGACAATTTATGAAAATGCATAGGGTGTAGAAAAAATATCTTCATATTATTTTTACTGATTTGGTGTGAATAAAGACAAATGTATGCCAAAATAATGTAGATGTTATTAAATGTACGTATGATGGAGCAACAAGTATTTGAAATTGTTATAAAAAGACAAAGGAGGTTCTACATCAATTTAGGTTTACATAAAGAATCATTTTTATTGATATTCTCTTTATGCAAAAAAATTTATTAAACTATATTCTATGGCACAAGATTAGAATGCTTTTTTAATGTATTTATAACATTAGTTATGTAGACTAAAAGATTTACTATCTCAAAGTTGGATTAAGTGGGATGAAACTCCTTGATAATTTGATATTGAAATCAGTGAAATTAAAAGGAGCTTCAAAGCATGTTTCTTGTGCAATGTGCAACTAAGCGAAGGGAGCTCGCATTGTGTCACAATTGAGTAGTGACTATGCGCAAAGCATGTGCTTCGTGCTTGAATTGTGCTAGTCCACTTGCATTACCTAGCACAGTGGAGTGGAATGAAGGCAAGCTACATGTAATGAGTCGGTAAAGGCACTGATGTAGTAGCAGTATAGTATGCCTGGTTTAATAAAATATAAATCGTGAGGTTTGGGTCTCTTTTGCTTCGCCCGAGCAATCAAAGATAATGTGGGATGAAGGGAGACAAAGCTGAGGAGAGGACTTTCATCTTGATCGAGAGCTTGATGTGGTTTTTTGTTAGATTGAACCGCAAGGATTGGGTGATTTATCCTCTAATTGTTGATTTAGAGCTCAAATATCATTTCCTTCTACGTAAGGCTACGCTCAGAGGTCTTTGGGCCTTGGCATCATTAGACCTTCCGGGTTTGATCTAGTTCTTTGTTTTAGATTTACTTTTTATGTAGTAATAAGAAAATGATAATAGTGTTAAAGTTATGGAGAAAGGAATTCAAGTTAGGATTGCATTTCATCTTCAATTTCTCTCTTATTTAGAATAAAATTAAACATGTGTGGACTTAGAATTTTCACTTTTTATTAAACCAATAAAAGATGTTTGGCATTAGTGCATTAAAAAATTTATTTTTCTTTTTAGTATTTTATCTGATGAACTATTGTAAAATTTTTATTATAAATCATTGGATGAATAGTTTTTTTTTTCTTTTTTTAAGTTTTTATCATATGTTAAGTTTTTTATCTCAAAAAGTAGGGCAGTTTATAAGAAAAAATATCTTAGGATTTGAGATGTTCATGATGAAACTAATGTTATATGAAAAAAAAGTAGCAAGTAGCAAATCAAATTAAACAAACTGTAGAAAATGTGCTTAGAGAATCAAAAGAAAAGCTCATATTAATAAAAATAATTGGTGAAGTTAAAATGGGAAAAAAAAAGATAAAAAATAAGAATTTTTATTATAATAATTAGTTTATATATAAAAGTTCAGAGAAATGAGAAAGATATAGTGTCTCATAAGGATTTTAAGAAAGCAATATGTGATGCTAAAAATTTAATATTAGTGATTTATATAATAGAATAAATACTAAAGATGGTGAAAGATGTATGTATAAGTTAGTCAAACATAGAGATAATAGAAGTAGGGCAGTTTATAAGAAAAAATATCTTAGGATTTGAGATGTTCATGATGAAACTAATGTTATATGAAAAAAAAGAAAGAAAAGTAGAAATCAAATTAAACAAACCGGTAGAAAATGAGAATCAAAAGAAAAGCTCATATTAATAAAAATAATTGGTGAAGTTAAAATGGGAAAAAAAAAGATAAAAAATAAGAATTTTTATTATAATAATTAGTTTATATATAAAAGTTCAGAGAAATGAGAAAGATATAGTGTCTCATAAGGATTTTAAGAAAGCAATATGTGATGCTAAAAATTTAATATTAGTGATTTATATAATAGAATAAATACTAAAGATGGTGAAAGATGTATGTATAAGTTAGTCAAACATAGAGATAATAGAAGTAAAGATTTAGTTCAAGTAAAATGCATTAAGGATGAATATCATAAAATATTTTTCTTAGAGAAAAGGATATTCAATATATGTTGATGAGATAATTTAATAGACTTTCAATGAAGGTTGTGAGAATATAATTGACTTTAGCGATCTTAGTACCCTAAATAAAAGGACAGATTTTTGTTTTTATCATCGTATTAGTAAAACTGTGGTTGGAGAGACCTTAAAGAAATAAAGTGTGGAAATGTTTAGGAGATCAAGGAATTTTTTAACTTTACGAATCTTTTTAATATTATTTTAAAGACAAAAGATGTCAGATAAATGGAGAAAGAGTTTGTTGGTTCTTATTTTTAAGAATTAAAGTGATGCACAAGAGTGTATAAATTATAAAAGAATTAAGTTAATATATCATACATTAAAATTATGGGAGAGAGTAATTGAGCGTAAGTTAAGATGTGATATAAAAATTTCTCAAAATTAGTTTGAATTTATGCCGGATAGGTCTACTATAGACGCTAAACATTTGTCAAGAGGTTTAATGGAGAAGTATAGAGAGAATAAGGAGGTTCTACTTATGATACTTGTTGATTTAGAGAGAGCATATGATAAAGTTCCAAGAGAAGTCTCTAAAGAGCTCTAGAAAAGTTCCACTTTTGGAAAATTTTCAGTTTAATATGCTAAGAAAACAGAAGTTAAACCTGTACATGCCATCAAAACCGTCCATGAAGTTCAATTCATGTCCATTTCATGGAATAGTTCCTGCTGTCCAATGCAGATACAAACATTTTGTGTTTTGTTCACATGTCTAGTGTGTGATGTGTGGCTTCTATATGCATAGCGATTTTTTAAAATACTGTAGCTCATAGTTTTGCACCCGAGATGTGTTGGTGATATTCTTGTTTGTTATGAAATTACCTGGATTTATATTTTTCTATTTTTCTTCTTTTTCAACTTAAAATTTCAACCTGGCCATGGTATGTACAATCATAATGCTTGTGAATATTTCTTGCAGATGTTGTCATGAGACTCATTTTAGTCTTTGATTTTTCTCACAGGTATTTGGTGAGAATGCATTTGAGAAACTTGGGAAGGGATTCATTTCATTGCACTTCTCCGATCAGCATCCAGGCTCTCACAAGAAGCTTCTGCTCTTCAAATTTGCACTTCCAGGTGCCAACAACATGACTGAGATGACCAGATTGGTTAACCTTGTACCTTACTACATTGACTTAATTGGACGTTACAAGCCAAGCGGACAGGTCTATCAAATTATCCATCCTTCTCCTATATTTGAAAGCTTAATCGAACTTATGAAGATTTTCATTCTCCTGTGTCAACTTGGAGCTCATTTCTTTTCTTAAATTGCAGGCCCGTGCAAAAACTGAAGCTGCCAGAGCAAAAGCCGCGCAAGAGGCATTTAAAGAAATGCAGAGTGCCAGACAAGAAATACTACAGAAAAAGAAAGCTGAAAAGAAGAAATTGGTTGAAGAGGCTGAAGCAAAGCTGAGTGCTGAGGCCATTCGCAAGAAGGAAGAGAAAGAACGCTCCCGGCAAATGAAGAAGCTAATGCCTAAGGTTAAGATGCTTCGATCCCACTAGAAACACACTAAATAAACTACTTAACTGTTCCTCCAACTCAGCAAGAGGATACGGAGATTTTCTTGCATTGAGAAGCTTTTAATTTAGTGTTTATTAGCTCTTTTGGAAAGCATCTGATGCTTTCTGGTCAGTGAAGTTTTCTGTCAAAAGTTGATTGTATTGTTTGCCTAGCTTACTCTTTTAATTCAGCTTAGCGAAACTGCACCTTATTTAAAGCTGCTGCTATTTATAGGCGGCTAACTTTGTTGCTTCTATTGTAATCAATTTTCGAGCTGTGTACGCTGGTCAAGTTAAACTTAAATTCAGCGTTCCACAAGGTTCAGTTTTTCGACTTCACCTAATTGGTTTTATGAGTTCGTCTGTTTCACTAAAGCTTATTTATATCATGCAGCAATTTTACCTGTATTCATGGCGCATTGGTCACGTTACATTGTTTATTATTGAGCCAAGCTTCTATGTTGACGCACCAGATATTTTATATCATAAAACGTTGTTTTATTTTTCAAGATAATAATTTAGTCGTGTAAAAAAATTGTTTTAAGGCAAGTTGTTTGTCTTACCAAAAAAAACTCGCGCTACAAAATATAAGGATTATTTTTGTATACTTAAAAAAAATAAAAATTGATATAACATTAAAAATTTTATTAGTCGAAGCATGAATCTTGATGTTAAAAATAATTTGATCTTTAATCAAAATTTGTTCAGATCAAATACTTAAAATATTATTGAAAATTTTGTGATTTCAATTAAATTCATAAACAGTTCTTAACAAAAATAATGTTAGTGTTTATAATCAAATTGAGCGTCTTGACAAGTTCGAGTTGGATTTAATAAGTTCAAGATCTCTTGATTTTTACTTTATTTGAGTATTCAAATATTTAAAATATATCAGATGATTAAGTGAATCATTTTGAGTTATTTGATTTGGTTTGGATGTGTATTCATATAAATGTCTTTCTAATCTATAAATACTTTTAATTCTTCACAAGAGGAATGCCCGCTAAAAGAGAGAGCTCAAAGTTCGAAAATCCTCCAAAGATAATCCACCACTGACGGTTTGCCAACCGCCATAGTCGCCAACCACGCTGACCACCGCCGGCGCTAACCACACCGGCCGTTGTGGCCAACCACTACACCACCGCCGTGGCCACCAATCGCCGCTAACCGTTGCCGCCGCTGCTAACCACGCTGATACCGCTGGCTACCATCGCCCGCTTATCATTAACTACTGCTGCCGGCTCACCGCTGATTGCGCCGTTGCCATTATCGTCGGTCTCGCTGCTAACCACCATCATTATCAGGGCCACTGCGATCGCTGCCAATTATCGCAGGTCTCGTCGATAAACCACGCTTACCACTATCGCCGGCCACTGCTGCCGGTTATCGCCAGACCACTATCGCCAATCGCTGCTGCTGACCATCATATCATTGCTACGCTGCTGCCGGGTACACATCGATCATCGGCTATCGACCATCCGCCGTTGCCATCACTACTGTCGCATCTCCCTTATCATCACCGCAACATCATTGCATTATTACCGCATCACCATCATCAATGCCACCATAACTATTACAACCTAACCATGCTACATATTGTTACTCGATTCTCATTGTCAGCCCTTCTCATATACAATTCTGTAATCCCGTTATCGGGAAGACTTTGTACTCCGAAACAGATATATAGTGGAAGATTTTAATGGACTAGGCCCCGTGATTTTTTCTCCCTCTTCAGGAGTTTTTCTACGTAAAAATTTTGAAGTGTTCTTGTTCATTCTTCAAACATCTGTGTGTGTATTAGATTTCACAACAAAGCTAAGGCGTAAACTTTTATCCTACCGCAATTGGTTTTTTAGCACACAATAATTTGGCACCGTCTGTGAAAAGCAAATCTCACAATCGAAATCTCTGTGAACATCTGCATTATGGCCAATAGGCGCAATACTCGCAATAACGAAACCTCCCACTCCAAGTCCCATCACTCTCGAAATCAATCCTTGAACCAAGAACGCCAAGCTTCTGCCTCACTTCTCCCTTATAGGCATGACCCAATCGATGAATGTGCAACAAGAATCTCTCTATAAGATCGTGTGCATCGAATGGAAGAGTCTCAAAATGAGATAATCCGACTTTTACGAGAAACATGACAGCCATTAGTGTGGCAAACACATCTCCCCCAAGATCGATCGTTAACCAGGGGAGATCAAAATGCTAATACGGGGCCTTCTCGCCATCAGGCTGAAGTTCCTCCACTTCCAGACTCTGATGCTAACCTCCTTAACACCGCTAGTTCTACTTATCCATCACTTGTAGCTCAAACGATTGCTAATCCACCAATTATTGCTGGTAGCTTGGCATGTACTCTCCCTGTTGATTCCACCTGTCATGTTATACGTGCGAAATTACAATGCTTAGTGAGAAAAGAATTCCACTTTAAAGATAGAAATCATCTTCCCTTTCATCAACTATTACAGGACCATCATCCATATCTAACGAGCTCCTGATACACTGCTTTGTCAAGTCTTTCCAACCACCCTCAAGGGTCAGGTTCGCACTTGGTTCTACGCCCTTCCAAGGGGATCCATCCATACCTTTGACGAACTCGCCAAGATTTTTGTAAAACAGTTCATTGCAAATCGGAGGATCATTAAAGATTCCTCTCATCTCTCAGATATTCGTCAAAATAAGGGTGAATCACTTAAGGAGTATTTCCAGATGTTCTCCTTAGAGGCTCGCCAAATACCTAGAGTAGACCCTGAACTATTAAGTGGAGTTTTCCTTGGAGGGCTCTATCCTGGGCCTTTCTACTCGTCACTAATGCGAGATACGGTCCGCTCATACGCTAACTTGGTTCATCGTGTGGAAGCGCAAATTTTTGCTGATGAGGCTATTAATGCCCATCATAAATAATTTGAACAATCCACAAAAAATGTAAGAGTACCCCAGGGAACACAGATCGACAATCTCATCAAAAGAAGCAATAGGGTTATCGTGATCTCCCTCAACAGCCCTCACATCAACGACGTGAACCACGACCAGAAAAGGAATACACACCGCTGAACACATCTCGTGTTAACGTCCTGATGGCCATTTGAGATGAAGAGACCATCAAGTGGCCACATCTGCTGAAACCGAATTCAGGAAGTTAGGAGCAATATTGTCATTTCCATCGAAGTCTTGGACATACTACTGAGGCGTATAAATAACTCAAAGAAGAAATTGAGAGGCTCATTCAACGAGGATATCTACGTCAATTTGTGCAGAATCAATCGACTCAAGCAAACATAACTCCAACTGGGAGGCAACCAGGACAATCATCATAGAAATAACAAAATAGTCGCCATATAGTTGGAGAAATTAAAATAATCGTAGGAGGGCCACTACTATTGCCACCTATGAAGAACCAAAGTTAAAGAAATCTCGTATTGATCATTTCGTCATTTTAATGACTCAGACTTAGAAGGAGTCCAAGTTCCCCATCAAGATCCACTTGTCATTAGTACATGGATCGGTGATTCATGCTATAATGTTAAGAGAATTTTGATTGATAATGGGAGTTCTGTCGAAGTCTTATTTTACTTCACATTTCTTAGCATGGGCTTGGTTAGGGAAAAGCTCCAACCCTGCTGCAGGACCATTATATGGGTTTGATAATCGCCTTGTATGAGTAAAGGGGACAATCACCCTTCCTGTTATCCTCGGAGAATTTTTTCGACAAGTGACTCATTCAATTCAATTTATGGTGGTCAAGTCAGATTCGACGTACAACGCTATCTTTGGAAGGCCCCTCCAATCAATTTTTGGTGTTGTTACTTCGATATTTCATCTTAAGATGAAATTTCCAACCCCCATTGGGGTTAGAGTGGTCCGTGGAAATCAACAAATAACACAATCATGTTACCTCAGATAAGCTCATCCACGCCCTTCGGTGACCTTCAACATCGAGAATTTTAATTTTTGAGATGAAGAAATACCCTAGAGAGCTTTGCCTTCAGAAGACTTGCTCTTTGTTTCATTATCAGATGACCAACCTCTACGAACAGTGTAAGTCAGATCTCTGCTCTCAGATGAATAGAGGGCAAAATACATAGACTTCTTGCGCAAAAATCATGACATCTTTGCTTGGAGTCCAATAGATATGCCTGGGGTCGACCCCAATATGATCATGCACTCCCTCAACATTGATCCAACATTCAAACCGATCATCCAAAAGAAGCGGAGTTTTGTACCTGATCGCCTCCAAGCTATTGAACAAGAAGTTACTAAGCTCTTAGAAGCGGGATTCGTACAAGAAGTACATTACCTTATATGACTAGCAAATGTTGTCATGGTTAAGAAAGCAAATGAAACTTGGAGAATGTGTATTGATTACACTGATCTCAACAAAGCTTGCCTGAAAGATAGTTTTCCTCTCTTTCGAATTGATCAATTGGTTGATCTTCATCTGGACATCAAATGCTCAATTTTTGGATGCTTTTCGGTTACAACAAATAAAAATGGACTGACGGATGAAGAAGCCACATCATTTTAAACATATAAAAGTTTATATTATTATCAAGTTATGTCGTTCGAGTTAAAAAATGTTGGTGCTACCTATCAACACCTTATGAATAAAGTTTTTAAAGACCTCTTAGGCCACATAATGGAGGTATATGTGGATGACATGTTAGTAAAAACCTTTGAGGAATCATAACATATTTTTGACTTAGAAATATTCTTTAACCTTCTTCGATGTTATAATATGTGACTTAACCCGACCAAGTGTGCTTTTGGTGTTACGTCGAAAAAATTTCTTGGGTTCATGGTCACCCACCACGGGATTGAAGCTAATCCCGAGAAAATCAGAGCCCTCAGAGATATGGCTTCTCCAAAGAATATCAAAGAAGTTCAATGCTTGAATTGACAAATTGTTGTCTTATCCCACTTCTTAGCCCATTCTAGGGATAAATACTTGACATTCTTTAAAATACTAAAGGGAGCTAAAAATAATAATTTTCAGTGGACTAATGAATGTCAAGCTATTTTTGAGCAACTAAGGGAATATTTAACATCTTCACACTTACTATTCAAGCCTATTTAAGGAGAGATGTTATATTTATATCTCATAGTCTCTTCCCACACGATAAGCTCAATTTTAGTGCAAGAAGAAAATGTCATACAATGACCAATTTACTATGTCAGTAAAATTCTCTCTGATATAGAAAGTCATTATCCACTAGTAGATAAGATGGCTTCGGCTTTAGTTTTCTCAGCTCAAAAATTGCGTTCATACTTACAAGCTCACACCATCGGCATTTACACTCATTTACCATTGAGTGTAAATGAGTGTAATCAAATGGTCCGTAGAATTGGGAGAGTTTGATATCCATTTTCTACCTAGGCTAGACATAAAGTCTCAAGTACTCGCAGACTTTATAATAGAATGCACTGCCCCTACTCAAAATGAGCTATCTATTACACCCCTTTCGTCTTCTCAATGGACCATCTATGTTGATGGAGCTTTAGAAAATACTGGTGTCGGAGCAGGAATCTTATTTATTTCCCCCCAATAGGATACCTTAGAGTATGAATTTCGCTTAAAATTCCCTACAACCAATAATATGGTTGAATATGAGGCTCTCATCGCAGGGTTGAAACTTGTCATCAATTATGAAGATCAAAATCTAATGATCCACACTAACTCTCATCTTGTCGCCTCCCAAGTTGAGGAAAACTTTAATACTCATAATCCCTAGCTGGCACAATACCTCATCTTGGTGAAGCCACTTCTTGCCCATATCAAAACACATCAAATCATTCATATACTGCGAGAGAAGAACACACGCACTGACGCTCTCGCTAAGCTCACTATCTTTGTTACTGGAGATCTAATTAAGAGAAGGCATGTTGAGGAAATATATTTTCCTAGTATCCAAGGGTCATGGGTAATACTAGAAATTAATGAGACAAAGGAACCTTCATGGATGGACCCCATCCTGTCCTTTCTACAAGAAGGGGCCCTTCCTGAAGTCCCAACTACTACAACTCGTCTCCGAAGGCAAGTTACAAATTTTATTATTTTCGGAGGTGAACTATATAAATGAGCTTTTTCTGGGCCATACCTTAAATGCCTCTCACCATCAGAGGCCGGTTATGCATTAAGAGAGGTTCACTATGGGATATGTGGAGAACACCTAGGAGGAAGGGCGCTATCCCTTAAAATTATAAGGTAAGAGTTCTATTGGCCTATGATGAAGCAAGATACCTTGGAGTTCACAGAAAAATGTGTGAGTTGTTGGTTGCACTCTAACCTTTCTCATACACCACATATAGAGCTCTCATCCCTTCAAAGCCCGTGGTCTTTTGCTCAATGGAGAATTGATATCATAAGACCTTTTCTAGTAGTGTCAGAATAATGAAAGTTTATCATTTTAGCTGTCGACTACTTCACTACATGGATGGAAGCTGAACCACTAGCTAAAATCACGGAGGCAATTGCTAAAAAATTTATTTGGAAAAATATAATATGCTGATTCTGTCTTCCTGCAAAGATCGTCACTGACAATGAAACTTAATTTACTGGAAAAATTTTTATGTCTTTTTGTAAAGATCTTCATATTCAGCTGCTGCATACGGCTGTAAGTCATCCTCAAACTAATAGACACAATGAAGCTACCAATAGGACTATACTCAAAGGGTTAAAAACGTGTATCGAGAAGGCTGGGGGGTAATGAGTAGAGGAGCTCTCTAATATTCTTTGGGCTTACCGCACCACATCGTGAACTCTGACTGGTGAGACACCATATAATTTGTGTTTTGGCATAGAAGCTATTATACCAGTAGATATTGAGATTCCAAGTCCAAGAGTTCAATCATTCAATCATGATAGTAATGAAGAAAAACTCCGACAGAACCTGGACTTACTCCCCGAAGGCCCTACTTTGGACTGCTTCCAACCACCAAAGGGTAGCTCGTCACTTTAACAGAAGATTGAAACCCTGTCCCATCTCTGTCGGTGACTTGGTCCTGCGAAGTCTTGAAGCTGCGGGCAAAGGCCCTCAACACAATAAACTCTCACCTCTTTGAGATGACCCTTATGTGGTTATAGCTATGGTTAAGCCAGGAACATTTAAGCTCAAGGATCTAGAGGAAAAAACCTTGCCTCGAACTTGGAATACCGAGAATCTTCAAAAATATTATCAGTAATTCCTACTACATAATTATTAAAATTTTTATTTTGTCTCGTTTGTCATTTTCTCTTCAAACTCATACCTTTGTTAAAATTATCTTATGATTGTATCACTGACCTTATCAGAGTAATGAGTTTATGACCTTTTCTTTCAAGCTTATTGCATATAAACAATCTTTTTCATTTAATCCTCCCACTTGAGAAATACACAACTCACGTTGTGTCTCAGTAGGGGCATGATCAATCCCAAGGGGACTTGATCAGACCTCTTCTATATAGGTAAGAAGTCAAGTAACACTTTGATTGATGCCTACGATAGGTCAAAAAGTCCTTGGTGGACATTCCACGGCCTCTTCCATATAGGTAAGAAGTCAAGTAACACTTTGACTGATGCCTAGGATAGGTCAAAAAGTCCTTGGTGAACATTCCATAATCTTTTCCATATAGGTAAGAAGTCAAGTAACCTTTGACTGATTCCTAGGATAGGTCAAAAAGTCCTTGGTAGACATTCCACGGCCTCTTCCATATAGGTAAGACGTCAAATAATATTTTGACTAATACCTAGGATAGGCCAAAAAGTCCTTGGTGGACTTCCCACGACCTCTTCCGTACATGTCAGCATTGTCGAATAATATTCTGACCAATTACCTCGGATAGGTCAAAATAAAACAAGAGCAAATCACCCAAAAGTTTTTAATGTCATTGATAGCTCTAACATGATGATATAAGAAAGAATCAAAATTCTGGATACAAAAAATAATAATAATAAATAATAATACATAGATAAAAGGAAAAGAAATACATCCTCAAGTGATACTACATGATATCAACGTCCTCCTCACCACTGGAAGATACTCCATTAAACTTACTCTCAACCCCTTCATCTCCTGAATCCGGCGAAGGGTCTTCAGATACTTGGCTGGGAGACAGATTCTCAATACTAGCTCCAGTTTGGCAATGTACCAAGCGGATTTTTTTTAGGAACCCTTGGATGAAGCCTTCCTCCAAACATTGGCGCTCCAAGTCCTTCACTTCAACATCAAGAATATGATTATGAGCTTCTTGGACATGGTCTTCGATAGCATCGCGATAAGCTAGGGAGCTCTTAAAGTCTTCCACTACCTTTAAGGAGATTTCATTTGCTTCTGCTTCTAACATTATAAGCTCCTTCTCAGAAAGACGATCCTATAATGTTTTTTTCTCCAATTCAAGAGCTTTCTTCTCCGCTGCAAGTGCCTTGAGTCTTTTCTCTTTCTGGCGAGCCTCTGCCCTCACCTCAATCAGCTCATCATAAGTACACTCCACCTCCTGATATTGGAGATAAAGAGAAGTTGACATGTTCGCTAGCTCAATTCTACACCCGGTTAGCTGATCCTCCAAAGCTGTCACTTCTTTGGCCTTAGCACTCATATTTCTTTCATACTCACCTTGCAAATATTTTATCTTCACAAATTCAAAATTCCACTCATCTAGAGCGACACCCAAATGAGCCATCAGCCCTAATGTTTGGGTTATCTATAATAAAAAAATCACAAATAATACACGAAGAAAAAAGAAAAAGAAGAAACGAAAGAGCAGGAGAAAATAACGTACTAATTCGTTTGCTCATTGACGTCTAGTGCATATATGTTTTAACACCTCTTCAGGAATATGCGGCTTCGAGAAACGAATCCCTTTATTATGAGTTGAGATAGCTAAACTCTCAGAGGTCAACTAGGGGCGAACATCTTCTCCGCAAATATTTGACATAGTTACTTCGACACATGTCTTCTTTTTCTTTAAAGAAGAAATATTGCTATCACCATAATTTTGTAACAGGCTTCTTAAAAGAATCCTGTGAATATGAGGAAACCTTTCATCACCTTTATTTGATCTCTTTAGTGGAAGAGCATGAGATCTCCCTACTTGAATGGAAATGCCAACCTTGAACATTATATCTTCAATTATATACTTATCAATGTGATATAACTTATGCTACAAGCTTCCCACATCAAGAATATTAACAGTTGTCAACATTTCATTCTCTTCAATCAGCAATGGATCTGGAAGGTCATTCAATCTTCCCCATCTCTCAGGGAGGCTCCACTCATTTTTCACAAAAAAGAACCCATTAGACTAATTTCTAGATGGATCCCGTGCTGAAAATTCTATCCAATTCTTTATAGCTCGATAAGAAACACGTCCCTAAGCATCACATGTGAATCTACATATTCAGCACAAATATTTGATGTTCAAAGTAACGCCACACTCTCTAAAGAAGACACTCAAGCCAACGATGATCACTAAGACTCAAAATAAAAATTGTGACAAAGTTACACCGCATATTTTAAAGATCTCAATCAATTTAGGAGCCAAAGGGAATCGCAGTCCCGCACTAAAAATCATCTCAAAAACAGTAAAGTATTCTTGCGGAGGTGAACGTGCTCGATCAGACTATTTGGCAATAATAACCACCAACTCATTGCAAAAATAAAATTTTCAGTGGAGCACCATTGAACTGTCAGCTGTGATAGTGGATGAGATATCTTCTATAGCTGTCATGCTATTAGTTTTCTTTCGGCCATCATCCTACTAAAATACACAATAAATAAAAAAGAGAGAGAGAAAGGCAAAAGTCTAAGAATTATGTGAAGCAACTCACTCACCCTAATACTTGGGCATATCCTTTCCTGACTTTGTTGTTCACGGACAGCTTTGGATAAAATTTTTTGCCTACAATCTGACGAAAGATATACACATACATATGAGATCAAAATAGAAAAAGAAAACTATTTTTCTCTAATGATACTCTGAAATTATGTGCCAGACTTTCTGAGTTTTGAGGGATAATTCCTAATTGACATTTTCTCGTCATCTTGGCAATTATCAACTATTGAACTATCCATTGGAGTTTCAAGAAATTCAATTTTCTACAAGGAGTAGAAAATACAGGCATTGATCGCCTCAAAACCCGGTCAGTCCGATGAGGACAGTTGGGGCCTTCTCGAGGGAAAACTGGAGCCTCATCGTATGATCTACGTGTCTTGATCGTCTCCAAATCCGGTCGGTCTGACGAGGACAGTTGATGCCTCTATCGAGGGAAAATCGGAGCTTCGGCGTATGAATTATGGGCCTTGATCGCCTCTAAACTCAGTCGGTCTGACGAGGATAGTTGACGCCTCTCTTGAAGGAAAACTGGAGCCTCGCCATATGAACTACGGGCCTTGATCGCCTCTAAACCCAATCGCTCCGACGAGGACAGTTGACACCTCTCTCGAGGGAAAATCGGAGCTTCGCCATATGAACTACGGACCTTGATTGCCTCCAAACTCGGTCGGTCTGACGATGACAGTTGACGCCTCTCTCGAGGGAAAACCGGAGCCTCCCCGTATGAGCTACGAGTCCTGCTCAGCAAAGTGAATGACCTTCTCTTAAGAAGAAGGTCAGAATTTCGTTGACAAAAAGAAAAGAAAATTTTTTTTTTACCCTAGCCCTTGAACTTTTACAAAATGATTTCTCATCTAATGCAGAGGTACGCTAAAGCATATGGAAGTTGTCTCCTTACTTGACCCTAGGAGGGTTTTTATAGGCCCACTATAGGGCAAAAGGAAAAAAAAAAAAACAGAAGAAAGAGAAAAAACTGAAAAAAATTGAAAAAATGCTCATTGGCGTGTTTGCAGCCAAGCCGCACGACACTGCCCATGAGTGCACGAAGAGCCTTACCGCGAGCACCGCCGCACCCGCACTCGCTTCCGTGATCATAATCTTGTGCACCCATGAAGATCTATTCTCTCAAACTATATGGTTAATAAACCCGTAAATTTCTTTGAAGAAATTATTATTTTCAATTATTTGGCGTAAATTTTTGGACGATAGAAATAATGTCATCCAAAAATAGGGGGACAACTGATATGTCACTAAAAATTCTACTAGTCGAAGCACGAATCTTGATGTCAAAAGCAATCTGATCCTAAGTCGAAACTTGTCCAGATCAAGCACTTAAAATATCATTGAAAACTTTGAGATTTCAGTTAAATCCCTAAACAGTTCCTAAATATGGAGTGTTTATGATCAAATCGAGCGTCTTGATGGGCCGAATCTAACAAGACCAAGATCTCTTGATTCTGATTTCATTTAAGCATTCAAATACTTAAAATACATCAGATGATCAAGGGAATCATTTTGAGTCATCCGATGGAGTGATTTAGATTTTGCATGTATTTACAGAAACGTCATCTCTCTAATCTATAAATAGCCCCTCATTCTTTACATGAGGGAGACCCAAGCTAAAGAGAAGACAGAGCTCTAAAGCTTGAAAATTCTCCAAGTATAATCATGCCACCACTCCGCGTTAGTGACCACCGCCGTCGACCACCGCTGCCATAACCACCGCCGGGCCCGTCACCGCCGTCGGTCCTCGTCGTCATCAACCTCCGTCTCCGGTCATCACCGCATCGCCATTGGCCACCAAACTGATTGCTGCTGCGACCACCATCGCGCCTCGTGCGTCGCCGCTAATTGCCGACCCACCCGCATTATACCATCTCGGTCCTCATCGTTGTCAACCACTGCCACCGTCACCGATCATCGTGCCACTCACAGCCACCGCTGCCGACACCGCCACTCTTACCACCATCGATCATCGTCATCATGTCCACCCTGGCTCACCACCTCCATTCGCCGATATCTCCGGTCATCATCACGCGCCGACCTCACCGTCGGCGCTAACCACTGTTCACCATCATCAAGTCGCATTTACTGACTACCACTTGCGTAGCTATTGTTACCTGATTCTGAGATTCTCATTGTTAACCCTTCTCATATACAACTCTGTAATCCTATTATCGGGAAGACTTTGTATTCCAAAATAGATATATAGTGAAAGATTTTACTGGGCTAGACCCTGTGATTTTTTCTCCCTTTTCAGGAGTTTTTCCATGTAAAAATTCTAGAGTGTTCTTGTTCATTCTTCAAACATCTGTGAGTGTTAAATTTCACAATAAAGTTAAGACGTAAACTTTTATTCTACTGTAATTGATTTCTTAGCACTCAACAAAAATAAAAAGACTTGGGCCATTTTTTTTTCCTTTTATTTTCCATCTCTTTCACATCTAGATAGAATCCTCTTCCGTAAGAATGATGCCTTTGCGGATAAAAAGCTTGTGTGCTTGAGCTTTGTTCGATTGTTTTGTAATAATTTTAAGATATTTAGATAAAGCGTTGAACAGAGTACTTGATTAAATATACATGTCTTCACAAGATAGCTGAGCAGCAGCCTTCTAAATTTTCTACAATTATTAGTGGTTGTAGCTGTAATTGTCATTCTAATAATCCTTTATTCAGCTATAGTTTTGTTTATAAATATTGAATTATTGGGATGATGAATGTATCTTTATGGTAGCAATTGTGGAGGATCTGAAGTTAAACTTTTTTTTTTTTTTTAGAATGGGTATCCACCCAACACCCCACTTATCTTGTGGCTGGAGATGTCATTGTGACTAATCTCACGGGAGCCTAGCGCCACATTCATCATCCACATGTGTCGGGTCCCTACTTACTTTTCCCATCTTAGGTATAGGCGCCTCCGCCCTGGAGAGGATTTGAACTCGATCCGGAAGGTTCTCGATCATGCTTGAAGCACCCAGCAACTGAGCTAAGAGACAGTTGTTGTGCTACTTGGAAATTGTGTCAGATCGCTTTTTATTCATTTATTTTAAACATTGGGAAGGTCCTTAAGGTTTGCGCAGCTTAGTTCTGCCCGCCTAGGAAGAGTCAAGACCCCTGGGTGAATGGTCCTGTTTAGGCCTTCCTCAATAAGCCAATAGTAATAACCATAAATCCTACTCAAGCTTTCATTTATTTATTTATTTATTTTTTTTTTGAGATGTGTGACTTTGACATATATAAAAGACACAGTATTCTTCTTGAGTTTAAGTCATTGCAAATGCATTATGTGTGTGAATTTGCATTTAAATTCACTCAAATATCTCAAAAAAAATGCAATAATTTATAGATTTTTATATGCATCATTCTAATGGTGCACCTTTACTTGCAATCACTTACCTCCACACAAAAAAAAAAGGTGTAATAATTGTTCCTTATATTTTACAATCATCAAAATTATATCATGAGTTCAAGGGGCTAATAATATCTCTTATTCTGATGATGACAATATACATTAAGAGATTTTTTAAAATTATAAGTCAGAGTAGTAAACTCCCCCTCTAAATATAAATATGAATAAATTTCATAATGCTCATATATTTTAAACCAAAATTATGATATGAAATCAAAATTTTCATCATACTTTATGTTAATGAGCAGGGTTGCTCATTTTAATTTTTGATAATAAATGCATATTTTAAATTCTATGATAATAAAAAATAAGATTGCAAGATTAACAAATTTGATATTTAGAGAACAATACTTTATTTAACATAAAATAATTATACATAATTTAAGCTTGATTCCCTTACATAAGTAGTACAAACCACATTCTTCTCTCTCACATATAATGAGTATTAATTTTTCTCTTTATATTCTTTTAATCTTATTCTAATTTCTTCCTAATCTTCACTCCCTTTGTCATATTAGAATAAGGGATGGAGATACATCAATGACCAATTGAATATTTTTAATTAGAGTGCCAACCTTGCACCAACAGGTCAATGATCAATCATTTATTCTTATCTTTGATTCATCGCACGCTATTGAATTTATCCCTATATGGAAGAGAGAACCAGAGCACACACGATGACTCATCTTTTTGTGATGAGAGAGTCAATGGAAGTCAGAAAAAAAAGGATATTGAGTTTGATCATGATTTTGGATATTTTGAACTATAGTAAATTCAATCAAATGACCAAGACCTAGTTTATGAGGTCACTTGCAGTAGGAATCTTAAAGATGCATTACTTAATTCATGATTTTAATGAAGACAAGATAAAAGACATGATAAATGATTGAAAAAAAAGGCAATATTTAACTTATTAAATTAACCAACTTTTCACAAGATAGAATTACTAAGAATATATTGAATATAGTAGCCTTCAAGGGATAGGGAATGAAGGCTAATCGTATGCTTTCTAGAGAGATCATTTTGAAGTTTAGGGTTGATGCTCAACCATCTAAATGGCTTTTGAAATTTCGATAAAAAAATAGTTTGATATATCTTCAAAGATGATTTCAAATTCAAAATTATGGATACAAAATTTGTCATGATTAAGAGTTATTAAGATCATGTTATTTTAAAAGATGCAATATAATTTGAATGAAATGGGTGCCACGTCGAATTAAAATACTTAAGTAAAAGTTTGAAATAATAAAAGAATATTTTTGGAAGGATTTATAAAATGTAAAATATTAATGATGACTTTGTTGATGTTTGGGTATGAAGCATTAGAAATCCTCTAAGAAGCGAAAGATTCATCTTGATGGTGTTGTGACTTTTTTGGGGTGATTAGCCATGGTAAAAAAATGGGAATTGTGAAATGAAAAGAAGGATGAAGCATGTGTTAATATTTTAGAGCATCTCTTCCTTGAAAAACTTTCCTCCTTGAATCTCTTACCAAGAATATGAGTGAAGAGCGTATTGTGATTACACAGGGGCGAAGAGGTTATTATTTATGCAAGTGGAAAATGAAGGGATTTAAAATATTTTAAATTTTGGCATGGGGGGAAGTGGTAGGACACCAATGACTTATTAATGCAATTAAGTAGTTTGAATTTTTTTCAATGTTCATAGGCACAAAAAATGTTGTTTAAGGTTTCCATATGTTGTCACAGAGTTAATGAAGTTTCCAAACTATTATGGATATCTTCCAAATAGTAGTCATCCATTGAAGATAGTGGAGGCCCATTAAGGGTGGTTGTTTTTATTTGATTGATTTATACGGTGAATTAATGTAATATGTTATAGTCCTAAAGTGGATCTTTATAGTATGAGACCAATTTTGTTTACCTAACTGGCAGTTTCTTTATAATTGATTCTTAAGGTATTCTAATTTTGGTAGCCCTATTATTAGATCATATTTTAATAGTTTTGATAAGATGTGCATGCGATAATGATAGAAACATCTATACCATAATCATAAATCATCATAATAACTTCGAGATTTTTTCAAGCTTTTTATGGCTAATCTTTTAAAAATAATAGATAAATATTTTTGAACTACAACCAGTAAAATAAATTTTACTATTAGCTTAATTAAACATTACATATAAGAGAATTGAATATTTAGCTTGTTGATGTTTATTAATTTGTGCTTCAATCCATTAACAAGTTGGACTTTCTCGCTACCATAGGTGCCAAAATCAATGGTGCCAACTCTAATAAATTTGTTTTTGGTGTTTTCTCTTAGTCACATAAATTTGTCTCTTGCTTCCAATAAAGCAAAAAATATTCAATCTCCTATCATACACCTCAAGCATTTGTAGTCCAAGTACCATTTGACTTTACTGGTCTTAGACTGAAAGTGTACCTACACAATAGTTTAGTTTATTAGTTTGGGAACTAACCTTCTTTGGGTCCACTAAAGAAATGAATAGCATGATTAGCATGTATAGCAAGTGACCTAGTTACTAAATTATGTGCTAAATAGGAATCCAAATACATGAAAAATTTATGTGCAACACCATAACCTTTCACTCCCTAGTTACATGCCCTTACTCACTACACAAAATGCACTTAGCACTTGTTTGCAAATAATATTTGATTCGTGAAGTCATTTTATGTGAAATTCATTATAAGAGTAGTAGTATGTTTTTTTTTTTTTTTTGGATATACTCAATTATGACTTTCAAAATATAATTTTCACTAAACAACTTTCACACAATATTTCTTTATAAAGTAGTTAAAATTTTTTTTATTAGCTCTTATCATGTTATTTTCAAGTCCGATGTGTTGCAATAATATGTTTGCATGCACTTTCATTAATATGCATCAACATATTAACCAACATTTTTCATACTTCATTGTTTCCCTCATAGGTAATTCCATCAAACCTTTCCTTTAACTTGATGTTTAATAGTTCCTACATTGTTGGAAATCCTCTTTTCAAATATCATAAACACTTCCACATCACTATCATTACTCCATAGATATTGTCTCATCATGAGATTCTTGAGATGTAATTAATCATCTAAGCTTGCATTTGATATCATAATCAAAATAAACTATCTGATACTCTTCATCGGATAAGGAAAACTCTAATTTTAGTTACACATATAGCTAAATTTTAAGTCTATAGTGAGAGCTACTCTCTTCCTTTCAAGATAGTATGATCCCCACTCCATGGATTTCACTCAAGACAAAGGCATGTGTAACTTAGTTGGCCTTCCATTTACTTTTTTTATGTCAGAGCATAATCATTTTTGCTTTTCAGGATGTTACAATCCTCTCCATTGTTGCCTCCCCCATCACATGAGCATCTCCCAAACTCACATCAATCTGAAGTCAAACTATGCAATTGGAAAAATAAAGATACTTGACTTGATGATCTCAAGGAAAAAGTTGGAGTAGCAAATAAGATTAGAGAGAGTCGCCTTAGATGATTTGGCCACATAAAGTGTCGGCGTCCATGACAATTAGGAGAGTAGATCGTTAGATTTACCTATGTTAAGAAAGGTAGAGGTAGACCTAAAAAGACTTGGTTAAGATGTATAAAAAATGACCTGAATATACTTGAATTAAATGAGGATTTGACACATAATAGGACACAATGAAGACAAAAGATTCATGTAACCGACCCCACTTAGTGGGATTAAAGCTTGTTATTGTTTTATTCCTCTAAATCTACTCTTTGCTTCTTTGTCAATAGTTTGTATTGGTTGCCATCTTTTTCTTAGGCTTCTGTTTTTTGCACACGCTATATTTTATGTTTTATGGTTGACATGTGTAGAAAATCTAATTATATATTGATACTATATAGGTGGCTTTTATTGGTATTATTTTTAAATACACTTTCTAAGAGCAGGACGATAAGAATTCTATCACTATTGAGAACTCACTATTCAATGTTGGTGATGTTCCTTTTCTTAAGCTGATGCTACAAATGAGACTATAGTAATAAAGGCAGGATCTAGTTAGCCAAAAAAAAAAAAAAAAGCAAATAAATCTCATGTATTAAAGAAAGCAATTGATCTCATTTAGTTCCAAGTTTCTTAGTACATCAAACACCATTAAATTTCTGCATAAAAGAAAAAGCTAAGCCTTTCATCCAGACCAATGGTGCTAAAAACATCATATTTTACAGACCAAAACTTCTCATTTGAAAGCCCCCAAAACCAAAAGGGACTAGAAGAAGCTTTAGTCAAATAATAGTGTAAAAATTAAAACTGTAAATTTTCTCCCTTGATCCTTAAATCCTCAGCAAGTCCATGAACTGGATCTCTTCATTAGAGGCTTCATTGCCTTGTCCTCCTCTAGAGAAATCATACCTAAATGTGAGGGGTCCTCCAACATCATCTTGGCCACCAGATAACCTGCAATAGACCACGTCTGAAACTTCCTGGCTTGCTTTCCCACATACCGGCCAAGCGTGCCATCGTAATATTCAGGCCAGCCATCTTTCAGAAGACGGGCCTCGGCAACTTCTATAGCTCGCCGGGCAATCTGGGGACGACCTGTTTTGATGCATGCTGCAGTAAGCATCCACAGGAGCACTGTAGGAGACCAAGATGAGAGGATGTGAGTGCTTCATTGTTCGATGATATATGATGTGTTTCAAATAATCAATTCTAGCAAAATCACTGCATACAGCATGTTTATGTTCTACATGGGAAAAAAATTCTGGTTGAAACCGCACTCTACTATGACAGTGGGTGAAAGATGAGAAACTACGAAGAGAAGTGTCATGACAACAAATTTTAATATAACTCCAATCTAAGCAATTATACCCACATTTAAACATATTATCATTTTATAGTAAATAATGCACTCCTAAGTTTCAAAGTACAGCACAAATAAAGATTCAAAGAGCTCAGTAGTTCAAAAAAAGAAGACATCAAGCAAGAGAGGAGGTTCAAATTAATATATGGAAAACAATCTTTCAGACGTAGAGACAGTTCAGTTATACAGTAAACTTCCCAGTGCAATGATTTCTGGTTTCTTGTAATGATAAGTAGCTTAAATTCTCAATACAATTGCATACAATTCTGACATATATGTAGCATGAAGTAACAGAACTAAATAAGAACTGTCATGCACCTTAAAAATAGGATGATTAGATAAGGATATCCTTAGAGATAACTTTGATCAGGATGAATTTCATAATCGCTGAATTAACTTGATTATATATATATATAACTCAATCAAATTTATATTTTTCTCACCTTAAAGCTAATCCAAAGGCTGTAAAATCCGTCCATATTTATTTTTCAGGATATGCTAGTCTCAATTTTTTTTTTCATTACTATTGATTAGATTCATAAATGCATGATTAAATTTGTCACATAAATGGACAGTGTCTGTGGATGGAGTCTAGAGGGGCAGAACCAGGAATATATTTGACAAAATGCTATTCAGCAATATTTGGTGGGAATTGCAGACACATAAAACGAGAAAAGATTGGTTAAGTGGAGTTCACCAAGAATGCCATGACAATGATGACATTAAGGTATCTGCTTCCTACATTTGAGAATTCATAGTGGAAGTGCAACACCTCTATGTGCTAAACAAAAGCTTTTTCCTATAGTTTATATACATACATACATACATATATGTATATATATACTTCAAAATCAAATGATTGAAATGTGCTAACCTGGCCAAGATCCTCCATTGTGGTAACTCCATCTGGTATTCTTGGGATCACAACCTGTCACAATCCGCCATTCATGGCTCTCAATGGCAGGATAAGTTATCTTTAGAGGCATCTCTCCAACTAACTCATCCCAGCGTGCTTCAATGAGGTCCATTATAGCCATGGACTGTTCAGGAGTGGCAAGTGATGATAAAATGGCAAAGCAATTACCCAAAGCAAACCATCTAAAGTCCATTCTTGCAGGACTGACATTTCCAATGAAGTAGCCACCACGTGTAGGCATAAAATCAAAAACCCATTCCGGAATTGAGTCAGGAATAACATTAAATTTGTTGACTGCTGTGTGAGAGTACTCCTCTGTTTTATAGCGATAAATTACATTTAGCTGTTGGAAATCAAGCCAGAAGTAGTTCCTCATGTGATAACTTAAAGCATGTAGACGTTTCACTATTCGCTCAATAAATTCTTTTCCTTCTGCATCATGTTTGAGCATTGCCAAAGCACACCTTAAGGCCATAAAGAAAAGGGCCTGAATCTCAATCGGATACCCATAAATGCCCTAAGAAATGAATATGCACCAAAACAAAAGTGTAAAATTAATCAGATTTTTCATATATGTACCAAAGGAAAAACATCTGACAAAGTATAAACTTAAATAAAAAATTTAGAAGAAAGCTCAGAATTTAAAGATAATAATTTATAATAAGGAACACCTGTGATTACACACAAATTCAGAGTAAAGAGTTCTTATTCTGAGAACACAAGGGCAGAGGACCGAATTACTCCTAGGTTCAAGCAACAAATGGATGATATAATGTTGGAACCTTTCAATTTCAACTTAAACGTTATCAAAGAAACTAAACTTGGAAATCAAGGTGAACTACACCAGCTATGAAAGGGTCAATGTATAATTTTAATGGTCAATGTAAAACTTTCTTAGGTTGCATGCAGTTTATGAAGCTACTGGCACCCTTTCTAGGTATGGAGCACCAAAACAGTAGGTTTGAAATGCTCACTGACACAGCTAACTAAACTTTTTTCGAAAATCAAAGGTTACAGTTATTATCATCAGTATTCCATTATGTTGCTCAAAGAAGAACAACGTCAGCAACCTCATACATGTTTAAGGCATGTACCATGCCAGAAGTTGACAGGAACCACAGATCTAATCATATGCTCATTTACTTCTTTTGAAGTGATGACTACTGTTCTAACTAAGTATCTCTGCAAAACTAAAAATCTCCAATAGCAGTTCACAAAAAAAAAAAAAAAACAAAAAAACAAAAAACAAAAAAAAACCTTATGATCTATGATTTCAAATATAGAACTATTATGAGATATAAAAAATTATGGAATCCTTATCAACCATTTGATTGAGTTTTTTACATCCCTTGAAGCCTTTTTTAGGATTACAAAATCTCTTATGGAATCCCTATCCACCAATTGAAGTAGCCCAAAAATATTTTATACTTTTGTTACTAAAAAACATAGAAATCCCAATCATAGATAGAAGATTACAAATATAGCAAGAATAATGTTATTGTCTAGCAGTAAATCAACTACAAACATTGCAAGAAAGGCTAGTCATACAAATCACAAGAAATAACCCTATAGAGAATTCACAGAACAACAATAAAAATAAATAAGAAAAAAAAGATAACTGCAAGAATCACATGATCAACATAAAAGAAAACTATTGAACAACCAAAAGCAACAAAGAAGCCACCAAATAAAGTATCCAAAGAAACTAGATGAAAAAAGAATATGGGGAAGTTTAGAAAGGTGAAGAAACTATGGATACACATACTAATCATGTTAGGGTAACATCCTAAGTATGTGCATACATACATTTACTAAAATCTAAATTCTTTCAAAATAAAAAATAAACCAAAATTACTAAAATTAAAATAAAGGTTCATCTTTTTGGTTGTTCACCATAACACAAAGTTTATGTTTACGATGATTTTAGACTTTAAGATTATTAGATCAATCATGCCCAATTTTGAAAAGTTTGATTCCAATGTATTGTTCATTTTATATTCATTGAATAGATTTAAGCAAATTTGTTATATTTCAAATAGGAATTATTGAGTAATCACATACAAATCTATCTCGCCAACATAAAATCTGCCTTTGATATTCCTTAACAGCCTTGAAAATAATTTCATTATTTATTATTACAGCTTATGGCACAAGACTAGTGTCATTATCTATAAATTGTGTAGTTGATGTGTTGAATGTGAATTTCGAATAACAATATGGAAAGAGAAAATCTAAGGCATTAGACGTTTACTACCATAAAAAATTTACGGGATTTTTATCTAGTAAGCATCATCTAATTGATCATACGACTCTATTGATCTAGCCTTCTTCCAGATAATTTCTTCAAGATTATGGAAAAAAAATTTTAGGGTTTAAACATACTATTATCTTATCACCATATTTGAATTTCATATCTCTTGTTGGCATTATTAATATGTTTATAATTTTTATAGTTACCAGTAAGATGCTTGTGAATTTCTCAGACAAATCATACATATAACTAATAAAAGATGCAATATCATATGATAAAAGTAGAGTTACTAAAATGCTTATATACTGTTGCCAATAAATATGCTATACTTAATTCCTAAAGAAGAAAACAAATAATAAAACATCAATTTTATATTTAAGTTGAAGTTTCTATTTATTAAACTCCGTAAAGTTTTCATCTGATAACTAATAAATAACACAAATATGACAATATGCATCATATATAAAAATAATCTCTTAAAAAATTAATAATCCAAAAATGGTAACATAAATCATGATGACTTACAAACCTTCTAATTCAATCGGGTGGAGTTTTGAATGCCATGCTTACTTAAAAAACTTCTCATGAATAAATCTATGAGTATGTTGATGCAATTTGATTCTCTCAACAAAGATTTTTTTTATAATTATGTCAATCAATAAACTAAGAATGAAAGACACAATTGGCATCAATCTAATAATTCAACATAAAAATAAGTAAAGATTCAAATTTTATTTGAAATATAGGTTCATATATATTATCAGATTTAATTTTGGAAACATGTTTTAACTTCACTAATTTAATTCCTCAATCTTATTGGTGCATTTTCTACAATCAATTGTTGGTTACCCTAATCCCAAATAGGTTTTTGAGTTAAGATTATAAGGGTTATTAGCTATAGAACGAACATAAATTTATAAATAAATAGTTGAATATCACTTGCTTAATTTTAGATTAAAGTTAATGAATATATTCTACTATGGTCTCTAGTGGAAATTTAGATTTAATAAAATCAAATATAGGAACATGTTATTATTATTATTATTATTATTATTATTATTCGACATCAAATATATAATTTAGCAAAAATTAATGATATATAATTTCTTCAACAAGATCAAATTTTATTATACATAATTCCAGTGTTGTTTTATGTTTAACAAGCTTGAGGTAAGATAGGAATGATCTTCCTTCAATAAAATTGATGAATGTTACAGTAGTCCTCATAAGTTGATGATTATAATGTTTATCAAAATCTAAAGTTATATATAATGCTTTGTCAATTGCTTTTAGTTACTTTTAACTTCATTCATGTTTAATTTATTATTTAAAACAGTTAAATAATTAGTATTTATAGCAAAGTACTCTTTAGATAGATAATGTTAGGCTATAAGAGCTTCAAACTAACGAAAATATTCAAATATATTACACCCACATTATTCAAAGTTCTTAAATAGATTATGTAGTTAGTCTCGATAATCTATAAATGACAAATTTTACTTTTTAAATTTATATTATATATAACATAGATAAAATTTATTTATAAGTTTCATATCAACCCATTTATAATGTATTTTACTTGCAATACTTAGACAAAATATTTGAGCTAGACCTAAAAATATAGATTTTTTAAGTATCTAAACTCTTTGGGAATCAAACATATTATGATTTTCAAGACAATCTTCTAACTTATTTATCTAATCTTAAAATACACCAAGATTTGATCACTTATCTAATATAAAAAATATAATTCTTAGTTTTATAATAAGTATACTAAAATTGTCTAGAATTATAGTTAAATGCTTAAACACATTTAATTTATATTTTATCATTTTGTTATTATGTTAATTGATATTAATATAATATCTCATGCCTAAAGATATTATGATACAATCTTAAACTCTAATATCAAATTAAATTTGATGTAGGATGCCCTAAGTTCTTGAGTTTCACTTGAAGATATATTATGAGATACCAAAAATAATTCATGTACAATGCACACAAAATTAATAGTTCACAAACTCTTAAGTAACAATTATTCACCACTTATGTTGAAAATCCAATATATAAGAAATTAATTTGTGTGAAAATCAATGGATTTCTACCATAACTAGTAAATGTAAATTGAAAACTAAAACAAATACACAATGAATTGAAATCCAAACATGTTGAAAATTAGATTATATTGAATTTGAGTAAAATACAAATAAAAAAATATTTTGAACATTGAAAAAAGCAGGCAAGAATTTACTAAAAGGAACCCTCAAGCATTATAAGGAGATAGTCTCTCCCAAAAATCTTCAAATCTCTCATTTGATAAATGAGTTGAATCTTCGCCATAGAAGTTTTAGCACATCTAAATAAAATAGTAATATAATATTAATTTTGTATATGTCTTAAATCACTACTTATAATCACAAATTCCCCTATTCAATTCTACATCCACTTATTAAAGCAAAATAAAATATTATAAATATTTATTAAGAAAATGAAATCTTGATAGTAGAAAAAGAAGGAATATCATTGGAATATTGCCAAAGTACAATCACATATATCATGACGAATGTTGAATGTCAAAAAACATAGAAATTTCAAAAGTGAATTACACAAGAAATACCATCAAAAGGATCCAAAAAATTGTTGTTAGAGAAGAGTAACTCTAAGAAATGTAGGAACAACATATAAAAAGAAGTTGACTAAGCAAAAGCTACAAAAAAAGCCACCAAATAAAGAGAGTCTATGGAAGCTGAGTGAACGAAGACTCCAAGGAAGTTCAATAAGCCAAAATGATAGAGAATAACAACACAAAGAAAACAAGAGTAACATTTCAAACATGTCCATACATACTTATACTAAAATTAAAACTCATATAAATAAAATAAATCAAGGCAAGTAATATAAAAAGTTCATCTTACATATTGTTCCTCATAATACACACAAATTATCTTTTTGCCTTAGTTATGGATGTTCCTACTAGGCATTTACAGGAAGATGTACCTTCGTATATGCTATTTGTTATGACATTCTTCTTGTTGATAAGACTAGAGAGGGAGTCCAAGAGAAACTTGAATTATGGAGGTCAACCTTAGAGTCTAAAAGTTTTCGTTTAAGTAGCTCTAAAACTGAATATATGGAGTGCAATTTTAGTTGTAAAAATTTTAGTGGTAGTGTTGTTATATTGGGCAAACAAGTCATTAAAAAGAGTGAGCGATTTAGATATTTAGGCTCTATTGTTTAAAATGATGGTGAAATAGATGGAGATGTTATTAGTAGAATTCAAGTTGGATGGTTGAAATGGAGGAATGCATCTAGCCTATTGGGTGATAGAAAAGTATTATTTAAACTTAAGGGAAAATTTTATAAGATGGTGCTAAGACCTGCAATGATTTATGGTGCAGAATGTTGGCCAATAAAAGAGAAGCATAAGACTAAATTAAGTGTTGCAAAGATGAGGATGCTTAGGTGGATGAGTGGCTTTACTCTTAGAGATAAAATGTGAAATGAGTATGTTCGGGAAAAAGTTGGGCAGATAAGATTAGAGAGAGTCACCTTAGATGGTTTGGCCACATAAAGCATCGGCCGCCCAATGACCCGATTAGGAGAGTAGATGCATTAGATTTGCCTTTTGTTAAGAAAGATAGAGGTAGACCTAAAAAAATTTGGTTAAGATGTATAAAAAATGACTTTAGTATACTTAAATTAAATGAAAATTTGACACATAATAGGACACAATAGAGACGAAGGATTCATGTAGGCGAGACCACTTAGTGGGTAAAGGCTTGTTGTTGTTGTTATTGTATAATACACAATTTATGCTTTTGATAACATTGAGATTTTCATCTCTAGCCTTTAGCATATTGTAATTCTAGGTTTATAGATACTTGCACATCCCCTTTAATCATTAAATAACTAATCAACCTTAGTTGAAATGAAAGCCTTGAATTCACTCTATGGGATCTTTCTGAGGATTCAATCCACACTAATTCATATTAACTCTACTGATTGTCAATTAAGTAGATTAGTTCACCATATGGGCACTTGTAAGAGAGGCACCATGGTTACCCCTCAATTGGTGCATTAATTATTAGACTAGGACTAATCATTCATTTGAGGTTTGTGTTCCTCATAAGAGAGACCAAGGGCCCAATTGGCACAACTTGTAATCAATTCTCAAGTTGGATACAAGTCACAAATTCCAACATATTTGCATGCTTTTGTAGGCAATTAGTTAATAATATACAACCTTACAAAAGAAATCTAGTTCATATTGACAAATTATTCAATATGATAAGTTATTTTTTAAGATCATCAAGTTGTGTTTGTTAGATCATGTAAAATCCACTTGAAGTTCATCAGTCCAAACTACGCTCATCATTCAATACTAAAACATTTTATCTAAATTAATGCCCAATAACATAGAAACTGCACATTTATAATATTCCTAATCAAGCTTGCGTTTACATAAGGATGATCTTATAATAAGTTTATAAGAGCTCCTTTGTTCCATACACAAAATCATTAACATAGAAACAATAAAAAAAAAAACATCTTTCCAGTTTGGCAAGTAATGTATAGCAAGACGCCTGTAACATAAGACCCTATGATTAATATTTGCTTTAAAGGAAAGTCCTCATATCAAAAATTAAATTTAAGATACCAAAAATGTTTGGCAATTTCATAATATCAACATAAACATTTTGTAGTTTATCAAAAAATGTTTCTAAATTTAAGTCACCTTGGTGAAAAACAATGCAAGATGAAGTATAGGCATAATTTATTCTTATAATATTTTAGGAGATTTACATACATATCACACAATTCTCATATATTTACATATCTAACACCTAAACTTTAATATTTATAAATCTTTGATATGACATAAAAAATATCACTATCACTTATTAAAAGTGAAATACACCTTTAAATGCATAGGAAAGTGTTATATATGTAATATGAAACTTTAGTTGTTATATATGAAAATACAGAAAATTTGTGTGGCATGTATGTAAATGTTCCTAATTTTTTTTTTATCATTCTTTGCAACACAAGGGCATGTAACTAGTGCATAGAAAAGGTTTATTGGGGCTATCAATAGAACAAATAAAAAATTTTGTTTAGAAATATATCTTCAAAACAAACACTTAGAAAGATGTTGAATATAAAACTTAAATCCCCTTAAAATTAATGTGGTTTCGTTATAGGATGATAGGAAAGAGAAGTAAATTATTGTAAAAAAAAAGAACTAATGATGATAAGAGATTGTGAAGTTTATAACTTAGATTACTATTAATAACAGATGGGAAGGGAAGGATAGAGATAGAGAGAGAGAGAGAGGGAGAGAGAGAGAGAGAGGGAGAAACAGAGAGAGAGAGAGAATTCAGAGTGAATCAATCCTTAAAAAATAAAAGGCAAAATATCCTGCAGAATCTACCTAAAGATTCCTAATAATATAAAAAAATGCATTAGAAAAAAAAATTAAATCTATGATAAACTCATCAGATTTTGTTATGGAAGGTTCCCAAAGTAGAGAAATAGAAAATAGAATGGAAACTGGTGAAAAAGCTAGGTATCCATAAACTTATTGAATAGCATTATGGGTTAATTCCCACTTTAACTTCATAGAAGCATGAGAAAGATGATAAGAGTGCTGGTGGCGTGAGTGTGTGCACATGAGTTTGAATGCAAGTGTGAGCCGTGTGTGTGTGTGTGAGAGAGAGAGAGCACAACACAAGGGTATCTCATTGGATGAGTTAGATGCCAAATATCTCATTATAAAAGATTTTCAAACTGCCACTGAAAAGCAAATTGTTTGCACACGATAATAAATATTGAGATAACGTGATTAAAAAAATGAAGGTTGAATATAGCCTTCTGCACATGTGACATCCAAAACAAAGTAAGACTTAATATTTATTTACTTCGATAATAGAGCATCACAAAATTTCAAATTCTCTCTAGGATAATGCACAAGTAAAAAAGGATTTCTCCATATGTTCAAAGATATTTAACTCATTCATGACCATAGACTATTGGAATAATATCAAAAGAACTCCAATAGAATGATATAGATTTGCATATCTTACCATTCTTCTGTCTATCATTGAACATCCATCTGCACAGAGTAAGGTAGGGAATGTGTCAAATCCCTCTGACAAGCATAATGCCAATATAAGTCTCATTCCTTTTTGGCATTCCGGAGTTTCGGCAAGAGATAAATCACCAGTTGACTTTGTATAGGCACGTAATAGAATTATCCACCAAAATCCAGAATCAACAGGTGCAACTCTTCCAATTGCACTCTCACCAAAATCTGCAATAATTGTATCAACTTTCCTATGAGGATCATGGAGCACCTTGAAGCTTGCTGGCATAACACCTTCTCCAAGCTTGAAACGATCTACCCTCTTTTCCCACCCTTGAAGAAGAAGGGTTTTAAGAAGAAAATTTTTGACAATTTCAGGCTCACCATTAATTAGAAAGGCTAAAGCACTTGGTACAAAATCACGAACAAACACCTGCATAAGAAGTGAAGGATGTATCAATGCAAGCAATTAATTTACTAATGCAGGCAAGGAAAAGGATGGTTTTTGGTATCGAGTTGTCAACATAATTATCAACAAAGTTTTGATATCAGCAAACATCCGCCAAGAGAGTATCATCCACAAGCTTCTAGCTCAAGCATAGAGCAGGCTTAGCATGAGATTAACCAGCACAAAAAATCTGCTATACGTATTAACACCAAGTTGGATGGTAAAATATGAAGCGACCCAACAAAATCATAGGATAAAACTAGTAAATTAGGGTTATGTACTCTTTGATATGTTTTTCCAAATAGAATTTAAGGGAGATTTAAGGCAAATCATGCCAACATTTTTTTTTTTTTTGGAGCTGGTTACAATCCATTTTTTGTGCCAATTTTGGGATTTAGCGGAATTTATTAAAACCAGGGAGAAAAGAAATTATGGATTCAAGGGATTTAAGTCTCTGATTTTAGATGATTTAAATCTCATAACAATTAAATCCTAAATCATGATATAAAAAAGTACCGAGCATATTAAGATTTGAGAAGATTTAAAAGTTGCCATGCCAAATAAATTACAATATTTACTACTTCAAGGTTTACTAAATCTATTATTTATAGGATTTGTTAGATCTTATTTAAATTAAATCATAGTTTAGTTGACCTGATCCTTCGTGAACTGCAGCAAATTGATTGACACATATCATATCCTACATAATCTGAAAATTCTTTCTGGTCAACCAAATAATGACAAATAAGAAAAAAGAAGCAAGGTCAAAAGGAAGGCCAAGAAGCCACAAAACATAAACTTGATGTGGATATGCCTAACAAAAATATTCTGGTTTTACCCTGGAAATTCAAAATCTCTTATCAAGTCATGCTTCACCCAGGAGACAAAAATTTCTTTGAACTAGAATACCTGATCATAATTTAGAACCTCCTCAGAAGCATGATCCACAGCAGCAATTGTCCCCACCGGTTGGCCACGAAAATTCACCAGCGAGCGCCGAAGGGCCTCCCAGGCCTCGGCCACCATTGGATGTGGCTCGAAAGAGTTCCTCGCAGAAGAGGCCGGCGTATCGAAGCCAGACCTTATCCCGCAGGGGGAGTACATGCTGTCGAAGCCATCCACCGCACGGATGTTGATGGAGAGCTCGCTGAAGGACCTATCGTCGAAGGACCTTTGGCGTTCAATGTTCAGCTTTGGCTTATCAAGCAGCCGTGCGAGGTCAAGATCGTCCCCATCCGCCAGCGAGCAGTGCGAAGCCACCTTCCGCATCCCCATGATCCCGTCCATATCGCTTCCTTCTCCTCACCTTTCTCCCGATCTGCATCCAATGACAGATATTAGATAATGAATCCAACGAGACCAAGATTCCAGGATCATCATCATCATTAGGCTCTTCCACTCCACGAATCTTCCCATGACAGACAACCACTGCAAAAATCTGGATGCACGCCGGGAAAAAAAGCTTGCAGATTTGGATCTAAAATCAGAATTAGAGATAGAAGACCTAAAATCCCACGGCCATAAAGGCGGGAGAGAGCGATACCGAGATCGAGTTTGAGAGAAAAACTGAAAATATAATGAGGAAAATACCTGCACAAAGAGAGAGATAAAGAGAGAGGATCAGCAGCTGATATCTTAAAGGCCAGGCGAAAGGCAGGATCGAACTGCTCCTGGGATCTGGGTAAGAAGCGGCTTCGTAAAATCAACTGAGGAAAAGAGAAGGAAAAAAATCAAGGAGGCCCAGAGCAACAATATTTATAGGCGAAGCCATGTGATTCGAAGGGAGAAGGAGACGACTCTCCTTTTGTTCTATCCTTGAAAGGTCCGATTTGTGGGTCTAATGCGACCGGCTGCAGCCGGTTGACTTAGGCCGATGCTTAGCTAATCCTGGGCCTTACCGGATCTGCCAGTCAAATCGGTCGGCGGGCGGGTATTTGGAATTTCGGACGACTGCGTAGTTGGTGCTTAGTTTGGTGAGCATATTAAAAAATATGCAATGTTTTTCTTTGTATTATTTCTATTTTATGACAAAAGAAAAAGCATTATATAAAAAAAATTTTATAATTATCTGCATAAAATAATTGTAAAATAAAAAATAATAATCGATGCTGAACAATTCAGAATATATTATATAATATGAGGATTTACATACATATCATACAATTCTTATGTATTTATATATCTAACCTTTAAAATTAGATATTTCTATTTTATATACGTATAATATTTTTCGTTTATAATGATTGATGTTTTTATATGATTTTATTTATCTTTTTTAATTATATAATATGCTCTTAAAAATTCAAGAGTATTCATTTTAAATTTCATGATAAAATTAATATAATAACCAAATTTTTATAATTGCATAAAAATAGATCATGCATGAAGCATATAAAATTCAAGAACCCATAATGCTAGTAATTAAAAAAATGCTTGCTTTTTTGTTTTTTATGAAAATATGGTTGAAAGTATTTTTATTGAAAGAATTTTAAAGGACAGTAGAGTGTTATATAAGCCAATCTTCGAGCAAAATGTTGCTCGATCTTTCATTTTTTCAGTACAATCATCATCTCTAGCTATTGTTGTTCATTAGTAATGATTTTGCATGTAAAGTCTAATGCTAAACCTTCATCTCTATCTTCGCTTAATTTTTTAAGGTTACTAGTATCATTTGTTTGAATATTTATGTTTTAAAATGTCATTTACACTCTAATTCTATATCTAAAATAATATTAGAAGATATATTACTAACTTCATTGTTGATCAAAATGTGTTCAAGCATTGAAATAATGATTTGACAAATCTGTTTAAGTTTGGTTCAAGATTCAATCAATGGTCACACAGCAAATATTATTCAAAATTATTATCTTGCACTGTCATTTTTAGAATTGACTAGTTTGAGTTGTCTTAGCATATAAGCAAATATCTATGAGTGTGATGGAGATATTAGCTAGACAATATAAGGCTAATGACATTGTTGTAATGAATATTACAGGTATTGACATGCTGCCACGTATTATATTATTAAATTTTATATTGATATGTATTTGAATGTATTATTGAAGATCAATGCAAAGGCAAGCCTTTAAGTAGATACGTTTATTAGGTATTTTTTATTTTCTTTGTAAATAATTTTTATTACACTTTTTACTTGGCCAATAAGCAAATAATTAAGATCAAGCCAATGTAATTCAAACTTAGTTGACTATCAAGCACTCCACCAAAAGAATAACTTTTAAAGTTTTTTATTCAATTACCAAAACTCTTTTTCTAATTCATTTTATTAATATTTATACTATTACATTAGATTGTATAATCTAGAAAAGCAAATAAAGAAGTAGAGTGATATTACTTTATAATTTTACCCTCATATGGGGTGGATGACAAATCCTTATTCACAATCCTTCTAATGCTAACTAAAAAATGTGTCATATAATCAAATGGCCTCCCATGAAAAGGGAATGATTGAAAGTTAAAAAAGGCAAAATTATGAATTTCTAAATTTAAATCATAATTATATATTTTTTTTATTTTCACATCCAAACTTATTTTCATCATTCTTGGTTGATGGTGCCCTGTTATAGTTTGATTTAAACTTTGAAGTTAATCTTATGAAAGAGCAACCATTGTTAGTTTAAAGTTTTATATCAACTCTACCCCCACTTGAATGATCTTTACTATTATAAAGTTGATTGAATTAGCCTAAGAAACCCTAAGTTTTAAGTCAACTTCAAGTATATGAAAAGTGGTGCAAAGTTTGTGAGAGTGGATGAACTTACAAATGAAAAGAAAAGTGGTGGAGTATTTAAAAGTGGAGGTGATCCTTCAAATAGTAACCATTACAAAATTATTGTTATATATTTACACAAAGGGGTTAGCTTGACAAAAAAAATCAAACCTCATAATTCCTTTAATTAGTAATAAATTAGATGTATTGAAAAGAGGATCACAATATATGACAAATTATCAATTTTAATTATAATCATGTAATTAGTGTCTCTAATCAATACCTAATCTTTACCTATTATATGGTAGGGCATATAAATTTGGAATAAATTATAGCTACTATTAGTATCCACATATGATAAATAAGTTTGAAAAATGATATAAACATGATCATTACCAATATGGAGGCTATGAAAGTGAGGCATTAATGTTAATACAATATTATGCAAATGATAATGATGAAGTGAATGGGTCATTCAAGAGAGTGGGTGAATTGGTGTGTGTTTTATTTTTAAAATTTTAATTAATAAAATTAAAAATCTTAAAAATAAAAACTTCATTTAATAATTTAAACAAATAAAAGGAATTTTTTTAAATCACAATGAGATAAAAAAATTTATTTTTCTTTTGAATAATGATATGAGATCTACTGATATGAATGAAAAGCAATCAACCATAAAAGAAAAAAAAAATTTAAAAATTTATATTTAAAATTTTAACACAATTAAAACAAGTGAGATAAACTAGAGATCTAAGTGAGAAAGCTATTCATTATTATCACCAAGATGAACATTCATAGAGCAAATATCAAATAATATAAGTTACAAGAGTAAGGATCAAACTAAAAGAGAAAATGTAGCTGAAGGAGCGAAAGTAAATGGAATGCAAACTGATTTTTATGGTAGTTTGTCTTGCTAACCTATGTTCACTCTTGAAGTAATCTACTCAGATTTTATTATTTATTTAGCTACTTGCAAGTAAAGAAACCCCCTTTTTAATGAGTAAGGTAGAAACCTTACACCCTCTTCTACTTTAAGTGAGAAGATGCTACTCTAGTCCACCAGTTAGCCAATACAACAAATCTATGTTCCACGAGATCATCATAATGATATCTTATAAACACATCTAAAAAGTTTCTTTAATAAGCAAAGTTTTGCAACATAGATGATCAAGGAAAGAATGGAAGAGAAACAACCATTATGTGCATAATCTCACAATAAAATCTCTCTTTGAAAGTAAGAAAAAAACAAAAAGTTTAGCAATCTCACATTAAATAAAACTTTTTCTCCTTTTTTCTTAGTTAACAACAACAATTATACATTCTAGATTTATTAAAAATATATTTATATCAAACGCTAACAAAAAAAACTCTAATTAGGATACTTTAAAAAAATTTAGGTTGGTCGTATACTATAATTTACATATCATACATGTTCACCTAAAAAATATACAATTTTGTTTTTTCACCGGCATCACGTTGTGTTCGGGGGGTGGCTGCCTTAGTCTTCTAGAAGAACAAGCGCTTAGCCATTAATCACAGTGACATCGGTCTTTATGTTTTAAGAGGGAATACTTACAGAGAACACTGCTATAAATAGGAGTATTCAATATACTATTTTCTTTCGCTTTTTCTCTGACTAACCACTCTTACTCTCACTGCACTCCAACATTACACTCACGCTCCTGACAATCTTCTTTTGTTTTGAGACACTCTGCTCATTTCAAGTAAAAGATTTATGCCATTTTATCTTTAAAAAGCATGTTAAATTATAATCCCACCGTTGATCTTAGATCCGATGAGGTAAAGAATATTGTAGACTTGAAGACCTCTGCAATTGAACTTTGTTCCAGTGTGGATAAAAAACCCTTCCCTTCTATCGATATTAGATCCATAATAAGAGAGAAGAGTATTTCACACTATGATTTTAAAATCTAGCACTACTAAAAAGAAATGCTACCAAAATTTCTAAAATTTTCTGCGGCGCCCTATTGAAATCACCCTTGTGCCATGACACCATGCTTACTTGGCATAGAAAATATGACTTAGAATATTTTCTAATAAAATCTCTAAGCTTCACAGCATCATGGGACCAGTGTCTCGGCGCTATATCTCCCTAACATAAGTAAAAAGGACTTAGAAAAAATGTTCTACTAAGGGACAAAAATATCACCCCAGTGCAGCGCAATGGCATCAGAGAGTCAACGCCAAGCTCTCAGGTTTTTAATTTGGTTCACAGTGCCGAGGCATTATCACTTAGATTTCATTTTCTTAGATATATTTGAATATTGTTATTTAATCCTAGAGCGATAAATCAATTATACTAATCACATACAAATATATAATACAAAAATAATAAAAAAGAAAATTATATTTCTAAATTCAAAAAAATACAAATTATAAAAATGGGAAAAGTACAAAATTGGGGAAACTAATAATCATACTCATCACCCTCTTTTTCCTCCTATTCTTCCTCTTTTGTACTTGATACCGGTGGGTAATTACACAAGACTGATACCAAGATATCGTAGGGAAGGAGACCTGATTCAGATCTACAATATTACAATTCTGAAATATACTGACTAGTGCAGTGTTGAACTGGGCATGTAAGAGAATTGCATCTGCTGTTGACTCATATAATGATCAAACTTACGCTCCAGAATCTCCCGCCTATGACTACTCCTGTCTACCCTCTTTCTTAAGTCCATGACCTGACTGCCAATTTCTTGGACTTGCTCGGCCAAGGACTTGGAAGATAAGGGTCGAGGTCGTGGGGCACGTAAGCCTTCACCCACTTCAAACCTCGATCCAAATCCCCCAATTACCCTTTTTATTAGAGGAGCCTTATGAATGAGTATTTCTACCGCTCCCGCTGCGGTACATAAACCATAAATCAAAGAAGGGTGATCATATCCCGACAGTAGTACTCCCCTTTAGCATATTACAAATATAATTATAAATAATCTTCTCGATATTGATCAAAAATCTCCTATGAATAACAAAATTTAAAATAGTTTTATGTTTTGTAACCTCACTAATGTTACTAGTGGGCATAAGCTTGGTGAAAATGAAGTAGTGTTAAACTTTAGATTCAGCACTAAGATCAATGGCAGGAAAGTTGATAATTCATTCATCCCGTCATTTTCAATGTACATTTGCATTTTCAAGAGAAAGAAAATGGAGAATCTCGTCAAAATTGGGATGATCGTTATAATAAGTTTGGCGAAAATGAAATTGTGTCTAGGTTTAGATTCAACAGTAAGACCGGTGGCAAAAAAGTTGATAATTTTTCCTCCCATCATTCTCATTGCACATTTGCATTTTTGCTAAAAAGAAAATGGTGAATCTTATCAAAATCAGGATGATCGTTACAATAAGTAAGATATTAATTATAATTAATATTTTAGAGATTGTAATATGTACGCCCGTACATATACTACAATCGAAACTTACTAGTTTCCCCCGTACATACGCCATGCTTTCGTGAAGAACTCACGCACCACCGGGACAATGCACGAGTTGTTGTCGTAGGCTAGTTTGGCCCAGCCTCGTCTCACTATCACTCCTTCGACATTGCCACCAAGATCCTAGAGGCTCCTTTCCATGATCAAGTATTTGTGGATGAGGCGTGTTGATACTGCTCCTTAACATCAGTGCTAATGATTCTGTCGGCATCGCTGGATGTCCTCTTCCTGCTCACCACCCTTCTGAGAGGCATGATGAATATGTTAACTAGAGAGAAAAAATAGAGTTTAGAGAGATAAAAGAAATCTTTTAAGAGAGAAATTGCTGAATGAAAATTCTTAATAACCTTGGGTCCTATTTATAAATCAGACCCAATGCCGCGATGCCCAAACATGGCATTGAGGCGCTAACCTCTTAGGTTGCAGAGCACGGTATTAGTGTCGCGGTGCCAATATGTAGCGCCGAGGAGCTAGTCCACCTATCCTATCAATTACTGTGCAGTCAAAAAGTTAAATTTAATTATAATAAATTTCATAACTAACGCATACGAAAAGCATTGCAACTCCGCGACGCCCACTAAAATGAGGTTGTCATTTCTTCTTTAATTGATGAACAGTTGTCAGAAATCTTTATTAGTGTCATGGCGCTACAAGGTGATGCTGCGACATTATTCAAATGGTCAAATAGGGCCAATAATGCTAGCGCCATGATGCCACCCATGCAGCGTCGAGGCGTTGGACCTCACACTTCACATGTACACCTATCATATAAGATTGTCACCTAAGCAGCAGTGCCTAGGCACCGTATCCCAGCACCGAGGCACTACCCCCTTAAATAAAAAATAATAATAATAATCACAATAAAAAGACTACAACCAGTCTTCTATCCATTCGCCATGTGAACACCCCATAATTCATTCGTCATGCGAACAAATTCACATTCGTCCACCATGTGGGTAAACTTAATTTTGGCATTCCAAAGAGATGTAAGCCCTGCCTCCTATTCATTCACCATGTGAACATTGCCCGTTCATCATATGAACACCATATAATATGTTCATCACTTGAGCACTTTTACACCACTTACACTAAAATTATAAGTCTACTCAGAATGCCTGAAATGAGGCAACCCATGGCTGTTAATCTGATTCTCTGGATATTACAGTTATGTCTCACTGATGTTGGTAGGCTGGAATAACGTAGTCCGAGGATGACGGAACCATGAGATCTTGATCGAGACTACATTCATATTTCCTACATGACAATCATCTATACCACACATACCTCTAAGATACCAAATGCATATTTCCAACCTCAATCGAGAGTATTCTCTTGCTGTGATAAGATGGGTAATTAACTATGGAGGCTTGTGTCCATAGGAAGTAAAGCCCAGATCTAAATAAACCCTAACATAATGTTAGGGGATCTAGTTGAACATATATATCAATCTGCCTCATAAAAAAATATACTTATACCCATCTCACCAAAGATGGCGGAACACATCCTCGAAGGTGTTTTTTTTTTTTGAGCAATTAGTTCAATATAAATTGTTCAGTCTAATTATTTCTATAAAAAATTGATTTTCGATAATTGTATGATTCGTTCAAGGTCATATAATATGATCTATTATTATTTACACCAACTAATTATTCCTTTAATTTTCAATACTTAATTATGTTAATTGTACACCTCATCGTACAATATAGTCTTCTTCATATAGTGGAAATAATTCAAATTTTAAATTAACTTATTGAATGAAATGTATGCTAGGCCAAAATTTAAAATAAATTTGATTGTTTAGTAATGTACAACTTATATATAATTTTTAAAATTTTTTTAACAAATCAAAAATCAATCTTTTGGATTTTTAAAGTTATTATGCATATCAAATGTACGGACACATAATCATTTAGTATGATTTATTAAGATCGAATTGAATTAATCACTAAATATAAATTATGTTTAATTTAAATTCACTCATGTGTAGTTGTTTTACTATAATCTTTACAAGAAAACATAATGGAAAAGAGCAAGAACTAATTATAATATACTAATATAATACTTTGAGTAGTGCTCTCTTCCATGTTGCTACTCATCCAACATGAACTTGCTCTCCATCCATCTTGAGTTGAATATGGTATTTTGAGCCATAAATCCTACAAAGTTTTCTTATATTTTAAACTTGTAGCTAACTTTTTCTTCTAAACTTTTAATGTGCACTTGCATTTTTTTTAATTCTTAAAGATATGCACAAAATTGTGTTAGTTTAAATTTAAGATCAACTAATAATGTTTATAATCATTAAAATACTAAACACATGACTTTAGGCTTATGGGTTATTAATCTCTCCCTTTTTGATGATGAACTATATTATGATTATGTTTATAATCATACATTTTTATGTTAATAGGATAGCTCCCTTTAAATTTATGTCTCTAATAAAAAAATAAAATGCAAAAAGATCTATTATAATAAATAGCCATTCTACTAAAATTCATTTCGTTTTACTTATTTTCAAAGTTTTTATTAAAAATAAAATGAAAGTCAATAAATAGATTCTTGCCATTTAGAACTAACCCCACACACACACACCACAAAAAAAAAAAGGATCACTACATAACACGAAGCTAATTAATACTTCTCCTTTTGGCACACCAAAAAGTTGAGCTGTGATTATATACATAGAAACATTAATATTATCAACCATAAGTTGTTCCCTTTATCATATAGAGGAGGAGAGACAAAAAATAACCATGCAACATATATAATTAGTCTTGAAACCATGCCCTATCTTCATCTCATTATCTTTAATATGTCTCCTAAACAATATGATCATCAACTTTCAACTTAAAGAACACAGTGTTGGTCAATAATCTTGTAGATATTAATAATTAGAATGAATGAGGGGGTCAGCAGATCCCTGTCCTTCTTCTTCTTTATCTCCATCCCCAATTGAAGCTAGATACCACCAATCACTATAAAAGATGCAAAAATAGTCGTATGTGAAGTTGAAGAGCATGTGGTTAGGTGGTTGAGGCTAGATCAGATGAGATTTATAATAGTATAATTGTACATGGGAATAGTGGCTATTGCATAAAAAATGATAGTAATATTACACACATACAAATACTTATGCAAGTCTAAGCTAGTGATCACAACTTGCCTTCTGCATGCCATGGATTGCATTATGGTGAAATTAGCTTGAAGAACTGTTCAAATCTAATATAAAAAGTTTGAATTGATTATAAAAAGTTTGAACTGCATTAGGATTATAAAAAGTTTGAATTGAAGCTCAAAGTGGTAAGTGTAGGCTAGGTAGAAAATTAGCTTGGTGTTAATGTTATTTCCATTTTTATAAATCTTTTCCTAGAAACAATTATGGTTGACCCTATATAATAATTCAATTTTAAATCCTTTTAAATCAATTTCTTAAGTATTTAATTGATTGATCAAAATTTGGAAAGCCTTGATTGTCCCATACATCTAAGATATTTATTTTATTTATATTAATATCAAACTTATTCCTTAATTACTATTTTGATTAATTAATTTTTATTTGATTAAGTTGATTTGCATTTATATATCTTCCCTCCATGCTTGGCTATCTCACACTTATTTGAATTTGATTAAGTCAATTTCAAGTTGAAATGATATGAATATAGAAATTAAACTAAAAATTTTTCTAAGCAAAATTTTCTCTTAAAATTTCCCTCTTATTTTCTTTCATGCATGGTCGATCTCCACTCCTTGCTTTTCTATTTAATGGCTTGCATTTAGTTCATGAAACTCTAGCTTGGTTGACCCTCATGCAAAATTATTTTAAGTGCTTTTTTGTTAAAATGTTCAAAGTTTCCTCTCCTCATTCTTACTCACTTCAAGCTTTCACAAAAGGAGACTTCAACATCTTCAAGCCTTCTTCTTACTTAGGATGAGAACTGTTCAAATCTAATATAGGATCTTCACATTTCTTTTAAGAGGTTTGAGTAAGATCATTTCTATTTCAATTTAAGTGTGCTAATGGTTTTAATTTTTCATGTTAAATGTTAAGAATTTGATTTGATTTTGCTAAGTGTTTTTTTCATCCTTAATCATTCTTCTTTCAAGTTTCTTAAATCTTACAATTCAGTATGGATTTATGCATAACTTAATTGTTTTGAATTTCTAAGGTTAAATCTTAAAATTTAATTACTTTGATTTACAAGATAATTCCAAGAAAATTATGGGAGGCAGAGGACATTCCATATAATCATCTCACCAAATTTGGATTAAATTAGCCAAGTAATTTGAAGATTTTAGAAAAAAAAGAACATTTCAAGATGAGGATATCAAATCTAATTTATAGGCTCAAGTTATATTGATATGGATAAAAAATGAAATGTTATTCGAATCAATCACCCACTGACCTTAAGTATTTTACATTTGCATTCATTAATCCTTCAATTTTCTTATTCTTTTCATGATATACCTCCAAAGAAGAAAGAGAATCAATAAAAATAAATATACATAATCAACTCACATTAGAAGTAATAACAACCTAGCATCACTAAGCAAAGATAACCAGAGCAAAGCACATAGAGTAGAATCACATCTAGTCAAATGTAGTGCTTTAATCAAAGATCCCCTCAACTCGAACAAGGCCAATATGATTTTATCCAACTAGTAATTCACTCATGAATAGAAGTACTTCAAATCAAAAGGTTGGTAATTCACCTAAGTTGATCAACACTCTCTAGATCAGACAATCAACAAGACTTGGTTAACAAAACAATTACAAATCCCCTCCCATTTATTATCATTATTATCATAAATCACTAATGTAACCAATGAAGAATATGTACCGTATAAATCAACCTAAGCTTATAATTTTGTGATCAAAGTTTGATACATTGTAATGCAAATATATGTGATCTGGCATAATTCTAATCCTCAAAGCAATAAAAAATTCAAAAATTCTCTCTCTCTCTCTCTCTCTCTCTCTCTCTCTCTCTCTCTCTATCCCTCTCACTTCTCTTATTCTTTTCACTTCAACTGGCTTTTTTCCATGAGAGGCATTCAACAAAGCCTTGTACAAACCATTTCATTAAGAAAAGTATTGAGATCCAATCTTTCTTATCTATTATTCAATTTAGCCTCAAATCATATCTCTAATGCAATTCTTATGTGTGTACTTAATTTAAAAGTTAATACAGAATAACATAAACACTGTTGGTTAATAAGTAATTTACTATAGACAAATCTTATTGAGCAAAAAAATAGTAAAATTTGTTTGCATACATGGATTTCGAATTAATAATTCTAAATTGGTAATTAAAAACTAATATTAATAATACAAATTCGAATCAGATGGTCGAGGATTCTTCCAAATAAATGGGACCCGAAAAGGCGTGGTCGGACGACCAACTATCATGCATTCGCTCCAAGGGGAGATAAAAAATAATAATAATAACAAAGGCGTTGTCTACGCCCTCTATTTAGGGCAAAGTTTTAAGATTAATCCTTATTTAATATTTAGTTTATATTTCATAATTTGATGTGTAAACCAGCAAAGTTTGAGTGAGCTATGTATTTATTTATGTTTAGCTCATTTAAAAAAGTATATGTTCAATTCAAAATTATTCAAAATTATATTATTTATTTTTCATTTATTTTATTTTTAATAAATTTATTTGACTCATTAATTCGAATTCATAAAATTAAAAAATAAATAAATAAACAGTATGTAAGATTTAAATTTATGATTACTTAAATAAATAAATAAATATAAATATATATATATATATATATATATATATATATATATATATATATATAATAATAATAATAATAAAATTATGATATTGATAAGATTCAAATATGATCCTATGCAAGAGTAAAATTAATAATGCTCATAATTATTCGATCACATTCATCATAATTTAATAAATTTAAAAATAAATATTAATATATTTTATATAACATATATGGTCAATAAAAAGTTATTTATTTTTAGCTTATTTATAAATTAAATTTAAAATATTTATTTAATGAATGAGTTGAATATGAATTGTTTATAAATAAGAAAATTTTTTATAATCTTATTTATAATATAATATTTGAAATATAAAAATAAAAAATATATATGAAAGGCGTGAGCGGATTGCAATGATGCGTCACCTACAACGCTGTTTTACCACCGCCCGAACAGGAGGTCACGAGGAGCACGTGCTCCAATTTGAATGGAGTATCCACGTCAGATACAGATCAACATGACACGTGGTAACAAATGATTCGCCTTGACTTCGGATTCGCCTTGACCTCGAAGGTCTTTAATAATGTTGTTGAAGAGAGTGCAGTTGTTATGGAATGAGACTCGTAAGCTTGCAACTTTAGGGCCCATTTTATATCATTTTTATTTTTAATTTTTTATGTTGTGTTTTTATTTTATTTTATTTAAAAATAAAACTTATTTGATTGTATTTTTTATTTTTAAAAATTTTAAATATTTTGAAGATTTTTAAAAATAATATTATTTATTTTTAAAAGTAAAAAAATTAAAATTACATAAAAATACTTTAAATAAATATATTTTAAAAAATAATATTAAAAAAAAAACAGAAAACAAAATTAATAGGGAGTATACGAGGTTGAGTCTCTCAACTCCTTATTAAAATTTTAAAAAATTCGTTTGAATTTGATTCAAGATATATTTAAAATAATTTAAGATGAGTCCAAGTTTAAACTTTTTAATTGAATTTAATTCGTTTAATTTATTTAACATATTAAATGCTCTTTTAATATATATATATATATATGTACATATATAATCACACATACTACCTTCATGCAATGGATGAAATTAATAATAATAATAATTATTATTATTATTTTAAAAACAAGTCTTATATAGTAACTTAATTATAGACTATAAGATAAAGTAGTAAGGCTTTATTTTGACATATATCTTTTACCATTTGTAAAACTTTAGTATTGCTTGGAATTCAAGAATACATTTTATATAAATCATATCATCCACAATAAATAAAACTTAAATTTTTAATAAAAATTATTCTTCTAAATCTTATGAAAATTTCAAAATTTTAATGGAATTATTTGAAGATGAAAGACACTTCTTATTTAAATTTTTTGAAGAAAATTGTATTTTATATTGTGCTTAATCATATGTTTATATATATATATATATATAATCTTTAGAAGCTCACTGAGCTTATATATGCCAACACTAAGTCCATTAACCATTAGGGCCCTATGTCACCATTTATATAGTCTTAGGACTTTGAGTCAACCTAGACTAGTTAAATTGGCCTTAGCTAAGTCAACATAGTCTAAATTTAGTCCTTATTTGCTTTAAATTGCTTTGAGGCATAATGGGCCCACCTATGTTTTCTTTAAGACATATATTAGGTCTTATTATTTGACTCTATCTCCATTAGATCAACTGACCTTATTAGCCCTTTGGCCTTGCTTCATGCCTACCCTAAGCTATAACATAAGACCCTTATGGACCATACTTATAGTTAGATGCTTAAGCACTATAGGTACCAACATAGGCAAAGTTAGCCCTCATATGATTAACCTTATAGACAGCCATCACTCGATGTGTCCTTTGAGCTCACAATCAAACATCACTTTGCATTGGAGCTTGTAAGCGAACTTAATTAAGTCTTCATGATTTCTAAGCTTAGCTTAATGGTTAAGGGATTCCAAGGAGTAATATGGGACCTCTGAGCCCACCTTAGGAGGTGTTTGGCAACGGATTGGATTTATTTCAAGTAGGATTTAGTAAATCCAGTATAACTGGATTTAGTAAATCCTGAGGTGTTAAATCCTGAAAAGTGTTTGGTAATAGATTTATTAAATCCTGTTAAATCCAGAAAGATGTTTGGTAAGTTATATGAGGATTTAAGTCTCTTATAATTAAATAATAATATTTTTAAAATATAAAAATAAATAAATAAAAAAATATTAAAATTAAAATTCATTATTTAATAAAGATAGCATGTTCATTACAAAATATAAAAAAATATTACATTATTTGGATATAAGAAATTTTTCTGCTGATAATACAATTGAATTTTCACTCTTTGAAAATTTCACATGTATGACGACTACCAATTCCCCAGATATAAAAAAATTATATTAAAATTATATAATAAAATATTATATTTTCTTAACGTATGAAGCTACTTTCTTACCCATGCTTCCCACATCAGTTTTATTACATGTCTCAAACCATCTCCTTGAACTCTTTCCAATAGTTGCATACACATCAGGGTCTTCATCATCTACGGTCACCTCTCTAAGTCCCTATCATGTTGCATTGCTGAGACATATTAAAGTAGTAGTCATCTCCATGATAACAACCAATAAAATTGTGTAGATGCAATTACAATGTCACCTGCACAATTAAAGGAAATATGTGAGTCAAGACCTCAAATCTTTCTTTCCAAATCCCAAAAGTTCTCTCCACCACATTCCGTAGTTGTGCATGATGATGGTTAAACAACTCCTGTGGCCTTGTATATATACGAGTTGTACCTCCACGATAGTCACTTAGGTGATAACGAAAGCCTCTAAATGGTGCAATAAATTTGTTTGTGTTGGCATAACCTGAATCAACTAAGTAATACTTCCCTTGTGTAACACAAAAGCCGCCTTGCTCAATAGACCAACGTAAAACTCTCATATATGATGCGAATCCTTCCTAACCAGAAGCTAAATAAACAAATTGACGATCAAATGAAACAGCAGCCGTGACATTTTGTGAAGTGAATGCTTTTCGTTATACATTTCCGCAATCGTGAATTGACAACAGCTGGTACATGTGTTCCGTCGATTGCACCTATGACATTACTGAAAAATGGATGGAATTGGGGATTACCCGATACAAATGAATGACAATCAGCTTGTATTGGCCGTAGGTTGATGAACTCATCGGATAATGAAACGATAGCTTGCAACACCTGATTGAAGTAGCGACTAACTATTTCTAGTGAATGTTGAAAAAATTTATAAAGTTGTCTGTAACTATGCACATGTGCAACACCTCTTAAAAAATGCCTAATTGTTCTACCGCAATCATGTTTCTTGTGTCAGTTAATAATCCTCGACTGACCAAAAGATCTCTGAGTTGTATAAATGCTTGCGTTGGTAACCTAAAGCAAATGTAAGAACGTCGTGGATGTCCGTTAAGAATATTAAGAATGATATGCCCGCAGTATTGTCTATCAAACATAGGTCTCTGAATGTAACCTTGTTCATCAGGTGCTTGAGCATTATCATCGATAATAAATGGGAGCAACGCATTGATAGCGCCTGTCATCTTTAAAAAAATTTCAATTAATGAACAAACTCGGTCAGGCAGCCCTCTTCTAGCATTATATGTCATTTCTGTGTTATTACCAAATTATAAGATGCCACATCAGATGCATAACAGATAACAGATTAAGTTCTCAATAAATTGCATCAAAATTATAGAAATGACACATCACACATTAACAAGAACAAAGCAAAATTACGCTAAATTAAGGAGCACAACATACGATGCAAAATTACAGTAATAAATAGTACAACTAACTAGAGCAATAAGAAATGCAAGCTAAAAAAAGTGGATGACTGCGAATTTAGCTTAAACTATTATTTTCTGCAAAGTATCGTTTCTGCAAAGTATCATTTTAATGTCGGTTCTCTGATTTGTTTGAGGTAGGAATTTGAGATTGAGAAAATAAATAATAAAATTAAAATATTTTTTAGATTGAATCAAGTTTAGATTAAAGTCGACGAGCAAACTACTAAGCCAAGCCCAATTTCCATTGATTTCAAAATGTGATGAGTCTATTGTGAAGCGAGCCAACACGAGATTGGGTTAAAAAGTATACATTTATTATGTATGAATGCCTATACACATGAATTTACAATTGTATTTATTTTTTAAATGAATGTGCATATATGGTTCAATGTGTTTAAACATAAAAATGAAAACTACATCTAAATGAGATATAACAAGCACATATTGCTCATTCAAATTTATCATTTAACTGAACTACAAATTCACCCTTGATCCACTTATTATTAGGCCATTTTAGTTCCTTGAAAACTAAAAGAACTAATACATTTTCATTTTTCAATTTCTACTTCTATAAGTGGGTGCTGAAAATTAGCTTTGATTCAAAAAAATTTGTGTCGTTGAGTTCCTCTCATTGATACACTCACTTTTGACTATAATTGAGTTCCTCATAGCACGCCCAACAAGTACTTATTTTTTAGCTTAAATCCATAACTCTCTTCTAAGTAAACATTTTGATTTATCTGTTGGTTTAATATTAAGCAGACTGGTGATTATTTTATTTGAACTATTTTTGGATTTCTGAACAAAGGCTCTATAACATATCAGGCATGCTATTTATACTTTGGAATTCTGGATTGACGAATTTTGAACTGAGAATGCCAAAAGAGTCATCAACAAGTGCTATTTGGGTTAAAAATCATGAATTGATGACTTTAGTAAGAGAGAACAAGAGTCTACAATCACCTCGGAGAAAAAGAATAAGGTTTCAACCTAATTGTTTATAAATATAACAACTATCCCACCACCGATACAGAATTTTCACTATTGTTTGGAGAACAATATGACCAGAATCAACTTGAGAGAGAAACAGATAATATTCTAAGAATTCATATTTTGCAAAGTAATGATGAATTAGTTTATAGATATAGCAGGCTTCATAATATGAATTGTACATGCACTTCTGATTATGTTTCAATGAATGCCTTGAGCAGAAAGTCTCATCAGTACACAAAATTGTTTTGTATGGAACACAACTAATAGCAACATCAACAAAAAATCATCTCAATAGAAGAAAGTAACCAGACATTAGCCAAAAAAATTATGATATACTTAGTCACTACATGATCATTTTAGTGAGATAATTTCAAATATAATTTGGCTTTGTTCTTCTAACATCAAGTTGCCCAAGTACAGCTTCAGGTTCATCTCTGTACCACAGGCCTAGTGAACTAGCATATTTAAAAGGCCAAGATAGCCTAGATAATCAAGTTAGGCTATTTTGCTACAGCAAGTATAGGATAATTTTCATTGATCAGACACTTCTTAAAGGTTGAGAACAAAAGAAATCAACATAGTTTATCCATTCTTAACTACATATGTGCTTTTGCAAGATTTACAAGATATTCCTACTAGCTAGTAAGTATTATGCAATCAAAACACGATGACAACATGTTAATCAAGTCATGCAACAATCAATTGAAATGCAAGGAAGATGTATTAATCAAGACATGGAATACAAAAACATCTTAAAGAGTCTTTGTTTTATTGGAATCACAAATTTAAAGAAGCCATCAAAATTTTTTGCAGTTGTAAAAAAAAAAAGAGCTTTACTTGAACAAATTAAAAAAAAAAACTTCCTTTTCCATTAAAACATCATGCGTTGTTTCTTTGTAACTTCACTTGCCACAAAGGTAAATTTTTGAAACAAACAATGGGAAAAGCCAAATCAAAAGAGTGCTAAGAGACTAATTGAGCAAGGAAAACATACAAGTAAATAAACAACAAATAAAAATGTAAATGAGAATGAGTTTTCCAACATTATGCATCTTAGAGAATCATAAATTTAATTGAATACATAATAAAAAAGGAAGATCGAAAGTACTTTTCTATTAGATATCACCAAAATATTAAGAGTATCATTGAAAAGAATCCAATCTATATTGAAGCACGAAAGTTTCACATGTGAATTCAACAAGGATGCAAATCTATCTCAAAAAAGAAAAAAATCTTAAAATAATAACATGAACAATAGTGGTTTGATTTGAGAGGTGAGAAATCGATTGATATTGCGAGGTTTCAATGGAAGAACCAAGTTAAGTCTGAAATTAAGAGAGGCTAGCGTAAGAAGAACCAATGCACGTATAGTAATCCACGGGAAGATGCGGCTAGGGTGAGTCAGCCGCTAGATAATATGGCGAATGAAGAGCGACGATCCTTGAAGAAATAGGCGTTCGGAAGGGGTTACGAGCTTCCAATTCCCCGCCATATCAGGTTTATGATATGTAAATCCCATTAAATCCGAATCCGGATTTAACAAACCGGATTTATCGCAACTTTGATTTTGGATTTACGATGCAAAAGGATTTAGTAATCGCAAGGTGTAGGATTTATGGATTTAGCGCCTAAATTCTTGATAAATCCATTGCCAAACACCCCCTTAGGTTAAACTTAGATAAACATAGGGTTAGTTAAATAATCTTGGTAAAACCCAAGACATTTAGGTGCTATTAACCTAAACTTAGCCACTTAGGTGTCTTACCATACTCCTAAGGGTCTTAAGGGTTTGACTAACCACCTTAGCACTTAATAGGTATTAAGTGTTTTCTTAAGCCAACCCTAAGATAATGATCAAAGACCCTTCTCTATTTTAAATCCTTTTGATAAAATTGACAACTAAGGCCACCTTATACTTTACTAAAAAACACCCAAACCACCACTAGGCCCCTAAGGAGAGCTAACTAATATTTTAAAATATCCCAAAAATTATTACAGCTATTTAATATTTTAATAAAATTTAATTTTTATTTGAATAAATAATTTATGTTAAATAATTATTAGAAAGATTGAGCTTAATACAAATATGGTTGTTATTTTTAAAAATTTCAATTTATTATAAGCATTCAATTATTTTTAGAGATGTTTGAACCAAATGATTTACCAATTTTTTAATATCCTTAACATGAGTAACCACAACATAAGTTATTTAATGGAAAGATATTAATATGTCACACATCCATTGGTTGGGGGTTTATAACTTAAGACAAGAACCTACGTTTTGTAAAATTAACTTCAATGATGAATTTATTAGCATGAAATAACATACCAAATTTAAAGTTGAAAAATACATATGCATATATGCATTATGTTTAATTAAGCTGCAACTTGATAGGCTCTTAGTAGCGAGTTAAAAATAAAAAAATTATATTATTTTGGTGGAACCCTGAGAGAGTTTTGTCACTTCTTGGCCTTATTTAGCACCCTAATTTATTGCTTAAATCACTAGATAGTTTACTTAGGATATTTTGAGTTATTAGAAGCACTAACATTGTTTTTTTTTGTGTTCCCACAAGAATGATTATTATCACACCTTTTATTTGTTTATTTAGTACCCAAGCTTATCGAATAATTAGTTTTTATTTGGTCATATGATTAGCATAAGGTTAATTGACATAGAATCATCTTAGAATGATTAAGAGCATGGTCATATATACATCACCTATAGCTTGCCTATCCACTCAATAAAGTAGGTCTTGGCTTGATTTCTCATAAAATCAAGCCTTATATTTACATATTTAAACATAATAATTATAGCTTACCTCTTAGGAAGCTCCATAACATGTTGGATATATCATGAAATTCATTAAGCGATTCTTCTCCATTAAATTTAAGCTAGTCTAGAATTCTGTCATTTTTTCACATAGATCATCATATGTCCTATAAACACAACATTTGACCATTATTAGCCATCCCATTTAATCATGTAGTTAAGATTAGTTCTCTCCATATCCCATTAATGCATTGTCTCTTAGGGGATTAGAGCAAATCCAATACTTCTACATCTTTTTATGTTTAAGCCAATTACCCCTTTCTTTGACCATCCTTAATTTAGAGAGACAACTTCCTTCTAGTTAAGTTCTTACCTCCTTAGGTAGTCATATTGGCTAGGGTTAATGCTTTCCCTTATGCTTAGCTAGATTCATATATGTCTTAACATAATGGCCTTGTATCTAGGTTAACCACTTTCACCTGAATGGTCTTTATCTTAACATACCATAATTTGTCTTGGTATCCATCTAAGTGAATCATTTCATCTAAACACCCTTCTCTTTCATAAAAATAATACTTGCATAAATAATGCCATATTTTCTTAATAAACCTCTATATGCTTAAAAGTCTTTTCTAATCCTTATAGAGAATACATAATGCCTACTTAGACTATGTCCATCTTTCTCCATTGCTCTATTAGCATTAGGTTTAATAATAAAAAAAAAAACTTAAACCTCAATGGAGAATCTTAGAGTCTTTTAATAGTTCATTCTAACCATACTGGCTCTTCTCAAACTCTTAGGCTAATGGGCTTCATTCAACCCAATTTAAGCTAAGAAGAGTCTTTTGTCTCCTCATCACCATTAGAAGCCTAATGGACCTATTTATTTAAAGCATAGGATTACTAGTCTTCACATGGTTTGATCTCACATTTTAACATTGAGGGCCTTAGGTTAGCCCAAACTAGCTTAATCAGTCTTAATTAGACCCAAGATACATGACATCAATATATATTCTTTCTATAATGATTGTTAAGTTTAATGACCTAAGCCTTAAAAAACTCAAGTTCACTCTACCTTTTGGTTTAACTCTATGTTAATTTTAAATCATATTATAGGAGTCACATAAACTTTAGTTTAGGCATAAAGACCTAGGTCTTTTAGAGACCCACAATTTTAACAATTATGAGTCAACCTTATGGCTATGCTCTACCTAAAGGACCATCTTGGTCTCTTAGGGCCTAGCTTTAACATAATAAACAAAGGGACTTCAATGATATAAGTAAACCCCATAAGGCTATTGATGTGGAGACAAGTGTATTAATAGGATGATATAGTCTTTAAATGAAATAATTCATAAGAGGAGATATGAAGAAATCTATGAAAAGTTTCCATCTTTCATTTGAATTGATGGTAAATATTCATTCACCAATATGCCATCAGTTAATAAAAGAATCAAAAGGATGTGAGTTACTCGATCTTTTAAAGGAACTAAGCTCCATCTAGTTAATTACACTCAAGAACACCTCTAAGAAAAACTCTCGATATGTGAAAACATGCCTTTATTTTAATTTTATTTTAAGATATTCAAGTAAGGAGGTCTGTTCATGATTCAATAATTACCCCACCTAGTGGGATTAAGGCTTGTTGTTGTTGTTGTTATTGTTGTTGTAGAATAATCTATATATTGGATGTCTGTTCATAAGGCAAAAGGTGAATCACCATAACTGAGCGAGACGATAGCTCAATATACAAAAAGCCTATGTGACAATAATCATTGAACCACTAAAAACTCAACAAAGAGTTAGTCACACTAATCTAAGATATAAATATAATTAGAACAAAATGGGTCTTTAAAAATAAATTAGATGTCTCATATTATATTCTTAGATATAAAACTATACTAGTTGCATAATGATACACATAAGTAGAAGGTATAGTTTTAGAGGAATCATTTGCACCTCTAGTAAGATAAAAGATAATTAGATTTCATTTAGCATATGCATGCTTTAAAAATTTAAATATTTTTTGATGGATTTAAGAGTGTATTCATGAATGAGTTTATTGCTCAAAATGTTTTTTTTTCTTAAAATAAATACTAGGTTTTAAAAATCTAGATTATACTGAATAAGGTCTTCAAAATCTAAATTATATTGATTATGTACAAGTTAAAGATGTCATTATATGAATTAAAATAGGCTTATAGCGCATGGTATGATTGATTGAGTTCAATCAAATGTAATCATAATTTTATAAGGGTTAGAGTAGATACAACTCTTTTATGTAAGAGTATAAAGATTATATAATTATTGTATAAATATAAATGAATAATATATTATTTAAATAAATAGATGAATCTTAATGCCATGAGTTTTCATCAACTATCTAAAAAAAATAAAATGTGGATGATAGAAGAACTCAATTTTTTTCTAGGGATTTGAGTAAAGGAACATAAAATGTATACCTTCATTTGTGAAACTAAGTACACTAGTAAGTTACATGAAAATTTTGATATAAAGAAATTCAAATCTAGTAAGAACCTTATAACTTAAACTAAAAATTAGATTTATATGAATCATGAAAATTAGTTTATCAAAATTTTGTAAAAGTATGATAGATTCATTTTTTAACCATGTTGATAGCAAGCTTGATATTATATTAGTGTCTATGCTTGTGCTCATTTGTCGAGCTAATCCAAATGAATTTTATAGCAGTCAAGCATATTTTATTATTTGATAGGCATACTTTGGTTGGGTTTATAGTATCTTAAAATTTTTGTATCTTTTGAATTAGTAGCTTATGTTGATGGTGATTATATTGATTGTAAGTTAGATTAAAAGAGCACCTCAAGCATATATTTGTTTATTAGATCATTAATTATGTCTTGATAGTTTAGAAAACAAAATTATTAGGCTTTATTAATTATTGTTGAGAATATTGCTACAAGCAATTATGTTGTTGCGGTGTTTTAATTTGGACTCATGTGGACACCACACAAATCTTAGGGGGCACTCATTGAAGTGATCTAGTATGACATTGAGGTATGATGTATCACCTTGAAAGATGGAAACATCACCTTACAATGGACCAATCACCTAATAAGGACTCCTAAGGTAGATGAGTCTTCGTGTATACCAGAGATCTTTCCCTTACTTTACATGAAAAACTTAAAAGAGGGTTTATTTTATGTTGGGTTCTTTAGTTCCTTATGGAATCAAGCTTCCATAGTTAATTACATCCTAGGAAATGAGATTTCCTAAAAATATTATCGATTAAATAGTCAATAATTATCTCCAAAGATTTCAGGTTAGACTATCAAAGGATTTGATATTTTAGGAAAATCAAGTGGGAAAGTTCAATTGGAAAGACTTATTTTTGGATTCCAGAGGAAGATAGGTAGGGAGCACTCGTGATACTAGGAAGCCTAGTGAGCACTCCAATCTACCCTATAACGAGGCTTTATGTGTTTGAAAGAGGGAGTTTATTTTTATTTGAGTTAGAATTTTATTAGAATGCTAGGGCTTATAATTCATCAACACAAGATTGAGGAAATGCTTAAGAGGTGAGGAGTTATACTCGTAGCCTGAAGGAAATGAGTAGCCTTGGATCCTGAATCTAGAATGCTTTAGCAAAAGATAAAAGCACGCTCGAAATCTAAACAAAAAATGGGACATAGTGGTTCATCTCTATAAGAGAGGATAAACCCATCCTTGTTCTTCTTGATTACAATCGCCTAGAGTAACCGCTAGCTAACACCTCCTATGATTCAAAATCATGTAGACCAACCTTATGTATGTGCAAGATAGCTAAGCTGTTGTTTAATTAGTAATGAAACTAGAGTTCTAAACTCACTCCCTAAGAGACTAGATCATGATTGGCATAAAGATATGACTTAGGCTAAATGCAAAATTTTACAAATTTTTATATCATTTTGACAAAGGCTTGGGACAATTATGGATTTATGCATGATAAAATTAAATTATTGGTTAAATCAATGAGAGGAGGTGTTCTCCACTACAAGGGATGCCCTCATAGGCCAAGCATTCTCCTATCGTGCAAGAGTGGAGACCCTCCCTATCCAAGAGCAAAACAATATGTTATGCATGATGTTAGAACATTCATTCAACTAAGTGGTTGCTAAATCTCTTAATTATCTTGATTATAGCCTAAGCTTTAAAGTGAGGTTATGAGTTATTTTAAAACTTAATTATGAGTTATTAGTGAGGGTAGAAAAATTATTTTTTCCCTAAAGACCCTACCACATCCAGGCCACACATTCAAACATCAAGCTTAAGAAACCTATGAAGAACATGTAATTTCTATTATACAATTTAAACACAATAATTAAATATGTATAAATTATCGTGAAAGAATAAAAGGTCGGTGTGGCTGTGTAGTGCCGTACACCCTGAAAAAGAGAGAAATTGGGAGCCGAGTTTTACCCTTATGCAACCCAGATTACAATTGAGTATTATAATTACAATTAAGATAAATGTCATGTGAGTCTTCATTCTTCACTCTTCTTTTCTTCTTTTTCATTTTGGTTTTGCTTCAAGGCATCACAAGGCCTCTTATGAATTTATCTTCTAGCTACTGCTCATCCTAAACCCCATATCACAAATCTTAACTCCTATTGCAAAAAAATATATTTTTTTTATGGAAAGTAAACAAATGTTAGCTAAATCAACCATACAAACCCAAGCAGTTATATTACATAATTCGGACTTAACATTATGCACATGAGTAACCAAGCCCACCTGTCATAGTGTGGATTATGCAAATGTTGTATAAGCAACTTGCAAGCAAAAATATTTATATATTTTTTATTTTAATGACCCCTTTAGCATAACCCCTTGCAGAAAATGTCATTAGGATAATAGTGGCCTAACATTTAGTTATGCATAAATAATCCTAACATCAAGTCTAAAATATTACATCACAAAATAAAACACAACATCATAACATATACTGTCCTAACTTAGAGCTAAAAATGATGACTTAGTATTCTAATGTGTGTGCTTAGGTTTAGTGTAGTATGTATTACTAGGCTTTAGGATTATAATCATCTAAGTTTGAAAATTTTTAAATTAAACATGAGGGGTGGTTTCATTTTAAGTTATTAAAGAGTTGATGGATTTTAGTTTGTATTTTTTTTCAATCATTATTTACTTTAGCATCTAATTGTTATGAAGAGAGGAATGAGGTTTGACCCTCTTCATCCCCACCTTAAACCATTTTCTAAGGACATGTTGTTATAGCTTGGTTACCATTAGTGAATGATTTATTAAATATTTTTATTGATCTTAAATTTGGGTTAATCTTAAAGAATCCTATTCAAACATGATAGGTATCTTAAGATTAGTGATGTTAAATTACTATGACATGGATAATGTTACATCATTTCTTTTCATCATTAATAGCAGGCATATGATTTTGAACTTAACATAACTATACATGCAATGTAATTTTGGCACACTTAAATGATCATGAATGCATATATTTTTGGTAGAAAAGAGGGATTCCATTCTTTAGCTAAGTACATATACACATATATTAAATATTTAAATAAGTACGTGCTGTTGTTTATACTAGAGAAGTGAGATAATATAAGACATCCTTAGGGCTACTTAAAGCCTTGTGTTCTTGAGATGTCCAGACTATATAATTGCTATCTTAAATACATATGAATATATACACAACCATAAGAATAAAAATCATGCAAAATATTATATGTTAACAAATTTATTTATTCATGTAAAGTAAAGCTTTATCCAAATTCTATTGTATGTAAACATGTGAATGAAATTAAGTAAGTATGTGCCATTATTTAAAGTAGGAAAGTGAGGTAATCTAAGACCTCCTTAGGGCTTAAAGTCTCAATTTCCCAGAATGTCCAAACTATATACTTACTAACATTCAAATACATGTAAACATACACATGAATCATGAAAATAAAATAATACTTTAACATGTTTAAGCTATAAACAAATGTAAATCACAAGTAATATTCATTGACAATATTAATTTAAATTTTCATCATTAATTTATAATTTTGAAAATAATTTTAAAATTTATTAGTGATAGTAGTCACACATATAATATGATTAATCTTACACATGCAATTTATACATATAAAATCATATTTATTTGATTCTTCTATTTGAAATAATGAATGCATGATATCAAATGAAATAAAAATTTATAATGATTGAAAAGGAATAATTAAACATTGCCACATAACACATGCAATCTCATTAATTCCTAAGGACAATCAAGTTAAATAAAATCATTTAAGATTAACCAAAGTGGTTATGAAGTTTTGATTTTGGTTTTGAATTATTAAACTTAAAGAGGAGAGATAATATTTACTATTTTAAGACCATCCCATATTAGTGACTTATTGTGTTTAAGGAAAAGTAATTAAGTGAATTTTATAGATTAATTAAGTTCAAAGCGTTAAGCAATTCATTTGATTTCCATTTCCTATGCTTCCTTAATTTAATTAACTACTTATTAATGAACCTCCAATGATATACAAATGAGAAATTAAAATTTACAATGCTCCTAAAGGGACCTAATGCAATTGGACTCATGCTTAAGAGTTAATTATATTAAGGAAAAAACTAATTAAGTACTTATATGATTTTCCCACACCCATGGGTTAACCACATGTTCATTAAGGGTCTTTATGTTATTAAACACATAAAGAGGAACCCATGAATTCAATTTAAATTATTTGAAATAACTATCATTCCATTTGATTTAATTTCATCATTAATTACCTAATTAATCCTTAATTAAATCATAAATTAATTTACCCTCCTAATGAAATGGATTTAGAAAAATAATTAGGAAAGAGGTCCTAATCATTCTCCCTTATCATTTTATTGTTAACAATGATTAATCATCATTACTAATTTAATTTTTATTGTTTGGTAATTTTAATCATTATTAAATTACTTAAAGTGGGTAATTAATATTTGAATTTCAAATTCTCCAAATTACATGGCCAAATAAATTGTAAGAAAATCATGGGAGGTAGAGGACATCCCATGGGATTAACCCACCAAAATTAGGACCAATTGGCCAATTAATTAGGCCTTAATTAAAGTAATTAGCCTAAACTTCAAACCTTAATTATGCACTGATCATTAATCAGACCTTAGGATCTTAATTTTATTAAATTCTCTTCTATTTACCCTTTCCAAAATGGGTTTATTTATATTTTTTGGATTTTTCTAAAATAAATTATGAAATTTTGAAGTTCAGGATAATTAATCACATTTTAACACTTAATTAATTCCCTAACATGTCAGTGCCACGCGAGAGCTGACGTGGTAACTCTTCCCACATGGCGCCACGGGTAGGTTATTTAAAACATCTCCGGTGGTGGCTGAGTCAATGGAGATAGACGCGGTTTCATCCCCACAGTCTAATCTTGGATTAGATGTCAAAGATTAATCTCGTGGTTTCTATTAATTTAAATAAAAAAAATTTAACAGATTAAAGCACACTTATTCATTCTAATCACGCGGAATAGACGCCAGATGATCCTTCATCGCCTGAGCTCTGGAAGACATACACTGTCCGCCTTCCGTCGCTTGATCTGAGCTCATTGGAGCTCGTGGGATGTCGAGATCAACTCTAAAATATTTGGGGAAAGAGATTTAAGGAGATCCTATGATGTAAATCGCATAAAGTCACAAAATTTTCACAAAGGACCAACACCTAGGGGATTTTCTACAGTTTGTCAGAATTTATCTCACCGGAGCTAGAGACCGGCAGTCCATTGATAGAGGTAGCTTCGTCTTAAAGAGACAAAGCCATGTCGAGAAGCTCTTGGTCCACCCCCCACCGTCGATAGCTTTGTGGACCAAATGCCACCGCAAAGCTCGCCGGAGTTGGTATAAAAGTGCCTTTCGGTGATCGAATCAATTGAGAATCGATTTGTTTCGATTCGTCAGAGATTGGGGAAGGTGTGGGAAGAGTTAATTTGAGTTTGGTGGAGTTTAAGTGAGGTTGGATGGACATGGGGCTTAGTTTTGTTTGACTTAGGTCTCATTAGCAATAGGGAGCAAGAGGGGATTGGTAGAAGCTCTAGGGATGCTCACAATCACTCAAAGAAACTCTCTGTGTGATTTAAATTGGATGGGAGGAGTATACCCTCCTCTCCAAGTGATCCAACATCTCAGATGATTTTGGCTTTTGGTAGTTGTCCGGCCGGGGTAGGTGGCCGGAGATGTTAGTAAGGGGCTGAGGTGGAGGCTCTTGAGGGGATGAGGTAACTACAAGGACTAGCAAGGTGTGTACCTCTTCCTCTAAGTGTTCCAATGGGGAGCAATGGGTGAACTCACCCTCTCTTGACCCAAGGATGGACCCAACAGCCTTGGGTCAGGTGGGTTAGTGGTCTTAGTGTCCAAAATGAGCTAAGGGTGGCTGCCATGGCTTAGTGAGTAGGTGAGACCATTCAATTGGGAATTTTGTCCCATTTGGATGGGTTGGTCCAATGGGTTTTGACCCAAACTGGGTCCACCATGGGTTGGGTTCATTTGGGCTAACCCATAGTGACATAAAGATGGGTCATGCCAAGTTTGGTTGGGTTTGGCTCAATTTGACCCATATCATATGGGTTAAGTTGACTAATTGGATAAATTGGGCCAAATTGATGGCTTGAGTAGGTTCATTTTGTCATTTGGAGTGTATTGGTATAATTAGTCTAGTTTATTTTGAAGTGAATTTGATTTTGGTTCATAGGGGTTCATATGGGTCAAATGGACTAAGTTAACCAAGTTGGTCAAGTTGACCAAATTGGCTTGGGTGGAGTGTTGGTTTAAGTTCAATTGATCATTTGAGAATGATTGTAGGTGTTGGTTTGAGTTAATTTGGATTTGGAAATGATTTAGTTCATTTTGAACCTTTAGGTCAAATTGGGCTAAGTGGGTTAATTGAGTTGGTTTGATAAAATTGGGTTCAATTGGATGTTGAATCATGTTCAATAATCAATTTATGATTGATTAGAGGTATTGGTTTTAATCAATTTGGGTTTGGAATGAGATTTGACCCAATTTGACCTTTTAGGTAAAATTGGGTCAACTTGGGTCAAGAGCGCAAGTTAGCTTGGTTTGGTTTAATTGGTGATTGAGTCATATTCAATGATCAATTTATGGTTGATAGGAATCATTGGTTTCAGTCAATTGAGGTTGGAATGATGTTTATTTTATTTTGGTCCATGGGTTAATTCAGTCAACTTCGATTAAGTGATCAAATTGATTTGGTTTGACCCAATTGATTACAATTGGACAATTAATGATGATCAACAATCATTGTAGAAGATATTGAATGAGTTGATTCAATCCAATTTAGGTTGGATTGAAGTTTGAGTTGATTTGGTCATTTAGGCCACTTTGGGTCAAGTGGACCAAATGAGTTGATTGGATTGAATTGGGTGTTGAGAAGAGTTAAATGATGGATTTAGAGTTAATTGATGGCTTTGATTGTAATTGATTTGGGTTTGATTGGATTTTGCTCATTTGGACCTTAAGGTCAAATGGGCCGATTTTGGTTAATTGGATTCATTTGATTGTAAGTCTTGGAAGGGTTTTGAATAGAGTATTGAATGGTTGAAGTGCTTTTGTTAAAAGTAATTGGATTTATTTTAATTGAATAGACTTTCTGTTGGATCCATATGATGATGATAGAATTAGCTTAGGTTGATTTGGCTTGGAGTTTGGATAGGGAACCCAATTCAATTTGAGGTTTATTGTGTTGGCTTGAGGTTGCTTTTGGATACGTAAATAAGCATGGGTTATAGTTTAGGCCATAGGATAGGTACAACTTATTTATCCTAAGGCAAACCTAAGCTTAGGGTATACCTTTCTAATTTCTTATGCTTGGGTTTAATATTCCATTAATCACTAGAAATGCCTTATGACTAGGGAGATCCTAATGCTTAGAAAATCCCTAAGTCTAAGGAAGGATGAGTCCTCACTCCAAAAGTGAGGTTAACAGTTGCCAAATTTTATGGCTAAAATAATAAATAGATGATTATAAAATCAAGTTGGAATACATTCCAATTAAGTGTGATAACACTTCTATTATCAGCTTAACAAAGAATTCAATTCAATTCTCATAGTCTATATATATTGAGATTCAATATCATTTTATTAAAAATCATATATCTAAAAGAAATATAAACACAAAATCCATTAGAATTGATTTTTTTTCTTCATAGGTATGTTCACAAAATTTTTAAATGAAGAACATCTTTTGTAAACTTAGAGGGAAAATTGGAATTTAGGTTCTCATCTAAAATTGATTATATGCTTATTTTTAATATTACAACATAAATTGTACTTTTATCATCCAATTGACATCACATTTTAATATTGCCAAAAGAGGAGAGAAATATATATTGGTTGATTTTAAGTTTTCTATATGAAATTTAAGGGGAGATTTTTCAAAAAAGTTATGATTACTAAATTGAGGGGGGAAATGTCATTTTATATATTCATCTTATTCCCTAGCCAACAGAGGCTAGTTATAATCTAGAGTGAGATTATTGTTCTTATAAGTCCATAGTGTGCATGAGTGCATTTAGGTAATAACATATATATTTGAAGATTCTAAATATTTACCCTATGTAATTTCAAGATTAGGTGATGGCATGAATTTTAGACCTCAAAGTATTATCAATCAACTAATTAGATGATCAAGGTATTTAAAAGATAATAAAAAATTTAGAAGATCATTAATAAGACACAAAAGGTAATCAAGAAAATATGTTTAGTGCTAAATAGTCTTTATAGTCTTTAAATTTATTATTATAAAATGATGGCTCAAGCTCAAGCTTCAAAAGAAAAAAATGATAAATATAAATAAATTAAAAATGACTTTAAATTATTATTTGTTTCATAGATTTAACTTAATTATTAATATTAATAAGTTGATATGAATTTCAAACAATCGAATTCCCTTAATCTACTTTATATGGATTTTAAGTTATTTAATTTAATTATCATCTATGTAAAGATAATAAGCTTAACTTATATATTAATAATTTTTTTAATTAAGTGTTTCTTCATTGTTAAGTTTACAAAATTTTATATACTTCACACATAACATTAAATTTATTAAAATTATCTATTATTGCACAATTATGTTAATAAAAAGTAATGTACTTATATTTTTAAAATTTTATATTGTATTATTAAGGTTTTCATTTTAGCTTAAAATATTTATGATAACTTACTAATATAACAATTTAGATTCTTTTAAGATTATTTAATATAATTAAAAATTTATATAAGTTTGCAAATATTCTTAATTGCTTTATACGATAAATTTTATAATTACTAAAATTTTATTTAATTTGTATTACATTGGATTTATAAATTTTTTATGTGAGACTTAATAGGTTACATGATATACTTTAAATTGAAAGTATAGTTGTTATGTTTTTTTTAAATGTTAACTATTTTCATTAAAGAGATTTTTGACATGACATTGGAGTCTCTTTAACTAGTTATTTTATTGTCATTTTGAGAGCATTCAAGGGAGATTTTTATGTACTTTGAACATATTTTGAGAGGATATATATATATATATATATATATATATATATATATATATATATATATATATATATATATATATATATATATATATATATATATATATATATATATATATTAGAGTTAAATAAAAAATGAAACTTTTTATATTGACTCTCTCTCATATTCTCATAAATGTAATAATTTAATAATTTTTCTTGAGAAAAAAAAATTAAGGGTTGATCTAAATCTTTAAAAAACTAAAACTTTAAATCTTACAAAGCTACATCACTTGCAAGTATTGTAAAGTTGTTTGAACGATCTTTGAGTTTGTAAGATTGCTTTAAAAGATTTGAATTTTTTAAATCATTTAATATATTTTATTCAAATCAAATAGTTAGTGCATATCCAAATATACGAGTGGACTTGACAAGTAGTCACAAAAGGCATGGGATCTAAATATGTACATCAATAAGGAGTAAAATCTATACAATTGAATAACTCAACCATGGAGATTAACCATAAGTAGGGTGATCATAGAGGCATATCATCTTAGTCAGCGGTCAGGCATCATGACTTGCTGCATATACAGAGACTTGCTATAAGACAAGAATCAAAGACCATCAATCTACCAACTATAAGCTTCAACACAATTGCACACATTACACAACTCATTCACCCACTAATCACAATTATGCTCTTTCATAAATAGCTCCCTCATACTACCCCATGAAATGGGATTCATGAGAGAGGAGAAGAAAATAGAGTTTTGTACTCACACGTTCAAACATAGTAGAATTTTTTATATTTTTTGTGCATGTCTTACTTTATTTGTCCTACTCATCTTAACTTTGTTCTTAGGTGCCTAGATAGTTCTGCTTCATTCCACATAAAGATTTAGATTCAACATCTTTTTAAGTGAGGTAAGCATGGATGAGACCAAAAACTTGAAGTCGAGTACCTAGCAAAGCAATAGGCCATTTAGCACGAGACATCTCAACAGACATGGGGCCAAACACTCAATAGTTAGTCACATAGTAGGACTTGAAGAATCTGGAATACAAGATCACTTTCTTAGTGCAGCTGGCCATGGAGAAAGTTAATGATAAGAGTCTAGTAGGTTGAGAAAATGAAGGTTTTTCTAGCTCAGTGACTCATTGAGCTTATCGACAAAGATGAGAGTTATCCAAAACATTAAGTGTTAATGATGAGTTATATCATGTGAGTGAAGAAGAGGACACCAATGAAGAATAAAAAATGCTAATCCCACCAATGCCTTCTCCAAGAAGATCCCAGAGGCTTTCCCACTTAGTAAGTTCAAAATCTCGCACTTCGAATCTTACATTTGTCACACTAATCTTGTTGACACTTTGAGTCCAAGATGTCATTATTAGATCTAAATGATGCAATGAGGTGCCAACTCTTCTAGACTACCTTTAAAGAATTAGCTCTCTGGCAGTCTCATGCTTACCAACAGGAGTCATCATCTCTTTTGTAGAGTTCAAGAGGATGTTCTTAATATACTTTACAAGCACCCATAAGCCTCTAAAGTGCTTAGAGGCTCTCATAGATATGAGGCAAGTGCTCAATGAGTCTCTTAGAAAATTTATCACCAGCTTCCAAAAGAAAATGTTGGAGGCAAGGGATTTAGATCCAGTAGTTGCACAAACTGCACATGCTTAGGGCCATAGGGAAGGTCCATTCATGTATGCTCTTGGACTGCTTCAACATCCCAAAATACTAGCTAAGGAGTATAACAAAGTTTTGGGAAAGATGGCAAGACAAGAGAAGTAAATAACTTACTTAACGAGAGGAAGTAGCCACACATAGGTGTGAGTTCAAAAAGCTACCTGCTCGTCACCAACATGGTGAGTAGTTGCAACTTGTAATAGTCACACTGTTGAGGGTGTCAATGGCCAAGTTAGTAGAGGCCAATCAAAATAAAGAGTATTTCAAGCAACTACTACCAATATAGGTGGATGGAATTCACGATCACTCCAAGTATTGCGCCTACCATTGCAACCATGGCCACAACACTGAGGAGTGTCATCATTTGAGGAGCTTAGCAAAAGAACTCATCAAGATAAGAAATTTAAAGGACTTCACTAAAAGACAAGGCAAGGAGGTCACTGAGATAGAAAATAATCCCACCCTAACTCATGTGAATTATATTATGGGAGTTGTACCTACTATCTTTTGAGGAGATAAAAATTCATCAAGGCGTGTGAGCCTTAAACAACTAAGATCAAGAGATATTAACTCAATAGTAATGGTGTAAGTGTTGAGTACTTAGATAGTTCTAATAAGCTTTTTAGTGAAAGATTGACCTATAGTCATCAACCCCTATAATAACGTAGTTTCATCATGATGCTAATTGCTAATTTTCAAATTAAGAGCATTCTGATTGATACAGAGAGCTTGGTCAACATTATTTTTAAGTCCGTGTTAAAGAAAGTGAGCTTGGAAAGTTCAAAGCTCACCCCTATTGGAGGGACACACTACAAATTTTCTAAATAAAGAAAGGAGACTAAAGAAATCATTACTCTCTTAGTGATTTGAGGAGAAAGAGAGAAGCAATTCAATGCTAGGGCCAATTTGTTATTGTGGAAGCACCCACAACATATAACATAATCTTTGGTTGACCATTACTTAATACTTTTAGAGTGGTGGTGTTTACCTACTATGTAGCAATCAAGTTCCCAACAAGAGGCAAAGAAATCATTGTTAAGTGAAACCTAACTTACTTTGTTTAAAAAAGAATAATTTAGGCTTTAGAGATGCTAAAAATAATGTGTTATTTCTAAAATAACTCAAATTTTTAAAGGGTATTAAGATGTTAATAATAATGTGTTATTTCTAAAGTACCCACTAAAACTTTTATTCAATTTTATTATAAGAGTTGATTTTTTTAAAAAAATATATAAATTTATTTTATAATTTTATGAGTTAAAAAGTAAATAAGGCATGTTTATAGGACTCTCACCTACTCCAACAACTCATTATCTTTAGGGTCTAGATGTGGCTAAGAATTAAGCATTAGTAGTCAATTAGTTTCCAAAAAGAAGAGGTTGAGCACATTCAAGGCTATGATTTCTAGCTTGTAACATCAAAAAGAGACCATCATCCCCCATAACTATGACCCTGTTGCAAGTGATTTAGATTGGTTGATGTGGCACTCTCTTAAGAGTATGGCAATCTCTATTATCAATGGAAAGATTAACTAATTTTAAGTTAATTTAGGTAAAAAATAATTCCCAATCTATCAACATCTTGTTCAATTAGCTAAGACTTAGAAGGGTAGCAATTATAGCTTTTAAATGAGAATGTCTTTATAAGAGCGTATTAAGTTGCTCCTAGGTCACTTGTGATGTTTTAAGCAATTCCTTCAAAAAAAAAAAAGTGAACAAAAGGAAAAGGACCCATTATATCTTACATATTTTAATTGAAATGTTAAAATTTAGTAGAATTAAAGACAACTATCACTTATAATAAACTCATTTCTCCCTTTATCATCCATTTTATAGCCATAAGAGAGATATCAATATGATACCTTCAAGAAGTACAAGCACCACATCCTACTAATTTAATAATTTCTTAGAACAAGATTTTTTTCTCTTTTTTACAACAAGATGGTACCCTTAAGAATTACGTACCACATCATACTAAATAACACCATAAATAAATACATATGTTTCAAATGTATTTACCAATGATGAGATGTGATATAATTTGACTAATTTGATAATTTCTTATAAAATTTATTTTCTTTCTTAAATCAAAGTAAATATACTAGATGAGTGAACCTTAGTCATATGTATAACTTACTTCATAAACTATTTCAATTGGCCACATAGATAAAGTTGGTTAATTTGTGTGTGTCCTTCACAAAAATTTTTTCCTTAAAGTGGTTTATCGAGTGGAAATGCAGAAAAAATGTTATGCCTTCTCAAGAAAATTAAAAATAACTATTTTAAGAAAAAATGTTTAAAATGATCGCTATTTTATAAAATGAGATAAGAAGATAGATCTAGTTAAGATCAATGACTTTATTTTAAACCCATGAAAATATTTATGTAAAGACTTATCATCAACTTGATTAAAAGATCAATAGAATATGGGTTACTTAATCCTCAAAAGGGACTAGGCTCCACAAGACAGATTACATTGGAGAATACCTATAAGATAAACTCTTGATAAGTGAAAAAAAAGCTTAATTTTGGTATAATTTTATTGGATTTATTAAAAAGTATGATTCAATGATTATTATCCTAATAAAGAAATTCATATATTGGTGTTAATATACAAAGTAGAAGGTAAATCATCATAATCAAGTGAGATGGTTGGCTAGAATATAGAGAGAATATGTGATAATCATTATTGAATCACCAAAAACTCAATAAAGAGTACGATAAGCTCAAGCTGATAAATAGATTATGAAAAGAAATCTAAGAAAAGGTGAAAATGATCTTAGTCTAGACTTCTTGGTTCCATTATATCATGCTATTTATCTCAAGTTATTAAGCTTAGAAAGGTGATTGACCCCAATCCAATGATGAGACACTCTAATAACTATAAAATGTATCTTTCATAGTTAGTCTCATGATCTTGAACTGAAGAAGTAAAAGTTTCTAAGGAAAAGCTTAAAACATACATAACTAGCAATTTGTATGCATATAAAAAATTACCAATAAAAAAAAGAAAATGAGATCCTAACATATTACGACATCGTAGGTGTAATTAAACCATGCTTGTCAAAGGTTTTATCCTAAGAAATACGATGTAAAATACAAACTATTTATCCTTAAGTGAGAAATACCTTTAATTATGCATCCTAATTTAGCCATGTAATGAAAATACACTAATGTTTGTATGTTTGTAGGTTTTGATTGCTACCTAACTCCACCTTATATCACTAACAGAGGTATAAGAGAGCACAATTACATTAAAATATTTAACTACAATGGGACTTAATTTTAATTATTTTAGTTTATTTTAAGATTATTTATCATTTTTATTAAATTTAATAGAAAAAAATTTATTTAATAAGCTTAATGTAAAATCATTTAGAAAATTGCATTATAATGAAATGAGAAGATAGTAAAGAGACAAGTAATATAAATAACCATTGTGTAGTGATAGTTATAAAAGAATAGGTAAAACGTTGATGTAACTTGGCAATCTGCTTATATATTCCCATAATAAAAGTAAGAAAGAGTAGTCTAATTCTACTCAAATAAGCTCATATAATTTAAATAATACAATATAAATTCTAGTTTCCCTCTACTCTTGGTTTTTTAAGTCCTAGATCATATTATATTCTTATTCATTCGAAACTAGATAATTTGGGACACCAGCTTGTATTAGGAAATCTCACTTATACTTTATTATATGCATAGAATTTCGAAAAAAAAAATCACCTAGATCTAAATGGAGCCTTCATAGCAAAATAGAATACAAAGAAATACAATATCAAATATAACCTTATAGAACTTATATATTAATACACACCCCTTATAAAAGTAAAAGTAAAGAGCAAAGATCATACATTAAGTACATACAGAAGAATATCTGTATCTTAAATATATCACATTAACACAATGGCACACCATAGATAATAATATATAATAATCAATCTCATATCCTAGTCACACTTAAAGCATTCCTTATTTTGAGCATAAAAGGTTACACATTAAGATATCAACCTCACTACATCCTCCCAATGCTAAGAAATTATATGTTCATGAGCTATCTTAGCACCTAAGCTTGTGTAGAAGTTTGTATATCTTATGGTTGATTCATATGATTCCAATGACTTACCAAGTTAAGTCATTTATTGAAGTATGATTATCTTAAAAGTTTTAACTTTATTATTATTTGACATGATATGCTTTAGGCTAATTAAACTCGTTAAATGATCATATAAGTTATGATTATGATTAAAAGATTTTCATTATCAAATGAACTATCATCTAATAAAGTTATTGAGTTGATCATAAAAGTAAGTAGGTCTTTATATTAGTAAGATGTACCTAAAGTATAATGTTGACATTACTTTGTATGTTGACAAATGCAATATATAATGAAGATAGTTGAAACTATTAAGATTAGGTATAAGATTCAAGTGTCTAATTGGGGTATAACTACTTGAGGATGGAAATGTTCTGGATACAAGAAAAAATATCCAAAATATTGTTGACCTCACTTTTGTGAGGATGACAACCCTCCTCTTAGACCTAAGATTCAATCTAGGTACTAAGGTTTTATTAATCTCAAGGCAGGTTAACAATCACCTTAATTTTAGTAATTAGGACCTTCAATTTTAGATTAAGAGCTTCCTAATTAGTCACTTAAGATACTACAATTAGTAATTAGATGTACAACCTAAATTAAGGCATGAATGGAAATAATAAATCTAAGTGAAACCAAAATCATAATCTAAAATCAAAGCTAAATTAAACACATTAAGGTGAAACCTAGGTTAGTCTAGTGGACTCCACAAGACCTGACCTGACCCAATTCGGAAAGGTGAGTCCAATCAAATCTAAATTTAACATAATTCAATAAAAAAAACTTCAATTAAGTAAACCTAAATTAAAATCTAAATTCAATTAAGCCTAGATTGAGTCAATTGGCATAGTCAACACAATTGACCCTACTTAAGCTCAAAATCATTTAGGACCATAAAAATAAAATAAAATCAAACTAAATCCAATCTAAATCAAATCAAAAGTACAAAATCAATGTATAAATGTAAACAAACATAAAACTAAATTCAGTCAAGATACAAAATAACTAGCCAGATTATTTGATCTAATTTGACTCACATGGGCCCCACTAAACCCATACAAAATTTAAATAGAATCAAATCAAAATGAACTTTCATAAAGGCTTAAAATCATTATATTATCTCATTTTAAATTAATTCAATCACAATTTTAACTCGTTTGGCTATTTGGGCCATTTGATCTAATTTTACTCATGTGGGCCCACTAAGCCCATAAAAAATTTAGCTAGAATCAAATCAAAATGAACTTGCATAAAGGTTTAAAATTATCATATTATGTCATTCAGAATTAATTCAATCTCAATTTGAGCTCAATTTGGACTTGATTTCGTCATTCAGGCCATTTGATCCAAATTGACCCCATGTGGACCCCACTAAACCCAAACCAAATTTAATCAAATCCAAATAAAATTGAACTTACCAAAAAATTTTAGTACCCTTGAATCAACTCATTCAAAATTTATCTAAGCTTAATTTTACCATTGGACCAAATTGAACCCAAAATAATCAATTGGTGCATTTGACCCAATTTGACTTATTTAAGTCAAATTGAGTTAACTTAGACTTATGTTAAATCAAATTAATTAATCATAAGTATTATAAATAATTAATTTAATATAATTTAAACTTAACCCTAAATTAATTGAGCAAATAAGACTCTGTTGACTCAACCCAACTCAAAATGGTTTAAATTGAGTCAACTAAAGTCTTAACCTAAAATGACTTTGCTCACCTCTCCATACACCAAAGGCAATCAAAATTTTAGATTTAATAAAGAAAAGCCATGCCAAATATAAGAAAATAAAGAAAGAGGGGGTGAGCATGAAGAGAAAAAAAATGTGGGCATGGAGAAAAAAAAAAAAGGTGTGAGGAGGAGGGTTTCTACACACCTCTTTTCTTTCTTTTTTTTAGCATACTAAAAACCACTGTTCCCTCTTGTGCTTTTTAAGTCCAACAACCACTAATTTTTAGCAATGGACAGTGGTTCATAGTGGTTGAAGCATTCCATAAGGAGGCTAAAAGGGAGATCCGAGGAGATCTTCTAGCATCCATCGAATGTGGACTTCAGTGAGGTAACTTTTCTAAACTTTAGATAAACCATAGAGTTTGTATTTTATTAAAAATTTACACGATCCTAGGATTTTTCCTTAGATCCCATTTCAATTTCTTTTTTAATTCCCTAACGCAAAATAAAGTGGTTACCGACTTAGATCGTAGAAAGATTGTGAGATCCATTGATGTTCGGGGTAAATAACATACATCGAGCCCTTTTTGGTCTGCCTCCCATGAGAAAAATAACCTTTGGGTCTTCCATCTTAGTTGGATAGAATGGATGGCCATGATTAGACCTCATTTTTTTAATTATTCCATTAGATCTCAACTGAAATGTAAAAAACTCATAAAATATAAAATACTTAACCAAAAAAAAAATGTAAATAAGGCTTTATTGATTTGTATTTTCAAGAGGAATCCAATGAACCCAAAATCCTTAAATTTGGTTATATATTTTATGAGTAATTTGAGTTTTATTGAAAATTTTGTTTATTTAATTTCTCTTAAAATACTAAGCCATTTAAGTTGAAAATTTTAGAAATGGAACTTAATGTTATTGCCTACCAATTATAAAATTTTCAAGTTAAATAGCTTTCTTGTTTAAGAGTTACTAATTTTTGAAGTCAATTGGCTAATTTTGAATAAATAATTAAATTAAATTATTAAATTTATGAAAATTTATCAAAATTATTCAAATCACTTTAATAAACATTAGAGATCTTTAAAAAAATAATTAGACCCTTTAGATCATGCTAAATCACAAAAATATTTAAATTAGGCTTTAATTAAGTATTAATTAATAACTTTAAGTATGTAGAACTTTAAAAAATCATAACTAATTATAGAAAAATCTAAAAAAGTATAAATAAACCTTCTATGGAAAGCATAGATAGAGGAAAATCTAAGAAAAATAAAAGTCCCAAAATTTATCTAGTGTATATTGATTAACTAGGATTTGAATATTCATTTAATTAGTGTAATTAAGCTTTTATCACTTGCCTAAGTGGCATGAAATTTGGTCTGAATGTCTTATGGGATGACTTTTGCCTCCATAATTATTTCAAGTTAATTTGCTAAGTAATTTAGGAGATCCAAATTTTTAAATCTAAATGAGACATTTTATGTATTTAATAAATAATTAAAATTAAAATTTTTTGAAATAAATTATGAAAGTATAATTATGTATTAAAATAATAACGGTAATAAAAGAAATTAATTAGGACCTCTGATCTTGATTATTTCTAAAAATTACTCTAAAGGGCTTATATTTAATTAATTAAATCATTAATTACTCTAGAACTTAGAAAATTCATAATAATTAATATAGATCTCCAAAAATTTTGACCAAGCCCTCTTTGTACTCAACAAACAAAGATATTTTCAATGAAATTAAAATCCATAACTAGTTTGGAATATTTTGAGTATAATTGATGATTTTGAGCTTTCTCTATTTCCTTAATTAAATCCTAATTACATGCCCAATTGGATTAGAATTTTTAGAACATGTTTATTTCATGTTTATGAATTTTTTGTAAATTTCTCATAAATTTTTGGCTTATACTTAGGGCTTAATTGAATTTATGGGGTCTTTTGGGCTTAGTTGACAAATAATTAATTAACTTTAATTAATTCATAAAAATCATCTAAACCACTTTTGAAATACTTAATGAACAGAGATGGGTCAAGAGATTACTTTAATGATCCTCATTAAGATTAAATGATTTAAATTTAAAAATGAACCCTTAATGAATTTGATTTGGCTTAAGAGTGCTTGTCTTCATGTGACTAACCTTAAGAATTAATAACTCCCAATAGCGTATGTGATGATATTTAATTATTTTGCTTCATTCATAAATTTGTCTTTCAAATGTTTCATGTATTTATGTTTCAAAAATAAATAAAAAATTTTCATTTAATTACATGCTTTGAATTAAATAGTGTGGCTATTACCACTAGTAAATCTTAAATTATTTCTTAAGTAAATAGAAAATATCTATTAATATAAATGTAAATTAATATGAATAATTAAATTTAAAATTTAAAATCCATATGTATGAACTACAATTTAAAAAGTATATAATCTGAAAACCTGAGGTCACAAGACTAATGGTCCGAAGAAAGTCTTGATACATCATACCTCTAGTATAACAATGACATATACCTTGAGATTTATAGTGAATTACATATTAAGGTTAAAATATTTTTACTTATATATATAAAGCATTTTAAATTTTTTCATCATTTCATCGTTATACTCAAATATGTATGCATATGTATGTGAATTAACAAGTATATAGTCTGGATATATCGTGAGCGTGAGACTTTAAGTAGTCCTAAGGGGATCTCTGATTACCTCACTTTCCTAGTTCAACAATGGCACGTATTTATATAAATTCAATATACTAATATTTATGCATATGTATAAGGTATAATTAAATCATTTTTCTTCTATTAAATTCATGCATCACATCTTATATATTAATTATTAATGAAAATACATTAATTCATTCATGCATTAAGTGTGGAATAATCTAATGTTATATATAGTTATTTAGTTAAGTATGTTATCTAATTAAATGAATATTATGGGATGATGAAGCAAGGTAAAGAAATATCAATAAATTAGACATGTTTTAGTTTTATTAATCTTAAGATGTCTTTTATATTTATATAAAATATCTTAAGTCAAATTCAAACATATAGCTTGATAAAAAAAATTCATAACATGCCATTAAGATGATAAAAATAATAAAAGTTATCTCTTAAATTCAACCTAAGGTTAAGAAGTAAGGTGGATCTCATTTAAAATTATAAATCAAAAGTGATATCCAAATAAGATGAAAAAAAACCTAAGTTTAAAACTCATCTCAAATCATTAATCATGTAAAGTGTAATCATCTTTAATAAGGGACTTAAAACATTCATCACTAGATAATTTCAAACACCAGAACCAAATTATGACATACCACACTAAGCCATAGCACACACATTAGAATATTAAGTCACTGATCCTTGTCTTAGGGTAGGTCAAGTGTTTTGTAATGATGTGATGATTTGTTTTGTGTTGTAATATTCCAGACTAGATGGTAGAATTATGCATAATCTAAATGTTAGGATGATATTAGACAAATGATATTTTTTGTAGAGGATTATGCTTAAGGGACCTCTATAATAATTAAAATTATAAATGTGTTTGCTTGTAGGCACTGCTTAAGTCCCCGAGCATAATCTATTAGGGTAGTGGGCTTAGTTTCCCAAAGCAGGGTGTTAAACCTCATTGCATAAAATATAACTGCTTGGTGAAAATGTATGTTAAGCTAACTTCCATTTTATATGTGTAGTCAGATTTTTATTTTCATAAAATATAATTTTTGTAATAGGTTTAAGATTAGGGTTATAGATTTAGGATGAGTAGTGGCCAAAAGGCTTAGACTTCAGAGGCCCTATAATGCCTAGAGTGCCTAATTTATAAAGTAAATATGAAGATTGAAGATCCATATAACTTTACTATTATTATAAATTAATTGTAATTCAGGTTGTATAAGGGTAGAGTTTGACTACCCATCTCTTTTCTTTTCCAGGAAGTACAACAGTATTCGACCGCACCATCCTTTTATTCTTTTAATCGATAATATTTGTTTAGCTTATTCATATTGATTGTGCAATAGAAATGGAATTCCTTTCATATGTTTCTTAAAGCTTGGTTGTCTTTAGAAATTTTAAATTTCTACTCCCATTAGTCAACTTTAATTAAAATTTAATAACTCATAACCTTACTTTAAAGCTTAGAAATTTCACTAGAGAAATAAAAGATTTAGTAACCCCTTAGGTGTATGTTGTATGTTATAACACCATGCTTACATCTTACTTTCTTCCTTATAAATGGGAGTTCTCCATTCTTGCATGATAAAGGATAGGACTTGACTTGTAAGAGCAAATCCCTCATAGTGGATCCCCTTCTCTCTGATTTAGCCCATGGCTCTATTTCATTATGCATGCATATTACCTTCTCAAGCTTGAGTCCAAAATGATAAGTCAAAATAGAATAAAGATATATAAAATTTTATTGCATTAGTCTAAAGCATGATTTTCATAACAAACATAATACAGTCTCTTAGGGAGTGAGTTTAAGACTCTAAATTCATTATTAATAAATAACAACCTAGCCATCCTGCATTTACATAAGATCGCTTACTTGATCTTGAATCGTAGGAGGTGTTAGTTGGTGGCCACTCCAAGTAATTGTAAGTCCATAAGAGTCAGGATCGTTTCATTATCTCTGGTGGAAATGGACCAATATATCTCACATCCACGAGTAGAATCAGGTCTAGCTCTTAACTTATGCTAGAACACTTTAGTTATAGGTTCAGAGGCTACTTATTTCTCAATTGCTACAAGAGTAAGTCATCACCTCTTAGGCATTTACATAATCTTGTGTTGTTCGAATCTAATTTCTAGTCTTCTAATAAAATAACAACTCAAACAAATATAATTTTCTTCTTAAAAAATATAAAGCCTCACTATAAGATAAACTAAAGTGCTCACTAGCTTCCTAGTATCAAGAGTATTATCTATTTATCCTCCTTTGGAATCCATTAAGAACTCTCTCCATTTGAGCTTTCCCACTTAATTTTCAATATTTACCAATCCTTTGATACCGATCTTTAAAATCCATAGAGATGTTAGCCAATCACTTTAATTTAAAATATTATTAGGTGATTTATGTCCCTTAAGATGTAATTAATTAGAACATAAGAAGCCAAGTTTAAAATAAACCCTACTTTACTTCATCCATGTGAAGTATGAGAAAAATCTTTGATATATATAGACCCATCAGCCTTAGAAGTTTTTATTAGATGATTAAGTCCATTATAGGGTGATATCTCTACCTCTTGAGATAGTATATCATTCTTTGATTTCATACTCGATTATTTCAATAAGTATCCCCTAAGATATAAGTGGTGTCCCCTATCACATATTTTTTAAACACCTCGAATACCTAGATGCATAAGAAAAGTTCTGAATAGAGATTATCTATCTAAAAAAGAAAATAATAAAACCTATACTTAGAATCAATAGTATTCAATTGTAGGATGTGATTGAACTATATAATGACTTAATCAAAATAGTTTGACTTAGTTAGATAAAATTTTTAAAAAAGATAGTATTAGCAAAACTCAAATTAAACTTAATTCAAGGACAAACAAGTTTGCAAAAGGATGTTAACACAACTATAAAAGTGTAACCATACCATGAATAGGCTAAGTCATATGAGCATGATTAGCCTATTGGAATTTTTTAGCTAGGTAAACAAAACTGAGGGGATAGGAGAAGTACTAGCTAAGAAAAATAGACTTAGCACAAATAATCATGCTTTAACTAAAAGAAACTTTGTAAAAGGCTATACCAAGTTACAGATTCAATTCAGATTCTCACAAGTAAGTAGATAATATCCAAGCAAACTAATTTACACTTAAACTTTATAAAGGGTACAATACCAAGTTATAGATGCAATTCAAGGAGTTAAAGAAATATATATAATGTTAATGATGTAAAATAATAAAATAGTTTAAAAATACTAAAAATCCTAAGAGGATGTGTGAATTGATCATATGCATGTTCTCCACCATATATGTTACCCTCCTATATAACTAATTTTTGTGTTTAGATACCATTGTAAATATGATTGATTGATATGATCAACTTTATGCTAGAATATGTTAAAATCAAATAAATCTAATCAACAACTATTGTGACAATACATTAGATCATATGTTCCTAGTTTAATACATAGATGAATATGATCTAAAGGGTGCACACATATTGGTATAGTGAAGTGTTCTACAAGAATTCTTTCTCTAAATAACTTTTAATCCTAATTAAATGAATAAAAACTTAAGATTTAAGTTGATAAAATTATTTAAATTAAAGCTGATAATTTATTTTAAATTAAGATTTTAAAATTAAGGAATTCAATATATATATATATATATAATCACTCTAAAAAGACACATTTAAGGATATGCTCCACCATCTTTATGGGATGGGCTGGGAGTATTTTTTTCATGAGTATATTCAACTAGATTTCCCCTAACAATTATGTTAGGATTTATTATTGATCTAGGTTCTACTTCATATAGATGCAAGCCTCCATAGTTAATTACCCCTCTTATCGCAGTAAGAGCGCACTCTTAATTAAGGTTGGAAACAAATAAATAAGCATATCTATCTGATATGTAATTGGTGTCTTAGAGGTGTGAGTGGCATAGATGATTATTTTGTAAAAAATAGGAGTGTAGTCCCGATCAAGATCACATGGTTCTGTCATCCTAAGATTACATTATTCTAGCTTACCAACATCAAAGGGACATAGCTATAATGTCCAGAGAATGTAATTAATATCCATCGGTTATCTTGTTTCAGGTATCTCTAGTAGACTTAGAATTTTAGTGTAAGTGGTGCAAGAGTGTTCATGTGGTGAATAAATTAAAAGTGCTCGCATGGCGAACGTGTAGATATTCACATTGTGAACGATAATAAAGATGGGCTTACATCCCTTTGGAAGGCCAAAATTAAGGTTGTCCTACTTGGTGGACGAATATAAATTTATTCATGTGGCGAACAGACAAATGTTCACTTGGTGAATGAATAAAGGATTGGGGTTAAATCCCTTTGGAATGCCAAAATTAGGGTTGTCCTATATTAGGAAGACATAGTGGTGTTTGCATGGAAAATGAATAAAATTTTGAATTTTATTTTAAAAATACATAGAATTCTCATTTTAAAACCCAACACCTCGGTGCTAGGATCTAGCACCACGATGTTGTGATAGTGGAGCCTAGTGCTTCTATGTCATGACATGGGCGATGATGGAGGCTCAAGGCTTGGGTGCTAATGATGCATTTGATTGAGCACTACTATTACCACATGCAATGAGTTGTAAGAGAAAATGATAGCCTCATTTTAATGAGCATTGCAGCACTGGATCAAAACATTGCGACGATGTGCTCTTTTCATATGTGTTGGTTAAAAAAATTTATTATAATTAATTCTATCTTGTTGACTGCATAATAACCAATGGGATGAGTTGACCAACACCTCAGTGCTGCATGTGAGCGTTGGGGCCATGTTCTACAACTTGAGAGGGCAGCGCCTCAGTGCCACGGCATTAGGTCCTGATTTATAAATAGAGTTCTAGACTGTTAAGGATTTTCATTCAGCGATCCCTTCCCTTTAAGAATTTCCATTCTATCTAGCTATTTATGTTTTCTAATTCCCATTATTAATCATGCCTCTTAGAAGAGTTATGTGCAAGAAGATGGCATCCTGCAATGCCAATCGCTTTGTTAGTGCTGACACAGAGGAGTGGTACAACACGCTGTCCTCCATAAGGACCTGATTCCAAAGAGGAGATTCCAATTTTAGTCTTCTTTATCTTTATTTGTGTATTGAGTCTTGCTCAACTCGGCTTTCTCATTTGGCTATGTCATAACAATACTTTCCTTTTCCTTTTTAGGCTTTATTAAGATGTTTTCTAACAAGGTAAGTTTCCCATTGTGATAGCTTTTCTCAACCTAGTCTTTGAAAATAAAATAGTCTTCAATCGAGTGACTTATAAGCTTATGGAAGGGACAATAGTTGGGATTATCAACCATGCCTACCTGATCTGGTCAATGCAGCTCTGGCAGTTGTAACCCTAACTTTAAGGCATGGTTGAAGATCTTAACAATACATTCTTTCTTAAATGGGTACTTCTTAACCATCTTCTCCTAGAGGGTTACTACTCTATTCTTTTTCTCTGTCAGCTTTGTGGCTGGTTATGAGGTTGCCACTCCTCTATTTCCATTTTTTTATCTACTGTAAATGTGAATATTGTATTTACATCATTTTTCTTGGACTCTTGCAGCATGAGCTACTTTCCTCTTCTGGCAGAGTTTTTATTATAGCTCAAGTTGAGCCCTTTTTTTTTCTGGGCAACCTTTCAAATTTGGCTACATGATCTAATAATTCTTGAAAGGTATCAATTATAGCCATGGCAAGGTATGGGGTCAGTTGATCATCAATATTTCTTATCAGGAGTTCCACTGCATGCTTTTCTATGAGCTGCTAATCACACCTCATGCTTAGGTTCCTCCATCTTGTAATATATTTAGTAACACTCTCATCCTTTCTCCTTTTTTTCCAATGTGAGATCTGCAATCGTTACTTTCTTTGTTGTGCCTATAAATCTCTTGACGAAGAGTGCCTCTAGCTCAGCGAATATTTTTACTAAGTCATTAAGTTACTCAGCATATCATTCGAAGGCTATATGGGTAAGATTGTTGACGAACTGATGTAGTAATAAAGAGTCATTTCCGCCAGTATTTTTGCATGATGTATTAAACTGGGCCAAATGTTGTCATGGACTTTCTGTGCCCAAGAATGTATTGAACTTCAGCACTACGTATCCCTTAAGATATTGTACTTGATCATCTCGGCTGGATACAGTTGTCCTTTTATCCACCAACTGTTCGATAGTCTCTAAAGCAATAATTACTTTAACTTTTTAACTTATGAGATCTTCCACTTGGGACTTCGTGATAATATTTCCTTCCTGATGAAAGTTTGGTATGGCTTCTTCTAGAGGTTCTTGTCTCATACTAAAGTTGTTGGTAAATTGGGTGGAGCATTTTGTACACCCTCATTCTCCACTACTAGATTATTTATCTCTGGTGGATTCCTTAGAGATATCTGTTGTGTTATTATTGCTATATAATTAAGCTAACTAAATAAGTCCATCAACCCGCTCATTTAATTAAGTCAGTTGTTGAGCTAACCAATTTCTTGGTCTCTCCTTTGGAGTTGGGAACCCATCTATTGTTGTAGCCTTGCTACAATATCTGTGAGTTCTTCAGTCACTTCTACTTCTACTTGAGCCTCACCTCTAGGCTTTCAGTGACTTGGGTTTCCTTATGGATCTTTCCTCATTTTGGTATTCAAACACTACACCTTTGTTTCTTAGGTGAGTATCAACCATGCCAATGATCTTGACCTCCATGTGATCAACTTCTTCATTATTTTGGAGATCTAAACTTTGCAGTTCTTCTTGGTTGGGAGATCTTCATCTTCCCATAAAGTTTATCATCCATGCCATCATCCATTGGTCGGTTCTTTTTTGACTAATGCTTCTAACTAATGATTTATGATGAGCTTCTTCATTATCTAGGGGAGGACCAATAGAAGAGTTGGCTTCTTTATTATCTAGGGGGGCTGATTTATGATGAGCTCCTTCCTATTTGACATCTTTCAATTCTTTGGCTATCTATATAAGTCAGGACCTTCCAGTGATGGATCTCTAAGAATGAGTCTTATATGTCACACCTTGGTGCTCATCGACTAGGTTAAAAAGGTCTAGGTGATGTGGATTTCTTAGATATTGCTATTGGGACCTTCTGACAACTAGCCATCTATTTGTTTTTGATTGGATGGCATGTTGTCGGAGCTCAACAATCATCCAAATTTTTTGTCTTGATTTCTGCTCAAGACAAGCAAGACAATACTTCTTAATATTTCCACTCCTTTTGAAGTAGGAATTTGTTGGATTGGTGACCTAGCTCACCAATTTCTTGATCTTCCTTTAAAGATCTCTATTCCTGATAGTCTTTAGGACCTTATAGATTCAAGAAGAAATAATTTCCCTTTATCATGATTGATTCTGAGATAAAGAACTTATTGGTTTGTCCTAGGAAGATTTCTTTATAACTCCTTCGGAGTTGTTTCTTCTAACTCATTTCAACAAGTCGAAGCTATTATCTGTAGGTATTTTGGCCTCTACCTTGGGTCATATTGCTACTCAATATGAATGTTCGATAGCTCTACTAATGGAGTTGTATTTTTTTCGTGCACTTATGGACATTTTAGTGCTCGAAGAAGATGCCTCATGATCATTTTTGCTACTCAGAGCTAGGATAGTAGTTTGTGTTTGGCTCTGCTCCTCAAATGTGATGCTAAGTGGTTTGACTATGATATATTTCAATTTGGGATTGGCAATCATTTTATCCTTAGCATGCAGAGTTGCTTTTGATAACCTATCAAAGATAGATATTCCTTTTGAGGTTGTGTCAGGCCTGGGTTCATTCAGGACTAACTTGTATCTTTTTTTTGTATACTTTGAGTATAAATTCATTCATTGGTCTAGCTAGTAGAAACTGGACAACCTTAGAGATTGTTCTGAACTAGATAGTGGCTATAGAAAAACTGGTGTTAATTATAGCTTAGGGGAATCTTACCGTGGATCCCTCTCCTAATCAAACAGTCATCATGTTATTTAAGTTCACCATGTATGATTTTGAACCCGAGGGTAAATCTAAAGTCAGGATCTATCAGAATAGTTAAGGAATCTAAGGAATACAACTTAATATATTCCTAGGACACCATTTATCTCTCTATTTTCCTACCAGAGATGGAGAGAGAAGTAATCCCTAGTGGAGTCCCTAGAAATTTAATTGTTTCAAAAAATTACCTTTAAGGATGTGTTCCACCATCTTTATAGGATGGGCTGGGAGTATATTTTTTATGAGACAGATTGATACATATTCAACCAGATTTCCCCTAACATTTATGTTAGGGTTTATTTTTGAATTGGGTTCTACTTCCTATGGACACAAGTCTCAATATTTAATTACCCCTCTTACCATTGTAAGAGAGCACTCTCAATTAAGGTTGAAAACATACATAATAAGCATATCTATTTGATATGTAATTGCTATCTTAGAGGTGTGTGTGGCATAGATGACTCTCTTGTAGGAAATAGGCGTACATTCTCGATCAAGATCCCATGGTTACGTCATCCCAAGATTACATTATTTCAGCTTGCCAACATTAGAGGGAGATAACTGTAATGTCCAAAATATCTGATTAATAGTCATGGGTTTCCTCGTTTCAAGTATCTCGAGTAGACTTAGAATTTTAGCATAAGTGGTGCAAGAGTGTTCACGTGGTGAACAAATTATAAAGTTCTCACATGGTGAATGTGTAGATGTTTACATCGTGAATGAATATAAAGTTAAGCTTACATCCCTTCTGAATTCCAAAATTAGGGTTGTCCTACATGGTGGATAGATATGAATTTGTTCGTGTGGCGAACAGATGGATGTTCACATAGTGAATGAATAGAGGACTGGGCTTACATCCCTTTGGAATGCCAAAATTAGGGTTGTCCTATATTGGGTAGACATAGTAGTGTTTGCATGGAAAATGAATAAAATTATGAATTTTATTTTAAAAAATACATAGAATTCTCATTTTAAAACCTAGCACCTCGGTGCTAGGATCCAGCGTCATGGCATTATGATAGTGGAGCCCAATGCTTATGTGTCATGACATGGGTCAGATGAGCTGGAGGCTCAACGCTTCAGCGCTGCGTATGTAGCATCATGGCGATACTATTATTGGTCATTTGATAGTTTGAACAGTGCTATGGCACTGGTCAAGATTCTGATAAACATGCAATGTGTTTCAAGAGGAAATAATAGCCTCATTTTAATGAGCATATGGTGCTAGGTCAAAGCGTTGCAGCACTGTGCTCTTTTCATATGTGGCAATTAAAATTTTTATTATAATTAATTCTATCTTTTTGGCTGCATAGTAATTGACAGGAAGAGTTGACCAATGCCTGGTGTTACATGTGAGCATTGGGCCTATGTTCTGCAACTCAAGAGGATAGAGCCTCGACACTTGGACCTGATTTATAAATAGAGGCCCAGGTTGTTTAGGATTTTCATTCAAGGATCCCTTCCCTTTAAGAATTTCCATTTTCTCTAGCTATTTCTAATTTCCAATTTCCATTATTAATCATGCCTCTTAGAAGAGTTGTGGGCAAGAAGAGAGCATCCAACGATGTTAATCACTTCGTTAGCATCGATGATGAGGAGGGATACCAACACGCTCTCCTCCACAAGGACCTAATTCCAGAGAGGGAAATTTTGGTGGCAGGGTGGAGGGAATAATTATGGAGCGGAGGTGGGTCAAACTAGCCTACGATAATAACTCATGCATTGTCCCGATGGTGCATGAATTCTCACAAATGCACAAGACAGCCAAGAAAATAAGGCATACGTTCAGAGAGAGCTAGTAAGTTATGGCAGTGGTGCTATAAATGCATATTACGATCTCCCTAATATTGAGTATGATCAATATCTCTCCCACTACAATGATCATCTAGATTTTGATGAGATTATTCTTTTTCTTTGTGACAAAAATGAAAGCATGGAATGGAAATGACAGGAGGCAAGGATCGCCAATTTTCCTGCCGCCAGAATGACAGCCGCCTCTAAGGATTAGCACTATTTCATTTCTATCAAACTTATGCCCTTTGGTAACATTAGTGAGGTTACCAAGGACAGGGCTATTTTGAATTTTTCTATTCAAATGAGGATCTTGATCGATATCGAGAAGGTTATTTTTAATATGTTGAAGGGGAGCACTACTGTCGAGTATGACCACTCTTCTCTATTGATGGGTGAGGAGGTACTCCTTCAAAGAGCTCCTCTAATGAAGAGGGTGATCGAGGGATTCAGAATAGATTTGAAGTGGAAGAGAGTTCACGTCCTCCCCGATCTAGATCCTAAACTTCCAAGTCCTAAGCCAAGCAAGTTCAAGAGATTGGCAACCAACTCTCGGACTTGCGGAAGAGGATAGATAAGAGTAGTCGTATGCAAGAAATGTTGGAATGCAAATTTAATCATTCAATGGATCAACAGTAGGTACAATTCCCTTACATGGTCCAGTTCAACACTGCACACTACACTGGTCAACATGTTTCAGAATTGTAATCTTGCAGATCCTAGCCAGATCTCCTTCCCTACGGTGTATTAACATCATCTCTGTGTGATTACCCCACTACTATCAGGCACGGAGGAGGCAGAAGAAGAAGAAGATGAGGAGGGTGGTGACGAGTACGACTACTAGCTTTCCCCTATTTATATTTTTTTTCTTCTTTTTTATTTATAATTTGTAATTTGTAATTTGCAATTTGTAAAAGAAATAAATTTTTCATTATCATTATCATTGTGTTGTATGTTTGTGTGTGTGTATATATATATATATATATATATATATATATATATATATATATATATATATATATATATATATATATATATATATATATATATATATATATATATATATATATATATAATTTATATTGATGCTCCACGATAAATAAAAGAAATTAACACTTATATAAAAAAAAAATCAAATCAGGGTACAGCGCCGACACCTCGGCATTGGAGATAGACTAAAAGAACCAAGAGGCGAATGCCACAGCTCTGTGAGATATTATTTCCTCCCCAGCAGAAAATTTTTTAAGTCCTTTTTTACATGCAATCGAGTGACATAGCACTATGGCACTGTCCCTACAATGCCATGATGTTGTGGGATTTTATTTTACTTTTTATCAAAATATTCTAAGTCATATTTCAAGTGACACTAGGGTATGTCGCCGCAGCGCTGATGCTCTAGCATAATGGCGCTATCGGATTTCCTTAGAGCGCTACGGTACTAATTCTTAGGCGTTGCTCCTATAGCATGAATACCCAAGAGCCCGGCTCCGTGACATTGATGTCTAGCATCTCAGCACTGTAGACCAAAATTTGAATTTAAAGTGTAAATTTTTTTCAATTTTTTTTTCAAATTTTGGCAGCATTTCGCCTTAACAGTGTTAAGTTTCAAAAGTATATAATGCAAAGTACTTTTCTCCCTTATTCTGGATCTAAGATTAATGGAGGGGAGGGGTTTTCATCTCTCACCGAAATAAAATTCAATGGCAGAGATCTTCAAACCTCCAAATTGTTCACACCAGATAAAAGATCAACAGTGAAATTTTTTTCATCAAATTAATAAGAAAAAACACAAATTCTTTACCTTAAGTGAGAAACTAAGAGTGAAATGTGAGCACCTTTTAGAAAGAGTAAAATTAAAATGGGGGGAGAAATCATTTGAGCGGACTGCTCACTCCTATTTATAGGAATGGCTGTTAACTTTCCCTCTCAATAGCTTAGGTGCCTTAGCACAACATTGCGATGTTGTGGCGATGTAAATTATTTGGACGAGACTTAAATGACTCGATTAAAGATCGCTGTCATGACGTTGTATCATACTTCGATAGCTAGATTAGGTTGTTGTTTCTTCTAGAAGACTAGGGCAGCACCTTGGCGCTATAGACATAACATCGCAGCACTATAGATGTAGCACCGCGGAGCTATAGACATGGCACCGCGTCACTATAGCCAAAAATTTTATTTTTATTTTTTATTTTCTTATTTTATTTCCAAAATTATATATATATATATATATATATATATATATACATGAAATAGTAATTTTAAATATTTTAAATACATTTTATAATTAATTAATTAAAATATTAAACACTTTAATAATTAAAAATAATATATATATATATATATATATATATATATATATATATATATTCTACATAAATCTAGTTAAACTTTAACCATCATGACACACATCTAGGAGGTATTACATGGCACTGGGATCACTAGAACTAAGATTGTAATTTTATAAATATGTTTATGTTTGTTGCGTACTAGAAAACCAGTTGCGGTAGAGTAAAAGTTTACGCCTTAGCTTCTTTGGAAAGTCCAGCACACACACAGGTATTTAAAGAGCGAACAATAAAACTCCAGAGTTTTTACGTGGAAAACCTCAAAAAGAGGGAAAAACTATGGGCTGCAGTAAAAGCTTCACTATGTTACGTTTGAGAGTACAAGATCTTCCCGATACCGGGATTATAGAATTGTATATGAAAAATGGGCAACAGTTGCTAGTAATAGACAATGTTGACGACGATGTTGTGATGAGGCGATAGTTCGGTGATGATGGCAACAATGGTCGACGACGGCGAGATCGGCGGTGGTGATGGCGGCGGCGGGGTTGTTGATGGCCGTCAGTGGCGATCGATTGTGCTTGGAGGATCTTTGAGCTCTCTCTCTCTTGCTTGCCTCCCTTCTCCTTCACTTGGCCTCCTCTCATATGAGGAATGATGGGCTATTTATAGATTGAAGGAGTGGCGTCTCTGTAAATACATGCAAAACCCGTACCACTCCACTTCATCGGACGGCTCAAAATGATCCCCTTGATCATATGATGTATTTCATGCATTTGAATGCTCAAATGATGTCGGAATTATGATATCTTAGGCTTGTTAGATTATCGTCAAGGCCTTCGATTGTATAAACACTCTATGTTTAAGAGTCGATTGATAATAGCAACGATCTCGGTTAGTTTTGATTTACGATTAGCTTGCTTTGCATCAAGATTCGTGCTTAGAGGAATTTTCGGGTCATATCGGTTGCTTTTTGGATGATATTATCTCAATCATCCAAAAAATATATGTCAATGCAAAATAGTAAATTCTTCAACGTAATCGCAAGTCCATTAACCACATATTTTGAGAACAGATCTTTATGTAAGCACGATTATGACTATGGAAGGCGTCGGCATAAATGCGTGTAGGTATCGTGTGCGAGATTTGAGGTTCTGAGACTCATCCAGGTGCGAGCAGGCTTCATGCCGTGAGCCAGCATGCAGCTGTAATTATGGCTGCATGAGCTCCAGCGCTGCCTCATGGTGCCAGCGCGCAGCGTGGTGCGCAAGTGGCCTCGGCGGGTCATAAACGGCGGCGGAAAACCACGCTCGCTGTTCGGGAGAGAGAATTCAGCGCGCGAGAGTCTCGCGGCTGGCGTCATTGTGGTGAGGAGCCAGCCTTGGCCGGCGTTTGCGCCATGAATACGTTCAGGCGGTTTCACGCCGTGGGCAGTTCGGCCAGCCACCATCTGGCGTCTGCGCGATTCGCGTATGTGATAAGCGACCGATGGGTGCTTTGACCCCATGGTCGCGGCGTCTGGCTCGCGGCCGTCGCGAAGCTGCAGCGTCTCAGGCGGGCGAACGACGGTTTTTGACGATTTTGAGCGGTTTCCAGCGGTTTTGGGCAGTTTTTTACCATTTTGCCCCTGGAAGGGGTCTATAAAAACCCCCCTAGGGCTAAGGGAGAAGGCACCTTCTCTTCTCCTTTAGAGAAGGTCGTTTGGAGGCGATCAAGGCCCGCGGTACTTACGTCGTTGTTCCGGTTTTCCCTCGAAGAAGCGTCACCCGACCGTCCGAGTTTGGAGGTGATCAAGACCCACGGTACTTACGTCGTTGTTCCAGTTTTCCCTCGAAAGAGGCGTCAACCGGCCTTGGCGGACCGTCCGGGTTTGGAGGCGATCAAGGAGAATCAGCAACGATAGTCGGTGGCGGTGACCGACGACGGTGGTTGGCGGCCGACGGGGGTGGTCGACAACATGCGGCGGCAGTGTGGTCGGCAATCGACGTCGATGTCAGCGAGGATGACCGGCGCGATGGTGGTAACCGGCGATTTCAACGATGGTCAGCGATAGCCGGCGGCAGTAATTCGGCGTGGACGACGATAATCGGCCAGCGGTGACAATAACAATAGTGGCGTTAGCCGACCGGCAGTATTGGCAGCCCGTGTCAACGGCGGCTACATGGTCGGCATAAACGCACGTGGTCGGGAGGATAACCGGCGATGATGGTGGTACCGCGAAGGTTGCCGGCGATAGTCGATGCGCGATGACTGCGCAGTAGTCGGCAGCGGTAACCCCATCGGTTGGCGGCAGTTAGTCGGCATCGCAACCGTGATAGTCGGCGGTGGCGGCAGCGTCGATGTCGGCGAGGATAGCCGGCGGCGATGGGTGACCGGCGGAGATTGCCGGATGGTGGCAAGGATGACCGGCGACGATAGTCGGCAGCGGTGACCGGTCTGATGGTTGGCCGCCGAGGTGGTCGGCGATGGTAGTCGGCGAGAGATCTTTGACCTATCCGAGGTTGTTTGTCAGAGTGTGACTTCGATGGCGTTACCACAATGTGGAAGAGGTTGAATTATGGCGAGATTTTGACCCATCCGAGGTTGTTTGTCGAGTGTTACCCATGGCGTTAACTATGTGGAAGTTGAATTAATCCGTGAGATCTTTGACCCATCCGAGGTTGTTTGTTAAGTGTTACCCGGCGTTAACACTTGGAATAGGTTGAATTGAATCCGCTGAGGATCTTTGACCCATCCGAGGTTGTTTGTCAGAGTGTTACCTGATGATGTTAACCTGTGTGGAAGATGTTGAATTAAATCCGCTGAGGATTTTTGACCTATCCGAGGTTGTTTGTCAGGGTGTTACCCGATGACATTAACCTGTATGGAAGAGGTTGAATTGAATCCGCTGAGTATTTTTAACCTATTCGAGGTTGTTTGTCAGAGTCTTTGCTCGATGACGTTAACCTGTGTGGAAGAGGTCGTAGGAAGTCCACCATGGACCTTTTGACCCATCCTAGGTTGTTTGTCAGAGTATTTGCTCGATGACATTAACCTGTATGGAAGAGGTCGTAGGAAGTCCACCAAGGACCTTTTGACCCATCCTAGGTTGTTTGTCAGAGTCTTTGCTCGATGACGTTAACCTGTGTGGAAGAGGTTGAATTGAATCCGTTGAGGATTTTGACCCATCCGGTTATTTGTCGAGTGTTACCCAAACATTAACTGTGGAAGAGGTTGAATTGAATCGGAGGATTTTTAACTATCCGAGGTTGTCGTAGTCTTTGCTCGATGACGTTAACCTGTGTGGAAGAGGTTGAATTGAATCCGCTGAGGATCTTTGACCCATCCGAGGTTGTTTGTCAGAGTGTTACCCGATGACGTTAACCTGTGTGGAAGAGGTTGAATTAAATCCGCTGAGGATTTTTGACCTATCCGAGGTTGTTTGTCAGGGTGTTGCATTAACATGTATGGAAGAGTCGTGGAAGTCCACCAAGGACCTTTTGACCTATCCGGTTGTTTGTTAGAGTGTTTACCGATGGCGTTAACGTGGAAGAGATCGGAAGTCCACCAAGGGCGTTTGACCTATCTGGGTTGTTTGTCGAGCTTTTGCTCGATGACATTGCTGTGGAAGAGATCGCAGAAGTCCACCAAGGATGTTTTGACCTTTCACGGGTTATTTGTCGAGCTTTTTGATGACATTAACCCGTATGGAAGAGATCACGAAGTCCACCAAGGGCGTTTTGACCTATCAGGTTGTTTGTCAGTGTTTACTCGATGGCTATGGAAGAGATCGAAGTTCACCAAGGGCGTTTGACTATCCGGGTTGTTTGTCGAGTGTTTTCGATGACGTTAACCCGTATGGAAGAGGTCGCGGGAAGTCCACCAAGGACGTTTTGACCTATCCTGGGTTGTTAGTCAGAGTGTTTACTCGATGACGTTAACCCGTGTGGAAGAGGTTGAATTGAATCCGCTGAGGATTTTTGACCCATCTGAGGTTGTTTGTCAGAGTGTTACCCGATGACGTTAACCTGTGTGGAAGAGCTTGAATTGAATCTGCTGAGAATTTTGAGAGGTTGTTTGTCGAGTCTTTACGATGGCGTTAACACTGTGGAAGAGGTTGAATTGAATCGGCGAGATTTTGACCCATCCGAGGTTGTTTGTCGAGTGTTACCCGATGGCGTTAACACTGGAAGAGCTTGAATTGAATCCGAAGATTTTGACCCATCCAGGTTGTTTTAGTCTTTTCGATGGCGTTAACCTGTGTGGAAGAGGTTGAATTGAATCCGCTGAGGATTTTGACCCATCCGAGGTTGTTTGTCAGAGTCTTTACTCGATGACGTTAACCTGTGTGGAAGAGGTTGAATTGAATCCGCTGAGGATTTTGACCCATCCGAGGTTGTTTGTCAGAGTCTTTACTCGTTGACGTTAACCTGTGTGGAAGAGGTTGAATTGAATCTGCTGAGGATCTTTGACCTATCCGAGGTTGTTTGTCAGGGTGTTACCCGATGACGTTAACCTGTATGGAAGAGGTTGAATTGAATCCGCTGAGGATCTTTGACCCATCCGAGGTTGTTTGTCAGAGTCTTTCGATGGCGTTAACCATGGAATATGAATTGAATCCGGTGAGGATTTTGACCCATCCGAGGTTGTTTGTCAGAGTGTTACCCAATGACGTTAACATGTATGGAAGAGATCATGGGAAGTCCGCTAAGGACCTTTTGACCTATCCTAGGTTGTTTGTTAGAGTGTTTACTCGATGATGTTAACCTGTATGGAAGAGGTTGAATTGAATCCGCTGAGGATCTTTGACCCATCCGAGGTTGTTTGTCAGAGTGTTACCCGATGACGTTATCCTGTATGGAAGAGGTTGAATTGAATCCGAGATCTTTGACCCATCCGAGGTTGTTTGTATTACGATGGCGTTAACTGTATGGAAGAGGTTGAATTGAATCGAGGATCTTTGACCCGAGGTTGTTTGTCGAGTGTTACGATGGCGTATGGAAGAGGTCATAGAAAGTCCACCAAGTGACCTATCTAGGTTGTTTGTCGAGTGTTTGCTCGATGGCGTTAACTATGGAAGAGGTTGAATTGAATCCGGCGAGGATCTTTGACCCATCCGAGGTTGTTTGTCGAGTGTTACCCGACGTTATCTGTATGGAAGAGGTTGAATTGAATGGCGAGATCTTTGACCCATCCGAGGTTGTTTAGTGTTACCCGATGGCGTTAATATGGAAGAGGTTGAATTGAATCCGCTGAGGATCTTTGACCCATCCGAGGTTGTTTGTCAGAGTGTTACCCGATGACGTTAACCTGTATGGAAGAGGTCATAGGAAGTCCACCAAGGACCTTTTGACCTATCCTAGGTTGTTTGTCGGTGTTACCCGATGGCGTTATCTGTATGGAAGAGGTTGAATTGAATCCGAGGATCTTTGACCCATCCAGGTTGTTTGTCGAGTCTTTACGATGGCGTTGTGTGGAAGAGGTTGAATTAAATCAGGATTTTGACCCATCCGGTTGTTTGTCGAGTGTTACCCGATGACATTAACCTGTGGCAATTGAATCGGCGAGAATTTTGACCCATCCGGTTGTTTGTCGAGTCTTTTCGATGGCGTTAACGCTGGAAGAGGTCAATTGAAACATCCGTTTGTGGTTGTAAGTTGCTCCTTAACCTTGGTCTCGTTTTTCCATGAGTATGAGTGAAAAAACATAATTTGCAAAGCTATATCTCTTCTCAATGTTGAAATATCCTCCAACTTTGACTTGTTTCTTGGGATGGAAATCGATTAGATGCTTAACATGGGTGATCTTCTGAGATTAAGAGTTGCCCCAGTTCCCGACAGAATCTGAAGGAACAAAGTTTGATGAATCTTCATTCTTCGCTTGCACTCTTTAAAAGCTTGAAATGCTCCACCTCGATAGTGGTTTTGATCTTGTTGGGAAACTTTGTCGTCATACAAGATGAAATAATGGGAATTAGTATCCCACAGACGGCGTCAAACTATTGCGTGCTAGAAAACCAGTTGCGGTAGAATAAAAGTTTACGCCTTAGCTTCTTTGGAAAGTCCAGCACACACACAGGTATTTAAAGAGCGAACAATAAAACTCCGAGTTTTACTGGAAAACCTCAAAAGAGAAAAATCACTGGGGCCAGAAAAAGCTTCCACTATGTGTCTTTGAGAAGATCTTCCGTCACGGATTATAGAATTATGAAATGGGCAGATTCTAGTAATGACAATGTTGGCGACGATGTTGTGATGATGGATAGTCGTCGGTGATGACCAAACAGATAATTGACGGCGGCGAGGATCGGCGGTGGTGGTGATGGCGTGGACGGGTTGTTGATGGCCGTCAGTGGCGGACGGTGCTTGGAGGATCTTTAGAGCTCTCTCCTTTCTCTTGCTTGCCTCCCTTCTCCTTCACTTGGCCTCCTTTCATATGAGGAATGAGGGGCTATTTATAGATTGGAGGAGTGGCGTCTCAAATACATGCAAAACGTACCACTCCACTTCTGGACGGCTCAAAATGATCCCTTGATCATATGATGTATTTCATGCATTTGAATGCTCAAATGATGTCGAATTATGATATCTTAGGCTTGTTAGGCTCGTCAAGGCCTTCGATTTGACTATAAACACTCCATGTTTAAGAGTCGATTGATAATAAGCGTTTGATCTCGGTTAGTCTTGATTTCGATTGCAAGATCAAGATTCGTGCTTCGACTAGAGGAATTTTCAGGGTCATATCAATGTTTAATTAAAGGTTATAATGTAAATAGTTAATTTAATTTTTCTTAGTTCATGGAAGTATATCCAAGCTCTAAAAATATCTCATAATTTTTATAGAATTTTTGAGTTTATTTAAATAAATATTAAATTTCAAAAATAATAAAAATTATTATTTTTAAATAATTAAAGCGTCAAATAAATTTGAAATTTTTCATAAATTTTTTAAAAGGTATATCAACATGCTAAATACACTCCTAATTTTTTTATATTTTTAGATTTAAGTTTTAATTAATAAAAATTTTAAATAATGAGAATACTAATTTGAAAAAACATTAGTTACATTATACGATTTAATTTGGTTGAAAATTTCATAGAAGGTCTAAAAAGATTTTATAAATCTCTTTAATGAATTTAGAAAATTTTCAAATTAATTGATATATGAATTCATTAAAATAGATAATAATTAATTTTTTAATTGAAAAATAAATTAAGTTTGGGAAATGTTATTTTTTTCTAGATCCATCTCCTCTTAATTTGAATAAAAGATTGCTTCAAAACAAAATTCTTAAAAAAATACATAAAAAGGGGGTAGGTTGGATTGTATCACAGTCAAACTCAATCTAAGTCGTTAGATTTTATTTAAATGAATTCAACAATTAATAGATTATATTTTTTTTCCTTGCACCAAGTTTAAATGGAATCGTTGGGCTATCCTCTGGTCAATCTAACTCGAGACTAACCCATTAAATTTCTTTTCACTTTAAACCTCCTTAAGATAATTCATTCACTAGATACTTAATGAGGTCCTAAGGAATCTATAGCCAGCATCCTTTGGCCTAGTCGTGACTTAGGCTTCTCCACAGGCTGGCTTAAGGAAGAAAAAAAATGCAAGGTTTAAATTATTATGTGTAGAATTGATACAAATTAATAAAATTGATCCTACACCTTCATTAGAGTAAGGTGAACAAAATCCTTTCCAAATTTGATATAATTCCTTCTGTGTTTATGGGCCAACCAAAATTCTAGCTTCCTTTAGATAAAATTGGTGGTTGAGCTAATTCAAAAGATTTAGGATGATGAGGAGAGTATGGTGTGGTCTCTATGAGGTTAGAGATTTTATTCCCTTCCTCTTCTTTCTTAGCATTACTTATGGATACTTATAACCATGGTGGTTGAGAGACACCATGTATTAATCATGGTGTGAATCATGGTTAACCCCTCCTAGTAAGTTGGAATGCAAGATATAGCTATAAGCATTTTGGTAGCAATCATGCTGGGATATAGGTGAAGGAAGAATGGCATATTTTATTAGATTGCATTAATTACCTAAAATCTTCTTAAATTCCCTACTATCTCATGCAAACTTCCCTAGAGACTTAGCTTGGAAGATACTCGGCTAGCTAGCCTCTTATGAATAATCTTTGAAAAATAATTTCTCTAAAAATTATGAGAATTTGGTTGGAGAAATTCCCTCTTTACCCATTTGACCAGAGTGGGATATGCTGACTCATTTTGTCACTTTTACCCACTTAGAATGGTCAAATTGATTGTATTAAATTAAGAATATATTTTCAAGATTCATGTCTTAAATCACTCTTAAGGGCTTAACATGATTTATCCATTTAATGTGTTTAAGTCATTAATGTAAATGAATACTCTTACTTAGGCCAAAAAAGGTCAAATTGACCACCATTTCAAATTAATGAGTTGATCTAAGCATTTCTCAATGAAATTATTGATTAAAATCACTCTTGATGATTTGATATTATGATTGGCTTTGTTCAATCAACCATTGAAGTAAGTGTTGACCTTAATGGATAAAATATCTTATTTGGCTAATTAAGCTTATTACATGGGATAAATTGCCTTCATAATCCTTAGGCCATATTTAGGACACTTAGAGAAGCTTACATATCTCATTGATCCAATCAATTTGATGGTTATGACTAATTTGGTGTAAGTGTACCAATTGGGTTAATTTGAGTCAATTGGATTGACTTAAGAATTATTGGCCTAATTGATAGATCAATATCTATATTAAAATAAATTTTAACATAAGGACTAATTTATTGACTAATTTGAGTTAAATTTCATATGATTTAGTTTTATATAATTTAAATGGGCCAAAATTGAGCTTCATCTGATTTCTTGGTCTTATGGTTGGCTAAGAATATATCAAAAGGATCTATTGGCCATTTAATTCATTACCATGTTGAGAACATCTTAAGATTAAATATTTGAGGTTATTGTTTAATTTGGCTAAATAGGCTAATCACTTGGTTAATGACCTAAATAGTTGGGAAGAGGTCAGTACCTTTGACTTAACCATATGTTGAATTCCTTAAATTGATTTTTAAGGATGGTCAAGATAATCTTTAGAGTCTCATAATTATTTATGCAAATCACTATAGTAATAAGATATATTAATTACTTGAATTCAATGTTTATATTAACTAGAGAATAATTGAGCTCAAGTAGTAAAAGAGGTCGTACTAGAGTCAAACCTATATGATCGAAAGCATTTATAAATATACATTCTATAGTGGCCCCTTTGATGGTCTTACTAAGTCCAACGTAGTGTGTTAAATTAAATTAAAGATTTGGTATTTAAGAATGATAAAGTCTTAATAACATGTTTATTATCAATGATAACATTTAAATAAAATTAATTAAAATTATTTTTATTTACTTATTTTAAGTAACATATAAGCATTCAAGCATAATAATAGTAAATAAATATACAATGAATATAAATTTAGACTATATAGTAAGATGAAAATGTTACATGGTTTGGCCTTTTAATCCTACAGCTTTACACGACTGTAATAAGTCACCTAAAATTTTTTGTAGCCTCTATAACTATCCTTCCCTCCACATAAATAGATAATCCTCAATAACCACTTTTATTAAAGGGAATCATGCAAGGGCACCATCTCTAAGCTTAAGCTTAATAATTTTTTATGGAATGTTTCCTACCAAAGTGATTCATCATTTTTAGAGGTGATAAAAGGAATCAATGTAACACATCATGTGGATCAAAAAAATCAAGCTAGTAATCTAATATAAGAGCTAAGACTAAAGCTTGAGACAAAGATCAAAGAATTCTCAATTATAAATGTTCAATTAAGAGCCCTATAAAGAGCTCATAAATTAGAATATTTTGGATACAAGTTTTTTTATTAATTTAAATTTTTTTATTTCTCATATAAACAATTGTATGGCCAGCCATGATAAGATGGAAGTACTAACAATGAGCGGTAGAACCTTTCCTTCTTTACTGACCACCCACCACTCTTTTTCATGTCTTTATTCTCTCTTTTTTCCCAAAAGTCTTAGCCCTTGAGCTTAATAAATCATAAATATATAGAATGAAATGGTTTATAATTTTAGTTGTTGAATGAAAATTTTTTAGTGAAGAATTACTCTTCTCTTGGCTAGGTGCTTGGTGGCTTCAAGCATATGCATCTTTTTTTTTTTGTGAGAATAGGTTATTATTTTTATTTCCTTTCTAAAACTTGCTCTCTTTACACCTCTTTATCCACTTTATAAGCATTATCCAAATCTATAACTAATGACTCATTACCACTTAAAAACACATATATAACTTTCAGCCAAACCCACTAAGACTATGACCTAATTTTTTTCCTTGCGTCTCAACACCCACTTAGGTAGCATTTGCACCACACAACAAGTGCCATTTGAAAATTATGGTCTAGTTGCATTTGAACAATATATGTGATGAAAAAACTATATTTTTCAACATGACCAAATAAAGTGTGCTGACTGACATAAAGCTACGATTTGACTTTTTTTTAAAAAAACTTATAATACCCACCGTAATGTTTACTTAAGGAGCCCTATTGCTTATGAAATTGATTTTGATGTTAATAAACATGTGATTAGATGGAACTAATATTTTATTTCAAGTGTCATAGGAAGCTCACCAGACTCAGTAATCTCGGTCAAATTTGGAAAGTCAAGATCAGCTAGGCTAGGACAATCTGGTAATTTTTCTAGGTTATGCAATAATAAGATAAATAAGAGCTCAACAATATAAAATAGTGATTTAAGTAATTCTATATCATTCATTTAAATTTTTACATAATTTTTCATATTTTATTTGCATGATATTTTCAATTATATTTTAAATTATCTTTTTTGGATAATTTTAGCACTTACATAAGTTTAAGCCTTATCCATTGTGTTTTAAAGTGAGTTGAATTTATTTCATACTTCATTAAGTTATTTCCAAGCTTGGTATTACAAATTATCCATTTATGTTGGCATGAAAATTAAATTATTTTTGTATTATTCAAATTATTTTTTTTCTCTTTCCTATCCTTTTATTTTCTCTCTCCTATCAAAATTATCATCCTAATCTAATTTTGCCGAATTTTCTAGAATTTTTGGCATGATAATTCATGTGGGATTTATTCAATTTATTGTCATAATATTTTCTTTATTTATTAATTTTTAAAATTCCTTTTCTTTGAAATTTGAAATTAAATGATTTTGAATTTTAATAAATTATGTTTATCATATATGTGCTCATTTGATTTTAATTAATTTAAATTAATCTTTGTTATTTTAAATTTAAATTCAATTAAGCCTTTATTTTATGAATTTTTCATTTTTAGATTTCCATTTTTGGAATTATTGTGGCTAGCCCTTCTTAATTTATTTATGATTAATTTAAATCATGTAAAATGATTCAAATTGTTTATTAATTAAACACTCATGATATTCTCTTGATTAATTGTATTGATTGAAATTGAATTCATGTTTGGAATCTCTTTAGCCGAAAATCCTTCTTGATTTTTCCTTTATTTATTTTCGTCAAATAAATTCCATTAGCTTATATCTAATTAATTAATTAATTAATTAATTAAATCATCATGTGACTTGATTGAAACTCAATTAGGAAACCCCTTAACTTTCCTTTATTGCTTGAATCTTTGTGACTTCAAACTTTAGTGCATGTGTTTAATTAACTAAAATACTTGCCTTATTTTATCTTTCCTCCAATTCTCTTTAATCTTGCTTCATGTGCATTAACTGAATTCTCTTTGTTTGGACCCAACCTAAACTTGTTTTGACCAGCCACATCCTCTTTTGGATCATGTGTTTGAAATCCTTCCTAAATTGGTTTCCCTTCTATTTGTCCTTGACTTGGCCATGAACCTCATTAGATCCTTTCAATTTGGCTTAAGCACTTATATGCTAAGGAGCCTCATGAACCTCATTAGATCCATTCCAATTTGGATTAAGCACTTATATTCTAAGGATCCTCACCATTCATTATTCATCCTTGGTCAACCATATGGGAATTTAAACATGTGCTTTTAAATTCAAAATTCAAGTTCTTATGCAATCAAATTCCCTCTCATTATCCTTTGTTCCTTGGTCCAACCGATTGGTTCATAACTTTATAAAAAAAAGGATTTCAACCCACTTGAATTCTTCTTGACTCTCTCAACTAGGCCAAACTCTTGCAATTCAGATTCATGGAGGTTCTCTTATGTTCTAAGTGCTAAAGCTCTCATTCATCTCTCATAGATTTCTCCTTTGGTCAAATCATTGCATAAGGATTTGATTGAAGAAAAGTGCAAATTAGCTTTATCCTTGCTTGCCTCTTATTTGGTCGAGACTCTTGCTTGAATATCTTTGAAGTTTTGTTGCTTGAGATCTTCTCCTCACCTCTCATCTTCATCAATCATCAAGTGGAGACTCTCTTCAACCCCTTTCAATATCCATTCAAGAAAATAGAAAGGTTCAAGATCAAGTCAACTTCTTCTTTGACCATGCATCAAGACTTAAGTAAGAACTTTAATCTCATTTTTAGTCCTTTGAATTAGTGATTCCATTGGATTGTCTTTGAATGAAAATTTTTCATAAGCTTTAAAGTTTAAACTCTTCTTTAGTCTCTATTCATTCATAATCAAGCAATTTGAAAGGATTATTTTTTATATAAGTTATTTAAATATTTTGGTTTTGATTTGATTACATACTGTTGCTTTGATTCAAAGGTTTTTATTTTTTATTTTATGCAATTGATTTGAAAATGCTTATTCATACATTTTATACAAGTTTTCATAAAATCATTATAAATGCTATATTGAACTCAAGATTGATTTTTTTTTTGGGGGTGGGCATATTTATAAAGCATTTATAAATATCACATAACTTTAGTCTCTTCTCTTTATTAGTCTTATCATTATGTAGTATTGAGTTGAGAGAAAAATCTTTTGTAAATTGAGAGTTATACATATAAATTGTATTTTTCTTTTTATTGTTTTGTTGTAAAGTATTGGGGTTGTACTTGCACATTGCACATTGTAGTAAAGTATGGAGTTAGGGTTGTACTTGCTCAATATAGGAAAGTATGAGAGATTAGGTGTAATCCCTTTTTGATTAGTGAATTCCTAGTCAGAGTGATTAGGCATGGACGTAGGTATGTTTTTAAATTTAGTCCGTATCCAAATACAAATGTTACATGCATTTTTTTTTGTAATAAAAAAGGTCATGTATCATTTTATTATCATGCAAAAAGATCTTAACCACCTCCAAGATCAAATTATATTTGGATACCCAAAAATAAAAATGCAATAGCTACACACACACTACACAACATTCATTGCATACTTTTTCATTTGGATGTCGACCCAAACATGTTTAGATTTTAAAAGTTGACCCCTGATTTTGTTTTTGTAAAAATGCACACAAAGCAAAATCAAAGAAGGCATGTGGTACTTGGACAATGGATGTTCAAGATATATGACAGATGATAAATCTAAATTGTCTACTTTAAAAGCTTGTGAAGAAGGGTATGTAGTTTGTGGGGATAATAGTAAAGGAAATATAGTTGGCATGTGTCCTATTTCAAAAAATTTAATAACATTAGATAAAGTTTACTTTTTTTAAGGTTTAAAGTATAATCTCATTTCTATTAGTCAATTATGTGATAAAGGACTTGATGTTGAATTTCATTCATCTTTTGTATTATTAGAAATAAAGAAAATATTTTGCTTGTTGGTTATAGATACAAAAATATTTATCTTATTGACATTGAAAATACTTATGATGCAAATTTAAATTTACTTTATTTCAAATGTTCACATGATGAAGTTTGGCATTGGCATAAAAGATTATGCCACATTAATATGTATTCTTTAAACAAAATTACAAAACTTGATCTTGTAGATGGATTACCTAAAATAAAATTGCATTCTAATTATGTTTGTGACACATGTATTCATGGAAAACATTCTAAACATTCTTTTAAAAACAAAAATATTTTTTTTTACTTCTAGACCTTTAGAATTATTCCATATGGACTTATTTGGTCTTGTTAGCAGTGCTAGCTTAGGTGAAAAATTCAGTGGTCTTGTTATTGTTGATGATTATTCAAGATTTACTTGGGTTATATTTTTAATTCATAAAAATGATTCTTTTGAACACTTTAGAAAATTTATTAAGCACATTCAACGAGATAGAAGTCTTCTTGCTAGTATAATTCAAACTGATCATAGTGGTGAATTTGAAAATAAACTTTTTGAAAATTTCTGTGATAATTTTAATATTAAACACAATTTTTTTTCTCCTAGAATCCCTTAGAAAAATGGTGTTGTTAAATAGAAAAATAGAATTCTAATTGAATTGAGTAGAGCTATGCTAGATGATTATAAGTTGCTTAAGTATTTTTGAGTTGAAGATGTTAACACTATGTGTTATGTTATGAATTGTACTTACTTAAGACTTATTTTAAATAAAACCCCTTATGAGTTATTTTTTGGTAATAAACCTAAGAATAGTTATTTTCATATCTTTGGTTGTAAATATTTCATTTTAAATAATAGTAAAGATTCTTTAAAAAAGTTTAATAGTAAATTCGATGGTGGTATCTTGTTAGGATATTCTTTGAATGGTAGATCCTATATAGTTTATAATAAAATAAAATTGATTGTTGAAGAATTAGTACATGTTATGTTTGATGAAAATTTTGTAAATCTTATCAGAGATGATATAATTGAAGATGAGGTAGATGAATTTAAGAAAATGAATTTGGAAGAAAAATAGTTTGTAAGGAATGATGTATGAGAAATAGTTCCTAGACCTCAAGATCAAAATATTATAGGAACCAAATGGGTCCTCATAAATAAATTAGATGACTCAGGACACATTGTTAGAAATAAGGCTAGATTGGTTGCATAAAGATACACTCAGACTGAATGGATAGATTTTGAAGAATCATTTTCCCCTATAGCTAGATTATAAGCTATTAGATTGCTCCTTGCCTATGCCTGTTACAAAGATTTTAAACTATTTCAAATGGATCTAAAAAGTGCATTTTTAAATGGCTTTATTGTTTAAGATGTCTTTGCATAACAACCTCCTAATTTTGAAAATGTGAAATTTATGGATCATGTCTTTAAATTGAAGAAAGCCTTGTATGAATTGAAATAAGCTCTAGAGTTTAGTATTATAGATTGTCTAGCTTAAATCATTTTTTTCTTAGGGATTCAAGTAAAACAAACTAAGTACATAATGACTTGATAGAAATATTTAATCTGAAAAAAATTAAATCTTGTAAGACTCTAATGAGCCCCTCTACTAAACTTGATTTAGATGAGTCAGGAAAGTCTATTGATCAAAAACTTTATAGAAGTATGATTTGGTTCTCTTTTTGTATCTTGCTACTAGTAAGCATTATATTATGTTTGTTGTATATTTATGTGCTCATTTTCAAGCTGCTCTAAGAGAATCTCATTTTACTATTGTTAAACATATCTTTTGTTATTTGATTGGCACTTCTATGTTAAATTTATGGTATCCTAAAAATTCACTTTCATGTGACTTCAATGTTTATTTCAATGTTGACTTTGCTGGTTGTAAAGTAGATAGGAAAAGTACATAAGGAACATGTCAGTTTTTAGGATCATCTTTAGTATCTTACGTTGCACTTTTCATTATTGAAGCTGAGTATATAACTACTACAAGCTATGTTGCTCGGGTTCTTTCATTAAAACAAAAATTAGAAGATTTTAGACTTTAACAAGATCACATTCCTATTAAGTGTAATAATACCAGTGCAATTTGTTTAACCAAAAATCCTATCCAACACTCTAGAACTAAACATATAGAAATCAATCATCATTTTATTAAAGATCAAGTTAGCAAAGAAGATGTTAATATTGATTTTGTGAGTACAAATTTATGAATTGCTAATATTTTCACTAAACCATTACCTAAAGAAATATTTTGTATTTTGAGACTCATGTTAGGTATGTTAGATCCCTCCATGTAAGTTTATTATTATTTTGTTAAATCTTTTTTATGTTGCCAAAAGGGGGAGAAAATATTATGTTGGTATTCTTTTATTTATGATGCATAGTTTTAGGGGAAGCTTTTTCATGTTATATTCCTATTTTATTTTGCTTACAAATGCTAAATTGTTTAAAATCTTATTTCTTTACTTGCTATACTTTTTCTTTAATGCAAATTATATTTTTAAAGGTCGATGTAAGGTCACTTTGCACCTTTATCAATATTTAACACCAACATAGGTTTGTCAACATCAAAAAGGGGGAGATTGTTGACTTCATAAGCCCCATCTCATATGAGATTGATTTTGATGATAATAAATATATGTTCAAATGCTATTAATTACTTTAAATTCAAGTATGCAAAAAAATTCTTCAATTTCAGATTCTTCAATCAATTTAGAATGCCAAAGCTATTGAACTTGAACTAGTTGAGAATTTTCTTAGAAATTACTATATAGAGGCAAATAAAAAGCTCAGTAAGATAAAATAAATGATTCATTCAAATTTAAATTCATCATTCTAAAATTATTTCTATTTTATATATCTTAAAATTATAATTATTTATTAAATTATCCATTTTGAATAATATGAACTAAGTACATGATATAAGTTCCATTAAATGTGCATTTAAGCAACATAAATTATGTTTAAACTTCATTAAATCATTTTCATGCTAATCATAATTTTTATTTATAAACTTTAAGGATTGGATCAATTCTTAAGGTGCTAAATTTCTTATATTATCTTGACCTCTTTTTGGCTTTGAGTTATATGAGGTAATTTCAGTTTATTGTGTGCTTAATAATTTCATATTTTCTTATTCTCTAATTTGGCTGAAAGCTAACACAAGGATTTGAACTTAATTTGTGCTCAATCATTTTACTATTCATTATGTACTTATTTGATCGAAAGCTCTTAAAAAGATTTATAATTTTCTAATGCTTAATCATTTAAATATCTCATGTTTATCACCTTGGCTGAAAGTTTCATATAGGTTACTTAAGTTTGACTGTGCTTAACATTACATCTCATTTATTTCTTTACTTGGCCGCCCACTTCATAACCCATTTGACTTTTTGTATGTTTGTTGTTAACTTAGTTTCATTGATTTTACATCAAGTTGATAGCCTTCTTGTGATTATTATTCAGGTGATTATCAAGTTATTCAAATTTGCAAATCAATTTATCATATAAGTTACCTTATGTAAAAAATGATTCAAGTTAAAGTCTTATGAATTAACATTACATATTAAATTATTTTATATTACATTTTAGTTTGTGTTGACCTCATTTTTAGGATGAGCTCTCAACCCCTCCATCTTAGACATAGGACTTCTCTCAGAAACTAAGGGATCCTTAGTCTTAAGACACATCTAGTGATTAGGTGGACACTCAACCTAGCCCTAGAGACTTAGAAGGGTTAGTCATAGGATTAGAGCCTTAGAGGTGTTAGGAAAATTTGCCTACCCTTAGCTTGAACCATTCCTCACCTTCCTTCCTTCAAGTCAAACTCCAAATCAATCTTATTTGATTTTTCTCCAAACTCAAATCAACTCCATATGATTGAAATCCATGATTGGAATCCAAGATTGAAACCCATGAATGAATTTCCTAAGTTCAAATCAATTTATAAAATTTTTTACGTCCCTTAATTTCCCTCTAAAGGACTTAGCCTAAATCATGATCTAAACTAATTCAAACTCATGAGATTTTCTCATAACTCATTTATATTATCATTTATATTCACATATATAAATGAAATATAAATATAAATCAATCAAACCAAATTCAAAAATTCAAGCTTCAAACTCCAAAAATTTCCTAGGTCCTTTAAGTTTTCCTTCATTGACTTAGCCTAAATCATAACCAAATCAATTCAAATTCATGTGATTTTATCATAATTCATTTATATTCACATATATAAATGAAATATAAATATAAAACAATCGAACCATATTCAAAAATCAAATTCCAAACTCCAAAAATTCCCTAAGTTTCTTAATCCTCTCATAAGGACTTAGCCCAAATCATGATCAAATCACTTCAAATCTTTGAAATTTTCTCATGATCTATTTATATTATCAGTTATATTCACATATATAAATGAAATATAAATTCAAACAATCAAAACCAATTCCAAAAATCAAACTCAAATCTACTCAAAATCCAACCTAAGCCTTTTACGTCAAAATATTAAACTTAGCCAAATCAACTTCAAATCAAGCCAAACTCTTGATTTTTCCTTCATGATTCAAGCAGCCCTATAATCATGAATCCAAATATAAATACAAACTTCAATCACTAAATCAAAATCGAATTCAAAAATCAAACCCCAAATATATTTTATTCTTCCTTTGAATATTAAATTATCAAATGAACCAAAACCCATTTGACTTCAAACCACTTGCAAATAGATTCATATTTCAATCATAACTCCATAAACAAGTTCGATCAAACTCAAATCAAGCTTTGACCAAGCCATTTGACCCACTTAGGCTCACTTGACCCAAAGTGACCTAAAATATTATTATGAGCCAAATTCTAATCCTAATCAAATTGGATTGAATCAAACTCACCTATGCCTCTCAGCATGATCAACAATCATCATGAGATAATCAATCAATCAAATTGGGTCAAACTAAGTCAAACCTAAGGGTTGGCCATGTCAACACTTACCAAAATGAACCTAACCTAGCCAAAATCTATCATGGCCAAATTGATTGAAAACATTGATCTAAGTTCATTCATGAACTATGTTTAAACTTGACCAAGTCAACATTTGAGCCTAACCTAACCCAATTGGTCACTTGACCCAAGTTGACCCAACTTGACCTAAAAAGTCAAAATGTGTCAAAACTTGATATAAGTCAAATTGATTGAAACTAACGGGTCAAATTCATTCCAAATCACTTGTTGAACTTGACCAAAGCCTCAATTGGCCAACTAGACCTAACTTAGCCCAATTGACATTGAACCCAACTTGACCTAAAGGGGTCATGTTGAGCCAAATTCAAACTTAACTAAAATTGATTGGAAACAAAGATGCCAATCCACTCCATATGACTAACCAAACATAAACCTACCCTTGACCTAGCTCAAATAGGTCAAATGGGTCAAATTGGTCAACATGACCTGTTTGACCTAAATGAAGTCATATGAGCCATATTCAAACCTAAACCAAATTGAATCAAACCAAAGCCACCAAAACTTTTCAAATGATCATATGAACTTGACCCAACCCTTAGTTTGACCCAATTTGACCAATTGGCCAACTTGACCCAAGTTGACCCATTTTGACATAAATGGGTCAACATGAGCCAAACCTTATCAAATGAACTCCAAATCCAATGAAACTTGGCCAAACTTATTTTCTCCACATACCCAACATATCTAAATTCAAAAATCAACCAAATGACTAATTTACCCCTAGGCCATTGAATAAATTTTGGTATAATCCATGAGTAATTTGGTTAAGCCCTCTTCATATCAACTTGATACCTTCCTAATAGGTCAAGTGGACCCAATGAAGAGTGGTGCACCCAACCCAATGGGTTTGGGTCAGCCCAAATTGACCCAAGGCCAAAATAGATCCCATTGGTCAAATTAGCTAATTCAAAAATCTCCTTCCACTCAATTTCAAGCACATGGGAGGTTGCCAATCCACTCCTTAGCTCAAACCAACCATGTGCCAACTTCAAACAGATCAAACAACCTTCCCAATATGGAAAATTAGATCAAAATGGCAATCAGGTTATTTGCCATGGGGGGATATACTCCCTAATTCCATGAATTCAAAATTCATCTAATGAACCCTAGAGAGAGGTAGGAACCATCAGAGAGCATTCCCAAGCTTTCTAAGAGGGATTTGAATTTTCCTTTCTCAGTTTTCTTCCTTAGGAAATAGGGGAGCTCATCTCAATTCCCAACTTCCTCCTCACTTCTCCAATTCCTTTCCTCAGGGATGAAGTGCTAAGCATTCTCTCAAGTTCCCAAAGTAAGGAGGTGGTGGATCAAAGGAGCAAGTGGTGTTGGTCATAGAGATCTACTCAACCCAAATTAAAACTTTCAACGGCTTCATCTCCACTAGAAGCTACCTCATCTTGGCGAGTGATCACCTCCGTGAGGTATATTTTTTACCACTTAGCTTAGGAGGTGTTGGTCCTTTGTGAAATAAATGTTCATGGCATGTAAAATCCATCGTTGGATAGGTTTGTAATTGTGCTTAGATGGTGTGGGTACAATCTCATTCTAATCTGAGCTCAATCGAGCCCTGATCTTCCCTTAGATCATGGACGGTCTTTGTTGATTCTCAGGGAAGAATTGGGGTGATCTTGGCCGTCCATTCATGCATTTTGGATGGACAGCCTATATTAACCTCACATTTTAGAAATCCTTTATCTTTTTAAAACCATGGGATGATCCACGTTGATCCGATCATGTCAAGCCTCTGATGATATTTAAGTGATCCCCTCATGTGCGATATGTAAAGCCCGTGATTGTAATGCGTGTGTTGTAGGGATTAGTTAGGGATTTAATTAATTTTAATTAATCTTCTAACCTTCAAAATTCATATCTCCTCAACAAAATTCATAAAAAATATGAGGTAAATTTTTTGAAAAAAATATTCAAAGAATATTTTTTTTAATTTTGGTTTTAATGGATATCTTATTTTGATAATTACTATCTAATTAATTCTCTGATTAATCCCAAATTTCATAGGTATATTTTAGGGAATAACCTCTGCCTCCCCTAATTTTCTTGGGATTTATTTAAGTCTTAATTGGGGGAATTGCAAATGTGTTTTTTAATTACTCTTATAATTAAGATAATTGATTAGTGTTTTAATCTCATTGGGTTGATTAAGGTTAGATCCAGTGAATAGAGACTTAGGGAATAATTTTGGGATATTTCCCTAAGCTATTCCTAAACCCCTTCTCTTTTAATCTCTCTTAATTAAAGTTAATTCATTAATTACCCTTTTAATTAATTTCTAAAATTTAAAACCTTTCTTAAAATAATCTACTTTTGATTCTTGGGTGTTTAAAAGTTCAATTAAATCAAAACCCAATTCATATGCGTGAAGGGGTGTTTTGAAATTACTTAAGTTAAACCCTTTAGCTTAATTAACTATTAATTATGAGCCAAATTGCATTAGGCCCTTTTCTTACTAGGTGCATTGCAAGTTTAAATTCCTTGTGAGGTTTTATGTCATCTCATTGGCTCATAATTACTTGGTTAACTATGTTAAGGTGGTATAGGTAAGGGTTAATTAACTTGCGTAATTCATACCTTAACATAATTAAAATTTAAAAATGAATTTAATCATCTAAAAATTAAACAAAAATATCAAACACATGTGGGAATGGGTTAGGAATAGGAAACTCAACTCATATTTTTAAAATTAAATCAAACTCGAACTCAAATAAAAATCACATTAAACAAACTTTGGTTTACTATAAGCTTTCTTATTTCTTAAGATTATCTTTAGGATTTAATTAAAGTGAATGTGTTTACATGCTTTCATTACTTTAATTCTTTCCCAACATATTAAATGTGTATGTCATATGGTTTTATGCATCCATATTTTTCAAAATCAAATTTAAAAATGAAAATGTTTACTTTATATCAAATTTGCATGTGTTGGCTAAAGTAAGAATATGAGTGGCTATTATTACTACTAAATTCAAATTATTTTCAAAATATATGAATCAATTATCAAAACTGAAAGTGTGCTACTTATATTTTAATTATAAGCTCATGTGAGTAAGATATAAGGATGTGCTTAGTATAGGTTTTCCTTCTTTTCTCTATTAGTATAGTTTTGAATAGGATTTGTTAAGATGTATGGTTCATTTGAAAAGAACCTGCCACTTGCATAATTCTATCTTCTATTCATTCCTATACTATTACTTAAGAAGGGTACTTATGCTTACACACATAAATTGCATAAACAAAAATGAATCAATTAATGCATTCTTTCTTTTTCATTCATTTCTTTTATGCACATGTTTGTATTTAAGGAAAGTGGTATATTAGTCTGGACAACCCTGAGGTTGTGAGACTTTAAGTAGCCCCAAGTAGGTCTTATACCTTACACCTCTGGTAAACAATGGCACTGCACTCACTTATGTCTTTCTTACTTTCATGTGTGCATGTGAAAATTGGATAAGAAAACCCTCTTAATGAAAATCATGCATCATAAACTTCAAATTTTCTTAAAGTAACTTAGCATGCATCATAAAGTATGTTAAATATTCCCATTTGTGTGTATAGATATGCTTGGGATACATTCATATGCATGTTATACATGTTGGGAAAGAAGTGAAGTAATGTGTGTTTTGTGAATTCAGTTCATTTTATTTAATCTTAAAATGCCTTTCTTTTGGATAGGTTTGTTTAGAGTCTATATAAACTTAGGATTATTCAAAACACTTAATCAAAATATTCACTAAGCAAAACTAAAAATGTGAATCCACTTTAGAAATTACTTAGGTTAGGGAAGAAAAGAGAAGTTCTCTTCTCTTTCTCTCTCTTCATAACTTAGTAATTAATTGTAAGATTCACTTGAACATAATTAAAATATGAAATAAAATCAATCAAAAACTTCTAAACAACTTAAATGAAACCCTCCTCTAAATTGAACATCCTTCACACTTAGAAAATCCTAACTTAATAGCAGCATACCACAAAGCACACATTTAAGTCACCACTTCAACTTTAGGTTAGGTGGTGCATGATTTGATATTTACTTTATTTTATGATATGTGTTTTAGACTGGATGTTAGGGTGTATGCTCGTAGAATGAATGGTAGGGCGATCTTAGTCTAACCATTATTTTTTGCAGGGGATTGTGCTTAAGGGGTGCTATAACAAATAAAATATAAATGTTTTTGCCTGCACGTGCTTATACCCCTAAGCATAATCCAATAAGCTAGGTGGACTTAATGACCCATGTGTAGGGTGATAATTCCAATATACATGCTTGAGATTTGTGTGGTTTGTTTAGCTAACCTTTATTTTGCAGGTGTTAGCTAAATTTATATTTCCCTTTTCATGTAAATTTTGCAATTAGAATTTGGAATGATTATTATGGGGATTAGGATGAGCATTGGTCATAAGAATCTCATCTTATGTACCATGTGAAGCCTTTGGAGCATCCACCTTCTAACCATTCCAAAAGAAAGAAAGAAAGAAGAAAGAAGAAAAGAAGAATGAAGGAATGAAGCTTGAAGACCCCCATAACAATGAGTTCCTTGCTTAATTGTATGTAATTCATTTATAATCTGGGTTGAATAAGGGTAGAGCTTGGCTACCCGATTTATTCTCAGGTTTGTACAGTGGTACCCGACCATAATAGATTTTTATTCTTTTTATGCTTAGCTTTATAAATTGATTGATGATTTATTTAGCTTGTGTATTAAGTGTCATCCTTTTCCTAGTTTCTTCTTTGATTTATGTATGTCCTGGATGTGGATTAGGCTCTTGGGGAAAAATAAATCTTTAACCAAATCTAACAACTCAAAAGAAAAATAAAGAATTCATAACTTCACCTAAAGCTTAGGTTTAAAATCAAGATAAAAGAATTAGTAACCCCTTAGTTGGATGAGTATTTCTTTTACAATATCATGCTTAAATGCATCTTATTTCACTCTTGATTGGAGGGCTTCCACCTTTGCCAGAAAAATATAGCTTGACCTTTGAGAGCCATGGTGAAAACACACCTCCTCTCTTCTCGCTAATTTTGGTCAAAAACTTTACTTCTCATGCATTATGCATATAAATCCTATTAGCTTGAGTCAAAATAATTGTCCAAAATAAAAATAAAATGAAATTTGAATTACATTAGATTTAGGTCATTTGAAGCATACCTTTACATGATCTAGTGTCTTTAGGGAGTGAGTTTAAATACTTAGTCTCTTTCTAAATAAATAACATTCTAGCTATTTGTACAATTCATAAGACTTGCTTACATGAATTTAAAATTGTAGGAGGGGTTAGTTGGCAGTCACCCCCAGGCGATTATAAGTCCAAAATGGTGGTTTGTCCTCTCTCTTATGAGGCAAACCAAATACTCATTTTTGCCTTAGATTTAGGTTGTGCTTTTCTCACCTAAAGCTCCCTAGATTTAGGTTCCGAGGTTGCTTCTCTCCTTTGTGGGCCATAAGCATAAATCCTCACCTCTTAGAAATATTCATAATCTTATGTTATGGAATTATAAGCCCTAGCATTCTAATGAAAAATTCAACTCAAATAAATTAAATCAATTTCAAAAATATAAATACCAACCATAGGATAGTTTGAGATGCTCACTAGGTTTCCTAGCATCATGAGCGTCTCCTACTTATCTTCATTTGGTCTCAATAATAAATTCCTCTTTAATCAATCACATTTGATCTTCAAAAATAAATCAATTGATTGATAGTCCTTCCCTATTAAAATCTTTAGAGACAATGATCATTTACCTTAATCAAGAGTTATGCTATGGAATCCCCAGTCCTTAGGATCTAATTAACTATGGGGGCTTGCCCTTGTAGGAAACTTAATGAACCCGATTTAAAATAAACCCTATTTTACTTTTCCATGTAAAGTAGGGGAAGAATCTCTGGTACACTTCAAAGACTCAATGTCCTTAGGAGTCCTTATTGAGGTGATTAAGTCCATTAAAGGGCAGTGACTTCTATCTCCCGAGATAGTATACTATTCCTTGGCTGATCACGAATAAGTACAGCATCATGGATCTTATCTAAAGAATGAATTTCTATATTCTTGCATCATTTTCCCCCACAGGATTGAAGGCGACCCTATAGAAATTGTTTCTACCAACATATTTTTCTAGCGACTCCGCTAGGGATGGTTCCTCTCTCCATCTTTGGTAAATGATCGTTGTCTTTGTATCTCGTTTGTACTTTGGTATGAATCAAGACTATCTTTCTTTCTATTGGCACTTAGTTTATTTCATCCTTAAGTTAAGTTAGCCAACATCTTAGGTTTTAGGACCCCGTGTTGGTCTTAAAACCCCGTTGGGTTCTCAATGGGTAAAATGAAAATAAAATTAAAAAAATATTTAAAGACTTCCTCCTTATCAATTTTATTATAAGGAAAGGTTCATTCTAATCTAATAAAGACAAAATAAAATTTTCATAAAAAGTTTGCTTTTCAAAAAGCACCCTTTCAAAAATGCACTAAATAAAATATTTTCCACAAAATTTCATCACCCTCATTTAACAATTCTCATAATTGTTACATGTAGGAATTTTCAAAAATAAAGCTAACAATCTTTTCCAAAAGCACAAAAGAACATCTTCCGTCAATCCATTTTGATGAAGATTTTATTTTTAAAAATAAATGAACAATCATCTTTCTATAAAAAAAATCAAAATCAAAATAAAAAATAAAAGTTTTCAAAAAGCACATATGAACCTTTCCATTCAATACACTCATACATATTGAATGGAAGTTTCATTTCCAAATAAAATTAAATCTTTTAAAAATACATATGAACATCTTCATTCAATATATCAAAATTTATTGAATGAAGATTTCATTCCTAAATATAAAAAAATAATATCATTTGGAAACCCCACTTAAACATATCCCATATGTGATTAAGTTAGAATTCCCTTTTTCAAAAACAAAAAAAAAAAGCAATAACCACACACAAAATAAAATTTTCACATTTCAAAAATAAGATGGATCTCCATTCCTACATACCCAAATTTGTTGAATGGAAGTCCTCTTTCAAAAATTGAAACTTAACAATCATATTTTCAAACATTTTTTTGGAACTTCATTTAGCATACTCAAATTTGCTAAGTGAAGTCTCCAAATCAAAAATCAAAAATTTTCAAAACACATTTGGAACTTCATTTAGCATACTCAAATTTGCCAAATGAAGTCTCCAAATTCAAAATCAAAAATTTTCAAAACACATTTTGGAATTTCATTTAGCATACTTAAATTTGTTGAGTGTAGTCTCCAAATCCAAAAATCAAAAATCCTCAAACACATTTGGAACTTCATTTAGCATACCCAAATTTGCTAAGTGAAGTCTCCAAATTTAAAATCAAAAACTTTTCAAACACATTTGGAATTTCATTTAGCATACTCAAATTTGTTAAGTGAAGTCTCCAAATCCAAAATCAAAAATTTACAAATACATTTAGAACCTCACATAGCATACTCAAATTTGCTAAGTGAAGTCTGCAAATTCCAAAACCAAAATTTTCAAAACACATTTTGGAACTTCATTTAGCATACTCAAATTTTCTAAGTAAAGTCTCCAAATTCCAAAACCAAAAAATTTCCAAACACATTTGAAACTTCATTTAGCATACTCAAATTTGCCAAGTGAAGTCTCTAAATTCAAAATCAAAAATTTTCAAACATATTTGGAACTTCATTTAGCATACTCAAATTTGCTAAGTGAAGTCTCCAAATTCCAAAATCAAAAATTTTCAAACAAATTTTGGACCTTCATTTAGCATACCCAATTGTGTTAAGTGAAGTCTCCAAGTTCAAAAAATTCAAAAATTTTCAAAATTATTTGGAACTTCATCTAGCATACTCAAATTTGCTAAGTGAAGTTTCTAAATTCAAAAAATCAAAAATTTTCAAACACATTTTGGAACTTCATTTAGTATACTCAAATTTGCTAAGTGAAGTTTCTAAATCCAAAACCAAAAATCTTCAAACACATTTGGAACTTCATTTAGCATACTCAAATTTGCAAAGTGAAGTCTCCAAATTCAAAACTAAAAATTCTCAAGCACCTTTTGAACTTTGTTCTTTAGCATACCAAATTTGCTAAAGAGAAGATTCCATTTTCAAAACTAAAACACAACAAAATTTTGAACACAACTTTTGGAATTTCATTTAGCATACTCAAATTTGCTAAGTGAAATTTCCATTTCATAAAACTAAGTGGGACTTCATCTTTAGCATACCATATTTTCCAAAGTAAAGTCTCCACTTTCAATCAAATTAAAGCAAAATGAAACACATTAGGATTTCCTTAGCATACCCAAATTTGCTAAGGGTCCTACACTTTCAAAAATCAAAACATCCAAAAATAAATGAAACATTTAGGATTCTCTTAGCATACCCAAATTTGCTAAGAATCATATTTTCAAAAAATCAAATAGAACGCACTTGGATCCTCCACTTAGCATACCTAAATTTGCTAAGTGGGAATTCCAAATTTCCAAAAAAATCAAAACAATAATTCACAAAAAGAAATAATTGTTTTCAAACACCTCACTTAGCATACCTAAATTTGCTAAGTGAGTGGATTCCAAAAATCATCAATCAAAAATAAAATGAATTGACCCCTACTTTAATGTACCCAATTTTGTTAAAGGAAAGGGTCCTCAAATCTAAAATTCAAACAAACATGAACCTATGGAAGCATCCTTCTCAAAATATTTGAATCCATCTTTCAACATACCCAAATTTGTTGAAGTTGGATTCATATTCAAAATTCCTCTTTCAATCAAATCTTCTCAAATCCATTTGAACCCCACTTAACACTTCGAAGTTGTTGGATGTGGGTTCAAATTTTCAAATCAAATTCAAAAATCTACAAAAGATAGAAATCTGATACAAACCCATTTTCTATTGCAGATTCTTACAGTCAGTTACAATATAGTGAGAGCTCAATTTTTCAGTCTTTTACAGTTGCTCTAAAATGGCCAATTCATAGAAGTTTATTTTCACTTTCCCTCATGGAATGGATCTGGCTTTGGACCAAGCCAACTTCCCCTGACTAGATCATACACATCTGATCCACTTTGGTAGGGGATTCAAGGGAGTGAGGATTACGTGTGAGGGCACTCCCCTCATGATAGTCATGGGACCATGGCCGGCGGCCAATCTACCTTGATTTCGATGTCTCCTCACTAAAGAGGAAAGCAATGGCGTCCATGAGACTTGAAATAGCACCATGCAGTGTTAGCCTCGTTTGTCGCCCATGGTTTCTCTTTCTAGTAGAGCTAGCACCTCTCATATGTACCCTCTAAGGGTAAGACTCCCCTGGTCTCAGGGCTTGCCTCCCCTACTTTTGAGTATGGGTCTAGCTCTTACTCCTCCCATCCTACCAGGACATAGTGTAGGAACAAAAATCGCATGATTAAGCGGTACCACACCATGATTGCCAGAGAGATGGAGGCAGCCGCCCGTTTAGCTATTGAGGAGTTCTCTGTTATCACTTCACCACTAGTTACATCAAACCAGTTCTATCTTCTCTCTAGGTCAGACAAAGAGGATGTTAGGAGGATTGGCACATCACCTCCACCAGTGGTACAACATCCATTTTCTAGGCGGGGAGGTTATTATATGATCTCTTGCAGTAGGTGGAGCTTACGGAGAGTTCAGTTTGATCTCATCCATCATCCCCAGAGTGTGGGGAAGCTTATCGGAGAGGGCGAAAGGCCCATCACATTACGGTAGGGAGAGGCGGAGGTTGTTGGTCGCCCGTCGGCCTTCCACACTTATGATTTTCCGGCTGTGCACACCACCATACCATCCTTCTTCGGGACTAGTCACCATAGGAGGATAACTGCATAAAGAGTCGTGGTGTCTCCACCCACCATCACCCCTCATCACCATCACTAGTCAGGTCACTATCTCTGGTTCCAGCCATGAAGGCCAGGAGAAGCGCGCAGGTTGGTGATCCATATGGCCAAGGGATCCTACCCCATCCACACATATTGGCAGCTGAGCTCTGCTTGACCTTCTACCCCGTGGTGTGCGAAAGGAGTGGAAGCATCATGGTCATCCCTTCACTCTCAATCAGGGGATGTGGAGATGGTAATAGTCATTTAGAGATTGCAGATGATAGTCGGTTGCAAGGATAGTGGAAACTCTTAGGATGTCACCCTCTCATAGTAGTGGATGTCGAGTGTCACTCATGAGTGACATCCACATAGGATTGACTCTAATGATAGGCAGTGCTCTCGATTGCGTGATCACACCAGGCAGATTATTTATACATGCTCAGATTGATCATTCTTTATATGAGATAGTGGCACATTATTTCATGGAAAAGAAGGAGATTTTGGGATAAGATTGGTTAGATAAAGAGAAAGTCAGCTTTGATCCCAATGAAAATGACTTATTGGGAGACTCAGTTGGAGTCTGCATGGTAAACACTAGAGAATCTCTTCTCAGGGAACAACAAGCCATGGAAGGTGATGAGATTGATCAAGAAGACATCGCAGCATCAGCCCAGCACCTCTGACATCAATTGAGGCAGAAAGATGAGCAGATAGTTAGAATGGCACGATAGTTAAAGGACTTGTTAGCAGTAGTTTCAGTGCTTCAGAAATAATCCCCATTAGTTCATCCTACTATTGTCGATATTAGTCAGCCTGAGTTAGTGCATGTCTTGGACCCAATCAAGACTTTACCTCCTATTGAGCAAGGTAGCTCTAGCATGTATAGAAAGGTAGTGGAAAGTACCTCTGCATAAGAAAAAGACATAAAATCTATGGTTGAGCAGCAAGTGAAGGAAGCGTTGGCTCAAGCCCGGGGAGGATCATCGGTTCTAAAGGGTAGACCCTACCCGGAGGAATTCGATTCAATCCAATATCCCAAGGGTTTCGTGCCACCTTCTTTCAAAAGCTTTGATGCCAGTGGAAACTTGAGGCAGCACATAGCACACTTCAGGGCTAGTTGTTGCAACGAGTGTAGCTGCTTTGCTTTTGCCTTTAGTTAGTAGTCTTAAAGACTTTGATTGGTATCTTTGAATTATCCAACAGTTCAGTAAAAATATTTACTGAGTTAGCAACTCTTTATCAAGAGGTTTGTTGGAGCTCAGCAAATGGTTATTGTAGGTGATCTCGTTGTAGCACACAACACCCCGGTGAGTCCCTTGTTGATTATATTCTCTGATGGCATAACTTGAGTATGAAATGTGAACTGCAGCTATCTAAACAGCATACCGTTGAAATTCTTTTAAAGAATATCCATGGCCCAGTCGCCTTCATGCTTAAGGGCTTCACTATTAAGACATTTGAGAAGCTAATAAATAAGAAAATTAGTCTAAGAGAGAGCAATTACCTTTTAAGACCATTACTGCAAAGCCCAAGGTCTATGAAGAAGCCGGGGAGCGATGAGTGGTAAATAAGAGGAAGCAGTCAGCTAGAGATCAGTCCGAGAGACCACGACCTCAGCAACCTCCACCTACTTTTCCACTATCAAGGACCCTCTGGCCTCCACTCCTCCCCACACCACCACCTTTGCCACCACCACCACCATGCATACCCATCAGGTATGGTCCACCTACTCTTTTAGATAAGCTTAACAAACCTTATTCTTTTAAGATGGAGGTAATCGGGAAGATCTTTAAGAATCTCTTAAAGAAACTGATTTTCAACTACCCAGAACTGGGAGGGGAAATAGGCAAAAGTCATGATCCAAACTTTTTCCCTTACCACCATATGCTAGACCGTGTTTTGAAAAATTGCTTCACATTCAAGGACTGGCTTGAACACAGTTTCAAGACCGGTGTTGTAGTTATCCCAAAGGAATACCTTATGGAACAACCATCCAGTTCCATCAAGATAATCCTTGGGGATACATGTGATCCTACCAAAACTAAAGAAGGTTGGGATATTTCTTTATCCCAAACCTCTAAGAAGATCATCCAGAAGATCAATAAGCTTTCCTTGCAGATGCTTGAGTCAACTCAAACCTCCAACATTAAGAAAGGTTTGTAAGTTTTCAGTCCCAACTCGAGGAAAGGGGGAGCTCAGCAGCAGCAGCAGCATGTGTCATCCCGGGATAGCCCTTTAGCATAGCCATGACCTCCCAATTGCAACTTTCACACCGTGACTTCTTCCACTAGCTATTCTCTTCTACTAGTAGAACTCTTATCATGTAAGGGCACCAAATCTCACTTTACTTGATTTCTACTATGTACCTCCAAATAATTCTGAGAAATTGAAGAATAAAGCTAATTTGAATTACATCTGAGTCACTTTTGATGGGTTGTCTTCTTCTATTCCTAATGATAACTCTTCAAGTCAAAAATAACTATAACAATTCTAATTTTTCCTCTTTCTGATTCAGAGTTGGATTTCCCTACTCTGAATACTATAGGTTCACCTCTCTAGATAAACTTAGAATCATATAATTCTAAGGGTCCCATAGGAGAAGGCGTAGGTGGCACGATGTGCGTAGAACCTTCCACCCCACACAGAGATCAGTCAACCCTCAAGTGGCAAGGTTATACCTCCAGGGTAGCACCTCAAGATAGGAAACAAGTCATGTGAAGATCGAGAAGCCCTTCCACGGATGCTCCACCCTTGGATATGCTTGTGGAGGACTCAAGGTGGACTACAATGTCCTTTCTCATCTAAGAAAGTTATCATCTAAGCTAAGCATATACGATGCCCTTGTCTTATCCAAAGAGATGAGAGAATCACTACTCAAGGCTCTCCTTAATCCTGAAATATGCTTAGCTCAACTGACCGTTATATGTGAGGAAGCACATTATAAAAAAAAGCTCAAGGGATCACCTTCACAAATGAAGACCTTATTCTGGGAGACTTGGAGCATAACTGTCCCCTCTACATCACAGTTGAAATGGGTAGGTTCAGATTGGCCAGAGTTCTCATTGACTTGGGTGCATCGGTGAACATTACGAGTCTAAAGACCCTTGCCTATTTGAGGATCGACATCTCCACACTCAGGAGATCGGATGATGTTGAGAGAATTCAACAAATAAGGTGAGCGGGCTTTAGGTTCTAAAATGTTACCCTTAGAGATAGGTGACTAGAAGACTGAAGCTAAGTTTTACATCATTGATTCGAATACTTCGTTCACTGCTTTGCTCGGTAGGCTTTGGATACATCAGAATAAGATTATTCCATCCTCCCTCCATCAGTGCATTAAGTTTAGAAAAGATGGGATTGAATACCGTATCAATGGAGATGAAAAGTTATTTTCAATTAGAGATATTGAGATTTATGAGGATGTGACCTACTATCTTTCGCAACACACTCTTTCTCGAGAACTTGGATAAATTTCAAACTCAAAAATAAAAGAAAAAGAAAAGATAAAAGAAAAAGAAAAGAAAAATGAAAATCCAAGTGAACAAAAAGGGGAATTGAAGAAGAAATAGAGTTGCATATCACTTTTCACCCACCGTCCATTCTATCATGTGGATGTATGGGTAAAATGACTCAACCTCCACCAGGCAGAGGCAGAGGAAGAAATAGAGGCAGTTCCAGAGGTGGAAGACCCCGTAGTTGGCCATCAGCCAACAGAGGTCATGTTCTAGTTCTCAGGAGTACCCTTACTATTCACATAGACTTGGAATCCAACTCAGAGGATGTGTCTAATGTGATTATCATACCAGCCAGCGGGTTTCATTGGAGGTGACTTTCGATCCAGACAGCGACGAAGACCAAGCCTCCAGACAAAGCAAAGTATCCGAATTAGGCTTATGTAAGACTATTAGGTAGCAGTTGGGAACCTTAGCTCTTATCTCACTTTTATCTTAAAAAGTTGAAGGTTTAGTAGTTAAGGAAGCCCCTAAGTCTTCCATAGATGCGAAGCCAAAGAGATTCTTTTTGGGATCATCATCCTTAAGTCCTGAAGTTGATGTAGAACTTGAGGAGGATACTTTTAAAGAATTAATGAAATTACTACTTGACTTTTACTCGCCTGGTGTTCATAATCTTATACAGAAAGGTTTAGTTCCTCATACATGGTCCAGACACATGTAAGAGTATTTTGAGAAGCTATGGAACAACACAAGTAAGGAAGCACAATCAATAGCAGGACTAGGAGATTTGATGAGTCCATGATGCGATTACTGCTTACTTGTTATCAATCATTTGGAGTCTGATAGGTTCTTTTCATACAACCCCAACTCTTATGAGAATGTGTGTTTAGAAATCTCAGATGATCCAGATGATCTTCAGGTTAAGGATGCACCTCCAGAATTTGAAGAGGAGATTCATTCAATAATAGATAAGCTTAAAGAAATCAACCTCGGGATAGAAGAAAATCCATGCCCTACATACATCAGTTCATTATTGAATGAAGAAGAAACCAATGACTTAGTTATATTGAGAGTTTAAAGACGCTTTGCATGGAGTTATGAAGAAATGCACGGATTATCTCTTAACGTAGCTAGATCCTAATACTACCCCTATTAAGCAAGCTTCTAGACGCATGCAATTAGAAATTGAACAACATGTCATTTTTGAAGTCAAGAAACTGATTGATGCTGGTTTCATCAGGGAAGAAAAATACCATACCTAGTTAGCCAGTGTCATCCCAGTTAAGAAGAAGAATAGCCAAATTCATATTTGTGCCGATTTTAGGGACTTAAATAAGGCATGTCCTAAGGATGAGTTTCCTCTTCCTATACTAGAATTAATGGTGGACATCATCTCATCTCATGCAGTCTTTTCTTTCATGGATGGGCCATTTGTCTATAACCAAATCAAGATGTCTCCTGAAGATGAAAGAAAATTGCTTTTCGAACCCCAATCAAAATCTTCTGTTATAGGGTCATGCCTTTCGGCCTTAAAAATGCTAGTGCTACATACTAACAGGCCATGACTCAGATCTTCAACAAACTCATCCATCATCAGGTTGAGTGCTATGTTGATGATCTAATTATCAAGAGCAAAGAAAAGGAAAACCATCTCTTTGACTTGAGAGTAGTTTTCGAATGATTAAGATAATATAACCTCAAAATGATTCCCCTGAAGTGTGCATTCAGAGTAACTTCAGGAAAATTCTTTAGGTTTGTTGTCCGACACTAGGGAATAGAAATATATCCTGAAAATATCAAAGCTATCTTAGACATGCCACCTCCTAAGAGTTTAACTCAACTTAGATCGTTCCAAGGAAGGTTGGCGTATCTAAGATGTTTTATCTCTAACATATCGGGGAGATGCAAGCCATTTTCAGCACTTGTCAAAAAGGACGTCAAGTTCAAGTGGGATGACAAGTGTCAGCACGTATTTGAAGACATCAAGTAGTATTTGGTGAAGCCGCTAGTTCAAGTAGCCCCTATCCCGGGCAAGCCACTCATCCTCTGCACTGCTGCATTGGATGACTCTCTTGATGCTCTATTAGCCTAAGCCAACGATGAAGGGAAGGAGAGCACTCTCTACTACCTCAGCCGTTGTCTGATTCATGTTGAAGTGAACTACCCGCCTATTAAGAAACATTACCTAGCTTTGATCTTTGCTTCTTAAAAGCTACGACACTATATGCTTTCTCATAAGGTAAACTTAATCTCCAGAACAAATCCATTGTAGTATCTCATGACACGACCAATGCTATCCGGATGTTTGGCTCGTTGGTCCATAATACTTTCGCAGTTTGATATCACATTGTACCCTCTGCATAAAAGGATAAGACTAGCTTTCTTAGTAACACCCACTTCCTACTAATTCCAGTTAATGATGATCTCCCGATGAACAAATCATGAACTTAGGGAGGCAGCGCCGATGGGAAATGTATTTTGATGGTGCGCTTCTTTTCTTAGGGGAAGCACCGATCTATTCTCCGGAAAGGCGGGGAATAGTTCTTCTAACTCCAGATCATGATGTGATGAGATTCTCATACTATCTTTCCAACCCCTGCACCAACAACGAAGCTGGGTATGAGGTTTTGATTTCCAGTCTGGAGTTAATCATCATAATCAATGTCAAGAGCATCAAAATCTATGGGGATTCTCAGTTGATAATCAATCAGATTGTCAGGTCTTACAAGGTTCTCAAACCTAAGCTTCATCATTGCCATGAGTATACCATGAAACTATTGGCCCAAATTCCTGAAGTCACCATCTACAAGGTTCCCTAAGCAAAGAACACAGTAGCAGATGCTTTGGCTAAACTTGCTAAAGAGCTGGCATGTCTGTAAGATGAGTCCATTTCAATAAGGGTCCAAAATAGATAGGTTATATCCCTTATTGATTCTAAACTCATCGAGAGACTTTCTCTTGAAGGGGAGATTATCATTGCCAAAAAGAACGATGAGCTAGATTGGAGGCAACCATTCATAGACTATTTAAACACTGGCAGACTACCTCAAGAAAAGTCACAAGCCCATCAAGTGAAATAGAGAGCTCTCTCCTATGCCATCATTGATGGCACCTTGTACCGTCGGTCCTTTGACCAAATGTGGTTACGCTGTTTAGACAACCACGAAGCCCATGGCATTGTAACTGAGGTACATTCAGGTCTATATAGAGCACATCAATCCAGTTTGAAGATGAAGATGAAGATCAAATGACTTGGATACTACTGGCCTTCGATGATTGGAGACTGCATGGATGTAACTAGGAGATGCCATCAGTGTCAGGTATACGATGTAGTCCTCCACCAACCACCCAACAATCTGCACCCTACATTGGCCTCATGATCATTTGAGTGTTGGGGTACCAACATTGTGAGTTTGATCGATCCTCCTTCTTCCAATGGTTATCGATGCATTCTAGCTACCACCGACTACTTTTCTAAGTGGGCGAAAGCCATCCCACTCAGAGAGGTCACAGCTTGGCATGTGCTTTAGGTTTTTAGGAACCATATTATATAAGTTTAGGGTGTCTCGACAAATTATATCTGATAATGGTATTGCATTCAAAAGCATGAAAATCAACAGCTTCACCAGAAGATACGATATAGATTGGAGATAATCTATTATCTACTATCCTAGAAAATGGCTTAGCATAAGCATTCAATAAAACTCTCATCCAGATATTGAAGAAAACTCTTGATGATAATAAATGATAATGGCATGAGCAGTTGGTTGAAGCCTTGTGGGCCTACCATATCACATACCGGACGCCAACTCAGTCTACTCCATTTTTCTTAGTGTATGGGTCTGAAGTCGTTCTACCTTTAGAAGTTCAACCCCCATCACTAAGGATAGCATTGGGTAGCAAGATTACTTCAGAGTAGAATGCAAAGTTGTGGTTAGAAGAGCTCAAAGGTTTGGAGGAAAGTCGCCTACGGGTGTGCCAAAACCTCGAGTTGTACAATACAAAAATGATTCAAGCTCACAACATGTTGGTCCGACCTAAGTCTTTCCAAGTAGGAGAACTTGTGTTAGTCCTAAGAAGACCAATTGTTGCCCATCGAAAGATAGGAGGCAAGTTTAAACCCACTTAGGAAGGCCCCTATGCTATAGAGAATGCCTACTAAGGAGGATCTTATCAGCTTATTGATTATAAAGGGGAGCACCCGATGCTTCCAATTAATGGGCTCTGCCTAAAGAAATATTACCCATGAAACAAATAATGTTTGAAAATAATTATTAATAAAAAGAATAAAAATCTGATTCTATTCATCAAATATTCTCTTCTTTCAAAGTGTTGTTTGCTTGTATTGTGAATCTGCCATGACGTGTTTAGGGTAGGTGTAAGAGTTCACTAGTGGCATCTTATTCCTCTTTTCACAACACAATCTCCTGGCGCTATTAGATTAGGTGTAAGAGAACCCAAGAGGCAACTTATTTTGATTAGCACAACTAAGTTAGGTGTAAGAGAACCCGAGCGACATCCTTTCTTAATGGGAATTTCAGGTTGCTATTCATGGCACCATTTCATCAAACTCCCCAGTGTATTTAAGGTAGGTGTAAGAGTTCCCAAGAGGCATCCTATTCCTTTTAACACATGCACAAAATAAACACAAATCTTTTGTCTCATGCTATTTTGATGTGGGAGCAAGCCCCCTGTGGCACTCACTCACTAGCTGCTCTAGGTCGGGTCTACATATTATCTCGCTAGTATGTCACCCCAGTGGTCATTTATTGTAGGATGTGAGTCCCTGTGCTTTCTTCCTAACTTGAATATTGCAAACCAACGATGCCTTGTTAGTATGGTAGGCTTCACTACCCAGCCAATAAGCTACCTCATGTTGACTTTGCTTAAGAAGATGTGAGTCCCCGTGCTTTCTTCTTGAACTAGCCATCATGCACTAACTAGGTTGAGTATATTTTAGGTTTAGGATAAGTCCCCTAGAGGCCCCTTTCCTCTTGACTATGTTTGAGTTGATATAAGTCTCCCAGTGGCATTCACTCAAATGGTGCCTAGGTGGATCGTCATGAGACTATCCGTCGACTCTGCTATAAAAGGATGTGAGTCCCCAAGCTTTCTTCCTAGGCTGATTGTTGCAAATTGACGGGCACTTTAAGTTGGTTGATGTTTACTTTGTTGACAGCGAATCACCCAGTGAGTACACCGCTTTTGGCAGATATGATTCATCGAGCTTTCTCCTTGAGTTGGACACTGAATACCTATTGGATATATGACTAGCCATGTCATCTTCTCCAGGGTGTTTGATTAAGCCCTTAGCAGCCCCATCGCCTGACTCTATTTGGATCACGTCCTTTGTGACCTCATTTAGACACTACACGTGTTACTTTTGTATTGGACAATCCCCCCTAGCACTTGTGGTTGAAAATTTATTCAGGATATGCATTCTCCTTTGGTTCAATAAATGTTAAGCGATATAAACTCCTTCTCAGTTTGATCCCCAAGCAACTCCTATCTTTAGAGTTCGGTCCAAGCAAAATTCACTATCTTGAGTGAGATATGAAATTGCTCACTCCATATGTAGCTCTTGTTCAATCTATTTTCCAGTTGCCCCTAGTCATTCCGCTTTGGAAGATATGTATGCATTCTTTCTAGCATGAATATATAACCGAGTAGCTGGTCGGTTGTTGCCCAAAGAAATCGATCATCCCAGTGGTCTTTTGTAGTGGAAGATGTGAGTCCCCGAGCTTTCTTCCCTTAAATTGATCATTGCAAACTGAAAGGCACTCCTTTGGTCAGATAGCTCTCCCATCGGCCGGAAAAATACTCTCTTTGGTTTAATAAATCTGAGATAGGTCTAGGCTAACATCAGCTCCTTCTCAGTTTGATCCATTACAAACTAATGGAATTCATCAAAATAAATCTAAAAATGAAATCAATCTTTGACTATCCTTGAGTTGATTTAAGTCCCCCAGTGGCATTCACTCAATAGTTAGCCCTAGGTCGAATTCGATTTATTTCCCAAAGCAACCAATCACCCCAGTGGTCTTTTGTAGTTGAAGATGTGAGTCCCCAAGCTTTCTTCCCTTAATTTGGTCATTGCAAACTGAAAGACATCTCCTTTGGTTGGATAGTTTTACCTTATGGTTGGTAGACTACTCCCTTTGGATTGGTAAATCTGAGTTAGGTCTAAACCTCCACGGCCCCTACTCAGTGCAGTTCATCACAAACCAATGGAATCCATCAAAATAAATCTAAAAATGAAATTAATCCGGGACTATCCTTGAGTTGATTTAAGTCCCCATGGCATTCACTCAATAGTCACCCAGTCGAGGTTCAATTTGTTTAGCCCGTCACCTGGTTCCTTGTTTTAAGAAGTGAGTTCTTTCTTAAAACTTGACCATTGCAAACCAAAAGGCACCTCCTTGGTTGGATAATCCTACCTTGTGGTTGGTAGACTACTCCCTTTGGATTGGTAAATTTGAATTAGGTCTAGGCCTCCATGGCCCCTACCTAGTGCAGTTCATTGCAAACTGATGGGATCCATCATAATCAAAATAAATCTCAAAAATGAAACTAATCTTTGACTATCTTTGAGTTGATTTAAGTCCCCCAGCAGCATTCACTAAATAGTCAACCTTAGGTTGTGTTCAATCTGTTGCCTTGCCAATAAATTACCCTAGCAACTGGTCCCTACTTTGGAGGATGTAAGTCTACCACACTTTCTTCTACATGCTTGTTGCATCAAAGGCATCCCCTTTGGTTAGTCCTACTATGTGTTTAGTAGACTACCCATTTAGATTGGTGAACATGAGTTAGGTATAGGTCTCCATGGCCCCTATTCAATTCAATTCATCACAAACCGATGGGATTCATCATAATCAAAATAAATTTAAAAATAAAACTAATCTTTGACTATCTTTGAGTTAATTTAAGTCCCCCAGTAGCATTCACTCAATAGTCAGCCCTAGGTTGGGTTCCATATGTTGCCTTGCCAACATATTACCCCAGCAATTGGTCCCTACTTTGGAAGATGTAAGTCTACTACACTTTCTTCCTAGTACAGCTGCTGCATACTGAAAGGCATCCTTTTGGTTGGCTAGTCCTACTATGTGTTTAGTATACTACCCCTTTGGATTGGTAAATCTGAGTTAGGACTAGGCCCTCATGGCTCCTACTCAGTGTAATCCATCGTAAACCAACAGGGCCCATCTCCAAATTTAAAATCCAAAACCTGAAACAAATTTAACAAATAAATCTAATGAAATAAATAAATAAATCAATCAATCAATTCAAATCAAATCTTTTGCTTCTCCTCAGTGAGATGTGAATCTTTCTAGTCCCCCAGCAGATCTAGAATTCTAATCCCTCGATGAATTTTACAATCCCTCCCTTGTGGATGACTTGGACTTGCTTCCGTAGTGGAGAGTCCATATCCCCAATGGAGCCTAAACAACAAATTAAAACAAATTCAACCCTTTTCCTCAACAAAACTTAAATCAAACCTCTCATCCCCTTATGGATAACTTGAACCTGCTTCCCTAATGGAAGGTTCACCTACTCTATCCCTTAGTGGATTCATCCTTCTCTCTTATGTCTTGGACATAGGTAGAGCCAAATTGCACTAAACTCTGGATTCCATCTACACCTTGGGTTAGGAATAGATTATTTCTGTTAGTGCTTGTGATCTTTTGGTGTTGTTGATCATTTCAGTCAACACCAATACATGTGGTGTTCCTTGTCAGTCATACCACACCTATTGGGTGCCCTTTATTGACCTCATTTTTAGGATGAGCTCTCAACCCCTCCATCTTAAACATAGGACTTCTCTTAGACATTAAGGGATCCTTAGTATTAAGACACATCTATTGATTAGGTGGACACTCAACCTAGCCCTAAAGACTTAGAAGGGTTAGCCATAGGATTAGGTCATGCCTTAGGGGTGTTAGAAAAATTTATCTACCCTTAGCTTCAACCATTCCTCACCTTCCTTCCTTCAAGTCAAACTCCAAATCAATCTTATTTGATTTTCTCCAAACTCAAATCAACTCCATATGATTGAAATCCATGATTGGAATCCATGATTGAAATCTATGATTGAAACCCATGAATGAAATTCCTAAGTTCAAATCAATTTATAAAATTTTCTAAGTCCCTTAATTTCTCTCTTAAGGACTTAGCCTAAATCATGATCTAAACCAATTCAAACTCATGAGATTTTCTCATAACTCATTTATATTAACATTTATATTCACAGATATAAATGAAATATAAGTATAAATCAATCAAACCTAATTCAAAAATTCAAGGTTCAAACTCCAAAAAATTCCTAAGTCCTTTAAATTTTCCGTCATGGACTTAGCCTAAATCATAACCAAATCAATTCAAATCCATGGGATTTTCTCATGATTCATTTATATTCTCATTTATATTCACACATATATATGAAATATAAATATAAATCAATCAAACCAAATTCAAAAATCAAATTTCAAACTCCAAAAATTTCCTAAGTTCCTTAATCCTCTCATAAGGACTTAGCCCAAATCATGATCAAATCACTTCAAATCTTTGAAATTTTCTCATGATCCATTTATATTATCATTTATATTCACATATATAAATGAAATATAAATTCAAATAATCAAAACCAATTCCAAAAATGAAACTCGAACCTACTCAAAATCCAACCTAAGCCTTTCAAGTCAAAATCTTGAACTTAGCCAAATCAACTTCAAATCAAGCCAAACTCTTGATTTTCCTTCATAATTCAATCAACCCTACAATCATGAATCTAAATATAAATATAAACTTCAATCAGTAAATCAAAATCCAATTCAAAAATCAAACCCCAAATCTATTCATATTCTTCCTTTGAATATGAAATTGTTAAATGAACCAAAACCCATTTGACTTCAAACCACTTACAAATGAATTCATATTTCAATCATAAGTCTGTAAACAAGTTCGATCAAACTCAAATCAAGCTTTGACTAAGCCATTTGACCCACTTAGGCTCACTTGACCCAAAGTGACCTAAAGTATCCTTATGAGCCAAATTCTAATCCTAACCAAATTGGATTGAATCAAACTCACCTATGTGTCTCATCATGATCAACAATCATCATGAGATGATCAATCAATCAAATTGGGTCAAACCAAGTCAAACCTAAGGGTTCACCAAGTCAACACTTAGCCAAAATGAAACCTAACCTAGCCAAAATCCATCATAGGCCAAATTGATTGAAACCATTGATCTAAGTTCATTCATGAACTATGTTTGAACTCGACCAAGTCAACATTTGAGCCTAATCTAACCCAATTGGCCACTTGACCCAAGTTGACCCAACTTGACCTAAAAAGTCAAAATGTGTCAAAACTTGATCTAAGCCAAATTGATTGAAACTAATGGGACAAGTTCATTCCAAATCACTTGTTGAACTTGACCAAAGCCTTAGTTGGCTAGACATAACTTAGCCCAATTGACCTTGAACCCAACTTGACCTAAAGGGGTCATGTTGAGCCAAATTCAAACTTAACCAAAATTGATTGAAAACAAAGATACCAATCCACTCCATATGACTAACCAAACTTAAACCTACCCTTGACCTAGCTCAAATAGGTCAAATGGGTCCAAGTGGTCAACTTGACCCATTTGACCTAAATGAAGTCATATGAGCCAAATTCAAACCTAAACCAAATTGAATCAAATCAAAGCCACCAAAACATTTCAAATGGTCATATGAACTTGACCCAACCCTTGGTTTGACCCAATTTGACCAATTGGTAAGTTGACCCATTTTGACCTAAATGGGTCAACATGAGCCAAACCTTATCAAATGAACTCCAAATCTAATGAAACTATGCCAAACCTATTTTCTCCGCATACCCAACATATCCAAATTTAAAAATCAGCCAAATGACCATTTTACCTCTAGGCCATAGAACAAATTTTGATCTAATCCATGTGTAATTTGGTCAAGCCCTCTTCATATCAACTTGATACCTTCCTAATAGGTCAAGTGGACCCAATGAAGAGTGGTGCACCCAACCCAATGGGTTTAGGTCAGCCCAAATTGACCCAAGGCCAAAATTGACCCCATGGGTCAAATTGGCTAATTCAAAAACCTCCTTCCACTCAATTTCAAGCACATGGGAGGTTGTCAATCCACTCCTTGGCTCAAACTGACCATGTGTCAACTTCAAATAGATCAAACAGCCTTCCCAATATGGATAATTATATCAAAATGATAACTCAAGGTTCGGCCGTCTGATTGTCATAGGGGGAGATATACACCCCCTAATTCCATATGAATTCAACTTCGTCATTGTTGATTGAACCCTAGAGATAGTTAGGAAACATCAGAGAGCATTCCCAAGCTTTCTAAGAGGGATTTGAATCTTGCCATTCTCGATTTTCTTCCTTAAAAAATAGGGGAGCTCATCTCAATTCCCAACTTCCTCCTCACTCAAAAAAACTCGAATTCCCTTTACACACTCCCTTAAGGGATGAAGCTTGATGACCCCCATAATAATGAGTTCCTTGCTTAATTGTATGTAATTCATTTATAATTCAGGTTATATAAGGGTAGAGCTCGGCTACCCAATTTATTTTTGAGTTTGTGCGGTGGTACCCAACCACGATGATCTTTTATTCTTTTTACACTTAGCTTTATAAATTGATTAATGATTTGTTTAGTTTGTGCATTAAGTGGTATCCTTTTCCTAGTTTCTTCCTTACTTTATATATGGCCTGGATGTGGATTAGGCTCTTAGGAAAAAATAAATCTTTTACCAAATCTAATAACTCAAAATAAAAATAAAGAATTAATAACTTCAGCTAAAGCTCAGGTTTAAAATCAAGATAAAAGAATTAGCAACCCCTTAGCTGGATGAGTATTTCTTTTACAATATCATGCATAAATGCATCTTATTTCACTCTTGATTGGAGGGCTTCCACCTTTGTGAGAGAAACTTGGCTTGACCTTTAAGAGCAATGGTGGAAACACACATCATCCCTTCTCGCTGATTTTGGCCAATAACTTTACTTCTCATGCATTAAGCATATAAATCATATTTTCCTGAGTCAAAATAATTGTCTAAAAATGAAAATAAAATGAAATTTAAATTGTGTTAAATTTAGGTCATTTGAAGCATACCTTTACATGATCTTGTCTCTTTAGGGAGTGAGTTTAAGGACTTAGTCTCTTTCTAAACAAATAACAGCCTAGTTATCTTACACAAAGCATAAGACTTACCTACATGAATTTAAAATCATAGGATGAGTTAGTTAGCGACCATCCCCAAGTGGTTATAAGTCCAAGCAGTCGGGTGATTTGTCCTCTCTTGTGGAGGCAAATCAAATACCCATTTTTTGCCTTAGATTTAGGTCACACTTTCGACTCTCGCCAAAGCTCCCTAGATTTAGGTTCTAAGGTTGTTTCTCCCCTTTGTGGGTCATAAGCATAAATCCTTACCTCTTAGAAATTTTCATAATCTTGTGTTATGGAATTATAAGCCCTAGCATTCTAATGAAAAATTCAACTCAAATAAATTAAATTAATTTCAAAAATGTAAAGCCCAACCATAAGATAGTTTGAGATGCTCACTAGGTTTCCTAGCAACATGGGCGTCTCCTACTTATCTCCAGTTGGTCTCGATAATAAATCCCTCTTTGATCAATCCTATTTGATCTTCAAAAATAAATCAATCGATTGATAGTCCTTCCCTATTAAAATTTTTAGAGACAATGATCATTTACCTTAATCAAGAGTTTTCCTAAGGAATCCTCATTCCTTAGGATGTAATTAACTATGGAGGCTTGCCTCTGTAGGAAACTTAACGAACCTGATTTAAAATAAACCCTGCTTTACTTTTTCATGTAAAGTAGGGGAAGAATCTCTGGTACACTTTGAAGACCCAATGTTCTTAGGAGTCCTTATTGAGGTGATTAGGTCCATTAAAGGATAGTGACTTCTATCTCCCGAGATAGTACACTATTCCTTGATGATGTACTCGATCACCTGAATAAGTACATCTGCGGATCTGCGTGGCATCCCAAAAATGATGAATTTATATATTCTTGCATCCTTTTCCCCCATAGGATTGAAGGCGACCCTATATAAATTTTTTCTACCAATAATTTGCATTTCAAGGTTATATAAGAAAATCTTTTCAAACTTCTTAAAGTTCATTCAAAGCAACATTTACTTACTTACTTGCATTAAATATTTAATTGAAGATCTTATTTCATTTTCATTTTCAAATGAAAGTGAGCTCTCTTTCATTAATATTCACTTGCCTTAATATTGGTATAGTTTGGACTATGAGTGCAAAAATCTTTTAAAATTGAGAGTTATATATTTGAATCTTTTTTTTTTGTCTTGTCTTGGTTGTATTGGGATTGTACTTGCTCGTTGTAGGACAATACGTGTTAGATTGTACTAGCCCATGTAGGAAAGTACGGTGTTGGATTGTACTTGCTAGAAAAGGGAGTACGAGAGATTTGTTGTAATCTCATTTTGATTTAATGAATTCTAACATAGGTTGCTAGGTGTGGACGTATGCTAGTTTTTATTGTTTGGTCGAACCATGTAAAAATCTTAGTGTTCTCTTTTTACTTATATTGTACATTTATTTTTCTTTATTACTACTTATAATTGATGTGGAAAATTAAGAAAAATTTATTTGCAATTAATTTTTATACAAAGCAATTAAATTAAATTTTAATTTTAAAATATTTTTAAATACCCAATTCACCTAGCTTATTTACATGCAACTTCTTAGACAGTAACTTTTTCTACAACAGCTCCACCACTATATTTTCACACCACTATAGCTACCTCAAATAAACCCTTAAACTCCACCAAGTCTCATTATCTACTCCAAATCATAAGTTCATACTTTTAGTTAAGCCTTCATAAGTATTTCCAATTATTTACCATATTTAAAATGCATTCCCCAAAATGATCTTCAAATCATCTCATATTAGCTCAATCTAAACAAATCTTAAAATTCTTATCAATATACCTCTATAAACTTATTAATCCACAAACAACTCCATAAAACTTATTTGAATATTAAACTATTGAACCATAACCATTTTTATCCATTATTCTACTAAACAGTCACTCTCTACCAACATATTTGGAATCAAAGAAAAAGTAAAGTAGAAGAAAATTTAAGCTGTAAACTTTTCAGCAAAAAAAATTTCTTATGGTGGACTAGCCATAAAAAGCTTATGATTTATTTCAGTTACTTTAAAGTTAGTGAATCTTTTATTATGACATTTATTTAATATTAATAGTTTGGATGGCTAGTATATTTCTTGCAAATCTATGAAATAGCTAAAAATCTAATTGGTGAGCCCCACTTTATAGCCTGATTAATATCCCCTGTGGGAACCTATTTTTAAAATTTATCTTATGTGAAAATCTTAGTAAGAAAGTGTTCCAAATCAAGACAATAAAACTTCACATTGATGCACACAAAACTTTATGCAATCTTTTATACTTTCAATGTTAGTTATTTATGGGAAAATTAATTATTTATCTATCAAAATTTAAAATAATATATAATCTTAGGTATTTGAGGCTTAAAGATCTAGGCATATTTTTCATGTATTCAAATTTTACATGCATAAAAATACATTTGTATAAAACTTGATGTGTTTAAAGCTAAAATAAACTTTGTAAAAAAAAGGTTAAATAGCTTAGGAAGCACTTCGGACATAAGCAAACTTTGTACTCCTCTCCTTGAAGTTTTTTTTAAGCTTGGAATACTTTATTTTATATTTTAAGTTTTACTATCTTTTATTTATTCTCTTTTCAACTCATCTTTCTCTTTATGTTTAAGAATTATATCATGGAACCTAAGTCAATTCCTTGTGATTAGATTGAAAATATGATTAGAATGTTTAATTCTTTAGATCTTAGGATCAATGAAAATGGCATTAAGACTAAAGAACTATCTAAGATAAAAAGAACCTAAGTGTAAGAACTAAAAGACCAAATGTAAGCTATCCTAAATGGTCTACAAAATAAGAGAAATTCTGTTTAACCTTCTGTATGAAACCATAATGTACCTTAGAAGATGATGATTTTTCTTAGACATAAAGAAGAACAACTTAATAGGAGACAACCTAACATTATGAATAAAGATAGAAGGGACCATCTTAATTGAAATGGTGATTATTTCAATATTCTCTCCAGGGGTGTTAAAGTTGATGCTCCAACTAATGATGACACTCATTACTGTAATAAGTTCTTAAATAGGTTAGTTCAAATGAACAACTTCTTTAATTGGCATAAGATGGATGACTATCAAAGAGTTACTTTTACCATAATGAAGTTAATTGAATATGCTAAGATTTATTTGACTAATAGTCTAGCCTGAGAATGAAGGTTAGGAAGGACCACACTTCCCTATGTTGAAATGAAGGAGATGTTTAAGTATCAAATACTGCCTTAGGCATCATGATAAGAAATTATATAAGCAATTATTGACGTAAGGTAGTCACTTTGTAACTGAGTACTGACAGTTTTGAGAACTTAATTAGTAAGACTGACTTTACTGATAATGATTAGTAACTAATAGATAAATTTGTCATTAGACTTAAGGTAAATATTAAAAATAAAGTTGAATTATTTTATCATCAAACCTTAGAAGAAGACTTCCATTATGCTTTATTATTATAAAACAAAAAAATATATCAAAATAAAAAGAACAAACTCCTTCCATTTCATCCCATAAAATCATTATTAGGCATGCTTCACCTATTAGTCCAACTCATTTGCCCAAAAGCTCCTATTAATGGGAGTTCTAAGAAAACTATGGAAATAATTTATTTCGACTACACAAAAAGGGTCATATGCAAAATTAATGTAATTCCCAAATCTTTTTTTAGAATAAATTAAGAATCATATCAATAATTACTTAAAAGAAATTTATGATGATACACCTCTTTCTAATGATAAGTTAGAGTTTATAAATGACTCTCAAATCAATGTGATGTAATGTTTAATAAAAGATTAGAAAAAGAAGAATACTTTTAGTATGTATGTTATATGCAATAATTAGTATACATGGATAAAATGCAATGAATGTCATCTCAACCCACATCATCACTAGAGCAAACCATAAGATTAAACCACCCTAAACCTTTTTATGTCAATTGAGTCACCATACATCTACCCATCGCAAGATATCTCATTCTCATAAAGATTAGTATTTATGAATACCTGATTTGGTGTAATATATTTCTTATTTATTGCTAATATTTTGTTAGATAGACTCTAGTTATATGACTTAAATATTACTCGTTATAGTAGAAAAAAATACTTATAGTTTTAAACATAACAATAAAACTATTAAACACATTTTTAAACAGGTTCTAAGCTTTAACTAATTATTATAGAAAACCCTTCTACTATAATAACATTACTGTTTATGATCATAGTTCTAGCACATCTATCTTGCATGTCTCTCTAACTTCAATAATAAAAACTGTTATATTTGAAACCATGAAGAAGGAATTTTTAGATCAATCCTCCTTACGCATAGTGCATATGAAGAAAATAACAATTGAATTTGATAAGACCTATATACTCATTATAGTCTTTCCTCTTCTTTTCAAGTTTAGAGATGTAGCACCTAAAAAAGTTCCAAAAAAATTGCCCTCGTACATTCATTCAGTATGCCATTGATTTAACATCAGGTTCACAACTTTCCAACCTTCCTTATTAAAGAATGAATCTCAATGAGGATATAGAGCTTAAAAGATAAATTGAATACATATTTAAGAATAGTTTTATATAATAAAGTTTTAGCTTTATGCAATTTAAGCCTTATTAGCTTCTAAAAAGGATGACACATAGAGGATGTACATTAATAGTCAGGCATTAATGAAATCATTGTCAAGTATAAATTTTCCATCTCATAATTAGATGACATGTAATATTTGATATCATGGGACAAATTCTTTTCTAAAATAAATTTAGAAAATGTTAATCACTACATTAAGCTTTATAGGGAGATGAATAGAATACTACTCATTAAAACTCTTGATGGACTTTATGAATGATTGGTGGTGCCATTTAGACTTTTCAATGCCCTAAACATATTTATGATGCTAATGAATACTATCTTAAAACCTTTCATAAGAAAGTTTATTATTGTTTATTTTGATAATATCTTGATTTCTAGCCCAACTGAGATTAAGGATCTACAACACCTTAATAAGTCTTAAAAATCCTTAGAAAAAAAATAATTATACATCAACTTAAAAAGTGTTTCTTTTAAAGACTTATGAAAATTCCTAAGATTCATTATTTCCATTGTGAGAATTTAATCCAACCCTTTTAAAGTTCAAGCAATCTTTAACTAGACCTCGCACAATAGTTTTATTAAAATAATAAGCTTTCATGGTCTATCTACTATTTTGTAGAATATTCATTAAGAACTTTAGCACAATTATTTCCATGATCAATAATATTTTGAAATAGGATAAATTTTCTTAGACTCTCAATTGCACAAAAGGCTTTTAATTATTTTAAGATTTTAATTATGTCTGCCTTTGTCTCTAAAATTGTGGTGCTTCTATTAGAAGAATCTTAAGATAGGAAAATCTTTCGATGACTTTTTTTTCAAATAGAAATTAAATGAGATAAGATAATGATATTTAAAATATAATGGAGAATTTTTTGCTACCATCTAATGCTTGAGATAACGGCGACATTATCTTCTACATACGTTGTTTATTCTTAACTTAGATCACCACACCCTCAAATCTATGAACACTTAATAAAAATTATATTATAATAGACATTACAAATGGGTTGAGTTTCTATAAGATCATTTTAAATACAAACCTAAAATCAAGAATAAACTTACAAAATACCTTGTTAATGATATCTTTAACCATTGTTTTTTAAAACTCAAAATAACAAGATTTGATTAAATTCAATATTAGTATCCAATTTGCCCTAACATTCATTTAATTTACATGAATCATCTAGATAAACCTTTGAATCTACGAGGAACATTTTCTATAATCAATGGATATCTTATAAGAGAAAACAACTCTATATTCCTAGAACTTCACTTATAAAGTTTCTAATCTTTTAACTACATTCTATAAGAATAATTGGATCTTTTGAAAAAAAAAAAAAGATAAAAGCATCTTTTTAATGAAAAACAAATAAATCAAGTTTATTGAACTTCACTTAAAGTGAGATATTCAATAATTAGTGGCCTAATGGTTAACATGAAAATAAGCCAAAGCCACTTACTACAAATTATATTGTTACCCCACTCTTCAAAAAAATTATATTTTTACATGACCTACTTTTAACTAATATTTCTAACCATTATGTTCAATTTGTTTCATATTTTTGGATGATATTGTGATTATCTTAAATTAAAATTCTCATCTACCTTCTATCCTCAAAGCGACGACCAAACTATTGATTGAACTTTAAAAACTTACTAAGGATTTTTATAGAAAAATAATTAAAGAAATTGGGACTTGTATTTGTCTATCTTTGAATTTGCCTATAATGGTACTATATCTAGAACAATAAATAGTTTATCTTTTGAAATAGTATATAGCTTGAACCCCAAAAGACCTATTGATGTAGCTACCTCCCATCTCATGTATTCTATGATTCAACATTTTCATTTGCCAAAGATGTACAAAGTCTACACGATTTTATAAAAAATAAAACTAATTTAAATGATAACAATTACACATCTAAAATAAACTATAATTAGTTAATAAAATAATTTAACAAAGGAGATGATGTTTTGATTTGCATTCGCCCAAAGCGATATCACACTACTAAGTTTAAGATATTACATGTAAGGGCTTATGGTCCATTTAAAGTTCTTAAAGAGGTTTGAACTAAACTCTGTACACCGCTTTCTCCACTTCATAAGCATTGTCCAATACAAACAAATCAATAATCAAAGAATCACAATCACTACAAAACCCACATATACATCTTAACTAAACTTGATAAGATTAAGAACTAATCTTTCTTACTCCTCAACAACTACCCTAGATAACAAGTACACATTTTTAGTTAACCTTCCACAAGTATTTTTAATTGTTCATCTTAATCTTTCAAATCATCCAAGTCTAGACTAGTCTCGGCATTCTTGTCAATATGCACTTCCAAATCCCCTACTATTCCACCAAGAACTTCAAAAAAACTTTCTTAAACATTAAACTATTGATCCATAGACACTTCCATCCATTAATATCACTAAAATGCTACCCACCACCATCACTAATCACCAACTATCATAAGCCTAATACAAATCTAGATATAAAACAATTTTAAAGATATAATATAAACATAAAAAGTGGAGTAAAATTATTTATTTTAAATTTTATATCAAGATGTGATGAAGCATGAACACTTATATTTCTTTTCTTCTTGAGTAATTATGATCTTTTGAGAAAGCAAGCTGTTTTTATTAATTTTCTACAAGGATTTAGCAATAAAAATACCCTTAAATAAAATTTTTATATGGGCTTGTATGTGCTTGAGATACTTTGCAAAGGCCATTAAAAGGGCTTTGTGATCACCCATTAACATGTGATTTGCTAAGGGGCAATTTGGGATGAATTGTATTTTTTGTTTGCTATTTTTATTTTGATTTTTTTTATTTTGATTTGAAATAAAATATCTTTAATTGTAATAGTCATTTTAAAAACATCTAAAATATCTAAAAGTCATTGATGTGATTTATTTTTAAAAATAAAAAGTAAAAATAATTATAAATCACACTTATAAAATATGTTCTTAAAATAACAAAATATATATATATATATACTGATCCCAAATAACACTAATAAATAAGACCTAGAAGTTAGCATCTCAGTTACTTTATGGAGTGACAAAATGCCCATGGATCAACTGTGCAGGAAACCCAAAATCTAGGGCATCCCTCTAGATTGATAAAAAATCGTTGGATTATAATCCAGGCGCCACCGACAATCAAGGCGGAATACTAATCTCGCCGGTAGAACACAAAATCCCGTCATTATCACTGACGTTCTTTTCCACTTTCATATTCCCCTTGCTATCTTTGGGCGGTCGCGAAGCGTTTGAAGGTGAGTGCTGCTAGTTTACTGTTAAGGGACGGCGAGATCAGCTTACGACGTGGATTATTCCTGATTGATTCATCACAACGTGCAGTGATGTTCTAATTCTATTTCTCATTTACATATAATTTGTGCCTTTTGTTTTCTTTAGTTGCTGTGTTTTATCATTTTCTGCTTTGGTGAGCTTATGTTGGTTTTCATTTTTTTTTAGCTTTATGTGTCACGTGGAATCATACAACCCCTGACAATCCAAAGGCGATTCTTATCCTTCAAGTCTTTGTTTCATTTTTGTTTTTGCAGCTTTCAATGATGAGTAACACTCTTGGATTCAATCTAGGGTGTTTGCGAAAATAGAGATGTTGTGCTCCGGAAATGTTCTTCAATGCTGGAAGAGTTTGGGTATCAAGATTTCCCTCTGCGTGAAACTATGTCAAAACAAGAGGTTAGCCCAGGAAGTACCTTCGATGCTCAAGCCAATGACTTAGAATAAGGTGATGGGTGGGATCTATAAGTTTTAAGATGAACAGTGTTTTAGTACCCTGGTGAGATATGGTGGGTGGATAATTGCATCACGTTGAGATTCATGATATACCAAAAAATATGTATTGATTAGCAACATTCCAGCCCTACATTTCTTTTGAGATCTATATTAGAACATGATTGCTCTTAATGATTATTGATGCGTGTTCTATGTTCCGAAGCACATGATGTTTTAGGTCTTAAACTTTTGTCTAGATCGATGGTTTTGAGATCTATGTTATTGATAATATGGTTTGAATTGTTGGATTTCTGCAAACCTCAAGAATAGTACCAATTTTGTATACTTAATAAAGAACAATTTGAGGATTGTATGAATCTTGCGAGCTGTTAGTGTAAGAGTTAGAACTACGTCACCCTTCAGATTCATAATAGGCAAAACCTCCAGGTATTAATAAAATTTTGCCCCAGTCAACAAAAAGATATGGAACCAAGCCAAATTACATTCGCGATCTTGATTGGATTATGATGCAGCATAATGATTACTAATGGATTGATGGATGCTCTATGCTTCAAGACTAATGTTATTTTAGGTCTGAATCACATGACTAGATTGATGGTTTTGAGATTAGTGCTACTAAAGATGTAAAATAAATGGTTGGTTTGTGCTAAAATCATTAGATTAGCGGTATACTTCATGAGAAATAATTTGAGGGTTGGTATAAATCTTTATGTGATCAAATTGTGTATGAGTTAGAAGGATCATTGTCCCATTTATGCCTCAATACATGAAAAAATTCTCCCATGAATTTTGACATTCCTAATCGAATGATTGAAATTAATCAAGATGCATTTTTTGGGGCCATATAAACAATCACTAAATTTGATGTTTTTTGTGGAGTTTTAATCCATCTATGTTTTTAATTAAATTCAATAAAATGATGAAATCTAAAAATTTTTTTTTTGTTTTATAAAACTTAATATCAATCCACAAGGAACTAATTGAGTTCTCAGGAAAGACTATTTATGATTCCAAGAGCAGATCATTGGTGTGCTTTTAGTTTAGGGAAAGTTTGGTTCAATGTTTAGTAATGTTATTGAGATAACATGATTATTTATCAATGTTGTGTGTTTCGAGAATGTAATCTTAAAAGTATGTTATTATTGGTATGAGGAATGTGAAATAGAAAAAAGTAAAAAGAAGATGTGTCATTGGATGGGAAGTACTTAATCCTAGACGCAACTATACACCCCATGAAGTTATAGTTTTTGATTTTTGTGCCATGCCCCATCTATGCTTTTGAATTTGTTCTTAGATTGTTGTTTTGGTGTTCATAGTAGGTGCAACTATTATTATACTAAAAATGATTCTAGTTGGATTACCACTGGAAGACAAATTATCAGAAAATGTTTTGAGCCTCTTACTCTGTTGGTAAAAGGGAAGTGCGACTTTTTATGCTGTAACTATATCATGTGTTTTGAAGTTCTTGCACTTTGTCAGTGGCTAAATGAGCGTCCTTATTTCTTATTTGAATTTGATTGTTTAAAAGACCGGATCAGCAACTTTGTGTTATATTTGTCATTATTAATGCTTAGTTTTGTGATTTGAATGCTGGTCTTCATGTCATGCTATTTAAGCTTTTTATTTGAAAATGTCTGTTTGTCCAATATTTGGCTACCTTTTTATTGTCTCTTAAGGATTTTTGTTTTTGGTTTTTTTTCCTTGCCTTTAATATGTAAAGAACCAGTTTAAAAGTTTAATTTGCAAGTTCTGTTGTCACCATCATAGTTCTAGAATTTTGTCCAGTAATATTATCTAATTTTTAGTTACTATACTTCCGAATTTACTAGAACATTTATGCTAGAAACATGCATAGGTCATATGTATAAACTTTATATCATGTAGCTTATTTAGTTAGATTTAGTTAGATGACACTTTTAAAATAGAGCTTTCTTATGTTTGAACAGTTTTCCATGGAAGGAATTCGAAACTGCTAAACATTGGGGAGGATTTTGGATAAAAAATTTCTTACTGCTTGTTGTATGTACATGCTACTGGCCTTAGCCTCGGTTTGAAAAAGTATTTGGATATATATATATATATATATATATATATATATATATATATATATATATATATATATATATATATATATATATATATGTATAGTAGCTTACAGCATTCCCATTTGTAAGCTAAATATCTCCAGGGTTGAATGAATAAATCTGCACTTTTTGTACGTTGCAAAACTGCACTTCTTGTCATAAAGTATATTTATTTGAAAATTCTATCGTGATGATCTATTGATTAAATTCAGTAGAATTTTTATTCATTTTCAAATTGTTGCTCTTAAGGTTTCAGTCTGTTTACCACTTACTACAGCAGAAGAGTTTGACATCCTATAGTAGGGACTTCTGACCTCTTCACCTATATTTTATTTTATTATAGTAGATTATTAGCTATTGTTGTTTTATTGTACTCGCATCTAAGCTTTAATTTGTTGGCATGTGTTGATTTTATTATGCCAATTTTATTTGGTGGTTTAGTTTCTCAAAGTGTTGTGTAATATCTTTTGTCAAATACAAATCTACAAGAAAAAAAAATTTCAAGTGCTGTTAAGTTAATGAAAACTAACTCCAAGGTCAATGTTTATTATTAAATTGCTCATTATGTTAGAGATACAGGATCAAGATGTCCAAGGTTGTAAGCCCCCTTATTTTATTATATCTTGGGCCTGATGTTTGAGAGTAATCTCATTGAAGGGCATAAAATATGTTTTGATTGGTGTTTTGTATTTGGGTTATAATGGTGTTGTATGAATGGGTATGGGCGGTGATCAAGATTCCATGATTATGTTTTTGTGGTTGGACTCAATATTGTAATGATAGAGGATTAGGAGGCGACATCATTTAGTGAGTCTAATTAATAGTTATATGTCACTTCCTTTTTTAGATGTTTTGAGTAGATTGGGTGATAGTATGTTTAAGGATATGCCCAACTTATCATGACAGGGCTTGATAGTCTAGACTAAATCGAAAAGGTCTTAAGGGACCATCATAATTGATGCATTATTGTCTAATATGATATCCATGACCACAAGTAGAATGTGAATGATGTACATAAGTGAAAGACCCAGGGTGTAGTGATTGGAGGAGAAGGGTGTCTCTTGATGGCTTTTGGTTCAAGCCAAATGTTTTTGTGATTTATCACTCTTCATTTCAAAAAAAAAAAAAAAAGAAAAGAAAAAGTAAATGACTTCTATGAAGTATTCTACTAAATGTAGTATAGGCTTATGAATTTAAACATAAGTTTAATCTAGCTTTTAGTAAAATATTCTTTTTTAAGTTTGCGAACAAGTAAATAATAATCAAATAAAATAATATTTTGATTGTTTAAATCATTTCATCCAATTTTAAAAAGGCTTATCAAAGTTTTCTTGCTCTTTTTATAGTGCTTTATTTATTTTTTCTTTTTTACTTTTTTATATTCTACAAATAAATCACTAAATGAATCTTTTAACTTTTTATAAGAAATTTCTTCACATCTCTCGAGAATCACAATCAGATATTCCTCTAGCCATTAGCCAAATGTTCATTTGTTCATCTGAAATGTGGTTAGAATCTTTTAACTATAGGTTTGTCTATAATGTTTCTATTCTTCGTCTTTGAAAAGTGCATTTTCTCTTCTTTTTTTTTCTTTGAACCATTTGCTAGACATGGACAATCTACTCCTACTATCTAAGCTTCTTATCATGATAGCAAGTGATGGCTTTATATGTAAAAAAGTTCTTAGCATAAAATTTATGATTTTTATTTTTTTTGTACCTTAGTTTTTTTTTTTTTTTTTTGAGCAAATTATTTGTTTATGTGATGTCAAGGAATTCAAAAGTTAATTAAGTGGATATAAAATTAATTTTTTTCCTCACTATTGGTAATCACCTTAGCATCTCATTCTTTTTATATGACATCTAAAAATCTTATAAAGCAAGTTTGGTTTTGGTTTTATAATTTCTTCCAAGAAAATATAGTTTATTGATGGCTTTTATAAATCTTGTATGCATATTAGTAATCAATTTAATAGATGATGTTTAGAATAATTCATATTCATGAACAACCGATTTATGTGTGCATCATTTACCTTATATCTTCATATGTGATGATAAGTGTATCCCAAATCTCAAATCCTCATATAATTATCTAGCACTAAGTACAATAGTGTGTGTTACAAGCTTTAGCATTTAATTTATCTAATTCTCTTTTAGATACAGTAAAATTTGTCCATTGGTTTTTACATTTTAATTTCAACAACTTCTAGAATGTGTATGTGATACTAATGTGTAAGCATGTGCCATATGCTTGAATCTCGATCTCTCAAAAAATGTGTTAATATGGCTCTTCTAGTAAACAAATGATACATGATTAAGTAGTAATGGTCTAGATTTGGATGACTTCAAGTTAGTTAATCATTGGGAAAACTTTATGTTATAGAGTGTGTATAAATTTGCTCTATGTTAAATAAGGCTTTGATACAACTGTCAGATAGTATGACATCACATGAGATGTGGAGGGGGTTGAATTATTTTTTTTAATATTTTTAATTTTAAAATTAATGCAAAATAAAAGTGAGGCATACAAATATGAATTTACACATTATGTTATGATTTGTAGGATTGTAAATAGTTAAGAAAACACCCATTAAAAATGTAAAGAAAAAGGGACAATAAATACAATAGTTTTTATGTGGTTAGGCTACCAATCTGGTTGATATCTATGCTTAGATTACATTTAGAGCTAGGATTCCATTAATTTGAAATTTGCCTCACAAACCTCATTCCTTCCAAATGGAGAACTTGCCTATAGGGACAAGTACAACCAAATCTAAGATTTAATGCATGATTTGCACTAAGACAATAGCATGATTTCAGAATTAATCAAAATTTTCAAATGCCCAATTCATCTCCTTTTTACGGTGCCAATCATCCCACAATTTTGATGTATCCATGACTTGCTCCAGTAAAGAGCCTTAAGTGAGCTTGAGTGTTGAGTTGGAGTATAATTAACTTAGAGAGGTAAACATAAGAGTGTTTATGATTCACTATCCTCTTAGTGTGTATTTATAGAGTAGACAAACCCTGATGTTCAAAAGCAAGTAGAGCTTACATTCAGGAGAAGGCCTATAGATATTCATTCGAAGAAAATTTCAGGTTTATGATTTTTAATTTAGGCTAGCTTAGATGATTTTTTTAGAGTAACTTAGGTTTAGGCATAAGCCAAGTTAGCTCGAACTTTTGCATAGGTAGAGCTTGAAACATTAGTTAGAAAAACTTCCTCTAGTTATAGTACCCTTATTGACCATGGTCAATTTAGTTTTCTTGGAGCCATTGGTCCATTGAGGTGAAATTATGGTTAGATTAACCTTAATGAGTCCAGAGGACAACCAAATGGACACCATCTTAAGGCCATTTTTGCATGAATTGTTTAATTGGAGTGATTTAGTTCAAAAGCTTATTGTGACTTAGCCATGAATGAGTTAATTTTAAGCTTGGAGATCAATTAAGCTCATGTGTCAGCCTAATTAAAACTAAATTGAGCTCAAGTGTTAATCTCATGGATTTGATCAAATTAATTAGAGCTAGTTCAGTCCATAGATCCATACCTCATCCAAAGTTCATTAAGATTCAATAAACCATGTAAGGTGCAACTTAAGAGATTGAAGTTCAATTTGGTCTTAGAGCATGCTTAATTGGACAATGATTCCCCTCTATTAGCTTTAATAGTTAATGATAAGATTGGTGTTGACCTAAGTTAACTTTGGTTAATTTAGGGGTGGAGCATGCATCCCTTAGCTTTAGGTGGGGCTTACCAAGTTGAGGTAGACACTAGTAATAAGCTTATGGCCAAATCACTTGGTTTTATGAGTTCCAACCCTAGATAGTGTTTGCTCATTAGGCATGGTGATCTTTGGCTAATCAAAGATTAATAGGACTTGGTCTTATTTATGAGCTAATCATAACTAGACTCTACTCAAATAAGTGGTAACAATGACTGAACATAAGGCAGAGTAGGCCCTATTAATTTATGTTGGTTAAAGGCATCACTAAGATAAGTCATGAGTTATATTGTATGAGATTAGCTCAAGTTATGGCAAAAAGTACCTAGGGTATAGGACTAATTATTTAGGGCTTTAGCTTTTGCAAAAAGTCATAATTGAACCACCCAAGATCAAGCAATTATCACTAGTGTTGGCTTGGTCATCAAGAACTTGTACAAGTTAACTTGGGAATAGACAAGTCACATACATTCATCACATGAGCCAAGGAAAGCTAATTAGCCTAAGGCCTATGCTCACAATATGGTGATTTCAATAGCATCGAGTCTAAATTAGAATAGCTCTCTAGTTTACTAGGCCTGCTTGAGGAAAAGATGAGTCACCCAAGTGCAAGAGATGTTTTGTGTAATCTTTGGCCTCTATTTAAGACTTATAATCAATTAGGTGGAGCTAGCCTATAAGTGGGATTATGTATTGTTTTAGTGTTATATTCATCAATCAAAATTGCATCGATTCAATCTTAATAGCCTTACATAGGCTTCTTAACCCTTTTAGCATTACCAATCCCTTTTAGAAGTCAATAATACCTTTGATTTTTTTTTTATTTTTTATTTTTTGTGTGTGTGTATAGATCTCTATAAACAATGCACGAAGTTATAAATGCTAAATGTTTTGTTGTTCATTGATATAATTTTAATGTGATTCTAATTTTTTTTACACATTGACTTCTATTTCTAGTTAGTAATCCATGCACATTTTCAATAATTTTAACCTAATTTTAACATATATTTTTTTAATGATTAATAAAAAATCTTATAAATATCTTCTCTACTTATACTTTTCTATTAGTATTTTTTGAACAAAATTTGTTTTGATAGCCGATCTTTCTTTTATAAAGCTAAAATTAATTCTTTTATTTCTACTAAAATTTTCTATTATTTATTCCATTCCTAGAATTTTATTATATGATTCATACATTTGACATCTTATAATTAATCACAATTTTGATAATTTCTTTTTCTTAAATTTTAGCACCTAAATATTTTTTCTCCAGTCCTTTAGTATTCTGTCTTCCAAATTTCATAAAAAAGATTCATTAATCAAGTTACTTGAAAATCACAAATAACTCTTGAAGTCTTAATGAGTATTTAATTATAAACTAAACAATTGTTTTCTTTATAGATATTCTTTAAAATAAAGTCTATGTTTTACTAATCAATCTATAATATATCTTATTATTATTGTGTAGTATACTCTTTTAAAATTATTTCTTCTTTTGAATTTTTCATGCAATAATTTATTTCTATTAATAGTTAGATGTTTTTTTACTAAAATATGACTATTGTCCATAGTGGATATAGTGTAATCCAAGTCTCTTGGCCTCTTATTTTTGACTTAATTATGTTATATATCATCCTTTTCTTCTTTTTTTGTGCTTTAAAAATATATTTTTTATTCATTCGTACCTATGTACTCAACTTCAATTTTTAGACATATTATCTATTTTTTTAGAATTAAAATTTCTATGATAATCTTCATAAAACTTCCCGACTTATTCATATCACATTTGGCTAAGTTAACAAATATTAATTTGCCTCTCTTTGCAACCTTTTATTTTGTACTTTTCATCCCTCATTTTATCTTAGGATAATTTTTTACATGAGTAATTTTTTAAATACTCAAATATATATCCATCGCTACTACTATTTTATATTACATGGTTACATTTTCTTATGAAAATACAACTTATGATTTTTGCAAGAAGACTTATTTATTTATGTATTGTTCTTGTAATTATTTTTTATTTGAATTTTAGAATAAGAACAGAGAAATATTAAGAATGAAGGAAGAAGTTTGAAAGTTAAGAACTCGAGATTAAAATTACGTCATTGAATTCATAACATATATTTAAAAACTTTAAGCTAACTAACTACTTAGATAAGATCCTAAAAATATGCCATGATTCATCACATAAAAATAGAATACTAACAGCTCCTAAAAAATAGGAAAGAAATATCAAATAAAAAATTGAAACATGGCAGCAGCTCTAAATGCAATCTGCTAACACTCCTTGCTTTAGAGACTGCAGACACCAAGTTTCATACTTAGAAACTTGAATTTGGTTTCCGGTAAGGGTTTAGTAAGGATATAAGCTTTGCTCTTCTGTTTAGCAATAAATAAGAGTTACAGCACCATCCTTCTGCAGTTCCCTCAAGAAAACAACTTGATATTGAAATGTTTAGTTTTTCCTTGAAAAATTGGGTTGTGAGTAGCTATTGTAGCTTGATTATCAACAAAGATCTTTGTCTTTTTTTGTTCAAGATGAAGATCACTTAGAATCTTTCTCAGCCACAAAGCTTGATTTACAACAGCAGTAGCAGCAATAAACTTTGCTTCAGTAGTCGATTGCGCTATTGTTTCTTGCTTTTTTGAACTCCATGAAAAAGCTCCTGATTTATAACTAAAGCAATACCTTGAGGTATTTTTCATATCATCATCAGATCTTGCCCAATCACTGTTTGAAAAATCAAACTTGAACTCTTTGCTTTTATTAAACTAAATACCGAAATTGATTGTGCCTTTGATGTATCTAACTACCCTCTTAGCAGCATTTAAGTGTATTTAACTTACACGGTGCATAAATCGAGACAGAACATTCACAATAGTAATGATGACCGGTATTGTTATTTTAGGATACAACAAGTAGCCAATCAAATCTCTAAAATATGTCTCATCCACTTTTTAGTTCCATCCTCCTTGCACAACTTTTATTTTTGTTTCATAAGAGTGCTCATTGACTTGCAATCTTTTCCATATGAAACTTGAAAATTTCTTTAACATACTTCTTTTGACAAATGAAAACTTCATTTTGACCTTACTTGATCTCCATTCCATGAATAAGTCATCAATCCAAGATCAGTCATTTCAAATTCTTTCATCATTTTAACTTAAATTCTTCAATCAAAATTGCATTATTACCAGTTACCAAAAGATCATCAACATAAAGGAAAATAACAAGAATTTTATCCTTGCATTTTTTGATATAAAGTGTTGACTTAGATGGGCTTTTTACAAAGCCAAAACTTATCAGATAATCATCGATTCTATTATACCAAGCTCTTGGAGCTTGCTTTAATCCATAAAGAGCCTTTCTTAGAAAATAAGTTGTCTTGTTCCCCTTTCTTAATAATGTCGTCGGATTGTTCAACATAAATTTCTTCTTGCAAAAAACCATTTAGAAATGTTGACTTAACATCCAATCGGTACACTTTCCACCCCTTTTGTCCCTCAACAACAAGCAGTAATCTAATGGTGTCTAATCTGGCCACTGGTGCAAATGTGTTTGAATAGTCTACTCCAAATATTTGAGCATAGACTTTAACTACAAGCCTCACTTTGTACTTGTTAATGGTGTCATCATCATTTAGCTTGTAAACACCCATTTGATCCCATTGACCTTCTTATCTTGAGGTTTATCAACAAGCTATCATGTCTCATTTTTTTTCTATCATATGTGTAGCTCCTCTTTCATTGCATCCATCTAGTTTTGATCAAGTTTTGCTTCTTTTAAACCTGTTGGCTCATAAACTGCAATGTTGCATCTGTGATAAACATCAGAGAGTAATCTAGTGCCTCTTACTGGAATGCTATCCACCATTTCATTTTTCCATTTTTCATTTCTCAGCCTTTCACCATTTCTGTTAGTAGGATTTAGCTTTAGTTGATTTGAGATTTAATTTGAATTTTTCTCCAGTTCCATTCTTTATTTTCCACAAAATGTACATCTCTGCTTATGACAATATTCTCATTTTGTTGCTGATAAACTTTGGAAGTCTTGGAAATTGTGTTATAGCAGCCTATGAAGATGCCCTGTGTTTTTTAATCTAGTTTATCTCGCTTAACTTGAGGAACATAAGTGAAGCACAAACAACCAAACACTATATAGATGTTGAGTGATGGTTTATATGTGTACCAAGTTTTGAATGGTGTATGATTCTTCATAGCTTTTGTGGGAAGTCTATTCTGAAGAAAACTACTGTATTTGTTGTTTCAGACCAAAATTGCTTTGGTAATTTTTTCTACATCTTGCCATTTTCGTTATATATCTATTTCTTCTCACACTAACTCCATTTTGTTGCAGAGTGTAGTGAGTAGTGAGCTGATGTTCTATCCCAGTTTCTTCACAAAATAAATTAAATTCTTTTGGGGTATATTCTTTTCCATTATCTGACCTTACAATTTGAATTTTGCATCCACTTTGATTTTCCAACATTTTCTTGAAGTTCCAAATTACTTTAGCCACTTCTGACTTGAATTTTAGAAAGTAAATCCAGTACATTCTTGTTACTGATTTTTGCTTTTACAAATTACAGCTTCATGACCAATTTGGTTACACTTGCATTTTGCATTAGGTCTCCTCCAACATTTGAAAGGAGGATGGCCTTTTTTTCCACGATGTTTGCATGGAGGATAATTTCCCTTCGAACCTCCAGTCTTGTTCTTCGTGCTGTTTGTTGGAGCATTATTTTTTCTCATTGCTACTTGTAGCAAAATTCTTCTTATTTCTCTTAGTTTGTCTTCTTGATACTTGACTGGCAATGCTCTTTCAACAACTCCTTATCTCATGACCCTCTTTTACTTTTGTGCTTGTAAAGCATTTAAGAGCTCTGCGAAGGTAATCCTAGACATATCCTTGGTGTTTCCTAAGTTTCTAACGGTTGCTTCAAATTTTTCAAGCATCGTAACTAAGTTCTTTTCAACAATCTTCAAATTGGAGATATTTGAGCTGAGCAATCTTATCTTATTGACAATACCATAAATTTATTAGAATACTCTTTATTAGTTTCTGAATCCTTCTTTTTTTGTAGTTCAAAATCTCTTATCAAATTCATCAGTTGCATCCCTTTGATTCTCTGATTTCCTTCATATTCAGTTTTGAGATAATCCCTAATTGTTTTTGCTGATTTGAATGACATAAGTCAAGTGAAGATTTCACTAGTTGATGAAACAACAGCAAACATACAAGCATTTACTTTTGACTTCCTGTTTTTCTATCCTTGTGATTTTTGATCTGAGTCATCATGGGATTGTTTGGAGGAGGAGGAAATTCATACCCTCCTCTATAACTTCCCAAAGATCCAGTGCTTCTAGATAAGTCTCCATTCATACCAAATTTGATAATTTTTACTGTCGAACACTGGAGGAGCAATTGATGAGAAATTGACTTCAATGTCCATGGCGTCCACTTGAATTTAATCTTAATCTCTTCAGGTTTCTTAAGAAGAAAGCTCTGATACCAATCGTTGCTCTTGTAATTATATTTTAGTTGAAGTTTAGAAAAAGAACAGAGAAATATGAGAAGGAAGAAGTTTGAAAGTTATGAACTTTAGAGATTAAAATTACTTCATTGAATTTAGAACATACATTTAAAGACTTTCAGCTAACTAACCAGATCCTAAAAATAGGCCATGATTCATCACATAAAAACATAATGCTAACAACTTACTAAAAAATAGGAAACAAACTTTGAAAAGAAACATTAAAGAAAATTTTGAAATGTGACGGCAGCTCTAAATGTAATCTGCTAACAATATGTAATGAAAATTATTTATGATTTTGTAGTTTTATATTGGAGAGGAATTTGATATTTTTCTTTTTTTATAGGTGTTTTTTTATTATAGATCATATACTACTTTGAGGTGAAGTCTAAGTTTTCATTATAATTTTACAAGCACTATGAAGCTTTTATATAACCATTTAAGGGTCCATTTATTAATAGAGGTTGTAGCCAAATAAGATTGTGGTTGTTCTTTAAAAAGCAAAATAATAATAAAGCTACCCCAAATAGAATTTAAGTCACAAGTATAATATTTCTTCTATTATTTCTTTCCAAGTATAATATTTCTTCTATTATTTCTTTCCAAAATTAAAATTTTAAATTGTCTTATAAATTTACTTGAGAAGCAAAAGCATTAATCTTATTTATAATACTCTCATAGGCAATCAATTTAATAGCAATCTTCTCATCACTAGCACTATTTAGTTTAGTAAGTTTATCTTTCTACTCTACACTACCATCCCATTTTTTATATTTTTACATTTCTAATATACTAGAACTTATACCTTTCCCTAGTAATCTTACAATCAAGCAATATTAATTTTCTTCTAGTCTCTTTGTTCATGAATTCTCTAATGTTTCGTTTAAAGTTCCCAAATTCTATTTACAATATTCTCCTGTTCCTTTTTTCTTAATTTTTTGTACTATCTTGTAGTCTCTGCTCAAATGGTACGAGTGAGTGTCCTAAATGATGCTCTCAAGAGCATGTACAATGCTGAGAAACGTGGTAAACGACAAATCAAGATCAGACCATCTTCAAAAGTGATCATCAAGTTCCTCCTTGTCATGCAAAAGCATGGTTTGATCTATCAATTTTCATTTCTTAGTATTCAAAAGACATGATATTGTTCATTAAAGTAATCCATTTGATGATGCAGGCTATATTGGTGAATTTGAATATGTTGATGATCACAGAGCTGGTAAGATTGTGGTGGAACTAAATGGACGCTTGAATAAGTGCGGTGTCATTAGCCCTAGGTTTGATGTTGGTGTTAAAGATATTGAACCATGGACTGCAAGGTTACTCCCTTCCCGTCAGGTATGCTGTCAACTTGTTCGAGTGCATACCCATTTCGATTTAATTTATGGCACATATGGTAGCTTATACATAAAATATAAATTTTATAAAACGTTAAATCATTAAATTTTATCATTTGATCAAATTAATGAAAAATTAACATGAATCTAAAAATTCACCAAATGTAGTGAGAGTGTTGGATTGAATCTCTATAGTTGAACTTAACTTGATATAGGAAACAAATATTAGTGCCATTAAGTAGTTTGTCTTGGAAGAATTCAAAAATAGATAATACATGAATAAATAAACTTGATGGCGGAGATATAAAATTTTATTAAGGACAAAAAATATATTTTTAAAAGATTAACAAAAGATAGAAACTACCAGATCTTATAATGATCATTAGAAAGCTAGAAATCTTGCAAAAATGACAATAAACAAAGCAACATTTACAATTTTTATGCTTTATATAATTGCCTATGTGCTAAGGTAAGGATGCAAAGAGATATGAAATAGCTAATGTTAGATATATAGGTGATATAGAGATTTTTATCAAGTTAGATGCATTAAAAATGAAGATAATAAGATCTTAATTAATGATAAAGATATTGAGTAAAAATGTTATTTTGAAAAATTGTTAAATCAAAATTTCAAGTCCGGATGTAACAAGTTGAGGGTTATGATAGGCAGTCGATAGCCAGCGTAAAACTTATCAAAATAATCGAGCATAGATCTTTTAAATATTGTGTAATGTTAGGTCCCTAAATCAGGCATATGACACGAATACTGATGCTGCAAGAATCGTACTCGGCGTAGGGGCGATTAAATAAGCAAAACTTCCCACATTATGGACGGATGCGGGTAAAGAAGTTAGTCCATGAAACTAGAATTAGGTTAGGAATTTGGAATATAGGTATTCTTACAAATAAATTAATGGAATTAATAGATATTATGGTTCATAAGAAGAAAATTATGGAGATTGATAGTTTATGTTTTAAATTTTAGTATTCAGATAGAAGTCGAATTAAAAATGGCGTAGGTGTAATTATCGATAAAAGTTTGAAAGATAATATTATAAATATTAATAAATGTGGAGATAAAATTATAGCTTTAAAGATTATTATTGATATTAAGATTATCAATGTTATAAGTGTTTATGCTTCTCAAGTAGGTTTGGATGTAGGCTCAAAAAAAAATTTTTGTAATGAATTAGAGGGATTAATACAAAAGATAACCTCTTAAAGAAAAAGTATTTATTGGAGGAAATTTAAATGGACATGTTGGTAGAGTGGTAGAAGATTTTAAAAGTATTCATGATGGTTATGGATTTGGAGTGACTAATGAAGAAAGTATGATTATATTAGATTTTGTTTTAGGTTAATGATTTTGTAGTTGCTAATACTTTATTTAAGAAAATACGTGAACATATTATTACTTATAAAAATGGATCTAGTAAAACACATTGATTATTTTTTGATAAGAAAAATAGATCGTTTAGATTATAAAGATTATAAAATCATTCCAAGTGAAAGTTTAAATACTCAATATCAATTATTAGTCTTAGATTCTATGATGAAAGATTGAAAGATGAAAAATAAATTAAATTATTGTCTTGGGATTAGATTGAGGCACTCAAAAAGCACTAATAAAAATTTTTTATGAGCAAGCTATAAGAGCATAGAATTTGGGATGTTCATAAGGAAGTTAATATTATGTGAAAAAAATAGCAAATGAAATTAATCAAGTTGTTAAAAAAATGTTTGAAAAATCAAAAGAAAAAGCTTCTTTTAATAAAAATGATTGGTGGTGGAGTCAGAATATACAAAAAAAGATAAAAAATAAGAAGTGTTGCTATAAAATTTGATTTAGATATAAAAATTCGGAGAATTGAAAAAAATATAAAGTATGTAGAGATTCTAAGAAAGCAATGTATGATGCAAAAAATTTAGCTTTTAGTGATGTATACAATAAATTAGATACCAAAGAAGGTGAAAAATGTATGTTTAAGTTAGCTAACCAAAGAGATAGGAGAAGTAAAGATCTAGCTCAAGTGAAGTGTATTAAGGATGAAAATCATAGTGTTTTTTTAGAAAATGATATTGAAAATAAGTGGATGAGGTATTTTGATAAACTTTTCAATGAAAAATTTGAAAATATGATTGATTTTAGCAATCTTAATACCCTAAACAAAAATAGAAAATTTTATTTTTATCATCGTATTAGTAAATTTGAAGTTAGAAAAGCTTTAAAGAAAATGAAATGTGAAAAAGTAGTAAGACCTGATGATATTCCAATAGAAGTGTGAAAATGTTTAGGAGAACAAGGAATTTATTGGCTTACAACTCTTTTTAATGTTATTTTAAAGACAAAAGATGTCAGACGAGTGGAGAAAGAGTTTGTTGGTTCTTATATTTAAGAATAAAGGTGATGCACAGAGTGTGCAAAATTGAATTGTGGCATACATTAAAATTATGGAGAGTGAGCATAAGTTACGATGTGATACAAAAGTTTATCACAATCAGTTTGATTTTATGCCAGGTAGATCTACTATGGATGCTATACATTTGTTAAGAGGTTTGATGGAGAAGTAGAAAGAAAGCAAGGAGGATCTACATATGATATTTATTGATTTAGAGAAAACTTATGATAAAGTTTCAAGAGATATTCTTTGGGTGTTCTAGAAAATAAAGGAGTTAATATTTGTTATATTCAAGTCATTAAGGATATGTAGACTAGAGCTGTTACTTGTGTCCAAACACGAGGATTGACAAATTTCTCTATTTCAGTTGGATTACATCAAGTATCAACTTTAAGCCCTTATCTTTTTGCTTTAGTTATGAATGCTCTTACTTGCCGACCCTACCTAGTGGGATTAAGGTTTGTTGTTGTTGTATGAATGTTCTTACTAAGCATTTACAAGAAGATGTACCTTGGTGTATGCTTTTTGCTGATGACATTCTTCTTGTTGATAAGACTAGAGAGGGAATCCAAGAGAAACTTGAATTATGGAGGTCAACCTTAGAGTCTAAAGATTTTCGTTTAAGTAGATCTAAAACTGAATATATGGAGTGTAATTTTAGTTGTAGAAATTATAGTGGTAGTGTTGTTACATTAGGTGATCAAGTTATTAAAAAGAGTGAGTGATTCATATATTTAGGCTCTATTGTTCAAAATGATGGTGAAATAGATGGAGATGTTATTAGTAGAATTCAAGTTGGATGGTTGAAGTGGCGGAATGCATCTGGTCTATTTTGTGATAGAAAAGTACCGCTTAAGCTTAAGGGAAAATTTTATAAGATGGTTGTAAGACCTGCAATGATTTATGGTGCATAATGTTGGCCAATAAAAGAGAAGTATGAGACTAAGTGATGAGGATGCTCAAGTGGATGAGTGGCTTTACGCCTAGAGATAAAATGCGAAATGAGTATATTTGGGAAAAAGTTGGAGTAGCTCTAATGGCAGATAAGATTAGAGAGAGTCGCCTTAGATGGTTTGGCCACATAAAGTGTCGACAATCCAATGACTGGTTAGGAGAGTAGATGCATTAGATTTGCCTTATGTTAAGAAAGGTAGAGGTAGACCTAAAAAGATATGGTTAAGATGTATAAAAAATGACCTTAGTATACTTGAATTAAATAATAATTTGACACATAATAGGACATAATGGAAACGAAGGATTCATGTAGCCGACCCCACTTAATGGGATAAAGGCTTGTTGTTGTTGTTAAATTAAAGTTTCAAGGAAGAAATCTTTCTATTAGAACAAAATAAACAAAGTTATATTTAATTTCTATAGATTGATTCAAAAAAGTGAAGTTTAGTCAACCATCAAGAAAATTTAGGCCTTAATAAGATAGCTATTAAGAGTTGAGAGTTATGGACAACTTTGGAGTAGTATAGTCAATAAATTTTAAATTGAATTTTGAAGACTTAGATGACGTCAAGTGATTGGAGTTGTATATTTTTGTATTGTATTTACATACCAGTAGTTGGAAATGAGATTTTGAGTATTATAGTTTTAAAAAAAAAATTTCAACCTTATCAAATAGACTCACAAATCATAGAACAATTGAGAAAATTATTTCAATATTAGAGAATTGTTTGATTTTATGTCAGGAAGATTTATCATAATATCATTTTTGTGCTAAAATAATTAATAAAATGTTATCGGGTACAAATAAAGAAATTTTTTTATTTGATTGTTATTGATCTTGAGAAGATATGTTTTGAGTATACTAATAATTAATTTGATGTGCATAAAAAATAGGATGTTGATGTTTTTTGAAGATATATATGATGGAGATTTAATGGTACAAATAAAGGCATACTAAAATTTTTCAATTATTGCCTTTTTTACGTCTAGAAATATGAAATTTGTGTATTTTTCAGATTAATGTTGATTGTTACAAATAATTTTTAAAGTGAGGGGTTTTGATATATACTTTTGGATGTTAGTTTATTCGATTTGGGCATTTATTATATACAATTTTAGTGGTATTTTATAATTTTAGGATAATCCTGCTATAAGATATTGGTATATTTAAATGTGATAAATTTAAATATATTAGATTTATCATATAGAATAATAGGGATAGAGATGAGGATATAATTTTTAAAGGCTAGGTTAAAATAAAGAAGCATATCATGTAGACTTGAGGTAAATTTAATTAAATTTTGAATTACATCAATTTTATTATATGAATTTGAGTGTGCGGCAGCAAAAAAAAAAATCACAAATTGTCAAGTGCAGTGAAAGCAAATGTTAATAGAAATGTGTGGAAGAATGATAAAATGAAAAATGATTATATTAGATGATGGCCAGAGTGTAACATCTTAAGAATCTAGCATTAAAAAAAATAATAAATTAGTGTTTGGACATGCACTAGAAAAGGTAGAAGATTCATTGATATGATAAATAACAGTTTATATTGAAGGATTGAAAAAGGTTTAAGGGGTTATAGATAACTTGGACATAGTTTTGATCTCATATATATTATTTAGCAAGTGTGAATGGAGAATGATGATTCAGAAAATTAATCAAACATCATAATAGTAACTTTTTAAATAATTCTAATACAATCACTTTTCAAACTCAGATTTTAAGTTGTTTTTAGAATCTGGGCTCTGCTAAAGTTTTTAATCATGATGATTGCAACCAAACATCATAATAGTAACTTTTAAATAATTCATAATACAATCACTTCCCAATCTAAGATTTTAAATTGATCTTAGAATCAGGATGCAGGTAGGAAACCTGTCTTAAAATGTAATAATTTCATATTTCACTGATTTTAATAGTAAAAAGAAAGAATAAAAAAACTCGTAGATTATAGGTATTTGCTAGTTTTCAACCCTACGTTGCTCGTTTATTGAAATGTATTTTCTATCTAGAAGCACAAAATAGGCTCATGCAACATTTCAAAAACATGATTTGTATTTCATCAGGATTTTTTTTTTTTTTTTTTTTTTTTTGAATCCTGTCAAATTAGCCCTTCAAAAATCTAGTATATGGTTATGGGCTGCTCATTTTTTATGGTTAACCTGCAGTTTGGATACATAGTGCTCACAACATCAGCAGGCATTATGGATCATGAGGAAGCTAGGAGGAAGAATGTAGGAGGCAAAGTTCTTGGGTTCTTTTACTAAGGTTAAAGTTCTGGAGTCTCTTAAAACGTATTACGGGAGGAAAAAACCTTTTGAGATTTTGTAGCATAATTTTTACTTCTTATTTTGAATGATGAGTAGTGTTTGGATCTTGAGGGATAGTTTTGCACCATGTGTTTGTTGTTTTGGTTTTCTCAGACTATGAAGTTGACATTAAGGTTCAGTTGATTGCTTGGTGATATTAAATGTATCTTTATTGGTAATAGAAAATATGTTTTGGATACAATGAAATGTAATAAATTCTATCCTTTATTTAAATGTCATTAGAAATGTTTTAAACTTCTCTAGTCGTTTAAGACAAGAATTTTGTTTGCACTCTATTTTTTTACATCTACTTTATATGAAGAAAATAAAATGGCTCAGTCACAAGGCTATACTGGGATAATTCCTTCATTTGTATTGATCCCTACACTAGAAATTAATTTTTACAATGTAAGGCCATTAGTTTGCAGCGATCTTTGTCATTCTTTTGAAAGGCTTTAATACCTTTTTGATTCTTAGGGGTGAACAAAGTGTTGATGTTTGTGTGGGTTGTAATGTTGCATATTTAAGCTTGTTTATAGGCATTTTAGGATGACCTTATCATAATATTCTTCTACATCTTGAGCTTCTTACTGTTTTTATTCTTCCTATTTCTCTTTACTCCCTCCTTCCTTGGCGACCTAAATCTAGATTAAGCTCCAAAATGAAGTGTTTTCTCAAGGAAATGGGTATGTTGTTCATGAAAGAAAATTCTATACTTTTTGAGTTGACAAGAAATGATATGGACCATAATTAATGCTCAAAACTATTTCCTTAAACAAAGCCCTCAAGCGAGGTGTTAAGAGTTGTGGAGAAGGGTATGTAGAACATTGAAGTGAACTTATCTCAAGCAATACTAAGTTTCTACAATGATGTGTTAGTTATTGGGTAAAATGATGTTCATTTTATTAACATTTTGAATAAAATTTATGCTGACTGCGTGCTAAACCACATGCTCTTTTGGAGTAAGTTATTCAACTAAGGAAATATAACCATTATAATCGATAGCACCGAGCTAATCATCATTAGGATATGAACTAGTGAACCGAAATATAGGAGGATTAACAGAAATATTAAGCAAGTTGGTTTTTCTCTAGTTAAAGAAACCTCATCCATGTACATAAAAGGTAACGAAACAGAATGTTAGACCAATCTTAAGTAAACAGGCTCATAGTTAATGTTTTCAAAAACATATGCACTGAAATGAACATGTAAATTAAAATTTCCCCAAGTAGTAATGACTTGGCTACATTAAACATACACTTAAAGAGTAGCTTGCTTTAGTTTGATGTTGCAATTTCTAAATATTGAACTATGCAAGGGTTGAGTAAATTAGAGGGATGTGGTTAAAACTTGCATTCATACTTTTGTTAATTATTTTCTAAATCCAACAAAATATTATTTTAAAGATATTCCTATATAAATATATCTACTAGTAAATTCACCTTATCTTTAAAAAATTTATTCCTAAATAAATTTACTTATAAGAATGAAAAATGAATTTTCTATCCATTTTCTGGTATGTAGGAACACATGTTTTTTATGATATGTGATATAGTGTATAGATGCTTGATGATGCAAATACATTAACATAAAATGCATATGACTGTTTAGGAGATGACACAGGGCATTCAAGTTAGTGTGGCATCCTAAACATAATTTATTCATAATCTTAATCAAGTATAATCTTGTGATTACTATATTAGGTATTTGTAATTTTATAACCTAACTAATGTAATTGAGTGTTCAATTCAAATAGTACTTAACAGTTAATCACTCACTTTTTAAACTAGATTACACCTTAAGTTATCTTATGCAATGTCACTTATAGTATTAGATTAATTAATTACAAGTTTGTGTTATAATATTATTAAGTATTATAAATTATATTATGACAAATTCTTGTATATGAACAACATTGTGTTGAGATATTCTCATATAAATTTAATCAAAAATGGATCTAAAAATCATGCTAAATCTTTTGACATTATTACAATATAACAAGCATCATACTGAATCATTTTCATTATTATTTCCAATAAGATAATATTATTGCCATACTATCCTAGGGTATATAAATAAAATTATCTTTTAAAAAATAAACAAATGACGCTGAACAAAATTCAATAACAAATCAAGAAATTTAATCTAGCGAAGTTTTAAATAAATAATTCCATAAAAAAAAATTTATTAAGATTGGATAAGGCATGCTTTTAACTAAGGATTCAAAACCAGTGGGACTCGCAAGAAAAGGTGAGACAAACAGAACCCAAAGAAACAAAAAAAGAAATAAATTATGCTCTCATTTTTTGTTCAAACGAGAAGGCCAACACACATAAAAGCTGCAGATAATGCATATCAATCCTCCTTACCGCGTGCAAGCCTTGCCCGATGTCTCAGTTCAGCTTTCTTCCACTTCACAATAAGTTTGCACAGAGAGATAAGAGTGTTTACCTAAAATTGATGAATAATGAAATTTTAGTTCAACTAAGCCCAAGAAGAAAGCCATTAAAGAACACAAAGGAATATTTACTTACCACAATGATGCTGGATAAGAAAAGAAGAGGGCCAGACCAGAGGACTGAAATGAAAAGACCATTGGGATCGAAGTAATTCTGGTCAGCAAAGCTCTTCCAGTTTTTTGATAGGAAACTGTTAATTCTCTCTGCTAGAAGTACACCAGAAACTGCAGGAGAAAGTTCAAAATTAATTGGGGTCAATCAGCACTTAATCAAGCAGCTGGTGGGGTAGAAGTTAGCCAAGAGATTCTAACAAAATGAGTTTAAACTTCTAAGGAATCGTATGTTTGTGAGGATGCAGACTCATTTACATGAGAAAGTGAAGCCAGTCATTGTGCTTTACGACATTTTAAAAAAGTAGCATCTCAGAACAAGGAAATGACTTCGAAAAAGAAAAAAAAGCATTAAATTTCAGCTAAAGAAATTAAATAGATAAATAGCAAATCAGTAAAGCATAGTTCACCAATGATCGATGTATGTGTGTCTATAACCTAATTTAAATTAAATTTGAAAAAAATATTGCTACGCAAAGTCTATTTAAAATCTCTCTTTTATTTGGAATTGGGTACATAATCCATTCAAGTAACTTATTTAATGGTTTATAATTAATGACTAACCATAATCTACCTATTTCCTACTAGCAGTGTTAATATAAAAAGCCATGCAACTCCAAGGAGAAGAAGAATTTCTAATATTTTTTCCATTTAACAAATCATTAATTTTATTTTTACAAATTTCTAGATAATTTTTATTCATTTGACAAAAAAGAGCTTTGATAAGATTTTTTTTTTCATCAAAGTTATCTATATAAGAAAGACTAATACTGAACTTTTTTATCCCAAGAGCTATAGGGTTATCTTCACAAATTTGTTGGACCATTTTTGCCTTAACTGAGGCAATTTTTTCTTGAGGTGAAAGGTTTTATACATAATTTTATTCATTTCATTTATAATAACATATTTAGGCTTTGAGATGAATAGAGAGATTACTAATATATAAGCAAGCTTTTATTATGGAAGAGTTTGCAAAATGACAGCAGAAAGAACAATAGACGAACAAACAATACTACTCACAAGAACTCTGAATAGAGTCTAAAATTTTTTTGCGCCACCCAACCACCATTTAAGGCCTCAATATATTGAAGAAGAGGAGGCCAAACTTCACATTTTAAAGAAAAGTAAAAGTAGGCTGGTACGAAAGACTATACCATATTTTGCAGATTCTTTACTTCTAAAATTTTCCCATTGATCAGATGTATCATCGCTAGCAATTGAAAATTGAGACAATTTTTCGTCCTCCACTCCTGAGAATAAATTGGCTAATTATTCTTTATAGTCTAACTCAAATTTTGAGTTGATCTATTCCATGAACTCATGGGAGAATTTTTACCTTAATGAATCATGAACCAATATTAGAGAAAATTCTTCTATCTTTGGAGTGAACGTGTTGATAATTTTCTTGGCATCAATAACCTTTTTGATTTGCTGAAATTTTTCATTGACCTTAATAACCGACCACCATTTAATAACAATTTTTTTATGTAAGTTTTTGCAATTGATAGGATCATTTAATATTTCTAAATTCGAAGACCATATTCACGAAATTGGCCTTGATAATAGAACAAATTTTTACTTCGTCTATCAAATAAATTATCTGAATTAAAGTTTCAGAATATAGTTATTGAGTTTTTGGGGGAAGAATATCAATATTGGCTCCCAATTTATCCAACCATTTGAAAAACTAATTGGGGATCCTTCTGTGATGATTTCTAACATTACGTCAATCAACCAAGAATCCTTTTGTTTAGCATTAATAATATAAAAAGCTTTCGTCATTATTTCAACATAGGTCCAATAGTTAAATGTTACCATTCTCCTCTGATTTTTATCACGATAGGGGTATCTAACTATTTTGTCTGAAATGGAGTCAACTCGCATATTTTATGGTGCAAAATGCTATTAATTGTGGCTTTACTGTAAGCAATGGATTTGTTAGGCTCATTATAATTGTGTTAATTCTCAACACACTCAAGTGCTACCGGAAAAGCTTTATATATACTTTGATCAAACACTGATTTTTACAGGAATGATGTGTTGCCAATGAAGCGTTCTAGGATTTTCTATTGAGAAGAGATGGGATTTTCATCACTAATTTTAAAAATTAATTCAACATTGGACTTTATGATTGGATTTATTTCAAATTTTGGAGTATTTGGATTGAATAATAAGATTGATTTATCCAGATTTGTAGAGGATGATGACATCTAGAAAACGAAGACTCCTCAAGATGATTGAGGTGAGGTCACGTGACTACAGATTCAAGGAGTAATACACTCCTAATTGTCTCTATGAATATTCACGTGTGAGAAAATCAGGAAGAGAATTCAATTCATCTTTTAATATGTTTGATGTTGAAATAAAAAATAGATAAATGTGTCTCTTAAGAGGTAAAAATTTACTTAGTAGCAATATTTTTTAATTTTTTAATGATATATTCTGCAACACTGCAATACATAATAAGAATATTTGATTTAAAATATCATCTGGAATTTCGTAATGAATTTAAGTATTGCTTTCATTTTCTTTTTAATAGTGAAACATTTTTCTTGAGTTGAATCCATTTGCCTGAAATAAATCGTCCGAGTTCTTGTTTATGATTAGTTGGATTTCATTGTTTCAAAAAACCTCCATATCCTAATTTACAAAGGTGGTTTCTACTTTTTAAAAAAAAAATTGAGATTGGCTAAATTAATACAAGGTAAATTTTTAAATGTATTCTTAATTTTTTTTTTGGACTGCTTGAGTATGAAAAGAAATCCAAGGTGAAGGATTTTTTTGTTAATTACTTTGAATAATGAAGTAGCATCTAATGTTAAATTTTTATAGAAATCAGAAATATATTTTGCACTCAAAAAAAAAATCTCTGAAGCTAATTTTTAGTGGTGATAATGTCAAAAAATTTATCAACAAATTCTATGCTTTTGTTAATTAGGGTAATAGTGAAATTTGCAATATTGTTGATAAAAATTGTGCAATCAAACAATCCAAAAATATGGTTTTATTTTAGTAGTTTTAGTTCCATTCAATATAAAATATGCCTAAAATCAGCCACCTTGTACTCCTCTTGTACTCCTTCCTTTAAATCTCCCATAGGATTTTAAACTTAAACTCCAAAGACTCCTCCAACATCCTAAACTATCTATCAATGCCCTAGTTCCATATGGACCGCCTTTCTAATCCATATTTCAAGCATACTCAAAATCAATCATTCATATAGATGTAAAATCCCTACACCCCTAACTATAGCTCTCAACCACCTTCGAATACCCACCATAGAAAAGCCCAATAAACTCCAAGCCACTTCCAATCACTCCTTCACCCCTTATAACAAATAAAATTATTTCTTTTATTTTCATTCAGTAAGAATCTACTATATCTACACTATCATTTGGGCGTCCCAAGGTTAATGAGGAGTTAAGGCCTTGAAAAGTTATTATGGTTATATGATAATAATATAAGGAGATGTTTGGAGATATCGAAGGGTTTAGAGGGGCTAGAAGTCAAGAGATGATCGTCTTATTTATGGGAGGTTGGGTTGTGTTGGGATGGAGAGAGAAATGGAGAGAATAATTAAGGATTTACCAAAGCACTAGGACATAGCTATCAAGTTTAACACAAGCACCCCAGAAGTAATCGATCATTGTATCATTTAGTATGTAATGCTAGATATCCTAAATGGTTATAAATTTAAAATATTGTATGTGTGCTTGTATGATCAATTATTTACCCATAAATTGGTGAAATATAGAAATGCTACCAACTGTCCTAGGCTTTTTTTTAAATCTTTGAAATATAGAAGACCACCTCTAAAACACCAAAAATATGCTAAAATATGTTAAAAATCATAGAAGTTAAAGCCTAGCAATATTCATCCACTAAGCCTATGAAGTATGATAGTCTATTTTATAAGCTTATATATGGCTAGAGATAACATCATAAGTATAAAAAAGGCAGTGCAAATTAGTTCATAGGAAAAGATAGTACAAGGCATACAACAAAGGTGATGAAAGCTCACATGAAACAATGGAAAGACATAGTTGAAAGTTGATTCTTGTTCTTGATATCATGGCTACAACCAGAAGAGTGAAGTGGAACAGTAGTAAGGATATCAGCCACGGCTCCTGCCAATGAAACATTACTTGGATAAAGAAATGCAATGTGTCAAAATATAAAAGCAACCAAAAATAACAATCATACAGTCAAAACTTGGCTAAATAAAAATAAAAAAAATTAAATTTAACATGTATAAAGAAGAATCCCAAAACGGATCCAAGTTAATTCAGATATTTGAACAGTCAACAAATTTTTTCACAATAAAAAGTTTGAACATTCAGAGATATTATAACAACACAAGAGGCTGACATTAAACATCTATAAGGAAGCAACATTTACAAAACTATCCTCAATATAGATCGCTAAGAATCATTTAGCATAATGTTCAAGCATCTATCAGGAATTTCTTAAAATTATAGAAAAATAAATAGACACAAAAAAAAAAAAAAGTTGGATAAGAAATAAAGACGCATAAAACATTTTACTATGTTTTCTTTTAAATATTAAGGGAATGGTTTTAAAATGTATGTATTTTAGAAATGTAAACTAATATGAATGCATGAATTGTTTGATTCAAAAGAATTTAAATCCAATATATATATATATTGTTATGAAACATTTAAAATACATTAAAATACAACACGCAACTGCTTAGGGCGCAAGGCAAGTAGCGACCTTGGGTGGAGAAGATCAGATTGTGGATGTGAGCTTTTTTGCATTTGGAATTTTCCCAATTTTGATAAATTCAAAATTCACCAAAACTAGATATTCAAGTATATTTCAAATTTGATATACAAATGTATTGAATTTGATTTATTTCAAACCAAATACTAAACAATCAAAACCCCTACATTTCTTTTATTTTACACTAATAATACTTGTAAACAAATAACTCCTAAGCAGATGAATCCTACAAAATAGATGCCAAGTGGAAAGCTAGGCCTAATCTTGAGGCTGGAGTAGAGAGTGATTTTCAAAAAATAACCAAAAGAAAAGGGAATTACTTCACAATGTGATTTTTAGATGAGCAATTTGAATATTAAGTTATGTAGTACAAGATACACAAATCATATTAATGTACATCTACAAAATATGATCCACTTATTAAGGGGTATCCTCAATTGCAAGTGATCCTTACATCATCTATATCAATACCAAGTCTCTCCTACTATTTGTTGGTTTGATAGATAACTAGAAAAATGAGAGACAGCAATGAGATTCCAAAGCCTTCAGATGTGAAATTCGTTAACAAATTCCAACCATATGAATGATGCATGCAAAAATATACAGTCAAAACATAAAAGAGAAGAAAAGTGCTTAGTCCAAAAATAAGTGACCAATACAACTACGCAAGCATTATCAAATAGTCCTTGAAAGCAAAACAATCAATACTAAAAAAATAAAGCTGAATACATAGCAAAAGTGCAATTCTGCCTCAATAATAATTAACCCAAACCAGTAACACTATAGCTCCTCAGAAAAATACACATTCCGACATTAAACATGAAATGTTAGACCCTTGATTGATGCAAAATTGAGCTTGTGCTTAAAAGGTGTTAGGAGGGGAATATAGACTTTGAAAAAGTTTGAGTAGGGTTTAATTTTCATGCAATATGACTTAACCAAGTGTGGCACCCTCCAACTCGAGAGCACTAGAAGGAAGATTAGGGCTTAAGTGGAGGGACTTAGGAATGAGACCAATGATTGAAAAACATTTATGAATGGTAGTGAAATATTTATAAATGGATTCTAGAGTGTTTCACAAAATTTCAAGACTTTTAAGCTGACCAAATGGTGGTACAAATAGGATTAAGCCTTCAACAATTTCATTTTGGCCAGTAGGGCTATCAAAAAAAAACTCATTGTTGCGACTCGTTTCTCGTTAAATATTTCGTGTTGTGTTAGTTAAACAGCGAGCCAAACACAAATAAAAATTTTAAGCTATTTTAAGCTCGATTTATGAACGAGCCGAACACAAACAACCCTCTATTTGATCATGTTCGGCTTGATTTAGCTCGAAATAAATAAATATTTATAATTAATTATACAAAATATAATTATATATCATTAAATACTTATATATATATTTATATTTATTTAAATAATTAAATTAGTTAATAAGATTTTAAATTAAATAAGTTAAGGTAAATTATAATAAATTATAAGTAATTGTATGGTTATCATAAAATCATAGCCATCAAATTTTAAATCTAAGGCTAAGATTTAAGCACATCCAAACCCTACTTATATATAATCCTCGCGAGTTGTCACACATCGTCGCTTACTCACTCGATTCAACTTCATTTACTCCAATCCCGTAAGTCCCTCACTTAGTCTTCTACTATTCTGCGAGTTGCTACGCTGCTATCTACAAGAAGAGTCAAACCTCATACCACAATTTCTAGTTTTCTAGGGTTTGATATCAATCGTCCCTTTCTCCTTCTCATTAGACTTCCACTCGAGACTCGATCGCCTCTACCTATAACATCATTCTCTTCACCCCTCTTGCTCATAATCTTTATTATTTTATTTACTGTGAAATTTTTTTCTTTTTAATCTGTGATGTAATTAAGATATGTCGATTATTTCAAGTTCCTAATGAAGCAGAAATGGTATTAAAATTTATAGGGTTTGTAGGTTTTGGTGTTTGATTTGTAATTGAAATTGTGCATCTTAATGTTGATATGTTTATTATATGTAAGCTTTTTGAAATCTTTGTTTTATGTAAATGCCTGTCAGCTTGTGAATCTTTAAGGAAGCTTTTCAAAATTCCATCACTTCTAGGGCTTATAAGTTTTGGTGTTTAATTTGTAGATTTAAAATATGATAATAGAGCTTGATGTTTTTATTATATATTTCCATCTTATATTGCCAAAATGCTTGATATGTTTACTCTCTGTTGGCTTTTCGAAATCTCTGTTTTATGTAAATACTTGTGAATCTCCAATGACAGTTTTTGAAATTTCATTACTTCTAGGGCTTATGGTTTTAGTGTTTGATATGTAGATGAAAATGTGATAATAGAGCTTGATGTCTTTATTTTCTATTTCCATTTTATGTTGTCTAGATGTTTAATGGTTTATTTTCTATAGGCTTTTATAAATTTTTATGAAAGGAAGCTCTGCTTATTCTCAACATACATCGATGCAAATAATTAATTTGTATTCAATTTTATTATTTCTTATTTGATGTTAGGATGACCTAACATTAGCTAACTATGTTAGGATGGTATCATGGTGAATGTATTATGCTGCAAATCTATTTTTGAATGTTTGTTGGTATTAATTTAAGAAAATAGATATTAAATAATCGAAGGACCAAAGGTAGCATGATCTGATAGGAGGGTTTTCTATGCAATCTCATCATCATATGCTATTTGAAATTCCTATTTGGTGCCCAATTTGATAGTTCTTGATGGAAGTAAAATTTGAGATTGGGTTTTATAGTTATCTGATTTACATTGAGATATAAAGTGTATTCATTATAAATTTTGCTTGATTATTCTTGCAATGTATTCTTATAAATTTACATTTGATGATTATAAAATTTATTCTCAACAAATTTGTTTAAGATATTGATTCAATTTATTATTTGCTACTACAATGAGAGTAAGATGTGAAGAAAAATATGGCATAAATATTGATAATTTATTATTTGCTTGTTTAGTTAGTTTTTTATCTTAAAATATCCAATGCACTAATAATGTCTTGTTTAACACCTCTTGTAGTATTGTTTTACCATAAATGGCATAAATGGCTTGTTTATGCATTTCATCTATAAAAAATATTATGTTCTATGGACTACGGATACTGTCTTTAGTTAGTTTTAATTCATATTTTTATTCTTCTATTTAGTTTGTTATCATGTCAACTTTAGACCTTTCTCAAAGTGCATCATCTGCTAATGACATAGCTATAGAAGTTGAAAATAGTAATGAATATCTGAATGTTTCTTTACAACCAATTGGATTAGAAGCACAATTAGTTGTGACTACAACCATAGAAGTTCATTGAAGAAGAGCAGAAAGAGAACATCTATAGTTTGGAAATACTTCATTTAAACTTCATCAACATTTAAAAGAGTTTCTACACCTTCTTTATAATGTATTTGTTGCCATGCAAAATTTCATAAATCCAAAACAAGCACTACTTCACAGTTATTGAGACATGTCAAAGAATGTGAGAAAATTAAAATCAGGAATGAACAAGTTGTTAATTTGTCTGACGGAAGATAAAAATTATTAAATTTTATGTCTTTTGATATCAATACAGAAATTGACATTCCTATAATTTATAACCCAAAAAATTATGATCAACTTCAAATTAGAGAAATTATTACAAAAATGATTATTATACATGAATATCCCTTAATGATTGTTGAGCATATGTGGTTCAATATTTTATTGAAAATTTTGAATCTAAATTATGAGAGTGTCTACAAAAACACTAAAACACTATAAAGAATGATAGCATGAAAGTTTATGAATCTGAGAAAAATAAGTTGAAAATATATCTTAATGACATAAATAAAATCTCATTAATTTCTGATTGTTGGACTTTCAATTAAACAATTGGATATATGTGGTTAATAATTCATTACATCAATAAATCATGAAAGTTGCATAAGCAAATCATTAGTTCTATTGAGATTGAGTCATCATATACGAGTACTTTTATTTGGATGCTATATGTGATTATTTATTGGATTGAAATCTTCAACATAACGTGTCCATAATCACATTGGACAATGCTAGCAATAATAATGTCATTGTTAATGCTCTCAAAGTTAATTTTCAATCCAGAGACAAATTACATTTTTTGGGATATTTTTTTCATATTAGATATTATGCTCACATCTTAAATATTATGGTTCAAGATGGATTGAAGGAGGTTCAAAAAATAATTCATAAAATCGGGGAGTCGATAAGTTATCTTAAAAAGCCTCCAGAAATGTTACATAAATTTATTGAAGTGACGAAACAATTAAGAATTTTCACTTCAAAAGATTTATCCATTAATATTCTGACACGTTGGAACTCCACTTATTAATGCTTGAATCTACTTCTATTTATCGCAATGTATTCATAGATGATGCTACTCGAGATAACAATTATAAGTAGTTGTCTCAAAATTTTGAATAAGTATAAGAAATTAAGACAGTTTCTTGTTGTTTTTCATAATGTTACTAAAAATAATTTTTGATTCTTCTTATCTGACTATAAATATTTTTCTTCCGACAATCATGCATGTTAAGACGTTACTAATGGAGGAATGCAATTAAGCAAATAAGAGTTGTCATGAAAACCAAAATTGATAAGTACTGGAATGAATACAATTTACTTATGTCTATTGCAGTTGTGTTAAATCCTCGTTTAAAGATGAAGTTTATCAATTTCATATTTTCTAATATATACTCTTCTACTAAATTAGAATCTAAGATTAAGATTATTTAAGATGGTATTTGAAAAATATATAATTAATATGCAGCTGATGTTGCTACTTCTAATTCAACAAGTGCTTCAGGATCTTCACAAACACCAAGTGATGCATCTTTCTAATCCAGTTTTGATTGCATACTTAAGTTTGTTAATTTTGTTGTAGCTTCAAGTTTTATTCAACCTTCAAAATTTGACTTGTAAATCTATTTAGAAGAAGATTTATATAGTATAGTAATGATTAATTTGAAGTTCTTGATTAGTAGAAGATGAATACTCTAAAATATCCATGTCCATCTAAAATAGCTAAGGACATCTTGATAATTCCTATAACAACAGTTGCATCTGAATCTGTATTCAGTGCCGATGGTAGAATTCTTGATGATTACAAGAGTTTTTTATCCTCAAAGGCAATTAATGCACCTTTCTGTAGCTAGCTGGATTAGAAGTTGTTAAAACAATATTAAGAACCCACTGGTAAGATCTAATTTTAAGCTATTACATTCTATCAACTTTAAAAGTTTAGTATTCACATTAGTTACTCTATATACTTTTCTAATTAATCATTTATTTATTTCAACAAGAATTAATGGAAGAAGAAAACTTACATGTGACTTTTTCAGATTTTAAAAGCTCTAAATGAAGGATGAGTTGGTGATATGTTTTGATCCTATCTTTATAGGATGGTTTTGGTCTTCACTACTTGTGATTCTAATTTGTTATTGTTTGGTACTGCTGAATGTTGTGGTTTAATATTACTATATTTATGTTGTTGTGTTTCTCCTTAACAGAAAAATTTGCAATTTTAAAAGTTACAGATATGACGCTTGATGTTATGCTAAATGTTGTGTGTTGATGGGTTATGATGGTAATAAAATTTATTACAAGAGATGCAATTTAACTCTGTTAATTGATTGCTTATATAATAGATAATACACTTGGTTTAATCTTGGGATTATGAGCTTTTCTTGCTGGTTGTTCTTCTGATTGGTTGTTTTTAATTCTGTTTGCAGACTGTAGCTCTGTTATTTGTTTTTCTGTTTTGCTGCACAAACTATTGTTTGGTTAGTTGGTTTAATGCTAAACTCATTCATGCTACTATTTGTTGGTGATTTACAATGTTGGTTTGATTATCTGTTGCTTGCTTTCTTAACAGTGCCAACTCATTTTTTTACTGTTTTTCGATTGTTCTATAGTATGTCTTATTATTTTTTATTTTTTTTGTTGATTTTAAGTCTCATAAAATCTTTTTTATTTTATTTTGTTGACTTTATGTTCTTTAGTATTTAATATAAACAATCATCAAGCTATGAAGGCATCAATGACTATTTGGTTTAATCTTTTGAGCCCATTCAATATTTTTATTATATCATTTTTTATCAGTTTTATTAATATGATGCAAGACTGAAGATAAAATGTTTAATTTGAAACTTGAAGGATGTGAAATGTTTATTTTTAATTGTGTAAATATATTAAATGTAATGCAACTGATAATTAGTTTATAAATTATATCTTATAATATTTGTAAAAGTGTAAAAGTGTAAATGTTTATAAATTGTTGTATTTAGTTTATTTTTTGTTGTGTAAATGTGTAAAACGTTTAAATTTTCTTATTCAATTTGTAATTATGTAAAAATTGTCATTTGATTGATGAAATTGATGAAAGTATTAAAAAAATTGAGTTAAATTTATTATTATGAATAGTGATTGTATGAGCTAAGAGCTTATAAAGTACAATTTTTTACTCATTAAAAATAATTTTTTTAAATACTTAATTTAAAATTAATAAAATTTCTCATTTTAAAAATCCCTAAACGAATCATTTCGAGCCAAACACGAGCTGTAAACAAACAAAAATATTTTTTTTGAGCCGAACACGAATAGTGAGTTCACGAATCATTTCGAATACAAGCCAATTTCAAACATGAGCTAATACAAACGAACCAAACACGATCAAAACCTTAACTCACTCAAGCTCGGCTTGTTTACACCCCTATTGGCCAGTAGCCCTAGACTAAGCTTTAGATTTAGCATACGAATTTTCAGATTAAGTTTTTAGATTTAGTCTAAAAACATTTGTGGTTGATAGAGAATTTTGATTAGAATATTTCTAACGTTCTTCACAAATTTTCAAGAGATTTAAGATGTTCAAATGGCCAATTGAATAAAACAAGGTCCTAATAAGTAAACAATGGCGATAACCCTCAAAGAAATTTTGCCAGGAATTCTATGGAGGACTTGAAGGGGAAATGATTTCATTTGGAGAAGAAGGATTAGTAGAAGATTTTAGCAGCTAAATATATAAAACTACACTCACCAAAGTGACAAGGGCTGAAAGAATCATTAATTCCTCCAATGTTGAAGACAGCCATCAAGCCTCCTCCTATTTGGAATAAAACTACAAAATTTCAGCAAACATACATCAAATCCTTTTTCGTTCTAGCAAATAAGTATTTAAACAAATGTACATCAGCTTTTAAATTAATTAAAGGGAAGTAGATGAAGTCAAAAGGTTCGTCCAAATGAGTAAATATGGAGAGGTTGGTTGCTCAAAGTGTAACCACCCCTCCAAATGAGTGATGGCTGGCCAATGAGTGTTTTAAAATGATTATTTGATTAATTTTAAATCAAACAATTAATTTTTTGAAACTTGCATATTGCATTTAATAATAGTAAAAGAGTAGTACAAGAACTAGCAAAGGCTAGAGAGTCTAAAACAAGAAGTTAAATAGAAGCAACATGCTTCTTATCATCCTCAAATAACGAAACAAAAATAGAAGGTAATGTAGAAACATCTAAGGACAACCAAGTAAAGTGCGGTCAGAGCGAGACAGATCGCCACCCTTGAAGTCCAGGAAGCGTGTGAGAATAGGACTTGGTGGAAGGCTAGAAGAAAGCCCAAGTCGAGCTGAGGAGAGAAGACCGAAAATCTGCGATAGTCTTTCTAAGTAAATTGACAACACTAATGTTGTCCCCTCCAATATGATGCCTTTGTACTCATCATACATCCAAGGGTCAACAAGCTTCTTAAGCATGCATCTCTCATGAAAGCACTATCCCAATGGAGAAAGCGGATACCGCCTTGATCAAGTCACCAAAGATCATCCACGAAAATAACCCCAATGCCAAGCCGGAGGAGAGGAGTACCATCTACATTCACCTTTAGCCATCCAGGAGGGAGGGGTCCAGGGGAGTGGACAACCTAAGTGGAGCTCCCATTGCCCCCGAAATAGAAAGGTAGATGCATTTGTAAAGGCCTCCAAAATAGTAGCAGCAATGACCTTTGGTGTCCCATGTTGGCGCCCATGTGTCTTTGCATTCCGTGTCCTCCAAACTTGATATATCAATAGCTCTCACCCAAACCATGTCTTGGTGGTCCGATCGAATGCCCAGATCATGAGCATTAGAAAAGAGGAACTCCCCAAGAGGACAAAACACAGCGGTAGTGAGGATATGATCCGTGTGTCTCCATGCAACCCAGGTGAGTCTCCCTCAAAGACCTCGAGAGTGGAGCCGGTGGTAGGTTGGTAAGGCATTCTTGATCGCCACCAAAACTTCTCTTCTTGGGCAACGAAACTGTAGCCAAGAGTGGCTAGCGGGGAAGAGGGCATCGAGGAGATTTCCCCAAAGGGAGGTGAAGAAGCTCGTCGTCTTCATCTAAGTCCAATGAAGCTCCACCTTGGTAATGTGCTTCACAAGATCCTCGAAAATCTTTAGGCGTGTAATCCCATGTCCCGTCCCTACGGATGAAGCGTGCCCAGTCGATCCTCAAGGCTAGATCTAAGAAAGTCGGTCTCAGCTAAGGAACAATCTAACCATATGTGATCCAAAATCAACTTTCGCCATCGAATCTTCCAATGAATGAGAGGTTCAAGACTTTGAGCCCCACTAAGAATGAGCCAAGTCTTGAGTCCCCCTCTTCAAGCTTCCACTCCAAATATCTTCCCATAGCTCCCAGTCTGGTGAAGTAATGAAGTGGGCTTAATCCCAAACCCCTGAGAGGGCCCAAGCGGTGAGTGAAAACCAAATCCCCATGCTTAATAGGCAAGCAAACCGACATAGTGAATGCCCCTCGAGTGGGACTCTTGTCCCATAAGAAGGACCTACATAAGCGCTCAATCTCAACACATTCAAGGGAATAGTTGTATGTGTTACGATAAACCAACTGGTATAGGAAATAAGGGTAGCTGCATAGGAGAGATGTCGAGTTCCCAGGACATAATCTTCTCTTTGGCCCAATCAGAGGCGAAATCATGCTTGTAGAGATTCCTCATAGCCTTAAGGCCAAGATACTCCATCTCTTGGACCTTCGAACCCGAAGCCTAGCAATCATTAGTCCTCCATCTCTTGGCGGTTGCTAAAGAGAATGGCGGACCTTACATTAATCTGGCGTCCGACCACAATAATCATCAAGAATGGCTTTAATTTGCTTGGCATGTAGAATAGAAGCGAGGTAATCGAATATCATCGATATAGTAGATTAGAGATGAGGTACCTCCGCCTTCACACACACTGTGTTCGCCCTCTCTGCTTAAAAGCTAAAGAAAGCAGCTCAGAACATAGAATAAACAGGTAAGGTGAGAGTGGACAGCCACTGTCTAAATCCACACTCTGCGTCAATCCAGGAGACCTTACAACAGATGGAGAATCTAGGGTGAGTGACACTTAGAATCCACTTCTATCGTGAACCCATCAAGGTGAGCATCTTGCTCATATGCATGCGACTCATCTTATCATAGGCTTCCATATCAACTTTAATCGTCATGAAACCAACGGGAAGAAGAATGCTTGAATTTTTGATGATCTCTTGGGCAGAGCATGGTGAGAGATGTTCCTCTCAGACAAAAGCACCTTGTTCTTGAAACAAGGAGAGGTAGTAAATGCTTCAACTCACCAAAATCTTGGCCACCACTTTATAGATCGTCAGCACGCTAATGGGCGAAATTTGGAGGAGTGCTAGCCCCTTTGGGGATGAGGACAATAAGTGTCTCCTTCCATGAATCCTCCATATGATCAAGTTCAAAGAACTCAGAACGACATCCTTCTTCACAAGGCCGAAATGCTTGTAAAAGCGGGATCCCATCAAGTCCGTGAACGGTTACTCCCCATAGAATGAATTGCCTCCCAAATATCTTGATCACCGGGCTTCAAGAGATTTGGCCGGAGGAACGCCTCTCTATGGCGAATAGGCCAACTATCAAAGGAGACATCCCCCTCAACCCATTTTTGCCTGAAGAAGGAAGTGAAAATATCAGGAATATCAGAAGGGTTCTTAATCATACCTCCCTCCACCGATTGCAAGCATCTGGTGGGTGTGCGGTATGGAAAAATGAGTGTTCCCATCCTTGAGCCATCTTTAGCCCTTTGTCTCCACCAAGTACCGAGCCTGGCCAATGTAGAGTTAAGCTCAATAACCTTGGAGCGGAGCTCCCCTTCTTGGGCAGGAGTGAGTCCATCATCAGAACAATCAAGAGTTTGGAGAGAGGTAATGTCCTTCTCCAAGTCAATCCGGAGAGAGTGGAGGTTCTTCATACTCTTACTCGATGGAAGAGAGATCGACAACTCTTTCATGGAGAATTACGGCCTTTGGTAAGTCTTCCTGCCAATTCTTCCAAACCAAACCTCCAACTCATGGGATAAGAGAGCCAAGTATCTTCAAACCAACCATCTCGGGGCTTTGGTAGCCAGAAGAGGAAGAAGAAGAGGAGCATGATCAGCGATCCGGGTAAGTGTGACCAGGTATCCCAGAATTGAAAGCCATAGAGTTGATCAAGACCCGATCGCCGGGACCCATCCTACAGTTCATCTGTTGTTGGTCCAACTTTGGGCCAACAAACTCAACTCATGCAAATCCAAAGCCATACAATCTCTTGTCGCAGTGTGTAATGAAAGAGCCTCCCACCCTTCTTGTCACTCGAGCCAAGATACAATTAAAGTCACCCCTAATAGCCTGAGCTTGAAGATCCACATTGTCCTGATGGTTTGCAGATCCCTGAGATAACTCTTGTTGGCATAGACCAATAGTCCACCTAATGTTGGGCGAGGAAAGTGCCCAAAACAAGGTCGAAATAACCGGAGGAGAAGTCCACAATATCCTTTCTCCAAAGGATAATAATGCCTCAGAAAACCCATTTGAGGGTTTACAAAAAAGCGCAGTTGATCCCACCATTTTGTCCACTTCATGTCTTGAGAGACTCAATCCGGTTTCAAGTAAACCGATAATCGAGATCGTTACCTCATAAGGTGGCGTGGTAGTTGCAGAGTCTTCTTGGGCACCCTACAATTCAAAACAGTCGATGACATTAAGTCACCATGGGGTGATTGATTGTGTATCTTTTCCTCTTCTTTGAGTTGGCCTCAATTGGCCCCAAATTCGCAACTCCCTCTCAAAGTGGGCACAGACACCTTAGACCTTGTGGTAGGTTGGGTGGTTGCCTTCTCCCTCCGGCTTTTGAGCTTCTCCACGTGGCTTTGGCTTGGAATATAGAGTGAGGAGGCTTGATGGGGAGGGGCTGAAGGTGCTCCTTGAAGAAGAGCTCTTCCAGGGGTTGAGTAGGCTGTGGTTGGCCACTCATGGCCTTCTCACCTTCCTTCTTTAAGTTAATCACTGCTGCTTGTTGTTAGCTCTCTTCTTTAGTGACCAGACCCATTGACCATACTGAAGAAGTGGACTCCTCAAGTAGGTAATGGTGGTGAAGTAGTCTGTTGTGTCTCGACATTTTTCCATTGGTAGGATTTTGATTAGTAGTGCTACATTCCCCTTCGATAATGTGGCTGTTGCATGACTCACATTAGTCCCAAAGGAGGAGAGGAAATCTTACCATTAGTGGTAGCTGGAGGAACTCCCTTGGTGGGACAAGAATCAACCTTGTGTCCCACCTTTCCACAAGCAAAACAGAGTTGAGTAATCCCCTCATACTCAACCCGTTGGAAAAACCTTCCGTTTCTTCCATGGATCCAAACTCCAGGGGGGAGTTTTTGTGAAAGACATTTCTTCCATATTGAAAATTCAAACTTTTAAAATTCAAAACTTCAAATTTGAAAAATTCAAATTTTATAATATTCAAAAATTAAAAATTATAATAACAGAATCTCATACAATAAAAGTATAACATCTAAAAATACAAATTCTAATAAAAATTCTTCATTCAGCTCCTTGTCATGGCTCCTTGACTAGTTGCAACATCTTTTTTGCTTTGAGCTCTAGTAACAAGTCCATTTCTTTCTCCATTGACACCTTAAGCCACATCAATTCCCCTAAGTCTCAAAGAACTATTTTCTAAAGAGTTAAAATCAATGTAGTCTTCTACAAGCTCTAGTGCAAGCATTTTATCTCTAGTAACCAAATGTCCTCTATCGATGGTTTGTCCTTCCACCTCACAAGAAACCTATGATCACCATCCTGATTTGTTAGCCCCTAATTTGTGATGATATGATTCATATTGAAGATGAAACGTTTGTGAGGTACTTGCAAATTATAATTTTGTCCTCTAACAAAAGAGTTATTCTACAAATTTGGACGTTTGTTAACTCCTTCAAATGATATCAAAATCTTTATATAAAAAACATACTAATAAATTAACAATTCAAGAATGTATGTTATATTAAGTTTTCTAATAATCTTAAATAGCCCACATGCTCTAAATTATAATTTTTAAAATTTTGTAAAGGCGTATCTTTCAGGTTAGATACTATTCAACACATGATCTCCAACATTATATTCTCTAAAACTTTTATTTTTACTCTTTATATCTATACATTTTGTACTAGTCATTTCTAGTTATCGCTTAACATTATCAAGAAGGCTTGCATTGTGAATGTTGAATCTAAAAATACATATGAAAATATGTTAGCAAGATCAATTGGTTTCTTTGGGTTATAGCAAAGATTATTTCAAATGGTGTTTTATTTGTAACCTTTGAAATAGCATTATTATATACAACTTCTATTGTAAGAAAGTCTATGTCCAATCTTTTACCCACCAAACTTCTTAAAATATTTCCTAGTGTCTTATTTACTATCTTAGTCTACCCATCTGTCTGAAGATGAAATGTTAACGAGAATTTTAATGTAGTGTCTATCAACTCTCATAATATTTTTCAAAAATATGATGTAAACTTAATATATCTATCATAAATAATTATGGAAGAGAGTTTATGAAGCTCAACTATCTCCTTGAAGAACAACCCTGCTATATATGATGCATCATTGAATTTTGAGTAAGGTAAAAAATAAGACATTTTGGAGAAATGATTAAAAATAATGAAAAGTTATCATGTCCCCAAGAGGTATTCAAAAGACCATGTACAAGGTCCATAGAAATCTTCTTATGACCTAACCGGAATGTTTGCATGATTTCTATTTTGTGTTTTTTGCTTGCCTACATGTATAGTACTAAGTAACTAGTCTCTCAACATCTCTCTTTAAAGAGGGTGAAAAAAATCTATATGCTCTAGCAGGTATATAGTTTAAACTTCTCAGAATACTCTATTATTGCCCGAGAATATAATTCTATAATAAGAAACATCCTCATAGAAGTCTTAAGAATGTATAACCTTTTCACCTCATATAAATATCTATCAATCACCACATAAGAGCTATCAAAAGATATGTCTTAATAGGCATGCTCTAAATATATTCAATGGAAGTAAGAACAAACTTGATAATTATCCTTGAGCCTTTCAAATCTTAGAATTTTAAATTCTAAAAATGTAATTACTAAAAAGACTCTCAAAAGGCTTATTTTTCACCCCAAGTTAATGACTAACTACAAAGTGAAGTCTTAAAGATATTTTACACATTTGGCATGTCTGTCAGTTAACGTCTTCTAAATATTTATAAATTTTAATGCATGGTGATCTATAATGAGGATAAACTCTTTATGCAATAAGTAAAACTATAATATTTGAGAGATTGAATTATGGCATAGAAGCTCTATCACAGGTGGAATACCTGTGCTTTACATCATTCAACTTTTTACTATAAAAGCTTCTAGGTGATTCTCTTTACCAACTATATATCCTATATTTACATAAGAAACATCAAAAGTGACCTCAAATACTTCATTAAATTATGGAAGCCTAAGAATAGGAAATGTAGTAATGAGAACCTCAATCTACTCCATGACTTTTGAAGTTAATGCAGTACATACAAACTTATCTTTCTTTAGGAGATATGTGATAGGAGTTATAATTATGCTAAAATTTCAAATAAATCATCCGTAAAAGATAGCTAAACCATAGAAACTCTTGACATCTATAAAATATTTGGGGGTTGCTCAATCTAAGATAGCCTTAATTTTTATAGGATTTGGCATCAGCCCTTCAGCAGACACCACAAAACTAAGGGAGATGACCTCAATTTAGTTAACGAAGCGCTTATGAGATTAGTGTAAAGTTTGGCTCCTCTAAGTCTAGTAAAAACTAAGCTTCAGTGATCTAGATGTGCTTTCTCATCAAAATTGAAAATGACAATGACATGAAAATCTACTATAAAAAATTTACCAATATAAAATTTCAAGATTGTATTCATCAATCTCACAAATGTGCTAGAGAAATTAGATAAACTAAAAGATATGACAAACCATTCATAATGGCCATATGGGGTTTTGAATAGTGTCTTTCATACATTTCCTAGTTTGATCATGATCTGCTACTAACCTTTTTTCAAGTCAATTTTAAAGAAACTGTTTGAATTAACAACAAGAACAAGCAACAACAACAACAACAACAACAAGAACAAGCATATCATCTAATTTGGAGATTGAAAACCTACACCTAATAGTGATCATATTAATTACTCTACTGTCTATGCACATTATATAAGTATCATTTTTCTTTGAAATCAATAATGTTTATACTACACAAGGACTTAAACTTTCCTGAAAAAAACCTTTTCATAATAGTTCATCCCCTTATCTTTTAAGTTCAGCATATTCTGCAGAATTCAAACTATAATGTGGAATGTTTGATAGCTAAAAACCTATTTTATGTTGATTATTTCTCATGACTGGCAATCCATCTAGTAAATAATCTAATACAGATCACTAAACTCAGATGATATGAGAGACACAGTAGGTAAATGGAACTCAAATGAATTAGGTGTGACCTCTTTTATACGGAGTAAGTGATGAGATGTAAGGTCAAAAAACTCTCTCAACATAGTGTTAAATCTTACTTTCCTACTATAATTTCTACCAGTAATAACAAAGGTATAGTACTCTCAATGGAAAAGTCAAAAGCACTCTCTCTAGCAGGAAGGGATTATATCACTATCAAGTAAAACTTTGCATTCTTCTTTTACTTGGACTTGAGTTGAATTTCAGAGCTAAACTTATGTGGAAGAATGGATGTTTTGTTATCTGTTAGTTTTACAAGGAATAATTGTAGAGTTTTGTCATTATATTTGAGTATATATGTGTTCTCTCAACCATAATATATCACATTAGATCATTAATATAGGGTCGAAATAGCAGAATATGGGATATGTCCATGGGAAGAATAACATACCAAATGCAATCTCATAACTACCTATTTTAATAGGTATCAGGCATAAAGGTGTGATGGGTAAAAAAAATATGATTTACTCAATTCAAATGGAATGGTTCATAGTGAAATTTTCATTTTAGGTCTACTCTTGAAAGGGTACAAGTAAATAGCACATTCATAGTACTACCCCCTCAATAATAACTTACATATTTTCTCCTTATAACATACGTACTGAAAAGGTTTCTTTTTCAACAATCTTTATTCTAGACACTGTTATACATCTCATGACACTCACAATTTTTTATATGATGCTTTATTATTCATCAAACAAAAGAGTGTATCATGTATCTTTTCTACTACATCCTCTACTTATTCATCTTCAACTTTATCTAAGAATATAATTTTTGCTTTACATTGATTTTGTATATGTCATTTCTTATGTCATTTAAAGCAAATAATATCTCCTATATTTTTCGGAGTAGATTCAATGTTTGTCATATTGGGTTGGGCACTAAATGATAAAGAGCCAAATCAAATAGTAGATCTTTGAATTTAAGATGTAAAAATTTGGCATGTGTATGTTTGGACCTTGAATCTAAATATAGATTATTTCTTATGCTTTTTCAAGGAGTATAGCATAACAAAAAGTATCCTTCTAATATATGATGCTTTTAAAGCTCTCCTTCACTCTTGATGACACTCCTTAGCTTAATTATAAATTTAAAAGCTAGCTGCCAATCTTGGTCAGTGTAGCTAATTATAATCACAAGATCCTCAAATATATTCATATAGTCACCTATTAGCATGCTTCTTAGCCTTAAGATCCATAACTGTTTATATAATTTCTTTTTATGATTTTAGGACAATATTTAGACCCAAATATTGCCTTCACTTCTACCTATGTAATGCAATCTACCATAATCTTTCCTCCTTTGCTAAAATATTATTCTATAAAATTGTCGCATGACATATTAATTTCAACTTAGCAAAGGTGGTTCTTTGATATTTGTCTATTTAGCACCAATCAAAAAATTCAATCATTTGAACGAGCCAAATCAAAAAATTGTTGGAATCATGAACACTATCATAAGTTCGAAACTCTACCATAACCTTCTTAGTGGATCATTTACATGGTTACAATTCCTATAATGTTCATTCCAATAATGGTTTCTAAAATGGTCTCTCCTAGATAAATAGACATTCATAGGGTTTTCTAAAAATTTCTATTTTGGCCAAGTGGTTGGTTTTGAATGATTATGATCATGTCATATATTTAGGTAGTTACGTTCATGATCATCTCTAGTAACTTATGGAAGTTCTCATTAAGTAAAGCAGCCTCTTCTGCCTTCCAAGATAGGTTATCTACTTTATTCTAACAGATTTTGGTGGCATACTTATGGGTAAATCATTATGATGGTGCCTTGAAAAAGAAAAAATTTAAATGTGCAATGGATGACAATCATAATCTAATGAAAATATATTTGAAAATGGGTTTTAAAATTTTGGAGCCTTCACTTAAATGCAAACACAAGCCAAAAAGGACTAGCACAAATTTCTTCCAAGAATGCAAATAAAATCCTAAGATTCAACATACGATATCTAATGTTGAATGGCATTTTAGTTAACATTTACTTTTAAATATGAATCACTCCCTCACGGATTTGTTTCACTCAAAAAAAATTTAAGTTAGGATAAATTATCAAGGTATTTGGCTAAGCTAATGAAAGTAGAGGAAACTAGTTAACACTTGTGTAATATTTCATAGAATTGACTCAAATGTTATGTTCACTAATTCTTGTGATAAAAGATAAAAGACCATAAAAAGAGTTAACAAATTCAAAAAAAATAGAGAACCTTCTTATGGATTTCAAATTCACTAAGTGCAAATACTTTGCCAAGCATCCAATCCTCTTCATGATAAAGCCTCCAATGCTCCTCCTTCACTTGTGCTCTAATACCAATTTGATGTGGCATATTGGTGGCTTAATAAAGCTTATGAGGCTCTTCAAAGGTGTTAAGAGGGATATAAAAGCTTTGGTAAAGTTTAGGAGTACAATTTAATTTTCATCCATTATACGTTAACCAAGTCTCGATGCACCCTCCAACCCAAGAGCACTGAAAAGAAGATTAAGATTTAAGTGGAGGGACCTAAGAATGGTACCAATAGTTAAACACTTGTGAATGATACAACAACAACAAGCCTTTATCCCACTATGTGGGGTCGGCTACATGAATCCTTCTTCTCCATTGTGTCCTATTGTGTATCAAATTCTCATTTAATTCTAGTAAACTAAGGTCATTTTTATACATCTTAACCAAGTCTTTTTAGGTCTACCTCTGCCTTTCTTAACATAAGGCAAATCTAATACATCTACTCTCTTAATTGGGTCATCAGACGGCTGACGCTTTATGTGACCAAACCATCTAAGGCGACTCTCTTTAATCTTATATTCCACTGGAGCTACTCTTAACTTTTTCCCGAACATACTCATTTTGCATTTTATCTCTAAGAGTAAAGCCACTCATCCACTTGAGCATCCTCATCTCTGCAACACTTAACTTAGTCTTATGCTTCTCTTTTATTAGCCAACATTTTGCACCATAAATCATTGCAAGCCTTACCACCATCTTATAAAATTTCCCTTAAGTCTAAGCGGTACTTTTCTATCACACAATAGACCAAATGCATTCCTCCACTTCAACCATCCAACTTGAATTCTAATAATAACATCGTCATCTATTTCACCATCATTTTGAATAATAAAACCTAGATATATTAATCACTCACTCTTTTTAATGACTTGGTCACCCAATGTCACAACACCACTACTATAACTTCTACAACTAAAATTATACTCCATATATTTAGTTTTAGATCTACTCAAACGAAAATCTTTAGACTCTAAGGTTGACCTCCATAATTCAAAATTCTCTTTGACTCCCTCTCTAATCTTATCAACAAGAAGAATGTCATCAGCAAAAAGCATACATCAAGGTACAACTTCCTATAAATGCCTAGTAAGAACATCCATAACTAAAGCAAAATGATAAGGGCTTAAAGCCGATCCTTGATGTAATCCAAATGAAAAGGAAAATATTTTGTCAATCCTCCCTATGTTTGGACACAAGTAACAACTCTACTATACATATTCTTAATGACTTGAATATAACTAATATTAACACATTTCTTTTCTAGAACTTTCCAAAGAACATCTCTTGAAACTTTATTATAAGCTTTCTCTAAATCAACAAATATCATATGTAAATCCTCCTTACTTTTTCTACACTTCTCCATCAAACCTCTCAACAAATATATAACATCCATAATAGATCTACCTGGCATGAAACTAAACTAATTTTGAGAAACTTTTGTATCGCATCATAACCTATGCTCAATTACTCTCTCCCATAATTTTAATGTATAACTTAATTCCTCTATAATTTGCACACTCTTGTGCATCACTTTTATTCTTAAATATCAGAACCAACAAACTTTCTCCACTCATCTGACATCTTTTTAGTCTTTAAAATAATATTAAAAAGGCTTATAAGCCAAGAAATTCCTTGATCTCCTAAACATTTCCGCACTTCCATTGGAATATCATCAAGTCCTATTTTTTCACACTTCATTTACTTTAAAGCTTCTCCAACTTCAAATTTACTAATACGACGATAAAAATAAAATTCTTTATTTTTGTTTAGGGTATTAAGATTGCTAAAATCAATCATATTTTCAGATCATTCATTGAAAAGTTTATCAAAATACCTCATCTACCTATTTTCAATATCATTTTCTGAGAAAAACACTTTATGATTTTCATCCTTAATACACCTCACTTAAACTAAATATTTACTTCTCTTATCTCTTCGGTTGGCTAACTTATACATATATCTTTCACCTTATTTGGTATTCAATCTATTATATAAATCACTAGAAACTAAATTTTTTGCATTATATATTACTTTCTTAGAATCTTTATAGACCACTTTATATCTTTCCCAATTCTCTGAATTTTTACATCTAAATCAAATTTATAATAATACTTCTTATTTATTATATTTTCTTGCACATTTTAACTCCACAACCAACTATTTTTACATCTAATCACTTGTGAATGATAGTAGTAGAATATTTTTAGATGGACTCTTCAGTGTTTCATAAAATTTCAAGGCTTTTAGGTAGGGTTTTGAGGTAACCCATTTTGGCCAACAATCCAAAACTAGTTTTTTAGCTTTAGTAAATGAGTTTAAGGTAAGGATTAAGGGCTCTAAAATTTTCACAATTTTAAAAAAGGTTTAAAGTATTCAAAGGGTCAATTGAATAAGACCTATGAAGCACAAACATGAACACGGGGACATGACACGGACATGGTGATATGACAAATCTATAAAAAGCAGAAAATGATGTGTCATGGATACGCTATATAAATTTTATAATTTTTTACTCTCAAAAAATAAAAATAACAAAAGAAAACAAATAATATGAATGATATAATAAATGTTTCTCATAAAATATCAATATCATTATTATTTATAAAAAATCAAAATATCTCCAAAAGAGTATAAACATTCAATTCAAAATTAAACAAACAAAATTTGATTAGATACCATAACTAATTCGAGTTTACACGCTCAAATTTTTTGTTCTCTTTAACACTTGTATTTCTGTCCTCCTCATTGACACTTTCACCTTTATCTTAAAAAAAGCACAGATTCCAAGGATGGCTCGTCAAAAGATAGATTATCAATTTCTAGTATTACAATATCATCAGTTGTGTTTAATGTGTCCCCCACAACTTTGTCTCTCCTTAGGTATATTTTGGACTCTTTCTAGATAAAAGTCGAAGATTACTATGCATAAATATCAAATCTTCACGCCATTGTGGAGTGATCTTATTCCTCTTGATTAAGTTAATAAAAGAATATGTGCTTCAATTTTTTTCACAACAAGAAAATGAACATGGTTGAGCTAACGTTTTTAAAGCTAAAGTTTGCAGTCTTAGAGCACTAACATCATAAATCATCCACCAAGCTTTTTCATTCATAGTCATAATCAGCAAAAGCATCATTAAATCCAAAAAAATAATAAACTCCAAATTAATCAATGACCTTTCTTCAATGCTTGGAAATAACTTTTTACGATATTTTTTCCTTTCATTTGATATCTCCACATCTTTATGTGGAGCAATATGATTAGGAGTTTCATTTAACCGAGCATAATTATAGTACCTAAAGATATGAATACATATAATAAGTTATGATAAACTAAGATTAATAAAAAAATTTTAAATGTTACCTTTGATTAAGAGAATGTGATAAAAAATGTAGAAGCGTGTTGCTTTTATTCCATCTTTGAACAAGCATTTAATAGACTACTTTATAAAAAGTGAAATCATCATTCTCTCTTTTCCTTCAAGTCGATATATAATCTCCTTCACATTTTCAATTATAAAATCTCACATGTCATACACAAGGTGAAGGGTGGGCTTTTATGTATTAGTCATCCTTAACAATGCCATATATTAGCTCTAAGACGGCAACAATATACTCCACTTTATCCTATCATAAATTATCCAAAAAATTTTCTTTCATAAACTTAGCATTCTCTACATATTCTTTGTACATGGTCCATCTATCATTGATCACTATGGTCTATAAGCTTTGTTTTATTGCTTTGAATCGTCTTAACATGATGATAGTTGATGCAAAGTGTGTCTCAGGTATAGCCAACATGTTCAACTCTACAAATTCATAAAAAATTTAATAATCTCATAGAATGATTTGTTATGAATGTTATCAATATCTATGAACCAAATATATTTTACATAAATGGTCTCATTACCTTCTATATTTTTTGAAGACAAAATATCCTTCAATGCAAGATTTAAAATATGAACAACACAACGGGTCCAAAAATATGAGGATATTATGACTCAATCAGTACCGCTGCAACTATCAAACTAGTGCATTATCATTGATAACTTAAATAACTTTATCTGACCCTACCACCATGATCACATCTTTGATTTGATTTGCAATATAAAATTTATCTTTATATACTCATTCATAATTTATGGCATTTATAAATATTAGGTCGGACTTTATAACTATCATGAAATTGATAAGAGGTCTACATTGTGTGTTGGTCCCTCCATCACAAACAATAATAACTCCCTTTTCATTCCATATCTCATTTATTAGCTTAAGCATTCTTTCAATATTTACTCTTTCTTCTTGAAGTAGTATTGTTCTCAGAAGATTACATATATGAGGGATATGTCTACTAATATTATTATGTTGCATATGAAAAAACATCAAAGTAATATAGATCCCTTGTTAAATGAAAAAGAAAAAGTTGCCGAGTAAAACATTGGAGCAATTTTCTCATACAAGTGCTCTCTTGGCTGTAAATTAAATGCTCTTTTAATAACATTTGATCTTGAAACTTTCCTCTCTTAAATCATAACCCTCAACTTTAAATAAATATACACTTATTTATTGATTGATACTACTTACTTAGAAGAAAGAAGAGGAATCTTTTTAAAAAACATAATATTTTTTTGTTCAACTTCAAAATTAAATTTTTGCACTTCTTAAAGTTGACATAAAGTAACATTATCACATGATCGGATGCTTGCCCCAGGTGATCTAAACAAGTGTGCTCTCACCCTAGAATAAGTTCCCTTATATTTTCCCAAACAAAAATGACATTGAAATTAATATTAGAAGAAAGAAGAGGAATCTTTTTAAAAAACATACTATTTTTTTGTTCAACTTCAGAATTAAATTTTTGCACTTCTTAAAGTTGACATGAAGTAATATTATGACATGATCGGATGCTTGCCCCAGGTTGTCTAAGCAAATGTGCTCTCACCCTAGAATAAGTTCCCTTATATTTTCCCAAACAAAAATGACATTGAAATTCCACATTTTCTTCTGCTCCGATTGCCCCTACTTTTTCTAATTTTGTAACATATTTTCTTAAGGTTTTGTTACATCTTTTATTGGATTATTATGTATTGTGTAATACCTAATTATAGTTCTTCTGTATTTATTCTACTTAAAGATTTACTCTTTAGGTATTTGCGATATGAATTAAGTTAAGTATATGAATTGAAATAGTTTAGTGATGATTTGATTAGATACACTTTTTTCTGCGTTCAGGTAGCGGGTTGGAGCGTGTTGGTGGAATCGTGTCGTCGAGTTATCCTCTTGTTACACTAGTACTAGCGTAAGGTCATCCAGGGTGTGGTCAATAAACTCAACACCCACTTTGGAAGTCATCATCTTATCACATAGTAAAAAAAATACCATTTTGGGGATAAAATTCAGAAAACTATAATAGATAAATTTAATATTTTAAAAAAACTTTCATTCTTCCTTTATGGGATTGTTATCAGCTAAGATATTGCCTAAAATATAAAACTAAAATAAAAAATGATTTAAGAAGCATAACTATAAAGTCATCTAACAGAGTTTGTGCTCAACAATAATGCCAATAATATAATACAGACACACACATATACATATAGGCCTTGAAAATATAGTCCAACAATGATGAAACATAAGAGTAGCCATCAACTATGCTAAAGAGGAGAAGAAAAACTAAATATAAAATAATATTTAAATTTATAGAGCAATGATAACAAATACATATAGTTCACATTTATATTTAATTTTTAAATTAATAAAAATATAAAACAAAAGCAACTAAATAGCAGCAGTATCTTAGTTTTGTTGATTAGAGCTTCTTCAAATGTCTACAAAGGAGCAACTTCGACGAATGAGACAATGAAAGAGCGCGGTTGTTGGTGTGTTGCTTCGATCTCTTCAATTAGGACTTTATCGACTATAAGAGCAGCTTTGATGAAGGCACGAAAGAAGCGACGATGGAGCGACAAGGTTGAAGCTACTGGTGCAACTAGAACATGGTTGTTGGTGCAATGAAAACATTGCTACTAGTGCGATAAGGCGGCTTTGATTTCTTCGCTTCATCAACACAGAAGTAGATTCAATGAATACAAACAGGAGAAATGTAGCTTCGATCCTAGGTAGGTCAGCTCACTTATCCATGTGTGTCCTATGGTTTCAAAAATGTGTCCAAGCCGTGTCCAGTTCAACCTTGCGTCGTAGCACGTTAAGTAAAGTGTTAGACACATGTCGAGGCATGTCGGCACTGTGTCTAAATCTGACACGGACATGACGCCCATTTGAGTGTGTTTGTACTTCACAGAATAAGACTAGATCCTATTAGAGTAAACCATGGCCAATAGCCCCCAAAAGAATTTTGCTAGGGATTTTAAGGAGCACTTGAAGGAGAAATGATTTGATTTGGTAGAAGAGTGTCATTAGAAGAGTTTTATAGCAAAAAGAAAGTGATAGTTTAAAAAAAATGTAAACTAATCACTCACCAAAAAAATGAGGATTGAAGTAATCACCTAATTCCTTCAATATTGAAGATGGCCACCAAGCCTCTTCCTATTTGGAATAAAACTTCAACATTTCAGCAAACTCGCATCAAATCCTTTTTCATTCTACAAAGAGTACTTGAATAAGTTTACATCAATTTTCAAATTAATTAAAAGAAGAAAGAGGGACTTAAGGCAGGCCAACCAATTGATTGGTTGTGAAGAGTTTGGTTGCTCCAACTACCCTCTCCTAATGAGATGTGGCCGGACAAGGAGCATTTTAATTTTGATTATTTGATTAATTTTAATCCAAATAATTAATTTTTTAATGAAATAGAATACCATTCCCTCGCTTATAAAAATCCAAAACTTTTGAATTTGAAAAATTCATTCAAAATTTAAAATTTATAAATATTTAAAAATTCAAATCTAAGCAAATAGTCTTATATAATAAAAATATAACATCTAAAATTAAAATTCTAAATAGTTTTTTTTTCATTATGCTTCTTGCAGTTGGTCCTTGACTAATTGCAGCATCATTTTTGCTTTGAGCTCTAAGTAATTGGTCACTTTCTTTATCCATTGGCGCCTTGTGCCACATCAAAACGTCTCAAAGTGCCTCATTTTCCCAGAAGAAAAACCTCTTCCATACCTAATAATATACTTCAAAAGCCTCTCTCCACAAGATAAGCAAGGCGAGGAGATGATTTCCATCACGGGTAACTACGTAAACTCCAAACCTTAATTTCTTCAAATAACAACTATTCGTTTTGTATCAATCACAAAGAATACAAATTCACATAAGCATTTCAAATAAAAATTCACTGTAATTGTCGGGTTACCAAATGATCTAAGAAAAAAATGTCCATTTGGATTACCATATGTAAGCAGGTCACACGAACTTAAGATAATGTAACCAGATAAATATAGAGAAAACGCACGTTCCAATCTATGGCGTGAAAGAACCCAAGGAAGTTGTTCACGGCGGGACCAAATCCGCTGCGGAACTCAGCTGAGACTCTTTCGATGAGATCCTCGACGAGATCCACCTGATCCATTAGCGCGGACTTCAGATCCTCCATCGACCACTGATCAGTAGAAGGATGACGACGAGCTATGGGAGTGGGAAGCGGGGAACGGGCTGATCCAGGGAATGAAAATAACCGGGGAAATTTCTGGGTCAGGTACATGTTCTAAATTGTTATGATTATTTATTTATTTATTTTTAATAATATATTACATGAGTAATAATTAAATTTTATATTATATTTATTTTAAAATGAATCTAATAATTATAAAGTGTATCATAATTATATTTAGATGGGAATATGACGACTCTTTTTTTTTTTTTGAAAAAAGTGAGTTTTCTTTTTAAAAATAATTAAGAGAAGCAAATTGAAACTAAGAGTATATATTCATCAAATACTATTAATTCGTGGCATAAATAAAATATCTTCTTTTTAAAAAAAATTAAAAATAAAAAAAAATAAACTTCTTTTTTTTATTTTCTATCAAAGCTTTAAATAAAATTTTCTAATATGGAATTAACTTTAATATAAATAGAAGGATATTAAATGAATCTAATGCATGAAGAGGTCTAGGCCCCTCAAAAAAGTTCATTATTCTTAAATATTGAATAGCTCATGTTCGGCTCATTAAATAGCTCATATTTAATTTGTTCTTTAAGTGAATGGGATGATCTTGAACAAAATTTTTAAACTCGATTTATAATAAGTCGAACATGAACAACCTCTTGTTCGATCGTGTTCGGGTCGATTCTCGAAATTAATAAATTTATTTAAACATTTTTGTAAATTTTATATAAAAATATATTTGTATATTCATATAAGAAATATATTATTAATATTTTTTTTAAATAATTGATTAATTAATTAAATTAGTTAATAGAAATTGTAAGGATAAAAATTCAAGTTTAATAAAAAATTAAGGTTATTTTAGCATTTAACCCTACATATAAAGCTTCATCGATACGGTTCACCTCTCGCTCAATCTGTAACCTAATCTCGTCACTCCTCTTCTTCACAACACGTTCCTTTTTTACAAGAGGTGAAACACAAATGTCGCTCGCTAAGGTTTGATTCTGATCATCCCTCGCTACCTCTCGCCTCAAATTTCTCAAGCGTAGAATACCTCTATTTATACATCTTTCTCTTTACTCCTCTCTATCGCTTTCTCTAGTTTAGGGTTTCATTTGAAGGTTCTTTTTTTATTATTTGTGGAGAAAAGCTAAAAATTCATATATTCCACCTTTGTCGATTTTTGTAATGACAAATATATGGGTTTTATAATGCAAAAGTACATGAATTGTATTTCTAGGATTTACAGATTTGGCTCCTATAGGAGTTTCTTCTGTGTTTCCATCATGCAATGGCTAATGTTACATCTTAAAAATTTTATTGGTGATTGTTGCGTGCTAGAAAACCGGTTGCGGTAGAGTAAAGTTTTAGCTTAAAACGTTGAATTCAAATGTGGTATAAAAGTGTGAACAATAAAACTCAGAATTTTACGTAAAATCGAAAGAGGGAAAAAACAGGAAAAAAAAACTATCTATGTATGTTTGAGATCTTCCGATCTGGGATTCTGAGTGTATATGATAAAAGGAATAAGTATATGTAACGATCAGGTTATATGATTCTTGTAGTAGCAATTATGGCGTATGGAGCAATCCGGTAAATCACGGAGAACAATTCTTGGCGAAAATGAGCAATCAATGCGAGAAATCATTGCTGAAATCAGAACAATTTTAAAGCACGTGAACAATCACTGGTAGAAATCATCGTGATGAGGAATTGACGAGATAAGCGAATGGCCGGCGGCGTGAGCGGTGGTGACGACTCAGAGTGGCGATTATCTTGGAGGATCTTTAGAACTCTCTCTCTCTGCTTGGTCTCCCTCATGAGGAATGAGGTATTTATAGATTGGAGTGGCGTCTCTGCAATCAAGCAAATCCACTTTTCCATGACTCATGATGATTCCCTTGATCATATGATGTATTGTGTATTTGAATGCTCAAATGAAGAATTGTAAGATCTTTGCTTTGTTGGAATCGGTCGTCGAGGCTCGATTATTACTATATTTCAGTATTTGAGCTTTTTTGAATTTAAGATGTCAAAGTTTCCGATATTTTAAGTCTTTCTCGTAGGTTTGATTTCGATTACTTTCTTTCATCAAGATTCGTCTCTTTATTAGAGGAATTTTCGTTATCGGTGATGATTATATGTGTTTAATGAAACAAAACTATATGAGTTATATTTCTAAGGCTTGCAGATTTGACTCCTTTGGGAGGGAGTTTCTTCTGTGTTTCCATCTTGCAATGGCCAATGTTACATCTTAGAAATTTCATTGATAATATTTATGCTGTTTTGAAAATCGGTTTGTAGGTTTCAGATTTTATCATTTTTAAAATTATTTATTTCTTCTAGAATCTAGGCTTTGGATATTTTTTTCATTCAGCTATTTATGCTTCTTGTTTATGTAGGGTTTGTTGGTGAGACTTTTTTTTTTCAAACTGGGTAGCTCTAGTCCTTTGTTCTGTAGCTCGGGGCTTTTGTTTGGCCCATTCGGTCATCTTATATAATTGTTTATTTAGCTTGCTAGTGACAATATTATGTTGTATTTATGATGTTATGTTGTAAATAGCTTCATGGATGCTAGGGTTTACTAATTTAGCTACTTTGGGTCACCACTGGGTTTAGTAATTTATGTACATTTTTTATGCAATGACAATTTTAGTGAATAGATATGGGCTTCTTATTTATGTCATTCTATTAATATCCAAAGTGCTAGTGATATTATGGTTAACACTTATTATTCAAGAATCAAGCATGAATGATATAAATTACAAGTTATGCATTTTAATTTGTTACTTTTGCTTCGATAAAGTTACACGTTATAGTAAACACCTACTGTTCAACTTTACATGTTATGTTAAAGTTGCACCATTAATTATTGTATATACTTGTGATAATTCTGAGTAGAGGTTAAATTCATGTATAAAATTATTATGTTATTATTCAAAGACTTATGGAGAGTGCATGTAGTCTTTAGCTCATATTCTTTTATTTATTTATTTAGTTTACTATCATGGTAATTGTGGATCTTTCTCAAATTGCATCATCTTGTAATGATATAGTAGTAGAAGCTAAAAATAGTAATGAAATTTTAAATCTTTCTTCACAATCACTTAGATCAGAAGTACATGTACTTGAGACTACCAATAATGAAGTCCCATCTAAGAAGGGTAGGCAAAAAAATTTATAGTATGGGAGTATTTTATAGAAACTATTTCTACATTCAAAGGAGTGACTACACCCTCTTTGCAATACATATATTATCACACAAAAGTTCATAAATCTAAACTGACACAATTTCACAATGAGAGAATGTGATAAAATTAAAGCCAATAATAAGCAAATTGTTGAATTGCAAGATAAAAGACAAAAGTTATTAAATTTTATGTTTTTCATACTAATATAGAAATTTAGATCCTCATATTTCATGACCCAAAAAATTATGATCAGCTTCAAATAGGAGAAATAATTGCAAAGATAATTGTTGAGCACATGTGGTTTAATATATAGTTGAATGTGTTGAATCTAAAGTATGAGAGGGTGTCGAGAAATACTACCAAAAATGAATGCATAAAAGTGTATGAATTTAAAAAAAAAAAAGAGATTGAAAACTTATCATAAAAGCATTCATAGAGTTTTATTGACATTTGATTGTTGGACTTCAAATCAAATAATAGGATATATGTATTTAACAATTCACTAAATCAATGATTCATGAAAATTGCATAAGTAAATCATTAGTTTTATTGACCTTGAACCACCTTATATTGGTATATTTATTTATGACATCATATATGATTATTTGTTGAATTAGAATCTTCAGAACAAGGTGTCCACCATCACATTGGATAATGCTAGCAATAATGATGTTGGTGCAAATACTTTGAAAGCTAACTTTCAATCTAGAGAGAAGTTGCATTTTTAGGGATGTTTCTTTTATGTTAGATGTTGTTTTCATATCTTGAATGTAATGGTTCAAGATGGATTAACAGATGTTCAAGAAATAATTCATAAAATCAGAGAATCAATAAATTACCTTAAGAAGCCTCCTTTAAGGTTACATAAGTTTGTTAAGGTGATTAAGCAATTAGAAATCCTAACTTCAAATGGTTTATCCATTAATATTTCCGATGAGGTGAAACTCTACATATCTATTGCTTGAGTCTCTTTTATTTACAGCAATATGTTCACCCATTATGCAACTCGATATTGCAATTATAATTGATTGTCTTCTGACATTGAGTGGCATAATTATGAGAAAATTAGAAAGTTTATTGCTATTTTTCATAATGTTAGTAAAATAATTTCAGATTCTTCTTATCCCGCAACAAACAATGTTCTCCTGGCTGTCATGCATGTAAAGAAACTACTAATGGAGGAATGCAATTCATCAAATTAATTCATCAAGCAAATGCTAACTATGATAAAAATCAAATTTGACAAGTATCAATTTACTAATGTATGTGGCAATTGTACTAGATTCACATTTAAAGATGAAGTTTATTACTTTCACATTTCCTAAGATATATTCATCTTCTGAACTAGAATATAAAACTAAGACAGTTAAAGATATTATTTGAAATATATATAATCAATATTCAATAGACCTTGCTAGTTCTAGTTCATCAGTTTCTAATGAACCTTCACAACACCAATTGATGTATCTTTTCATCAAATTGTGACTGCATTCTTGGATTTGCTGATTTTATTATTGCTTCTAGTTCTATCCAACCATTAAAATCCAATTTACAAATTTATTTAGAGGATGGGCTTATACATGTGCAATATTGATTATTTTGATGTTCTTGAATGGTGGTAGATGAATACTCTCAAGTATCCATATCTATCCAAAATATCTAAGGATATTTTAACAATTTTTGTAATCTCTATTGTATCTAAATCTGCATTTAGCATTTGTGGTAGAGTTCTTGATGATTACATGAGCTCTTTATCTGCAAAATAGTTAATGCACTTATTTGCAGAGCTAGTTCGATCAAAGGTGATCAACCCAATATTAAAAATCCCTTGGTAGTTCTCTAATTAAAAGTAATTTTTTTTTAAAATTTTTGATAAATTTCATTCTCTCATTATCAATTTTTATTTCAGTAAGAGTTAATGGAGGAGAAGAATCTCTATGTGAAACTTCGAGAGTTATGAAGATTGGATAACTATATATTATCTTTTTAGAATGATTTTATTTTTCTCAATATATTAGTCTATTATTATTGTTTATCGTAACTTAAATTTATTTTATTAATTTTTATTAGTAATTTAATAAATTGAACACATTTATTGTGGTTTTATCTTAGTTGTATAGGATGTGGCAACTACGGTTGATACCAGTATTGATAACTGTTGTTTAACTTTTTGTAACTTTTTGTTGATATTTATTCTTATTATGCCATAAGAATTTTTTTGTTATATTACAAGATGATATCAAATATCACAGGAGATTGTCATGTTTAGTCGTTTGCTGATGTTGAACTTTTGTTGGATTGTCGTTGTTTTGTCGAGTTTGCTACTATACATCTTCTAATTTTTGTTGTAATTTGATTTCTTGTATATAATAGTTGGCTACTATCTTTATGTTTTTAAGAGTTAAAATCAATAGATGTTATACTTGATCTTATCACTTGTGCTAGATTAATGAGTTTCTGCAATTTGAATAGTTTTTAATGGTCTATGATGTTAATATCAATAAATGCATGAGATACATCTTAGCTTGATAGTTTAGCTGCTTGTATTTTTAAACCTTCAATTTAATTTTTTGTAATTTTTTTTTGTTGGTATATATTGGACTAAGTTATGTGTTTTTGATTTTCCAGTAGAATTTTGAGTTTTTCATTATGCTTTTGATTTCTACTATTTTACTGTTGTTAATCTTTCCTTTTATTATTTTTTTGCAATTTTTAATTTAAGTATCTAATAAGCTATTGATGGCATCAAATATTACTTATTTTATTTTTTTAAGCCCTTTTCATTATTTTTCTAATATGTATTTTTAGTTATTTTGGTTTACATGAAATGCATATTTATCACCGATGCAGCTATATAATAATTAGCTCTATTGAATAATAAATTGTGAAGAGTTAAGAGATGAATAATTTGAAGATTGAAGGATGTCAAAGCCTAGGAGGATCACTATTGTAATTATGCAAATGTATAAATTATAATATACTTGTTATTTCTTCTTATGCTAAACTGTTGGTTAATTTTTCATAGCTTAATGTTGATGTTTAATCTTATTATGCCACAAGAGTTGTCATACTATATTACAAGATGATATCAAATATCACAAAAGATTGTCATATTTGGTTGTTTGCTGATGTTGGAATTTTGATGTATTTCTGTCCTTATAATCTTCTGCTTGTATTTGGCAATGATTGATGTATTTGATGTTAGACTTTTGCTATACTCGGTTACAATTGCAATGTGTTTTGATCCTTTTGTTTGGTTACTTAAATTTAGCAAACTGCTGCTTGAATTTGGTTGCTGAATTGGTTGTCTAATTTAGTTTGCTTGTACTTTTTATTGTAATTTGATTTCTTGTAATTTGGTTTCTTGTACAAAATTATTGGTTGCTATCTTTCTGTTCTTTAGAGTTAAGATCAACATATGCTATACTTGGTCTTCTCACTTGTGCTACATTAATGAGTTCTTGTAGTTTGAATAGTTTTTAATGGGTTATGATGATAATATCAATAATTGCATGAAATGCAACTTAGCTGATAATTTGACTATTTGTATTTTTAGATTTTTAGTTTAGTTTTTTGTGATTTTTGTTTGTTGCTATATTATTGAATAAGCTGTGTGCTTTTGATTTTTCTTGGGTTTTTCACTATGCTTTTGATTTTCCCCTACACTTTCATTATTGTTAATCTTTCCTTTTACCATGTTTTTTATAGTTTTTAATATTGTATTTAAATTTTGGTGTAACGATAATTTTTTTATCATGTAAATGTGTATATTGTTTATCTTTTGTTGTTTGATTTGTAATTAGGTATTACTTATTTCTTATTTACCATAAATTGTATATCATTCAATTAAATAATAGACTTTTTATTTATTAAAAGGATTTTAAAAATTTTTAATTACAATTAATTAATTTTATTATTTTAAAAATAGTAAATGAAGCCAATTTCAAGTAGAACATAAACAATCTATTAACGAGCTATTTTAAACACAAGCAATTTCTAATATAAAAAAATAAACGAGTCTAACAAGAACAAATACTCAGCTCACTCAAACTCGACTCATTTACTTCCTAACTTTTGCCAAGCCAATTTAGCCACTTTAAAATTTTCTAAAATGCATGAATTGCTACAATAAAATAATTACAAAGCTTATTTAAAAGGGTGGGCTTGGTTTTTTACTTCTTGTTATTGTTTTATGCACCACTTACTATTTTACTATCAATTCTATTAAATCATGAAAAAATCTACTCATAATGATTAAAATTAATATAGTCATTCATTAAGTCTGATGCAGTCATCCCTAAATCTTTCCTAGCCATCCAAATATCCTCTAAAAGGTTCACCTATGCTTTCATTTAAATAAGAACCTATATGGTGCATTTGTGTCTATTGTAACTTAATCAATGAAAATGGAGTTAACCTAAAAGAAGTTTTTTTTTTTTCACTGGCCACTTGTGATTGGTTTGATCAATGTAATATTATCTACCCAAAAAGATATGAGGAAGTGTACATATATTTGATGTCAAGTAAAACTTATCCTAGATGGCAAGCAAATAAGTAGTAACAATTTTAAAAAAACTTATCAAAGGGTTGTTCACCTTAAACCAAAATATATACATTATATTTATAAAAAAATATTTTAAAATATTATATAATATGTTTGAAAGTGTAAATTAAATTGAGCTCCTAAAATTAAGTAATAAACAATTTAAAATTAATGCAATTTATGGTCTCCACTATTGTTGAACAAATGATATGACCTATTAGAATTGAGCCTTATGAGTTTTCACAAAAATAATTGTGGTCCACCAAAAATATTTTCATTCACAACCTTAAAAATAAAAAATCATATGTTTCACGTAAATTGCTGCTTTTAATGATTATTAATGGACAAAAAATAAACTTCACATATATGTATAAGATCATTCTAAACTTTTTTTGCACTAATCTTATATTAATGTTTGGGAAATTGTCTTCATAAGAAAGTTTAGAGATGGTGCCCTTGCCCATAACTAAATAAAAGGGTACAATTCTCCTAAATGACAAGAGGTGTAAAAGCTTCATGATTGATAATTTACTTTATATATAGGTATATGTGTTGCATCAAGTAATATAAAATAAGTAGAGTATTTATATAAATTTAAATATTATTCTCTTAAGATTTAATATTTATCCAATAAAATATAGAGTACTTAAGTTAACTAATTATATACTATTATGCAAAGATATTAAAAGACTAATTTTTATATCTTAATTTCAAAAAATAGTACTTTGAATTTATGAAGATTTTGGATAATGTATTATATTAAACTAAGTAGTTGAATTAATTTTAATCTTGTAGAGTCAACTTGGAGCAAAAATATTATACCCTCTATGTCTAGACAAGTATAACCAAATCAATCTCTTTATCTAATTTTCTATCTAATGCCAAGTAAAATTTGATAGATTATATTACCCATATTTCCCTTGAAATGATTGTGAATCTTAAAATTAGACATGTTTAATGGCTATCTAGCACTTTGGAACTATTTAGCAAATTAATGCTTATTTAGTACATCTGTTTGCCTTTTTTTTTTTTCTTAATTTTTCATCTAGGACTCCATCGATATCTCTAGATCATATTTGATTTAACTTTGCAATTGACTAGATCACAAGTAAATAAAGTATAGAGAAATGTAAAATATTACTTTCATGAAAAGAATGAATAATTCTCTTATATTAATCCACTAATATAATTTAATACAATTCAAACATTCAAAAACTCATATGAATTTTGAGTACTACATAGAATTAGTACTTCATAGTAGAGGAGAGGGAAATATCATTAAACATTATAAAAAAAATATGTAGGATAATCAAAGAAGAAAGAAAAGTGCACACAAAGTAAGTTTTCTAAGTTCACTCTTCTTGATCCTCTATTGCTTCCTGGTGAAAATATCTAGTAACCTTCGCTGAAAATTCTTAATTGTTGATATACTTCTTCACCACTTGCTTAAGAAAAATACACTATTACACTACCCACACACCACTCTCACAGAACATGGTGTGTCACTCTCTAAATATTTTAAAAAAACTCACACATACTTACACTTCTCTCACCCACTTACCAAAAATTTTAAAAAATCTCTTACAATAAGAAAGGCCCTCTATTTATAACCTAAAAGCAGTCTTAATCAGTTACTCTCCAACTCTTATCAAAACTATCTAGAAAATTACTTGAAATTATTGTTCAATAGTCATGAATCTATTTAGTCAAGCCGTAGCATTGCGATGTTGTTGATCTGGAGCTGCGATGCTATGTTTGCTGCTTCATATTTTTGTCTCTGGTACAACATCGTGGTGCTGATGATGCCGCGCCTAGGTGCTGAACTTGCTGTAAAATCATTCCAAAATGAGCTGCACCACCGTGTTGTTGATATAACGCTTAGGCGCTGACCTTGATGTTTACGTGCTCTAATTTAGGCCATTTTTAGCACTATGGCATTGTGCTTGAATTTCTTTTTTCTTTTTTGTGTTTTTTTTTGTTTAAAACTTTTTTCTTACAACATAAAACATACTTAAAATTAATACATTTTAACATATACAAACATGGTAAAGGCATTATAACTACATTAAATTTTCACAAATTTAACACTTATCAAATACCCCCAAACTCAAACTATTAGCTATCCTCAAATAATTTGATATATTTGTCCATATATTGTCCCCTTGAGTTAGTTGATAATATAGATTTTTGAAGTTTAAAACAATAAATAAAAATCTTAACTAAAAATAAAAATTGCATTTTAATGTTCATTCTTCATTTCATCATTCCAAATTAAATATCCCAAATTCTTATTATTAATTAATATTTTTTTAAAGTTAAAATTTCTTAGTGCATATTTTCATAGTTAATTCTTATGAGGATGAATAAATTGACTTCTAATAAATAGTTATCTATATTATATAAATAACCATAATTTTCACTTTCTCAATTGAAATAATGATTATTGTCGTTCTATAATTTCATTGAATTGATTTAGATTGTAATAAGTTTAATTATTAATCATGAAACTCAACCTCAAGTGACATCTTCTAAATTTTTTATTTCTTTTTTTTTATCACACACACACACACACATATATATATATATATATATATATATATATATATATATATATATATATATATATATATATATATATATATTATAATCCATGAGAAATATGCTAAAATCTTGACTCAATTCAATATGACTTTATTTACTTAATAATGTTTCATAAGTTCTAATTAATAATAATATAAATTATATTTTATATATATATTTATATTTATTTTAATATCAATTCACTAAATTCATTAAAACTCTCATATGTGTGATGTGTGTGCTTAAGAAAAAAGTTTTAACTTTATAAAAATTATTAATTTTTCTGAAATATTTAGTTTTTATTTGTTTGTAAGTAATTCAATGATTAAATAAACCTTAAATGTAAATTGTTATTTTTGAGTTGAAATTTTGTTTAATTAGTTTTAGCTTCCAACAATTTCTTATATTTTTCAAACTAACCTCAAGTTTAAAATGCAAATATATCAATCTCAAGAATTATAATAATTTAAATTTAATATTACTAACTAACATTCTGCAAATAATACATTTAAGTAAAACACTTGTCCGGAAATTTGGTTTGGTCCAACATTAAACTTACAGTTCTCGATCATGTGAACAAGTGTTGAGTTATACTCTGCTGACTTAAATGTTGATCATTTTTTTCTCTAATTGTTGTTGCCGCCTGCTGCTTTTATTAACTTTTTTATTTGTAGGTTAGATACTTCTCTAATTTCTTAGAGTTACTTATTTAAAATTTTAGAGGATCATGATCTGGATTGAAGAGTGTGTGAACTCTTTTATAGTTTCATTTTAGATCCCAACCATTTAATTGACCTTTAGTGAGGGGAGCCATTTATATAAGAACTTTCTTATCATGCTCTTCTGTTGCACCAGTCAAAGGCATAAAGTATAAATAAGATAGGGGTGACCAAAACTTGCTTAATACTACCCTTAATTTTATTATAAATTATAAATTATCTTTCCGACATTTATAAAAAAACTCATTTTGAATTACATAATTCAAAACAGCTCGATCCAGAGTTATCTCACTGATATTATTAGTGACATCAACTTGAAAGAAATAATGTTAAGCTTTATCCTCTATGGTCATGCCAGTGATAAAAAAATTGATAACCTTTTCTCCCACCATTTTCATTGGATATTAGAGTTTTTAATAGTGAGGAATATACGAAATTGATTGTTATAGTAGGGAAGATATACATTATATACATAATTTTGTAATTTATAATATATGTTAATGGTAATACTTATCTATTTTTTGCTCACAAAACTTTATTGTCTTTATGCTCTTTCACGTTGGCGAAGAATTCCTATACCATAAGGATGATTCATGCTTTATTATTGTAGGTGAAGTGATCCCAACCTTGCTCATTGATCATTTTCTCTATGCTTCCACCTAGATTGTGGAGTCCTTTCTCCGAGATGAGGTGTTTATGGATGAGGGCACGCTAATACCTTTTCTCCAGCTCGACACTAATAAAGTGATAAGAATGGCTAGTTGTTGCTCTCTTCTTATTCATGTTCATGAATTTGACCACCATTTTGATTTTTTTAGAGTGGAGAAATGTATAGAGAAAGAGAACAAGAGCATTTCTAAACTTAAAGATTAGGGCTTTGAATGAAAATTTTGACTGCCTAGGGATCCTATTTATAAACTAGGCCTAGCGTCGCGACACTACTCATGCAATTCCTAAGCATCAGCCTTGCTATTTTAGTTTGTGGGTATGGTACTGTTATGATTTTTTTATCTTTTTATATTAAATGTGGTTGTCCATATGCCAATTGTTGGAATAACTTTTTTGATTAGCATCGTGACATTACTTAGGCATCGCCTAGGCATTGGTCAACCAGCAAACCTATTTTTTTCATTTTTTTTTCTATTTTTACTGCCACTGCATCGTTGCTTTGGCAGCGCCTAGGTGCCGTCACCTATAGACCATTCTAGAAACTCAAAAGAAGGGAAAGTGCTTTGCCCTTAATGCAACTCTTAAGCCTCCTAATAATGCATTCTCCTTCTAATAGATCTACAACTCTTAATTTTTTTGTATCAAATACTAAACTCATTACTAATAAATATTTAGCATCTATATTGGGTCACCTCCCAACAAGCGCTTAAATTTAACGTTCTTTGCTTAATGTAATTTTTAGAATTTTTAAGGTCTTCAAATACCTAAATAAACTCTTTAAATTGAGTCCAATTTCCTCCATAGTACAACTTAAGTTGTTGACAATTTACTTTAAAAATCTTGTTCATATTTAGGTCTTGAATATTAATAGCACAATGTTCATAAACTTGACAATTGAAAATGACCTGGCCATCTTAATCTTATATTTTTTGAAAATAATTTTAATTTTGAATTATATAATAATACATATGATCCAGGCTTAAACTGCATCTTAATGATCTTCTTATCTTGCCATTTTTTATTTATTCTTTATTTGTCTTCAAATTTTTATATGTTAATCTCATTTCTTCCGACTCATTCAGATCTATAAGTCACTTTTTTACACTTATTTTTATATTAAAATTTAATTTCTTAATTGCCTAAAATATTTTGTGCTCTAATTCTAATGATAAATGATAAACTTTTATAAATACTAATCTATAAGAAGACATTCTGACAGAGGTTTTATATGTGTACCTATAAGACTATAATATATCATCTAATTTCAATGTCCAATTAATTTTAGTAGGCCCTATAGTTTTTTTTTTTCAAAATTCCTTTTATCTCCCTATTTGATGTTTCAGCTTGCCCATTGGTTTAGCAATGATAGCCATTATCTTTTTATGTTGTACTCCATATTTTTTTAAAAATTATTTTATATATTTATTATAAAAAAAAGTACCTTCATCACTAATAATGATTCTAAGTTTTTTTTTTTTCAATTCTTATAAAAATATTTTTCTTTAGAAATTTAATAGTTATATTAGAATCTTTTTTCGGTGTAGTGATATATTCTATCCATTTGGAAATATAATTGACACTTACCAAAATATATCCATTCCCATATGATGTAACAAATGGTCCCATAAAGTCTACTCCCCACACATCAAAGATTTCTACATCTAAAGTATAATTTAAGACTATTTCTTGATGCGTAGAGAAATTTTCTATTCTTTAGCATTTATCATAATCTTTAACATATTCATGTACATCTTTAAATAAGGTTGGCCATTAAAATCTACTTTATAATATTTTAGCCACTATTTTATTACTTTCGAAATGTCCTCTATATTCAAAATTATGACATGATCTTATAATTTCTAAAATTTTATTGTTAGGTATGCATCTTCTTAGAATATGATCTAGACACTTCTAATAGAGATAGGGTTTATCCCAAAAATAAAATTATATATCCTGTAAAAAAATTTCTCTTTTGATGATAATTGATTCCATATGGTGTTTTAATTTGGAGTCGTAAGGACACCACACAGATCTTAAGGGGAGACTTATTGAAGTGATTAGGAATGTCATTGAGATATAATGTACAATCTCAAAAGACAGAAATAACATCTTATAATGGATCTGAACACCTAATAAGAACTCTTAAGGTAGATAGGATTACATATATACTAGAGATCTTTCTCCTACTTACATGGATAAGTAAAGTAAGATTTATTTTATACCGGGTTCTTTAATTCCCTATAAAAGAAAGCTTTCATAGTTAATTACATCTTAAAAAATAAAAACTTTCTAAGAATACTCTTGATTAAAGTAACCAATAAGCATCTCCAAGATTTTAAAGCTAGACTATCAAAAAATTGGTTGTTATTAGAATTCAAATGAGATTTTTTGAATGGGAAGACTTATTTACGAATTTATAGGAGAATAAGTAGGGAGTATCCAAGACACTAGGAGGTCTAGTGAATACTCTAATCTACTTTACGATGAGGCTATATATTTTTGAAAGAGAGAAAATTATTTTATTTAAGTCAAAATCTTATTAGAATACTAAGATTTACAACCCAACAACACAATATTGTAGACATGCCTAAGATGTGAGGACTTATACTCATAGCTCGAAGGAAATAAGTAGCCTCATAACTTAAATCTAAATTGATTTAGCAGCAGCTAGAAGCGTGACCTAAATCTGATTAGAAGAATAGGATATAATGATTTACCTTCATAAGAGAGAATAGACACATCCCGACCCTTCTGAACTTACAACTACTTGGAGTTGTCTCCAACTAACACATCATATGCTTTAAAACCATGTAGGCCGGTCTTGTGTAGATGCAATATAGTTAGATTGTTGTTTAATTGAGAAGGAAGCTATAATCTTAAACTTACTCCATAAGAGACTAGATAATGTTTGGTATGCAAACATGACTTAAACTAATGTTAGAAATTTACAAGTTTTAAAATCACTTGGCACATTTATTTTTGGGTCATGGCTAGTGATAATTATGCTTAAATGCATGATGAAATTGAGTTGTGGGTTAAATCAACAAGAAAAGATGTTCTCCACTATAAGGGACTGCTCTCATAGGTTAAGCATATCCCATATCATGCAAGAGTGGAGATCATCTATTTTCAAGAGTGAAATAATATAATATGCATGGTATGATAAGCTAAGGAGTTGCTAAATCTTTTATTATTTTGATTAAAAGCCTAAGCTTTAAAATGAGATTGTGAGTTGCATTAAAATTTAGTTATGAGTTGTTTAGTGAGGATAAAAAATTTAATTTTATCCTAAAGAGTCTACCGCATCCAGATCACACATCAAATTATCGAACTTTAAGAAATATAAGAAAATCATGTTATTTATATTGCAAAAATTAAACACAATAATCAAACAATTAAATTTCGTAGAAGAATAAAAGGCCGATGCAGTTGAGTACCGCTGAACACCACGAAAAAGAGAAAAAGTTGGGTAACTGAGCTCTGTCTTTATACAAACCGGATTACAATTGAATTTTACAAATGGAATGAATGATATAGGGGTCTTCAATTCTTGCTCTTCTTTCCTTCTTTGGATTAGTTCGCTCTAAGCTTCACAAGGCCTCCTAGGTCTTTAACTTCTAACCACTGTTCATCGTAAACCCCATAACACTAATCTTAATCCTATTACAATATTTATATTTTTTTTATGAAAAATAAAATCTAACTACTCCTATAAAATAGACATTAGCTAAACTAGTATACATGCCAATCAATTATATTTCATATATTCAGACTTAACACCTTGCACTTAGGTAACCAAGCCCACTTGTCCTAATTGGATTATGCTTAGGGGCATAAGCAGCTCCTGCAAGCAAGAACATTTATATTTATTTATTATTACAAAAATCCTTTTAGCACAATCCCATGCATAAAATTTCATTAAGCTACTAACGACCTAACATCCGGTCTACTCATAAATAATCCTAACATCCAATCTAAAATATTACATCACAAAATAAAATACATCACCATGACATACACCGGCCAAACTTAATACTAGAATCAGCGACTTAACATTCTATCATGTGTGCTAAGGCTTTAGTGTGGTATGTCTTAGTTAAGCTTTGAAAGTATGATTGTCTAAAGTTTTGGAATTATTTAAATTAATCATTAGTGATGGTTTCACTTCAAGTATTTTAGTAGGTTAATTGATTTTAATTTGTATGTTCTCATTTTATTTAATACCTACTTACCATTTAGCTATTATAAAGAGAATAAAAAAGTTTGGCCACTCCATCCCTATCCTAAGTTATTTTCTAAAGATAAGTTCTTATAGCTTTGGTCCTCTTAGTGAACCATTTATGAATTTTCTTTTATTGAGCCTAAGTTTAGATTAGCTTTAAGGAATCTTATTCAAGCATGAAAGGCATCTTGGGATTAATGAAATTAAGTCACTATCATATGAATAATATTCCACAACTTGATTTCATTACCAATAACATTCATACTCTTACATATTTAGCCTTCTTAATATTTGATTTAACATATATACATGCAATATACCCATATTTTCCACACTTCAATGAATGTTAATGCATAAATTTGATAAAAATGAAAGATTTCATCTCATAGCTAAGCATGCAAATAGGTATTACAAACTTAAGCAAGTATTTATCTAAGACCTCCTTGGGCTACTTAAAGCCTCATGTTTCCGGGATGTCCAGATTATATACTTGTCAATTAAAATACATGTAAACTTATACGCAAGCATAGAAACAAAATCATGCAAGGATTATATATATAATATTTTATTCATGCAAAATTTAATGACATGGAAAGAGAAGTTTTATCTTATATTATAGCACATGTATACACATAAATGAAATTAAGCAAGTACGTGACATTGTTAAACTAAGAAAGTGAGATTATCTCACACCTCCTTGGGGTTACTTAAAGTCTCGTGTTCTCGGGATGTCCATACTATATACTTGCTTATTCAAATACATGTAAACATATACATAAAACATAAAGATAAAACAATCCAATACCATCTTTAAATCACAACTAAATGGAAACTTCATTAAGTGTTTACAACAATCATTAAATTAAAATTCATACTATTTGATTCATTATTAACTTATAATTTCAAAAATAATTTGAGATTTATTAGTGATAGTAGCCACACCATATAATAACATATATCCAACTCATACAACTTAAATGAAATCATACTCTTTTAAATTTTCTTTTAAAAATATGAACACATGAAACAAATGACATGCATATTTATAATAATTGAAAGTAAGTAATTAAATGTTATCATACAACATACTCAATTTCATTAAATCTTAAGGACAATCAAGCTAAATAAACATTCCTTAACACTAACCAAAGTTTTTGTCAGATTTAATTTTGATGTTTAAGTTGTTTAAACCTAAAGAGGAGAAATGATACTTAGGATTCACCCCATCTCATGTTGGCTATTTGACATGTTTAAAGAAAGAAGTTAAATATGTTTTATGAGTTGATTAGGTTCAAACCATTAATCACGTCAATTTACTTACTCATTTTAAAGCTCCTTTAATTTAATTAACCACTTGATCATGACCTTTAATTATATGCATTGAAAAAATAAAATCAGCAATACACTTAAAAGAGCCTAATGCAATTAGGCTCATGCCTAAGAGCTAATTAAGTTAAAGGAAGAAAATATTTAAGTTAAATACCCTTATGATTTCCTCACACCAATGGGATAATCATAATTTTTTTAATTACTTTATGCTATTAAACACATAAAAGGGATTAATGGGTTATACTTAAGTTATCTAAATCAATTTCAAGTTTTATTTTACCATTGAATTCTCTTAATTATTAAACGCTTATAATTAAACCCTCTTAAGGAAGTACACTTGGGAAAACAATTAGGAAAGGGGGCCTAATTATTTCCCTCATCACACCCATTGGTTACATTGATTAATTAATACCAAATACATAATTTTTATTGTTCATTAATTTTAATAATTATTTGATTAATTAAAGAGAGTAATTAAGGTTAAAATTCTAAAATCTTCAAATCACATAGAAAATAGTTCCAAAAAATTTATGAGAGACAGAGGACATCCCATAAAGTCATCCTACCAAATTTAAAATTAAATAGCTAAATAATTTGACCTTAATCAAGGCAATTAGCTTGAGTTTCAAGCTTTAATTAAGTAATGTTCGTTAAGTATTAATTTGGGGTTTTTTTGTTAAATTATCCTCGTCTAAGCTTTCTAAATGGGTGTATTTGTATTTTTTTCTTTAATTAGGTATGACTTTTTAAAATTTTGACTATTTAATTATATTTTTAAACCTTAATTAATCCTTCTAAATCATCGATGCCACGTGGACACTGGCGCGGAAGTGCTTTCCACATGACACAGTGGTATTGGTTACTTAAAATCGTCTGACGAGGTGGCTGACTAAGCGGTGGTGGACAAGGTTTCGTCTCGATTGTCTAATCCATCGTCTCGGCCGTCCGATCTCGAATCAGACAGTTGAGATTAATCTCATGATTTTAAAGGGATTAAATTGAGATTTCTAATATGATTAATCATGGTCATATATTCTAATCATGTGGAATGGACGATCGGTGATCTGCCATCTCGAGAGCACCGAAAGACAAATATTGTCCGCCTTCCACCGCTTGATCTGAGCTTGCCAGAGCTTATTAAGCTGAGGAATCTACTCCAAAATGACCAGGAAATAAATCTAAGGAGATCCTACGATGGAGATTGCATGAAAATATGATTCACTTCAAAAAAGACCAACACCTATAGGACAAAACTATGATTGCCAGATTTTTATCTCACTGGAGCTATTGATCTATAATCTGCCGATAGAGATAGCTTCATCTTGAAGAGATGAAGCCCTGTTGAAAAGATCTCGAGCTGCCTCCCCACCGATCGATCTATGAACTAAATGCTCTTGGAGTTGGCCTAGGGACGTATTTCGGTGGTCGAATCCCTCAGGAAATAAATCATTTTGAATCATCGAAGTGTGGACAAGGTGTGAAAAGAGTTAATTTGAGTTTGGTGTAGGTTCGGAGAGTTTGGATGGACAGAGCTCTCGAGTTTGATCGGAAGCTGGTCTCATCGGCGTTAGGGAGCATGAGAAGTTTGAGAGAGCAAATGGGACTGTGTGGAATGCTCTAGGGAAGCTCTCTATTAAGTTTGAATGGATGGGGAGAAGTATACTCTCCTCCTGAGCTGAACCAAGGGTTGGGATTTATTCAACCTTTGGTAGCCGTCTGACCAGAGTAGGTGACCGGAGGTAGCAGGGGATAGTTGAGGTGGATGAGTATAAGAGACTAAGGGAGTGTAGTCGGCTACCATGAGATGTACATTCCTCCTTAGGTGGACCAATTATTACCCATGGGTGAACTCACCCTCTCTTGGCCAAAGGTTGAACTCAACAACTTTGGGTTAGATTGGGTCAGTGGTCCTCTGTCTAAGAAAAGCCAAAGGTGGCTGTCAAGGGTGAGGAGTTGGAGAACCCATCCAAATGAGGATTTTATCTCATTTGGAGGGCTTGGTTCAATGGGTTTAACTCAAATCAGGTTCACCATAGGTTAGGCATACTTGGGCAGACTCATGGGGATGAGTCATGTCAAGTTTAGTTGGGTTTGGCTCAATTTGACCCATGTAGGTCAAATGGGTTATGTTGGGCTAAGTTGACCATTTTGACTAATTTCAATCAAATTGAGAGTTTGGGTAAGTTTAATTGATCATCTGGAATAACTAAGTATAATTGATTTGATTTAATTTGGGTTAGATTTGGATTTAGTTTATATGATTCAATTTGGGTCAAATGGGTCATGTTGATCAATTTAATCAAATTGGCCAAATTGGCTTGAGCATGAGTTAGGCTTATGTTCAATTAATCATTGGTAATTGATTGGAAGAGTTGATTTGAATTGATTTGGATTAGGGAATGATTTGGTTCAATATGACCTTTTAGGTCAAATTAGGTTAAGTAGGTCAAGTTGGTTGGGTTGACCCAATTGGGTCCAATTGAAGGTTGGATCATATTTAATATTTAATTGGTGACTAATTGGAAGCATTAGTTTCAATCAATTTGGTCTAAGATTTGATTTGGTTCAATTTGGTCAACTTGGGTCAAAGGGTCAAACTAGCTTGATTAAGTTTAATTGATTATAGTGGAGTATTCAATGGTGACCTTCAATCATCAATGAAGGGATTGGATGACTTGGTTTGATCCAATGAGAGTTTGATTAGAGTTTGGCTCAATTAGCCCTTTTAGGTCACTTTGGGTCAAGTGGCTTGGTTAAGCTAACTTGGACCAATTAGAGTTATGGATGGTTGAGATGTGTTTAATGATGAATTTGAGGTTGATTGGTGGCTTTGATTGTAATTAATTTGGGCTTGATTTGGTTTTGGTTTATTTGAATCTTTTAGGTTAAATGGAATAACTTGGGTTGATCAAATTCACTTGGTTCAATGAGCTTGGTTGTAAATATTGGAGCAGTTTGTAATGATATATTAAATAATTAGAGTGTCTGAAAAAAAAATTAAATTGGGTTTAGTTTGCTTGAATGGGTTTGAATGGAGTTATAATATTGTGGCAGATTAACTCGGGTTAAGATCCAAGTTAATTTGGCTTGAAGCTTGGATTGAAAAACCAAATTCAATTAAGATTAATTGAATTGGTTTGAGTTGGTTTAGCTTCAATCACATGAGCTTAAGTTTGGATGAGTTCACGGGCATGAGTCCTGGTTTAGGCCTTAGGGTAGGTAAAACCTATTTGTCCTAAGATATGATTTAGGCTTAGGGTTATGACCTATAAGTCTCTATGCTTTGGTTTAGTGTCCCCTTAATCACTAAAAGTATTCTAACACTAAGGGAGTCTAAGTGTCCAGAAGGCTCCTATGTCTAAGATGGGAGGGATCGATCCTCACTTCTAAAGTGAGGTCAACATTCCATAAGGTATAATTTCACTTACTATGTAATTCATAATATATGCATACCATGGAATAACTTTATGCTTAAATGCAAATAATTATTTATTTGTAAATTCTTCCTTAATATCTCCACTAACTCTCAATTCTTCCTCAATTATTAATCTGGATAAATTATCAGCTATGTAATTTTTAGAATATTTTTAATCTTTAATTTCTAGATCAAACACTTGCAATAATAACACTCATCTAATTAATCTAAACTTAGTAATTTTCTTTTCTAATATATATTTAATTAAAAAATGTCATCATATACTATAACTTTTGTTCCAACAAGATAGGATCTAAATTTATCAAAGATAATTACAACAACTAGTAATTCTTTTTCAATTGTTGAATCATTTAATTGATTTCCATTTAGAGTTTTACTAGCATTATATATTACATGAAAAATTTTATCTTTTCTTTATCCTAAGACTACCCCTATTGTGAAATCACTTGCATCACACATCAACTCAAAAAGAAGATTATAATTAGGTGTGATAATAACTCGTGATGAACTTAATTTAATTTTTAATAGTTCAAATACTTTTTTGATATTCCATTGTAAAAACAAAGGGTGTATCCTTCTCTAATAAGTTGTACAGTGATTTTGACATTTTTGAAAATTCTCTAATAAATCTCTCATAAAATTCAGTGTGTTCTATAGAACTTCTAATTCCTTTAATATTAATTGGTGAACTTTTTTCTATTATTTCCACTTTACCATATCTACTTTTATTAAATTTTTTTGAAATTTTATGACATAGTACTATTCCTTGTCCAATCATAAAATGATAATTTTCCCATTTAAGTACTAAGAATGATTTTTCTTCACATCTCCTAAGAATGATTTCTAGGTTTTCTAAGCAATATTTAAATGTTAGAACAAAAAAAAAAATCATTCATAAATACTTCAATGCAGTTTTCAATTAAATTAGAAAATATGATCATCATATAATTAAGGTGGGTTATAGAAACCAATGAGCATTCTTCTAAAAGCAAAGATATTATAAGGACAAGTGAATGTTATTTTCTGCTAATCTTGAGGTGCTATATAAATTTGGTTATATCTAAAATACCCATCTAAAAAGTAATAATATGAATGATGTGCTAACTTATCTAACATTTAATAAATAAAATGTATAAAAAAAATCTTTTTAGTGGTTTTATTTAACTTCTTATAATAAATACAAATCCTCCATCTTGTGATTCTTTTGGTATGAATGATTTCATTATTTGCATTAGTAACAATAGTCATTCCTCTTTCCTTAGGCACACATGGGATTGAACTTACTTATATACTATCAGATATATGATATATAATTCTTGCACCCAAGCATTTTAAGATTTACTTTTTTACAACTTCTTTCATGATAGGATTCAATCTCCTTTGACTTTCTATGAATGATTTACTATTTTATTCCATTAAAATTCTATACATTCATATTGAAGGACTATTCCTTTAATATTTATTATTATCCAACCAAATGTTTTTATATTATCTTTTTGAACTCCAGTTAATTTATCTTCTTGATTTTCTTTTAAATTATTGAGATAATTATTGGTAATGTTATTTCTTTTCCTAGGTAATCATATTTTAAATGACTTGGTAATGGTTTTAACTCTAAATTTGGGGCTTCTATTATAGATGGTTTAAGATTTTTTCTTTCTATAGACATTTTTGATGGTTCAATTTTTTCTTTAAATTGATTGGGTGTAACTCTAAAAATTGAATATCTTCATATTCTTCCATCATTATTTTTTATTTTTATTCTATAAAATCATTTATGATATAATAAGTCAATTCTTTTTTTATTTTATTTTCACTTAACCAAATTGTATAACATTCTTCAGTTCTATCATAAAAAAATTTAATGGAGTTGAATACAATAAATTTAACTTCTTGATTATTTACTCTCAAGGTTAATTCCCCTTTTAAACATCTATCATAGTTCTTATAGTAGCTAAGAAATGTTTCCCTAAGATTAGAGGTATTTCTTTATCTTCCTTCATATCTAATATTATAAAATATGTAAAGATTATTAATTTATCTACTTTAACGAAACATCTTCAATTATACCCTTAGGATAAGTCAAAGTTCTATCTGCTAATTGTAGAGTCACACTTATGGGATGTATTTCTCCTAATCCTAATTTCTTATAAATTGATAAATGCATTAAATTTATGCTAACTCCAAAATAACATAATGCTTTTTCTAAAAAAATAAAAAAATCTTTTATAGTGCAAAGAATAGTAAAACTTCTTATATCTTTAAGTTTTTTCGATAATATTTTTTGAATTAATGCACTACATTCTTCACTAAGGGATATTATTTTATTTTCTTCTAATTTTCTTCCTTTATATAAAATATGTAATTGATTATTATTTTGTTTTGAAGTCTTTGAAAAATGGAGGTAGTGGTCTTTCTCGTATTTTCCTAAATGCTTCTCTTTTTTATTCTTTCTATTTTCTTCAATTTTCCATTTATTTTATTTTTTAACTAATATTTATTTTCTTCATTTTTATCTTCTAGTCCTAATTCTTTTAATTTTTTTCACTTCTTAAATCAATTTCTTTACACTATTCTTTACCTTTATCCTTAATATTTACTTCAATATTACTAGGTAAATTCCCTTGAAGTATATTTATAAAGTTATTAACCAATTGTTCTAACTTAATTTCTAAATTTCTAATTGAAGCTCCTTGACTTTGTAATTGAGTTCCCATTTGTATCACTAATTCTTCAACAGTAGGTTTTTTTTTTTTTTTAGTTTGATTTTGTGGAGGATATCCTAGTGGAATGATAGGTCTAAAGTTAGAGCCTTGAGGGTTATAATTTCTATTATTTAAACTTCTCATACTTTCATATTTTGTTTATTTGAGATATAGTTAAGCATTTTTAATTTTTGATTAGTTTGATCTTTCATTACACATATTTCACTATTTTCTTCCCCTTGATTTATACTATTAATCTTTTGATTAATTCTTAAACTATTAAATTTCTTAGATAGGAAAGTTACTTGTGAGGTCAACATTATAATCATATCATTAATGTCAACACTGATTACTTTCTTAAGGTTTAATTTATCAAAATACCATTAAAAATTATTAATTATCATTTCTTCTATTAAAATATAAGCTTCCTCAAAAGTTTTTGACAAGGGACTACCTCTTACTACTGCATCTATGATAGTCTTAGAGATTTCACTAAGCCGTTATAAAATGATTGAATGATAAGCTAATCATGTAATGAATGATGAGAATAATTTCTTAATAATTTTTTATATCTCTCCTAAGGCTTATATATAGATTCATTTTCTAATTATATAAATATAATGTCATTTCTTAGTTTATCAGTTTTAGATGGTGAAAATTATTTTACTAGAAAAGTTTAAGCTAATTCATTCCAAGTTGTTGTAAAACTTTGGGGAAGTGAATTTAACCACATTTTAGCTTTGTCTCTCATTGAGAAAAGGAGTAACCTTAATCTAATAGCATCATTGCTTACCTCATTGTATTTAAATGTTGCAAATTTTTTTAAAAATTAGTAATATGTATATTAGGATTAGTAATAGGTGAACCCTCAAACTCAAAATTTTGTACCATTTGAATTATAGATGATTTTAGTTCAAAATCATTAGCTTGAATAGTTAGTCTTGCAATACTTTAATATATTCCATCTACTATTGCTGTAGCATAATTCTTAAGAGGTCTAGATAGTTGATTGTCTATTGCTAATATTCTCACTTGATTTCTCTTTTTTTTTTTTTTTTTTTTTTTTGCAAAGTCATTCAATTTCTAAGTTCACAGGAAATAATTCTATAGTTTTGTCTCTACACATATACAATTTAGAAATCACAACTTTGGTTTAAAATTACAACATTAGTACACTAAATAAGTATAAGAAATATAAAATGAGTAGAGTATCATTCTCATGAGGATTAGAATAAAATTCTTTATTAATTTTATATTAAGTTAAGTATTAATCTTTCAAAACTTGATTTTATCTAACAAAATATAGAGTGCTTAAGTCAAATAACTATCTACTATTTTGCAAAGATATTAAAATGTTTAATTTTAATATTTTTATGGAAAATATAGGTGTTGTTCTTAATTTTAAAAAATAATACTCTAAATCATGGATGTTTTGGATTATGTATTATATTAAAATAAGTAGTAGAATTGATTTTAAGCATGTAGTCTCAATTAGGAGCAAAAATGCAATACTCAATATGTCTAAATAAGGATAACCAAACTATTCCCTTTACCCAGTTTCTTGCCTAGTGTGAAGTCAATTTTGATTGATTGCATTATTTATATTTCTCTTGAAATGATTGTAAATCCTAAAAGTAGACATATGTTTAATGGCTATCTAACACTTCATGATTATTTCACACATTAATTTTTATTTAGTACATATGTTTGTCTTTTTCATAATTATTCTTCTACGATTCCGTCGATATCTCTAGGTCACACTTGATTTTAACTTTGTAATTAGCTAGATTATAAGTAAATAAAAGCATGGAGAAAAACAAAACACCATTTTCATAAAAAGCACGAACAATTTTCATATATTAATCCAACAATATAGTTTAATACAATTCAAATATCCAAAAACTCACATAATTTAGAGCACTTTATAAAATTAGTGTGTTATAGTAAAGAAACATAAAATCTTATTAAACATTGTAAAATAAGATGTGGGATAATCTGAGAAGAAAGGAAAGAGCAAACTGAATAATTCTAAGTCCACTCTTCACGATATTCTACTACTTCCTCATGGAAATATCCAGTAACCCCAGCTTCAAATACTTGATTGTTGATCTCATTTTTCACTATTTACTTAAGAAAAATACACTATTACACTACCCACACACCACTCTCACAACACTTGAAGTGTCAGTCTCTAAGTGCTTTATAAAAACTCATATACACTTATCAAAATTTAAGAAGTATCAACTATTTATAGCCTAAAAATAGCCCTGATCAATTACTCTTTTGTTTCTATCAAAAATTGTCTCAAAAATTGCTCGAAGCCATCGCTGAACCATTATAAATCTATTATATCAGGTCATAGCGCTGCAGCACTGGAAGTGGCGTTGTAGCGCTATTGATCGATGCTGTGCTTGCCGCCTCTGCTTTATATTTATGCCTCCAGTATAGCGTCGTAGCTCTAAGCTTTTTTTTTTAAAATTTTCCCAAAATGAGCCTAACTCAGCGTCGCGGCACTGCTAATATAATTCCTAAGCACTGACCTTATTGTTTACTTACTCCAGTTTAGTCTATTTTTGGTTCCAAGGCGATTTCTTCTTTTTCTATTTTTTCTTTTTTTGAGAATTTTACATTAATCATTTTCAGTAAAAATAAAAATAAAAAATCATTGTGAGTATGTATTTTTAGTTTAAAGCAGTGGCATTTATGTGGATGGTCACAGTTCCTTGTCAGAGCTTGAAGACAATGAATTTATCATTGGATTATCATATTTGGATAGCAAATCTAGATCCAAAACCCACTATTAGCAAACTAAATGGATTGAATCCTTTAGCCTTTTCTAAGCCAGTTGTCACGTGCACTCTATGGAGCCAGTCATTGTGTGCGACATGGAAAGGTCATCCGATTAAGAATAGTGGGGAGTTAAATGAATTTATTAAATCTAAAAAAATATTATAAAATTCAAAAATTCATAAAAAAGTCAAAATAAATCCAAAATTTATAAATAAACCCACTATGACATAAACAATCGAGTACAAACTAATAAAAATAAAATCCCCAAGTTATTTTAATAATTTGGGAGTAATTTAAAAATTCTAAAATTTAAATAATTAAAATTAAAGAAAATTTTTGAATCCTTTTGGTCCCAAATTATTATAGATAGTTCTATGAGGTGTTTTCCACCTCGGCAAATTTCATAGAGAATTGAAATTAAAATATTATTTGAAATTAAAATTTTAAATAAAAATAAAGAAAACATAAGTAAATTTAAATTTAAAATAATAAGTATTATAAGAAATTCATGAAAATTATATCAATACATTTATTAAATAGAGAAAACTTTATGGAAAGTTACTTAACCTTTTAATTTTCAATAAATATAATGAAATAATGAATTAAACTAATAAACGGAAAGTAAAATAAAAATAATACAATTTAACATCAAAAATTTAAATTTACAAACAATTCAAATTGAATCACAAAAATATAAACAAAATTTTGTTAAAAAAATAAAATTTAAAATCAAAGAAAATTAAAGTTGAATAAATAATATTTTTATTATTATAATTAAATAATTTAAATTAATTGAATAAATCATACAAAATCCAAATAAATCCAAGTTAAGTTCAAATTTGTTTGGGTGATTCCTAAAATGATCCTTTTGGAAAAATTCTATAGGTCTTAGAATTAATTTAATGAAAAATTAAAATTTTAATAAAAATATATCAAAATAATAATAAAAATAAATAATAAATAATATTAAAAAAACTCTCAAAATTTTATGGGAAGTCAAAGAATTTTTTAATATTTTTTACTACAAAAATAAATAAAAATTTTCAATTACAAATTAATTTAAAATGATTTAAAAAGCTATGAAAATCACACTTTAATATTTCATAACCAAATAAAAGTTTATATAACTTTAGGAGTTATTTTGGTTATTTTTTTTCTTAAGAAAATATTATAAAATCAGAATTAAATTTTACTAAAACAATAATAAATTTCATAAAATTTACTAAGGATTGTTTAGAAGTGTTATAGAATATATCTTCATTCTTTCAATGTGAGATATATTTCATAATGCTTAGGATGCATAGGTGTTAAGGTTTGCCTACTTTAGTGCATTCTTGAGAACTCTTAAACATTAATTAAACTTAAAATCAAATAAAATTTAAATAAAATAGTTTAAACTATTATTCATTAATCGAAATCACCCTTGATTAAATTAAGAATCTAATACAAACTTAGAAAACTTAAATACAAGGTGAAATCTAATAGTCAGACATCGACGCTACCTTACACACACTAGATGCCTAATAAGATATAACTCTTAGACCCTTAAGTTAGAGATGATTTGTTTTGATTTATTGTTTGTGATTATGTGATATAATGTGATGTTATATTATGATGTGTTGTTTATTTTAGGATAGGTATATAGTGCCTATAATTATTATCTAGGAATAAAATCTATTTTCTAATAAAATAATAATATTATCCTTTCCAAAATGACCAACTACACCTCCAGTATGTAGCTCGGCGATAAGGAATTCTCTAAGAGAAGATCGAGCAATGCATAGTTGTTTTCTTTTATATAAATATCAATTTGTTATCAAGAATATTCCTTGTAAAATTATTGGTTTATCTAGGTGTTCAAGATAAATTAGGTGAAAGTCAGGGCACACAATATAATCATCGTTAATTCTATCAAATCCCGGGATTCTCAATTCTAAAGAAGAAATAATTAGGTTGACCCTAGATAAAACATCAGCAGGTTTATTCTCAATTTTAGGCTTATACTTTAGAACAAAAGAGTAGTATTGTAAAAATTCAACCCATTTTGCGTGCCTATGACTTAATTTTCGTTGAGTATTAATGAATTTTAAGGCATGATGATCAAAATTAAATATAAATTCTCTATGTAAGAGATAGTGTCGCCAATGCCTTAAAGATTGAATTACAACATAAAACTCTCTATTATAAGTGGAATATCATTGTTTGGCTTCATTTAATTTTTCACTAAAGAATGTTATAGGATGATTCTCTTAACTTAAAATTTCACCTATCTCAATTCCTGAAGCACCACATGCCACTTTAAAGGCTTTAGAAAAATTAAGAAGCCTAAGGATTGGTGTAGAAGTGATAAGAATTTTAATTTGCTCTAAGGCCCTTTGTGCATTAGGAATCCAACAAAATTTATCTAATTTTAGTATATCAATTATCGAAGCAATAATGGTACTAAAATTCTTGATAAATCTCCAATAAAAAGTGGTTAAATCATGAAAACTTCTAAATTAATTAAAACTTTTAGGTGATGGCCAATCTAAGATTACTTTCACTTTAGATGGATCATGTTTATGTCCAACTGTGGATATAATAAAGCCCAAAAAGATTACATCAGTTTTCAAAAAGAAACACTTTTTTTTAAGTTAAGTCTAAGTATTTCAAGGATTTTATGTAGGTGTTGCAGATGCTCATTTTCACTTGAACTAAAAATCAGAATATCATCAAAATACACCACCAAAATTTTACTTGTATATGGTTTAAGAACAATATTCATTAATCTCATAAATGTGCTAAGAGCATTTGAAAGTCTAAAGGGCATGACAAGCCATTCATAAAGTCTATCAGGGGTTTTAAAAGCCGTCTTCCACTTATCTCTTGATCTAATCTGAATTTGATTATATCCACTTTTTAGATCAATCTTTAGAAAAAAATTGCTCTTGAGATTAAATCTAACATACCATTTAATCGGGAAATAAGAAACCTATAATTGATAGTAATTTTATTTATTGTCCAACTATCAACACACATTCATCATGTTCCATTTTTCTTTAGAGTTAATAAAGCTGAGACTGAACAAGGGCTAAGACTCTCTTGAATAAAACTTTTTTTTTAAATAAATCCTCAACTTGTCTTTTTATCTCAACATGCATGGTAGGGTTCATCCTATAATGTGGGAGATTAGGAAGTTGAGAACCATGTAAAAACTCAATAGCAAGTTGAATGTCTCTTAGAGGAGGTAGCTCATCAGAACGCTCATTGGGTGTAATATCTTTAAAATCATAAAGAAGGGAAGCGACCACAACAGGTATGTGAGTCTCAATAGAGTATAGCATGACTTCTTTTACATTTAATAAGTGAAGAAGAAATGGATCACATAATTCTTTTCGTAAGGCTCTAAAACTTATTGTTTCTATCTTTAGGGTCAAAGAAGGAAGAATAGATATTTTAAAGTAAGAATTAGAAATGATAGTATTAACCCTAATAGTAGAATTATTTATGATAATTAATTGAAGTTTATCATTTTTCTTCAATTGAAGCTTAGGTTGCAAGTCAGAAGTTGTTTAGTGTGGTGCTATGGATGGTGTCTTTTCTACTTGTTTTATTGGTAGGAGTTTAATAGTCTTATTATTATGTTTAAAAACACAAATATTTTCTCTATCATAGTGAATAAGATTCATATCATACAACCAAAGTTGTCCTAAGAGAATATGAGCAATGTCCATAGGAAGAACATCACAGCAAATTTTGATCATTATAGCTTCCTATTTTAATTGGAACTGAATATCAATTGGTGATAGGAAGAGATGTATGATTTACCCAGCTAATATGAAATGGTTCAGTGTGAGGTTCAGATTTTAAGTTGGCTCGAGTTTAGGTGTGTGTCAAAATGACATTGTGGTGAAAATTTTCAATTTCTATTTCTAAAGAATGAGAATATATACTTTTATCTTCACTCTATGTGGGATAAAATAAGGATAAAAATATACATCCCTTCTTTTTTTTATGTAATTTGACACCGCGTAGATTCGAAGATTTTCTTGTTGAGGGTGATCGGGTATGACATTAAAGAGAGGTGTACTACCTCAAAAGATAGAAGTCACCACCCTACAATGGACCTAATCACCTCAACAAAGACTCCTAAGTATAATGGATCTGCATGTGTACTAGAGATTCTTCCTCTACTTTACATGAAAAAGTAAAGTAGGGTTTATTTTAAATTGGGTTCATTAAGTTTCCTACAGGGGCAAGCCCCCATAGTTAATTACATCCTAAGGAAGGGGATTTCTGAGGAATACTCTCAATTAAGATAAATGATAATTATCTTCAAAGATTTTAATAGGTAGGACTATCAATCAATTAGTTTATTTTGGAAGATCAAATGGGATTGAGCAAAGAAAGTGAGTTATTATCGAAGCCAAAGGAAGATGAGTAGGAGATGCCCACGATACTAGGAAACCTAGTGAGCATCTCAAACTATCCTATAGTTGGAATTTTCATTTTTGAAATTGATTTAATTTATTTGAGTTGAATTTTTCATTAGAAATTTAGGGCTTATGATTCCATAACACAAGATTATGGAAATGCCTAAGAAGTGAGGATTTATGCTTATGACCCATAAAAAGGAGAAATAACCTCAGACCTAAATCTAGGGAGCTTTGGCGAGAGCTGAAAGCGCAACCTAAATCTACAACGAAAATGGGTATTTGGTTTGCCTCCACAAGAGAGGACAAACCACCCGACTGCTTGAACTTATAACCGCCTAGGGGTGGCCGCCAACTAACTCCTACGGTTTGAAATTCATGTAGGCAAGTTATATGTTTTATGCAAGATAGCAAGGTTGTTATTTATTTAGAAAGAGACCAAGTCCTTAAACTCACTCCCTAAAGAGACTAGATCATGTAAGGGTATGTTGCAAATGACCTAAATCTAATGCAATTTAGATTTCATTTTTTTTATTTTTGGGACTTAGGCTAATAGGATTCATATGCATAATGCATGAGAAATGAGATTATTGGCCAAAATCAGTGAGAAGGGAGGAGGTGTATTTCAACCATGACTCTCAAAGGTCAAGCCAAGTTTCTCTGAAAAAGGTGGAAGCCCTCCAATCAAGAGTGAAAATAATATGCATTTGTGCATGATGTTATAAAAGAAGTACTCATCCAGCTAATGGGTTACTAATTCTTTTATCTTGATTTTTAGCATAAGCTTTAGGTGAGGTTATGAGTTCTTTATTTTTAGTTTTGAATTGTTACATATGGTAGAAGATTTATTTTTCCCTAAGAGCATAATCCACATCCAGGCTATACATAAAGTAAGGAAGAAACTAGAAAAAGGATGTCACTTAATGCATAAGCTAAACAAATCATCATTTAATTTATAAATCTAATCGTAAAAGAATAAGAGGCCATTGTGGTTGGGTACCACCGCACAAACCAAAAAATAAATTGGGTATCCGAGCTCTGCCCTTATACAACCCATATTACAAATGAATTATGTACAATTAAGCAAGGAACTCATTATTATGGGGGTCTTCAAGCTTCATTTCTTCATTCTTCTTTCTTCTTTGGTTCCTTCTTTTGCATGGTTGGAAGGTGGATGCTCCAAAGACTTCACATGGTACATAAGATGAGATCTTATGACTAATGCTCATCCTAATCCCCATAACAATCATTCCAAAATCTTAATTACAAAAATTACATGAAAAGGGAAAGTAAATCTAGCTAACACATGCAAAATAGAGATTAGCTGAACAAACCATACAAAATCTCAAGCATATATATTGGACTTATAACTCCAAACATGGGTGATTAAGTTCATCTAGCCTATTAGATTATGCTTAGGGGTATAAGCACCTACACAACAAAAGTATTTATATTTTTATTTATCACAGCGCCCCTTATGCACAATCCCCTATAGAAGATAATGGCTAGACTAAGATCGTCCTACCATTCATTCTGCGCATATACATCCTAACATCTAGACTAAAATATATATCACAAAATAAAAGCAAGCATCATACCATGCACCGTCTTAACCCAAAGCTAAAAGTGGAGATTTAGCTTAATATATGTGCTTTAGAGGTTTGTGTGGTATCCTTAGCTATGGATTTAGGTTAGAATTTTCTAAGTGTGAAGAATGTTTAACTTAGAGGAGGGTCTCATTTAAGTGATTTAATTATTTTAGATTGATTTTATTTTATGTTTTGATTGGGTTCAAGTGAATCCTACAATTAATTACTAAGTTATAAAGAGAGGGAAAGAGAAGAGAACTTCTCTTTTCTTCCCTAACCTAAGTAATTTCTAAAAAGTATTCATGTTTTAGTTTTATTTAGTGAATGTTTTATTATATTTTTTAATCAATCATAAGTTTAGATGAACTCTAAACAAACCTATTCAAAAAGAAATATATTTTAAGATTAAGTAAAATGAACTAAATTCACAAAACATACTTCACTTCATTTTTTTCCCAACATGTATATCATGCATATGAATGAGTCTTAAACATATCTATACATACAAGTGGGAATGTTTAACACACTTATGATACATGCTAAGTAATTTATTTAAGAAAATTTGGATGTTTATGATGCATGATTTTTATTAAGTAGCAGAGTTTCTTATCCAATTTTTACATGCACACATGAATGTATGAAAGGCATAAGTGAGTACGATGCCATTGTTAACTAGGGGTGTAAGTTACAAGACCTACTTAGGGCTACTTAAATTCTTGCAATCTTGGGATTGTCCAAACTAATATACCAGTTTCCTTAATTACAAGTATGTGTACAAAAGAAATGAATGGACAAAGAAGAATGCAAAAATTTTGTGTTGGTTGATTTATTTTTGTTTATGCAATTTGTATGTGCAAGTATAGATATCCTTCTTACGTAATAGTATAGGAATGAATAGGATATGGAATTAGGTAAGTGTTAGGTTCTTTTTAAATGAATTACACACTTTGCCAAATCCTATTCAAAACTATACTAAAAGAGAGGAGAAAGAAAACCTACACTAAGCACATCTTTATATTTTACTCACATGCAAACTTGTAAATAAGATATAAGTAACACACTTTCAGTTTGATAATTGGTTCATATATTTTGAAAATAATTTGAGTTTAAAAGTGATAATAGCCACTGATATTCTTACTTTAGCCAACATATGCAATTTTACATAAAAGAAAAACTTTCATTTTAAATTTGATTTTTGAAAAGCATAAGTGTATGAAATCATATGACACATATTTAACATGTTGGGGAAGAAATAAAGCAATGAAAGCATGTAAAAACTTTCACTTTAATTAATTCTTACAAACAATCTTATGAAATAAGAAAGCCTAAAGTAAATCAAAGTTTATTTAAGATAATTTTTGTTTAATTTTGAATTTGATTTAATTTTAAAAATGTGAAGTGAGTTTGCTGTTCCTAACCCATCCTCACACGTGATTAATATTTGTGTTCAATTTTTAGATGATTAGATTCATTTTATATTTTGATTAGATTAATGTATGAATTAAACATGTTAATTAACCCTTACCTACACCACCTTAGCATAGTTAATCAAATAATTATGAACCAATGAGATGGCATAAAACCTCACAAGAAATTTAAATTTGCAATGCACTTAGTAAGAAAGGGACCTAATGTAATTTGGCTCATGACTAATAATTAATTAAGCTAAGGGGTTTAACTTAAGTAATTTCAAACACCCCTCACACATATGAGTTGAATTTTAATTTTATTAATTGAACTTAGGCTCTTGAACTCCTAAGCATCTATCCCAAGTATATTAATTAAGTTCTGGAAAGTTTTAGAATTTTAAGAAATTAATTAATAGGGTAATTAGTGAATCAACCCTTAATTAAGAGAGGATTAATAAAGAAAAGGGGGTTTAAGGAATAGCTTAGGGAAAATGTCCAAAATTATTTCCTAAACCTCCCATTCACAGAAACAGAACTTAATCAACTTCAACAAAGGATTAAACCACTAATCAAATCCTTAATTAATATTAATTACATTAAGGGGGTAATTAGAAAATGAATTAGAAATTTTCCTAATTAAGCCATGAATAAATCCCAAGAAAATTAGGGGAGGTAGAAGTCATCCCCCAAAATGCACTCAAGAAGTTTGGGAATAATTAGTGGATTAATTAAAGGATAATTATCAAATTAAAATTTCTAATAAAACCTGAATTCAGAGAAAAGAAGTATTCAAAATTAATCAAAATCTATTTTATAATATTTTATGTTTAATTGTTTTTATAATGCAATTTATTTCATATTTTTTTGATTTTTATAGGTTGAGATATGAATTTTAGAAGTTTAGGTAATTAATTAGAATTATTTAAACTTTAATTAATTCCCTAATCCCTACACATGCCAAAACTAACACATCCCTTTACAGCCACGATTATTAAATTTCCCATTGTAGCACCACATGGCGGTGGCGCTACGCGCTTTTGCCTTAGTCATCTCATCAAGGATCGGACGGCTGAGATTAAAGTCGACATTCATAGGTGATAAAATTAATTATAAATCGTGTTTTAATCTCGGTCATCCATCTAAAACATGTGGATGGACGGCCAGAGATCATCCCTGTTCTTCCCTATGGAAAAAATGGGGACCGTCCACTTTCAAAGAGAAGATTCGAGCTTAATCGAGCTCAGATTGGATTGAAAATCAACCCACACCATCTAAACCTAATGGCAATTCCATGGGATCAAAATTTCTTTCACAAAGATCCACACCACATTGAGTCTAATGGTAAAAAAATGGCATACCTCGTCGGAGGTGTTCACCAATGCTTGATTCCCTTGGAGAAGCTTTATCTAGTCGAGACAAAACTTTGGTGAAAGTTTGAGAGGCTGAGGTTGAGTGGATCTTCCTATGGTTCACCTCCTCCTTAGCTTGAGCTCAGTTTTGATTGAAATGGATCTCCCCTTGCTTGAAGAACCTAGGAGAGAGCTTAGGCAAGCTCGATTAGGTTCTCTGATGGAGTGTGCAAAGGGAATTGAGTGGAGTTTGGGTGTAGAGGAAGTTTACAATTCAATGGACTTCCCCTGTTTTCAAAGGATGAAAATTGAGAAGATGCAAATTAAATTTCCCTCTAGGAAGCTTAGGATCACTTGCAAATGGCTCCTATGGCTCTCTAGGCTTCAATCGACTATTGCTCTGTTGGAATTGAAGTGAATTAGGGAGAGTATATCTCCCCTAATGGAAATCAGACGACCGAAGCTTCACTTGCCATTTTGGATCAATTGCTCTGATTTAGAAGGTTGTTTGAGCTGTTAGATGTGCCATGTGATTCATTTTAGGTTAGGGAGTGGATTAGTGAAGTCCCCATGTGCTCCATTTGAATGGAGACATGATTCCCATGTGCCCATTTCCATGCACATGGTCGATTTGGCCCTTAGGTCAACTTGGGTTGAGCCAAACCCATTGGGTTGGGTGCACCACCCTTCCTAGTGTTTACTTGACCTATTAGGAGAGTATCAAGTAGGTATGAAGAGGGTTTGACCAAATTCCAAGTAGAATTGGCCAACATTTGTTCTATGGCCTAAGGGTAAAATGATCATTTGGCTGATTTTTGAATTTGGATATGTTGGGTGTGTTAAGAAAATAGGTTTGTCCAAGTTTCATTGGATTTGAAGTTCATTTGGTATGGTTTGGCTCATGTTGACCCATTTAGGTCAAAATGGGTCAAGTTGACCAATTGGTCAAATTGTGTCAAATCAAGGGTTGGGTCAGGTTCATATGACCATTTGAAATATTTTTGTGGCTTTGGTTTGATTTAATTTGGTTTAAGTTTGAATTTGGTTCATATGATTTCATTTAGGTCAAATGGGTCAAGTTGACCAATTGGACCCATTTGACCTATTTGAGCTAGGTCATGGGTAGGTTTAGGTTTGGTTAGTCATATGAAGTGGATTGGTATCTTTGTTTTCAACCTTTAGGTCAACTTGGGTTCAAGGTTAATTAGGCTAGGTTAGGTCTAGTTGGCCAATTAAGGCTTTGGTCAAGTTTAACAAGTGATTTAGAATGAACCCATTGGTTTCAATCAATTTATCTTAGATCAAGTTTTGACACATTTTGACCTTTTAGGTCAAGTTGGGGTCAACTTGGGTCAAGTGGCCAATTGGGCAAGGTTAGGCTCAGTTGTTGACTTGGACAAGTTCAAACATTGGCCATAAATGAACTTAGATCAATGGTTTCAATCAATTTGACCTATGGTAGATTTTGGCTATGTTGGGTTTCATTTTGGCTAAGTGTTGACTTGGTCAACCCTTAGGTTTGACTTGGTTTGGGTCAACACTTAGGTTTGACTTGGTTTGACCCAATTTAAGTGAGTGATAATCTCATGATGATTGTTGATCATGATGAGAGGTGTAGGTGAGTTTGATTCAATATAATTTAGTTAGGATTATAATTTGGCTCAAAAGGGTTCTTTAGATCACTTTGGGTCAAGTGAGCCTAAGTGGGTTAAATGGCTTGGTCAAAGCTTGATTTGAGTTTGATTGAACTTGTATATGGACTTATGATTGAAATATAAATCCATTTACAAGTGGTTTGAAGTCAAGTGAGTTTTGATTCATTTAATAATTTCAAGTTCAAAGGGCGAACATGAAATGGATTTTGACTTGATTTTTGAATTGAGTTTTAGTTAAGTGATTGAATTTTGTCTTCATATTTGAATCATGAAGGAAAATCAAGAGTTTGGCTTGATTTGAAATTGATTTGGCTAAGTTCAAGATTTTGAGTTGAAAGACTAAGGTTGGATTTAGAATGAGTTTGAGTTTGATTTTTGGAAGTGGTTTTGATTGTTTGAATTTATATTTCATTTATATATGTGAGTATAAATGAGAATATAAATGGATTATGAGAAACTTTAAAGGATTTGAAGTGATTTGATCATGATCTAGGCTATGTCCTTAAGAGGAAAATTAAGGACTTAAGAATGATTTGGAATTTTGAATTTGGTTTGTTAGATTTGAATTTATATTTAATTTATATATGTGAATATAAATGAGTTATGAGAAAATTTCAAGGATTTGAATTGATTTGAAGATAATTTTTGCTAAGTCCTTACGAGGGAAATTAAGGACTTAAGAATGATTTTGAATTAGGAATTTGAATTTTGGATTTAGTTTGATTGATTTGAATTTATATTTCATTTATATATGTGAATATAAATGAGAATATAAATGAGTTATAAGAAAATTTCAAGGATTTGGTTTAATTGAAGATGATTTTGGCTAAATCCTTAAGAGAGGGTTAAGGACTTAGAAAAAATTTGGAATTTGAAATTTCATTCATGGGTTTCAATCATGGATTTCAATCATGTGGCATTGATTTGAGTTTGGAGAAAATAAAATAAGATTAATTTGAAGTTTGACTTAAAGGAAGGAAGGTGAGGAATGGTTCAAGCTAAGGGTAGGCAAATTTACATCCTCCAAAGTAGAGATCAGTTGCTGGGGTGATCTATTGGCAAGGAAATAGACTGAACCCAACCTAAGGCTGACTATTAAGTGAATGCCATTGGGGGACTTAGATCAACTCAAAGATAGTCAAGATTAATTTTATTTTTAGATTTATTTTGATGGATTCCGTTGGTTTATGATGGATCACACTGAGAAGGAGCTTATATTAGCCTAAACCTATCTCAGATTTAATGAACCAAAGGAAATAGCTTCCCGACTGATGGGAGAACTATCTAACCAAAGGAGGGCCTTTAAGTTTGCAATGATCAATTCAAGGGAAGAAAGCTCAGGGACTCAGATCTTCCACTAGAAAAGACCACTAGGGTGATCGGTTGCTTTGGGCAACAAACCAAACCTAACTTAAGGCTGCCCATTGGTTTGCGATAATCATGCTAGAAAGAATGCGTCATAGTCTTACATCTTCTAAAGCGGAATGACTGTTGGGATAACCTATTTATGGTAAAATAGATTGAACCTTACCTAGGCTGAGAGTGAGACCCCAGGATTTATCTCTTTTGATCGCAATTCTATAGGAGTTTTGTCGACACGCCCGAAGATGCCTACTTCGGAAAAGGGGCCCTTTGGGAGCTTGAATTCCTAATCCATAAGCGAATTAATTTGTTTATTTGTTTAGTTTATTTATCACGGATCTTGTTATATTGCAAGGGATCACACTGAGAAGGAGCTTATATTAGCCTAGACTTATCTTAGATTTACTGAACCAAAGGAGAATTTACGCATCTGCTGAACAAATTCTCCAACCATAGGGGTGGCTACTATGAAAGGGGGATTGTCTAATCCAAGAGTAACCAGGGTAGTGTCTCAATGGGGTCACAAAAGACTTGATCCAAATAAAGTGCCCACAGGGGATGGGGCCGCTAAGGGTTTAAACCAAAACCCTGGAGAAGATGACATGGCTAGTCATATATCTAATAGGTATTCGGTATCCAACTCAAGGAGAAAGCATGGAGACTCACATCTGCCAAGAGTAGTGTATTCAACGTGAGTCATCATGGTGAACCAACCTAAGGTGCTGTCGGTTTTGTCGACTAAGAAGAAAGCTCGGGGACTCACATCCTCCTATAGTGAAACCGATTGTTGGGATAATATGTGTTCGGTTTGACAGATGCCATCTAACCTAGGGTGACTACTGAGTGAATGCCATTGAGGGACTTATATCAACTCAAATGTAATCAAGAGAAAAGGAGTCTCTGGGGACTTACCCTAAAACTCAAATATACTCGACCTAGTTAGATCATGATAATTAGTTCAAGAAGAAAGTGCAGGGACTCACATCTTCTTAAACAAAATCAACATGAGGTAGCTTACTTGTTGGGCAGTCAAGTCTACCATACGAATAAGGTGCTCATTGGTTTGCAATGGTCAAGTTAGGGAGAAAGCACAGAGACTCACATCATCCAAACAAATGACCACTAGGGTAACATACTGGCGAGGTAGCATGTAAACCTGACCTAGAGCAGCTAATGAGTGAGTGTCATGGGGGCTTGCTCCCACATCAAAATAGCTTGAGATAAAAGATTTATGTATTTTTTATTGTGCATGTGTTAAAAGGAATAAGACGCCTCTAGGGGATTCTTACACCTACCTTAAACACGCTAGGGGAATTGATGAAGTGGTGCCACGGATGGCAAATGGGAATTCCCATTAAGTAAGGATGCCGCTTAAATTCTCATTCTCTCACACCTAACTTAATTGTGCTAATCAAAATAGGATACTTCTCGGTTTCTCTTACACGTATTCTAATAATGTCGGGAGATTGTGTTTGTATTGTGAAAGAGGGATAAGATGCCACTGGGGGACTCTTACACCTACCCTAAACACGTCACGGTGGATTTGCAAGACAAGCAAACAATGCTTCGAAAGAAGAAAAGATTTGATTAATAGAATCTGATTTTGTTGATTGATAGAATTATTTTCAAACATGATTTATTTCATGGGTAATATTTCTTTAGATAGAGCCCATTAATTGGAAGCATTGGGTGTTCCCCTTTACAATCAATAAGCTGATAAGATCCTCCTTAGTAGACCTTCTCTATGACATAGAGGCTTTCCCAAGTAGGTTCAAACTTGCCTCCCATCTTTTGACGGGTAATAATTGGTCTCCTTAGGACTAACACAAGTTCTCCTACTCAGAAATACCTAGGGTGGACCATTTTGTTGTGAGCTTGAATCATTTTGGCCTTGTACAAGTCGAGGTTCTATGCACACTCTAAAACCTGCTCTTCTAACCGCAACTTTGCATTTTGCTTTATAGTGATCTTGCTGCCCAATGCTATCCTCAGTGACATGAGTTAAACTTCTAAAGGTAGAATAGCTTCAAACCCATACACTAAGGAAAATGAGGTAGACTGAGTTGGAGTTCAGTATATGATCCAGTAGGCCCATAAGGCTTCAACCAAATATTCATTACACTATCATTTGTTGCCATCACGAGTCTTCTTCAATATATGGATGAGAGTTTTATTGAATGCTTCCGCTAAGTCATTTGCTCTGGGGTAGTAAATGGTAGAGTATCTCTAATCTATACTGTGTCTTCTGAAAAAGTTGTTGATCTTGGTACTTTTGAATGCAGTACCATTATCGGAAATAATTCATCGAGATACCCCAAACCTATATACGATACGGTTTCTGAAAAACTGAAGCACATGCTAAGCTGTGACCTCTTTGAGTGGGATGGCTTTCACCCACTTGGAAAAGTAGTCGGTGGCAGCTAAGATGAACCGATACCCCTTAGAAGAAGGAGGATCGATTGGACCCACAATGTTGGTACCCCAACACTCAAATGGCCATGAGGCCAAAGTAGGGTGTAGAATATTGGGTGGTTGGTGGAGGACCACACCATGTACCTGACACTAATGGCATCTCCTAGCTACATCCATGCAATCTGTAATCATCGAAAGGTAGTAGTATCCTAATCTCTTGATCTTCAACTTCATCTTCTAACTGGATTGATGTACTTCACATAGACCTGAATGTACCTCGGTTACAATGCCACAGGCATCGTCTTTATCCAAACAATATAACCACATTTGGTCAATGGACCATCGGTACAAGGTGTCATTAATGAGAGCATGGGAGGGAGCTCTATGTTTCATCTGATGTGCTTGTGAATTTTCTTGAGGTAGTTTATCAGTGTTCAAATAGTCAATGAACGGTTGCCTCCAATCTAGCTCCTTGTTCTTATAGGCAACGACAATCTCCCCTTCAATAGAAAGTCTCTCGATGAGTCCAGCATCAATAAGGGATAGGACTTGGCTATTTTGAATCCTTATTGAAATGGACTCACCTTCCAGACATGCCAATTCTTTGGCAAGTTTGGCCAAAGCATCTATCTTGCGTTCTCGCTGGGAACCTTGTAGATGGCGACTTCAAAATTTGGGCCAACCTTCATAGTATACCTGGTGGTAGCTTGGGTTTGAGAACCTTGTAGGACTGCGGTTGATGACCAATTGAGAATCCCAAAGATGTTGATGCTCTTGACACTGATAGTGATGGCTAACTCCAGACTGGTAATCAAAGCCTCATACTCAGCTTCGTTGTTGGTGTAGGGGTTGGAAAGATAGTTTGAGAATCTCATTATATTGTGGTATGGAGTTAGAAGAACTATTCTTACTCCTGCCTTTCCTGGAAGAGTAGATCGTGGTGCTTCCCCTTTGTGAAAAGAAGCTGCAGCATCAAAATACATCTCCCATGGACCTCCCCCCAAGTTAATGATTTGTTCATTAGGAGATCTAAGCGGGGAATTAGCAGGAAGTGAGTGTCGCTAAGAAATTCCTTTTGCGACTGAGGAGGGTATGAATGTGATCAATCTGAGAGAATCATGAACCATCATGCTAAACATCCGGATAACGTTGGCCGTGTCATGAGATACTGTAGTGGATTGGTTCTAGAGATCAAGTTCACCTTATGAGAAAGCATATAATGTCATAGCTTTTAAGAGGCAAAGATTAAAGCTAGATAATGTTTCTCAATAGGTGGATAGTTCACTTCAACAGGAATCAGATGACGGCTGAGCTAGTAGAGAGCATTCTCCTTCCCTTTGTCGTTTGCTTGGGCCAACAGAGCACCAAGAGAGTCATCCAATGCAGTAGTGTAGAGAATGAGTGGCCTGCCCTAAAAAGGGGCTGCTAGAATTGGCAGCTTCACCGAATACTGCTTGATGACTATAAAGGTATGCTGACACTTGCCATCTCACTTGAACTTGGCATCCTTTTTGACAAGTGCTAAAAATGGCTTACATTTCCCTGATAGGTTGGAGATAAAGTGTTTTAGATATGCCATCCGTCCTTAGAAGGATCTGAGTTGAGTTAAACTCTTAAGAGGTAGCATTTCTAAGATAGCTTAAATCTTTTCAGGATTTCTATTCTCTGATGTCGGACAACAAACCCAAGGAATTTTCCCGAAGCTACTCCGAATGCACACTTCAGTGGATTCATTTTGAGATTTTATTATCTTAACCGTTCGAAAACTACTCTCAAGTTAACGAGATGATCTTCTTTTTCTCTGCTCTTGACTACTAGATCATCAACATAGCACTCAACCTGATGATGGATAAGTTCATTGAAGATCTGAGTCATGGCTTGTTAATATGTGACACTAGCATTTTTAAGGCTGAAAGGCATGACCCTATAATAGAAGATTCCGATCGGGGTTCAAAAAGCAGTGTTTCTTTCATCTTCAGGGGACATCTTGATTTGGTTGTAGCCAGATGACCCATCTATGAAAGAGAAAATTGTATGAGATGAGGTGATGTCCACCATTAGTTCTAGTATAGGAAGAGGAAACTCATTTTTAGGACATGCCTTGTTTAAGTTCCTAAAATCGATGCATATGCGAATTTGGCCATTCTTCTTTTTAATTGGTATGACATTGGCTAACCAGGTAGGATATTTTTCTTTCCTAATAAAATTAGCATCGATTAGTTTCTTGACTTCAGAAATGACCTATTGTTCTATTTCTAATCGTATGCGTCTAGGAGCCTGTTTAATAGGGGTAGCGTTAGGATCTATTACTAACTTATGGACTGCTACGTCAGGAGATAATCATGGCACCTATTCATAACTCCATGCGAAGCCTAACTAAGTCATTGGTTTTTTTTTGCATTCAACAATGAACTAATGTACATCAGACGTAGATTTTCTTCTGTCCCGAGGTTGATTTCTTTAAACTTGTTAATTGTTGAATGAATCTCCTCTTCAAATTTTGGTGGTGCGTCTTTGATTTGGAGATCATCTTGATCATCTGAGATTTCTAAACACACATTCTCATAAGAATTGGGGGTTTGTGAAAAGAATCTATCAAACTCTAAATGATTGGTAATAACCAAGCAGTAATCGTCATCATCGACCAGACCCGCTGTACCGAATCCTAGTCCTGCTCTGGATTGTGCTTCCTTGCCTGTATTGTTCCATAGCCTTTCAAAGTACTCTGACCTATGCCTGGACCATGTATGAGGAACCAAACCTTTCTGTATAAGATTATGAACACAAGGTGAGTAAAAGTCAAATGGTAATTCCATTAATTCTTTAAATGTATCCTCCTCAAGTTCTACATCAACTTCAGGACTTGAGGATGATGATCCCAAAAAGAATCTCTTTGGCTTCATATCACTGGAATACTTAGGGACGTCCTTAATTACTAAACCTTCAACTTTCTGAGATGCAAGTGAGGTTAGAGCAAAGGTTCCCAGCTGCTACCTAATAGTTTCACATAAACCTAATTCAAATATTTTGCTTTATCTGGAGGCCTAGTCTTCATCTCTGTGTCTGGATCAAAAGTCACCTCCAATGGAACCTACTGAGAGGGGTTGACTGGTATACTAATCACATTAGACTCATCCTCTAAGTTGGATTCCTAGTCTATGTGAATAGTAGGGGTACTCTTATGAACTGAAGCATAACCCCTGTTGTCTAATGGCCAACCAGAGGGTCTTCCACCTCTAGAACTGCCACTATTTCTGCCTCTGCCTCTACCTGGTAGAGGTCGAGTCATCCTACCCACATGTCTATACGATGGAATGAATTGTGGGTGGAATGTGATATGCGGCTCTATTTCTTCTTCAATTCCCCTTTCTTATTCACTTGGAATTTTATTTTTCTTTTCTTTTCTTTTGCCTTTTCTTTTTCTTCATTTCATTTTTCTTTTTATCTTGAGTATTTTTCAAGTTCACGAGAAAGGGTGTTTTGAGGAAGATAGTAGGTCACATCCTCATAAATCTCAACCTCTCTAACTAAAAATGGCTTTTCATCTCCATTGACACGGTATCTAATCCCATCTTTTTCTAAACTTGATGCACTAATGGAGTGAGGATGAAATTATCTTGTTCTAATGTATCCAAGGCCTATCGAGCAAAGCAGTGAATGAAGTATTCAAATCAATGATATAAAACTTGGCTTCAGTCTTTCAGTCACCTATCTCCAAAGGTAACATTATGGAACCTAAAGCCCGCTCACCTTGTTCATTGAATCATCTCAACATCATCTGATCTCCTCGGAGTGCGGAGATGTTAATCCTCAAATAGTTAAGGGTCTTTAGACTCATAATGTTCACCAATGCACCTGGATCAACGAGAACTCTATCAAGTTTGAATCTGCCCATGTCAACTGTGATGTAGAGGGGATGGTTGTGCTCTAAGTCTCCCAGAAGAAGGTCTTCATCTATGAAGGTGATCTCTTGAGCTTCTTTTGTGTAATGTGCCTCTTCACCTATAGCGATCAGCTGAGCTAAGCATATCTCAAGATCAAGGAGAGCCTTGATCAATGATTTTCTCATCTCTTTGGATAAGACAAGGGCATCATATATGCTTAGCTTAGATGAAAAATTTCTTAGATGAGAGAGGACATTGTAGTCCACCTTGGGCTGATCCTCCATAAGTATATCCAAGGGTGGAGCATCCTGTGGAGGGGCTTCTCGATCCTTTATACTAATGACTTGTTTCCCTCTATCTTGAGGTGCTGACCTAGGAGGTAGAACCTTGCCACTACGGAGTTTGACTTTGGTGATCTCTTGTGGCAGGGTAATGTAAGATTCTACCCACACATCAGGCTCACCTATAGCTTCTCCTTTGAGACCCTCAAAATTGGATGATTCCAAGTCTATCTCAAGAGGTGAACCCGTAGCATTCAGAGTAGGAAAGTCCAACTCTGAATCAGAAAGAGGAAGATCAGAATTGTTATAGTTATTTTGACTTGAAGAGTTATCATTAAGAATAGAAGTAGACAACCCATCAAAAGTGACACAGATGTAATTCAAGCTAGCTTTATTCTTCAATTTCTTGGATTAGTTAGGAGGTACAAAGTAGAAATCAAGTAGCCAAAATATGTAATTTGACATAAAGAAAATATTTCATTTTCAATTTGATTTTTGAAAAGCATGAATGCATGAAATTCATATGACATACACATTTAGCATGTTAGAAAAGAACTAAAGTGATGAAAGTATGTAAACACATTCATCCTAATTAATTCCTAAAGATAATCTTATGAAATAAGAAAGCTTAAAGCAAATCAAGTTATTTTTAAGGAAGGATTGATTTAATTTTGAGTTTGATTTAATTTGTGAAACATGAGGTGAGTTTGATGCTCCAAACCCATTTCCATATGTGCTTGTTGATTTTGTTTGTTATTAGGATTATTAGATGATTTTTATATGTTGCTTAGTTTAATGTATGAATTAAGTGTGTTAATTATCCCTTACCAACACCACATTAGCATAGTTAATAAAATAATTATGAGGCAATGATATAACATAAAACTACATAAGGAATTTAAATCAGCAATGCACCTAGGAAAGAAAGGTGCCTAATGCAATTGGCTCGTGATTAAGGATTAATTAAGCTAAGGGGTTTATTTTAAGTAATTTCATAAGACCTCTCACACATGTGAGTTGAATTTTGATTTTCTTAATTATACATAGGCTCTTGAACACCAAAGCATCTACCAAAGATAGATTAATTGAGTTCTGGAAAGTTTTAGAATTTTATGAAATTAATTAAGTGGGGTAATTAGTGAATTAACCATTAATTAAGGTTGGAATTAGGAAGAAAGTGGGTTTAAGGGATATCTTAAGGAAAGTATCCCAAAATTATTCTCTAATCCTCATATTCATTTAAGCAAAACTTAATTGACACAATCAGAGGGTTAGATAACTAATTATATCCTTAATTGAGCTTAATTATATTAAGGGAGCAATTAGGGAATGAATTAGCAATTTCTCTAATTAAATCACCAATAAATCCCAACAAAATTAGGGCAAGCATGAGTCATCACACTAATTATGCACAAGAAGTTTGGGATTAATCCGTGAAGTAATTTAAGGATAATTGGCAAAATAACATTCCAAATAAAACCCAAATCTCGAGAAAAGCACTATTCAAAATCCATTAAAATCATTTTTAGAATATTATATGTTCAATTATCTATCTAATGCAATTTATTTCATATTTTTCTAATTTTTTCAGGCTTAGATATAAATTTAGGAAGTTTTCATGATTAATTAGGTGATTTAATAGCCTAATTAAATGTTTAATCCGGTCAACCCCAGATGGACCACCGACGCGGCACACACTTTCCACATGACACGATGGCATTCGATATTTAAGTGGTCACATCGTAGCGCACGTCAGCGGTGACACTACTCACTTTCTCCTCATCCGTCCGATCAAGGATCAAATGGATGAGGTTAAAGCTACGGTTCTAAAGGGATAAAATGTGGGATCTATGTGTCTTTGATCATGGCCTTCCATCCAAAATGTGTGGATGGACAGCTTATGATCTGTCTCTGTATTTCCCTACGGGAGAGGACATCCGTCAATCTTCTAGAGCATGATCTGAGCTTGATCAAGCTCGGATTGGATTGAAACTCATCCCACGCCATCTAAGGGTAAAGGGGATCACATCTAATGTCTAGTATCTCATGGGGTGATACTTTACTTCACAAAGGACCAGACCACATCTAAGCTCGGATTAATGGCATACCTCACCGGTGCTCGATTCCCTTGGAGAAGCTTCGCCTTATGGAGACAAAGCTTTGTTGAAGTTTTGAGGCTTTGAAATTGAATGGATCTTCCTAGAGGCCAACTCCACCTTCACTTGAGCTTGGTCTTGGTTAATGTAGCACCTCCTTTGCCTTTGGAGCTTGGAATAGAGCTTGGGTGAATTTGATTTGATCCTCTGATGAAGCTCAGAGGAGGAATTAGCTTGATTTGAAGTGTGGAGTAAGTGGGATTTTCACTTAAGCTCCTCTATTTTCATTCTAAGGAAATCAAAAATGGAGAAGTTCAAGTTTCTTGAGTGATCTTGGGTGCTCTGGCTTCCCTAAGTTCAATAGAGTATCAGACTGATGGAATGAATTCAAATTAGGGGGAGTATATCTCCCCCTAGACTAATCGGATGGTCATGCCTTCACTTGCCATTTTGATCCAATTGAGCTCATTGAATGGGTTTGTTAGGCTGTTAGAGGTGTACTTGCATTCAATTTGGCCTAAGGAGTGGAGTAGTGGAGCTCCCATTTGATTAAATCAAGTGGGGGAAGGATTCCATGTGCCCAATTTCATGTAGGTGGTCAGTTTTGATCTTAGACCAGGTTGGGCTGACCCAAACCCATTAGGCTAGGTGCACCACACTCCCTAATGTCCACTTGGTCTACTAAGAGAGTGTCAAGTGGTCATGAAGAGGATTTGACCAAATCCCAAGTGGATTTGGCCAAAATTTATCCTATGGACTAGAGGTGAAATGGTCATTTGGCTTAGGTTTCAATTTTAATATGTTTGATATTTTTGAAAAATAGGCCAGGCCAAGTTTCATTGAATTTGAAATTGGTTTGATATGATTTGGCTCATGTTAACCCATTTAGATCAAAATGGGTTAACTTGGGTCAAGTTCACCAATTGGTCAAATTAGGTCAAACCAAGGGTTGGGCAAAGTTCATGTAACCATTTGAAATGTTTTGGTGGCTTTGATTTGATTCAATTTGGTTTATATTTAATTTTAGTTCAATTGAGTTCATTTAGGTCAAATGAGTCAAGTTGACCAAATTGATCCATTTCACATATTTGGTTGGACATATGAAATGGATTGGTATCTTTGTTTATAATCAATTTGATTTATATTATAATTTGGCTCAATTTGACCTTTTAAGTCAAGTTGGGTTCATGGTCAATTGGGCTAAGTTAGGTCTAGTTGGCCAATTGAGGCTTTGGTCAAGTTCAACAATCATTTTGAATTGAACTTGACCCATTGGTTTCAATCAATTTAGCTTAGATCAGATTTTGACACATTTTGACTCTTTAGGTCAATTTGGGTCAACTTGGGTCAAGTGGCCAATTAGGCTAGGTTAGGCTTAAATGTTGCGTTGATCAAGTTCAAACATTGATCATGAATGAGTTTTGATCAATGGTTTCAATCTATTTGGCCTATGGTAGATTTTGGCTAGTTTAGGTTTCATTTTGGCTAAGTGTTGACTTGGTCAACCTTTAGATTTGACTTGGTTTGACCCAATTTGAGTGGTTGATCATCTTATGATGATTGTTGATCATGATGAGAGCTTAGGTTGGCTTAGTTCAATCCAATTTGGTTAGGATTAGACTTTGGCTCATAAAGGTACTTTAGGTCACTTTGGGTCAAGTGAGCCTAAGTGGGTCAAATGGCTTAGTCAAAGCTTGACTTGGGTTTGATTGAACTCACATATGGACTCATGATTGAAATATAAATCCATTTGCAAGTGGTTTAAAGTCAAATGGGTTTTGATTCATTTGATAATTTCAAGTTCAAAGGGTGAACATGAGTTTGACTTGGGCTTATTTTTTGAATTTATTTTTGGTTTGGATTCATGTTTGGAATATTGATTGAATCATGAAGAAAAATCATGAGTTTGGCTTGATTTGAAATTTATTTGGCTAAGTTTGAGATTTTGACTTAAAAGGCTTAGGTTGGATTTTGATTGAATTTGAGTTTGATTTTTGGAGTTGATTCATTTGATAATTTCAAGTTCAAAGGGTGAACATGAGTTTGACTTGGGCTTATTTTTTGAATTTATTTTTGGTTTGGTGATTGAAGTTTATATTTTTATTTGGATTCATGATTGTAATATTGATTGAATCATGAAGAAAAATCATGAGTTTGGCTTGATTTGAAATTGATTTGGCTAAGTTTGAGATTTTGACTTAAAAGGCTTAGGTTGGATTTTGATTGAATTTGAGTTTGATTTTTGGAGTTGATTTTGGTTGTTTGAATTTATATTTCATTTATATATGTGAATATAAATGAGAATATAAATGGGTTATGAGAATATTTCAAGGATTTGAAGTGGTTCAAACTTGATTTAGGCTAAGTCCTTAAGAGAGAATTAAAAGACTTAGGAAAGATTTTGAATTTGGATTTGAATTTTGGATTTAGTTTGATTGATTTTAAATTTATATTTCATTTATATATGTGAATATAAATGAGAATATAAATGGGTTGTGAGAAAATTTCATGAATTTGAAGTGATTTGGATTTAATTTAGGCTAAGTCCTTAAGAGGGAATTAAAGGACTTAGGAGAGATTTTGAATTTGGAATTTCAATCATAAGCTTCAATCAATCATTTAGAATTTATCATGGATTTCAATCATTTGAAATTGATTTGAGTTTAGAGAAAACCAATTAAGCTAGAATTGACTTAATTTTGAATTTGATTTGATTTGGAGTTTGACTTGAAGAAAGGAAGTGAGGAATGTGGTTCAAGCTATAGGGTAGGAAACTTTTCCTAACACCCCTAAAGCATGACCTATTCCTATGGCTAACTCTTCTAAGTCTCTAGGGCTAGGTTGAGTGTCCACCTAATTACTAGATATTTCTTAAGACTAAGGATCTTTTAAAGTCTAAGAGGAGTCATATGTCTAAGATGGAGGGGTTGAGAGCTCATCCTAAAAATGAGGTCAATAGTCCCTCGTCATCTATGACTTGCTCTCTTCTCCTGGTATAGCTCCTAGTGGTGAGCTAGAGCATGATGGAGGCTTGAAGAGTATATCTAACTACCTCTTCTAAGCTAACCATCTAGTGGGCATTGAAAAATCTCATGATCTAGAGGAATGCATTTCTCGTAAGGAGTTCCCATGACAGGGAGGCCTATTATATCCTACATATCAGCATCATGACTATCATCCCATGTGGGCCGATCCAACAAGTATCGGTAGCCCTATCCCAATGCTCTATTAATCTTCGGATCCAGGTAAAAGGTAGGAGACTATAATTAAAGAGGGATGCATATACTGCATGATATATGCTAACTTTTTTTGAGAAAATTGCCATGCATCTGCAAATGATGATGTGCTTATTATATATAGCCACTAAGTGTTGTCAAGGGTGTACCAAACACTGATTTTGGATCTCAATCTTCTGCTTCATGATGAAGTATGGGGTAACCTAATAATTGAATTGTACCTATATAGATGGTTGTATCTTCAACTAGCCAAAGGATATTCTGATCTTTGAAGCTAATACGGTCTATAACCCACTCTAGAGGAGTGTCATGGCTCTGCTTCAACCTCAAATTGGTCATCAAGTCAATTAGATCATGATCTGCCAACAGTTCTAATTTAGATGTTAGGATGCATGATTATTGAGTGAACAAATCCCCAAAGATATCTTTGCCTAGCAACATATCCTGATGCACTGAGAATCACTCCTGCAATGTGATTGTACCTTCCACTTCAAAGATTTGTTCATCAGGCAATTCATTGTGTAGCAGATAATTTATCGGTAAGGGATGAGCAGCCATGAAATCTGCAAGAGATTATCCTTTTATAGCTTTTTATGGGATATATGTTATATCAAATTGAAGTAACAGAACATCCCACTTAGCTAAATGACCCATCAGAGTCTGTTTAGTCATTAGAAATTTTACAGAGTCAACTTTGGATATTAATGTTATCTTATGTGATAACATATAGTGCCTCAATTTCTGAGTAGTGAATACCAATGCGAGACACTGGTTCTCAATATGAGAATATCTTATTTCAGCTCCCATTAGATGTCAACTTTTGCAATATAGGGAGTTTTCCATTCCTTATTTATTATTTTGAGCTAGTAGAGCTCCTAATGATTCTTCTAGGACTGCTGTATATAGTATCAGTGGCTTCCCTTTATTAATGTTATTAAAATCACAGGATTCAACATATATTATTTTAGGCTGTCAAACGTTTCTTGACAAGTGTCATTCCATACAAAAGGTGTATCCTTTTTCATCAATCTGGTGAAAGGTTGGCATCTCCCCGATATGTTAGAGATGAACTTTATGATGTAAGCTAATCTGGCTTGTAATGAGCGTAATCGCTTTAATGTTTTAGGCGATGGAATTTTACTTATCACTTTTATTTTATAGGGATCAATCTCAATCCCTCTATGGCGTATAATGAAGCCTAGGAATTTACCAGAAGTTACACAAAAATCACATTTTAGCAAATTTATCTTCAAGTTGAAACTCTGAAATCTTTCGAATATAACTTTGAGATCATTTATGTGCTTGCTTTGATCTTTTCTCTTTACGACTAAATCATCGACATAACATTCCATATATCTATGTATGAGGTCGTATAAGATATGAGTCATTTCTCTTTCGTATGTAGCATTGATGTTCTTTAGGCCAAATGGCATTTCCTTATAGCAATATATATTGATTGGTGTGTGGAAGGATGTATGTTTTTCATCTTCCAAATCCATCTTTTATTTAATTATAGCCTGATGAACCATCCATGAAGGAGAACATATCATAGTTTGATGTGTTATGAACCATGAGTTTTGCATTAGGTAATGGGAAGTCATCTTTTGGGCATATTTTATTTAGGTCCCTGATGTCAATGCAAATAAGAATTTGTCCATTCTTCTTCTTAATTGAGACAATATTGGCAATCTAGTCAACATATTTTTCCTCCTAGATGAATCCTGCTTCGATGAGCTTTTTCAGTTTCAGCGGTGACTTGATATTCAATTTCTAATCGCATTCATCATGATGCTTATTTTATAGGTGAGACATAGGGCTTAATGACAAGTTTATGTACGACCACATCCGGTGATAAGCTTGACATTTTGCTATAGTTCCATACAATGCAATCTATGTACTCACAAAGTAATGCTTTTATTTCCTCTAAGCTTTCTAATGTGAGGCTAACATTAACAAAAGTCAACTTAAGTTCTTCCTCAGTGCCCAGGTTGATTTCTTGGAGTTCATCAATGGTGGCTTGATTTCCTTACTCAAACTCCTTTGGGGCCTCTTTAAGGTCGATGATTAGATCTTCTTCAAGGATGTCCTTATTTTTGAATGAAGCATCCCTTAGTTCATATATACTTTTTTACAAGAAATTCTTCTTTATAGGATATGGCATAACATGAGCTCACTGAGGGGGATGCTGAAGCAATATTATCCTAATCCCCATGTAATAAATTTTCCATAACCTATGGGATTTTGGGCATTATCCCATTGTTAGAGCTTTTAAATAATCGAGCCTAAACAGTTGATTGTGTAGACAGAATGTTGTTCTTGACTAGCTTTGTTAGACCCACTAAGTAGTACTAAAGGATCAAAATATCTTCTTCCTCAAAATTATCTTTCTTGAACAAATTTTAGTGGGATTAAGAGTTCAGTCTTTTACTTTATAGAAAAGATTCCCACATTCATCATAGCCTTTCCTAGGAGGAACATATAAGGATTTCAATTTTTTTTTTCTCATCCCTTGAAGTTGTTAATGCTTTTATATGTTCCTTTGGCATTATAATTATCTTTATAGCCTTAGTGGAGACTTGAGATTCAGACACCCTTATTAGAGAGATATGAGTTTTCTCTAATTGTATTATCATTACACTGGTACTAACACATTTTATCCTTTGGCTAATTGAGGCTCTCCTAGGTAGATAAAGTACTAATTCATCTTCATTATCCTCAATATCGTCGCCAAGGTGAGGGACTGTCCTATGCTGCTTTAATCCATCAATATTTTTACCTTTTGAATCATCACCTTTCAGTGTTAGCCTTATAGGTGGAGTCGTTTACTTTTGGGATTTAACTTCTACCTTTTTAGGCATGAAGTATTTGGCATCATCTTAAATCTTGATCTTATGTATCAAGAATGGACTCCTGTCACCTTGAATTTAGTGTTCTTCACCATTTTGAATGCATTTCATATATTGAAGGAGAGTTAAAGATATTATGCCATATTCATGAATCCATGGCCTACCAAGAAGTGCTTTGTAGGAAACCTGATCTTCGATTACATGAAATTTAGCTTCTATGTACAAATTCCTGAAGCGTATAGGTAGGACAAGGGATCCCAAAGTTTGTTGCCTTTGTTCATTAAACACTTATAGAAATATTATCCCTTTATCAAAATAGTGAGCATCTAAAGCTAGTGCTCATAGTGTTTTAGTCATTATAAGATTGATCGAAGCACAAGGATCAATCAATGTTCTTTTTATGCAGTTAGAGTTACTTTTAGCTGTAACATAAATTGGTCGACTATGTTCAATTATCCCTAATAATAGGTCATTCTCACTGAATGTAATGGTTGCTAATTTTTGGGAGGTTAAATCCTCTTTCATTTTCTATTCCATGAAGAACGCTTCGTATTATTCTAGATTTTATAAATCTTTGATTAATGTCTCTCGTATATCCTTAGATAACATGAGAGCATCATAAATGCTTAGCAAGGCAGGGAGCTTGTGTAAGTGTGCCAGAACATTACAGTCTACCCCTATCTTGGTAGACTATTGAGGTTTAGCCGGTGGTGGAGGTAACACATTTTCATCAACTTGAATTTCTTTTCCTTTATCATTGGCTTTCCAATGTTGAGGTAGAGGAATTCTTTTTCCATTCCTTAGTTAGACTTGGGTCACTTCTTCTACCTATTCCCCTTTATCAAAAGAAGTCTCTGAATTTTGTGTTTCTTCAGAGTGTTCAAAGTTCTTGGTGCTTTCTGAATTATTTCCTAATTTAGGACATAATTTCTTCAAGCCTGACCTAACCCTCCTTTTTTTATGTTTCTCTCTGGGAAAGCATAGTTCCCCCTTTAAAGTCAATTGAAGTTACAACCATGTTTATGATGAGATAAGTTTCTGTCAAAACTTCTTCTTTAGAATTTTTTGTGCCAAGTTTTAAATGGGCCATATATTATTCCAGCTTATTAGCCCTTTGAGGAGATTTCCCATACTTCTCTAAAGAGTCAATCATTTTATGTGTTCCAGATTTTGATTTTCTTGAATTCTTCCACCAAATGCCTTTAGGAACCAGAGAATTCTTCCACTAAATGCCTTCTATTTCCACAAGAATGTTGATCATCAATTTGGTCTTTTTGGAGATGAAGGTTTCCCAGCCACCTTCTTTTTCTTCTTGCCTTTGAGGGGCTTTGGTCTTATCACCAGTCATACTTTGAGGTTCATGTGGCTCAATACTTTTGCCTTTTGTATCACAGATTAGGTGAGCTCGGATGACTTTCACTTTTTTAAAGATGTATCAGTACAATATCTGACATGGTGAATTCTCCATTCTGATAACGCTTCTCTACCTAATATTTGAAGATGAAGTAGTCTTTGATTGGGTGGCTTATGAGCCTGTGAAATGAACAATAGTTGGGATCATCAACTTTGTCCACTTGGTCTGGTTGTCGTGGCTCTGGTAATTATAGTCTTAATTTTAGGGCATGTTTGAAGATCTTAATAGTACATTCTCTTTTGAAGGACTGCTACTTAGATACCTTTTCTTGAAGAGTTAACCCCTTCTTCTTATCTTCAATCGACTTTGTCACTGGTCATGAAGTTGTCCGCTCTCCATTCTCTTTTTTTATCAATCGTGAAGGTGAATGTTGTGTTTATGTCATTCTTTTTAAGTCATTTGACATTGTTTGTTTGCCTTTTCCAATGGGATTATTGTAATTGGTGTTGATCCCTTTTTCCTAAATAACCTATCAAATATAGCCACACAATCTAATAGTTCTTCGAACGTGTTAATTGTGGTCATGGCTATATATGAAGCCATTTGATCTTCGATATTTTTCATGAGGAGTTTCACTGCATGTTTCTTTGTGAGTTACTGGTCACACTTCATACTTATATATTTCAAGACAGTCTCTTCTCTCCTTCTCTTTTCTAAGGCGAGATTTATTATTGGTACCTTTTTGGTTGCTCTAGAAAATCTCTTAATGAATATTATCTCCAATTCAGTGAAGGTTTTTATCGAGTCATTGGGTAACTCAACATACCACTCAAAGGCCATATTAGTAAGACTGCTAACGAATTGTCATAATAATAAGGCAACATTTCCTCCAATATTTTCACATGTAGCTTTATACTATGCTATATGTTACTGCAGATTTTTTTATGCCTGTGAATGCATTGAATTTCAGAACAACATACCCTTTAGGATACTGTATTTGATCGTATTCGACTAGGTATGGTCGGCCTTTCCCAACCAGCTGCTCAATAGTGACCTTCTAACTTATAAGGTCTTCCACCTTGGATTTGGTGAAAATATTTGCTTCTTGATGGATATTTATTGTAGCATCTCCTAGGGCTTCTTGCCTTTATGCTGGGACTGTTGGCAAGTTGGATGTAGCATTTTGTATACCCCTAGTTTCAACTACCTAGTTGCTCATTTCCAAAGGATCCATTGGAGGCATGTGCTACGTTGCAGTCACAATTAGATTAAGCTGATCGAACAACACTTTCATTAGCACATTCACTTCATTAAGGCATACATTGAGCTGATTGATCTCTCGATCCCTTTGATGTAGTTGAGAGCCCATTTATCATTATAATCTTATTACAACATCAACTAGATCTTCCATTATTTCAACCTCTACTCAATCTTCAATTTAGGTTGTTGGTGATTAGGGTTCTCTTGGTGTCCTCCTTCATCTTGTTGTTTGGGCACCACGTTTCTATTTCACGATCGTGTGTCAACCATACAAATAATTTGAACCTCCATGTGATCGATATCGTCGTTATTGCGAAAGCCTGGCAATGATTGATTTTCATTACTTGTGAAATCTTCATCTTCAAAAACGAGTTGATTTCCTTCCTTATCATCTGTTAGTTGACTTTTTTCAGATTGGCATTTTCAATTGATGATGGGAGAATTTACTCCTTTATCATCTGGCAGAGTGAGTTTACAATCAATGATTTGGGGTTCTTTTAATACCAAAATTGATCGAGACCTCCCATGGGTGTGGATCTAGGTATATGTCCTAGAAGTCACACCTTAGTGTTCATTAGATGCTTGTGTAGGGACCTTCCAATAGTGTATCTCTAAGATCGTATCCAAGGTTTTACACCTTGGTGCGTATGTAGGCTGTGGTCATCAGGACCTTCCGACAACTATTTGCTCAGTGTCTTAATGTCTGGGGGCCTGTTATCGATGTTCACTGACTATGGTGCTCACAAACTTAGATTCCTGTTGTGAATGAGTGCAATACTTTTGAATATTCACACCTCTTTTGAGGTAGGAGTTTATAGGGTTGGTGACCTGACTCACCAACTTTTTTATTCTCCTCTGAAGGTTTATTTTTCAAACTACCTTCAAGACCTTGTAAATTCTAGAGGAAACAAACTCCTCCTTACTTGGTTGGTTTTGTGGATTATGATGTATATGCTTGTCCCATAATGATTTCTTCATAGCTCCTTCTGAGTTATTTCTTTTAACCCATCTGAGTGGATCAAAGTTGTTGCCAGTGGACACGTTCACTTCCACCAGTGGGTTGGGTTATCATTCAGCATGTACGGGCAATCCAGCAACTCTGTGGGCAACATTATATTTTATGTGGGCCCAGCTGGATGTTTTTGTGCCTGAGGTAGATGCTTCATAGTCATGCGCGCTCAGGGCAACGATAGCATCATGTGGGGTAGTATGTTTACCTGACGCATTACTAAGTGGGTTGATAATGATGGATTTCAATTTTGTCCTAGTGGACATCCTGTCCTCAGTGGGGGTGGTTGGCATTGCCTTTGATAAACTCTCAAAGATAGAAGCCCTTTTTGAGTTTAGGGCTTTGGGGTTGGGCTTGTGTGGGATGACCATGTTCAGCCGCTTCCCCATGTTGAATGCTTTTGATTGTAGGCTTAGTGGTATGTCCAGCTAGCAGGAACTGGACAACCTATAAGATCATTCTGAAAAAGAGAGTAGCTTTAGTAGAACCAACGTTAATTATTGCCTGAAGGAATCTTACTGTGAATCCCTCACCAAGCTTTACAGTCATCAAGTTCTTTATGTTTTCCATTGAAGAAGCCTGGTCATAGTTCTTGAAATTTTAAAAGAGTATAATACTTCATTTAAGTCTATGATGACACCATATATTTCCAACCAAAGATGGAGAGAAAAGTAATCCTCAACGAAGTCACCAGAAATCTGATCGCTCTGAGAAGAACATCGCGGAGGATACGCTCCACCATCTTTATTGAGATGGGTATGAACATGTTCTTTCATAAGACAGATTGGTATATATTCAACCAGATTTTCCCTAACATTATGTTAGTTTGTTTAGATCTAGGTTCTACTTCTTATAGACACAAGCCTCCATAGTTAATTACCCCTCTTGTCGCAACAAGAGAGCACTCTCGATTAAGGTTGAAAATGAACATATTTATCTGATATGCATTGGTGTCTTTAGAGGTGTATGTAGCATAAATGACTGTCATGTATAATTTGTATAGCAAATAAAGAGATTGGGCATATAGCTCTTTGGAATGCCAATATATTATTTAAATAATTGTACTATGAGAAGTATAAGCATTTAATGCATATTATATGGTGAATAATGAATGAAGAGATTATGCAGCTTAAAGCATATGCTATTGTGTGTGTGTGTGTGTGTGTGTGGGATGATGATAGGCCTGATCAAGATCCTATGGTTCCATCATCCAGGGTTATCATGGCCCCTAGTCTACTTAGTTAGAGAAATTATTCCTGATGGATGAATCATTATCAGTAGTCATGAGTTGCGTCGTCCGAGGTGTTCTAGTATACCTAGGTGATATTTATCTAAGGAGATAAATTGAAGTCAACCTTAACTAACACATAAGGCTTTTTGCCTATTAAATATATTCCATGATTCATAGCTTGCTGACTTCACTTTTGGAGTGAGCTCTCAACCTCATCTTCTTAAACCTAGGATTCTTCTAGACACTAAGAACTCCTTAGTCATAAGACACTTCTAGTGATTAAGTGAACACTTAACCTAAGCCTAGAGACTTAGAAGGATTAATCATAGGATTAGGCCATGCCTTAAGACTTAAGGAAATCACCTGCCCCATAGCCTAAACCCAATCCATATGCACCTTCTCAAATCAAACTGAGATTCAAATCTCAAACCAAATCTCAAATTCAAATTCAAATTCCAAATCTAATTTCAAATTTACCTCCAAATGATTGAAACCCAAAATTAAATTCAAATCATAAGACCCTTCCTAGGCCATATGAACCACCTTCATTAGCTTAGCAAAAACCCCCTTTAAATCAAATAAAATTCAGTTGATTTCTTTATAAATCAATTATTCCTTTATTTATATTCACAAATATAAATGAAATCCATATCTAAATGATCAAAACTAAATCAAACTAAATCAAACTAAACCAAAGCCCCTTTAAGCAAGATGGACCGACCTCCATGTGCTTAACCAAATTAACCTTTAAACCAATATAAACTCAATCAATTTTCTTATAAATAAATTGTTCCTTCATTTTTATTCATAAATATAAATGAAATCCAAATTTAAATGACCAAAACTATATCCAAAATCAAATCCAAACCCAATCTAAGCCCTTTAATCTAATTCTTTGGACTTAGCCAAATTCTATCCCGATCAAGTCATAACCAATGGATTTTCTCTTGAATCAATCATTCCTTCAATTATCTATCCAAATATAAATGAAACATACAATCATCAAACCAAATTCAAGTCAACCCAAGTCAAGCCTAACTTAGCCTTTTTGACTTGAAACTTTCAATTGAGACAAAACCTATTGGACTCCAAATTGATTGTAGTTGGATTTATATCTCAATCCTAAGCTCACATATGAATCCCACTAAACCTAAATCAAGCCAAAACTAAACTAATTAACCAACTTAGGCCCACTTGACCTTGACCTAAAGGAACCATTTGAGCCAACTTCCAATCAAACCTGAATTGGATTGAACCAAGCTCACCAAAACCTTCCACCATGATTATTGATCACCCTAGGATGATCAATTGCAATCAATTGGGTCAAACAAGTCAGTTTGGTCCTTTTACCAAGTCAACCTTTAGCCTAAATGAAACCTAAACTAGCCAAAACCTATCATATACCAAATTGATTGAAACTATTGATCCAAACACCTCATAATTAATGATTCAACATGACAAACTCTCAATTGAGCCAAACTAAATCCAATTAACGATTTAACCCAAGTTGACCCAAATGGGCCTAAAAAGCTAAAATGGGTCAAATCCCAATCTAACCCAAATTGATTACAACCAATGGCTCAAGTTCATTTCAAATTGATTATTGAACTTGACCAAAGCCATAATTAAGCCTAATTTGACCAATTGATCAACTTGACCCAACCTAGCCCAAATTGACCTAAAGGGTCAAATTAGGCAAAATTCAAATTAAATCTAAATTGATTCAAACCAAAGGCTACGTTTATCTTTAATTAGCCAATTGAACATGAATCAACCCATAACCCAAGAAAATTTGATCATTTTTGGTCAAATTCATCAACTTGACCCATTTGACCCATTTGATTCTAAATGAGCCAAAATCAATCCTAAGCCAAGTTAAACCAAATTGATTATACCAAAATACTTCAAATCGTCATTTGAACCTAGCCTAAGCCTTAGTTTGACCTAATTTGACCAATTGGTCAACTTAACCCAATGTGACCCAATGTGACTCATACGACCCAAATTGAGCCAAATCCCTTGAAACCAAGCTATGACCCATTTGGGTCTGATCAAACCCGACCCAAACTCATTTGGGATCAGCCTAAATTCAGCCCAACCCAATCAAATTTTACATAGGATTCCACCCAACCTCATTTAATTCTTCCCATCACATGCATTCAACTCCCCCCATCCATGGAATTCAAAGGAGCTAATCTTATGGCAACAAAAGAGGACTTTGGAGCTAAATCAAACATCCTCAATCAAGCCGTCATCCATCACAACCACCTCCCCATCACATTTATTCAAAATTCGGCCATCCCCTTCAAAGCAAAAAAAGAAGGCTCATTTCAAAAGATCCTGAGTTCATTCAACTCCCAAGAGCTTCCCCAAGCAAAGAGCATCCCTTCCCCACCTTCTTTGAGTGATTTTTGAGCTAAAAACCACAAAACTGAAGTTTTTTTGGCGAGGAGGCGGCAACCATTAGTGAAGATGATGTTCCAAAGGGAGGCAACAGTTCAAACTCATTCCATAGCTCCCTCTCACACCTAGGAGTTTGCTCGGATAATCATCGCCGTCAAAAACCATCCGAATTGAGGTAATTTCATCAAACTTTAGTCGGTTGTAGCATCTTTCGTTTGCTCAAATGTATGCATGATTTTAGAAAGTTTTCTTAGATTACCCTCGCATTTTTCATTTTATACTATTTGAATATGTTTTAGAGTGTTTTTCGGTGAAGGTCATCGGAAAATCGAGCTCAAAACTTCCCAAATGTGTGGTTTCTGAGCCCAAATAGACTCAGTTTCATCGGTTGGGAAGCAGACAAGTAGTAGCCATCTGATCTCCTTTTATTAGGGACGAATGATTGCAATTTCACACCCAGATCACGCAATTATAGCCTTTAGATAGTTCTGTTTGATCTGGACCATCCAATTGCATGAACGGATGGTCTAATCTCGATCCCTCGGAATGGGTGTGTTTTTCTACTCATAAAACATGTCATCTAACCGCATGACGCCGTGCGGAGCCGCGACGCCCAATCAGGATCCGCCACATGGAACCATGGATTCGCGCCATCCAATCAGTGAACGCCATGCCTAGCTACATTGCCACATCAGCGCGCCCACGGAGCTGACTGGGCTAAATAAGAAAAATCAAATTTTCTGATTTTGAAAATTATTTAAAATGCCTGAAACTTCAAAAAAAAACTTATCAAAAAATTATAAATAAAGGCTCGTTGGATTCATCTTTCCAAGAAGAATCTAACAAACTAAAAATGATCAAATTTACTTGAATAATTTGAGCTAAATTTGAGTTTCAATAAAAATCAAATTTTATTAATTACTCTAAAAATACAAATCCGATTGAAATTTTCAAGGAATAAAATTAGGCTCAAAATCTACTTATTATAAAAATTTTAAGACAAAATGATGGCTGGATTGAAAGATATTGAATTTAGAATTTTAAATGGTCTATTTAAATTAAATAAATTAGTATACTTTATAAAACTTGGCTAAATGAGCTAAAACTTTGAAAATTCATAACTAATCCTAAAAAAATCCAAAAAAAAAATACAAAATTTTAAAGGTATTTTATATTAGAATCTGGGAAAATGATTACTAATTGATTTTAAATAGTAATTTTAGCTTAATTAAGGTTTTATTAAAAATTTAATTAGCTTAATTATTCCTTAATTAATCTCAAATTTTTCATGGATGTTTGGCGGGGGGGGGATGACCTCTGCCTCCCCATATTTTTTCAAGATTTTATTGGTTACTTAATTAGGGAAATCAATTGATCATGCCTTAATCACTCTCTTAATTTAATTAGTGATGATTAATGAATGAACACTGGTTTAATTAGTTATTTAAGCCTAATTACCTCTATTGAACAGTAAGGTAGCATAGGGGATGTGATTGGGATGCTTTTCCTAATTCATTTCCTAAGTTTTCTTTACTTTTAAAATCAAATTAATTAATAATTAATGAAGTTATTAATTGCTTAGTTAATTAATTAATCTATAAGATATAAATCAGAGCTTAAGTGATCAAATATGGGATTTAGACATTGAGATTAAGACCCCCTTTCTTGATCTTTTTTCCTTAAGATTAATTTCATTTCATTAATTAAACATGCTTAATAAAATGGATTAATAAGCTTAATTAACTTAATCTAAAATCCACATCACATCTAAACAACCCTAATTAACTCTTGGGTGGCTCTTTGGGTGTTCAATAACCCAAAGTGAGAGATAATGAAATTATGGTTAGCTCACATGTATGAGAAAATCATAAGAGTAATTAAGTGAGTCCATTAAGCCCAATTAACTACTAATCATGAGCCAATTGTATTAGGCCCCTTTCATTTCTTAGGAGCATTGCAAATTTATTTTTCATGTGGTTGCATATCATATTGGCTTATTATTGATTAGTTAATTAACTTAAGGTAATATATGCAAGGGATAATTAATTCATTCAATTCATACTTTAACATAATTAAAGCATAAAATCAACTTAAATATTCTTCATGTGTTTACATTCCTTTATTTCTTTTTAATCATGCTAAATATTATTTTCCATATGAAATCATGCATTCATTTCTTTTAAAAATTAATTAAATAAAATATTTTCTTTTATGTCAAATTGCATGAATTGACTTAAATGAAGAATATGAATGGCTATTATCACTATTAATCCAAAAACTATTTTCAAAACCTTTAAATCAATTATTAGAAATGAAGTAATGATAATTATAAATATTTATAAGCTTCCATGTGATAATAGCATAAGATGTAAATATGAAGTTCTCTTTCCGTACCTTAACGTGGATTCACATAGGATTTGTAAGTGTATAGTTTATTTGAAAATAATATAGCACTTGCCTAAATCTATTCCTATGCATCTCCATGTTAAGACTTAGGAAAAATTTCATATTACACATGTAAATCATACAACCAAATCAAATATAATTTTTTGCATGATTTCGTATTCATTTGGTTCTTTTTGTACATTCATATCTATTTGAGAAAACTGGTATATTACACTGGACATCCCCGAGTTGCAAGGCTTTAAGTACCCCTAAGTAGGTTTTGTACCTTACGCCCTTGGTATAGAAAATAATGGTGTCATACTCACTTAAAATTCTTATACATATGCATGTGTGATATGGTTGATGAAAAAAGAATCATAAATCAAATAAATAAAACATAACTTTTGCATGGATTTTCTTATCCTTATAGTTATTTATACATTTATATGTCTCTAAGAAAAGTGGTATATTAGTCTGGACATCCCGAGACTACGAGGCTTTAAGTAGCCCTAAGTAGGTCTTGTACCTTATGCCCCTAGTGTAGAAAATAATGAAGTCATACTCACTTAAAATATTTATACATGTAAATGGGTATTTAGCAAATGGATGAAATATCTCTCTTTTCTACATAATAAAGACATGCATTCATAACTCAATAAAAAAAATATTTAAATCTCTAAAAACACTTTTTTGCATTCATCATCAAAGTGTGCTAAGATTTACATTGCATGTATAGATATGCTTAAGATTATTCATATGCATGATATACATGATGGAAAGAAATGAATGTATGTGTTTTATGTGATAGTAATCCATCCTAATTAACTTTAAGATGCCCTTCTTATTGAATAGGAATATTTAGAATGAACCTAAACTTAGGATTAATTAAAATACATAATAAACTATTCACTGAAATAAATTCATTAATTAACTTACCTTAGAAATGACTTAAGGTAGGGATAAAAGAGAGAATCTTTCTCTCTCTTCTCTTTATAACACTTAGTTGCTAAGTGTAGGCCATATGAAATAAAAGAAAATACTAAGTAAAAAATCCTCAAATCAACTAAACTACTTAACGAGAAATTAACCCTTTATAAATTAAATCTCTCACACTTAGCAAATCATAATTCTAAAACCTAGTTAGGACATACCACACAAGCTCACATTGCACATTTAGCTTTATGTTAGGGCGGTGCATGGTTTGATGAATGTTTAGTTTTATGATGTATTATTTTAGACTGGATGTTAGGGTGTATGTGCGTAGCCTAGATGTTAGGCTGATATTAGCATAATCATATTTTATGCAGGGGTTTGTGCTTAAGGGGCCACTATAATAAAAGGATAAATGTTTTTTGCTGTGCGGGTTGCTTAACCCCTAAGCATAGCCCAAGTTATGATAGGTGGACTTAGTTGCCCATGTTTGGGGTGCTAAGTCCAAATTATTTCTATAATTTCTTGGGTTGCATGATGTGTTTAACTAACATTTATTTTGCAGGTGTAGTTATATTTACTTTCCTTCCTTTTAATGTAATTTTTGCATTAGGATTAGGAGAAGTGTTATGGAGATTAAGGTGAATATTGGTTATAAGACCATGTTTTAAATACCATGTGTTGCCTTTAGAGCAAGCTACATCTCAATCAAGCCAAAAAGAAAGAAAGAAATGGAGCAAATCAAAAATGAAGGAATGAATGGTGAAGATTGAAGAATGGAGGATGAAGAATGAAAACTCCCATAACACTTATCATTTTATAATTGTAATTATTCTTTCATTATACTGGGATGTATAAGGATAGAGCTCGACTACCCATATTTCTTTTCGAGTTGTACGGCAGTACCCGATTGCATTGGCCTTTTATTCTTTTGCGATAGCTTTATAAAATTGTTTGATGTTTATTTAGCTTGTGTATTAGAAATAGCATGCCTTTTCATGGTTTCTTTATGATTGGTGATTGTTATGTGGCCTGGATGTGATTAAGCTCTTAGGATAAAAATAAATTTTCTATCCCACTAACAACTCATAACTAAAATTTTAAAATAATTCATAACCTCACATAAAAGCCTAGGAATTAAATCAAGATAACGAAATATTTAGCAATCTCATAGCTAGATGATTGAATGTATAATACCATGCATGTGATATTCTCCACTCTTGCTAAGAGAGGGCTTCCATCTATGCTAAAGAATAAAAGCTTGACCTGTAAGAGCATTTGATGGAAAGACACATCTTTCTCTTATGATTTAGACCATAATCAATTTCTCAAGCATTTAGGCATATAAAATCTTACAGCCTGTGTCAAAATAAAAAAGTTCAAAAATCAAATAATACTTGTTAAAATTTAGCATTAAATTAAGTCATTATTCATGCCCTTCATGATCTAGTCTCTTAGGGAGTGAGTGTAAGGACTAAGTTTCTCTTCTAAATAAATAACAGCCTAACTATCTTGTAAAACATATTACTTGACTACATGGATTTAAAGCATAGGAGGAGTTAGCTGGCTACCACTCCAGGCGATAATAAGTTCAACAGTCGGGTAGTTTATTCTCTCTTGTGGATGTAAACTATATACCCATTTTCTCCTTAGATTTAGGTTGTGCTTTGGCCCTCACCGAAGCTCCCTAGATTTAGGTTTTGAGGTTACTATTTTCCTTTGCAGGCTACAAGCATAAATTCTCACCTCTTAGGTATTTCCACAATATTGTATTCTGAAATGATAAGTCCTCGATTTCCAATAAACTTTCAACTCAAACAAATAAATCTCTTCAAATTCAAATATATAAAGCACAATCATAGGATAGATTGGAGTGCTCACTAGGCTTCCTAGTATCATGAGCACTCCCTACTCATCTCCTGTGGTTTTGATAAATACTCTTCCATGTTGATCTCTCCCACTCGATTTCCAAAAATACAACCAATCCTTTGATAGTCCTATCTTTGAATTCTTTGGAGATAATAATGGCCTACTTTAATTGAGAGTATTCTTAAGGGATTCACTTCTCTTCAGATGTAATTAACTATGGAGGCTTGCATCCATAGGGAACTTAACGAACCCAATTTAAAAAAACTCTACTTTACTTTTTCATGTAAAGTACGAGAAAAATCTCTGGTATATTCGAAGACCCATCATGCCTTAGGAGTCCTTATTAAGTGATTAGGTCCATCATAGGGTAGTGACTTCTATCTCTCGAGATAGTACACTATTCTTTAATGTCATACCCGATCACCTTAATAACTACATCTACGGATCTGCGTAGTGTCCCTTCATACATACACACAAAGCACCCAAACACTAAAAATAAACACCACATAGCTCAAGGGGCAAAGCCATTAGGGAACATATGGGCTATTGCCATAATTGAAATATAATGGAGATATATGAATGCCAAGCCACCCGCTTAGAGGGTTCTGGTCATATCCGCATTTCCTATGGTGCCTTTTGAAGGCATAACCACACAGATAGATAATAGATGCCACATCCTTACTCGTATAAGATTATTTGAGTATAAGCATAAATATATTGACTTTGACATTGACTCTTTTGTGAGCAAAGATTTGTTTAGCTTATCATCTCTCATAACTAATGATGGACGGATGGATGATTATTTACTTTAAGTTATATTGAATGATGAACTCCATTCAATTTAAAAATATCCCCCTTGGATGAATTTTATAATCAACACAACCATCACCGGGGAAAGATTAGGTTTTGGTAACTCAGACCCAGTCATAGGACCCAATTGGGAAATTATCCTACACAGCATCCTCAGACACTAGAGTTAGATTTTTATGTATATGTCAGAGCACATGCAAGAAATTCAAGGTTATTTTTAATTCATAAAGCATCCTCAAATAGTATATTTAGGCAATTATTATTATGCCGAGGCCCATGCGGGTTATTCATAAATATATTAGACATAGTGCCTCAACACTACATCTTGCTCCTCCTCCACCCCCGCCTCCACCACTGGATCCTTCCCTTGTGGCTGTCTCTGTGCATCTTCTCCATTTTATTCTACATTGTAGTCATCCGGGCTTCTATCTGAGAAGTCATCCTCTCTTCCATCTCCTCGGCCATTGCAGTTATACGCCTCTAAACAATCCTATCGATCAACTAATTGCTCATTCCAAAAAATGAATGGTGTGCATCATATGCTAATCCCTATAAGCCTGGGCCATAAATCCATTCCTTCTTCTTTCCTCCAATAGCCTTTTCCATACATCATACTTCAACTACTCTGACTGTTCACTAGAACTTTCTACACCAGTAGAGCCCTGACTAACAACTTCCCTCAACCTCATGTAGACATCTTATGAGCAATTAGAATGTGAGCTAACCATAATAGATTATTAATTAAATTATAATTTAAGAAATTAAGAGTTAACTTATGTTTGCTCTTTATGATTGAACATCAAGTCACTACTGGTCAATCTGATGCTGATGTGTTATACTATGTAATTCAGCAGCAATAGGATCTTGTCCAAGAATTTTAGCTAAAAACATTCTAATGAAATTCATTAATCATGATTATAAGTTTAATTAATAAAAGTAACAAATGACTTACCATCCTTCATCTGTACTCAGTGTGCGGTACTGAATCTCCAGTATGCAGAGAGGTGCCCATGCCCCCATAATCAAAAGCTCAATTTTTCTTCTTGCAAACATAATCTGGGGAGGCCCATACTCTATAGAGGTCGGCCCACACATCCTCTCCAATTCAAAGAGACCTTCACCCATACTTGCATATGTCTATGAAAATATCGCATAGGAGGGTAGCCCCTCTAGACTCAAAATTTCTTATGATCTTTTGGTTGTGCTCTATCAACCAGCTGAAATTCTTCTATAATATTAAATAAACTAATGATAATTAGTAATGCTTTAAGATCAACTAATATATTTAAAATTTATAAATAGTTATTACAATACCTCAAACTCCCTAAATCACATATTTCAAACCTTAATTGTGACCTTCTTACTCCTTATTATGTTCTTGATTTCATGAATAGCTTCCCTAAAATTGTAATTTAAATTTGAACCATAGCATCTCAAAAATAAAACTTAAAAAACATACTTATGTGTCACCCTCCCACTCAATAAAAATGTGTGTGAACGATGGCTAGGTTGGCGTAGAAGTATCAGGCTAATCAAAAGGTGTGTACAAAAACTTGGGCTTTGTGGAACCTGTGGGTGCCTGATATTGGCAAAATGAAGTAATGTTTGAAGGCTCTAGAGAATTGTAGGTGCGTGTACTGGCTAGTCTAGAAGTTTGAGGTGGCAATATCGAAATGGAGATCGATATACTGACTGTGGTGGTAGCCTGAATAGTTTGAGACACAACCTTCTTCTTCCACTTGAAAATGCTCATAAATGAATATCGTGGAGAATCATCACCACTACTCGATGCCATCTGTAAATAATAAAAAATAAAATGATTATATCAATCATAAATAAAGTCAATTAAAGAACTTAAGAGGAACAACATAAAATTATAATAAAAATTGCAATATGCAGATACAATATATAAAAAAACACATAATATGAATTGCAGTATGTAGGTATAATATAAAAAATATGTAAAAAGGATAATACATTATTTGTATTACACAAGTACAATATATAAAAAAAGCATGTAAAAAAGGATATTACGTGAATTGTATTCTACATGTACAGTATATAAAAAACATGTTAAAAAGCAGTATGTGAATTGTAATGGATAGATATAGTATATGAAAAAATTATTTTGTAGTTAAAGGTTGTAAAAAAAAGATAATATGTATCACGAGACTATTGTTTCTAACGCATATCTACCAAAAAAATGTGAAGGTACCTTTAATACATGTGTTAGGCCTTCTACTCTAATGAATCAATAGAAATTGATTTTATAGTATCATGTTCATCATCATCTTCATTACTCTCATTTTCTGGCTGAATAACTTTCTCATAATCAATATTACTATCAATAATGCTGACAATTGCCTCTACATCTTCAATTGAAAGTTTAGCATACTCCATCTCATCCTCTTAATGAGCAAGTTCAATGTTGATTTCAACTTCTACTCTTACTCTAGGTTAGATTTTAATTACCACAACCCATTCCATTTTCTCTCTTATTTTTTAAGGATATCTTAGGTAATACACTTGTGTGGCTTTATGTGTGAGGATAAATGGATCATACTTAGCATATTTTCTAGTTAACTCCACTTTAATGATCCCATATGATTTATGCTTTTTTATTCCTTTATTACGGATAGATCAAACCAATCACAATTAAATAGAATGATATTGCTCTTATTTGATCCAGGATACTATAATTGCACAACTTCTTATAGAACTCCATAATAATCTATCTCATCATCAGAATATGTATTTCATCGAATATAAACATCTGAGTTATATGTTTTATTTTCTTTAAACTAAGAACTTGTGTGGAATTTATAACCATTGACAACATAAATCTGCCACGTACTTATAATTCTCTTTGGATACCAAGCTAAGTCATGAAAGTCCTCATTCTCCACTCCATTTTGCCAATCATGAACCTAATACATTAGGAAGAATAAAAAAGTTGTACAATTTATGTAGAAAATATATTAAGTTAAGGTTTTTTATGAAATTTTTAGCTCATCTATCATTGATTGCAAGAAGACATCAATCTTTGTTTTAGGGTTATCTGGCCTAAGAATGATTCAAGTCAAGAACATATAAAGAGTTATTATGCATATCTCTAGTGGTAAATTGTATGGTGTAACTATCATTGGTTAACATGAATAGGGTGATACAGATTAACTAAACGGTATAAAATCATCAACCCAAAGGCCAAGTTTGACGTTTCATGCCTCAGCTACAAAATTTGGATAAGCATGATTGAAATGCTTCAGCACTTCTTTATCTGATGGATGACTCAAGATATATGTTGCATAGTTTAAAAATGTGGAGTTAGTGGCAACTAGAACAAATGCATGTGCGGTATAAATTTTTGTTTGTATTATTTTTTTTGTGTGGCTTGATCTTAGGTACTCTATAAAATTTGCATTCAATATCTTGTGCATTGTCTTTATAATATAACATATGATCATTGACACAGCTGTAAATTTTTTCTAAGCTCAAACCTGGATTTGACACCAACTTCTTTATTAAATATAGGTCTTTAAGAACTAGGTTTTCTGTGGGTTTGTCTCTTTAAGCAGCACATCAAATTAGTTAAAGCATTCACATGATACATTAAATTCAGTTTTAATACTTAGCATTCTTACAACCACAGATAGCTCAGTGTGGTTCATGGATTCTTTCAATAACGGTCGTTGTGCTACTTTTAGCTGGTCATAAAACTTTTGAGCTTCTTTATTAGGTGGCTCCTCCTTTGTAGGGTACTCTGCTCTGGCAGCATTATAGATAATTTCTTCATAAGTTCAGCTAAAATCATAGTTACCTAAAAGACATACATGACTCGTTGAGGCACCAATGTCATCATCAACATGTGGCTCAAACTCACCGTGTGAAGTCTAAAACTAATAATTTGATTGGAAACCCCTGTGATACAAGTCTACTCTAACTTCATCTAGTGTTAAGAGAGTCTGATTCTTATGCCTCGCACAAGGACATCAAAACTTTTTTTACATAAATGTAAGAAGTTGAGATGCCATATGTCTGAAGTGCTCAACACCACTCAAGAATTCATCAGTTAATCTTTTTCTGTCTGAATGCAATCTACTGTACATCCATGATCACTCGCTACTTATATTCATAAGTTGGGTAAATTGAAAATTGCGAGAATTCAATTAACATTCTATCTCACTTATATAAGTAGTAATGGTTGCATAATAAATAGCTAATTTCATATAACGCCCTAAGTGTTTAAGTCATTTGTTATGATTTTTTTACAACTTCTTGGTAGTTAGTCGTAATAGTTTATAATCACCAAATAATTTTTTTTTACGAAACTAAAATTAACACATATTATGAAATTTAAATAAATGCATCAAAAAAAATCTAAAAATTATATAATTAATAATTTTACACATTAAATTAATTAGAATAATAATTTGACTAAAATTTTTAAAATAAAATATATAAATAAATAGAAAATCTAACAAGTATAATTAAAGATCTATACAAAAATAGATATTTTAAACTAAGATTTAGCAAATTCAAATAAATTTGAAGAAGATTTAACCTAAAAATCACAAAAAAAAAACTCTTAAAACTTTAAATTTTTATTTCTCACAAACCAACGGATGAAATTAAAAAAATATAATATAATGAAGATATCGAGATATACATTTGATTTTATGGAGACAATGAAGAAAATAGATGCATTTTTATTGCAAATCGATGAGCCCTAGCTCTATTCCTATCACCAATCGAGAGAGAGAGAGAGAGAGAAGGAGGAAATAGCTCAAGTGGGGAGAGGGTTGGGGGGGCAGAGTGGGTTTCGTTGCCACTATTATTAACAGCTTCTAGGGAATCTTTCATCAGAAAATCTGCCAAAAACATTAAGATGGATTAATTTGCCAAACAATCAGTTGAGTTTAAGTGATTTGAGTGTGACATCCTCCGTAGTTGATAATTCTATCATAAATATTTTCGGGCCTCAAATCTGTCAATAAATCAGCTGGTAATTTCCAAGAGAAAAGTCTGTCGAAAATGCAATTGAAAATTTATATTTTTTCTATAGTGATTTGAATTCAAAATCAAAACCTTTTCTTAACTAATATTATCTCCTTCTTCTTATGAGGCTGAAACCCACATGATTAAATTATTTTAAGTCTCTCTTTCTATCTATCTATCTATCTCTCTCTCTAGCTCTCTCTCATACTTGACCAGCCACCATTAATTTGAACTTTATTTAATTTAAATCAAACTTGATTTGAATTTTAAAATCAAATTATTTATTAATAAAATTCTCTCTCATTCTTCTCTACTTGACTTGGCTGAACCTTTGAAGATTTAGAGTCTATTTAAAGTGGTGTGCTCCAAGGCATAGCTCTTCTTGCTTCTCTCCAACCTAGCCGAACTATTGAAAAATAGATTCTTAGAGAATTCTTTTTAATTCAAGTGTTAAACTCTCTTATCACCATTGCTCTCTTTTTGGTCGAAGCCTTGCCAAAGGATTTGTGTCATTCAAGGTGACAAAAGTCTCTTCCACCCACTGATTTCTTCTTGGCTGAGACGTCTTTAAGATCTTTAGTTGAAGCAAACTGCAACTTCATCTATTCTTCTCTTGCTTTCACCTTGGACGATACATTACTTGAAGATCTTTGAAGGTTTGATGCTTGAGATCATCTCCTCTTTTCTCATCTTCATCAATTATCAAGTGGAGACTATCTTCAACCTATTTCATGATCCATTCAAGTCATTGAAAGGTTCAATATTAAGTTAATTTTATCTTTGATCATACGTCAAGACTTAAGTAAGAACTTTAACCTCATATTGATTATTTTAATTGGTGATTCCTTGGCTTGTATTTGAATGAAAAAGTTCCATATGCTTTAAAGTTTTAATTCTTCTTAAATCCCTTTTCATTCATAGTCAAGTAATTTGAAAGGATTACTTTCAATATTTTTGATTTAAACCTTTCAGTTTTGATTTGATTGTATGTTGTTATTTTGATTCCAAGGCTTTTATTTTCCATTTTATGCAAGTGATTTGAAAATAAGTTTCTGATTTCTTGTTCATTTTCTTATGCAAGTTTTCATAACATCATTATAAAGGCGATATTGAACTCAAATTTGAATTTCTCTTTGCATGTTTATAAAGCATTTATAAACAAAACATAAATTTTTAGCCATTCTCTTAATTTATCTTATCATTGTATAGATTGGGTTGAGAAAGAGCAAAATGTTTTTAAATTTGAGAGTTAGACACACAATTTGTATTTTTTTTCTTGCTTTTGTTGTAAAGTGTTAGGGTTGTTCTTTCTTGTTATAAGAAAGTAGAGAGTTGGGATTGTACATGCTCATTATAGAAAAGTACAGAATTTGGGTTGCACTTGCCCATTTTAGAAGTACAATCTACACATAGACCACATTTACTTGAAAATGTTTCATTTGATTATTGAAAAATTGTATTAGTACTTTTATTCGTGATCAAGATTCTCGTATGTGACATATATTGACACATTAATACTACACACCTAATATTGAAACAAATGGTTTAAAAGTTTAAAAACCTTTTGATGAAATGGTATGCTTATGAAAAACAGTTAGTTGAACATAATGTAAAGAACTATAATATTTTGTATCGTGCTTTACTTCTTGATGATTACATAAGAATTTTCTTGCTTAGTACTGCTAAAGAAATTTGGGATAAGTTAATTATTACATATAAATGTACTAATAAAGTCAAAGATGTACATATAAATAGGTTAGTACATGAGTATGAATTATTTCACATGTTTTCAAATGATAACATATTGGATAGTATATTTGCTTTATAAAAATAATTAATATATTGCATTCTCATAGAAGAAAATACAAAAATCAAGAATTAGTTTATAAAATCTTCAAATGCCTTCCAAAAGAATGAGATTCTATGGTAACCGCAATAGGTGAAAATAATAATTTGACCATATATACACTTGATCAGCTTCTTGGTTTTTTTGATAACTCGTGAATAAGTTCTAGCACAAAGAGATAAAAATGACTCATTCTAAAAGAAAGAGAAAGAGACAACAATTTACTTTGTAGTTGGAGGACACGTAAGATGAGAATACTTCTAGCTCTATAGTAAACAGAGATGAAATTGCCGAGCTTCTAAAGAAACTGAAAAATATGATCAAAAAGAAAAGGAAGAGGTATGATAAATCTAAAATGCCTACTAAAAAGTCTAATGCATGTGAAGGAATAATCGCAATTGCAAAAGTTTAGACATGAAAGAGGAGATTGCCTAGAAATTGCTGAAAAAGAAAAGTAGGTTGAAAGGAAAAATTTTGGAAAAATTAGAAGTCACAAAAGAAAAAGATAAGAGCTTTATGGGCAAACTTAGATTAAGAAGAGTTAACTGATGACACTATAGGGGAAGAAGTAAATCAGTGTTTCATGGCGGATGTGGACACTTCTAGTAAGATATGTGAAGAAGTATCTTATAAAAGAGCTGGATGATGCTTTTATAGAATTAGCACATGAAAATTAGAAATTGAAAAGAAAATATAACATTCTAGTGAAAGAAAAGAAAATTTTGAAAATGCATACTTTATCTTTAAAAGATGAATGTAGTGACTTGAAATTTAAAAATAATGCAGTAGTAGATCAATTTTGCTTGTAGAAAAATTAAAAAGGAAAAATGCTTTATTACATGCAAGATTGAATACTTATTGTAATTCACATTCACATGCTTAATCTAGTAAGGATAAAAGTAGAGTATCTTCTACATATAATCAACTAGACATAGACCTTATACTAATACAATTGTATGGTGCAACTTTTGCAATAAAAAGGATCATTCATTTGATTGTCATGCATATAGATCATAAGCATTTTCTAAATCAAATCTTGTTTGGTTACCAAAACTTAGAAATGAAATAACACACACTACACAATATACTTTACAACATTTTTCTTCGAGATGTTGACCCAAATATGTTTGTGTTCTGAAAGTTAATCCTTGATTTTTTCTCTTATAGGAATGTCTTTAAAGCAAGATCAAAGAAGGCATGTGGTACTTGGATAACGGATATTAAAGGCATATGACATGTGACAAATCTAACTTTTCTTATTTAGAATCTTCTGAATAAGGATATGTTGTTTATGATGATAATATTAAAGAGAAAATTATTTGGATTGGTTTGATTTAAAAAAAATCAATTACTTTTGATAAAGTATTTTTAGTTGATGGTTTAAAGCATAAATTAATCTTAATTACCCAATAGTGTGATAAATATTTAATTGTTGAATTTCATACTTCATTCTGTATTATTAGAAATAAAGAAAAAGTTTTTCTTATAGGTCATAAGCATAAAAATATTTATTTAATTGAATTTTGAAAATTCTTGTGATATTGATTTGAATTTACTTTGTTACAAAAGCTCTCATGATGATGTTTGGTTATGGCATAAAAAATTATGTCATATTAATATATATTCTTCCATTAACATTATAAAACTTGATTTAGTATATGGTTTTCCAGAAATAAAATTTTACTCTAATTATGTTTGTGATGTTTGAATACATGAAAAACACTCAAAATAATTTTCAAAAATAAAAATATTGTTTCTACATCTAGACTACTAGAGTTATTGTATATGCACTTTTTTGGACCCATAAGCACTACTAGCTTAGGATATAAGTTTTATGGATTTTTTATAGTTAATGAGTTTTCTATGTTCACTTGGGTTATGTTATTAGGACACAAATGATGTATAAAATTTTATACATTTGAGGTGTATAAAATTTTTTTAAAATATATTCAAAGAAATAGAGGTCTTTTGATTAGTAGAATTCAATCAAATCATAGAAGTGAATTTAAAAATAAATGTTTTGAAGAATTTTGTGATGCATCTAGAATTAAACATACTTTTTTTTCTTCTAGAACTCTCCATCAAAATGATATTGTAGAAGGAAAAAAAATAGGATTTTAATTAAGTTGGGTAGAACTATGTTAGATGGTTATAGATTACCTAAATATGTTTGGGCTAAAGTTTTTAATATAACTTGTTATATGATGAATCGAGTTTACTTAAGACCTATCTCAAATAAGACCCCTTATGAGTTGTTCTTTGGAAACAAACCTAAGATTAGCCATTTACATGTTTTTGGTTACAAGTGTTTTATCTTGAATATTGGAAAAGATTCTTTAGGAAAATTTGATAGCAAATCTGATGATGGAATATTTTTTAGATTATTCCTTGTCTAGAAGACACTATAGGGTATTTAATAAAAAAAATTGATTATAGAAAAGTTTGTATGTCACATTCGAGGTAATCCTTCTAGACTCTCCTAGAGATGACTTAGTTAAGGATGAGGTAGAAGACTTTAAGAAAATTAATTTGGAAAAAAATATTGATGATTCTTTGCCTAAAGAGTAGAAATTTATTAAGAATCATCTAAAGAGTTTGATTATAGGAGATCTCTCCCAAGGAGTTAGAACTAGAAGAAATTTTAAAGAGATGATTAATTATTCTAGTTTTCTAACTAAGATTGAACTTAAGTCTTTTGATGAAACATTAAAAGGTCATTATTGGGTTGTAGCTATTGAAGAAGAATTGCATCATTTTGTTAGGAATGATGTTTGGGAATTAGTCCCTAGATCCAAAGATCAGAATGTGATTGGAACTAAATGTGTTTTTAGAAACAATTTTGATGACTTAGGTTGTATTGCTAGAAATAAGACTAAGTTAGTTGCACAAGGGTATCCACAAGTTGAGGGAATATATTTTACGAAATCATTTACACCCGTAGCAACACTAGGGGCTATTAGTTCACTCCTTGCTTATAATTAGTATAGGAATTTTAAAATCTTTCACATGGATGTAAAAAGTACATTCTTGAATGGGTTTATTGACTAGGATGTCTTCGTAAAACAAACCCTAGATTTTGTGAGCCTTAAACTTTTTTTTAATCATGTTTTTAAATTAAAAGAATGCTTTTTATGGTTTAAAACAAGCTCCTTTGACTTGGTTTGATAAATTGAGCAATTTCTTTATTGATTATGGAATTAGAAAGGGTAGAGTAGGCACCACCCTATTTCTCAAAAACATAGGTGATGACTTGATTATTGTGCAAATATATGTCGATGATATTTTGTTTGGAAGTACAAATGAATCTTTATTGTACAAAGGTAAACCCATTGACAAGAAGATTTATAGAAGTATGATAGGTCCACTTTTATACCTTGATGCTAGTAGACATGATCTTATATTTGTTGTTTGCTTGTGTGCTCATTTTCAAGCTACTCCTAAGGAATCTCATCTAACTATAGTCAAGTGTATATTTCATTAGTTAATAGATAGTTCAAGATTCTGTTTGTGGTATGCTAAAAATTTCATGTCATGCGATTTGGTGGCTTATTTTGATGTTAATTTTGTTGGCTGCAAAATAGATAAGAAAATCCCATCAGATGCATGTAAAGTTTTAGGATTATCACTTATATCTTGCTCCTCTAGAAAACAAAACTCTATTGCTCTTTTCATAGCTGAAACAGAGTACATAGCTACCAGAAGTTGTATTCCTCAAGTTCAATGGTTAAAGCAATAATTAGAAGACTTTGGCATCAAGCTATAATGCATTCTCGTTAGATGTCACAATACTAGTGCAATATGTTTGACAAAAAATTTCTATTCAGTATTCTCGGACAAAAGATATTGAAATTAGACATCATTTTATTAGAGATCATATTTGTAAGGGTGATGTTGATTTTGAATTTGTTTATACTGATCAACAAATTGCCAATATCTTCATAAAATCTTTACCTGAAGAACACTTTTGTACCTTAAGAGTATGCTTGGCATGTTAGATCCACCATTTAAAATCTTTTTTAAGTTCTTACGTATCGGAATCCTTTTTGATGTTGCCAAAATAGGGAGAAATATATATTATGTTGGTTTCTTATTTTAAATTTCATACGCAAATATTTAGGGAGAGCTATTTGTATTAGACTTACTTGATGATTTATTTGCTATATGTTTTCTGTTTCATGCTACTTGTTAATTTACTTGTTTTATTCTAGTGAATAAATCACATTACTATACAATTTAATATGCATTTTCTACTAAAAAGGTTGATGCAAGGTCACTTCGCGTCTTCATTCTTATACACTACTAATATATGTTTGTCATCATTAAAAAGAAGGAGATTGTGGACTCCATAAGCTCCATTGCTTATGTAATTGATTTTGATGAAAACAAGCATATGATTGGAGGAAACGAATAAACTTTTCTTAAGTATTTTAGGAAGTTCACTAGACTCAATTTGCTCAGTTAAATTCAAAAAAATTAATATCAACTAGACTAGGGTAGTTTGGGAATCTTTCTAGGTTATGCAATAATAAAACAAATTAGAGCTCAATAACATGAAAATATTAGCTAAATTATTTTTATATTAGATCTTACATAAATTTTTAATATTTTTAAAATTATCTTTTATGGATAATTTAAATACTTGCATGAGAGTAAGCCTTATACATTATTTCTTATTACGAGATAAACTTATTTCAAGCTTCACTAAACTATTTCTAATGAAAATCTAAATGGATAAAAAAATTGTTTATGTTGATTCTAATCACCCACTCAATAATAATTTCAAAATTCCATAATCATTTCTAATTGCCCACTTCAATACAATCAATTAATAATTTGCAATCAATTTCGGTTACCATAGTGCAATGAACTTGAGCCACATTAAAGAGGCCCATTAAGTTCCAATCAATTCCCATCTTTTAAAAATTCATGTAATATATTAGGAGTAAGAAAAAGAAGCATAAATTATCATTTAACTTGGAAGTGAAGGCACTGTTTGTTGTGGATGGTTGTGGTCGGAGATACTTGCCTAGCGGTGACTACCTGAGCGAGGTGGTGATCTGGGAGCTGTAGTAGCCTGGAAGCATTAGGGTCAGTGACTGTGGTCAAGTATACTTATGAAAGAGAAGGCTAACAACAATCGATGATGTGCACCGGAGAAGTGGAGAGAAGCATATATGATAAGGGAGAGGAGTCCAGCTTGCATGCATACGAACAGGGCCAGAGATGGCTATTTGGGTGCGTCAAAACCAAAATGAAGAGGGCTGGTGTAAACTCAAGCTAAAGAAAGAAAGAAAAACTTCTTTGAAAAGATAGTTTGGAATCAATTTTATTTTATGTTTTACATCTTTAATTTTATGCTAGTTTTAAAATATGTTTAAATTTTTTATTTTTGTTATTTTAAATAAAAAACATTATTTTTTTTAAAAAAAAGTCAAAATAGCTTATATATGTGTGCTTTACTTTGAAACAAAACATGAAAAAAATAAAAAAAATAAAAGTGATCCTAAATGGACAATGTTTTGCCATTTCTCTCAAGATTTCAGTTGCCAAAATTTTTTTTTAGAGGAAGAAAATTTGAGCATTAAATAATCTTTAATGATATTAGTTTTTTTTTTGTTTTTTGTTTTACTTTGTTTAATTTTTAAGTTTACACAATATTGTTTGTGCACTTTTAAAGTGAGAAAATTTGCTAAAAGTGATATCTTGGTTAAGAACTAATAAATGTTAGGGAACATTGGCCAATTCTGCCCATAAGCGGGACATATTTTTAGTTATTTATATAAAGTTCAGGGTATCTTATATTTGAACTTTCAATTCTTTCATGTGCTTTCTAATTTTCAAATAGTTATTTGATGTTGGTGCCATTTTTACAAATCTTAAGAGGTAAATAATTGAATATCTTAGTTAAGTTTTCAATCTAGTCTTAGAAATTTGATTAGATGCCATTTTATTTATTTATAAAACATGAAGAGAGGGATATGAGTAAAAGGGTTATATAAGAGAGAGAGAGAGAGAGAGAGAGAGAGAGAGAGAGAGAGAGAGAGAGAGAGTTAAAATAAAAACATAAAACTAAAGTTAATTCTAAGGTAAAAACATTTTAAGTGAGTACGAGAAAAAAAACTTGTACATACCAAGTTTATCTTTGGTAGTTTAAGTGTTTTTGTCAAAGTTTTTTTTAGCTTCAAACACATTAAGTTTTACATACATGTCCAAGAAAAATAATGGCATAGAACTAATGAGCATCATGCCCTTATGATTATAATTTTTTTTTAAAATTTTAATAAATAAAGTACTAGTTTTACCCAAAAATAATTAACATAATGGATAAAGTAAATCATCTAAAATTTAATTTGCATCAAATAATTTTTTTATTCTATTAAATTAGATCACTCTCTTACTAAAGTTTTCATTTAAGATAAAATTATGAAGATAGGTTCACAAAGAGATATTAGCTAAACTTTATGGTGGAACACTCTAATTGAATTTTATACTTATACCATAAACTAGCAAATAATATACCATATTCCCACGCAATTAATATGAAATAAATTAACTATAAACATAGATTTAATATCCTCAAACTTTATGAAGGTTCACAATCTTTTTAAGGCAAGTTTGCAAAAAAAATCCCCTCTGGTTGCTCAAAAACTCTGGCTAGATTTACTCTTTTCCATATTACCTTGTAAATGGATCTTTACTTTCAATTAGGTGGTTAGTTTACATAATACCCTTTGATGATAAGATCTATAATATCATAAAAAAACATAAGAGAATAAGTTAAGAGGTAAGAATAAATAATAAGTCATCCATCCAAGATTCATATTTATCATATAAAGCATTGTAAAATCATATGAGGGGGGTTGGGTATAAAGTAAAACAAAGTTAATATTGTCATATTTTTATGATAAATATAATTGAGTTTTTTTTTACCATTTCATCATTATTAAAGTCATATAGTTGACATACAAATATATAGGCTATGTGCATTTTTTTTAGCAAGGATAATGAAATGGAATAACAACAAAGATAAATTTTAATTAAATTAGAGCATGATATTTTTAAAAATATCTCATCAAAGTTATTATTTAAATAAAATTTAATTTGAACAAAAGAGTCAAAGGTAAGGGTGGGAAAGATTCACCAATGATCTCACAAAAAGAAATGTATAAAATACTTTAGGGGGTCTAAGATCATACACATATATGAATCTCAAGTTCAACATAATTAGGCATACAATTATGTGATAGATTAGGTTGGTTAAGTTGAACACTATGAGTGTGCATCTTAAGGGTTCTTCTAAATCAACTAAACATTTAGAGAGTACAACAAGTTTATGACTCTCGATTAGGGTAGACTCTTTATAAGAAGTTTTTAAGATAGGTGGAGGTCCAAGGTTGTTAGAATGGCTCTCTAAAATGGTGAAGGAATCAAAGTCTTTAGTAGATGTGTCTAACAAGATAGTAGATTAAGGATGAAGATTGACCATTCTGAGAAGACAATTATATTCAATTGAAGTTATGAATTTAAGCAAGGATTAATCTTTTATTTGGTAAGTAGGAATTTTTTTTTATGTTGGTGATTGGATTTAGAAAAGTTTGATAGTTTTATTATCATCTTTAAATACATAAGTATTTTTTTATCATTATGAATCACATTCATGTAATATAATAAAGATCTTCTTTAAAAATATGTGATATGTTCATTAGGAGAACATTACATGAAATCAAAAAGATCACTTTATGCAATTTTTTTAAGTATAGAAACGCGCGGCTGATTCCACGACTGTTTGCAGTAATTGTTTTGTTGAACAACCATGCAGCTCAAATTCCAACAGGACGGACGGCACAATGCTGCTTGCAGTTTTTATGATTGATCGATCATTCGTTCACATGACAATCAGATACAGACGTCATCCCAGTCCTGGCAATTCGCCGTTCCCGGTTCCCACAGCGGGCTCAAATCTATGATCTCGCCTACGTGCCTGCGACCTCACCAACGACTCTAGATCTAGGGTTAAGCAATGGCTAGCGCGGTTCTGGAGGGGGAGGTATCATTCATAGGGCTTCTTATTATGGCCGCTTCGACGATCCCGGCGTATCTCTATATTGTGGCGGTTATCCTTCTCTTCTTCGTTGCGATCCTGTATGATTTTCTCGAGTTCCATTTCGTCAGAGATGTTCTTCGTGGATTCCGGGGAGATCGAGTGAAACTTACGTTTGATCCCAATTCCAACATCTGCGAGAATATCGTCTCCAGGTGTCGGGTTCTCCAGGGAAGGTAACTGGTCTTTTTGTTTTGAAGGTCAAAGTTCCCTAGCTCTGATGGTATTTGAAATTGGATTTTGATTTTTGGAATCTACTCGATGTGCTTGATTGCAGGTATTTGGCTACGCCTTGGCTTTCGAGTCCACATTTTCAGATCGCCTTTCTGAGTTTATACGGGAGTCCGCCTGTCTTTACTTACAGAAGGTTGAAGTTTGTAGCTTTGTTCTTTTGGTCTCATTTTCTGGGCTGCTTGTTATTGTTGTTGCTTTCTTCTTTAGGTTTTGAAATGGCAAGTCTGTTTGGATTGAAGGTGAAGCACTGAAAATTTTGTTGTTGTTAATTGCTTTTCTCCATAAACAAACTATTAAGAAAATCATGCGAAAACTTTGCGTTCACAATTTTAGGTTTTACCATGAAACAAAAACAACTGCTAGGTTAAAAGATGTAAAATCTTTTGAGCGATACCAATTCTATTCAGTTTTTTCTACACTTAACAAATACCAAGTTATTACTGTATTCCCATGACTTGAAAGATAGTGTATATGACATAAGACACTTTCTGTAATGCGAGACATGCATTGCAGTTGAGAAGTTTTAGATGTTCTATCGAGCACTCTTAAATTGCTTTCTCCTTGAATTATTATAAGATGTGCGCCACAAATATGTTCATTTCTTCTTCAGTAGGAGTAGGTTGTGCGCATGCATTAGGGAGACAAAGAGACAGATAATTAATATATTTAGTTAGCTACCTTTGCAAAATGCATAGCTTTAGGTTTGCCATCATTATTTTTTTCTCGTTGTCATTCTAACTAAGCCTCAAAACCGATTTTAATTTCTAAATGATATCCCATCCTTTTCTTATAGTTCTAGCTTGCTGATTCGCATGATCATCCATCTGCTTGGTTTGGCAAATATATCATCCATCCGCTTCATAGAAAGTGCATAAGCATTGTTTTTTTCATTGTCTCTTTTTGTATGAGTGATTAATGTTCATATCTCCCACCATTTTCAGCATCTCATGAACTCTTGTTAGCTGCCAAAGGAGGAGTTGTCTCTATCCCATATTGTTTAAAGAAAGTTTAGTTGGATTCTTTAATTTTATACCCACAAAACTCTTGAGTATTGCATTTTACAAGGTATAAGCTTGTGTGATGCATCGTAACCCTTATACATAATTGCTTATCATCAAACATATAAAGTAGTTATTCGTACATTTACTAAAGTGGAAGGGATATGAAGATCTTCCACTAATCGAAGTGAAAGGAATACGAAGAAATTCTACTCACTAAAGTAGAACTGTAACGAGAGATCACTAAATCCCTCAGATAGTCGGTCACCAAGTTCCAACCAAAAGAGTTTTTACTCAAATTTCACACATAAAAGCCAAAAGTTCTCTATTATTTTAGAAATAGTATTTAAATAAGTACAATACTCCAAGGGATGTGTCCCTTGAAAAGAAAATTGCCAAAAAACTTAAAAAAAGTCAGAACTTTCATTTCGTAGCACCAAAATGTCACGGATCAGTGCCGTGGCGCCACAGTCCACTGCTGCGGTAACAAGGCGCTAGCCTCTCTATTTCTAAACACTAAAAAATCATGAAATATAGCATCAAGACGTTAGAAAGGCAGTGCCTAGGCACCGGGATGACACCTATACAATTTAACATATGCACTCACATGTTTTCAATCATAGCTCCTATATAGCACTTAAACCTGATCAAATACAACCATTAGTATATAATACAATACATTAAATATAAATCCACAACACATAAAGTCTAATAAAGTCTTCTTAAGTTCAAGCTTTTATATGAGATCTTTTGACAGATCATTTTCTCTTTTGATGTGCTATATTAACTCCTTCGGGCCTCCAAGAACCTTTCTCCGAAGAGTTAAGATTCTGAAGGTCTTCAAGAAGTTCGAGGGCAAAGCTCTGTAGTACTTCCAAAGTCATCTAGGTATTCACGATTGGTGTTGTCTTTCCACTTGACTAGGAATTTCTAACTAGTACTATCATTTGTGGATGTCTCAGTTGTGATAATATTCTCCACCTTAAAGAATATTAGTTGGATAGGTACTTGCAAATAATTTTTATATCCTCCTGTAAATTTGAAGGTTGGATAACTCTTTCAAAAATTATTAGATCTTCCACATTGAAAATAGAGCTAATAAACATGTGAGGGGGTAATTCAAGAACATAAATATTAGTACCAAGTTTCTTAATAATTTTAAATGATCTATATACTCTCACTTGTGAGAAAGAGTTTGTTGGTTCTTTTATTTAAGAATAAAGGTGATGCACAAGAGTGTGCAAATTATAGAGGAATTAAGTTAATGTGTCATACATTAAAATTATGGGAGAGAGTAATTGAGCATAGGTTACGATGTGATAAGTTTCTCACAATCGGTTTGGTTTCATGCCGTAGATCTACTATGGATGCTATACATTTGTTAAGAGGTTTGATGGAGAAGCATAGAGAAAGTAAGAAGGATCTACATATGATATTTATTGATTTAGAAAGCTTATGATAAAGTCTCAAGAGATGTTCTTTGGAGAGTTCTAGAACGAGAAAGGAGTTAATATTGGTTATATTCAAGTCATTAAGGATATGTATACTAGAGTACTTGTGTCCAAACACAAGGAGGATTGACAAAATATTTTCCTATTTAGGTTGGATTACATCAAGGATCAACATTAAGCCCTTATCTTTTTTACTTTAGTTATGGATGTTCTTACGAGGCATTTACAAGAAGATGTACCTTGGGTATGCTTTCTTGATGACATTCTTCTTGTTGATAAGACTAGAGAGGGAGTCCAAGAGAAACTTGAATTATGGAGGTCAACTTTAGAGTCTAATGGTTTTCGTTTAAGTAGATCTAAAACTGAATATATGGAGTGTAATTTTAGTTGTAGAACTTTTAGTGATAGTGTTGTGAGTTTAGGTGATCAAGTCATTAATAAGAGTGGCGATTGATATTTAGGCTCTATTGTTCAAAATGATGGTGAAATAGATGGAGATGTTATTAGTAGAATTCAAGTTGGATAGTTGAAGTGGAGGAATGCATCTGGCCTATTATGTGATAGAAAAGTTTCACTTAAACTTAAGGAAAAATTTTATAAGATGGTGGTAAGACACGCAATGACTTATGGTGCATAATGTTGTTGGATAAAAGAAGCATAAGACTAAGTTAAGTGTTACGAGATGAGGATGCTCAGTGGATGAGTAGCTTTACTCTTGGAGATAGAATGCAAGATGAGTATGTTGGAAAAAAGTTGGAGTAGCTCCAGTGGCAGATAATATTCGAGAGAGTTGCCTTAGATTGTTTGGCCACATAAAGCGTCGGTAGTCTGATGACCCAGTTAGGAGAGTAGATGCATTAGATTTGCCTTATGTTAAGAAAGGTAGAGGTAGATCTAAAAAGACTTGGTTAAGATGTATAAAAATGATCTTAGTATACTTGAATTAAATGAGAATTTGACACATAATAGGACACAATGGAGACGAAGGATTCATGTAGCCGACCCCACCTAGTGGGATTAAGGCTTGTTGTTGTTGTTGTATATACTCTCACTTGTAATTTTATATTTGCTGAAGGAAATCTCTTAGGATGGATACAAATAAATACATAATCATCTATCTCATATTCCTTAAAATTTTTATCTTTATTCTTTTGTTCAGCATATTTAGTATTTTATATTTCTAATTATTATTATTTTTAATTTTCATGAGGCTATGAAAATCATATGCAAATGTATGTATTGAATCAGAAAATGCATGAGTAAGTGTATTAGTTAGGTCAATAGGCATTTTAGGATTATATCTATAAATTATCTCGAAAGGTGATTTTTGGGTTGTTTTGAAAATAGAACTATTGTATGCAAATTCAAATTTAGATAATATTAAATCTCAGTTTCCCAAATTTTTTCTAAGTACCTTAGTAGATTTCCTAATATCCTATTGACTACTTTCGTCTATCCATCTGTTTACGGATGAAATACAGAGGAAAATTTTAATTATCTTTATATTAGTTTTCATAAATTTTTCAAAAATATGATATAAATTTGATATTTTTATCAGAAATTATAGTAGACGGGACTTCGTGCAACCTGATAATTTCTTTAAAGAATAATCTTGCTATGTGAATGCATCAATTAATTTTGAACATGCTATGAAATGTGTCATTTTAGAAAATCGATCTACAATGATAAATATACTATCAAGTCCATAAGGTGTTATAGGTAAACTTAACGTGAAATTTATAGATAGATCTTCCCATGGTATAGAAGGAATGGGTAAATGATGTATGGTGATGTGCCCTTTGTTTGATAGTTTTAGTTTGGCAACAAATATAACATTGGGCTATGATACGCTCAACATCTTTTCATTAGAGATGTCTAATAAAATCTTTGTTCAACTAATATTTGGTTCTTTAATTTATTGAAATATCCTAATATGCCTCTTAAATATAATTCAGAGATAAGGAATTCTCTTTGAGATGTTTTAGGATTACATAATTACTTACCTTTATGAAGATATTTATCTAGAATAATAAATGAACTAACAAAAGTTAAGCGCTTAGATACGTGTTCTAAGTATATCATATGAAAATTAGGGTAGAGTTTGTAATCTTTCTTTAAAATTTTGAATCCAGGGATTTGAATTTCAGAGGATGAAATTATTAGAGATACTCTGGATAGAGCATCTGATAGTTTATTTTCTATCCCGAGTTTGTGTTTAAGCATAAAGGAAAAGACTTGAAGGTATTTGAACCATTTAACATGTTTATGATTTAGTTTCTTTTGTGAATTAATAAATTTTAAAGCTTGATGATCAATATTCAAAATAAACTCTTTATACAACATATAATGCCTCCAGTGCTTAAGAGTTTGAATAATTACATAAAATTTTTGATCATATGTAGGATATTTTTGTCTAACATCATTTAATTTTTCATTGAAGAAAGCAATTTGATGATTTTCTTGACTTAATATTCCACCAATTCCAATACTTGAGGCATCAAAACTCACTTCTAATACTTTATTGAAGTCATGAAGTCTTAAGACAAGTGAGAAAGTAATAAGGGTTTTAATTCATTACATAGCCTTTTTAGCATCCGCGGTCCACGTAAATTTATCTCTTTTTAAGGTGTTAGTGATAGGAGCTATAACAATACTGAAATTTCTTATAAATCTTCTATATGAAGTTGCTAATCCATAAAAATTTCTAACATCAATAAAAGACTTCGGAGTTAACCAGTCTATTATAGACTTAATTTTTGATGGGCTAACTTTTAATCTTTCGACAGATACAATGAAACCTAAGAAAATAACTTCACTTTGGCAAAAGATATTTCTTAAGATTTACATATAATTTTACTGATCTTAATTTTTAAAATCATTTTTAAGTGATGTAGCTATGACTTTTATTTGGGCTATAAATAAGAATGTCGTTGAAATAGATTATAAGGAATTGATTAATACATTATTTTAGTACAATGTTCATTATTCTCATAAATGTACTAGGTGCGTTCGAAATATCAAATGACATGATTAATCATTTATAAAGACTATCGGGAGTTTTGAACGCTGTTTTTTATTTATCTTCCGGTCTAATCCTTATCTGGTGATATCCACTTCTCAAATCAATTTTAGAGAACAAAGATGAACCTGAAATAAGATCTAACATGTTATTCAAACTAAGTATAGAAAACTTATATTTTATTGTGATCTTATTCACTGCTTTGCTATCAATACACATCATTCAAGTTTTATTTATCTTAGGAGTTAGAAGAACAGGTACAACATAAGGGTTAAGACTTTCTTTGATAAAATCATTCTTTAGAAGTTTATCTACTTGTCATTTAAGCTCTATATACTCTGTTGGATTTATTCTGTATTAGGTATTTATGAACTAAGAATTAGATCTATTGCATGTTATATATCACTTAATGGTGACAGTTCATTAGGTAAGTCATTAAGGATTATATCAGTAAATTCAGATAGTAGATCTAAGACCACAACACGTATGTAGTGATCCTTTATATCAACAAAAATTTCTCGAAGGTACAAGATAAATAGGAAAGTAGGGTCATTAAACTCTCTAGCTAAGCGTCTAAATCCTAAGGTTGTAATTTGAAGTCTAAGAAATTCATATATATTAGAATGTATATCAGAAGTATCCTCTTTATTGCTGGATGATGATATCACTATCAACTGGAGTTTTGCATTCCTCCTTTATTGGATTTGAGTTGTAGTTCATAATTTGATTTATGACGTGGTGTAAGAAGAATTGTATATGGGGTGTCTTTGATTATTTTCTGTTTGAATACATAGGTGTTTTTATGTTTATAATGAATTATATTCAAGTTATAAAGTCATGATCTTTCTAATAGAATATGAGTTATTTTTATAAGAAGAACATCACATCAAATTTGATCATTATAGTTATTTATTTTAATTGGAACAAGACATCTGTTAGTGATAGGTAGGGATGTGTGATTTATTCAATTGACTTGGAATGATTCTGGGTGAGGTTTAGTTGTGAGATTAGCTCTAGTGATAGTATAGGTTGATATCACATTAACAACTCCCTCCATCTATTACTAGCTTACATCTCTTTTCCTCACACAAGATATACATCGAAAAAATATTCCTCCTTCTCTAGTCTTCTTCTTCCCTAGAAGCAATCAAATACCTTATAGCTGATATTGGATTATCTATATTTGAATCTACTTCTTCATCAGATAATGGTGTACCATCATGTATCTCTTCAATATTCTCTTCTTCCCATAAATCTTACAATTCATCTAAGAACATAATTCTTGGTTTATGTTAATTTTGCATATGACTTTTCTTATGAAACATCTATTCACATTTTTAGTAGTAGTTTCATTGGGGTTCGTTTTAGAGTGGTTGTTTGATGTAGAAGGATTAGGTCTAATAATAGAATTTTGAGATTGTAATGTAGGTGGATATTTAGAAGTTATTCGGCTTTCATCTTGGGTGTGGATGTAATTTTCTTATGCTTTTCTAAGAGTAAAGTATAGTGAAAGGTGCCCTCTAAAGTCTGGAGATCATGAACTTTACTTCATTCCTAATATCTCCTCTTAAACTAATGACAAATTTATTAGCTACTTGTCACTCTTGATCAGTACATTATGTTCTAGCTATTAAGTCATTAATGTGTTCATATATTTCACTATTGACATAGTCCGTTGTTTAAGAGTATTTAATTATTTGTGGAGTCTTTTATCATAATTTCTATGACAATACTTAGCCCTTAGGATTTCCTTTATTTCTATCCATATAATGAGGTTTTTATCGAATCTTTCTTCTTTAACTAAATATTATTCCAATAGATTTTCGCATGACTTACTAATTTTATTTTAGCAAATGTTGTTCGTTGATAATCATCCATATGATACCAATCAAAGAGCTCGTCCATTTGGGTTAACCAATTTAAAAATTTATTGGGGTCATAAGCACCGTTATACGTTGGAGTTTCTATCTTAACTTTGTTTATAGGTTCATGTTATGTTTCATAAACCCTAAGATGATCTTGTTGCATAAGGGTGTTTCTTAGGTTTGGCCTTCTCGTAGGATATTCATATCCAGAATTTCGAGGTTTTCCCCTGCTACAAGTTTTAAGTCATCTGGACGTGGAATAGTCGGTGGGGTTTGAAGCCTAGTAATTAAAGTTTGAATTTGTGTGGTGAGGTTCATGAATAAGTCTTCTACCCTAGTGAATTTTTCTTTGCTTCTCATGAAAATCTCATATACTCTTCTAGTTAAGTCCTCTAGGTGTTCCAAATTAACGGATTTAAGTGGCATGATGTTTAACAAAATGTAAGTATGACACTCCAAATGAAAGTTTTAAATATGCAATAAATGAACTAAACTTAACACAAATGAGATGCGTAATTTTAAAAACGACTAGCCTTCGATAAACACAAAGTAACTTGTAGATACTACAAAACATTAAGCAAGCTTAAAACAAGAAATAAACATAATATTTTTAAAGATATAATTTTGATTTTTATGTAATGTTTATATACTAGGTTAGGCTATTTAGTGAGCTCTCCCTTACTTAAGTTGTTACTCAAGTATGATGGTTTGTCGTTACGCTAAGTAAAGAAAAACTAGGCTTTATAAGTGAAAACAACTAATTGGTAGTAATACAAATATTTATAGGATTGGTTATCACATGAATTTAGCATGCGTTTCCAAGCGAAATTACTACCTTTGTAAAGAAAATTACATAAGCCTAAATATTGAACTAATCTTGTTTGGATTTGATATGGATTGTTTGCTAGCACTTTTTTCACGACTCCAAATCTTGGGCTTTGATATCAAATTGATGGGGGGGGGGGGTAGGATGCGTTGAGTAGGATGTCGTAGTGGATGATGGAGAAATAAATGCTCCACTATCTCCACTCATCAATGTGGAAGGGATACAAAGAAGTTCTATTCAGCAAAGTAGAACTATAGCTAGAGATCATCGAATCCCTCGGATGGCTGGCCACCAAGCTTCAACCAAAAGAGTTTTCACTCAAATTTTACACAAAAGCTAAATGTTCTCTATTAGATCAAAAATAGTTTTTAAATAAGTACAGTACTCCAAGGGATGCGTCCCTTGGAGAGAAAACTACTAAAAAAATTGAAAAAAAGTTAGAACCTTCGTTGAGAGGCAGAACCAGCTAGAACACCACAGTCGGCCCGAATCATAGACTATAGCAGGCCATAGATTAGCGCCGAGCCTCACTGTCTCCAAACACTAAAAAACCATTGAATGCAGCACCAAGACACCAAAAAGACAATGCTTAGGCGCCAGGATGACACCTATACAATTTAATGCATGAACTCACGTGTTTTAAATCATAATTCCTATACAATACTTAAACAGATCAAATATAACTATTAGTACCCAATACAATACATAAAATATAAATTCACAATATATAAAATATAAATCCACAATACATAAAGTTTAATAAAGTCTTCCTAAGTTCAAGCTTTAGTTTGAGGCATTATGACAGGTTCTTTTCTTCTTTAATGTGATACATCAACCATACACATTAAATTCACTAATATAAGATACTTGATATCCTTATTGATATTTGTGATCTTACACTTTTGCAATAGTGTTGTCTCTTCGCAAGATCCACTCTCTATGGTTATAGGTGTTCCATCTCTAGGTTTAGTACAACTTGCTTGACTATCATTTGTATGTATGAGTTTATACTCATTATTATTTTAAAATCCAATTATGTTACTTGCATGAAGCAAACAGAACAACAACAACAACACAATAAGCCTTTATCCCACTATGTGTGGTCGGGTACATGAATCCTTTATACATCTAACATGGCTTAGAAAGAAAAAAAATGTGATATATTGTTCTGCTGAATATTTTAACTTGAATTTTCAATTAACCAAATGCATGGTTCACATTGGTATGTTAAGAAGGATGTTTATGGTTGAACAAATTTTTTTTATTTGTTCTCATGATTAAGATGAATGTTTGTTGCATTATATGGAACTGTGATTTTGGTTTGGTAGAATAACTTGCATTTATAGTTCAAAAAGACATTTGAGGCGTACACCTTTAAGTCCGACCTTACCATGAGGCTGCTAGTAATCACCTCAAGGTTTACACCTTTATGGCCTGATTGAGACTTATGCTTTAGTTAATATTTAAATAGGAGAAATCAGGAACTGATCTATGTTGTCTTAGCAGGACAATATATAATACTTAAAATATAAAAAAAAAAAATTAAAAATTCTAATAAGATAACAATAACAAACTTTTTCATAGAGGAAGTAAAGAGCATAATCTAGACATAAACGTGGAGTAATTATATATTGTGATATCTTGCTAGGTTTGAAATGAACCTAATAAAAAACTTCCCTTGAAATTTTAAAATAATATTTCACCCTTTTTAAATAATGATTCTACGATTCAGGTTAAATATTAATATATTATCCAATTTTGTTTATTTTTGATATATGCAATAATTATGAATGATTAGGTATTTTTTTAATAAATATGAAAGTTGAAAACTCATATACTTTAATCCCTTTCTTTTCCAACATTATAAAACATTACAAGCGTACTATGTCATATGACTTAAGTTGAATTACGAATTATCTATGGAACGATGAAGAACCTTTCTTTAGGCACGTAGAAAGCAGGGCTAGTTTAGGTTGGATAAAGAAAATAGAAAACAAAACATAAAAGTGCAGAAAAGTATATGGAATTCCACTATCTCTGAGAGAATATAAGTACAAACAAGAGGTTTGAATATAAGAGTCTCTCCCTCGCCCCTTGGAATTATAAAAAAGCTGGTAAAAAGATCCCTGCTCCTCGAGAATTCTGCTTTTTATAGGACTGGAGGTCTGCTACATAAAAAAAAGTAAACATTAGCTATATCAATTATATAAGAGACTTGCCAAGAGTAGGTGATTTATGCATGCCGAGTGGCAAGTTCTCAAGTGTAGTCGCTCGCGCTAGTGGGGCGAATCATTTGATGTGAATGTTTGGCTGCATAGTCTCCCGTATACGGGTGAGTCTTCATATGTGTAGTGAATCGCTTGATGTTGGTTGCTAGACAAAGGTGGTATCTCTCGTTTTCACCTGCGTAGGGCGAGCCCTCCTGGGCGAGTGAATTACTTGTTAAAAATTTTCTCTTCTTGTTTGGATGCTTCTGTGTTGATTTTTTGCCTGCTTGTGAGCAGTCGCTAGGTCCATACGTACTCCATGGGTATATATTTAGCTCTGTAATTCTTGTATTTCTTATAGATGCGACTAACAAAAAAATAGAAGAATAAAAACATATATTAATTATTAGCATTTAATTTAAAAATTTTTAACCAGATATTTTTTTGATATTTATGTCCCATCACTTTTGAGTGTCAATCACATGAAGTGTTAGTCTTACACTTTGGTTGCTAATCGTATAGAGTGCTGGTTTTACACTTTAATTGTTAACCGCATGTAGTGTTGGTTCAACACTTTGATTATTAATCACACGGAGTGTTGGTCTTTTATTTATAGTTTTTAACTACACAGAGTGTTGGTTTTATACTTTAGTCGTCAATCACACAAAATGCCTGGGTTTTTTTTGTAGTCGTCAACCACACAAAGTGTTGGTCTTACACTTTAGTTGGCAACCACATTGAGTGTTGGTCTTACACTTTGATTGCCAATCACAGGGAGTGTTGGCCTTACACTTTGATTGCCAATCACACGGAGTGTTGCTCTTTTATTTATAGTCATTAGCCACACAGAGTGTTGGTTTTTTGTATTCCCTATGATATTTTATGAAACATTTAAGGTGAGTGAATTTATATGATTAAAATTTAATTTTGATAGCATATTAAGCCGATCATTGCACATTTGGGCTAAAAATAACTTGTCTAGTGACTTGAGTCAACACGCATCACCCCAAGTCTAATTATTATACCTCATCGAGTGGTGGGCCAATGTAGCTCACCAAGTCACTGGGTGAGTGTAGTTTATTAAGTATTTAGTGCTTTTCTATCGAGTAAATGTCTGGGCCATTAAGTAGCTTGCCAAACATTTTTTATGTCATGCTTAAATCTTAGTTGCCGTACTCTGAAGTTTGAGCAATATATTTTTACAAGTATTAAAAATTATTGGGTGAGTGTACAAGAATATTGAATTCATTATAATCGTTAAAGTGTTTGAAAGAAAACATAATTTGATAGAAAATTAGTATAAAAATAAGATTTTCCTTATGGGTAGAGCTTCTTCAAATCCTTTGCGCTTCAGGTACACATCACATCTTGTCTTAAATGTGTTTGTAGTTGATAGGGTCTTAATCCGACTTACTTCTGCATGATGCAAGGACCATTCCACATATGGGTGAGTTTGCCCAATGCCTTCTGTCGAGTTGCGATATCTACTTTCTTTAACATTAAGTTGTCAACCAAAATGTTTTTCCTTGATGTGGTAGTTGTAGTATTTGGCCATTCATTTCTTAGTTTTTTCCTGCCTAAGTCATGCTTCTATCTGCATCTCTTAGAGTAGGTTGGGTGTAGTCTCTATGACTTTTGTGTTTAACCTTTCCCATTTGACAATTTATTTATCGAACTCGGTAGTCGCCATAACCCTCTGACTATATAACTTGTACTTGGCTGACAACATTGCTTTTGTTCTATGTGGCAGGAAAATGACGTTTGTGTTATGGTAGATGATAGAGTCATCCTAAGAGCCCAGAGTATGGCGGGTAGGGCATCTATTCACTTGGATTTGGTGCATTCCACTTTCTTCTTCAACAAGTTAATGATTTGCTTATTCACCATTTCCACTTAGCCATTAATCTATGGGTGATGCACTTAAGCATATTTAAAGTGGATTTTTTATGAGTTATAGAACCCTCTTGGTCGCTTGTTAGTGAGTTATGGTTTATTGTCCGTGATGATCAGTATGAGTAGTCTGTACCTATAAATAATGTCGTTCCAATTAAAATTATAAATTACCTAGGCAATTGTTTTGGCGAGTGGCTTGACTTTAATTCATTTACTGAAGTAGTAGATCATGACACATATGAATCTCCTTTGCCCATTGGCGATCGACAGAGGACCTACCAAGTCCATTCCCCATATCGCATAAGGCTAGAGACTTGTGATAGGTTGTAGAGGTTGTGGTGGCTACTCGTATTTCTTAGCAAAATCTTCAGCATCCTTTTTCAGTGTTGGCTAAAAAAATGTTTATCGTAGAATTTGATGGACGAGTGTTCTTTCTCTGAAATGATTTCCATACTCGCTTGAATGTACATCATTGATTACCTTACTCTGTTCATTTTTTTACACGCCTCAGGTTTAATGAAGTAGCCGAACTCCTAAACAGCTTGCTGCTGATCAGTAAATACTAGGCTGTTTTAATTTTGAGTCTTCTGGGTCCTTGGTTTCTTTTTCCAGTTCTTTAGTCTGCAAGCACTTCTTGATGGGATCTAACTAGTTGGGCGAGTTTTTACTTTCGATTTGCATCGACTCCCTTTCTTCAATACTTGGCTTGACGAGTTGGAGGATAGGTTGTTCTCTAAGTCTATTTGTTCTTGATAATATCAACTAGTTGATCCTGATTCTTTGAGACTTACTCGATATTAAAGTATTTTAGTCTCCCAATTTTTGCTTTTACTTTAAGTAGATATCTCTGTAGCAACTCATTTTTTTATACACTATTGATTTGATTCGCCATAAGTTGCGATTCTGAGTGAGCTATGATGTACTTGGCTCCCAATTCTTGTGCGAATTGCATCCCATTGAGTAATGCTTCATACTATGATTGATTGTTAGTTGCTTGAAATTTGGACTTCATTGACTATATCATAGTAATCCTTATTGGGCTCTTCAGCATGATACCCGCTCCCATTCCTTGCTCTCTTGAAGAGCCATCCACATACAAATGCCACATGAGTTTTGTGTTGATTGGGACATTTTGCGAGTCTTTGAAATTCATAAGAAAATCAATGGGTGCTTGTGCCTTGATCGTCGTCTGAGGCGAGCATGATATATCAAACTTGGTGAGTATTGATTTGAGTGGGCCTAGAAATATGGTCGAAGTTGCCGGACAGATACGATAAGTGCGAGTGCGAGTTTTTTCATGATATGATAATGTCATTTGACATCCTTTACTGACTTACTTACATGGTAGACCAACCATTGCCTTCTCTTTTCTTCACTGATTAAGACTGAGTTGATTGAATCTTCAACTCCCAGATATAATAATAGTATCTCGCCTTCCTCTGGACTTTGCAGTAGATGCGGCGAGGCAAGTAGGTTTTTGTGGTCATTAAAGGCTTTTTAGTATTTTGTAATCCACTCGAATTTCTTCACACCCCTTAATAACTTGATGAATGACAAGCAACGTTCGCCTGCCTTGGTGATGAATTTGTTCAATCCAGCCATTCATCTAGTGAGTTGTTGTACCTCTCTGGTTGTTCTTTATGCCTTCACGAGTAATTAAGAATCTCAAGAAATTACTTGATCTAGTGTCGAATGTGCACTTCAAGGAGGTGACGCGCATATTATACTTCTTCAGAGTGGTAAATGTGTACTTTAAGCCTTTGATATATTCTTTAGGTGATTTATTTTTAACTAGAAAACTCTTCATATAGGCTTCTACATTTCTCCATTTATGCTCTTTGAACATTGTCTATCATTTTTTGGTAAGTCGCTCATTTGTTCTTAGCCCAAAAGACATTATTTTGTAGCAATATAATCCTTCTCCAATGATGAAAGCTGTTTTCTCTGAGTCGTCAAGATGATTTAAATTTGAAAATACCCTGAGAAGGTGTCCAAAAAGCTCATAACTTAGTAACCCGTCGGCGAGTTGACGAGTGCGTCTATTTTTAGATGTGAGTACCTATTCATGGGACGAGTGTGTCTATTTTTTCATTTGACATTCGACTTTTGTATAGTAACTACATTAGAAATTTATTTAGGATATTGGACTTTCTTGATGAAGCCGATTTTAAGCAGCTTAGCGACTTCGTCCTTAATTGGCTCGACCAACAAAGCAACCATCTTCCTCATTTTCTAGCTTGATCAGTCGAGCATTTTTTCTAATATTGAGCATGTGGCAAGCAACGATGATGTCAATACCCAATATCTTGGTTGGATGCCAAGCGAATACATTTATATGTCCTCTTGGAGGGCTTGAAGAAGGGATTCTTTGTACTCGTCGCTGAAGGTCAAGTTAATTTTTAACACTCACTCTGAATCTTAAATGGTCGGTATTTCCTTGATTTCTTTGATGATTTTCACTCTAGTGCATGTGATTTCTAGTTGCAGCACTTCCTTCGCTCTGTGTGAGTCGTTAATTGATCATAGGTAGCAAGCTTTGGATTGGCTCAAGTTCCCTTTAACAATGATTTCTTCTGCTCCCATTGGGATTTGACTAACACATGATAAGTCGACACTACTGTTCTAAATATGTTGAGTAATGGCCGGTCAAAAATAGCATTTTACATGGCGAGTGCGTCTATGTTAATGAAGTCTGTCATAGTTGTAAACTAGTTTTTCCCTTCCCCTCAAGTTATTGTTAGAGTGATGATCCCTTTTGTCTGTCATTTCTTTCCGAGAAAACCATAGAGGGGACCTCTTGTTAGGGCGAGTCTTGAACTCACCAAGTTCAGTTTGTCGAACATGAACTTGAAGATGTTATTCATCGAGGAATACTTCTTGATAATTGGTGACTAACACCATGACGATTACCGCGCCATTATATGGGTTGCTAACTGTTGATCAACTTTTCTTTGAGGAACTAATTGGAACAATTGCTATACTTGGCACTCATGCCATAGCAGCTGAGTTAATTTTTTCTGATTGCAGTCGCTTGAGACTTGCTTGCTTGGATGATGTCTCATCTCCACCAAAAATGGCGGGTACTATTCCTACGATGTGAATTGCATGAGCTAGAGTGGGTTCATTACCTAGCTCGATGTAAGGTATGTATTTAAATAAATATTAATAGCATTTTATTTTTATTTTTTTATAATTAATAATAATCAAGTTTTAATAATCATTATACCTTAATTAAACCCTTAATTAGCGTAATTTCGCTGTTTCACTGTAGCAAGGACGAATAAGCGCACTTACCTCGGCATGCATTGGATTAAGAATTTATATTTGTGCCGTATCGATTGTTCCCATTCTTTCCTTGCATTTTCTTTTTTTTTTCTTTGCTCGGTTCATCATTGTCCCAAGCGAGGAGAGGAGAGAGCGATGAGGGGTTGATTGGGATCGGCCAGGGTCTGTGGTGTGTCGACATCGGTGCAGTTGTGGTGGTGACACCGGGTCTTGCATCGAGGAAGTTAGTCCTAGAGTTGTAGCGGGCGAGTAAGGGTGAGGGGAAATTAAAGGTAAATAAGGTTTTATTTTAATTTTTTATATAGTTATCTATTTTCTTTTTTTTATAGGTATAGTATAATTAGGAATTTAAATTATTAATTATAGTATATGTAAATGATTATTTTTTATATTTATAGCTATTATTAGTAGAAATTGAAATTTATGGATTTTTAATATTTATTTTGGGTAAATATAAATTAAAAGTCAAGGCACATGTTGATTTGTGCAAGATTATGTATATATCATGATTTAAATATGATTTATTTGGTAGTAATTTAATTGGATTAATTAAATGAGTTTAAATTAACTAAGGATTATTATGAATAGTAAAAGATTAATAGAAAAAATATTTTAATTAAATTTTAAATGCTAAACATTTTAATTCAAATTCTAATTATTCAAAATTATAATTATATTATTTTCTTTAAATATGATTAAAGCATAAATAAGGAGGGTTGTCATAGGAAGCACGACTGATAACTGTCATGTTCACTTATAAGTTTTAATAATTGATAATGAATTATTGTAAATTGCTAGGTGATTAATTAGTTGTCTGAAATTTCAGTTTTTGTAGCATCAAGCTTTTTGAATAACTTGAAATAGTGTTCATATGAGGAAAAGTCCTATTGATACTGTTTATGTATGGAAGAGAGTTTAGACATCTCGTTTTCTGAGCGAAGTTCGCCACTTAGGTAAGATTTACAAATTCTAATACAAAACGTATGTTTATCCTTCTCTGCAATTTCATTGAGTATAATATTGATTGTCTACACTGTATGTTTTATTTGAAATCAAGTTATATGCATAGTTTCATATTTATGTCACTAAATGATAAATTTGTCTTGCTCCTTGTTGCATCTCCATAATTAGTATATGATTTCAATTTATTTTTGATTATTTGGCATATTGTATTTCCTACTGTTGAAAATGTGGGCATACAACAGACTTAGCTTATACATGTTATATGTTAGAAATCAGGAAATTAGTCAAATGTTATGATATTACCTGCGCAGTAATTGAGACAAAAAGAATTCCCAGTGAGGCAAAAAGGTCCTCAAATGATTTGATATAGAGCAAAATGGTCTCCTACAAAAATAAAGAAAATTCCATGTAGCTTTTATGTTATGATATGTTCCGCCAATGACTGTGATAACTACACATGACATAATGTAAATCTATTTTGACTATATATGTGTTACGTAGTAATGTGTACATCATGTATCAGATAGAGAAGAATCATTAATAAATTATTGTGTTACTGTACGGACCAAATTGATTATGCACGCAATCTTTATTTCAAACTATTTAGTCCACATGCATATTAATGTTCTACTCTTCTATAATCCAAATATGTATTAGATTGTTTATCTTATTAAGTCATATGACTTACCAGTTGATTATAACTATTTTTATGGAAGGATAAGGAGAAAGTGGAGGAGTAAGTTTTTCTCTTTTTTGGAAATTGTTCGGGGGAAATATTGTAAATAAGTTTTGGAGGTAAGTTCAGTAAATTTTAAAAGTATTGTTTTGATATTCAGTGTTTTAGATGCTCTGTAGTTGGTATGAAAAGTTTCAATTTGAGTTGTTTTCACCTGCTATGAATTTGATAGATTTATTATTTAAATATTTTTATGATATGTTGGGTGAATTTAGACGACTGTGTTGATCTTTTACACTATTCTGTGATAAAATTTTCAGAATAGGTTAAGAAAAATTTCGTCACCTAAATTTACTCTCTTTGTTACATCTCTTTTCGATGGGTCTTAGGTTTTCGTTTGGGATGTAACACGATGACTTTCTTTCTTGGTCTCTTCATAAACTCTTTCAATTTTCTTGCTTTGATAAGTTCCTCTATTAAGCTTTTTAGATGTCGACACTTAGTGTCGTGCTCGTGGTTGCAATGTAGGTGTAGTACCTAGATTGATTACGAACTACGTTATCCTTCAAAGTTAGTGTCCACTTGAAGTATTATTTATTTTGAATGGCATTCACTAGCTTGACCATTGACACTCTCAAATGTGTGATTATAGTTAGTCGTTAATACTCATTGAGCTCATAGCAAGTTGCTGGATTTTTGAATTCACGCCTGTGCAACAACACTTTTTCTCGTCGTGTATGCTGCCTTCTTTTTTTGTCCTGTCTCTTGACTCGAAACTTGTCCTTTAAGGAACTCTCCAAGAGCGACCTCTTTATTGAGTCTCTTTCATGAGTCGCCATTGTTGACTAAGTGATCTCATTATATTCTTCCACATTTATATGGCTGTTGGCTAACTTCAAAAGCTCCATGATGTTTTTGGCTGTTGAAGTCCAAGAACATACATGGAAGACCTTAGACTCTATGCGAGCGCGACTTGTGCAACTACGAGTTATGAATCTATGACTTCCAACATTCTTCTTTAAAAGTAAGTAATAAACTTCCTAGGGGAGTTGCTTAGTTCCTTTCTTATCTATAAAAGAGCTTATAAACTCTTCAAGATCTTCTGAGCATTAACGAAATGTGGAGGAACATTTTTTTAAACTCTGCAAAAGAAGTGATCACTCTTGTTGGTAGACATGAGAACCATCTGAAAGTTGATCTTTGAAAATAGTGAAGAATAGTCGGCACTTCATTGTGTTATTCAGGTCTAGCAGCGACATAGTGGACTCAAAATATGCTATGTGGTTGGCATGATCGGTGCGCCTTTTGTAAGATTTTAAGTGTAAATCTTGAACTTTGGTGGGAGCAGAGCTTCCGTGATCCTCCTAGAGAAAGCGTTGGTGAGTTCAGTATTTGCCTTTCCTCTGGTGACTAATTCCTAGCTCGCTTGGTAGGACTCACCTTTAATGTTGAGCATTTTGGATAGTTCTCTTCTTCATTGAGTTTGTTGAGTCACGAAATTAGAGGACCCTTCATTCTCTTTGGCCCTCAGATTTTCATTCTTTACTCTCTTCACAGCTATCTAAACTATGCGAGTGATCCTGTCTTCCATATTCTTCAAATTTTGCTTTGTAATGAACTACTGTGCCCTTATGGTTATCGAGTTATTTCGTACTGATGGGTCTACTTCATTAGGTTTCTAACTCATTGTCCTTGTCATCTTCTATGCTCATCACACTTAAAAAGATGTTAAATACAAATTTATTTGTGGAATGATGAATGACCTTTCCTTAGGTACGCAGAAAGCAGGGCTAGTTCAGGTGGGACAAAGAAAATAAACTAGAATTGTCTGTACAAGTATATGAAATTTCATTGTCTCTGAGAATACAAGTATAAGAAGGAGGTCTAAATACAAGAGGCTCTCTCTTGTCTTCTGGAATGTAAAAAAGCTGGAAAAAAAAGATGATCCTCGCTCCCTTTAGAATCCCCCTTTTTATAGGAAGGGAGCTACATAAAGAAAATACACATTAGTTATATTAGTTACATAAGGGGCTTGCTAATGATCTGGAGAGTATGCGAGTGATGTATGCTGAGTGGTGGGTTCTTGAGTGCAGTTGCTCGCACTGGTGGGGCGAATCGTCTGATGTGAATGCTTGGCTGCATAGTTGCCCATATGTGAGTGCGTCTTTGTATGTGGTGCAAGTCGCTTGATGTCGATCGCTAGATGGGGTGGCCTCTCCTAAAAATTTGCTTGCTTATGCGAGTTCTCTTGAGCGAGTGAATTACTTGTTTAAATTTTTCAAATTAAATTCATTAGACACATACTTTCTAAATTATTATAAATTGTACTTCAAAGTAAAATATACACTATATGTTATAAAATTCATCATTAAAAAAAATATTGTTTGAGACTCTCGATCACTCCTCCCACTCGGCCTTAGTTCATCCCTTGAACTTAACTAGAATACTACCTTACACTAGACTCCTTATCAACACAATCTCGATTTGAAGATGACTTCTTGAGAGATTGATTTTGCAACCCTAAACTATAAAAAGTCGAATGAGCTAGGAGTTAAATGAGATTGGCTAACTGAAGAGATATGTTAGTTATATAAGATATATATAACTATAATATAACATAACATAATAAAAAGTTTGTATAAACTCATTAAGGTTACACTAGTAATAATGAGTATTAAGCCTCAAAGCATTTTTGTGTGCCTTAGATTGTACCATGCACCTTGAATGATTTTTTAAATCATGGTTTAAGGCATATTCCTTGAGGCTTTATGCCTTGGGGTGTTTGAAGTGATAACTCAAATTAATACCTAATAGAAATAAAAAAATGTTTTATTCTATGATATTTTATATAATTAAATTTTTTTGTTATATTTTTTTTGTTATATTTATGAGAGAGAGAGAGAGTGGTTGCAATTAAAAAAAAAGTGGTGTGGGATTATGGGGTTGCTATTGTGTATAAGTGGTTGATCGAGAACAAGGAGATCTATGATTGTGTGTGATTGCATTGTGATTCTGATCTTGATGGCTTATTTAAAATTTAAGTTCTTTGAAAATTTTCATACTTCCACTTTATAAATAAATTTAAGATTGAAATTTACTTTTTTTATTGTGTTATTTTGTGGTTTAACTTAGTTAATTAGTCGATAGTTTATGACATGTTTACGAATTTTTTTTTCTAATTTTGTGTTTATTATATTTTTGGTTTGAGGTTTTTGCCAAAACGCCTTAGGTATTGATTTCGTATTTTTAAACCTTATTTACATAAATTAAAAAAGTTCTTGCTTTTATGTATCTTGCACCTTTAAGATGCAAGTCCTTCCAATTCATTCTTAAGCACAATAAATAATGTCAAAACCCCTTCTAACCAAATGGCTCATACATAAGTCTTAGATTGAAATCCACAATTGCAAAGACATTTTATATATGATCATTCTTTCTTCTAGGGAAATTATTAACTTTATAAGATCTTAAAAAAATCCATGTGTGTTCCATCTAATGATTTGAAAAGATGAGGGCTTAAAGTTGATAGGGCAGTAAGTTCATTTTTTAATGGCTTAAAGTTGATCCTTGATAGGGTAGTAAGTCCAAACACAGGCAGTAAGTTCATTTTTTAAGGATCAACTTTAAGCCCTTATTTTTTTGAAAAGATAATGTGCTTTAGTCACGAACCTAGAGTTACTAGCAATCTTTGAATGTATCTCCAAATTTAATAGGGTAGTAAGTTCATTTTTTAAGGATCCATGTGCTGTTAATTTTCTTTTGGGGGCAGCGACTAAAAATTTTTCATGGATGCTTAAACTTACAACTAGTTGATTGGATGCATGCATTTTATTCTAGCATATAAAAAAATATTATCACCTTCTCCTCCACGTGCACTTGTAAGTTGTTTTCTTTAATAATCCACTTGAATTTAAAATATTACAAAGCTTGAAAAATGGTGCCTTTTGCCCATACTATAAAGTGGGGACCATATCATTGCTCTCATAAAGACCTCATGTATATTTCCCATGTTGAAAATTTCTCTCGGCAAACTTGTAACACTTGTGTTTGATTGTTTGTTGTACAACCCATCATCACACTTTGTCAACTTTAAGAATAGATAATGCTATTGCATTTGTTGTGATTATTGGCACAAATACTCTCCATAGAAAAATAAAATAGCTACAAAAGCATGAGAATTTGTGATATAAAACATAATTTCTACTATATATGAAGTAATAGTTAAAAATATAAAATATCTACAAAAGTTAACATATTGGTGATCAAATTTCTTGGTAATTTCTAAAAAATAATTGTCTAACTCATGATGCTTATGCTACTTAAACATAAATTTTGAACATAATACTACAACAACAACAACAACAACAACAACAACAACAAACCTTTGTCCCACTAAGTAGGGTCGGCTACATGAATCCTTCGTCTCCATTGTGTCCTATTATGTGTCAAATTCTTATTTAATTCAAGTATATTAAGGTCATTTTTTATGCATCTTAACCAAGTCTTTTTAGGTCGACCTCTACCTTTCTTAACTTAAGGAAAATCTAATGCATCTACTCTCCTAACCGGGTCATCGGACAGCCGACGCTTTATGTGGCCAAACCATCTAAGATGACTTTCTCTAATCTTATTTGCCATTGGAGCTACTCCAACTTTTTCCCGAACATACTCATTTCACATTTTATCTCTAAGAGTAAAGCCACTCATCCACCTGAGCATTCTCATCTCTGCAACGCTTAACTTAGTCTTATGCTTCTCTTTTATTGGCCAACATTTGTACTATAAATCATTGCAAGTCTTATTACCATCTTATAAAATTTTCCCTTAAGTTTAAGCAGTACTTTTTTATCACACAACATGCTAGATGCATTCCTCCACTTCAACCATCTAACTTGAATTATACTAATAACATTTCCATTTATTTCACCATCATTCTGAACAATAAAGTCTAAATATTTGACTCTTTTTAATAACTTGTTCACCTAATGTCACAACATTACCACCAGAACTTCTACAACTAAAATTACACTTTATATATTCAGTTTTAGATCTACTTAAACGAAAACCTTTAGACTCTGAGATTGACCTCCATAATTCAAGTTTCTCTTGGACTCCCTCTCTAGTCTTTATCAACAAGAAGAATGTCATCAGCAAAAAGCATACACCAAGGTACATTTTCCTGTAAATGCTTAGTAAGAACATCCAACTAAAGCAAAAAGATAAGGGCTTAAAGTTGATCCTTGATGTAATCCAACTAAAATAGGAAAATATTTTGTTAATTCTCCCTGTGTTTGGACACAAGTAACAACTCGTATACATATCCTTAATGACTTGAATATAACCAATATTAACTCCTTTCTTTTCTAGAACTCTCCAAAGAACATCTCTTGAAACTTTATTACAAGCTTTTTCTAAATCAACAAATATCATATGTAGATCCTCTTTACTTTCTCTATATTTCTCCATCAAACCTCTTAACAAATGTATAGGATTCATATTAGATCTACCTAGCATGAAACCAAATTAATTTTGAGAAACTTTTGTATCACATCATAATCTATGCTCAATTACTCTCTCCCATAATTTTAATATATGACACATTAACTTAATTCCTCTATAATTTGCACACTCTTGTGCATCAGCTTTATTCTTAGATATAGGAACCAACAAACGCTTTCTCCACTCATCTGTCATCTTTTTAGTTTTTAAAATAACATTAAAAAGATTTGTAGGCTAAAAAATTCCTTGATCTCCTAAATATTTTTACACTTTTATTGGAATATCATCAGGTTCTACTGCTTTTTTCACATTTGATTTTCTTTAAAGCTTCTCTAACTTCAGATTTATTAATACGACGATAAAAATAAAATTTTTTATTTTTGTTTAGGGTATTAAGGTTGCTAAAATCAATAGTATTTTTAGATTTTTTATTGAAAAGTTTATCAAAATACCTCATCCACCTATTTTCAATATTCTTTTCTAAGAAAAATACTTTATTATTTTCATCCTTAATACACCTCACTTAAACTAGATCTTTATTATCTCTCTCTTGGCTTAACTTATACATACATCTTTCACCTTCTTAGTATCTAATATATCAGATAAATCAAGAAAAGCAAAATCAGATCATATATCGCTTTTAAAATCTCGACTTTTTATATATTTTCTAATTCTCCGAGTATTTACATCTAAATCGAGTTTTATAACAATATTTTTTATTTCTTATAATTTTTTGCACATTCCGACTCTACCACCAACTTTTTTTTTAAATAAGATTTTTTTTTATTCTCCAAGCACATTTTTAGCAACTTGATTAATTTTATTTACTACTTTTTCCCACATCACTTTAGCTTCCTTATGAAAATCCTAAATTTTAAGTTCTTGTAGCTTGCTTTTAAAAATATTTATATTAATATTCTTTAAGTATCTCCATTTAATCCTAAGATAATAATTTGATTTATTTTTCATCTTTCAATCTTTTATTTTTAAATCTAAAACTAGCAATTGATGTTGGGTACTTAAACTTTCACTTGGAATGACCTTATAATCTTTACAATCTAAACGATCTATTTTTCTTATTAGAAAGTAATTAATCTGTTTTACTAGATCTTTTTTATAATAATATACTCATCTCTGTTTTCTTAAATAAAATAAAGAATTACAAAAAATTATAAAGAAAGTAAAATTTAATATAATCTTACCTTCTTCATTACTACCCAAATCCATACTATAATTTGAATACTTTTAAAATCTTCTACAACTCTACCAATATGTCAATTTAAATCTCCTCCAATAAATACTTTTTTTTCAAGAGATATTTTTTGTATTAATCTTTCTAATTCATTCTAAAATTTTTCTTTTAAGTCTACATCCAAACCTACTTGAGGAGCATAAACACTTATAACATTGATAATTTTAGTATCAATAATAATCTTTAAAGCTATAATTTTATCTCAACATATATTAATATTTATAACATTATCCTTCAAACTTTTATCTATAATCACACATATATGCTATTTCTAATTCGACTTCTATCTAAATACCAAAGTTTAAAACTTGAACTATCAATCTCCTTGGCCTTCTCCCAAACCCATTTAGTTTCTTGAACACATAAAATATTTATCTTCCTATGAACCATAATATCTATTAATTTCATCAATCTACCTGTAAGAGTACATATATTTCAAGTTCCTAACCTAATTCTAGTTTCGTGGACTAACTTCTTTGCCTGCATCCGTCCGTAATGTGAGAACCCTTGCTTATTTAACATCGCCGGGCGCGTGCTTGCACTTTTTCATCAGATTCGTTACAATGCGTCGCCTGTGGGATGCCCTAACATTAACACAATGTTTTAAAAGATTCATGTCATGATTATTTCGACAAGTTTTACGCTGTTTGTCGACTGCATATTGCAACCCTCTACTTTTCACATCCTGACTTGGGACCGGCGAAGGTAGTGTTATAAATTTTGAATGTAATGATGATCCAAAATTCTTTGTTTCGCAACACCAGTAGAAACTGTTTAATTCCCGATAAAATTATCTTATAGGACTGGAGGACAACTGATTTTTTGTGGACTACTCTATAAAGATCAAAATACACAAATCTTTGTGGTTTTAAATGCTGGAGGAACACGTGCAAATTAAAAAAAAAACCATTATGGATCAAGAAAAAAGAAAAAAACCATATTGCAATCGAGGTTTTGCACCGAGTACTATCTAGGAGAAACAAAATTAAAATATATGCATTGAGTTTAGGTTGCGAGCAAGAAGAACATGGTGAATTATTTTTCAGAGACAAGCAATGGTGTTTCTACCCATGAAGCTGCAACATGTGATTACTGAAATGGCCTTGTGGAGGTGGTTGTCTTCTTTTCACTTCAGGCCACTTTTGGGCACGACAAATAGCAAAATGCAGCTGAAGAAATATGGGACTACGGACACGAATACAGAAGATTAAGATGTCATCCGATTGCCACCAAAATGTGATATAGTTGTCTTTTTTTATTTGCTCTTTGAAGAAAATAGGAAGCTAAACACCTGACATCTTCCAGGTAATATTACATAACATTTTCATATCATCGAACCAAACAATCCCTACAACTTTTCTTGAAGTATATTTCTTGCGCTTTAAGATGTTCTTTCTTCTGCTTATCGAAGAAAAATCGGATGTTGTGGCAACTTTGTACTAATCAAACCTCTATGTTCTTTTCATACTCCTTCCAAGTTTATTTCGGGTTATTCTTGTTTTTTTTGTATATAAACAGAATATTTTGATAGTATGCGGTGAAACCCACATAAATCGTATGGATGTGGTGATATTTGCTTGCATGAAATATTAGAATTCTCGTGTCGGTATATAATTGAGCTTCTTGCCTTTGGCATTTATCTTGATTTGCTGACTTCCAATTTGTTCACATGGAAATATTCTTTACCGGTGAAGTACATTTGCACATTAGGTATCCATTGATATTTGCAAGTATGCATTTTGTTTTTTTTAAAAAATTGTAATCTCTTTTCTTTGTTGTTCTTAAGTTGAATCAATGAAGTTATTTTGACTTGTTTGTGGAATTATTCATAATTTCCAGTATATGCCTGCGGGGAAAATGAAGCATCTTTTTGCTGTCCTTCTTGAAAGTAGCTAATGCCTTAGTTCAGTAGCTGGAGTCATGTTTCGATTAGTTGATCATTACATCCTTCATATTTTGCACTAATCATTTTGCAACAGGCAACTATTCTCTGTATCTGATGGCGGGACAATTGCTTTGGATTGGCTGCTTGCTTCTGATGGTAAACTCTTCAGTTTTAAACTGTATAATATAATGCTATGTTCTCTAGTGATCATTTCGTTGGCCTGATGGACATCAATTGGTCATTATATTTGTTCACGTAACTTTTTCTTTATCTTCCCGATCAAAGAGGGATCTTTTTTAATCTCCATTTTTACTCATATTTGTATTTACATTTGAGGTTTATCAGCAGCTTATAAACTCGAGAAAAATACAATTTACCTTGTTTGTTAGGTAATTTTATAGTTCATTTGGATTCTTCTAATTCATCCAACCGGCCATAATGTATCATGTATTTGATCAGGGTATGAAGTGGAATAGTGTAAAATAGTAGGAAGTAGGAAGGAAATACAGCAAAATTCTCAAGACTGACGGTACTGAATACTCAAGGCTAGAAAGCTATGAATGCCAAAAACTAGGATTGCAAGAATTCTTCCTGGAATTTATTAGAATTTGAGAAACCAAATCGACAAACAAAATTCATTTATAAAGTTCTATAATATAACAAATCCTAATTAAAGATAAAATTACCTTTTTCTACATTAAAGCTTGATGATGTTTATCCCACTCAACCTTATGACAGTTAATTAATAATTCTTTCATTTTTTTTTTGGCTCAACTTGTTGAGGTTCTGTGATCTTTGAATTTCTTTGCCTAGTTGGCAAAGCTTTGTACCAGGTTGGAGAGATTTATCCTTTAAGGACTTGACCCGAACACTGAGGTTCATGTACATGGAGATGTCTTGGTTGTGATTTTCTTATAATCATACCCATTATTCATTGAGGAGCATCTCTACTTATAGATGCTCGATTGTTTAAGAATTAGAGTAAATTTATGTTTATCTGACTAAGAGAGATCTGCTTAATGAGTTGATGTTGCTGTCTTAGGTTGTTGAATGAAAGCCGAACGTTTGGATTTTCTGGACTTTGGGGCATATCTAACACCTAATATCTTTAAGCCTTAGAAGTGTTGCTTCTTCATTATGATATATATATATATATATATATATATATATATATATATATATATATATATATATATATATATATATATATATATATATATATATATATATATATATATATATATATATATATATATATATTGTGATGTGACCCAAGAATAGAGAGATTTGAGGAGCTATTAACATTGCTCCCTGCTCTTATTTGCATTTAAAGAGCCAAATTTAAGTGCTTTCATTGTTGTGGGGAGGAGGCCAAGGGAATATCGTTCATCCTTGCAAGTTGTAACCTAAACCTTGTTTTGGTTCATGTTCTCTATAGTTGATGATGAGTTCATGAAAGTTTGCAATATAATTAAGTGTTATTTATATTATTTTTTTATTTCATTATGCATTCGTAAGTGACAATCTTTAAAAACATAAGTACAAATTAAAACTATGAGGGATCCCCACATGTTCCAAGAAAGACGTTATAGTTCTTCAACTTACATAGACTAAGAAGGTGAGCATTGCTCCTTTGCACCAAGAAAGATGTGCATTATCTTCCTAAAATTCCTGCATATTGATAATATAATAACATAAAATAACAAAGATGCCCCACCATCATGCCAAGAATGGTGTATGGTTGGTGCATGTTAGCTTTCGCTCTACAGGGGAGTAGAATGTCGACTCTCATTAGTTAATATATGGTAGGACCTTGGAGTAAATGCAAAATAAATGTACTATTTTACTATAGGTGGTTTTCCTACAATATACACAATATTTTTTTTTACAATTAAAATTAAAAAAAAAATTAAGTTCTATAATAAATTCATTCCCCCCTCTCATATACTTTCTTGTTGGGTCCCTTAACTTACCACATAATGTGGGATTAAAGGGGGTTTATGGGGCCCTCATCAGTGGTGTTTTGGTGGCAGGTGGAGGTCCATGTACTCTTGTTAGGCACATCATTTAGTTTTTTGAAAATTCCCTCCACATGTCACAACATGCATGGGTGTAAACCAGCCAATCTTAAATTGTGTTAAATCGTGACTTATTGATACTTGTTTTACTTGAGCTTGGATTTTTGTGTTTGGTTTACATTAGGCTTCCTTGTTTCATGTTCGACCCAAATGATGTTAGATTTTAACAATTAAACTTAAAAAAATCAAACAAAAGAAATAAATATAAAAAATCATTTATTTTGAAATATACAACAACTAATAAATTACAAATTAATTAAGCATGAAATTGCCTTCTACTAAACTATTTAGAATCTGATTTATAATTGCAAATACAAAGATTTTGGATTTTTTAATTACAAAAATGAGAAAAAATGGTAAATAATTAGCTATACCTTAATTTCTGGGGAAAAAAAAACAAATCAAAAGCAAAATCATTTGATTGATCGCTTGATTTTCATGTATGAACAAAATAGTGATAAGAAGCTACTTCTCGGATGGTTGAAAAGATGTTCATGTTACTTGCATGTGTACAATATTTACGAAGATAACCATCAAAAGGAGAATATTGCAATTTGAAATAAAGGTTTGTGGTGGGAGAATCTATCATGAGAAGGAGAAGGTGAGAAATTTTTGCATACAAGTGTGTAGATCATTCGTAATGTCACAATGCTTTGTGTTGGCACTAATGCCTCACATTCTTGGTGTGTTCTCATACATATATATGTACACACATATATACATATATAATTAAACATGATTGAATAATTGAGCTCCAAACATGAACTTCTTAACAAATTGAACATTTGATTTTATTGAACATCAGACCTTTCTGACACCTCAAGCATTATGTGCAATGCTATTGTGATGTGTGGTTGGCACTACCAATAATCTAAATATGCTCTTAAATGTCATCTTAAAAATAGCTTATACACAAATATTATTGTTTTAGTTATGATCATATCTTGATTTTAAAATACACATAACATAAGCTGTTGTCTTCAAACAACCTTATTAAAACTTAAACCAATTGATTTCATATCATTTTATTGGCTATGCATGGCAGTATAATTTTAAAACATTTACTATAACTATTGGCTACATCCCCTTTGAAGAGAAAATGATAGAATTAACTTGTGGCTTTTTTTCAATATTACATGTTCATCAAAAAATAAATATTTTTTACTATTATCTTTTATTTTTAGCCCATTATCATTTAAGAATCAATCCTTAATTCATTTAACTTGATTTGATTATATGATTATAGAAATATTTAAATATGTAGATTATGAAATGTTTAATTTAATTATTTTGATTATAACATTGGCTATTAATATATAATAAAAATAATGCTTTAAGTTTTGAATACTCCTTTTAAAATCTAACCTAGGATTATATGCAAAATAAAAATCCTAACATAAAATTTTTTTAAACATTTTTCATATTTTAATATGAAAATAAAACTCATAACATAGAGTTAGGGTGGATTTACCTTACCTCAAGCCAAGCCCATTCTCCTTCTCAAATTAGACTTATGTGCCAACTTTTATAAAAAAAATCCAAAACCCACAACTCTTCTCATGTTGTATGAGGATCTGTATGCCATCTGGCATTATAACTGGATGTTGGACTCCAATAAAAAAACTTTTTACTTAAAATCTACCGTACTCGACACTCTCCTCTCCATCTTTTGTAGCCTTTCTCTCATATCTCTCTCTTTGGCTCTCGGATCATCCTCTCCTTACCTAAAATCTTTGGCGATGAAGAAGCAAGGAGGAAGTGATGAATGCTCACTGGTAGAAGGCATCGACATCACCAATACCTTCTGAAAGATGAATTGCGATAGTAGCTTAGTGTAGGAGGTGTTGATGTGACCTGTCATATGGAAAAGAGGGAAATCACAACAAGAACTTGCAGGTGGAGGCATGAATTGATTCAACTATGTATGGAGAGGGAAGCTACGATGAAAGCTCACTGGAGATGATTTGGTAGAATTTAAATTACTTCTTGCTTAACTTTTGTTCAAATCATGCCACCAAACTTCTTCCTTTTCCTCTCTCTTCTCTCCCACCTCTTCCTCTTACTCTTTCTTTTTCTCTTACTGTCTCTCCCCCAATCTTTCTCTTTCTCTTTCTCATTATCTCTTTCCTACTGTCTCTTACTCTCACTCCATATCTATCTAATTTGGTCCCCTGATCTTTTCTCCTTTCTTCCTTTCTCTTTTCATCTTTTTTTCTCTCTAAATAGAGACAAGAAAAGGAAAGAAAAAGAAAAATAAAAAATAAAATATTGTGTGCTCGTTGGAAGCATGACATTGTCTTCTGCACCTCACACAAAGTATAAATATAAAATACAAAGTAAGTTTGTGGTGATGTTAAGTACCTGCGAACATCATTTCAATGTTGTGGGGGAAATTCTATATTGTTTGCAAATTTTTTCTCATGCAATTGACCCATATATGGCTTTTTTTGGGGTGATGAGAGGACCCATACACATTTTTTCCTAGCATAGTGGGAGTTGAAGACTCATATGTACCTTACTCGGCATTGTGGTAATAGAAGACCTGGCCATGGTGGGCAGGTCCAAACTCCTTGCAGAAGCCTCTATTTGTGGAGATGATTTGAGCCAATCACAGTGAGTAGAAATTGAGAAGTTCAAAAAGGCAACAACACACTATGGATTAGATAACACTGCTAAAGTGAAAATATAACAATGAAAATTCAAGATAATATTAAGGAACACTCAAAATGCAATGTAAATCGTATTGAACAAACTATAAAGAACTTGAATAAAAACACAAAATAGAACTTGAATTGGATTTACTTGGACTTGGAGCAAACTTGAAAGCTTTTACAAGCATGGATCCTCCAAATATCATTAAAATCTTTTGAATATCCAAAAACATTAAGTGCACACTGGATGAATTGAACTTGAGATGAAAATGAACTTAATTGGGACCTAATTTATAGATTAAAAAATGAACATCTCTAGTGCTCAGTTGAAAAGATAGGACCCAAATACAAATTATATGTGATGTATGAAATACTTAACAACTAATGCTCTTATTGCTTGTAATTGAATCTACAAACTTGCACACTTAAGTGGCTATAATTATAGCGCTAACTTAAAATGAAAATCATATGCTTTTATATTTTATGTCACCCTCCAAATAGCCCTCTCTATTTTAGGGTCAGTCTTAGATATAAGAAAATAGGATGACTTAAATGCAGTTTTCACCTACTCATTCTAATATGTAAGGATCTGAGACAAATATATGAAAATTGAATCTCATGAAATCATCACAAATTGACTTTTATATTTCAAATTTTTTACTAATCATTTCATATTTAAATCTCATATTTGAAAGTGTGTAATATCAAATATCAACAAAAATAAGAGTAACTAAATATATCAAAATGAAAATTGTATTTAACAATCTCCAAAAAATGTACAAAATTGTACAAGTCAAAAGGCTTGCCTATCTAGTATATTCCTTGTTTTTACCTGAAAGTCAATGTGTAATATTATAAGCTAATAACCTAATGAAAAAATAAGGCTAAAATAAATCCAAAATACGATAACAAAAATAATGTGTATGTAAAGTTGAACTTGTATAAAAGTAATGGTAAGTAAAGACATATTTGCATGTGTAAGAATTGAACATTAGTGCCTGCATTCTTATACATACAAGAACTGAATAGTTGCTTGTAAGGTTGTGAAATATAAACAATAAATAATTGAGATAACTATACATTGTAGGCAAGTATTTCATGAAGTTTTATGACTCGGCTTGTCGGTCAAAATTATTAATATGAATGTACTTATATAGATATTTATATATACATATATATTAAATATTACCTACCATTTATCTTAGTTTTTCTTTCTACGACCACTGCAATCTTGTAATTCCTTCAATTTTTATGGTTTCTACCTCCTATATTCGTGATTCACGCGTTAAAGCTCCATTTTTGTGAAATAGAGAAACACAATAACACGTAATAGGAGGAAATGAGGTTAAATGCAGGTTATATATCTAATATATATATATATATATATATAAGTAATTTAATATCTTGATACATCATAGCCTTACATGTTTTCCACTAAATCATTAGTCCATTGCATGTTGCTTTAAGTGGAAAGCTAGATTTTTGCTACAGTGTTCTGAATGGAGTTAATGATTTAATTAAATATTGTATAATTAAAGTTATTAATTAAGTTAAATTATTAATAATTTAAATCAGTTTATAATTATAGTTATTTTTGTATAAGCTTTTATGTATCAAAACGATCGTGACGAAGAGTAAGATTTTATAAAAATACATATGATAATTTTTGAGACATGAAAATGAGGTATATTTCAAAACACAATTTAATTTTACCTTTTGATGTATTTTAGGTATTAGAATCCTTCCCTCCTTATAAAAATTTCATCTTTGAAATTTCTTTAGTAATCATTCAAATAGGAAGGAAAAATTCTGTCTCATTTTTTGTTCACTTTCACAAGTGGCTTTTTTAACTGCCTTGTGCTTCCATTTAATTTTAAGATAAGGAATTTATCTATTTCTTAGTTTCTTAACATCAAATTTCAAAATTTTCATTGGCTCTAAAACATAGGTTAAATCTAAATGTATTTTAATGCTTGTATGTGGAATCCTCTGCTCTATATTTGTAATTCATTTCTTTAGCATCGATATATGAAAAACATTGTGAATATCTGCCATCCAGCAGGTAGAGCAAGTTTGTAAGCCATATTGCCAACCCTTTTAATGATTTCAAAAGGACTTGTATATCTGGGGCTTAATTTTTCTCTCTGACCAAATCTGCTTATACCTTTTATAAGCTTTATTTTCAAGACAAATTCTCCAACTTGGAATTCCATAGCTTTATGTTTTGAGTCATAGGAATTCTATTGATGACCATAAGCAGTTTTCAATCTGTCTCTGATTAATCTAATTTTTCCTGTAGCTTGGTTAACTAAATTTGGACCTAATAACTATTTTTCTCCTACTTCAACCTAATTTAATGGAGTTCCGTACTTTCTACTATACAATGCTTCATATGGAGTCATCTGAATGCTAGATTGGTAGCTGTTATTATTTGTAAATTCAATCATGGGAATGTGATCTTCCCAGCTTCCTCCAAAGTCTAAAACACATAATATTAGTAAATCTCTTAAAACTTGAATTGTTCTCTCTGATTGCCCATCATTCTATGGATGAAAAGTTGTGCTCAAATGTAATTGTGTGCTCAGGCCTTTCTGAATCCCTACCACAACCTTGAAGTGAATCTATCATCTTAGTTAGAGATAACACTTTAGGTACACCATGTAATCTGCCTATTTTCTTAACATATAACCTGGTTATCTCCTTGATATAGAACTTGACCAATTTATCAACTGAGTCTGTTTGCTTATTAGACAAGAAATGGATTGAGTTAGTCAATCTATCAATAACAATCCAAATGCTATCTTGATTGACACTGTCTGGATTTAGAAAATCCCATAATAAAATTCATCGCAATTTTTTTTTCATTTTCACTCTGGTATAAGCAATAATTACAACAATCCACTAGAGGTCTAATGCTCAGCCTTAACAATCTGACAAGCTTGACATTTAGAAATATAATTAGCTATATTTTTTTTCATACCTGGCCACCAATATAGCTTTCAAAATCTTTGTACTTCTTGGAGCTGCTTGGATGTATAGTGTATTCCATATGATGAACCTCTTGTAAAATTTTTTATCTCAAATCAGTATCATTTGGTACTCACAATTGAATTTTCATCTTGATGATGCCTTCTGCATCTGTAATAAAATCTTGGATCTTAACAGTTTGAATTTACTCAATAAATTTTTGATATTCATTGTTTGATTCCTGCACGGCTTTGATTCTATTAATTAAAGTTGATCGCATTGACAACTGATATAAATATCAAGTATCATTAGATCTTCTAACTTCCAATTGCAAGGCATTCACGTTTTTAATCAAATCTGACTCTCATGTGATTATCTAGTTAGTATTGCTTATAGACTTGCGACTTAGTGCTTCTACCAACACATTTGTTTTGCTTTGACAATGGTGAATATCAAGGTCATAATATTTAATAAAAAACCATATTTTTTTTTTATCTCAGATTTAATTCTGTGTGAAGATATACTTGAGATTCTGATGATCAATAACAATCTCATATTTAACTCCATATAAGTAATGCCTCAAGATTTTGAGAGCAAACATAACAACTGCCAGCTCTAAGTCGTGAGTTGGATAATTTCTTTTATGGGGTTTTAGGTGTCTAGAAGCATATGCAATCACTTTTTTTTGTTTCGCATCAATGCACAACCCATACTTTCAAATGAAGTATTACTAAATAGCTAAAATCCCTCAGTCCCTGATGGGATAGCTAAAATTGGCGCAGTTGTCAAATGGTTCTTCAATTCTTGAAAACTATGCTCACATTCATTTGTCCACTGAAATCTGACAATTTTTACTCATTAAATTTGATAAAGGCATTGGAATTTGAGAAAACTTTGACAAATCTCATGTAGTAATCTGCCAGATCCAGAAAATTGTGAACCTCTATAACATTCTTTGGTGTAGGTCATTTCAATATTGTTTTTATTTTTTGAGGATCAACATAAGTTTCTTCATCACTAATGATATGATCTAGAAATGCAATACTATGCATCCATAATTCATGTTTGAAAATTTGACATACAAGTGATTCTTTCTAAGCAATTCCACAACTACTCCCAAATGATCAACATGTTCTTCATCAATTTTAGAATAAATCAAAATATCATCAATAAATATGATGCAAACTGATTCATAGAAGGCTTGAAAATGCGGTTCATCAGATTCATAAAAATTGCAAGAGCATTGGTTAGACCACTAGGTATTACAAGGAATTTATAATGACCATACCTGGTCTTAAAAGTGATCTTAGCGATATTTGTTATTTTAACTCTGATTTGATGATACCCGGATCTCAGATCAATCTTGAAAAATATAGTAACTACCTCAAGCTGATCAAATAAAACATTAATTCTCGATAGTGAGTATTTATTCTTGATTGAAACTTTGTTCAATTCCTTATAACCAATGCACTGCTGCATAAAACTATCCTTCTTAATAAACAGTGCACTTTAGGGTGAATTGCTTAGTATGATAAATCCTTTGTCCATTAATTCTTGCAATTGACATTTTAATTTCTGCAATTCTTTAGGGGTCATTCTATAAGGAGATTAGTGTATAACAATGGTTCTTAGCTGCACATCAATTCCAAACTCTGTTTCTCTTTCTGGTAGGGCTGTTAGTTTTGATCGAAAATTGAAAATCGCTTTAAAATCATATTGATTTTTGGATCAAATTCAGTAATTTGATCTGAGATATGAGCCGATTACTTTTTGCTCATCTTTTCAAGCCTAATTTGAGCCACCACTTAGATCATATTGGCTATAGATCAACTTGAATCACCCTATTTATTCAGTATTTTCATAAGGTAATCATTCGATTCATTTTGGATGGCGGTGATCTATCAACGAAGCGCTTTTATACATTTTTTTTTGCTGAGTTCACTGGTCTATCTGTAGACTTTCTCCTGTGTGGCTTTGCTCTAACCCTCGACTTCGAGACTCCAACTCTCTAATTTTTTTCTCTCGATCTCTTGAATCTCGATCGACGTCTCCATTTGTAATTTGCAATTAAGCATTTAAGTTCTTTGTGTCTTTGTTTTATGGAAGATTTGCCTCTTTGGAAGTCTCGATTCTCTCATATCAATAATCTTTAGAAGGTTTTTTATGTTTTCTCCACATCTACATTTCAGTAACTTCTAAATATACCAAAAATGAGAGTTTTTTCATTTGTTGGCTCTATATCTCGTATCACTGGCATTGATTGGTGGCATGTGGCCATTGACCTAAATGGTTAAATCGTACTCGACTATTTATTTTGAAATGCTCTATTCTCGGGTTTTTCTTGTATGAATTTTGCATTATTTCTGGCTTTTTAGATTGTTTGTTGCAATTATTACTTGTTAGTTACCACTTGCAGGCCTGTGGCTTACCGATTGTCAAGCTTGCATTACTCAACCGATATTGTTTGTTACTTTGTCATGACACCTTATTTTACCGAAACAATTGTCTTGTGTTAGTAGTTTTTGCCCTAAGTTATGACTTGTGAGCTAATATTTTTTCACACTTTTAATATGGGATATTGTTGGTTGCTCTAAGATTCATTTTGTTGTGTAAAAGTAGGTTGTGGCTTGTGGTGGTTATATGACTTTTTCTAATTTATAAATGTGTTATTTGTTATGTAGATGATATTGTTGCTTGCTTTATAGTTTTTGATATCTTATTCAATTGTCTACTTATTTTAGTGTAAATGATTACAACTTATATTTGCATACAGAAAAGTGGATATGTTGGTCATATTATATTTTCTTGGCCATGCTTAATAAAAGTGGATATGTTATAGAGGAGCAGAGTATTGCAGAAAGCCTTATGTAGTGGATATGTTTAGCAGGACTTTGAGACTTTTGAGTGTTGTCTTGTTGGTATAAACTTATTTGCATACATGCATAATTGCCTTTTACATTTCGGTTTATTAACTTTGGGATCTTTCTTCATCTTATAGATAATGGTTACAATTTCTCAAAATCAATCCGTAAGTTCTTGTTAACCTCCATTTGACAATGTGACTACTCCTAATGAAAGTGTTGAAAAAATTATTAGCATTGAGGATAACAAAGACAAAAAGAAAAAGATCAAATTTCTCTGAGAAAGATAAGATGGTAGAAAAGTGGAAGTGCAGTTACTATTTTAAATCATATTTCAAATAGAAAATAAATACTATTTTTCAAATGAGCAGACATTTTAAAATTTATCATTACAATAAAGCAGATACAAAATAAAAAAAAATAAAAACTCTTTGATCCAATAACTGAGGACATAGAGGATAATGATTTAAAGTCTCTTTTGTGTCTGGTTATGATCATAGTATAATTAAAAATATCATTGTCAGAATGATTATTGTTCATGAGTATTCTTTCCTAACTATCGAGCATTTATGATTCAATATTTTGATGAAGTAATAAATCTTAATTATCGTAAAATATCTAGAAATTCTATCAAAGAAGAGTGCATTTGTTTATGAATTAGAGAAAGAAAAACTAAAAAAAAAAATCTTAAATTTGTTGAGTATGCTTCTCTTGTTTCATATTATTGGACATCAAGCCAAATTGTTGGCTATATGTGTTTAACTGTGTACTTTATTAGTCATAATTAGAAGTTGTATCGTAGAATAATAAGCTTTATTGACTTGGACCTCCCCTCATCGTGGTTATATTATTTTTGAGGCTATTTTTGAAATTTTATTGCAATGGGTCTTCAAAATAAAATTTGTACAATCACATTAGATAATATTTTTTCTAATGATGTTGTTGCTAAGAACTTGAAAGCTTTGTTCAGTAGAAGGTCAGGATTTTTTTTTATGAGAGAATTTTTTCATGTTAAGATGTGCTAGTCATATCTTGAACTTGATAATTCAAGATGATTTGAATGAAATTAGTCAGATTATTGAGAGTGAAAACCTATTTTTTTTATAAAGGGGCTATCAAGTAGGTTACATAAATTTGGTGAGATTGCTAAGTAGATAGGATTGTTAACATCAAAATTATTTTGCACTGATGTTCCGATTTGTTGGAATTCTACATACAAGTTGCTTGAGTCAACTTTTTATTATTGAGCCGTGTTTCTTGAGTATGCTTTAAGGGATTTCAATTATTTGTGATTGCTTTCAGCACATGAATGGATTCAATTTGCTAAAATTAGAGAATTGCTTTTTCTTTTTAAACATATTATTGAGGTTTTTTCTTGTTCAAATTATCATACAGTTAATAGGCTTCTTCCAAATTTGATTATGATTAAAAAAATTTTGGATAGAGAATGTAATTTTGAAAGTGCATTTTTTTTAAATACAATAATTTCTATGAAGTTAAAGTTTGATAAATACTAGTCAGACTGTTCAATGTTATTTTCAATTGCATGCATATTAGATCTTAGAATGAAAATGTTTAGGATCAATTACGATTACCCACAGATTTATTGTTCTTATGTTGCTAATGAGAAGATGAAATCTATAAAACAAATTTTTTTTTTTAGCTCTACTTGTATTATATAGCACAAAAATTGAATATTTCAAATGAAATCACTAAGTTAGTATACTCTCAACTAGTTGGAATATCAGTTACTCCACAAAGAAGTACTAGTGATGATGTTGTTCTTAATGGCTTGTATAATTTCATTGATTCTACAGGACTTTTATTTTCACAAAAAATTGATTTAGAGCTTTACTTAGAAGAGGCTTGTGTGAAGTGTGAAGTGTGAAGTGTGAATATTCTGAATTTGATATTCTTGAGTGATGGAAAATGTCAGCACTGAAGTACAAAATTTTGTGCAAGATGGCAAAAGACATTTTTACAGTCTCCGTAATGACGGTTGCTTCTGAATCAGCTTTTAGTGCAGGTGGTCGTATGTTTGGAGATTATAGGAGCTCATTATCACAAAAAACTTTTGATGCTTTGATTTTGCACTGGTAGTTGGATTCATTCCTCATATAACTCATCAAAATAACCATTGATACCAATTGTAGTTATGTTGTCTTTCTTCATATTATATTTTCATTGTTTTTAATCTCTATTAACCAATTTAAATTTGACATTCTTGTTGAGTAAAATTTATTAATTATGGTGTCAAAAAGCATGACCATTAAGTCCAATATTTTAGAAAGCAATTTAATTGAGGCACCTACAAATACAATGCTATAGATGAATGATATGATATTTTGTTTTAGTAATTTTCGATGTAGGTTGGTTGATAAAACTATACAACAATAGCAACAACAAGCCTTTATCCCACTAAGTGGGGTCGACTACATGAACCATTTGTCTCCATTTTGTCCTATTTTTTGTCAAATTCTCATTTAATTCAAGTATACTAAGGTCGTTTTTTATACTTCTTAACTAAGTCTTTTTAGGTCTATCTCTACCTTTCTTAACATAAGACAAATGTAATACATCTACTCTCTAATTGAATTCGTTGGGGCTTTATGTGGCCAAACCATCTAAGAACTCTCTCTAATCTTATCTACCACTGAGCTCCAACTTTTTCCAACATACTCATTTCACATTTTATTTAAGAGTAAAAGCCAAACTCATCCACGAGCATCCTCATCTCGCAACATACTTAGCTTCTCTTTTATTGGCCAACATTCTTCACCATAAATCATTGCGTCTTACCACAATCTTATAAAATTTTCCTTAAGTTTAAGCTACTTTTCTATCACAATAGATGCATTCCTCCACTTCAACCATCCATTTGAATTCTACTAATAACATCTCCATCTATTTCACTATCATTTTGAACATTAGAGCCTAAATATCTGAATCGCTCACTCTTTTTAATGACTTGTTCATCTAATATCACAACGCTACCACTATAACTTCTACAGCTAAAATTATACTCCATATATTCAGTTTTAGATCCACTTAAATGAAAACCTTTAGAATCTAAGATTGAGCTCCATAATTCAAGTTTCTCTTGGATTCCTTCTCTAGTTTTATCAACAAGAAGAATGTCATCAGCAAAAAGCATACACCAAGGTACATCTTCGTGTAAATGCCTAGTGAGAACATCCATAACTAAAGCAAAAAGATAAGGGCTTAAAGTCGATCCTGATGTAATCCAACAAATAGGAAAATATTTTGTCAATCCTTTGTGTTTGGACACAAGTAACAGCTATAGTATACATATCCTTAATGACTTGAATATAACCAATATTAACTCCTTTCTTTTCTAGAACTCTCCAAATAACATCTCTTGAAATTTTTTCATAAGCTTTCTCGAAATCAATAAATATCATATGTATATCCTCCTTGCTTTCTCTATACTTCTCCATCAAACCTCTTAACAAATGTATATCATCCATACTAGATCTACTTGACATGAAACCAAACTGATTGTGAGAAACTTTTGTATCAATCATAATCTATGTTCAATTACTCTCCCATAATTTTACGGTATGACACATTAACTTAAGTCTTCTATAATTTGCACACTCTTGTGCATCTCCTTTATTCTTAAATATAAGAACCAACAAAGTATTTCTCCACACATCTGATATCTTTTTAGTCTTTAAAATAATATTAAAAAATTTGTAAGCCAAGAAATTTCTTAATCTCCTAAACATTTTCACACTTCTATTGGAATATCATCAGGTCCTACTGTTTTCGCACATTTGATTTTCTTTAAAGCTTTTCTAACTTCAGATTTACTAATACAACAATAAAAATAAAATTCTCTATTTTTTGTTTAGGATATTAAGGTTGCTAAAATCAATCATTTTCGATCTTTCATCAGTTTTATCAAAATATTTTATCCACTTATTTTCAATATCTTTTCTAAGAAAAGACTTTTATAATTTTCATCTTTAATACACTCACTAGATCTTTACTTCTTCTATCTCTTTGGTTAGCTAACTTAGACATACATCTTTCATCTTTTTTGGTATCTAATCTATTATATAAATTACTAAAAGTTAAATTTTTTGTATCATAAATTATTTTCTTAGAACTTCTACACGTCACTTTATATTTTTCCTAATTTTTCGAGTTTTTACATGTTGGGTATTTAAAATTTTACTTGGAACGATCTTATAATCTTTACAATCTAAGTGATCTATTTTTCTTATCAGAAAATAATCAATCTGTGTTTTACTTGATCTATTTTTATAAATAATAATATATTTATCTCTTTTCTTAAATAAAATATTAGCAACTATAAAATTATAGGTTAAAGCAAAATTTAATATAGCTCTACCTTCTTTATTAGTTACTTCAAATCCATAACCACCATGAATATTTTTAAAATCTCCTACTACTCTACCAACATGTCCATTTAAATTTCCTCCAATAAATTTTTTTTCTTCAAGAGATATCTTTTGTATTAATTCCTTTAATTCATTCCAAAATTTTTCTTTTGAGCCTATATCTAAATCTATTTGTGGAGCATAAACACTTATAACATTGATAATCTTGCTATCAACAATAATCTTTAAAGCTATAATTCTTTCTCCACATGTATTAATATTTATAACATTATCCTTCAAACTTTTATCTATAATTACACCTATGCCATTTCTAATTCGACTTCTACCTGAATATCAAAGTTTAAAACCTAAACTATCAATCTCCTTGGTTTTCTCCCAAACCCATTTAGTTTCTTAAACACATAAAATATTTATTTTCCTATGAACCATAATATCTATTAATTTCATTAGTTAACCTATAAGAGTACCTATATTCCAAGTTCCTAACCTACTTTCATGGACTAACTTCTTTGCCCACATCCGCCCATAATATGGGAACCCTTGCTTATTTAACATTGACGGGCGTCGATGTAGCGACCACTTTCTTTTCAAAGTATTCGGTCATACTGGCAGTAGCTTCAGGGGCGCTAGCATTAAGACAATGTTTTAAAGGATTCATGTCATGATTATTTCAACAAGTTTTACGCTGGCTGTCGACTGCCTATCGCATTGGTTGATAAATCTATCTTCACAAAAAAATATGGACATCTTTATTTTTGGAATTAGAATATATTTGAACATTTGGAACATGAGATATTAAGAATGTTTTATATATTTCAATTTTATCACATTCATATTATTATATTTATTATTTAGAATTTGTATTCTTAGGTTATATATCAAATGATAAAAATTAACTGAGATGTTTATAAGTTCAATATGGTTGATGGATAAAAACTAATACATAATGATGGCGGATAATTTTTTAAGAAATATTTTAGTCGATGATACAAATTTGAGGTCAAAAATGTTGTTATATACTTGCATTTGGACTGGTAAATATTATTGTGTATTTATAGATTTATTTTCTACTAAATGTTTTATTAGATATTATTGGATTAGACTTGTTATCTATTGGTCATTATGCCTCTTCATTGTTGGCATCTAATTGCTACGGTGTTGTTAATTACTGCTATTTGGTAGATAGAGTTGTTATGTTGTTGTTGGTGGATGGTAGGTGTGCAGGTCTATTGGTTAGCGGTTGCTACCAGCAACTGTAGTGTGCTGGACTTGTTAGTTGGCGGTTGCTTGTTCTTACGGTGCAAGCTAAAACTGAGTCATGTCGAGCTATGGTCTAATTCATACTTGCTGTTGGTTCCTACTACAGCCTTCAGCATTATGGACTTTGAGTTTATAGATGCTGTTGTTTGGCTTTCATTCGAGTTTTTTTATCTATGACACGGTTAATTGAGTTGGCTGTTATGCTGTCGTATTTGGTTAGGTGTTTTTTGTTGACAGTATTGATATGTTCCATCTTTTAATAATTTCATCTCATTTATCCACTAATCATTTCAGTTTTCTTACTGTAAACATTATGCATAACCTCTTATATTCTATTCATTTATCTATATTCTAATTCTATATAAACACTATCATTCTTTTTTTAAAAATTCAATTATACCATCCTTTATTCTTTGGGTAAATGTAATTTATTTTTTAATCTTTTTCTTTAGTTTCGTATGTTACATCAAGGATATTTGGCGACATATTGAGGAATTAAAATCAGTGTTTATTTTTTACCCTTTTTTGAATATTGTAATGTATTAGTATTAGTACAAAGAGTTATAAGTTGTAAAGCATTAGGATAAATTATTTTTTTCTGTAATTTGTAAACATTTTTTTAAATATATGTATTACAAGAGACTTATATTGTTTTATTATTATTGTCAAAAGATATAAATGTATATTTTAAAATGTATGTTTTAATGTAATTTTATCATAAATATTAAAAATCAGATTGAAAAAGCACTTAAAGATATAAATTCGAGCTGACTTGTTTAAAATGAGCCAACTCAGATCATTTTTTAGCAAAAAAAATAAAACAAATTTATGATTTCGAGCTGGCTCGATTATAACAAAATCGACAACAAATCGATTCGAGCTTGCTCAAAGTCGAAAGGATCAAGCTATGATCCATTTTCAATTTGGCTCAAATTGTATCTGAGTCAATTATGAGCTTATCACGGATCGGCTTGCTAACTACCCAATTTTTTGGTGGCAATCCTGACAATTCTTCAGGAAATACATCAATAAATTTAGAAACAATTGGGATATTTTTTAGTTCCAACACATTGTTATTCAACGCTTCTAATTTGGCCAAAAATATAACTCACCATTTTTTAAATATTTTCCCATCTTTACTGCACTAATTAAAGAAGATGCATCATTCCTATCACAGGAGAAATACAATGGCTTCTCACTAGGCATACTAAATTTTATCCTCCTGTTCCAGCATTTAATCATTTCAAAATATTTGATCAATCAATCCATATTCAGAATGATATCAAAATTCCTAATTGGTATGAGAATTGGCTTTGCTTGCAATTTTTTACCCTGAATGATAATGTCCACAAAAAATTTTCTATTTGTGCATAGATTATCACCATAAGGTAATACAACTCTCAAAGCAGGTGTAAAATAAACAGTGTCAATGGACAAAGTGTTAGAAAAACTATCATAAATAAAAGCATGCGTACTAGAATTAAATAAAATTGAACCCAATTGATTTGAAATCATAAGCGTACTTGTTACAACTTCATTTGTTTCTTTTGCTTCTACTGGGGCGATGACAAAAACTCTGGCCTATATTAGAGGGTTCGTCTTTGGCTCTGTCGTTTCACCTTTCTGCTGAGTTGAAGGCTTTCCATAAAATTGAGCATTGCTTGGATTGCTGCCTTTTAGAAATTTCTTCTGTTGATGCTGTCCCTGATAATTAAATAGCTTGATGTCATTTTTCTTCTCTAATGAACAATCTATCTGATAGCGTTTTACCTGATCAGATCTGTAACATTTTCCTTTTCCAATAAGTACTTACTAAAATGCCTTTTTTCACATGTCACAAATAGTCCTTTCTGTCTAAACCTATTTCTACTTGCTATCAAACTTAAATTTCTTACAAAGGAAAGTTGTCATCCTTTCAAAGTCTCTATGCTTGCGATCCTGCGAATCCCAATGCTGCTTGAAAAGTTCGACTCATTTTTAATTCGCCTAGCCCTTTCTACTAACAATGAGAATTCACTGATTTCAAACAGTGCCAATGCTAGCCTCAATTGATCTCTAAGACCTCAAAGAAATCTGTGACATTTCTCTTTCTAAATACTAACATAATATGAAACGTACCTGGAAATAGAAGTGAACTCTATTTTATACTATATCACAATCTTCAATCCCTAAGTCAAATTGAATGATTTGACAAAGTCATCTCACTTGATCTGTGTGATAGACATCAAGCCAAACTTCTTGTGTTGAGCTTGTCACCGTCTCTCTCCTTTGCCATCAAGTGCAAATGTAACTAACACAACTCTTCAATTCTCAAGACAAATCATACGAACCATAGTCTTTCCAATTTTCAACACTTAATCTTCAATAACTATAGGATCACTGCTTCCTTGAATGCTGGTGGCTTGAATGTTTGAAATATTCTTAAATGCTGATCTACCTCTGAACTATATCCAAGATCTAAACCCACTGGTAGAGGGTTTTCTCAATAGACGCTAACTTTTCAACTACTTGTGTATTTTGTTGAACAACACTTTACAATTCATTGGATCGGTCTTTTTCACTTGCTTTGGGTTATACTTCACTTTTGTTTGAATTACCTTATGCTTATAATTAGGTCTGTAGCTGGTCTGGAGAACTGACCAATCTTTTTGGCATTTTTTTAGCATATTTATTTGTAATTGCATCAATTATTTATTGGATCCACATTTATCATATAATATTAATATCATGTATGCGCGATTTTTTAAAACAAGTGGATTACTAACCTAAGATTACTTGTCCTATAGCTTTATATTGATTAGTTCAATTCCTACTTCTTAATTAAATCATACTTCCATTATTAATCACACTTTAATCTTTGGTTTGATACTACTTTCTGTCATACCCTAAATGATCCCATCTATTTCAAGGTTAGTCTGTGATGTAATATAATAGGATGACTCAGTTAGATACAATTTTTACAAACTCATCCTAACATATAAGGATTCAGGACAAGCAGATGAAAATTGAATCTTACTAAATCATCATGAACAAACTCTTACATTTTAAAATTTTTTACTAATCATTTTATATTTGAATCACATATCTGGAAATATGTAATATCTAATATCAACATAAATATAGATTAACTAAGACATCAAAACGAAAATTATACGTACCCAAAAGGCTTTACAATCTCCAAAAAATTTACACCAAAACTATACAAGTCAAAATACCCATTTATCTACTACCTTGTTCTTGCCTGAAATATAATGTGTAATATCATAAGCTAATGGGTTAGTACGAAACATAATGCTAAAATAAATCCAAAACACGACAACAAAAATAACGTGCATGTAAAATTGAACTTGTATAAAAATAATGGTAAGTAAAGGTATGTTTGTATGTATAAGAACTAAACAGTAATACATGCATGCTTATATATATAAGAACTGAACAATTGTTTATAAGGCTGTGAAATGTAAATAACAAACAGTTGAGATAACTATACATTGTAGGCAATTGATTTTATGAAGTTTCATTCAGTTTAAATGTTATTTATATTTGTATAAATTTGTCTCCTGTAAAACATAAGAGTTGTCACTTGACTCGTCAGCCGAAACTGTTGATTAGACAGGCCGTATCCACACTTCATACTAACAACCTGCATGCCTTATCCACACTTCATATTACCTTGTTCTTGCCTGAAATATAATGTGTAATATCATAATCTAATGGGTCAGTACGACAAATGATGCTAAAATAAATCCAAAACACGACAACATAAATAACGTGCATGTAAAATTGAACTTGTATAAAAATAATGGTAAGTAAAGGTATGTTTGTATGTATAAGAACTAAACAGTAATATATGCATGCTTATATATATAAGAACTGAACAATTGTTTATAAGGCTGTGAAATGTAAATAACAAACAGTTGAGATAACTATACATTGTAGGCAATTGATTTTATGAAGTTTCATTCAGTTTAAATGTTATTTATATTTGTATAAATTTGACTCCTGTAAAACATAAGAGTTGTCACCTGGCTCGTCAGCCGAAGTTGCTGATTAGACAGGCCGTATCCACACTACCTCCTGTCACTAATTGATTTGATCCAACCTGCATGCCAAGAGCCAAGAACTTTAAGATTCTTTGTTAAAGGTTCATCTTGCTAGAATTTTTACCTATTTGTGCAGGTTATCATGAAATAGTCTACCTATAGTAATTTAGTAATATTTTTTACTTATCATATGTTTTATGGGAGTCAAATTTATACAAACATAAGAGTTGCCCATATGCATAGCATTATTGTATGACATCAAGGATTTGATTGAATTAGCATAATAGTAAATTAATTAAGCATGATTTATAGATTATGCATATAGTCAATCTAATTTGAACAAAATATGCAATTATATCTAATGAAATGAATAAAAGAATCACAAGAGGTAATAATAGCAGTGACAAACATTAGTCCTATAGAAATTTGAATTTAAATTAGCAATTATAAGTCTCATTTTAATATTTGGGCCAGCAACATGATGTACTTGACATTTCCTTGAGTATACAGCCTAATATCAAATTTTCTTTTAGTTTAATGACATATTTAAAATAAACATATATTTGCATATTGTATCATACTAATATCTTACCTGTATTTGATTTATCTTCATACGATTTTTAATTTACAACCAAACTCTTCCAAATGCCTCAGTTAAACACTAATTACTATTTACTTGATTAAATTAAATAATGTTATTAAACATATCTTATTTATACATGTGTAACATTTCAATTAATAGTTTTGACAACTCTAATTCAAATATTAACATATTTCTCTTAGATTTAAGTTAATTTGCTAATTATATAACTCTACATTTAATATTCATAATTATATATTATTTCTATTCAATTTAAAATCTTCTCATTGCTTTTAAATTAATCCCCAACATTTTAGATTTGCTATAGTGGATTTTAGGAAGAAAATAAGTTTTAATATATATATATATATATATACACACTAAAATTTACCTACCGTTTATCTCAGTTTCCTCCCTACAGCCACTGTAGTTTTGTAATTCTTCCAATTTTTACAGTTTTCGGTTCCTGTATTCGTGATTCATGCAATAAAACATTGTGAAACAGAGAAACACGGCATCACATAATGGGAGGAAATGATGTTTAAGTGCAGGTTATATATCTATAAGATATATGTATATATATATATATATATATATATATGTAGTGAGAGAGAGAGAGAGAGAGATAAGTAATTTAATACCATGATACATTATAGTCTTACACGTTTTCCACTAAACTAGCAGCCCATTGCATGTTGCTTTAAGTGGAAAGGCAGATTTTTGCTATGGTGTTCTGAATGGAATTAATGATTTAATTAAATACAGTACAATTAAATTTATTAATTAGGTTAAATTATTAATAACTTCAATCAATTTATAATTATAATTATATTTTGTATAAGTTTTCATATATCTAAACGATCATAATGAAAAGTAGGATTTTATAAAATGTATATGATAATTTTTGAGATATGAAAAATGAGATATATTTCAAAATACAATTTAATTTTACATTTTGATGTATTTTTGGTATTACATTTTAAATAGCTGTGTGTTGATGTTTTTAAAAAAGCATGTTAGGGCTCTTTTGGCGTAGCTTTTGAGTTGCTTTTCGTTCTGAAAAACAACAGAGTGACGTTTGGGGGAGTTACTTTTTCGATCTGGTTCGTAAATTTGTTTTGCCAAAACTACAGTTTCAAGACTTGAGGGAGGTCCTCACATTCTCTACGTTCCACCTTTGTTGCTCTTTTCTTTCTCCTAAATAGTCCCTGCTTTACTATTTTATCAAAATAACTCCTTTTGCATTTTACCCAACCACTGATCGTTGGCAACACCTTTATGGCTCAGGAATCCATTTAACCGTCATGAAGCTCTCCCACGATTTTAGTTCCATCTCCCACAACAAAGTGTTTTAGTGGTGGTTTTTGCTCAGAAGACCCTCTTCACTTTGCTTCTAGGGTTCCTCTCCTTGTTCTCATGGTAGAGGAGCTCCGTTGAGGGGATCTAGATCTTCTTATGGGCGGCTTGGTGTTTACCGGGCATAGCATTACTGAGGCTTCGACCAGTAGTTTTCAACCTGAGTGACTTTGGTGGAGTTGGTGATGGAATTATGATGAACACTGAGGCGTTCAAGCGAGTGGTGGCTATGAATGTGTTGTTATTGTCAGTGTTGAGGTGAGCACTTCTCAGATCATGTTCTTCTTTATTGGAGCCATTATCTAATCATTTTACCACTACTCTCATTGTTTTGATATTTTTCATTCATTTGCTATACTAGACCAGGTTGGTAGAGTATATGTTCAGAGAAGTTGTAGTTGAGAAGCATCTAAACTTGTCGTCCAAGTTTGCATGTTCATGCAAAATTTTTTTCACCATTAGAAAAAGTAAAGACAGTTTAGTCATATGTACACAAGATGGAGAAAGTGCTGAAGAGTTGATTTAATTGCAAGAGGAAATTACAAATGCATTAATAAGTGAATTGATCATATATTTTAATTATTATTGACTTTGTAATGACATATGTTTGTTTTGTTAGTACAATTACATACAAGGATATAAGGATATTTCAGTCATTTATTTATAGATAGTTATAGCATAGCAGTTTCACAATTGAGTTTTGTAAATAAGAACACTACTTCAGCAACAACGGCTTTCTAACAGCAGCTTCTTCCTATAGTAGATTCACAACAGTGCTTTCAAATAGCTACAACTATCCCAAACAAGCCCTTAGTCTATTATACGTCACGACTGCACAAGTGTTTATGACATGTATGCCAATTTCTAAAGGCAACCCATGCACATCTCGAATAACAATATACTTTCATTAGCGATAATACACTCCTAATGAGCAATACGGTTTCTTTAAGTAGTGTGAAGCTAATTTTAGCCATACTTCGTGTCACACCCCAGATGACCCCTTATGCTGAGGTCAACCCGGTATCAGAATAGATGACTCGATCACGATTTCACCATACGCTTTGCGCATTAACGAAAGCAAGTGAAAGGTGTATCTAATCAAATCATCACTAAATTATTTACAATTCATATACTACTTAACTTAATTCATAACACAAATACTGGAAGCATGAAATCTTTAAATAAATACAGAGCAGCTAAAGACATTTAATTTATACGTACCCAAAAAGAACCTTTAAGCTTCCCAAAACTATACAATTCAACAAAACAATAAACTACCCAAATTTCGTCTTTCCGAAATTTTCAATAAGAATATCATAGCTAAAAGCAGTGAGACAAGAGTGCTAAAACAAGCTCTCAAGACAAGACTAGAGAAAACGCATGTATATGTAAATTTGTAAATGGTAAAATCAGAACTATACTGTAAAGAATGCATATCAGAATCAACAATACGCCAGAAATAAATGTAACAATGTAATCAATAATATCGAAAGTTCAATCAGATCAATCAATGCGTGATTTTCATTTCGCCATTTATATCAAATCATTTTCATTTTCTAGAAATGTCATTTATAATTGCTTAGGTTTCATTCATAGTCGCCACCTACCGTTTACTAAAACAAGTCAGGTAGGCTCGAACCATACTCTACATACCTAATACCGACACTTGGACTTTAACGACACCAACCTCAAATGCAGTGGGGATACTAAGATCCCCTAATCAAGGCTCATCTCGTCGAACTTTTAAGCAGATCCCCGTCAGATAGCCTTCCTATCACAATTTTCCCATTTCCTCATTGCTTATCACATTATGATTTAACACGTAAAACATTTCTATATGCTCAATGAAATCATACGCTACAAACTAATCCTCAGAATCATCAGAATCATAATCTACGCACGGCCAAGAATCAACATTTATATACATTCAATACACGTAAATATCTACATTTTATATATGGATTCATACAATTTATAAAAGTAGAAACAAAGATACATAAAGAAGAAACAATTTACATTAAGAATGTCTCACCTCGTGTCATTGCACGCTACCATCCCTCCTCGACAACACAACCTATAATAAAATAACTCTTCTAAATCCTTCTAATACGGAAAATTCATAAGTAACTTAACTCAAATTCAATCTTAATTAAACCTTCTCTCATAAGTTTTAAACACCTGAGTATACTCCAAAGTAATCTCCAAAGAAATCTCCTAACGCCACTATTAATTACCGCTTCAATCAATAAACTAAAATTAGCAAACACAATCCAAATCTCAATAATTCTATACCACTCAAAGCCAAAACGGTTCTAACCCTTCAAACACGCATTTCAACGCCAAGAAGGCCGCTAATCGAAAGAAAAGATGGGAAAGAAATTAAGAACTTACAAACTTTCCAAGTTTCCGACGGCCAGTCAGAATTTCAATGCCGACGACGGTTTACGGAATTTCCAACCGAAGCTACGGACTTTCCAACCGCAGCGCTTACGGAACTTTCCAACCCACCCGAGCGCTCTGACTTACATGTGCGGCGCGCTTTGCCCACGGAAATCGGCTTCCACCGAAAAGCGGCGACCGGGAAGTCGTTACGCTCGAACGGCTGAACCGCGCTGCCGACGCCACGGAGGCGGACTTCGCCGGGCCGACGGATGCGCGCTTTCGACCTGGTCACGGAGCGCCGTCGGCCGGGGAAGGGAAAGGAGGAGAACCGATGCCGGCGAACGGAGCGCCTCGATCTCGCAGTCGCGAGAAATGAAATAGCCGCGCTAAGGAAGGAAATAATTACCTTCGATCGATCCCTAACACGCGTCGAGGCTTTAATCCCGCCGACGCGAAGTAAAGTGGATGCTACAAGAATGCTACAAGAATAGTTAATTTTAAACAAAACTTAATTAGAATTAATTAAATGGATATTACAATTTCCTCTTAACAAAAAATTTCGCCCCTCGAAATTTCTTCAATCATTCAAACAGAAGGGAAACTTCGCCTCATCTCTCGTTCAACCTCCCAGCTTCTTTTGACGGTCTCATTTCCATTTAATTTTAACATGTGAAATTTGTCTATTTCGTAATCTGACATCAAATTCTAAAATCTTTTCTGCCAATACATAAGTAAATTGTCAGATTTCAAACTTGTATATGGAATCTTCTTCGCTCAGATTCAGGATCCATTTTCTCAACATTGAAATGGACATGAATCCGCAAGTCAATTGCAAGTAGCGCAGTTCATATCACGATCCTTTCAATGATTTCCCATGTATCTGTGGCTCAATTTACCTCGACCAAATCTACTAATTCCTTTCATAGTTTGACTTTTAAAAATACAAATTCTCCAACTTGAAATTCTACAACTGCTTTTAAATCGTAATATTTCTCACGGCCCCGAAAATTTCAATCTATCCTCGACATCTAATTTTCTCAGCTGATCAACCAACTCTGACCTAAGAGTTTTCTCCCACTTCACCCAACTCAATGGAGTTCTACACTTTCACCATATAATGCTTCATATGAGCCATTTGAATACTGGGACGGTAGTTATTATCAGAAGAAACTCGATCATGAATATGATCTTCCCAAACCTCCAAAATCTAAAACACATAACCTCAACAAATCTTCTAGACTTGAATTTCTTTTCTCGACATCATCTGAGGATCAGACTGTAATGTGCGCCAAGCTCTCTCAATTCTGCCATAATCCTAAGTAAATATACCATCTCGCTGAGACAATCACTTTACACAAGTCTTACAATTTCTTTAACATATAATCTGACAATTTATCAATCAATCTCCTGTTGGTAAGAAATGAGTCGACTTCCAATCTATCCACAACAACCTGATACTATCACAATTTCGCTTGATCTAGTGAAATCCCATAACAAAATCCATTGCAATTTCTTCCCATTTCCACTGTGATAGGATGTAATAATCCACCGTCTTTCTTCGCCTTTAACAATTCGACATTGTAGACATATTCAAATATGTCTTTCTTCATACCACCACCAAAATGTTGCTTTTAAATCTTTATACATTTTGAACTACCTTGATGAATAAAGATATCCCGCCTCACGAGCTCGTAGCATGTCTCAACTCCGCATCACCAGCATAATCAGGAATTCTTCCACCCTCTCGCATCTACAATAAAATCGCTTCACCAATCTGATTTGTTCAATGAATTTCGATATCCACGATCCAGCCGTTTTGATCCAAATAAAGTCGATCAGACCGCTATTGAGATAAATGCCCAAGATCCAATTTTCTAACTTCCATCTAGAGCTCAATTCTCGATTAACTCGACTTCAGTAATAATCCAACTGCATTTCATGACTCATGCTTAATGCATCGCCACCACATATTTTACCGACAATCAATGTCTAAATCATAATCTTTAATAAACTCAAGCCACCTTTGTCTTGATTCGCTTCTTTTGTGAAAGATATACTTAAGACGATGAAGAAAAATTTCATTTCACCCATATAAGTAATGTCTCCAAATTTTAAGAGCAAAACCACACGCTAATTCTGATCATGCACGGATAATTTCTTTCGTGGATTTTAATTGCTCAAGATGAATTACCCTTCGCTCGCATTAAGACACACCCCAAACCTTTTAAAGATGATCACTAAATATTTGGAATCCTCGCCCTCACAAAATAAAAGGCAATCAAATGCTTTTCAATTTTGAAAACTCGCCAGATTCACCCATCGAATTTGACATCCTTTCAATAAATTAGTTAGTATTGCAATGAGAAAATCTCGACAAACTTCTCAGTAATAACCGCTAAGCCCGTAAAATCAACTGTAATATTATTTTCGCGACCATTCTAAAATTGCTTTTACTTTTGAGGATCAACAAAAAACTCCTTCGCCATCGAGCACGCTGACTAAATGCGACATGCATCCAAAATTCACATTTTGAAAATTTGGCATATAATCGATTTTGTCTTAACAATTCTAAAACAATCCTCAAATGATTTGACGCTTCTTCATCGCTTTAATAAATCAATATCATCAATAAAGATGATAACAAACCTGGCCCACCAAGCCAAAAAACACATTCATTAAATCCATAAAGATCAGGAGTATTTAAACCAAATGGATAACAAGAAATTCATGTCGCCCATACCGTTCTAAAAGTCGCTTTTAAAATATCCGATCTTTAACCCTAACTCACGATATCCATCTCAAATCACTCTAAAATACAGGCTTCTCCAACCGATCAAATAAATCATCAACTCTAATACTTGTTCTTGATTGTCACTTTATTTAACTCCCCGTAATCAACACATAATCGATGTAATCCATCCTTTTCTTAACAAATAATACCTGCACTCCTGCTGAGCCAATAAATCCTTTGTCTTTCCAATTCTGCAATTGACACTTCAATCTGCAATTCTTGAGCCATCCCGTAGGAGATTTATGATAAGTTGTACTGTGTTGTACATCAATCCCAAACCTCTACTTCGAAGTTGGCAACCCCGTAATTCCTCGTGAAACACATCGAAATTCAAACAACGGAATATTTTTTCGTCAAACCACTTCCTTATTCACATCTAATTTGGCTAAATACCATTTCACCGCTTCTTAAATATTTACTCAACTTCACCGACTAATCAAAGAAGAAACGACGTTCTTATCACAAGAAAAAATAAAATGATTTTTCACCGGCATGCAAAATTTCACTCTCCTCTTCCAAAGATTCAATTGTTGAAAATATTTGATCAACCAATCCATACCTAAGATAACGCCAAAATGTCTGATTGAAGATAATTAGTTCAGAAAAGTGTTTATCTTGAATGTTTGTCAACAACATTTCCTATTTCAGATTCAAACTATCACCGTAAGGCATTACCACATTCAATACGTGAAATAAATAGATCAACTGTAAACTAAAATGAATCGAAATGAACGAATGCGCTAATCAAACAAATCAACCCAAATGATGAAATTTTAAGATACCGACACCACTTCATTTGATTCCTTTTTTCATGGATGATAAGAAAACTCTTGCTTTTACAGAGGATTGGTTTTACGCTCAAGCTCCTTTTTTTCAATTGAAGGTCTTCCAAAATTGTTACCGGCTTCCTTCCAAAAAATTTTCTTTGTTGCCCTGCCCCTCGATAATTGTATGGTTTTACATCCTTCTTTCCATCCAAGTGCGACGCGTCAATCACCACATCTCAAGATCTCCCCGATCCACATACATCAATTAAAATGTCTTTTCCCACACTCACAAATAGTTTATCCAATCAATTTGTTTTTGCTATCATCAAACTTAAATTTCACAGTAAATCACCGTTAGAGAAATCGGCCTTCTTTCAAAGTTTCTTGTCAGAATCCCACCGCTTGGAAAAATTCAACTCATTCTCAATTCTTCTAGCCCTTTAAACCAAGACTGAGAATTCATCCGATATCAGCTAATGCCAATCTCAATTGATCTCGGCCTGTAGAATCATGACATTTCTCTTCCCGAAAATCGACATAATGTGGATATATCTAGAAGAGAAGTGAATTCATTCATCGCATTGCTTTGAGCCTTGAAGTTAAATTGAAAAATTTATCTTGTAAAGCCGGTCATGGAGGAATAAACCAATTTGAAGACTTTGACAAATTCATCCCATTTGATTCGATCGTGTCATTTCAAATCTTTCCTATGAGCTCCTCGCCACCACCTTTTCTTCTCCTTCTAATACAAAAAGAATAATCTTACTCTTTCTGGGCAAATCATCCCATCCAAAATTTTTCCAATCTTAAGAATCTTCCGCTATAGATCATGCTCCTCAATGCTTGGTTTTGAACGTTGATCTTCAAATGTTGATCCACACAACCATACTCGGATCGTCGCCGCAGATTTTTCCATGATGCTACTTTATCAACAACTGAAATCAACCAACTACCAATTAATTCATCGATCTACCTTCACCACTTATTTCACTCCCTAATTATCTTCGCAATTGTCAGATGGGTTTATGATCAATTCTAACCTTTCTCGCATTTCTTCTAAATTAATTCAAATTAACAAAAATATTTATATGATACCTGATCTTCATATCATCATGAAATTAAATATCATACATGCATTAATAAATATAGATTCCTAACCCAAAATTAATCATCCTATACTCAGACATCAATTCACACTTCTCCATCCCTAAATCCAAATCATGCTTCCATTCCTATCAATCTTTTGCTCGTTTTCAACCTTATCGCTCGATATACTCTTCACACCCCGCATGACCCCTTACGTGGTCAACTGTTTAGACAGAATGATTGATATTTTCACCATTCAAATTGTATCATGAACGAAAGTGAAAGTGTATCTAATCAAATCATCACTAAATTATTTACAATTCATATACTACTTAACTTAATTCATAACACAAATACCTAAGCATTTAAATCTTTAAATAAAGAAATAAAGACATTTAATAGACGCACCAAAAAAGAACCTTTAAGCTTCCCAAAACTATACACAAAAATTTTACCTTTCAATTTTCAATTTTCAACATATGTTTAAAAGTTTTAAGACAAGAGCTAAAAAACAAGATACAGAGGCAAACGCATGTATATGTAAATTTGTTTGGTAAAATCAGAAACTATACTGCAGAATAATCAAAATACGTAGTCAGAATGTAACAATGTAATAATCAAAATAAAGTTCAATGATCAATCAAGGAAATGATTTTCATTTCGCCTTCTATATCAAATCATTTTCATTTTCAAAACGTTATTTATAATGTGACTTTCATTCATAAGTTGTCACCCGGGTTTCCTAAAATAAGTGCCATACTCTCATACTAATCCTAAACGACACCCAATTTAACGACACCAACCTCAATGAGTGGGATACTAAGATCCCCTAATCAGCCATCTCGCCGAACTTTTGCCTATCCAGATCCTGAGCCTCTTCCTATCACAATTTTCTCGACATTTATCGCTTATCGATTTAACATGTAAAACATTTCTATACGCCAATGAAATCATATGCTACAAACTAATCCTAATCATCAGAATCATAAATCGATCCAAGAATCAACATTTATACATTCAATGACTAAATATCTCATTTTATATACGATTCATACAATTTATAAAGTCAGAAACAATGGTACAAGATAAGAAATCAATTTACATTAAGAAAGTATGTTCACCTCAAGCACAAAGTGTCGTGGATCATCCTCCCTCGAAGACACAACCTATAATAAAATAACCTTTTCTAAATCCTTCTAATGGAAAATTCATAAGTGAACTTAACTCAAACCTTCGCAATCTTACCAACTCGATGTTCTCATAAGTTTTAAACACCGAGTAATCACTCCAAAGTAATCTCCAAAGAAATCTCCTAACGCCACTATTAATTACTCGCTTCAATCAATAAACTAAAATTAAACAAACACTATCAATCCAAATCTCCCTCAATTACCACTCACCAGTACCAAACGTTCTAACCCTTCAAACACGCATTTCAACGCCAAGGAAGGTAATAAGAAAGAAAAGGATAGTAGAAATTAAGAACTTACAAACTTTCCCTAAGTTTTCCGATCGCCAGAACAGATTCTCTCGTCCGACGGCATCGGAATTTCCAAACCGAAGCTGTTTATTTGGACTCTTCCAACCCGCCCGAAAGTAGCTACTTGAACTTTCCAACCCGACCGCGCTAATCCGGACTTATATGTGGGTGCGGCGCTTCCAAGCTGCCACGACGGAAATCGGCTTCCACCGAAAAGGGCGAGACTGGGAAGTCGTTACTGAACGGCTCGAACTCGCTGCCGATGCCACGGAGGCTGCACTTCCCGCCTAGTTTGACCGGATGCGGTTTCCTCGATCCGTCACGGAGCAAGTCGAAGGGGAAAGGAGGAGAAAATTCCGATGCCGGGCGAACTGAGCTGGTCTCGATCTCGCAAATGCAGAAATGAAAACAGTCGCTTAAGGAAGGAAATAGAATTACCTTCGATCGATCCCCGCCCAACACGCCGAGGCTTAATCCCGCTGTACGGACAAAGAAATGCTACAGTAAATAGTTAATTAGCTTAAACAAAACTTAATTAGGAATTAATTAAATGGGATATTACACTTCGAAACTTAAAATCTTAATGAAATTTTATTAGCGGCATCATGATAGTATTAATCAATTTGGCTAAAACTGCTGGCCACCATGGGTTGAAGAGCACAATGAATCATGGCAAGCAGCTTGATGGTTTTGATCATCCAAATCCAATGTATTTTTATGGTGTTGGATAGTGCATGATAATGAGGATATTGGTCAAAAATACTTTGCCTACCTTATAAAAGAGTATCTATGAACTTGTAATCACTCATAGTTGTATGACTACACCTAGAAAGCTAAAAAAATCAAACATTCTGATAGTTTTCTCTGAAAAACTTAATATACCCACCCATAATAATAAGGATGCATGAAAAACCATTAACATTGTCAAAGTTGAAGGTGTTAGGCTTCAAATCTTTTCACAATGAAATTCCTTCAAAAAAAAGAAAAGAAATCTTTCAGGCCATAATATCCATATGGTAAGGTTCTAAGTTATGTATTTTATAGTTTGATCCTTTGTGTCTGAAGATCTAAGTTGATAGTATTTTTTTATCTCTTGATGAAACACTGTGACATTATTAAAAAATAAATTCCATAATCAAGCAAATATGTAGTTGAATACTGAATCATAAAATCTATAAATATCATATTTGTTCTTTCATTTGCATGCAACTTCTAAGGTTTTTTGTAAAATAATTTATTTTCTAATGAAAAATCTTGTTATTATTCTGCTCGTTAAGTGCATTTATGAGTTCGTTCTGTGGATCAAATCTTTTTCGTACAAAGATAGAGTTGATTAAGTCTGTAACACAATGAATTCTTAAGTAAATTCAAATGGTATGCAAACCACTAATCCAATCCTCTTGTGGCAAACATAGCCGATAAGGTCTAAAATAATAAAATTAAATTATTTAGACATTATGATAATGGATTTGTTGAAAGTAATGCTCAATTAGAGGGGATTTATTATTAAAATATTATTAATTGTTAATGAAAATCATGTTCGACTTAAACTCTAATAAAAACATAAAAAATTCAGAACAATTACATATTTAAGGACATATTCAAGTAAAATTTTGTCACATAAAGTTTAAAGCAAATTGATTCTTTCATTCTTCACAGCCATTCATCGAGGGTGATAAATTTAAGTTTAATCTTAACTCATAGAATAAATTTTTTATTAGGTACATCTTTATAATCAGTCACAAAGTTTCATGCTAGTAAGGACATTGTTTTTATTGTGTGGTTTTCCCATCAAATAAGACTATGGAAAACAACATTTATGATCGGAGCTTTTTGACCTGGTGGTTTATCATGAATTGACACTATGAAATTATAATCATGATTATAACCTATTTGTTTTTCTAATAACCTAAATTTCATGAGCAGTGAGTTGTAAGGCGCATTTGATAGAGCACAAAGCTCTTTATTCGATAAGTTAACTTGAAATTGTTCTTTTCGATAAACATTTAATCATGCTTATAGGGTCCCCTTTGATGAAGTAATCTATGATTATTGACCATGATTCTTTGGTCAGGTTGGGTTGATTATTTTTTTTAACCAATTAGATTGGGGATTATGACAACCTGGGATGATAAAATTATGAGATTTTGTTCAAGTTCATTATCATTCCCTCCACCATTTTGCTTTAAGCTAATGGTGATAATTTTCATATATTTTAAAATCTAAATTATGATAAGGATTTAACACTAATGTCTAACTAATCTTAATAAAAAATTCTCTTATCGTTGAGAGGGATAATAGGTTTTTACTCCTATGTGAAACTTGCAACTAGTTCTTAAAATCCTCACAAAATAAAGGTGAACTCAATAGATAGTCTTATCTATAATTTAATTATTTTATTTTTTAAATTTAACTCAAAATGGGAACTGTAAAAACTTTTTCAGGAGAGCTGGATGTGAATTTTCAGTGCCCACAACATGCACATTGTTGACTACTTTCTTGACTCATCTCTCATACAGTTGAAAGCCCTCATGTGTGGCCACCTCTTTCACATGCATGCTCTCACCTTGCTAGGCCTCTTGCCATCTCTCATTAGCTCTTCTATCGCTCTCTCCTTCTCTTCATCTTTTCGCCTCACCCCTCTCTTGTTTGCTATCACTCTCGCTTTCACATTCTTGATCCACCCATTTCCCTACCTTTCATAAAGTATTGTCGGCTCATTATGATGGCTTAATTGAATCAACATTAGGTGAGTTTAAATTCTTTCTTGTTTTTAATAGATTATATTGTAACATAATTCTTATCACATTATAAAGAATTTTATGTAATATGTTGGAAACATCCTCTTAATACAAACTCATTTATTGTTATAAATACTCGAAATAAGTATATTATTTATCTTTGTTTTTTTATTACTCATTTATTTTGAAAGATTTATCCATTTTAAATATAATTATCTAGATGGTTTGCTTGAGACTTAAACTTATCCATAGAATTTTAATTAATTAAAAATATTAATATGACTTTCTTAATTGCATAAGTAATATTTTGGGTCCTTGTAGAGGACATATAATCATAATCCATGGGAACAAATGTTTATAAATTGAATATTTATTGAAGTTTTGGTGTTAATCCAGTCTTTAATGTATTTGATTTGATGGTATTTTATAAGTTTGCTATCAATGCCTTGGATTATCCATCCTTCCACCTACACTTATCAAATTGATATGTCACTTTACCAAATTTTTGTACACATCTTGTTCCAAAAGCTATCTTAAAGGAAACATCAAAGTGTTCATACATACAAACATAAAGTTTGTTCTCATTCAAAGCGTTGAGACTAACAAATTGGTATTATGAGTTCTTATTTTTTTAGTTGTTCTATTTCATATTTTTTGATTTTGAATAGAAAATTCGATCTCCATTGGATCTCTCGACAGAATAGAAAATAGGGCCGCCATGGTTAGGGCAGTCAAGCCAACTCTCATACGAGCTCCCGGCGGTTCATTCATTTGACCATAGACTAGAGCCACTTTGGATTCTGCAAGATTTTTTTCGCTTAGCTCCTCTTTCTTGCACTGGCTACTCCACTGAAGGTAAGGTCTTTGCTTGACCACACTCCATTAAGTCAGATTTTTCTTTCCCGATTCGTGAAAAAAGATGACCGCTTCGCTTCTTCCTTTTTAGTTTATTTTGGAGTATATATCCATATTGAGGATATGTTTTCTTTAATAACTGTGATGGTTTGATTCCCTGGTTTGGTTAAAATCCATATGCTGATTTGGTTCACTCTTTGTTCCTAGTTGATCATAATTTAGTGCCCGAGGGATTATTTTGGATCAATTTTGTTTGGTTGAAAGACTTTATTGGAGAAATGTGATATTTTGAGATTAAATGAATGGCCAGCAGATTGTTTTAGAGTTTAATACTAAATTTTTATGTAATATTTTCATTCAGGAGATTATCAAATTATTGTTGGGCTTGTATTTTTAATCTTCATCAGAAAGTGATGAATACCTGCTAAAATTAATGGTCCTTGAACAATGAATCTTGTGTGCTTCTGTGCATGTCATGTTAAATTTGTATTAGAAAATCTTAGAATCTGACATTAGAATGTCTTAGATCCTAAGATGCGTAGCATCACTCCATTACCTGGTTTTATAACCTGTCATTAAGGTAACAGTTTTCAATGTAATCTTGATGGTGACATGGCTCTTATTGTTAGAAATTATGCAACTTACAGATGAATAAATTGCTGAATTTGCAGCATCTTTGAAGCACAGGGTTTAATCTGTTTACAACTGTTAGAAATAGGCTCTTAACTCGTTTTTCTTTGCAGGATCTTGATTCCAGTAATTGCGAATGATGAGTGCTGATTGATTGTTTTCTTTGTACTTTTTTACTTCATGCGTATATCTATGATAATGTAATACCCAGTTTCTTCATGTGCTAAATTATTTTTTTGATTTTTTTTTGGCTGTTTCAACACTTTTTAAATCTTGTCTAACATGCTACTGAATTACTATAGCAGTCTTAAAATTAAGTTTAGATTGATGAAAGTATGCTATTGCTATATCTTTTGATTATTCTTTCTAAAATTATTCAAAAAGTTTGGAAACACAAGCTAATACATCTAACTTGTACAGTGGAAGGTGGTTCTTTGGACAATGACAGCATATCTAAAGATGATAGTACTCCAATTGTTATTGTGGTGCCTGGTCTAACCAGTGATTCTTCTTCTGCTGTAAGTAGCTTATCCAGGCAAAATTATTCAACCTACTATACTTGTGATGAAGGATGTTCTTTAGTCTAGCATTTAAACAAAAGATTTTGGTCTTCTATTTAGAATTTAGCAACAATAAGAAAGTCATTGAAGCCACTCATATGATTAAAATTTTACGCAATAGATATAAGTTTTTTTAGCAAGCTAACTGAATTCAATTTTTCTTTCTATTAATGAAAAATAACTAGGAGGGAGAGAGGATGGAAGGGAAAGAAAGTCATCAAAATGCAAGCCTCATGCCTGTATAATTAGATATCCTCTCTTAGAACTTGGAGTCTCATACTTGGTCCGTGAATTGAATACCTAAGTAGAATAATTTGTGCTTTTAAATTAATTTTTTGTTCACCATAGAATACCTCTTTACATTAGTCGCATATTTTTATTCCTCTTGAGTATCAAAAAATTAAAAAAATCCCAATCCTAGCAATATGCCTTCAAACAAGTGTGGAGATATTATCCTTGATTTCATGATTATCTTTTTTAGGTTGTCTAAAATTTTACATAAATTGGTTTTATTTATGTTGTATTATTGTCAAAGTTCTGTTTTAAAATGGCACTTTTTAGTTAGATTTGTTTATTAATCATGATATTATGTCCTAATCTATAATCTTTATGCATGATATCAAATCTATTGTAGGATGTTCTATGATAGTATGATCTAGGATTTCTAATGCAAATATATTATAGATTAAGATGTAATCAACCAATGCAATATATATGAACTTTCACAGGATGACTACTATTAATCATAAAATAACTATTCTCTGTTTTCACAACTTAAAAATAGTAAAAATCTGACTTTGATGTGTGAGCTTTTTGTCTCCTATTTTAAGTTGATTAAAAAAAAACTTGAAAGAACATGCAAGTCATGCGCATGATTGAAATTTCACACAAAAAGTCATATTATTAGCAAATATGACAAAATTAATTCTTACTTCCAACTGATAAAAAACAAACTAGTATATTACGAAGAGGGAATGGTGGAAACAAGAGGAATAAGTCAAACCTTGGAGCAGATGCTCTTTCTTTTGGGGTTTCCTGCCAGGTTCAGCAAATGGGTCATTCAGTGTGTCACCCATCCTAGGTACTCCATTCTTTTGAATGGTAGGAGGACTGAGTGGGTTAGAGCTCAGTGTGGCTTTCGCCAAGGGTGTCCTCTCTCGCCCTACCTCTTTATTTTATGTTCAGAGCTGCTTACTCAGGCCTTCAAGCAACGGGGTGCCAACTTAGGCATGACGGTGACACCTGGAGGTACTCAGATCTCAAACTTACTTTATCGATGACATTTTGATTACCTCTCGCTTTGGTGGCACATGGTAAGCAAATCAAGGCTATCCTTGATGATTCTTGTTCTTGACTGGCATCAGTGCCAAGACATCCATCTTGTTCAGCAAGGCTGCAAAAAGATGGAGGACCAACCGCATTACCTTTTGGGTGGAGGGTCGGAGATGGACTACTTGGGACTCAAACCGCTATCGCGTAGGTTGTTCAGACGGATCACTCTCACCGATGAGAGGGCGGGAGAAGATTGCACTGGGGCACGGCACCTTTCCTGGGCGGTGCACACTTATTTCCACCCGCTGCCGGTTCAGTTAGACACATACTATGCTACCCATGAATGTGTCACAGAGATTGAGAAGATGCGTGTCTTTCTTGTGGGACAAGAGCTCTTCCCAGAAGAGCATCCATTATGTGAAATGAGCCTCTATTTGTACTCCTAGGAAGCTAGGGGGTCTCGGGTTTCACTCTGCCGCCACTGACGCCCCTCGTGGCACGATTGGCTGGACTTCTTCTTAAGCTGACTCCCTTCTATACCTGTCTTGAGAGCGCCACGGGATGATATCGGGATTACTCTGAGGAGAGGTGACTCTAAGTCATGGGTCGTCATTCTCGGGGCTCAAAGCCTCAAACCTCACTACTGGAAGTCGGCCAGGAACAAGGTACATGTCCTTTCCAATTGGTTGACATCCCACTTTCCGTGAAACCCACATTCTTGGATATTGCTACCTTGGAAGACCTTCTGTGTGCTCTTTATTCAGACCGGACATTGGAAGATTGGAGCTTCATTTTGGGAAGGACCTGGTGGATCGGATCACGTGAGCGAGTTACACACTGAGTTAGTTGCCGATGAGCCAGAGCTGATACATCTCCCTCTAAGCAAGTCCCTCACGGCACTTGCTTATGAGGCTCTCTTTCCACCCACTACACCTATCAGCCAGTGGCTTCAGAAGCTTCAGCTGCATCCACGGGAGAAGTTCTTTTGGTGGCGTGTCCTGAAAGGGGCCCTTCCAACACTCTCCTGGCTACGTCACAGGGGGTTGACTGAGGAGGTCCAGTGTCCTTGGGGCTGCACCGAGGAGGAGGACTTAGAGCACATCCTGACCAGATGCTCTCTCACGAAGGCTGTCCTTCAGGTTCTATCCTCTTGGGGCTTTGTCATACCTTCCTTTACCTGTTCTCAGGATCTCTTCGAGGCCTTCGACAGCATCCCCAAGACTGATCTAGCTTGGGGAAGGCATAGCTATGTTATATACCGTTTGAGGGCTCTAATGCCAAGATTCACGCGACCCTCATGGAACCCCAAGGTGCTGCTGCAAACATCTTGGAGGCATTACAACACATCCGCTTTCCATTTCGAGAGCAATGGGAGTTCCAGCAGCCTCATCGGCTGATTCCTCACACTTTTTGGACTCCCCCCCCTCCCGGATGGCTTAAGGCCAATGTTGATGATGCCCTCTTCTCCTCGGGCCCGGCAGGTATTGGAGTCGCCATCGAGATCACCGCAACCTCATCGGCTGGCGGGATACATCTTCAAAGACTCGGATAGAGTTAGCTTGTAATTGGTCACATCCTCGAGCCGTGGATGTATGAGTGCAGGGATCTTGGAAGGCGACAACCAGGTGGTCACTTATCTTCGCAGACCTTGGGACTTATCGACTGCTCTTCCAAAGACGTGCACGATATTGGCTTTCGGTTCCACGGTGATCTTCTCCCACATTTGTAGGGACCGGAGTGATTAGCAGACATCGTGCTCGCTCACATCGAGATTTTGTATGGCATCTGATGCTTGTATCTTCGCTTTTTCTAGCATTTTAGATATGGACCGTGAGCATGTCGCTACGGCCTAGTCTTGTTTTTCCTTTCTAGTTTTGCACTTTTTGGTGCTTTTATTTTGTAACCCTTTACTTTCCTTTTAAATGCAAAATGCAACTTTCGGGAAACAAGAGGAATAAGTCACCAAGAAGTAAGTCTTACACTTGTACAAAGAGGACCTTTCCGAATTTTCAAGTCACAATTATTCAATTAATTGAATACCATAAGAAATTGTTTTGCGTATCCGAAGCAATTTCTTATTCACCTATACTATCTTCTTTATATATCTCAGATCCCTATCCATAATACTAATGAAATATTTAAAAAATTATAGAAAAATCTCCCAGGAACTTTAGAGGACTGAATGGAAGTACCGAAGGAGGCCAACCCATCCTGAAAACAAACCACTGAACATCTTTTACCGGGACACAAAGTAAGCTGCATCATTCATGAAACGAGCAGATGCAGAAATCACCCAGAATGAATAGGGTAACCATAAGAACTGCGAAACAGGAATAGAAAAGCCACAGGAACTGCACAAAACCAACATGAGAACCATAGACAAAGAACCTCAGAGTGAGCTGCAAAGTTACATGGTTTCAAGGGAGTCATTGATTCAAGGTGTATGAACCGTATCAGCATGTCAATCTTTGCTAATCTTAGAAGTTCAATACATTTATGGGTATATTAGTAACTTGATTGTTCCAATAGAGGGTGGTATACAGGTTTAATAAATGTCTAAACAATTTGTAAGAATTAAGTCAAACCTTGAAGCTGTTGATAGGACCAATAAGTATTTAGACTTTTTGTGTCACAACTTTGTGGCTAAGGGGATGGTTTAATTTTATACACTTGCAAATGTATAAGTGGGATAATAAAACCTTAGGTGACCTTTTAGGAGCCTTGTGCTTGGGATTTTTCACCCATTATCAAAATGGCATATAATTTAACCTATGAAGTTGTGCCCATGTAATGATTTTAACTGATTTGAAGTTTATCACTTAATGTTATTTTAGTAATAAAAGCCCTAGATTCGAACTCCTTCCAAAGTGTTTATTTCTTAACTAGCTTATTAATCTTTTGACTTAGTGTGAAGTGTGTTATTAGTTTGTCAAAATGGCTCATAAATTAAGTAGCATAATCAAAGGGGTGTTTGCGTAGCAAGTTTGTTTTGCTCAATATTTTATGAATTGATCCGGTTTCAAGTTTGCACAAAGTATCAGAATTTTCAACCAATTTAACATGAGAGGAACAATATTACCTTGCTTATTCTTATTTATTTATTTTAGGGGATGAATTTTCACCTCTTTTCTCAAAAAAGGAAAAATTTCAGTTTACTGTACGCTGTTGAAGGTTCTTTAGCAGTTTAATGCCTGGCTGAATGCACGTTGAATGCTCATCCATATATTAACTTATCTGCAGCGATTTTTTTTTAATCTTGTTAAGATTATATTTCAAATTCATAGAAAATCATCTGGAAGGGTTTTGGGCTCTTGTTTGGTATTTGCAGTATGTAAAGCATATAGCTTACAAGATGGCAAAGCGTGGTTGGAATGTTGTTGTTGAAAATCATCGTGGGCTTGGTGGTGTTTCTATAACAGTAAGTTTTATTATCATTATACCATTTATACAATTGTGACGCATCTGTGAATATGTTTTGGATTTTGATGCAGCTTATACATAAGTATTCTTGGCCAGTTATATAAATATGCAAAGTTTCATTTCAAGAGAATATTAAAAACTTGAGCATGTATAATTATATCAAGTTTTTTGTCAAATAGTGTTACAATGGGTTGAGATTAGTTACAACAAATGTTAGGCTACCAAACAAAGGAGTTCTTTTTTTTTTTTTTTCAAATTCATAGAAAATCATCTAGAAGGGTTTTGGGCTCTTGTTTGGTATTTGCAGTATGTAAAGCATATAGCTTACAAGATGGCAAAGCGTGGTTGGAATGTTGTTGTTGAAAATCATCGTGGGCTTGGTGGTGTTTCTATAACAGTAAGTTTTATTATCATTATACCATTTATACAATTGTGACGCATCTGTGAATATGTTTTGGATTTTGATGCAGCTTATACATAAGTATTCTTGGCCAGTTATATAAATATGCAAAGTTTCATTTCAAGAGAATATTAAAAACTTGAGCATGTATAATTATATCAAGTTTTTTGTCAAATAGTGTTACAATGGGTTGAGATTAGTTACAACAAATGTTAGGCTACCAAACAAAGGAGTTCTTTTTTTTTTTTTTTTTTTTTGAGTTTTCATAATGTCGAATGCAAAATAACTTCAGATTCTTTATTTTCATGGAAAAACCAATATACTTCTTGGCTAGTATCTTATTTTTAGAATCTACTTTAGTTATAGGGTTATTGGTTTTCAAGATCTAATTAGTCAAGTTTTAGGATTGTTGGACAAGCAAGGAGAATCAACATGCGTGTGGTATGGATATTTTTGTTCTTGGAGGAGAATCACCTTATTTTGAAGTTTATTTTGATGATATCACCTTTAAATATAAGATCAAAACCTTTCATTCTATTTAACATCATTAATGTTAGCTTTATTCAAGATTTAAAGACTTCTTATGATTGTTTGATCATCAATTAGATGTATCAAAATTTTCACAATGATGACTTCAATTGCATGGTAAGATAATTATGATGCCAAGGTGCATGTAGGGATTTTCAATTGGATTAATATTAAATACATGGGTTGTTAATAATAATAGTTGGTGTGTATTTGATAGTTTTTAGTAGTAAAATATTTGCCTCCTAGCTATACTTTCAATATACACACTTTTTCTTTATATATTATTATTATGATCATTTCCTTACTTTTTAGCTGCACCATCCATAACTATAGTCGACAGCAATGACTTATGCCCTTCAAAATTCATTCTTGACTCTCTTGAGAGAATTTTGTAGTTTTAGGCTAAACTTTTAGAAGGCAGATTACACTTTTAAATGATAAATTATTTAGAGATTTTGTCTTCATTTCATAAAAAACTTTAACATTTGGCTCCAAATTTCTCTTAGATATATGCCCTCATGATTAATTACTCCTGATATTGAGAGAATTTTTAATTAAAGCTAGTTTTTAGGCGTTAAATATAACATAGTGTATGACATGGAGCGGCTTCTAGATCCCGTGCACGCGGGATCGGTATTGGGACGAGGTTCCTATCCCGTGAAATTAGAGCGGAAAAATTCCCTCTTGTAGCTAGGGGCAAGAACCTTTTTCCTTTGCTTTGTTTTGAATTCTAATTAGGGTGATTTTTATTTTGAGACATTTAAATAGGTGTGGTTTTGCTAGTTGTGGATACTTGGCTTTGAGTTTATTCATTGGAAATTATTTTCTGATTTTTATCCCGTGGACTTCTGTATCCTTTGATTCTTATTAGGTTGTGTGATTGTATCCTATTCAGATCGAGGTGGTGATCTCTTCCGGACATACTAGTTCCACCAATGCCTTCAGATTGACCATTGATTTGTAGGCAAGGTGGTTGACGAGTTCATCAAAGTTGGTGTACTTCTGCCACTGGTCATGTTTTTGGAAGTAACATTGAGCTAGTAGCTTATTAAATTTATGATTTTGGAGTTCGCTAGAGAGGAATCTGACGTCTAACTAGAATGGGAGGAGCTATTGGGAGAGAAGTCGGTTATGATTGTCGTAGCTGGTTGGGGATGGAAACATGAGAGTCTTGTTTGAGCTTGAATATGATGAGCTCTACAGGAGGTGGGGGAGAGAGAGAGAGAGAGAGAAAGGCAATGTAGGGAGAGAGGTAGTAGGGTTGAGTGGAAGAGGAGCTCCTGCAAGGGGATTTCTCATTCACAAAAGGGTAATGAGAGTGAGTTGCTTGTGATGAACAGGAGGTGAGAAGGTTGAGAAGGCTGAGTTGGTTTGTGTGGTTGCTGACGGCTCGAGATTGGAGAGGGGGAAGGCGTTGCGTGAGATTGAGGGTGAGAGTGGGCAGATGGGTGGGGATGGGATATGAAGTGAATTAGATTGCGTTGCATGGGATTAATGGTGAGAGTGAGCGAAGGGGCAGTGGCACAAGGAGTGAGAGGGGAATTAAATTTGCAAGCTATTAGGGTAAGAAGAGGGTGCAGGTGTCACACCCCATTAGATACACCTTTCACTTGCTCGTTCCGCAGGCAGCCGGAACGAGGTTAATGTGGTCCAATCGAGTCATCCTATTCTGTACACTGACACCAAACAAGGGGTCATCCGGGGTGGACAACAGGGTTCACTGTGGTGTGTGTGGTTAGCTGGGAGAAGTTGGGTGCTTGGGTGGCTTATGTGTGTGGTGAGCATGCGAACTGAAGGAATAGATAGACACCCCTGACTACCTTTATCCTGGGTCAATCAAGTGTAGAATGGGATGACTGACGGGACACGATTTCACCAACACGCTCCAACCGGCCATCTGAACGCAGCAAGTGAAATGGTATCTAATCAAATCATCACAAATATTTGCAATTCATATACTACTTAACTTAATTCATATCACACCTAAGCAAAATCTTTAAGTTTGTAAATAAATACTGAAAGAACTAAAGACATTTAATTTATACGTACCCAAAAGCCTTTAATCTTTCTAAACTATACACCAAAACGATGCAATTCAACAAAAGACTACTACCCACTGCCTTTTCAAATTATTAATGTGAAGATCATAAGCTAAAGCTTTGTGAGACAAGAATCTAAAGTAAGTTCAGAGCAGGAATAATGTATGTATATGTAAATTTACAACTAAACTGCATCGCGAATGTAACAATATAATCAACATATCTATAGCCGCAGAATGTAACAATATAATCAACAATATCTTGTAGTATATCGTATTAATGTCAATGTCAAAAGAGCTTTAATGAAAATCATTTCGCTACTAAGATCCCCAATCACGCTCATCTCGCCGTAACATTTACACCCATCTCAAGCAGATTTCTATAACATAGCCTTCCTATCACAATTTTCCCGACATTTCGCTTATCACATTATCGATTTAATACGTCAAAACATTTCTATATAATGAAATCATATGTCAACTACCGCTTTATAATCATCAGAATCGCAATCTACGCAGCGGCCAAGAATAAACATTTATATTTCAGATTCAATACGACGTAAATATATCTATATGTCATTCGTACAATTTATAATGTAGAAACAATGGCATACATGTGAATAAACCGAATTTAAATTAAGAATTATGTCTCACCTCAGTCAAGCGCGACGCGCCCTCGATTCCTCCTCGAGTACACAACCTATAATGCAATAATTCTTCTAAATATTTCTAATACATACAACTCATAAATGAAACTCATAATTAACACCAATCTTACCTAAAATTGATATCTCCTCATATAAGCTTTCGAAATACTGGAGTACGATTTCAAAGTAATTTACTAACGCCAATACATACCTGATTAAATTAACATAAACTTAATAAGATTCCTTGTTTGCAAAATTAATGCATTCATACTACTACTCACATACATATTCTCTTTTTCCCAAACATTTCAGATTTCCCCCCAAAACCCTATCACTTAGCCTAATCTGCTAACCCCATTTTTTATTTTATTTTCTACAACCCAAGTCAATTACTTAGTAAATGGATTGCATAACTTACCCAAATTCCTTTTAAATCACCGCCTCCTCGTAGTGATCGATTCACAACGCTGATCTCATCTGACGCGGCGATTCCAAATAAGTTTGCGAGGGTTACGGCTCCTGAAGTCGACTCAGTGGGCGGCTTCCAGCGGAAGGCGATCCGGGTCCAGTAAAGCCGACGCTGGTTTCGAACTCGAGCATACCACGTACGCAGAGTCGATGCCGACGCCGAGGGAGAAGGCGAAGGCGAAGGCGACGCTTCCTAGTGAAACCGAAGGCGAGAGGAAAAAGAAAGGAGGGAATTACCGCTACGGCTCAGAGGAAATGAAATAAGGAAGCTGCGGGAGAGATCCAACCATACACGCGTCGAAAACTTAATCCGACCGATGCATGCTTAGCTGCTACAGTCCTAATGCTACAGTAACGACAAAATTAATTAGGTAAAACAAAATTAATTAGGCATAAATTAATTGGATATTACAGGTTGTGTGTAGCTCTAGGTAAATGAGAGAAAAATGAAGGGTGGAGGGAGTGAAAAGGTTCATGATGATATGATTACGTCATTTATTATTATTATTTTAATTTATTATTATATTTTTGTTGAAGTGAATGATGATGGGAAATGACATTGAAGAAGTCTCACCTGAGGGCCTTCTACAATAATGGGATTTCAGGGATACTATGACATTTTTTTGCTTAGTCATAATAATATGATAAATTATATATATACACACACACAACAACAACAACAACAACAACAACAACAACAACAACAACAACAACAAGCCTTTATCCCACTAAGTGGGGTCGGCAACATGAATCCTTCGTCTCCATTGTGTCCTATTATGTGTCAAATTCTCATTTAATTCAAGTATACTAAGTTCATTTTTTATACAATTTAACTATATCTATTTAGGTCTATCTCTATCTTTCTTAACATAAGGAAAATCTAATGCATCTACTCTTCTAACTGGGTCATTGGACGGTCTATGCTTTATGTGGCCAAATCATCTAAGGCGACTCTCTCTAATCTTATCGACCACTGGAGCTACTCCAAGTTTTTCCCGAACATACTCATTTCGCATTTTATCTCTAAGAGTAAAGCCACTCATCCACCTGAGCATCCTCATCTCTGCAACACTTAACTTACTCTCATGCTTCTCTTTTATTGGTCAACATTCTCCACCATAAATCATTACATGTCTTACCACCATCTGATAAAATTTTTTCTTAAATTTAAGCGGAACTTTTCTATCACACAATAGGTCAGATGCATTCCTCCACTTCAACCATTTAACTTGAATTCTACTAATAACATCTACATCTATTTCACCATCATTTTGAACAATAGAGCCTAAATATCTGAATCGCTCACTTTTTTTAATGACTTGTTGACCTAATGTCACAACACTATCACTATAATTTCTATAACTAAAATTACACTCCATATATTCAGTTTTAGACCTACTTAAATGAAAATCTTTAGACTCTAAGGTTGACCTCCATAGTTCAAGTTTCTCTTGGACTCCCTCTCTAGTCTTATCAACAAGAAGAATGTCATCAGCAAAAAGCATACACCAAGGTACATCATCGTGTAAATGCTAGTAAGAACATCCATAACTAAAGCAAAAAGGTAAGGGCTTAAAGCTGATCCTTGATGTAATCCAACTGAAATAGGAAAATATTTTGTTAATCCTCCTTGTGTTTGGACACAAGTAACAGCTCTAGTATACATATCCTTAATGACTTGGATATAAGCAATATTAACTTCTTTCTTTTCTATAATTCTCCAAAGAACCTCTCTTGAAACTTCATCATAAGCTTTCTCTAAATCAATAAATATCATATGTAGATCTTCCTTGCTTTTTCTATACTTCTCCATCAAACCTCTTATCAAATGTATAGCATCCATAGTAGATCTACCTGGCATGAAACCAAACTGATTGTGAGAAACTTTTGTATCACATCGTAACCTATGCTCAATTACTCTCTCCCATAATTTTAATGTGTGTGTATATATTTTTTTTTTTATTTTTTTTATTTTTTTAATGTGTGTGTATATATATATATATATGTTAGTTTTAATTGATTACAAAAATAATAAGGTTCTTTTTAAACCATATGTTTAATGCATAATTATAATTAGAATGGTCATTGTTAATTTTTATTAACTTAATTAATTAAAATTTTAAATTGATTTACCTTTTTAATGCAGTTTTAATTAATTAAAAAAAATTAACATACATGTCTATTTGCCTTCACAAAATTTCATTGTTCCTGCATGTCCATTTTGCGTCATCGCCTTGTGCATTGGTGATTTTTTTCAAATTTCTTCGTGTAGTAACTAGGCAATTTTGGTGTCCTCTCTACATAATTTTGATGCTACATGTGCATGGACACAATGTTTTCAGAAATGAGTGCCAACTGTGCATTTTTTGTATGCCATCGCATTTTTTTTTCATTGTTTTCATTGTGTTCACTCAAATTGATTGTGAGGTTCTTCTTTGGCATTTATGGTGCTTTGGATGTATCAACACAATTCATTTTGTAGATAAAGTGATATTTTGTTAATTTTGGTTACGATTAAAAATCTCAAAATTGTCCTATTCTACATTGGATTTATTATTGTCTTTGATATTGTGTGTGATTGTGATTAGTCATGGAGTTTATATTGAAGTCAACACGAGTTGGTAGCCCTTTCAACTACCAACTTACTCATACCATTAAGAATCAAACTACGTATAGTTGAAAAAAAAAGACTTTGGCTAACGAAGTTTTAAAAATGCCTTGTAACTTGAAGAAGTATTACATCATTGATGCATGTCAAAGTCATGATTGACTACTAAAAGGACCTCGCTCAAAAAAAATAGTTATACATGAAAAGAAAGAAATAAATAAAATTTGTTTGAATTGATATATGATAGAAAGGGAAAGACAATAATTGTAATAGGAAAGTGAAAAATATTGATAGCTTGTTTTACCCAATTTTAGAAAACCTAAGCCTTTGAATGGCCAAAGGAATTCCAGATTGATTATAAATCTGATGGAACCATTTATATATGATAGGACTGCTAAAAATGCGGAGAAGAAATCATTCCCTTGGTAAAAGATGGAGGCCACCGCTAATTTAAATTGGGGCAACATGGTTTGGAGGTTTAGCAGCTACATAGAGTGGATGTTTGAACACTAAAAATTGAATTGAAGCTAGAGATGAAACTATCATTGTAAATATTAAGCAGTAAAAGCAACTCTTTCTCCAACAAACTGGCCAACAAAATTGCCATAACTGATCCATATAAAAAAAGGCTATCTAGGATTGAGAAAAAGCAGGCACGCCCGTTAGTGGAGATAGAGAATTACAAAAACAAATCAGAATGCCAATACCAACATTCTGAGTAGCCCACCGCCAACAAAATAAAGCTTTCAATATGAAGCTCCTTTGACCAACAAGCAAACGACCTTTTTTTTTTTTTTTTAAATCGAGGTATAGCAAGCATCTCATGACTGAACCAACAAATCTAGATTAACATTACTGCCAAACTTCCATGACGAAATTGGCGAAGTCAAGTCTCTTAAAGTCATGGGGCTACTAGAACAAAAGAAAGCTTTATGTGGATAAAGATTGCAAGACCATAAATTGGGAATTCTATAAGCTGTATTTAGTAATGAATTGGTTAAGATCAAGAAAAGGGCAAACACGATTATAACACAGCTCAACAATAAAAAATCTGGGGCAACATGGGAACGCCAAGGCCTACCCTATTACCAACCAAATATTGAATGGGAACACCTGCAAACAAATTACTGCTAAAGAGCAGCCTACTGTCATAATGCATGATGTAAAAAAGTTCAACGAGACTCCCATAAACTACCCAATCAAACTCACCCATCAAATATAACAGCCCAGTATGAAACACAACCGTGGTTGTGAGGAAGATGATCTGAGAAGCTTGGAAGTAAGAGAAACAAATTTATTTGACAAATTATCATTAACCATACAAAAATGGCTAGGCACCTGAATAAGAGGGCAATACAATCACTAGCACGACAGTTGAATTTATCAAAATTAAAATCAGTGCGAGTTTCTTTTGATGAAATCACATAATTAGATCCAAAATCAACAGAATCATTAAGGTGAGAATGCAATGTTTGGATTGATAGGTTGATAAACTTAAATTTGAATTCATATGGCTTGTAACCAACATAAACACGAACAAATGACTAAAGAAAAGGGAAAAAGCATTGCACAGTCCCCAAATGTAAGCATCAAAGAAAAACAAAGTGAAAAAAAAACATCAATATAAAACCAATCTAACAGAAAACAATCCAACTAAGGCAAGGCAGTGCATATAATGCCTGAGTGTCAACTTCTCAGATAAGGGAAATGCTAGTTGTCAAGGTTCACAATCCTTTAGAGCATGCTAGCTGGGGTTCCCTGAAAGGTTTTACCATACTAAAGATTGAAACCCAGAATATTCAAAGAATATTTATAGCATGATTAGCTTCACAAAAAATAAGGTTGCTTAGATAATTACAATGTGATCGTGGTTTTTTAATTTTGGATGGTTTATTAAGAGAAATAATGTTAATGGCAAAATTATCATTCAATTTAATAGCCAGATTATTATAATTAACTCCAAAATGTAATATTCAATCTCTAAACACAAACCAGCAATTTAACATTCAATGAATACATCTTATCGATAGATTTATAAAAATGGAATTTAACATCCCCAAATGCATTCCTGACAATGCTCCCACTTACACCTAAGCAATCCATGCCTTTGGAAAAACCTTCATTAGTCAATTTAATTGCCCCATAAACGGTTTAGACTAAATGATGGCTACAACATGGTGTTACTCCTAATACTCAATGAAAAACTCAAATTTTAGACAAAATTAGTAGCTCCAATGAAAAAATTTAAAAAGTCAAAATTGATTAAATTGCAATTACTTCAAAAATTAATTATAAGTAGTGTTGATAAGACTTTGCCAACACACATGATATTAATATATTATTTTACTTGACACAATTATGAGCATTCCATAGAATTCATGGATGGAAAATATATTATTAGCAATGTTTATTGGCTTATAAATCTTTTTAATGTCATTTTAAAGACTAAAAAGATGCCAGATGAGTGGAGAACGAATTTGTTGGTTCCTATATTTAAGAATAAAGGTGATGCACAAGAGTGTGCAAATTATAGAGGAATTAAGTTAATGTACCATACATTAAAATTATGGGAGAGAGTAATTGAGCATAGGTTACGATGTGATAAGTTTCTCACAATGTTTGGTTTCATGCCAGGTAGATCTACTATGGATGCTATATATTTGTTAAGGGGTTTGATGGAGAAGCATAGAGAAAGTAAGAGGATCTACATATGATATTTATTGATTTAGAGAGCTTATGATAAAGTTTCAAGAGATGTTCTTTGGAGAGTTCTATAATAGAAAGGAGTTAATATTGGTTATATTCAAGTCATTAAAGATATGTATACTAGAGCTGTTACTTGTGTCCAAACACAAGGATTGACAAAATATTTTCCTATTTCAGTTGGATTACATCAAGGATCAGCTTTAAGCCCTTATCTTTTTACTTTAGTTATGGATGTTCTTCCTAGGCATTTACAAGAAGATGTACCTTGGTGTATGCTTTTTGTTGATGACATTCTTCTTGTTGATAAGACTAGAGTCCAACAGAAACTTGAATTATGGAGATCAACTCTAGAGTCTAAAGGTTTTCGTTTAAGTAGATCTAAAACTGAATATATGGAGTGTAATTTTAGTTGTAGAAGTTATAGTGGTAGTGTTGTGATATTAGGTGAACAAGTCATTAATAAGAGTGAATGTTTTAGATATTTAGGCTATATTGTTCAAAATGATGGTGAAATAGATGGAGATGTTATTAGTAGAATTCAAGTTGGATGGTTGAAGTGGAGGAATGCATGTGGCCTATTATGTGATAGAAAAGTTCCACTTAAACTTAAGGAAAAATTTTATAAGATGGTGGTAAGACCTGCAATGACTTATGGTGCAGAATGTTGGCCAATAAAAGAGAAGCATAAGACTAAATTATGTGTTACAGAGATGAGGATGCTTAGGTGGGTGAGTGGCTTTACTCTTAGAGATAGAATGCAAAATGAGTATATTCGGGAAAAAGTTGGAGTAGCTCAGGTGGTAGATAAGATTAGGGGAGTCACCTTAGATGGTTTGGCCACATAAAGCGTCGGTGTCCATGACCCGATTAGGAGAGTAGATGCATTAGATTTGCCTTATGCTAAGAAAGGTAGAGGTAGACCTAAAACGACTTGGTTAAGATATATAAAAAATGATCTTAGTATACTTGATTTAAATGAGAATTTGACACATAATAGGACACAATGGAGACGAAGGATTTATGTAGCCGACCCCACATAGTGGGATTAAGGCTTGTTGTTGTTGTTGTTGTTGTTGTTGTTGTTGTTATCTCTTAGTAACGCTATTGGTGAGGGAAGCTAACTAAGGTATGGAGGCACAATGTTATATTCAACATTAAGATTGATGCTACAATAATACCCAAAATGGTTCCAAATATTTGCAGTAGCTTCATTTATTGGAAAATCTAGATTTTTTTGTTGCAACATTCACTCAACAATGCCATATGAATGCCTCTATTTTGTAAAACAATTTTCACAAGAATGTACCCTTTAAATATTCTCCACTTTATGATTTAAAGATTAATGTGTATAGTTTTGTTCCAAAAGAAAACACATGGATGATTCTAGCTAACAATATTTCATGTGTCCAAAAAGAATAAGTAATCTTTCACTCCATTATTATAGAAAAATGTTTTCATCATATTAAATATTAATGAAATGGAAGAGAGTATTTCAACCATATTAATGACCATAATGTAACACCCGAATTATAAAAAAAAACCTTTTGTAACCAACTAGATAAGGGCTGATAGCGGCTTGATACGGTACGCGGCCAAATAGGTGGTGGCTTGGGCTTGAGTTAGGACAAATCAAGAGAAGAGGAGAGAGAGAGAGGGAGGCGAATAGGCTATGGCTCAGGCTTGAGTTAGGGCAAACTGATAGAAGGGGAGGAGGTAAGTTTAGGCTTTTAATAGCTTTTAATATAAATGTATAATTTATATATTTAGTAATAATAATAATATGATATATAAATAATGATAATATAATAATAATAATAGTAATACTAATACTATAGATTTTTAATTTTAATACATCTGCAACTTCAATGACTTTTTCCAAATGATATTGTATGTTTAGGTCATAATCTTTGATTAGTTCTAGTTAGTATCTTTGTCTTATGTTTAACTCTTTTTATGTAAAAATATATTTCAAATTTTGATGATCAAATAAAAACTTCACACTTAATTCTATATAAATAATGTCACCATAATTTTAGTGCGAATACAACTGCAACTAACTCTAGATCATGTGTAAGATCATTTTTTTCGTGATTCTTTAGTTATCTAGAAGCACAAACAACTACTCTTCCGGAATGCATTAAAACACACTCAAGGCCTTTTAGTGATGCATCACTATAAATCTGAAATCCTTCTATATTGAAGAAATTGTTCATATAGGTGCAGTCATCAAACATTTTTTGAACTTCTAGAAAACTTATTCACATTTATCACTCCACTCAAATTTAACTAGTTTTTGTATTAATCTAGATTGACATAGTAATTTGTGAGGATCCTTTTATAAATTTTCTATAGTATCCAATGAGACCCGAAAAACTCCTCACTTCTATTATAGTTATTGGTCTTGCCCAATCAATTGTAACTCAAATTTTATTATGGTTTGTTGAGCTACATTCAGTGCTAACTATATGCCACAAGAATGCCACACTTTTCAATCAAAATTCACATTTGAAAAATTTTGCATATAATTTATTTTTCTTAGATATTTGTAAAACTATATGAAGATGATCCGCATGGTTAGCTTCATTTCTTGAGTAATGCCATCTGTAAATACTATCACAAATATATCCAATAATAGCTTACAAATTTTGCTCATTAGATCCATGAATATTGCTGGAGAATTTGTTAAGTCAAATGGAATCACTACAAATTTATAATGTTTATATCTAATACTAAATGTTGTCTTAAGTATATTCATATTTTTGGTTCATAACTGATGATATTGAGATCTTTAATAAGTCTTTAAAAATACTAAAATTCTTTCTAACTAATCGAATAAATCATCAATTCTTGGCAATGAATAATTGTTCTTAACTATAAGTTGTTAAAATTTCTATAATCAATGCATAGCCTCAAGCTTCCATCTTTCTTCATAATAAACAGTATTGGAGCTCCCCAAGGTGATGTACTTGATCTTATGAATCCTTTATTAATTCTTAAATTGGCCTTTTAACTTTTGAAATTCTCTGATTGACATTCTATACGATACCTTTACAACTAGTTCTACACCTTATATTAAATTTATAAAAAAATATACTTTCTTGATTAGAGACAAACCAAACAAAGCATCTAAAAAAACTTCTGGATATTCTCTCTACTGTATATCTTTTAATTCTTTCACTTCTTTTGTGAAATCTTTTATATGACAGAAAATATTGGTAACCATTCTTTAATAACTTGAATATCTTAGGGATGAAATTATCATAGATGAAAATCTTTGTCTATGATGAATTTAAGTTCTTCTTTTCTAAGAAAATTAAATTTGATTATTTTCTTGCAACAATCTATTATGAGTATATAGCTAAATAACCAATCCATCCTTAAGATTATGTCAAATTCTTATAGTGGCAACATATATGTATATATATATATATATGTTTCAAAACCGTTCTAACAAATTTCTATGGTACCTTGACATATCTAACATCAATGTGTGTTACATTTAGTAGAATTATATTTAAATCTAGATACATGTTGGTTCTATTTAATATATAATTACCAATAAATAAATGGGTGTGAGGTGGCCATATCAAATAAAATTCTAGCAAAGTTTATTTTGGATGATAATCATTCCTATAATAATACATAATAATAAATTCCAACTGCCAAATGAAAATTTTCATAAAAAATATTTTGATCATATCTATGATGGCATATGGCGATTCATTATCTTCTGTTGAGATAAAGCATATGCTCAAGGTTGCTCAAGGTTGAACATGTTGGTGAGTCAGATTCTGGCTTAGAGTTGATGCCATTGACCCAGCCACTTGCAGCCTACCACTTCTCTAAGGTGGAGCAATATTACTTGGAAATCATTTTCCAAGTGTAAAACAATATTCGGGCATATGTCCAGATTGATGACACTAAAAACAAATGTTTGGTCCTGCATACATTCACCTTTGCGAGCTCTTTCACATTTTTCACAATTCTTCAAGTTAACATTGCTTTCACCACTACTTGGTTTAAGCTTCTTATAGTTTAAGTTTATAAATCAAAAAGTTTACACTTTTCTAAACCATTCATTGCTCCTTTGCTTTTGGATATCTTTACATTTTTGAGTGGTTTGCAAATCAATTTTCCACCATAACTGAATAATTTTCAATACCTAAAGGAATTAAAGGTTGTCTGATCACATCCTTTATTTCCAATAGAAAATGGTGACATCTTTCTTCAACACTTGAGATTAACTGCGCCACATACCTTGAGAGTATGTTGAAATTGCATAATAGATTGATACCCCTTGAATAATCTGATAAATTTATTTTTCATCTACCTCCTTGCAAAAAGAGTTACAAACTACTCCAAAAAGTTTTGCACAAATTCTTCCATTTAGTTATACTGTTTGATCAACCTCCAAACTTATCCTGCAACTGTCCTTACCACCACTAATTTGCTTCACCCTCTAAAGCAAAAATGGCGAGTGTTACTCTTCTATCCAAAACAAGACATGCTATCCATGATCTTCTCTACCCGCATTAGTCAATTTTAAGCTTCAATTAGTCCTCTCGCTCTAGTAAATAAATGTGGCTTCATATCTTGAAATGATTTTAAATATTCATTCATTAGAGCTCCTCCATTCCCACTAGTTTGATTTTCGGAATTTTGAATTAACTACATCACTGCATTTATCAAATTTGTGAAAGCAGGCATACTATCACTCATACTATTTGATTGAAGATCTATATTTTCTCCATTAACTCTTGTAGCATGAGGTTCATCAAACCTAACTCCTCTTGTTCTACCATCAGTATGATAGGAATTCATAGGTCTATAGTAAAATAATATGATGAAATTAGAATTAACGTATTAGATAACTAATTTTTTTAAAAAAATTCATTGTTCATCCTAATGACTCTTTTCATATTGATGTTTATCTGCTAAGCTAGTTTACCTAACCTCGCTTTGATGCCACTTTTATCATGACCTGACTTGGGAGCTCATCGAATCGAAGTACAAATAAATGGTCGGATAGATAATTAAAAATATTATCACATCATCATCATTAAAGAGTCAATTACAGTAACATAATTATTAAACATCTCATATCATATTAATTACCTTACTTTGTAAAGTACCTAGCTTCCGAAGTAAACCTTCAACTATGCACGTATTTTCATCTTTCTTACATTTAAGTTACTAGAGATTTTTCTAAAAAATAATAAACTCAATAGTGAGTTAAACAACTCGATGGATAATTATACCTCTAATTTATAGTAATTCAAAAATTAAGAAACATAATGCATATCAGATCCTTATCAGTAAATCAATATCGTATCTTTTTCATAAAAAAGTAAAAAAAATTATAACAAAATAAGATTAAAATTGTTTACCTTTTTTTTTATCATTTTCAAATCTTAACTTTTCTTACAATATACACTTGACATTAAAGTCACCGTCTAATGTGTATCTGAAATGTACACTTCCTCATAACATTTTTCAAACTAACATTAAAAGGGAATAAAATTTTTTCTAACCTAACTTAAAGGAGCAGACAACTTTTTTTCATTTTCATTCATGTGCACAGATACGTTACACCCCTAGCCAGTACGATAAAGGAGTGAACTTCATTAATCAACATGTACAAATAGTCACTTTATAATATGATCATTTTCATGACTTTTATCATACATTTAATAGTATCTTTAACTTATATATAGTTAGAGAGATCAGTTTTAATTTAATCATAAAATAATTATCACATCAATATGATGAATAGGTAAGAAAAATACTTATTTTGCAATAGGAGTTAGTGTCCAATAAAAATATTAATGTGCATACATAAAAATTAAAGCATTTACAATATCAGTTGAACATTTACAAACAAATCATACATAGCAATCAATGCATTTTATCTAGAAGAAATAAATTAATTAACATAAAATTGAGAACATAATTACCCACCTTTAACGAAACTCAATTGCTCCTTTATGTTAAGTGGAATTCCTCTCATGAAAACTTAGAATTACTTGTGAACAATAATTAGCTCGATTATTATTATCGTTATCATCATCATCATTAATATTATTATTATATCATTTATGATTATTATTCTTATAGAGATTCTAAGAAAGCAATATTTGATGCAAAAAATTTAGCTTTTAGTAATTTATACAATAGATTAGATACCAAAGAACGTGAAAGATGTATGTATAAGTTAGCCAACCAAAGAGATAGGAGAAGTAAAGACATAGTTTAAGTGAGGTGTATTAAAGCTGAAAATAATAAAATATTTTTCTTAGAAAAGGATATTGAAAATAGGTGGATGAGGTATTTTGATAAACTTTTCAATGAAGGATCTGAAAGTACGATTGATTTTAGCAACCTTAGTACCCTAAACAAAAATAGAGAATTTTATTTTTATCGTATTAGTAAATGAAGTTAGTGAAGCTTTAAATAAAATGAAATGTGAAAAAGCAGTAGAACCGGATAATATTTCAAAAGAAGTGTGGAAATGTTTAAGAGATCAAGGAATTTCTTGGCTTACAAATCTTTTTAATGTGATTTTAAAAACTAAAAAGATGCAGATGAGTGGAGAAAGAGTTTGTTGGTTTCTATATTTAAGAATAAAGGTGATGCACATGTTTCTATATTTAAGAATAAAGGTGATGCACAAGAGTGTGCAAATTATAGAGGAATTAAGTTAATGTGCCATACATTAAAATTATGGGAGAGAGCAATTGAGTATAGGTTACGATGTGATACAAAAGTTTCTCACAATCAGTTTGGTTTTATGTCAGGTAGATCTACTATGGATGCTATACATTTGTTAAGAGGTTTGATGGAGAAGCATAGAGAAGTAAGGAGGATCTACATATGATATTTATTGATTTAGAAAGCATATGATAAAGTTTCAAGAGATGTTCTTTGGAGAGTTATAGAGCGAAAGGAGTTAATATTGGTTATATTCAAGTCATTAAGGATATGTATACTAGAGTATTACTTGTGTCCAAACACAAGGAGGATTGACAAAATATTTTCCTATTTCAATTGGATTACTTCAAGGATCAGCTTTAAGCCCTTATCTTTTTACTTTAGTTATGGATGTTCTTACTAGGTATTTACAAGAAGATGTATCTTGGTGTATGCTTTTTGCTGATGACATTCTTCTTGTTGATAAGACTAGAGAGGGAGTCCAACAAAAATTTGAATTATGGAGGTCAACTCTAAAGTCTAAATGTTTTCGTTTAAGTAGATCTAATTGTAGAAGTTCTAGTGGTAGCGTTGTGATATTAGGTGAACAAGTCATTAATAAGAGTGAGCGATTCAGATATTTAGCCTTTATTGTTCAAAATGATGGTGAAATAGATGGAGATGTTATTAGTAGAATTCAAGTTGGATGGTTGAAGTGGAGGAATGCATGTGTGGCTATTATGTGATAGAAAAGTTCCACTTAAACTTAAGGAAAAAGATGGTGGTAAGACTTGCAATGACTTATAGTGCGAATGTTGGCCAATAAAAAGAAACATAAGACTAAGTGTTCTGAGATGAGGATGCTTAGTGGATGAGTGACTTTACTCTTAGAGATAGAATGCAAAATGAGTATGTTTGGGAAAAAGTTGGAGTAGCTCCAGTCGTAGATAAGATTAGGGAGAGTCGCCTTAGATGGTTTGGCCACATAAATTGTCGATCGTCCGATGACCCGATTAGGAGAGTAGATGCATTAGATTTGCCTAATGTTAAGAAAGGTAGAGATAGACTTAAAAAGACTTGGTTAAGATGCATAAAAAATGATCTTAGAATACTTGAATTAAATGATAATTTGACACATAATAGGGCATAATGGAGATGAAGGATTTATGTAGCCGACCCCACCTAGTGGGATTAAGGCTTGTTGTTGTTGTTGTTGTTGTTGTTGTTGTTGTTGTTGTTATGATTATTATTCTTTTGTTATTATAGTATTACTTATCATTATTATTATTATTTATGATTAATAATAATAATGTTATTATATGTTAATTATTATTCTTTCATTATTAATAATATATCATTATGATTGTATTATTATTATAGTATTATTATTGCATTATATTATTATTTGTGATTATTAATATTACTATTATTATTCACCTAGTTGATTAACATTATCATTATTATATTAATATTTTTATTAATATTTTAATTTAATTATTATGCTTTTACATTTCTAATAACATTGATTAATATTTAGTACTATTATTATTAATAGTATGCCTTTTAGGATTTAATTACTATTATTATTATTATCAATAATAAGTATTTATACTATTATTATTATTATTATTATTATTTGTTATGATTATTATTATATTAATATACTAATAAAATAATTTTAGTACTTATAATATCATTATCAATATTATATAATAATAATTATTATATTTATTAATATTATAATTATTATTAACTAATAGAAATTAAATTATATTATTATTGTATTAATTTTATCATATTATTATTTAGGGGAATTTACATACATACTACTCAAAACTTCTTAAATAACATATTCAACACCTAAAACTTTTAATTTACTTTTATATCACCTAAAACGTTTTCAATATAACAAATCTACCACTCTGTTTTCTTCTCCCTCAAATCCGTAACTATATTGCGAAGGAAGCTTCATTTCTTCAATGCTGAAGCTCTCAATGAAGCTTATATTATTTTTGTCGTCCATGTCCACGCCAGCCTCTCTCACGACCATGTCACCTCGAGGCTTTGTCACTTTGTCGCCAAAGCTCGCAATGAAGCTTCTCTCGCATGTGTTGAATCCTAAAGCTCACAGACTATCACTTCACTGCCTAAGCTTCTAGAAGCTCACAGGATTTGTAAGTTGGCCGCCTAAGCTTCTCTCACTCCCCCAGATGCATGTGTTGATTCCCACACACCCACATAGTCCTCTCTAGTGGGAATGGAGGCGGAGAAGCAAAGGAGGGAGGAAGGGAAAAGCGGTGGAACAGAGGATTATTTGATGGAGAAGTAAATTGAGTGAGACTTACATTATTTTGCTTATAACAAGCACGATATTATCCAAAACAATCTCCATAGGAATGGGCCATATGGAGGAAGAGTTGAATAAATTGTGGTTAAAACTTGGATGACTTGTGCTAATTGGAAGAGGTGGAGTTGGAAGTTCTATAAAAGAAGAAAAAAGCTTTGAAATAAGAAGAGATTTTGAAGCATGAGCGTACCACACAAGCTGGTGCGATGGGAATGAATTTAAAGTCTTTATTAGTCATCCTCCCACATCTTGTTTAGGAATATAGGATTATGAATGAGTGAAAGAAAAATTTAAAATATTGAAATTATAAGAGAAGCTTTGAGGAGAAGTGAAGCTTTCTTGTGGTATAGTTAGGGATTTGACTGAGAAGAAAACGGAGTGATAGAACTGTTGTATTGAAACGGTTTTGGGTGGTACATAAGTAAATTAAAAGTTTAGGGTGTTGGGTATGTTATTAAAGAAGTTGTGTGGTATGTATGTAAATTCTCCTATTATTTATTATCATTATATTGTTATTATTATTTACTTCTATTATTATTGCAATCATTAACTAACCTTAATATTGTTATTATTTTATTTTTAATATTAATATTATTCATATTAATATTTATATTATTACTTCACTATTAAATTAATATGGCTTAACACAATTAAGCACATGTAATCTATAGTTTGATTGGAGATCCATCAATCTAGAGTTAATGACATCTTATGAACATCCTTATGGCAACATTTTAACTTCTCTTTCTTACAATCATAAACTTTCATGCAATCATTTGTTTATTCCTTGAAGCACTCTCACAGTTAGGATTCAACATTTTTAATAATATGTTAAACCAAGTTTGTTCAACTATCATTAATAGATATTTGTGCATAATTGTCATCTTCATAATTATTTCTCTAATTAGTTGATGAATCATAAAATATAGGGATCGCCTCTTCTATTTTAGCATCAAAAGGAAAAAAAGTATGATCTCTTCTGTTTTTATTTTGACATATTAATGAGTTGTTAACTCTTTGATTTTTTTCTTCTCACATTCTTTACTGTGCCTTAAAAGTTATGAAGTTGCCATTATTTTGGTTTATGAAAATTTACCTCATAGCAAATATATTATAAAAAAGAACTTTGAGTTGATTTAACATTTATAAGGTACTCTTTGAAACTTGGTTTTCTCTTTCTACCTTTATTTGTTTGTATGTTAGTTCCAATAACATGTTTATCAACAAATTGAGAGACATTTTGAGCACTATTATCCATATTTCTTAGGGCAACTTACAATGGTTCACTAGTTGATGCAGATTGAAATTGCTCTAATGATGACATTGCAAAAAACTAAAAATAAAAATAAATCATCACGTGAGGTGTCACTAAATGCATGTGCCTAAACTACATATTAGAAAGTAAAAAACTTATGCCATATCTTAGACAATATTTTACCAACAATCTAATTATAAATGAACAACAAGCTGTACAAAAAATATATGTAGCAACAACAAATTAAATTGACAATTACCTTCAATTACAAAAATCATCTATGTATATATATGACAAATTGTATAATTGACATCTATTTATATGAAAATTAATTCATATTGCTAAATATAACCAATTATCATTTCAGAAAAATAAAGAGTAGAATAAACAATCAATCTTACTAGATTAACTTATAATAAAACTTACAATGAACCTTAATTAGCAAAAAATATGTTTGTTTAAACATACTTTTCCCTAAACCTTCAAAATAATTAATTGAAAAAGTTCAAACATAGATCACATCAGGTTAACATTAAGCTAAATAAGCAAACAGTAAGAAAAACATCATCTCATCTTTGAAAATATTCAAAGAAAATTTTGTAGAAAAATATTAAGCATTAAATCAAACATAAGTTTATAATAAATCGCAAGAGAATAAACCCCAAACTCTAAACATCTCATCTAAACAAACCCACAAACATTATCTCATCTCTAAAAATATTAAAAGAAAACTTTGTAATAAAAATCTTAAACATTAGATCAAATAGAAGTCTATAACAAATTGAAAGAGAATAAACCCCAAGGCCTAAACATCCCATCTAAATAGAGTTATTAAAATAGTATCAAAGTTAAATGAACCGTAAAAAAAATCACATTTTGAGGTTAGAGACTCAGATGAGAGCCAAACCTATAGAGGCAAGAGGTGAGGCTTGAGGGAGAAAGTCGGGACGGCTCTATCCACAACAACTACACTATCAACAAATCTTAGCGTAGACCTAAAGTAAAAAAGTCTCAAACATGAAACCATAGAGCAAACTAAAAGGATGAAAAAGACAAGGTGAGGATTGAGGAGTAGTCTATCAAATTCAAAGAGGAGAGTACAATAAAACATTAAAAGCAACCCAAAAATTTGAATCATTCAACATCACTTGTCAAAAGTCCAAAATTCCACCTTTAATCCATTTCTAAACATGAAATTGAGAATAAAATGATTTAAAAATGGACTCAAAGCAGGAGGTAAGGAGAATGAGAGATTATAAAAGAGAAATTTAGATTAAAGTGGCCAGCCACGAGTGAGAGGGGCAAGCTATCCTCTTTGAGCTAGAGAGGCAAAGGATGATTGGATGAGAATGGCCGACGAGGTGATGACAACGATGAGAACAAACAAAAACCTTAGGAGTGGGGATAAGAATTGTGAATAAGGGAAAAAGGGGTGGTTGTTGAAAAGGTTAGGATTTAGGATTATTTAGGTTTATATAATTACTTATGATTTTATCGATGGGTAATCTTATCATTTAATTCAAATAGCTGAGATTAATTTATTGATTATTATAATATTTTAATTTTTAGTTTGTTAGATTTTTAAACTTAATAAATTTTATTTAATTTGAATTTCTATTAAGTAATCAAATTATTTAAATAAATACAAAAATTAAATGTCATACATATATGATAGATTCATCAACATATATATATATATATATATATATATATATATATATATATATGATTGAAATAGTGTGCCAATCTAGCTCCTCCCACAACAACAACAACAAGCCTTAATCCCACTAGGTGGGGTACATGAATCCTTAGTCTTTGTGTCTGTTGTGTCAAATTCTCATTTAATTCGGTATACTAAGATCATTTTTTATACATCTTAACCAAGTCTTTTAGGTCTACCTCACCTTTCTTAACATAAAGGAAAATCTAATCTCTTCTCTCTCATTGGACGGTAGGCGCTTATGTGGCCAAACCATCTAAGGTGACTCTCCCTAATCTTATCTGGAGCTACTCCAACTTTTTCCCAACATACTCATTTTGCATTCTATCTCTAGGGTAAAACCACTCATCCACACGCATCCTCATCTCTGTAACACTTAACTTAGTCTTATGTTTCTCTTTTTTATTGGCCAACATTCGCACCATCATTGTCTTACCACCATCTTATAAAATTTAAGTTTAAATGAAATTTTTCTATCACATAATAGGCCAGATGCATTCCTCCTCTTCAACCATCCAACTTGAATTCTACTAATAATATCTCCATCTATTTCACCATCATTTTGAACAATGAGCCTAAATATCTTAATCACTCTTATTAATGACTTGATCACCTAAAGTCACAACTAAAAACTTGTACAACTAAAATTACACTCCATATATTGGTTTAGATCTACTTAAACGAAAACCTTTAGACTCTAAAGTTGACCTCCATAATTCAAGTTTGTTGGACTCCCTCTCAGTCTTATCAAGAATGTCATGTCATCGAAAAAGCATACACCGGGTACATCTTCTTGTAAATACCTCGTAAGAACATCCATAACTAAAGTAAAAGATAAGGGCTTAATGTTGATCCTTGATGTAATCCAAGCTGAAATAGGAAAATAGTTTGTCCTCCTTGTGTTTGGACACAAGTGACTCTAGTATACATATCCTTAATGACTTGAATATAACCAATATTAACTTCTTTCGTTCTAGAAGTCTCCAAAGAACATCTCTTGAGACTTTATCATAAGCTTTCTCTAAATCAATAAATATCATATGTAGATCCTTTTTATTTTCTCTATGCTTCTCCATCAAACCTCTTAACAAATGTATAGCATCCATAGTAGATCTACCTGGCATGAAACCAAACTGATTGTTCAAAATACCCCACCATTTATGGACACAAGCTAATGAGGGAGTGAATAATGGTAGATTATATGAAGTTGGCTCTCTTGGTGGTGTCATGAATAGCCCACCATTTTATAGGATGACCAATATGCTATCATCAATGAATGAAATAACGTTGAACATCAAAAGCCAAGTGGATTGCTGCAACATTTGTCAATATCAAAATGAAAGAGATGAAATTTCTATGGACTTTGTAATTGGACTATCAAGGTCAATATAAGGCCATAATACTATCTAGATAATTATAGATAGAATAATTGTGCATTTTTCTGTCGATTCTATAAACTGATAGTTGAAAGATTGACAAAAATTTATGTGGATGAAATTATAAATTTCCATGGATTATCAAAGTCTATAGTCCCGAATAGACATGTTAGATTTACATCTAGATTATAGAAGAATATTTAAGAAGCTTTTAGTACAAAATTGACTTTTAGTATTACATTTTATTCATAGACGGATGGTTAGTCTGAAAGAACAATTCAAACTTTCGAAGATTTACTCAGACTATGTATAATTGATTTTGGTGGAGGGTGAGAGTCATATATGTTGTTAATAGAATTTTTCTATAATAATAATTTTCAAGCAAAATATAAGATGGAAGGAAATGTAATCTAATGCTATGTATTGGTAATTGGTGTTGACTTAGTAGTGAGATAGATTGAAAAACAAATAATGCAAAAGCAGTAGAGTTTCAAGTGAGAGAATTTGTGTTTTTGAAAGTGAGTCCTATTAAAAGTGTGAAGTGTTTCGGTAAGATTGAGAAGCTAAGTCCAAGATATGTTGGCACATATAAAATCTTAGAAAGAATTGGAAAAGTAGCTTATAAATTAGCTTTTCCAATACACATGCATGTCACATCCCTTTGGAAATATATAGCTTACGAATCCATAAGAGTTATTATAGATCACATGGAAGTTCAACGCTATCTTGCTTACATGGAAGAACCAAAAAATATATTAGATATAATGTAAAACAATTATGAAATAGAAAAATTCCTTTCATTCGAGTATTATGGAGGCATGGTAAAAATGAGATCTTTTATGGGAAAAAGAATTAGAGATGAGAGAATGTTATCCACAACTTTGCAATTAAGATATGAATTATATTATATTTTAGATTTTGAGGACAAAAAATTTTAAGTAGGGAATATTATAACACCTTAATAATAATAAAAAATTTTCATAATTAATTAGATAAGGGATGATAACTTTTTTGGTATAATACGCAACACCTGTCGACACAGGTTTTGCAAGCCAAACTAATTTCCCATTGCCTTACTTGTGGTACATTAGGAAGACAATGCTAGAGAGGAGAGATCTTGAGAGAGAGAGAGAGAGAGAGAGAGAGAGAGAGAGAGGAGATCTCTCAGAGGAAGCGAGCAGCAGTGAGATCGAGCATGCTATTGAGCTCAAGTTACGACAAATCGAGAGAAAGGGAGAAGGTAAGTTTAGCCCTTTTAATAAATATGTAATTTGTTTATTAAGTAATAATAATGCTCTAATATATAAATAATTGTAATAATAATATTATTAATATTCGTTAATGATTGCAATAATAATAGAAGTAAATAATAATGATAATTAAATAATAATATGATAAATTTAGTATAATAATATAATATAGATAATAACATAAATAATAATATTATTAGTAATAAAATAGTAATACTAGTATATTAATATAAGAAAAATCATAATAAATAAGAATAATAAAATATTAATAATAGCAATATAAATATTGATATGTAATTTAGCCCTTTTAATAAATATGTAATTTATTTATTAAGTAATAATAATAATCTAATATATAAATAATAGTAAGAATAATATTATTAATATTCATTAATGATTGCAATAATGATAGAAGTAAATAATAATGATAATATAATGATAATTAAATAATAATATGATAAATTTAGTATAATAATATAATATAGATAATAATATAAATAATAATATTATTAGTAATAAAATAGTATTACTAGTATATTAATGTAATAATAATCATAACAAATAAGAATAATAAAATATTAATAATAACAATATAAATATTGATCAATTGATGATACAAATTCTTTTGTGGCCAAACCATTTAAGGTGACTCTCTAATCTTATCGCCCTTTTACTCCTTTTTTAACATACTCATTTTGCATTTATTCTAAGAGTAAAGCCACTCATCCACTGGCATCCTCATCTCTGCAACACTTAACTGGCTTCATTGCTTCTTTTTTATCACAACATTCTGCACCATAAATCATTACAGGTCTTACCATTATCTTATAAAATTTTCCCGTAAATTTAAGCGGTATTTTTCTATCACACAACAGGCCTGATGCATTCCTCCACTTCAACCATCCAACTTGAATTCTACTAATAACATCTCCATCTATTTTATCATTATTTTGAACAATAGAGCCTAAATATTTGAATCGCTCACTCTTTTTAATAACTTATTCACCTAATATCACAACACTATGACTTTATGTATTTAGTTTTAGATCTACTTAAACGAAAACCTTTAGACTCTAAGGTTGACCTCCATAATTCAAGTTTCTCTTGGACTCTCTCTCTAGTTTTAACAATAAGAAGAATGTCATCAACAAAAAGCATACACCAAGGTACATCTTTGTCACACCCCAGATGACCCCTTATTCTGGTCGGTCGTTGTATCAGATGACTGGGATTCGTGATTCCACCAACACGCTCCAACTCGTACCAGAACGAGCAAGTGAAATTTGCATCTAATCAAATCATCACAAATATTTGCAATTCATATACTAATTAACTCATATCACAATTACCTAAGCATGAAATCTTTATGTTTGTAAATAAATACGTAGAAACTATTACATCAAGATAAAATTTCAGACGCAAAAAAGTCTTTAATCTTTCCAAAACTATACACCTCAAAACTGCATCAATTCAAAAAAAGACAAATTTCTACCCACCATCTTTTCCTCGAAATTATCAATGGTAAGATCATAAGCAAAGTTTGAGACAAGAATGCTAAAGCAGCTGAGCGGTAAGAGAATAATACACATGTATTTTAAATTTGCAAACCGGTAAACCGCTCGAATGTAACAAATGTAATCAATAATGTCGTATGTGTAGAAATGTAATAATATAACCTGAATGATGATGTAGATTCAGATCAGATCAATGTGTCATGTCAAAGGTTCTTTAATGAAAATTATTTCGTTATATCAAATCATTTTTCTTGAAATGTCATTTATAATTGCAGGTTTTAACTTCATAACAAAAGTCGCCACCCTACTCACTACTAAAGTTGAAGGTAAGGCAGGACCGGAATCATACTACTTACCAAACCGACACTAATGGACCTAACTCCAACCTCAAATGTCGAGGAATACTAAGATCCCCTAATCACGCTCATCTCGTCAACTTTGCTTATTCAAGGCAGATTCTCAGAATATACTCTTCCTATCACAATTTTCCTAACATTTCGCTTATATCACATTCTGATTTAACATGTCAAACATTTATATAATGAAATCATATCTTAACTAACTGCCTTATAATCATTATAAGTCGAATCTATACTAGGTCAAGTAATAAACATTTGATTTGCATACACAAATGTAAATATCTATATGTCATTCGTATAATTTATACAAAGTGGTAAAACAGCGGCATACATGTGAATAAACCGAATTTAAATTAGAATTATGTCTCACCTCGCCGTTTGCAATGTCGCGATGTCAATGATTCCTCCTCAAGTACACAACCTATCATTAAATAACTCTTCTAAATACTTCTAATACATGAAACTCATAAATGAAACTCATAATTAACACCAATCTTACCTGAAATTGATATTTCCTCATGTTTAATAGTACCGACTCAAAGTAATCTACTAACGCCAATATTACCTGCTTCAATCAACAAAACTAAAATTAGGAAAAATGCCAATCCTAAACCCCCATTTTAATACAATATCGAACTCACCTAGCCAAAATAGGAACTCTCAATCACGATTTCAACACCGCTACCGAAAAGGGAGGGAAAGAAAATTAAGAACTTACAAAATTCTAAGTTTCCGACGTGTGAACAGGAATCCCGAACCGAGCCGATCGGTTCACGGATTTCGACCCGAAAATTACGGATTTCCAACCCGTCTCACCTGGACTTCTGATGTGGCCTGCGACGACGTAAGCGGCGGTCCAGCGGCGGCGCCCGGATGCGGGCGGTTAGTGAAGCCGACGCTGAATCCTTTGCTGCCGCGACGCGCTCCGAG